>JAJPEM010000002.1:5062384-6327980 GCA_022985005.1 Trichoderma koningiopsis
GCCGATGGTGGTAAGGACGTCATCAACCAGCCCCCCGCCCTCGCCGAGGAGGCCACCTACATCAACCACAACTTCGCCAACCAGGTCGTGAGCGAGAACGAGTCGAACAAGGTCCAAATGGCCCACGCCAACCCCTTCCACGACTCCTCCGACGACACCGATCCTCCTGCCAGCAAGGCCTACAAGTACAGGAGATTCGACCTCTCCACCAACGAGGAGGAGCCCGTCTACCTGATTGTCCGTACCGAGGTCGACGCCGTCCAGAAGAACGCCATCAGCGGCGAGGACCAGCTGGTCACCATCAAGGCCCTCAACGAGTTCGACAGCCGTGCCCAGGGCAGCGGCGGTGCTCTCGACTGGCGGACGAAGCTCGTTGCCCAGCGTGGTGCCGTTGTTACTACTGAGATGAAGAACAACAGCTGCAAGCTGGCCAGATGGACTGTGCAGAGCATCCTGTCCAAGTCTGACGTTATGAAGCTCGGGTATGCATTCTCTTCTCTTTTCATCAAACTCTTTTTTTCTTTTTTTATAAATGATAACTAACCTCATGTCCCCAAACAGATTCGTCTCCCGTGCCAGCCCCCGAACCAACGATAAGCACGTTATTCTCGGCGTCATCGGCTGGAAGCCCCGCGACTTCGCCAACCAGATGAACCTGTCCCTCTCCAACGGCTGGGGTATCGTCCGCACCATTGCCGACATGTGCCTCAAGCGCGAGGAGGGCAAGTTTGTCCTCGTCAAGGACCCCAACAAGTCTATCCTGAGACTGTACCAGGTCCCTGCTGGCAGCTTCGATGAGGATGACAACGAGGAGGAGGTTGAGGAGGTTGAGGAGGATGCTGAGGAGTAAATATAGGGGGAACTGGTTTTACAAAATACCTGACTTACATATATGGTGTTGTCTTTGTTATTCACTTTTTAATGAGTGAGCTGGTTTTTCTTAAAACACGGCAGTATTTTTATGATGGATGTATGGGCTAGATTTGATCTCATTTCAGGAGCAAGGTGGCTTACTAGGAATGGATATATGAAGACACAAAAGTTTCTCGTCACTAATCTTTCCATCTAACTCGTTGAACCATGGCTACATCTCTTGTGGATAACTGTGATTTCTTTATCGTCTACCAACCGAGAATTTCCTACTTTACAAACTCAAACATTCTATCATCGTTTCTCGCAGATGTAACCAACCGTTCTATCAAGTAACTCATGGCTGCTCTATATTTCGTGCTTCCTAACACCCTCTCGCGAGGAGGAAAAAAGTGAATGAGAAAGACAAATAGCCTTTGTCCATCTACCCTGCCCATTCTTCGCTCCCTATCGTTGAACTTGTTGCAGATACCAAACTCCAACCTCTTGGAGAAAGTTCATCAGCGGTATCGACTTTGTAGGCTCATATCCCATCTCGCGCAAATCAAATTCCTTCTCACGCAGCCACTCTCGTGCGACGTTGAACTGCGGCGAAAGGCCGAGATGAGTGCTGGCAAAATACGCAGCTGCAAGTATCTGCCGATCCCGGCGACTGGCATCGCGATCTCTGGCTATGAATTCATGGGAATTCCACTCAGTCTGAATTTCATCACGGAGGCATTTATCTAACGGTATCGAGTGGGAACTGAACATTTGCTTCTTGCGAGCTGCGTCAGCAAGCTTGGTGCCCAAGGAACTGATGTAGTCGTGCTGCGGCCACGTTTCCCGTGTAGGTTGCTGATGATGTTGTAGAAGATCTTCCAATCGATGAACAAAGTTCAAACTAGTCTGAAGACCCTCAGCAGGTTGATACTGCTGCCAATGCTTTTCTGGAACCAAGAGTGAAATTGGGGGAAGAACGGGCCGAGAGGCGACACCCTGAAAACTTCGGCTTGCCGTTGCAGAGACAGGATATTCAGCTATCGGGTCTGTGCTGGAAGCTCGGAGGTAGCCTTTGTTATCAGAAGGAACCCAGTTTCGGTCGTGGCTGTCTCTAGACTCTTCGGTAAACGGAAGCCTCCTATGACCAGGACTGAAAGTGCTTCGTGCATCTTGAGCGGGATACCTTGAAGAGATTGCGTCGGTGTATTTAGTGCAGCGGGAAGGAGAGTAATGTGGTGTTGGTGCCACGGAGAGTTGCAGTCCTGTAGGATTGCCGTGGCTAGACTCTGTACACAAGCTTCGATCTCCAACATTAGTTTCAGGAACGGGTGTGTGTTTGGCTGCTGGACTATTATCCCCGGTCGACGAGATGGAATTCTCAGTTGAGTCTTCAGCTGCGCACTGCTCCTGTCCTCGTTTTGTGCTCTTCGCAGCTCTTTGTTTTTTCACCGTGTTTGGTGGATCACCGTTGGTTTCCTGGTTTCGGTTCTTTCGTTTACGAATATTTGGTGGAACATCCCAACTGACAGCTGCAGCATCTATCGTGTGTCTCCGATCATTCTGCAAGCGGCCAGTGATGCAACAGTCTTGGCAAATTGATAGCTTGCAGTCACAGCACTTTTGTAGAGTCCCGCAACGCTGTTTATGACAAAGGTCGCACTTGGCAGTGGATACATTGGAAGCATCCCACCCATGATGAGCAACATCAAAGCTTGGCAAGGGTGTTCTTTGGCTGGCTAAGACGGCATTGGATCTTGGCGCGGAATCTTCGGATGGCTGAGACTCAGGGATGGTGATAATTGCGTGTTGCTTCTCCATAGGGTCAATAAAGCAGGGGGTAAGCTGCGGGCTTGAACCCGCAGCTGGCCAATTGCCTGTGTTCTTAGGACAATAGCTCTCTTTACTAATGAGAGCTTGCATCTTTCGAATGACTTGTCCCCAGAATGAAGAGCGTTGATCTTTGTTAATTTGACTCTATTCAGAGTTATGGCACTGGTAGCAATAGATATCTGTGGCGGTGTTGAAGGCTAGAAACAATTATTAGAAGTAAGACCAAATTCGCAGCTGACAAGAGAGATTCAATACCACGGAAATACTAAGCGAATGTTCAAAAGCCAGATTCTCTTGAGGTTCTCGAGAGTGGGTGGCCCTAGGAGATGGATAGGGTCGTAAAATTGTTGACCGTAGGAAGAAGGGAATTGAAATAGGTAAGTTTGGAAGAGCCATATCGCCGGAAGATTTGTGGTCGCCATATATATAGAAGATTCACTGCTGTGCACCAATGCAGTTGAAACCAGAGGCAAATGCATTTCGAGGGGCAGGCGGTCAAGAAGGGATGTTTTGTGATTCAATGCAGGTGTTTTTGGCGAGTTGCAAGGCATTTTGGGTAGAGCGAAATCGGAATCGCCGTTTCAGCGAATTGTAAGATGATCACAGCCGTTTGATTCGAACAGACTGTGCACAGAGAGAATAGGATCCGCTCCGGACATGTTGTTATCAAGCTGGAATCGACAATGCTTGGCTGGCCTCTGAATCATGGCCACAATGAAGACGGTTCATGAGAAAAGTAAAGGGGAAGGAAAAAAGAATTTTTTTTTTTTTCTTTTTTTTTAAACAAAAAGTCCAAATGCCAAAATGCGATGACGGACCTGCAGTTGGACGGCGGAAAGAACGAGGCTGCAACTGCCTCCGACAACAACAGCCGCATACCCAGGAACTCATAGAAGCAGAAAAGAAAGAGAGAGAAAGAGGATTGGATTCTTCAAAAATTCGCTTTTATCTCCCTTGAGCCTATTTAATCCCGATTATTGAGGCTTCAGCTTGTCAAGCGCAAAGATGAAGGAGACATCGTCTATCGCTTGAATAGGTAGCCAAGTGCTCAGGACTGCTGCACCACTGGCCCCCATGACTACAGTGCTGGTATTGTACTACAATGTTCACGATGTATTGATATTCCCCTACATGGACTGTTCTACACTAGCATCTACATGTAGTTATAACACTGTTCCGACTCCTATAAGCGATCAAGCAACAATGGGTACATTTAACTCGCGGGGAGACATTACTACACGGCCTATCAGTGCAGGGGTAGTTTTAAACAAAACTACGAAGCATTTTGTTGCTATTGCTACTCTTGGGTACAATAGCATGGCCTTTGGCTTGCTACGTGCGCTTGATATCAATTGGACGGCAACCCATGTGACTTTTCCGGGATCGGGATTCCCCTGGTTAACTGAAGTCATCTGTCCCAAGCAACTACTTCTATCAGACTTGTTTTACTACGGTCATGACAGCTCATTTACCAGATCTGCCTTGTGAATTTCCACATCCAGTCTCTCCGGACAAATGCTTACCTCTCTACTTAGGCCACGACACGATATTGACTAAGGCGACTTTTGATATATACATGCTTTGTATGGGACTTATTTTTTCCTCCTTTTTTCTCCGCTTCTAGTGCCAGGGTTCGGCATCGCCGTGGGCGATGAGTTGCACTGCCATACCCAAACATTACATGTATTTATGCAAGCCCTAGCCAATATAGGAGGAGGCTGTGCTCCCGCTTCGTCAAGGATAGTTGAACTCTTCTTTTCATTTTCAACATGGCTACACAGTTTCTTTGGAGGTTACTGAAATATGTTTTCGGAATACAACCGAAGCATCTCTGTTGCCTTTGATGAAGGTGAGCCATGCACTCCTGCCGGGCCCTGAGCGGCCTCCCAGCCATCTAGGTAGATGAACTTCTCTCGCCCAGGCTACCCTGGGCCAGATAATGCATTGATGATACTGGTGAGAGTTGACTGCGAGAATCTTAAAGACCTTTTTATCGCTGGGCAGCATCATCAGACGGGATTTCCTCGTTGATTAACCATCACTCATGATATTATGTGTCCGAAGATGCTCACAGATCGTGATTGGTCGCATATTTCATACCAAACCCATTTTTCATCGACTCTCACGATATAATTCGTGTCAGAGTTATGAAAGAGACATCAAAGTGCCATCGCACAGTATACTGTTACTTGACATGGGCATTGAGCATTGACTTTTAGGCAAAATGTTATGAAGCAATACTACTGTTGACATAAGTACGGAAGACTTGTGGAATAGAGTCTAGAAGAAACGAGAAAATGGATGAGATACTGGTTAGCGCGGTTATAAAGATCAATAGATGCGGCATAGGTAGGCACCTATTGATTTACTTGATCTGAATAGATGAAGCAGATCCAAGTAGATGGGATGAACAGGGTCCAAATAATAGGGTTGTTATGGTTAGACTACCTTAATCTAGCGAAATAATAAGGTGTTATTCGACCAAAGACCCGTCCTGTCACACATATCCAAGTCTCATCCTGAAACAGACACCTCGTCCATCAATCAGGATGCCACGCCAGTAGCACAGCGCCGGAAAGTACAAAAGTACATCCACTAGGAGAGACGACCCGATGACGAGCACCGGCAGACAAAAATTGGACCGAGAAACTACGTATACACTCGCCACGCCATCGAGAGGCGGTGCGGTTCGAATCTCGAGCCCCGAGCGCCGGCATGTCACCTGCCGCTGCCCTACATAAGTTCATCTTGCTGGCAGCTCCACCTCGGTGCGGAGCAACAACTGAAGCAGACTTTCGTCTCTCGATTACACGTAAGGCAGGTCTAGTCTGCTGTAGTACGCAGATTGTCAGAGCACTGCTGCTGCTAGTGGCACGATTTAGGGCCGCCTCTACTAGAGATGGTCAAGTGCTCGCCTATCCGTGGGTGCTATTTCCATTTATCCAGCGTGATTAGTGCCCGTTGGTGGAAGTAAAAAACTTGGTTGCAAGTTCAATAGCGCTTGTAGATACACATCATGGCAAAGGCCGACAACGCTGCTGCTACGCCACGTCCACGCAAGACTTACAGCGACGAAGACGCCAACGCACGACCGCATGAGAAGCATCCAGTGATCCAGTCCAGTCTCGCCCCTGCCTGCGCCCTTGCATCCATTCTCCCTCTCCAGCCAAAAAAGTGCCGCCACACACAGCCTCGTCAGCGCATTGATGCCGAGCCAATGGCAGCTGATGCGACAGGGGTCCGCGCAGGATCGTTGGGTCGACGCCTGGCCGGAAAGGCGGCACGTCGCGGGCTTCAGCACGGCCTTCTGCAGCGGCTGGCCAACCAACGGCCAACAAAATAAGTGGCGATGGCGTAAATATGTACAGAAGAGCCACGAAAAGGTGGATGTGGCTGATGGATGGATTCGAGGTGACGCTGATGCCGGTATGGCTGAGGACGATCAGGCTGGCTATGCGTAATTGTACAAGTATGTTTTCTTGCTGCATGGTAGAGTGCTGTAGCAAAATCCCGGCCAGCGTCCGCGATATAAGTTTGCGTGTGCCGTTCTTCATTTCCCACTGCCGCTCACACGCTCGATTACACGTACACAAGGCCGTGCTCCTGCTCCCTTGCCCCTTTTACATCTGGTGCGACTGTACTACGAGCTTCATTTTCCTTTCGTCCCAAAAGAGGGAGCCCACGACATTCACTCAATCTCTCTCTGCTCTGCTTGCGCTCTTCTCCCGGCATTGGTTGATTGATTAATTGAAATCTTTATGTATGTACCACTTACCTGTACTTATACCCGGCAATAAGTAATCCTCATCTCATGCTCGTCCTGCCCTTCTCTTATGACTCTTTGGCCCCACCAGCACACTTCCGTCTCCTCAAACAATCCCCGTCTGGCATTGACCACCCCGGCCTTGACGAGCTTCATCCTGAGCCAGGATCCTCAACCGCGCAAGACGGGCTGGTGCCTTTTATGTCTCTTTTTGGCGAGCATGTCAAATTGATGTTTGACGATGCATGCGCTTGGAGCCAGTCTGCCAGTATAGGTACCTCCCCAGGTACTTAGGCGCGCGCTGTCTCGGAACCTGTCCAGCCCCTAGCATCAGCATCTTGACAGCAGCGCATATTGCCAGCCGGGGGTGTCCTCAACTTTGATTTAGCGCTGTAGCATAGCGTCGCAGCGGCCCAATTTCAGGTGCCGCCGCTATGGAGCACCCATGGATGGAACGCCAGCCCAGCTCAGCAGCAGCTAATACGGCGGCCACACAGCCTCCCTTCCTTACCCACTCGAATGCTGTAACCCGCTAATCTTTATTTCATCTGTAGCCCGCCTTTTTAATCGTAACCTTGCATCCCTCCGTACTTTCTTAATTCATACCATTCATAGAACTTTGCTACTCTCGCTGCTTTACCTTCTTTGCTCGAATTTTACTCTCTCTTCGACCTTCTTTTTCCAACCCTAACCCTTCTCTATTATCGCTGCGCGATCTAAAACCCAACCAACAACAATGGCCAGCCAACAGTACTACCAACAGGGCCCTCCACCTCAACAGGGCGGTTATTACCCTCCCCAGCACCCTGAACAGGTAAATAACTACCCGTTCTTTAAACTTAAACCTCAACATACACATCAAAGCGAGATCGCGAATCGATTGCCGCCTCCCGAATCCGAGAACGATTTCCT
Source organism: Trichoderma koningiopsis (assembly GCA_022985005.1). Lineage (NCBI taxonomy): Eukaryota > Fungi > Ascomycota > Sordariomycetes > Hypocreales > Hypocreaceae > Trichoderma > Trichoderma koningiopsis. The sequence continues at coordinate 5,069,742 of JAJPEM010000002.1, forward strand.
ACTTGAACGAAAGAGCTCGGCAATCGGCGTTGCGATCCAGCAGTTGAATGAATAAAATGCGCGTGCCTACAGCTTGAGAGCGATTCGCTAACGAGACGCGCTCTCCCATCTCTTAGGCCTACGGAGCTCCCCAGGGACAGTACTATGGACCTCCTCAAGGCCAGCAGCAGTATTATCCTCAGGGCCAGCCCCAGCAGATGCAGTACCAGCAGCAGCCTCCCCAGGACCAGCAACGCCAGGGTGGTGGTAACCAGGGCTGCTTGATGGGCTGTATCGCCGCTCTCTGCTGTTGTTGCGCCGTCGAAGAAGGTTGCGAGTGCTGGTAAGTGACCTGTTATTCTATCACTCCTGCTAATTTGCTAATGCGATAATCGCAGTATCGACCTTTGCGAATGCTTCTTCTAAACCAATAACACCACATATCTTGGAGCTACAATATCAAGCGAAAAAGGAGGAAATAATAATGTCTAGTGTGGCAAAGGAGACAGATTGAAAGCAAAAGATGACAAAGGATAGGAAAGAGACTACCTTCTTTTGATTTGCTTGGGTCGCGCTTAAAGATGGAATGTGGCGCCGAGCTTGTTTACGAGCGCAAGGCTGTACGTGGAGATGACCGGCTGTGGTATCGTGTTTTGTAATAACGCCGTCCTATTTTATTTTGGTTTACTTTATCATGTCATACCCCTTCAATTTTTCTTCTAATACAAAAGAAAGATATCAAAACCAAGGGTGGCTACTCCTTTTTTTTTTTTATATTGTTTTATTAATGTTTTGAGGAATAGATGGCGTGAAAACTTAGTAAAAGCTTGTTCATTGTCTATGGATGATTAAAATCAACGATGATTCCTCAATTTTAAGGCTCCCTTTTCCCAATATCAATTTTTGTCATTTGAAGTCAATGGAGCTCGTATGCGATTCCAGATAGCGACGTGGGTTACTTTGATATCGGATACTATCACGCAGCCAAAACTTGCTTATAGCTGTCAACCTAAGAAGAACAATGTTTCTAAAATTTTCAAAAAACAACTTGGTAGCCATTGATGCTGATTCTGGCTCCAAGTGCTCCATCACATGTAAAAAGAAAATAGAGCCCCAATCTGCTTCTTGTTGATTGTTACGATAGCAATACGCCAGCATATACAATGGCCGCTTGAAAACGCAACAATATCTCCGTTATACACTCAAGTGTAGGCGCGTTTAAGAATAGATACCATGAGATTATAATAAGGCCATTGAGCACTGTACATGGTAATTATCAATAGCCTGACCCCTGAGCAAATCAATCCCCAGAGCTCTTTAGAAAAGGTTTACTATAGTACTTGTGTGTGTGTGTGTGGGGGGGGGGGGGGGGGGGGGGGGGGGGGGGCTGCTAATCTGGCAAGAATATACAGTAAGTATTCTTGGTAAATACACATGTCAAGAGATCGTTTTCCTTCCTCGTCCGTTGTTCCGGGACACTGAGGATCGTTGGAGTGTAAGTCAATTTCGTCTCGGTGGATGGCGCGTGCTTCAGCAGTCTAGTCCTTTTCTGTGGGAGAAGTTCCGTACTGCTGCTACTGCTATTACTGCTACTACTGCTATTACTGCTGCTATTGCTATTACTACTGCTACTGCTACTGCTACTATAATTCTATTTAAGTATTAATAGCTAGAGTCTATATAGTATTTAATAGTAGAACTGGGTTGCTAGATATTGTCTCCTTCTTCATATCCCTTATTCCTATTCTTGAGATTTTCTGGGCCTAATACGTAGAAGATCTTTTATAGATCTACGGCCGAGTTTCTGCTTCTTTTGCCAGTCCTGCGCACGCTTTATTGATTCAAGGTGAGCAATGCTCCTGATTGTGTCTGGATGCTTCTCCCCAATCAACTCCCGTTGAAGGTCTATAACCGGCCTTTGTAGCTCTTCGGCCTTGTCATACTGACCTTGTGCAGCAAGTGCTCCCGCAAGCCATGTCGTAGTCAGCAATACCTCTGGATGATGTTCCCCAAGCGCCTCCTGTTGAGCGTTCAATGCCTGCCTATACATTTTTTCGGATTCATCATATCGGCCTTGCCAATGGTACGTTGCCGCAAGGCTTCTCATGTTCCTATATGTGTCTGGATGCGTTTCCCCAAATATCTCGCGCTGGCGAACCAATGTCTGGCTTTGTAAATCTTCAGCTTTGTCGAATTGGCGCTGCAGACCATATACTTCTGCAAGCCATGTCGAGATTCGCAATGTATATAGATCATCTTCTCCAAACAACTCCTTCTGAAGAGTTAATGCTTGCGTAAACATGCTTTCAGCTTTCTGATATTGGCCTTGCTCGTGGTATTTTATCCCAAGGCTTGCCATAGTTATAGCTGTATTTGGATGCCTTTCCCCAAGTACCTCCCGTTGAAGATCCAACACCTCGTCCAGTATTTTTTCGGCTTCGTCCAACTGACCCTGGTCGCTCATTGTCATTGCAAGTGCTGCCATTGTTCTAATCGTGTATGGATGTTTCTCTCCAAGCACCTCTTGTTGGAGATTAATCACTTGCTTCTGAATCCGTTCAGCTTCAGTATATCGGCGCTGTGCATGATATATTATCGCAAGGGCTGTCATTTCTCTTATGGTATAGGGATGTTTGTCTCCCAATTCCATCCGTCTGAAATTTAATACCCGTTCCTGTAACTCTTCAGCTTTCTCGGGTTGGCCCTGTAACCAGTATGTTTCCGCAAGTTCTCCTATACTCTGAATAGTAAGTATATGGTTTTCCCCGAATTCTTTCTGTCGACAATGAAGCGCCTGCTTGAAAATCTCCTCAGCTTTATTATGATGGCCTTGCCAATTATAAACTCTCGCAAGGCGTGACAGAGTCCAGACTGAATCAGCATGTCCCTCTCCAAGCGCCTCGCGTTGAAAAGTTAATATTTGTTCAAAAAGTTCTTCAGCTTCAGTATATCGGCTTTGTTCAATACAAATTGACGCAAGCAAGTGCATACTTCGAGTTGTGCCTGGATGTTTGTCTCCAAGCAACTCTTTTCGAAAGGTCAATATTTTTGTACAAATCTCTTCAGCGTCGTCATATCGTCCTTGCTCATAATAGGTTCCTGCAAGGTCTGCCATGTTGTGAATTATTTCTGGATGCATCTCTCCAAACACTCCCTGCCGGAGACCTAGCACCCTCAGGTCAACTGGCTCTCTCTCTCTCCACCGCCCTCGATCACACAGAAATGCCGATACTTTGGCGAGTAACGTTGCTGTTTCAATCTCCTTCTCGCTCATCTCTGCCCATTCTCCTACTCTTATGGCATGAGCCATATACTTGTCGCATTTTGCCCACGTTGTTTTCTCTGACACTGGAAATATATCATCCACTATCTGCAGAGCCATATTCGAGTAGTATGCCTCTCCATTCTCCGCGCTGTTTTGCCCAGTTGTAGTAATTCTGTCTGGGGCCATCTCCATCTGCACTTGAACCCGCAGCCCATATCGAACTGCTTCTTGTACAAGTTTATGCATCTCGTAGCTCTGTGAACCTCCCTCTTCTCGGCGTACATCAAGAAAGGAAAAGTCCACTAGCCGCGCAACGGCCAGCTCAACTTCGTTCTCGGGAATCTCCTTAGCTTTGCCCTTATCGCCAACATCATACTGGGTAGCTGCCATGATCAGTTCAAAGGGTATATCTTGGCTATCCAGGTATGCAATCACATGGAGAATACGATATGATAGCTCGCTTTCCTCTCGAATGCGTGCTGTCGAGATCTTCCACGTCTCAAGCACGCTATTTGATACCTCCGGCCGCCTGTGCCGATCAAAACCATTCATGTTGAGGAGATCCCATCGCTTTGAGCCTTGCATCAGGCGGTCAAGGTATTCTTTAATTGTCATCGATGTTTGCCGTATGTATGCTCCAGCTTGTGAGACTGCTAATGGAAGTCGCTCCAGCTCTTCTAGAAGCTGATCAATTTCTGTGTCTTCCACGGCTGACGTATCACCGCTAGCTGCTATAAGAAGACTTTTCGCTTCGTCTCTTGTCATAGGGGGGACCATGATCCCTCGAGTCGAGCCGACAAGCGTGCCTTGGATTTTTTTATTACGGCTTGTCCAAAGTACTGTTCCGTGTGACCCTTGAGGGATGTACTTGTAAAGACTTTCGTCCGTCCGATTTGTATCCACCACTCCAAACAACTTTAGATCATCAGCATTGTCGAAGACGATTAACCATCGCGGCTGTGCTTCAATACTGCTGCGCACTGCGTCAAGGAGGTCTGACCCATCGAGCGTCTCACTGACTCCGAGCTTCTTGCCAATTTTCTTATAATCAGCTGTAAAAGTCGCTTCGCTGTCGGCATGCACCCAGAAGACGCAGCATTCGCTATCATTGCACCGTTGATACGCGTAATATATTGCAAGCTGCGTTTTGCTAACGGCACTAGTCAGTACATCTACTTCTGCCAACAAAACAGAATAATTAGCGTAGAGAGCATACCCCGAGCCTCCCAGGCCCCAAAGCGCGGCGCTATAGAAGCCTGGCTTTTGTGGTAAAAGCTCTTCTAGCCTATTGATTAGGTCCGGGCGAGGGACTAAATCTTCATTGCGCGGATATGGAATAGCACAGACAGCTTTGACTTCAGCACGGGCCTGGTTGTAGAGCACGTGGAGGTGGAAATCGCCTTGGTAAATGTTGGTGTTGTCGCCAAAATGACTGTTGCTTATATAGCGGCCCCCGTGCGCCGAAGCCGCCATCGCCAAGTCGTTAAGTCATAGAGTCACTCAAAGTCAGAAAGTCACTCAGTTTGAAGCCTGAGATGAGGGAACAAACTATAACTACTTGTACAATCACAGAAAGAGGGGTTGGACCCAAATTGCGGCCAGGAGGCCTGAAAGACGTGTCTTACCAACACAATTCTCAAGTACCTACGCGCCCAGGGGTTTCCGGACAGGGTTTATACAGCTGATGATTTGACGTGATGAATTAGGCAAATACCTAGGTACCTACATGTACCTATGCGCGCGGGGGTGTTTCTGGTCATAGGGTTCTACCTCTGGTAATACCTTCGGTATGAGAGGCTTCTGGAGGAGTCACCGGAGGTAGAACCCATGACCAGAAACACACTCAGGTACGCAAGTAGGTATGAAACAAGGTCGGAGGTTGACGCCAGCGGGAAGCTGGCCTGCCTAAACAAGGCGCAGCTGAAGAGACCGTTTACAGAGGCCCACAGGCGCCGTGAAAGTCCAGGGTCATGCATATTATTCGTAATCACTGCAGGCAACATCACACAGCTTGCTATTGCCTATATGAGTTTCTTTATTCTTACAGCCACAACCTACTCGAATTAGCAGGCTACTCATCTCGTCATTTAATTAAATCTCAGCCGCGTAAATTCCAGATCGTTTTCATTATAGTGACAGTTTGTGGAGCGTAGGAGCAACCTCTACATATGTTTTACTGCCTTCAAAGCGCAACTAGAACTACCCACAGGTACATAGATATGCGGATAGCCACGAGGGAAAAAAAATATCAAATGCTTGGCGATATTTAGTCTGTAACATGGTCTGGGAATCAACCTAGAGTTAACGGTATAAGTTGTTTTTATAAACCTCAGCTAATGTATGGGCAATGATGGTCAAGCGGAGATGACAGTTGACTATCAACAGGTTATACTCATCAATACAATATTGCCTAGCAGCATAGAAGAAACAAAGATGCTCGATCATTGATCAAAAATGCAATTACTACCATTTGATAGGCTACAGAGATAATAGCAGAAGTAAGATCGCTTATTGTAGCAACTCTCAGCTATGGAGGAGCCAACTGTAGCAGATAAAGCGTGAATGGGCCGTTTACTAGCTTCAATAGGCATAACAGATGGTTTATTTGTTTGTACATCTACGCTGTTCACTTATTTCCATACAGTCCCCCTTCCAATTTCTCTCCGCCCAGCATGTCAAAGCCTCTTTACTCGTCGAGCTTCACGTAGTTGGCAGGGAAAAGACCCGAATGGCCGCCGTAGTGGCCGAACCACCAGTCCTCATCAGGGAACTCCAAGTTTGTGATTGTGGCATCCTCGGGGAAACTCAGTTCTGCCACAAAAGTTAGCTATCGATATGTGACATCATTTACTCGGGCCTTCTCAGGGGCTTACCGTTATCTTCTGCAGCCTCGTAGTCATACAGCGCAGTGGCTGTTGGGCCCGCGGCGGCAGCCGCTGGCGCTGCAGGCGGAGCTGCTGGTGCTGGAGCCGGCTCTGCGGCAACGGGAGCCGCCGGGGGAGCTGGCGCAGCGTCTTCGCCCTCAACAATCTCCACGTAGTTGCTGGGGAACAAGCCGCTCTCTCCCCTTGCGTTGGTTCCCATCCACCAATCCTCGTCAACCATGTCGATGTTGGTTACATACTCACCCTCAACCAAGTCAATCTCGTTATCCTCGGCCTTCTCGTAGTCGTACTGCACAACAGCGCGCTTTCCACCTTGCTGATCCTGGCTGTCAGGCACATGAGGCGCGTGCTCGAAAGTCTGCTCGGCCACTGCGCTGGCCGCTGCTCGTGCGACATGGCCAGCCTCCTGCTCGTCTTGAAGCTCTTCCTCTCTGGGGACGGGAATATCTTCCACAGGCACAGGGGGAGGTGCTCGTTCTTCTGGCCGCTCAATAACAGGCTCGCGAGCAACGGGCGCAGCGACACGAATTGGCGATGGCGAGCGTCCCGTCTCCTCCTCCAGGGTCTGGTACGCTGAAGGGTCTTCCTGCTCCTCTTCCTCTTCATCCGCAGGCGCAGGTCGGCTGGGAAGACCAGGAAGAGCGAAACCTCCAGTTGGCCTGGAGTTGTCCGGAACGGGGGGAGGAGCCTGATACTCTTCCTCAGCCGCTCGTGAGCTGGGGGGAATGCCAGCTCCAATGGGAGCCGTGTTCTTGAATCGATCTCTCAGCGCAGACACGCCACTGGGAGCTGAGCTCTCCTCCTCAGCGGCCCCCCTAGACTCTTCTTCCTGCTGCTCTTCCTCAGGAGCAGCTCGCGCGGCGCCTCCAATCTGGACGGGTGCCCAACTCTTGCCCGTGTAGCCGCTCTTCCAGGAAGAGGAGCCTCCGGTAGTCTGCTGAGCGACTGGATTAGCCGCGGCGGGGATGTTTCCAATGCTTCCACCTTCTCTGGCCTTCTTCTCAGCCCAGATCTGGGCCGGAGTCTTGCCGCCTTGGTCTGCGAATGTCCGGCTAGCAGCTCCAACTGGGGCAGCGGCAGGGACAGACGGGCCGCCGAATCCCAGCCCTCCCGGGGTTGGGGCCTTGGTGCCGCTAAAGGCAGAGGCTCCGGACCATTTCTTCGCAACGGTAGGCTTGGGCAGCGAAGTCAGTCGTCCTGCGCTTGGCTGTGAGAATGCAGCAGCTCGGTCAGAGAAGGCCTGAGGTGCTGGCTCTTCTTCTTCCGCCGGTGCTGCTGCAGCTGCAGGCTTTTGTGCTTTGGCTCTGATCGCAGCAATGTCGACTTTTCCAACTGGCTCATATGCTCCTTTAACGGGCGTGGGTCTATCATCTCCAGTTCTCTGAGCCTGCGCTCTGATGGCGGCAATGTCGACTTTGCCTACGGGCTGATAGCCGCCTCCAATAACATCGGAGGGAGCATCCTGTCGAGGTGCGCCGGTGAAGCGCGACGGCTCTTGTTTCTGGTTTGTAAGCTCTGCAATATTCACCTTGGTAGGCTGATAAGCAGGTGCAACCTTTTCGATCTGGGTTCGAGTTACGGGAGGAGCGTCAGCTCCCCAGCCATCTGCATCGACAGAGGTATCTTTCTTGGATCGAGCGGCAATAAGAGGGTCAACAGGACGACCAGCAGATGACGAAGGGGTGAAGACTGGCTTAGCCTTGACAGGCGGAGGAGCTGATCCGAAGGCTCCTGCGGATGATCCGGCAGAGTACTTGGCACCAGACGCATCGGCGACCTTGCGCATGATGGATTCAGGCTCGAGGTCGCTGTCGGAACGAGCGGTGATCTGGACATGGTATCCGTGAAGAATCTTGGAGACAGCTGCCAAGTGGCTTGTGAAGTAGCCCTTTGTTCGTTCCGGGACGCCTCCTCCGCACCAGCCGATGAGGATAAACTTGGGGAGGCCAGAATTGGGATCCTTGACCTTGACAAAGGCGAATTGGATTCGACCCTCGTTGAAGTCTTCAATCAGCTCAGTGAGGTCGCCATCTAGACTACTGCGTTAGTATGTTTATTCCGAGAGATTGCAATCATCAAACATCAGGTCTCGTCAATGGCTCGCGTACCGCCGGTGCTCTGGACTTTGAGAATGCTCTCCTTGGATCCGCTGTCCTGGAAGGCGTTGGCCAGGGGAGCTTGGACAGAGAAGAGCGCCCACTGGGCATATGTGGGAGAGCCGGAAGCCGGCGCTTCTCCGCCAACAACAGCATTGTAGCTGCTCTTTATGGAGGGGCCGTTTATGGAAAGGTTGAGAGACGCCATCGCGAGGCTGGTATTATGGGCGTGATGATGGATGAAGAGAAGGAGGTCGTCGTCAAGAGTGGTTGGAGAGGGATTGCGTCCCAGGAGCTCCGCTGGCTAGCGACGCCGGTTAGCATGCAACTCAGGGGAGGCTAAGAGGCGTTCCGGCTAAGGTGGCTCACACAATGGCCGAGTTGTTTGCAGCAGCACCCCAATAAATAGCACAGCTATGAGGGAGCGAGGCTTCGCTTCGGGTACAGAAAGATCGGGTGCAAAGGGGGCCGGAGATTTCGTGGCGGACTCAGGAGCCAAGCTGGCAGGCAAGCTGATGGATGCTCTGGCGGGACGTACGTCGACGCTGCGTGTCGCTGAGGCGGGGACGCATACGCCCGTCTGCTTAGAGGCATAGCCCCAGCGGTTTTGCAGGCGACAGCTGCGGCGCTGGCGGTGGTATGCAGCTATCGGGTCGGGAGCAGCTGGGGGGAGCTCAAATGACGCAAATGCCCCTCTTCGCCGCCGCCTGCACCGCCGCCTCTCAGCTCTCTAGCGCTGTCACTGCGTGGCGGGTTAATTCTGGTGCCTGAGAAATCTCAACTGCCTAGGGACCAAGGGCTTGTAATTAAGAGGAAGCCTGGCACTGGCACGTCATTGGAGATTAGAGTAACCTTATGCTTGTAGTTGATTTGGAAGCTCTGCTTCGTCGTTCGGGGAAGTAAGATTATCTCATTTGATGTTATTTACCGAGGCGAAGGCATCCAAATTCGTTGATGGAATTAGAGACCTCTGCCCAGGTACCACCCAAATCTGCCGACTTGTCGCTACTTTTCGTACAAGTAGCTGCCGTAACTACGATTTGATTCACTCTGGGTAAAATCTTCTCGAATATAGACTACATGCATCACTACAGCGTCTACTGCATCGAATGCTTAGAATAGCATTGTTAGCGCCAGGCCTACCTAATGCAAGGGGAGCATAAACACTTGTGCTGCAAGCAGAACCTGTGCCTTGCCGCCCTATCGGAATCTCGGGTTCTTGCCTGGCACACCTCCATGAACGTCGGAATCAAAATGTTTCAAACATGAATAGACGCGCAATAGGCTGGTAGGCATCGGTGGTTTCAACTGGAAAATCAGTATTTGCGCTTCTGGATTGCCCGAGACTTTGGGCTGCTGCTGAGCCACTTCTTACGACTGCAGCCTATTAATAGAGACACTCGTTCTGGGTGCGAGCGGTTGCCCAGTCTGGGGCTAGTGGATCGTAGCCAATCGGGTGGATTCCCCAAAAATGGGAGAGGCAATCCGTACAATTTCTTCTGGACGTAACGACTTCATTTAGTATTACTCTCAGTATGGCATCTCAGTCATTAGAAGAAATATCTGAGGAGGCGTTTCGAACAAAGGCAACTAGTCTTCCTAGCATCGATTAGATACTTTACATAGGCGCTGCTCCCTCCTCCGCCTGTTGAAATGAGAAGACTTGATCACGAAGGCACACCTCCGAGTAGCAGAGTCTTGGGCACTGCAGTTGGCATATACGAGCACTAGCAAATATGCCCTGCTTTGTTTTTCTTTCGTTGGGGGAAACCTTATTTATCTTGCAAGCCATATGCTTATAATTCCACTTCCCCTTGTCGGGGAGTATGTCGGGGCATTGGACTTGCCATGAGAGCTAACCGCAGACATCGGCTTCAAGTAACTTACAACAAAACAGGCGCGCACAATACGCTCCTCTTATCATCTGAGTTTACCTAATTGGGCAGTTGATGGAGTAATATTATTATTATTATTATTATTTTGAAAAAGTTATCTACCATCACAATGCCATTCGCAGAGAAATTCCTTATGTAAGGCAGCTCGTGTGCCTATCAGATGCTATACCGAATATACACCGGGGTACAGGTATCAACGGCTCTGATTTCAAATTGCAAATGCGCGCGATGGCCATTTACACTTGCGCCATCATTCTACCCCGCTAAAAATCCAACCTTGATATTCCGATCACAGCGCCGATTCTCGCCCTTATACCCAAATCATCGCCCATACGCAAAAGAAGAAATCGTCGACCGTCTGACAGCCAACATCTAGACTGATCAACCAAAATGTCGACGATAACCGAGATCGAGACCGACGAACAGTGGCAGCAGGTGCTCAGCTCTGCCCCTCCGTCAACGCTCCTCATCGCCTCTTTCCACGCTCCCTGGGCGGCACCATGTGCTCAGATGGCGACTGTTCTGTCGACACTGGCATCCGAATACCCCGTCACCGAGCCTCCCAGTACAAAGTGGGTGTCTATCAACGCCGAAGAGCTCAGTGATATCAGCGAGACCTACGATGTGACAGCAGTTCCCTTCCTGGTTCTGCTACGAAACGGCGAGGTTGTCGAGACCGTCAGCGGCAGCAGCGCTGTCAAGGTGCGGACGGCCATCGAGAATCACGCAAAGAAGGGCTCAGCTGCGGCAAAGGATGCTGGCGCACCCAATGGTGACTCGAAGCCTGTAGAGGCCGCTGAGGTGGACCCGGCCAAGGCAAAGGAGGAACTGTTCAAGCGTCTCGGCGACCTGGTCAAGGCTGCTCCTGTCATGCTCTTCATGAAGGGCACTCCTAGCGCCCCTCAATGTGGATTTTCTCGACAGCTGGTTGGAATTTTGCGAGACAACTCTGTTAAATACGGATTTTTCAACATCCTCGCCGACGACGACGTCAGACAGGGCCTCAAGGAATATGCTGAGTGGCCAACTTTCCCGCAGCTGTGGATGGATGGCGAGCTTGTTGGCGGCTTGGATATCGTACGTTGCTTTGATATGGATACATGAAGATGGTGAATGTGCACTAACATATCAATAGGTCAAGGAAGAGCTTAGCAGCGATACCGACTTTTTCAAGCCATACAGCGTCGCTGTCGAAGCTACGTCATAAAAGACACACTGAAAAACAATAACACCTTCTCGTCGAATTTTGTCTCTGGCACCTGGCGTACAAGCTCCTCGTCTACGCTCAATCTGGAGTAAACGAAATCAACCCATCACGGAATAATGACACAACGATATTCATACCAGTCCGACTTCTGACTTGCAGGATATGCGCGAGGCCATATCGGAGCGAGAGAGCAAGAGCAAATCGAGCTTTTTGCATGTTTGAAAGCTTTACAAGTGAGATTGGGATTTAGAGGTTATTGTGGTTGCAGAGGGTTCTATAAGCCGGAATTATATGCGCTCGCGTCGAAGAGTAGGGAGGTAATTCATCTGGGGTTGATTGCCTGTATCGAGTTCGATTATTGCTGAGAGAAAAGAGCAGAGGATGATACAAAATTGCAAGGTAGCCTTGAATATCCATGAATAAAGTAAACCAAAAACTACAAAATAATTTGAACAGAGTGAATGGCGGTTTTGAGTATTACCTATGACTGGAATAGATATTTTCTTGGTTGGAATAACAGCAGCGTATGGGGCTGCTCCCATTGCCTATATCATATCTGCTGCAAATTATATTGATGTTAATGGCTCCAGGTTAATTCACATAGTGGTAAGAGAGGCGCAAGTTCCAAACAATCGATGTGCAGCTGGGCTGTAAGTACTTGAATAGGGTTTCGGCTTTCAAATAGACAGCGTCAGCGCCGTATAGAGCACCAATCCTCGATCAGCTGTTTCGATAGCCCCCGCATGAAACCAGGATCGGTCCGTCTGCACGCATCAGTCCGAAGCCCAGTTCTCTCGGTATTCGAGTGCCGCTAGCACGACGCAACCTGCAAGCAAGGAGACAGATGACCGCCTGGTGAATCGCTCGGATGAACTACAGCGTAGCATCGGCCGCGGGTTCCGCTCAACACCATTAGATGGATTAAGGGGGCTCGCAGGCTCGTCCGCTGCTAATTTGCCCGCTAACGCTTCTGCTGGGTGCGACGCTAGCAAATGCCGCTAAAAATTCTACAGCGCGCATGGTGAGTCACAGAGTTGCAGGAACGCAAGCGTCAATACGTAAACTGGCTGGAGCCTTGCCTCGATCTTGGCCTGTAGGGGACGAAACGTGTGGCACGGCTTAAGTCCGGCCAGGGCTCATCTCAGGCATTATTGCCCTCAATACGCACTGATGAATGTAGGTGGTAGGTACTTGCAGTAGGTATATCGTATATACATGGAATCCGGGCTTCACCAGGCCTCCGCGGCGGTACAGGCAGAGATTCCTTGCGGCAGTAGGCTTAGTGCTAGCCGAAAATGTCATAAGACGGGCGATGAAGAGGACGCTGGCGCCATGGATCAATAACCGGGCCGCCGCTGAAGGCTCCCCTCGAACGGATCCGTCAGTTCAATGTTGCTAGAAATGCTGCCACATGCCGCACTAACAGAGGGTACTTGGCAGAAGCAGCTGACAAAGCTGGATTTTATTTTGCGATGAGCTCCCCTCCCGCCGGGCGTATCGAAAGCTGTAGTTGCAATATCAAAATACGCTCAGCTGAGTTCAGTCTCACAGCCAGTAGCAAGTCATTATAGCAACAAGTTTGCTTGAAGACGCCGCATCTGATTTTATGTAATACAACCAATTACACCTTTTTCTTTCGCATCCAAACGCCATCAGCCTGCCACAACGTGAGAACTCAGCTTATTGCATCTCGACTGCAATTGGGCGCCCTTAATATATGGGGTCGAGCAGCTGCCGTAGGGCTCCACAAGAGAGAGTTGGCGAGTACCGCTTGATAGCATCACGCAAAGGGACCAGTCTCCAAACCCCACCACCGCGATTCCTCGGGGCTATCCTTTATTATAATTTCGAGGTACCAGACGTTTCTCTTCTTTCTAAACATCTTTTCTTCTCAGACTCCATCGCTCGACCGTTTTCTTCTGCTACAACTTATCTCCGATGCCACAAACTCCCGTCAAACCAGCTCGCGCTTAACAACTCGACGCTTCTGCTGTCTGTGCTCTATCTCGCACGCTACATACACGTTCCGGGCGCCCCTCTCCGCCTCCCACGCAATTCATTGTTATCCAGCCAAAGCCACCGGGACAAATCCGCTGCCCGCTCGTCGTGAACTCCCAGCGACGCCCAGCAGCAATCGTCCAATTCCGCGCCCGAAATCAGGTGACCGTTGCTGAGAATTCCGTGGTCTTTACAAATCAGATCCAAAGGCACCATCTTATTTAATTCCGGCTCATGCTGTGCTTTGCTCCCGGCTGTCGGCTGATCGTCTAAACGTCCAACCCTCACTGCCGAGTCGCATCCACCGTCGCGGTATCTTCATCATATTGGCCTGGCTTCAAGCAATTGACAGGCTGCCTCCGTTTGCTCTCGCCAACATCTTCAGAGGTTTAATATATGCGCCGCATCATTCATAACCGGAAAGCCGCTTGTGAGGCCGGCTGAAGATCAAAGAATATTTCGGCGCGATCCTTAAGTCCGAATCGCCTCATTAGTCGACGACGTTTCGCAGATACGAAAACCACACAACTTTCCCCTCTTCCGCAATGACGCCCACTCCGCCTTCGACCAACTCCTCTACCGGGGGTCGCTCCCCTGAGGAGCAATTTCGGGTTGTGAGGAAAAGAAACCGTGTGCCTCTGAGCTGCTATCCGTGCAGGACAAGAAAGTACGTCTTAATCTCCGGGCTGTCCATGGACGAGAGTGTAGGCGTGCTAACCTGTTATGTAGATTGTGAGTTTCTGGCCGTTTGATCTTGCATAGCAAGAGCGACAACCGGTGGCATGCATTCGTTCATTGACTAGCTAACACGACTTAGGAAATGCGATCGGAGCCACCCGTGCAGCAACTGCACCAAGCGGGAGGGCAACGATACGACATCATGTTCTTATGCGGCTCCGGTAACTCGCAAGAAGAGCCAGAACCAGGCCGACGCCACTCCCGATGACATGCAGAACAGGATCGACCGGTTAGAGGGCCTTGTTTTGTCTTTGATGCATGGCGGGGCTAATATAGACCCTGCTACAGCCACCGCGGCCGGCCGCGCTGCTTCTACGTCGCAGTCATTGACTGACAGCAGCTCTTCGGCCAAAGCCGGCCGTGATGAGGCTGTAACAATGATCGAGGATGATAGCGACGCGGAAGAGAGCCTCGCAGCTTCACTCGGTGTTTTAAAGGTCGACTCTGACAAGGGCAAGTCGATGTATATCGGCCAAGAGCATTGGCACACAATATTGTCCGACATTACCGAGGTGAAAAATTACTTCATGTTCCACAAGAAGGAGCTGGAGACGAGTTATGAGCGTGTCAGGAATTCAAAACCTGTAGCTGCGCGGGAAGGGCCGACATTGTTACTTGGTGCCCTGCCAGCGTCTGAGATTGAGCTCCGCGCCGAGTTGCCCCCAAAGTCAAGTATCCTGACTTTGTGCAGTCGCTATTTCAACTCTATGGACAACGCTGTTTGCATAATACACGGGCCGACCTTTTTCAAACAGTTGAAAAAGCATTGGGAGGATCCGTCAAAAACTCCAATCATGTGGCTGGGCCTCTTGTATTCCGTGCTTACTCTTGCCATGCTGAGCTACCACAAGGTTGGAGATGAGCCTCCTGAATGGAGGGGTCGAACTTTGGAATTGGCGTCTGAATATCGGCTACGAACTGTCCAATGTCTGATAAAAGCGGACTACACAAAGCCAGTCGAGTACACGGTTGAAGCCATGCTTCTATACGTTTTTGGAGAGTACTCGTCTCGATGGGATGCTGATCTTGGCCTCTGGTTGATTGTTTCCGTCATAACGAGGATAGCCTTCCGCATGGGATACCATCGCGATGCGAAATGGTTTCCCAACATTACCCCTTTCCAAGCTGTAAGTGAAGAGTGACACTTCCAATACTCCGTTGCAAATAAACAACAAGACCGCAAAAAGACTAACACAAGACGACACAGGAAATGAGACGAAGAGCGTGGGCGCTGGTCCGAATGTCGGATGTCGTATTTTCGCATCAAGTGTCATTGCCCAACATGATCTATGAGCATGACTGTGATACCCAGCTTCCGAACAATCTTTTTGACGATGAATTTCACCCTGATATCAAGGAATTACCCCCTTCCCGCCCTGCTTCGGAACCGACGCCGATATCCTACATGATTGCCAAGGTGAGGCTCTGCAATGAGCTGGGTAATATCTTGCAGGCAACAAATATTGTGGGGAGACCGGTCTCATACGATGAAATTATCCGATTTGATGCAAAGCTTCGCCAGGTGATGCAGGAGCTTCCTCCACATCTCAGACTTGGCTCCTTGGATACGTCTCAAGATCCGGTGACATTAATCATTGCCAGATATAACATCGATATCTTGTATCAAAAAATGCTTTGTTTACTGCATCGGAAATATCTTTCCAAGGCCCGGCATAACTCGAGATATGCGTTTTCGCGTCGAAGTGCTATCGAGGCCTCGATACAGGCAATGGATCATCTAGCCAAACTACATAGCGAATCTCAAGGCAACGGACGACTGCGTTCCGTTTCATGGTACATTAAGTCTATTGCGACAAAGGAATTCACCCTGCCGGCTATGCTCCTTGTTCTAGACCTTCACTATGATAACATGGCAGCACGGTCATCTGTTCCAGCAGATGATAGCAATTACAGGTACACTGAGGAGCAACGAAGTAAAATGATTGGCGCGCTCGAGACTGCCAAGGGCATATGGGCAAATCTTGCCAACACTTCGATGGAGGCATTCAAGGCCTCTAAAGTTATCGAAATCATGTTGGAAAAGATTAAATCGCCCTCTGGAGAATCTCTGGACCCCAACAGCGACTCATCTCTATCCGAGTCTCTATCTGCTTCAATTGTGGGCACAGCAATGGATCACACACCTTCTTCCTTGGGTCTTGGTACTCCCATTGGCATGCCTGGCTTTGGTGGCCAGGATCCCTTTTCGCAAAGCTCCGCCTTTATGGGTATGGATTTCGGTGTTCGAGCCGGAAACGCGGCCGAATTCCCTCAATTTGATGGCCTCAACGCAGGTGGCCCTGCCTCTCCGCTCTCCATGTTTACCAACCTAGGTGGAGCGGGCGGAGCGGGCGACCTGACGTCCAATTTTGACTGGGTAAGGCTACAATCACCATCCATGTTCCCCCTTTTTTGTAAGTTTGACGTGGATATTCGCTAACATATTCTTCTTTTTTAGGGAGCATTTGAAAACTATGCCCAAATGACGACTTGGGGAGCTGATCAGAGTTTCCAGATCTACGGCTCTGGGGACCAGTCTTCTCCTGAGCAGGGGCTTGGTGATGGCTCAATGAACGGACAGCAATAAATCTACTTGTATATTTGAACAATCTTTTGTGTAAGATAGCTCACCTTCGTTATCAAGTGTATTCAGATTCTTTGGGATATTTGGATAAGGAACGCAACGCTTCTATACAGGGACTTGTTTGTAACTACTCTAACTATGCAAAATCTACCCTTCTCTCCATATCACTCATAAACACAGTCTCGCCCTCGTTGTAGTGACATACTGCTCGTAATATTGATAGCGTGACGTCATGGCCGTAATTTCGGACGCAGTGCCGCTGCCTCTTGGAGAATTGCGCCAAGCACTGCTTAGTCATGTCTAATCGATAAAAAGCATCAATTCAGATGCCTGCTTCCACTCTCCACCAGTGCCTGCACCCCTGTGTTATAGGCTGACGTGACCTTGTCACTGCTGCAACACCCAAAAAAACATTGAATGTTGAGGCAGATTCCTCTTTCCATGCTTTTTCTCCCAGACATTCTCTGCAGCTGCAGCCAGAACTTCTCCCTGATGATCCTCCTACGTGCCTGCCCTCGTGCACTAGGAATCTTCATAAGAACTCCCAGCAGGGGCTGACCCTGGATATTGCTCCATTCTAATATCTCAGGCGTCCTGGTCCATAACACCGCAGCCTTGTTTGTGCATTTTCTCGTTTACCTTGGCTTCTTGTCTTCGATGCAACTATGGACGACGATCAGCAAGAGCACGTAGTGGACGCGAGTCTGCTACTTCCGCGGGATGTTGGAGGTGTGCTGCAAGTCCCGAGCGGAAACTCTCTGATCTCGCGTTATCAACTTGGTTCATCGGACAACAGCAGCATCATGGTGTCTCCAAGCACTGCCGAACGGAAAAGGAAGAGAATGAGCGTCTCTAATTCAACCGGAGACGGGCCCCCAAAGAAGATCAAGAACGCCTCTGTTGAGCAAGGCCATCTTGATTCTGGCTCTGTGCCGGCTTCTCATCACGATGTGCCGTTGCAACTCCCAGCGGAGGTGTGGCAGCATATCTTTTCCTTCCTACCGCCGCATACGCTTGGAACCCTGTTGCGTGTCAACAAGTTGTTCAATAAGTATCTCGATCCCGCATCCCCATTCACGACTTCTTCTCCAGAGTTCCGCGTGCCTTCCATAGTACCTGCGCTTCTCCCCGATGCCATATGGCGGGCGTCAAGATGTCTTTTTTGGCCAAGGATGCCTGCGCCCCTGTCAGGGAAATCTGAACTCGACATGTGGCGGTTTGCCTGCTCCCGGTCTTGCCAAATTTGTGGTCAGATAGATGAGGCTGATGTCGCTTGGGACTCCTTGCCATGGCGGCGTGGGCCTGGTAACAACACTGTTTCGCCGATATTTGTTTTCTTCCTCAACTCTTGTGGAAAATGTTTGGCTGAGACAAGCGTCAAAGTGAGTGCAATGCCAAACCGAAGTCTGATCACTACCAAGAGGCTGATGCGTTTTGTAGGAAGTTGATGTGCTGTTGTCAACATCCATACCTTCAGTTCTTATTCCCGGACTTCCCATGTCCTTTTTGACCGCTGATCTCAACGTAGTCTATACACAGTCGATAAAAACCACTCAAGTGCCTACTTCTGTTCCACTGACGAGAATATATTGGCCCGCCCAAGTGGAGAGTCTTCGATTAGAATTTGAAGATGTCAAGCGATTTGGCCCTGCAGCCGCTGAAGAGTGGATAAAGGGCCTAGAGGCTCGCGGCGCAGACGCAATTCATAAAGCATCACGATGGGAGAAGTATTATTTGGCTGGAGGAGTCAGCCAGATGCTCATCCATTCTTCTTCAACTCCGCCACAGCCCACTACCCGTGGCGCGCACAAAAGCGTTGAAGCCACCACTCGTCCCTGGCGACGAGCTCAAGAAGTAACAGAAGAACTAAAATCCCAGAGACGAGCGGATATAGAACGCCGAGCAGAGCAGCTTCAGCCTCCCATACCTCCCGAGATTCTGGTCGATCTTCCATCTTTCCAGATGTCTCTAGAGAAAGCTGAACCTCTTCGCGATGAAGAGTGGAATAATCTAAAACAGCAGCTCAAATCTCAGTATAAGAAGATGAAAAAAGCAGAGAAAAAAAGTGCGATAGCTGCCAGGGCTCCTGAAAAGCACCAGGCCAAAACTACAGCCAAAAAAAGCACAGAGGCTGCACTTCAAGACGCACATGATGCTGAAACACCTGTAAAAATTCGCATCTCAACCCTCACGGACCAGTTTATCAACGATCACTTGGGCGAAGGCCAAAGTATTGAACAGGAAGGCCATGCTCAGTTCATCATCGGAGTGATGGCCTATGTTCACAAACAGTACTATGCGAAATTGTCGAAATCCGATACCACTTCTTTGGCGCCAAAGCTGACTTTGGGCGATTTGGTGTGGATTTTCGACCACAAGCTTAGGCGAATATTTAAAAGTACTGATGAGGACCTTTTCTCTTGCAGAAAATGCCTAAATTCCAGAAAACGATTTGGATTTCACGCTGTCATCCAGCACTACCTTTCAAAGCACACTCCGAAGACCAGCCAGAAAGGGAAGAAAATGCGTGACCGGTTGAGAGTTGAATGGCCCGGAGAGATTCCATTTGGATCATCTCCGGTTCAGCAAGCACCCACCGTTGACCCCAAGCCGCCTTCTCTTCATACTACAGAGGTGGACGATGCATACAAGTCGAGAATTGATGCCATGGCAAAAGCTATAGAAAGCGTGTGGAAGATCATGAAATACGTCAAAAACATATCCGTCTCAGCCAAACTTCTTATCTCAATCTACCACATCGCTAAACTTTTTCAAGAACATGATCCGAAACTTGTATCACTCGACACATTTGTGGACGTCTTGAGTCACTTCAAGCCTCCTCCTAACTTTGTCACCTACCATGGCTTAGCATGCAAAATTTGCATGCTGTCGCAGACGCGAGAGGAAGCCGAGAAGGGTTTATTTACGCTTCCTAGCTTAGCCAAGCATTTCCATGTCGTCCATGAGAAAGAAGGGATTTTGCTGGCGGATTGGCGCGTCGATTTGATCTGGTTGCCGGACACGCAGATATTCCAAGAATTGCGAACAAGAGTTTGGGAGACCAAACACGCTTTTAAACTAACCTCGGAAGCTTTGCCATGGCTATTTGAAAGTGAGGGGGAAACAAGCCAAGGTGATCCCTGTTCAACCCTGCCGAACGCTCTCACCAAAAGCTTAGGGGCAGCGGATGCAACTTCTACGCAGATAATCCATCGCTATGACGAGAGATTACATGGAGATGTACCCAGACTTCTGTCAGCAAGTGTTGTCTACGCCAGATCAGACCCAATTCGAGAGCAAGCAAGATATGATACTGCTGTAGGGGAGTTGGCGAGCATTAACGAGAGAATGCCTCAAATCTACGAACCATTTCATAGAACAAGAGCGTATCGCACAGCCACCGAGGGCAGCTCAGTTTGGGGATCGTCTCGCACCAACTCACAGACTTTTAGCCCTAGAGAAGGCGGGCCAGAACCAGGAAGACATTTGAGCTCTTTCTATCCACATAATGAGCACGACGCTCAAGTGGTAGAAGGACCAAGCGAATATCCATACTATCCGGATATGGAAGTTCAAAGAGCACAGAGCCACGTAGGAGCTGGAAATGGACATAATGGCAGCTACTATATTTCCAATGGCCACCAGCAACCGATGCCTTCCGCACGCCTCTATTACTACAGTGCATCTGTTTCTTCGTATGACAGACATGATGCTGTTGACGCACGACATGTGCCAAACAACTATTATACGCAACATCCAGCTATGATGCGAGAGTACAGAAGTACTCCAACTGCAAATCATTTCGATTATACCAATTTAGAACCGCATAGAACTGATACCCCACAACGAGCATATGATTCTTATGCTTCACGATATGCATAAGCCAAAAGAAGGCCAGGAATTTGAGGTGTATTATAGATAGGCTGGCGTATAAGAACTATTTGCCCTCTTTGTTTTTTGGCGCATCAGAGAAGGATTCTTCAAATAATATCAGCAAGAGGTTTTGAGCAGGGGAATGGAGGGTATCTCACAAGGGGAAAAGAGATTTCATACAGGTTTACATCACAGCTAGGGGCATTGGCATCCTCAAACTTGCTCATCATATAGATAATCGCATTTAACTAATACGGTCAAAAGTATATTTCTGATAATTGGAGACGTGACAACAAAGTCGAGTGGTGTAGTTGTAGAAGATATAAAAATCGCTTGCAGCCATGGTCGCGGATATTCTTCCCCTCTCTTCCGGTGCCATTGCCATCATGTACAGTTGTTTACATTTCAAAAGGAAAGAAAATGCGCCATCGTACACTTCTCTCCAAACTCTCTCTCCTTCTTCTCCTTCTTTAAAAAGAAAGAAAGACAAAATGGGGGGCGGTTTTTGCCTTGTTTTCTCCTCTTTTTCCCCCCCTTTCCTACCCAGCCCTTTGACCTTCAGTGAAAACCCCCAGACGCCTTCGTGGATCACCTTTTTTTTTCGCCATCGTAAATCCGCCGCTTCGTTGATTTTTTCCATTTTTCTTGTTTTTAAAATGCAGCCAATTGTGGCTTTTCCCATCATCTCCCGTTTGTTTCATTACCTATTTGGCAACATTGGCAGAAATCAAGTATGCTTGGAGCCGTGTATTGTGAGTGGAAGAAAACATTATGAGCGGAAAGAAAACAACAGAAAAGAAAAACGTAGAAGAATGGTCTCTCCTTTTCCTAGCATGTTTTTTTTTTCAATTGCTCTTAGTCTTTCATCTTGCGTTTTGTCTTACAGAACTTCGCCAATAATCTTGGCCGCCTCGCGGTACGTCTGGAGCAGCTTCTCGCACTTCTCACGCTCCTTCTTGACGCCGTCGTCCTCGTAGAGGAGTTCCTCGAAGAGAGCCTCCTTGTAGAGCTCGCTGACGAGGCGGTTCTGGACGACGTCCTTGCAGTGGTTGACGAGGAGGTGCATGATGGCCTTGGGGACCTGGTCGGCAATGGACTCGCGGACGATGTTGAAGTAGGAGGAGATGAGGGCACGGATGAGCTCTGTTTCCATGGCTTCGCGTTCGGTCATGGCAGGTTCGTTAGATTCGCCCTGTGAGGAGTAAAGTTAGTCAGGATGAATGGTTGTAAAGGCAGAGTGATTGAAACTTACCAGATGTGATGCCAGGCCATAGCTACGGGATGACGGGTCGTAATCATCCGTAACAGATGGGGGAGCTGTCCGGATTGGCAGCTTCTCCTCACGCCTAAGGCTTTGTGAAAAGCTGGGCTCGGATGGGTGGCTGGTGTGTCTGCCGTTGGTGGTGGGAGTGATGGGGGCGCTCACTGGCGTCATGCCATCTTTGCCGAAGAAGTAGTTCAAAAACGTATCGCGAGTACCGCCAATGCCCTGGCCATTCATGCCTGGGGATGATGGGCGAATGCCATTCAGGGATGCTCCAAGGCCAACCATGGCATCTTGGTGGACAGCTGGTGACATGCTCCTTGAGGGTTTTGACGTTGCAAGCTTGCGAAGATTGGGCTGCTCCGCTCGCTCGGCAACCGGGCTGTCCTCGCTATCCTCATGTGCCTCTGTGCCATTGGGACCAACCTCCTTGAGGCGTCGCTTCTCTCGGCGTTCACGCTCTTCGAGAATGAACTTTTTGCGCTCCCGCTCCTGTTTAGCGCTGACAACATTGCCCATTGCTGCCGCGGCGCCCAAGAAGTTGGGATGGTTTGTGTTGATGTATGCACGCTGAATCGAGATGAGTGACTCAACATACTGTGAGGAAGGGCCTAGCCGCTCTCGCAGGAGGTCTGATACAACCTCGATAAGCTTGGCCTGGAGCCTCGGGAATCTAGAAAGTTCTACTGAGCCGCAAGTGTGGCAGATCTTGATGAGTTCTTCGTAAACGAGTTCGACGCAGCGCTGGCTAGGAATCTCTAGAAGCTTGATTTGGGGCTTAACGAGAAGATCAAAAGCCATCTCGGGCACGAACAAACTGGGTCGAGGACCAGTTGAGTTGCGAATTGCCGTCCTAATATCCAATGCTGACAGATTTGACGTGGGGTCAATAGTATCTAATGAGCTTCCAAAAACAGAGTTGAAGATGTAGTAGATACGGGCACCACCGCAAAGCTCCTTGGTGGAAATCTCGGTGGAAGTACCGTCAATGGAGGAGATGAATGAGGTTGCGAATCTCGTCATTTGCTGCAGAATCAAAGAGCCTCGGTGCTCCTTTCCGCTGAAATGCATGTCGCCATAACCGGCGAGCTCCTGTTGTGTCTGGCCCATCAAAGTGTTGAGGCGTGCCTTGATATCGGGCAGACGCTCTCGAATGTGTGCCATCAGAGTCGTGTTAAGCGTCTTGGCCAAAAATTGGGTGCCGCATCGGCTAGAGATGTTGCGATAAGCCGGGTGGTGCTTGAAGAACTCGTTTTCAGCTTTCAGAGCATCATCCATGGGCTTATTGCCTTGGATATCCTGCTGGGAGCGGTTCACCACGCCAATGAAGCCGAGCTTCAATGGGTACACTCGGCCGGACAGAATGTCGAGAGCGTTGGTGCCGTGGTCCATCAAGTCGAGCTTGGTGAGAACGCCGATGGTCCTCCGGCCGAGAGGGTCCACATGTCGGGCAAGCTTCAGAGCCTCCGAGTTGACGAGATCGACATTGGCCGGTGAGACAGCCAGGACGATACTGTTGGGCTTGGCGATGTACTCGGATATCAAGTTTCTCGTTTGCTTCTCGATATCACTTGGCTGATCACCAATTGGTACCTATGCGTGATGTCTCCTAGGTTAGCCAAAAACAAAGCGTTGCCAGGCGGGGAGACTGCAGATGAAAAAAGATGCACAAGACGAACCTTGGTCAAGCCGGGGAGATCGACCAGCGTCAAGTTGAGGACATGCGGCGAGTAGATTTTCAGGTTAATGGGCTGTCTGTTGATACCCTTGTTGGTACCGGCAACTCGAGACGTCTCATTCTCGATTTCTCGCTTGACATCTATGAAATCGGTAAATCTTCTATTGGGGATGTGGTGGAACTCGGCCCATTCTGAGCGGCGCGCAGCTCCGGGCGAGCGGTAGGGGTCGTTGTAGGGATCGGGGCCAGACTCGTCCTCGATGATGTTGATGAGCTGAAGGATCAGCGGTCGTCGAGTCACAACGCCGCTGCCTCGAGGCAAAAAGTCGCGGCCGACGATGTTCTCGAGGACGGAAGATTTTCCGGCGGACTGGGATCCCACGACGACCTGAGCGGCGGGGCATTAGCAGCAAGCGGGGAGACGAGGATTGGGGATTTTGCAGCCACGCACAATTTGCGGGAGATCGAGAGAGTCGCTGCCGATGGTGTTGAACACCAGGTCCTGCAGCTTGTTGACCGTGGAGAGCAGATCTTCGCCGAGGGCGGCCATTGCAGCGGCGTCTTGGGAGCCTTTCTTGTTTTTTTTCGCTCTCGTTTCGACTTGGGTGCGGCGCAGTCAGACGACTCAATCAGACGAGGCTACCGGGATGATACAACAGCACTGATGCCTCCAACAGACGATACATGCACGCACAGGCAATGCGACGACTTGCGCTGTGCTTTTTCGCAGGCGATCAATTGGAGAGAAGCAAATGGCTGCTCGGGTCTGTTTGAGCGAACCAAGGCACTACGTATTGGATTCACGTGTAACGAGGTGGGTCTCGTTGATGGCTTGCCGCAGAGCAGGAAGAACGCCACAGGTACCAGGTACGCCGCGGCTGTATGCGGATCGGCGTCTAGACGGCAGTATAGAGAACCTCGAACAGCGTCTCCCTTCGTCCAAAGCCTTGGCAGATGCGATAACAAAGAGCCATTTGAACAACCTAAGAACTAAGTAGAAGCGCAGCTGAAGACAACGCTGTCACACACGACAATGTTAGATTCAACTAATTTTTTCTACGTTTTCCCAATTGTGTAAGCAGATGCTTGAGCAAAATATCAGGCCCTACCCTCTCGGCAAAAGCGACTGGGGTTTGTTTTTGTTTTCTTTGGAACTTCTCTGCAATAGGACTGTTTACTCTTCGTCTTTCTTTCTACATACTACGAATCGCTGCATACTACTACTGCCTAATAGTGAAAGTGTTTTGCTGAAGCTTAGCATTCCGGGCGAACGTTTCAGGGCATTGATCAGCTGCCAGATATAGTTCAATATCAAGTGTTATGCGCTGAGCCGACATCATGTTGTACAGATGCTACCAGGCGTGGTTCAGGTTAAAGTCAGCTCTAGCGTGTTCCACAGGAGGGCTTCTTGGTCGGTCTCCATGACAAGCATGAAGTGCTGCTAGACGTCGAGCCATGATCCTTGATTAGCTCTAGCGACAATCCTCGGTAAACGCTTGCTAGGGCCTCAGCATCTAAGTATGTATGTATAGAGGCTCTAGGCCGAGGAGCTGTGTTCTTGGCGAACAAGATATCAATCATGCCGCACAAGACACTGCTCACCTGACTGTGATACTTGTCAAATCGGGCATCGGCAAAGAGGATTCATTGTGTTCCATTGAGAGTTGAGAGTCCATAGCTCAAGGGCGGAAAGCAGGCAGAGCGGAGCGCAGCATCGCGATCCTTTCCGACTTGATGGGAGAGAAGTTCACCCTAGCCAGCCAGCTAACCAGACAGCCGTCGATTCTTTGTCATCTCTGGTTGGGCGCCTGTGGATACAGTCGACAGAACACGACAGCCCTGCAGCTAGCGGTTGAGTTGGCTTGCAGTGTGTCACGACGCCAATGGTCCGTTCCAAGGCCCCGTAGGAGCCATGCGAGCACGGGAGGGATGGATTGGCGGCGAGAAACTGCACAGGCTTCTGCGTCAAGCCTGCATTGCTATTCCTAGCGCCCGTTGCGCGTTGATTGATTGATTGATTGATTGCTCATGATGCTGCCTGCTTGGCTGATACAGCAGGATAAATGCAGGCAAGTAGAAATACTTCCGCCGTAGGTATGCGCGGAAGAGGCCCTCCGAATCACGGCCGTTGTCGTCCCAATATGCAGCTATGCGGCCTGATTCGCCCCCCGAGTTGCTAAGCGGCACGTCCAGGATTAGCTAAGCGAAGCGTGCCGCTGTATCGGGGTCCGGCCCCACACCTCTACAACCATCATGCGAGACAGAGACGCTTTCAAGTCTCGTCTCGAAAAAAAGACGAGAGGAAAAGGGACATGCCCCTGGTGCAGCACTTCGAGAAATGAGCACATACGGCAGTCCTGGAGCGCTGCCACAGACGAGGCCAACCCCGTACGTGTTCCCTCGACGCTGATTTGACGTCCAGCTCAGGAGTTGGCTGACCCGCCGTCTCCATAGGCCACAGCGAGGGAGCTTCCCCTTGGACCACGATGGTAAGCCTGCTGTAATTTTCCAGACTAAATTGCCGCCCTCTCCTGGCTGGCCCAGATCGCCGTCAATTATCAAATTAAATTCTAACTGTGATAGGCGAGTGCAAGAAGGCTATGACCAGCTACCTGGCCTGCATGAAAAAGGTCCGCGGCGTCAATGAAGACGAGTGCCGCAACCTGGCCAAGGCGTATCTGTCGTGCAGAATGGACAGGTAAAGAAAAAGAAAAAAAGCAAATGAGACAAGATGCGGGCTAACATGTCGGCGAAACTAAGAAATCTGATGTTGCGGGACGACTTCAAGAATCTCGGCTACCAAGAGCCTGGGCCGCAGGCAAAGGCCCCAGAGCCAGAAAAGGGCGTCAAAGGCGAACTCCGGTGGTAGAAAAATCGAGTGGGCGCCCCCATCGCCGCCAGACAGGCGTCCCCTTGTCGGAGTGCAAAGGGGGAGGAAAAGCCATTGGTCGTTCCCATGGTGACATTGCCCAGCCGTATCTGTACATATTCTGGCGGCGATCTGGAACTTTCCACGCCAGCTGTACTATAGCCCCCCCTGCTAGCAAATCTCTTCTCTCCCTTTACCGTGCCCTGTGCCCTATCGTACCAATTAAGCTATTGTTTTGCTGCGATGTGCTGTACCGTGCTATAATGCGTGTGCCATGCCAGCTCAGACTCTGGGTGGTGTTGTATCTGAACTGGATGGGCTAGTGCTACCGTCCTGCCGACTAGCGGTCCAGATTACAGGCACACAGCGCTGCTAGCCAGCGCTACAGGCCTTAGTCTGGGGTTGTCTCGGAACATGCCAAGGGTTGCCCCGTCAACCCCCGCTAAAATCGACTGCTGGCTCGATTCTAGGTGCAAAGTACCGAGCACCTAACCTTCTTATTTGCATACAAAACGTCACGCCTCGCATGCGACCTCTCTACTTCACCGCCGGCCTCCCAGTGCTGCGACAGGACGCCCATTGCCCACATAAAACTGTCGTAGCATCCCTCTGAGACTAACCTTTTTCTTCCTTTTTGTTTTATCTTTATCTGTTTCGTAACGATCCCCGAGAAAAGGAGAAGAAAGGGCAGGACAAAATGAGGCAATCTGGTGAGGTCAGGTCGAGTAGGGGGACACCGCCGTCGCCCTCTTACATGTCCAAAGATGAATTTGGTACGGCATATGCAGCAGATTGACCAATGGTTCGGGCTGGTCGCTAATATACACTGCCATGAACAGCAAGCTACCTCGCAAATCTTCGAAGCAAGCCCGTGGCAAGGCCCAGCGGTGCCAGGCCTCCGCCTCCCAGCACTCGACCGCAGATAAACCGAAACAGCATGAGCCAGATCAGCTACGATGCATCTACAATGTCACCGGACGCCGCCGCTCAACATGCTAGTCATCAACGATCGCAGTCGCACACGCCCAGCCTCATTGGGGGGAGCACGGCTTCAACTCGCATTTCAATGATTAGTACTAAAAGCCGTGATTATTACCCTACCACTCCGACGCCGCCTCCCTTGAAGCCAGATACAGTCGTGCCTACCGCTAGCTACATGGAACGAGGCCAGCGTTGGATGGAAAGGGAAGAAGCTTCGTCACTACGAGATGCCATGGAGGAAATGGACTTTCGGGAGAGCAGAAAGAATACCCCTGCCCCTGATGTTGCCATCGAAGACGATGACACTCGCATCTACAACGCTGCTCTCAATGAGGCTGCTGAGCTCGTGTGGGAGCACCAGCACGGCGTCAAGCCTCGGCCCCCTGACGGTGCGTATCTATATCGGCCACACCACCTTCGAAAGGACAGCTACGCACATGCTCGGGCAGCGACCGTGACAGGGGGTGGGTCAAATGGTGCAAACAATTCAAATAGGAACTCGTATTCTGAAGTGCACTCGCCATCACCAACCTCATCCGAAGGAGACAATAGCCTTAAAAGAAACGATTCTCCCGAAGAGACAGCGCCTGCCGAAGAGTCTCCAACCAAAGCAAAATCATATGGGAGCGTCGGGGGGCGTTTCACGGGTGGCCGGCGTAGCAGCATGAAAAGGAATATCAGTGGAGAGGTTGAGCGGCCCTTCTCTGGTGATCAGATATGGGAAGAACCTGAAGCTCCGTCGGGCGAGGCATCCACGCCCACGACGTCTCCTCAAAAGGATTCGCCCGTTTCACTCAAATCCAAACCTTCGAATGCCGTGAGACGCAATCCCTTTCAACGCTTCCAAGGAGATTCCAGCCCGACCAAACGATTGGACAGGGTAGAAATTCACAGGAATCCTCCAACACGATCTCGCAACGCCCAGTATCAGGTCAACGCTCCTGTTCCCGCCGCAGAGCCGCTCCCTAATACGCAGCGTCTAAATGGAGTCGAGATCCGCGGCGATGACATCCGCGCAGCTACTAGCATGAGGCTCAAAGACCGCAGCTCTAAACTACCGGAACCTACCGCAGTCAGCGACAGCCCTGGAAGGCCCATTGTAAGCTTCGATGCTAACTGGAAAGCCCCGGAGGAGTCCTCGTCCACTGATGCCAGCTCAGACCGACCAAACTCGTCGACCCCAGCATCAAGCCGCTTCCGGTCCCAGTCACAAGCGCAGCCTCAGTCCACAACCCAAAATTCAAGTCGGCCTGTGGATATCCCTGACATCGTTGTGGCGGAAGACCCTTCGCCGAGGCCAAGAGCGCAAACGAGCGCGAGCGTCCCGTCGATCTCGATAGCGGAACCAGAAGAGCCTTCGAAGAGACCAACGCCCACGATCAACATTCCTTCTATTGCGGTGGACGAAGCGCCAGAACCCCGCAAGATTCCCAGCATTTCGACGCCAAAGGATTCGCCTGTGAGAGGCTCACGCCCTCTTCCGACACCAGGAAATCGTGGGCCGCGAGGTCACTGGTCTCCGGCTCCAGCTCCAGGCGCCGCCGCAGCTGCAGCTGCTGCCGGTGGCCGAGCAGGGACTCTTTGCAATGGATGTGAGCGTCCTATCGAAGGCAAATTTGTGGCATTGGCTGGTTCCTCTGAGCGATTCCATCCTCATTGCTTCCGTTGCTATACTTGCAATACTCGCCTTGAGGCCATGGAAATTTCTCCAGAGCCAGACGCATCACGAGCTGAGCGACTGGAAAGAATTCGGCGTCGCGCTGCGGGTGAGATACTGGATGAGAAGCCCGGCATGACCATGGCGGAAGACGGCGATGAACGCCTCCGCTTCTATTGCCATCTCGACTGGCACGAACTATTCGCTCCACGTTGTAAGCACTGCAAAACCCCCATCCTTGGGGAGCACATTGTAGCTCTTGGAGCGCACTGGCATTACGGGCACTTCTTCTGTGCCGAGTGTGGCGACCCATTCGAGCATGGCATGACGCATATCGAAAAGGACGGGTACGCTTGGTGTATTAATTGCCAAACGAAGCGAACCGAACGTCGTGCGCCCAAGTGCAAGATGTGCAAGACGGCTGTGATTGGCCAGTATATCAAGGCACTTGGTGGTGAATGGCATGAGCACTGCTTCCGCTGTGCCGAGTGCAAGGGAGGGTTTGATGACGGGCAGGTATTCCCCAAAGAGACTGCAACGGGGGGGATTATACTCTGCACCAAGTGTAGAGCCAGAGAGCTCAAGTTTTGAACAATACGATACGATGATGCCGTTTACGGATTTTTTGTATGCATTTTTATAAGGCGTTTTTCTCATGGGGGTGACACTGGAATCGGTAGCATTGGGATATAGTGATTGAAATAGGTGAACTTCGTTGATGGCTTGTAATTGCATTTTCATCTCGTATATCATTTCCGTCTCCGTAAAATAGCTAGTTCGCCACTATCGTATGAACGGACGAGCAGGCGTGAAGACATGCATGTGGCCATAATTGGCCGTCGTAGAAAAGCAAGTTCTCTCTCTCAACCCCCTCTCGATTCTAATGTATTACACAAGTCATTGGTAGATAGTATGTGGGATAGAATGTGAACCCAATTACCCAGCTCGGATGCGCGCACAGCGTCTTTCCATTTTCCATATTCCGCTTCGTCTTTCCCTCGTACACAATATCATCGTCACTTGCTCCCCCGCCCTGTCACGGCATCGTCATCCCAGCAGGCGTCCTCCAACTTGTTCTTGGTGCACCTCGAGAGTGTCACCGTCGGCCATCTCGAGCTACAGATTCCAAGGATCAACGCGTTAGTTACAAATGAACATTTAAGAGCACGCATAAAGCTTATGGGTAGTAAAAGGAGAGTTTGTAGCAAAGCAGCAAAGGAAGAAGAGCATACCGCGTCCGGGGTATCCGTTGGCTGGACTCGTGTGCCATCAAACAGGAACCGCACTGAGTTCAGAGACTTGCCCTGGCGCTCGCAAAAGGCCGTCATGAGCTTCTCGAGCTTGGTGCTGCGCTTGATCTTGAAGAAGACCTCGTTGTTGTTGTCGGTGACCTTGATGTTGAGGTGCTCGCTGTTGGGAGGAGGGTCCTGTCGGTCGACGGGGGACTGGTTCGCATCGTTTTCAGACATGGCTAGGTATTTTTCACTCTGTGTTTTGTGGTATTTGGGGGGAGTGCTCTCTTTGGAGAGTGTTTTCTTTGTTGGGTTTGGGGGTATCTCTAAGGGAAAAGGAAAGAAGTTGGTTTGTTTGGAAAGGAAGAAAAGAAGTTAGGCGCCCGCGAAAGAGAAGGCGATGCGATAGAAGGGCGAACGAAGAAGGCGCCCAAAGAGGCTTCTAGTGACAGAAAGTGGGGAGGGCGGCCTCTGATTGGGCGGCTGAGCGCCGGAAAGTACAGGTACAGTATCCTGCACGGCTGGGCTTCAGTGATTGTGCGCTGCGAAAGGTGGGAGGTTAGCAGTGTTGTGAACGAGCCGGGTACATCAATGCCCTGGCGTCGCGCTGTTTGTGGCTGGCCTGCCTGAGTGCAGCACGCGCAACCTTGTAGCCAGAACTTTGGGGACAGGTACTGATGACATCAGTGACTGTAAATTCTTAGGCTTGAAATGCAGGAACAGCGTGCTTAATCCGGTGCTTGTATCTTTATTTTACATCAATCGAAGACCTCTAGCGGCTGGTTGTGCCATTGGAAGATTGTTTTTAATTCTCTTGGTTTGCACAATCTATTTCCTTGTCAAAATACTTGATCATGGTTCGTTTTTGTCATTTCCTGGCTTCAGCAACCTTCTCGTCTGTTAGGATCTTTCATTTGACCGCTAACTATAGCCACCAACCCAATAGCCATCTCCTAAAGACGACGTTGAAGCGCGTCCGCCGTGTCATCCACGGGCAGTAAGTCAATGATATCTTATACGTCTCTGTGAGACCTCAGATACTGATGAGAGGGGCTTTACGCGAATTCAGTGCGCCATCCAGGGTAGGTTGTTATCAGAGAACTAGACGTCGAGCACACGATTTGCGAGGGCATTTGCGCTGAGATAACCACAGATTGCCTTGCCAAAAACAACTACAACGAAGCTCGTTGTCAAAATGCCGTCAAGGCGTTGTATGAATGCTGCGAAGCCTTCTACCAGCGTTATGGCGACGACGCAACGTCTCCCAGCTGCCCGCTGCCAAAATTGCTGCGTCTGAAAATTCAGCAGCAGAAAGACGGCAAATAACGGCGTAGGACGAAACATGAAAAATCTCACAATTACAGGCAGACGGTCTTATGCGGACCATTTTAGAGACGCAAAGCGTTTTACGGTGTATCTAGTAGAGAGGTAGATTGTACATAGAGTACGTGAATTTAAGGGGAAAGGAAAATGAAGAAATGTACGCTCATCGTATAGTATGTCAACCAGTGTAGAGAATTTCAGGCAACTTGATGAGGAGCGAATTTTTCTAGGCGATGGTTGAGCACGCAAGAGATCCTCATGGGACCTGAACAAGCATCGAATCGTCTTGTTCCGAGACTCTAATACCAATGCCGATGACATTATGATGAGGAAAGGAAAAGAGAAAAAGAAAAAAAGTCGAGACGAAAATTTGCTCTAGTAGTAGTGGGATTCACCAGGCACAGAGCCCCGTTTTGTTGCATATCGCAGTATGCCATATTCGGTGCTTGGTCGCTGCTGGGAATATACAGATTACATAAAGGTACAGGATACTTTCTCTCGTATGTGCCAGAAGTACTTCATTCGGGTATACTCTACAAGGGACCTAATTGCAGGCTAGAAGGCTACCCGTGTGAAGCTCAAGCGCGCCTTGAAGCAACAAAATATTGAGAGCTGCTGAATTTCTGCGCTGAGCAGCTCACGATCCCGCCAGGCCGCATATCCAACTCTCTAAATCGACGGAGAAGTCCTCGATCATAACAGCAACGTCGGATTTTTTGAGATACCCAATTGCGACTTTCCTTCGTGTTATGCGGCCTAGGCCAACGCCCTGAAAAGTCGGCACCTGGACCCAGCCGGACTTTACAGCCATCGCCTGGTTGGGACGCTCTGCGCGGCGAGATCCATACATCGAGCGGCCCTGGACGTGTAATTTTCCTCTCATCGACACTCTTTAGTATCTGACAGGCATTCGACGTGCGCGACTCGATCATCATCATGGAGCAAGGGCTGTTGGACGACCTCAATGTTGGCCCTGAGGTGGAAGAGTTTGCCAACGCCCTCGACAACTGCCTTTCGCCATTCCTATCGCTGGAAGACAAACGAACCCGACTTCTCGACCTCCCCCGAAAATACTACGAAAATGCATCACGGCGACTGCAACAGGCGCGGCCGAAGCGAGCTCGCAGCGGCTATGACGATGTAGACATGGATGCTGATGAGATTGAAACGGCAGATGGCCTCTCTGGAGAGGACGACGAGATTAAGCAGCTGGAGAAGGAAGTGCAGACTTGGGATTTGATTCGACGACTATTGCCACTACGCTACGCAGCCCTAGATTCCAATACCAACGATCGCCCGTCAATAGAAACAGGCTCGACCCAGTCCGATATGCTGCTCGAATTTCTCCTATCAGACCCTACAGCCCAAGAGCGTCATGCAGTCCTCCAGTGGCTTCAGAGTAACGCTGCCGCTGGCCCGGATATTGATGATCTGGCACGAGATCTCCTGAAGCAAGCCGACAGGGGAGACATTGTTGCTCATGGCTGGCTGCATACTCGAGCAACTATCAAGCTGCGGAAGAACCTGACGACATGGCATGGGCTACTGGATCACCAGGGCCCCAAAGTCATGGAATCTCACGTTGGCAAGGACGGTGCCCCTCTGATTACGCAGCTGGATCCCGATGCTATTACTCGTCAGGGACGGAAACTCGAACCTGCAGACGAGTACTTTGAGCGCGCCATTTGGCTTGGCTGCTTTGAGCATCTTCGTCGTGGCAGCAGCCTGGAAGAGCTGCGCGAGTGGTGCCAAGAGCGCACTGAAATGTGGCGCGCTGTTTCAATGTCTGCCATGCCTCTGTCTGTTGATGACGATGCCGCCCCCGTCGACGACTTGAAACCCGAAGCGCTGGCTCTGTGGAGACGGACGTGCTTTGCCTTGGCTCGTCAGGGAGGTTCAGATGATTACGAGCGTGCGGTATATGGGTTGCTCTCAGGCGACATTAGCAGCGTTGAGAAGATTGCCAGGAGATGGGACGACTTCCTCTTTGCCAATTACAATGCCCTCTTGCGAACTCAGTTTGATACCTATGTATTGAGCCGCTGCTCACCAACTATGAGCTCGACTCTGACTTCAAACTTTGCGTCCTTTGACGCTGTTCAGTTTCTGGGTGACCCGCGAGGCGTTGAAAAGAGACTCATTCGCTCATTAGAGTCACAAGAAAGAGTTCGCGAAGAGGCAACAGAGCCTAGTAAAGCTCTGCAAGCCGCGTTCATTGCTAAAGAAGTCGGGCGCCACCTATACGAACAAGGTCTCGTCATGACTGCGGATGCAAATGCGAACGGCCAGTCCATTCTTTTACCTTCTTCTAAGCCCATCGACTCAACTGTTATGAAGAAGAAGTACTTCAGCCTGGATCAGCACCAGGGACTCCGTCTTGTATCCCACATTTTTGTGATAACCACACTAATGGAGAAGCTCAACTCTGCTCAGGGAATCATTTCTGGGTCCTTGACGCCGCCACAGTGGTTATCTGGCCAGGAAAGTATCCTGGCGGGATATACTGACTACTTGCGCCGCGCCGGTCTCCAAGAGCTTATCCCTCTATATTGCTCAATACTACAGGCACCCAGACAGTATGACGTTCTGAGCTGGAATCTAATCCACGAAGAGGACCCTGAACAGCGTCTACTCCAGCTGAAACTGATAAAGAAGGCTGGAATTGATGTCCTGAAGTTTGTAGAGAGGCAGGTATGGCTCTTTTACGACGCCTTAGGAGAGAAGGCTCCCCAGCAAGCCTCCTTTAGCATCATCAGCGATGCCCCCTCAACACCACAATTTGGAAAGCTGATCAAGGCGGACTTTTTTGGTTATGACGAGGGCGTTGCGCAGAATGACCACGACCGGGTGATCTGTGCATTGGAATGGCTTATGATGGTAGATGGGATGTGGCCCGAAGTCTTTTCTACGGGAACCAAGGTTTACAAGTTCTTTTTGCGTACGTGGAATTGTTGCATGATTTGGCATTGGGTTACATGACTGACATTTTGATAGGAAACGCAAACTTGGGAGCAGCCCGACGGCTCGTGGAAAAGATCTCCTTTGAGAAGATTATTCAAGAAATTTCAGGGCAAGAAGAAACTGATATCGCATGGTATGAAGATGTAGACTTCTGGGCCAGGCTGCTGGAGCGCAGCGAAATCTCTAATGTGAACCCTGAGCGAGTCATGGCGGAGGCACGAAACTTCCGTGCGCTCGAAAGTCTCGTCAAGGCTTTGGATGCCTTGGAGACTGTAGCCTCACTGATGGTTCTCTCGACTGAGTATGTGCCTGCTATCCCGATATTTGAAGAACACGCTGACTAACTGGGGGGCCAGACTCACTCACGGAGACCGGGACTTTTGGGGTCCAGCCGGCGAGGCGATCAAGAATGTCAAGGAGTTTATGAAGCCCTTGCTAAAGGGATGGCTGATACCAGCAATCAAGGGTATGCTTTTGTGATAAACAGTTTCAAGGATTTTGGACTTCAGATAGCTAACATATTGGATGTTACAGGCGGAGACGAAGAGCTACGAGACATTCGAGCTGCATACTTACCAGAGACCGTCTTGGCATATATCAGCGCTCTTCAATTTGCCGGCACTGGCCTATCACGAGATAACTTATTAGAGTGCATGGAGCTCGCATCCTTGGTAGCAGAACGCGAATCGGACCTGAAAGACGCCTTCACGGATGCTCACCGCATGACAGAGCTCGTCGAGGCCTTTGCAGCCTGCAGCAAAGCGCTGGCCATTGCCACCGGGGAGAAGAGGCCATCTGGTTCTGGCAGCAAGAGGCTGCGGGAGATGGGATGGTCGCGGGACTTGTGGTCTGTCAAGCCAGGATCTGGGGATGCGAGCGTGATTGGGCCTGCGTAAATTGGAATATCACTGGCAGCAAATATCATTTCTCCTCTAATACCTCCGATTCTCTCTTCTGTATAGCATGTGTGGATTTTTTTGGGACTAGTTGGGATAAAGCAAGGGCTTTATGGAATTTACTTGTTTTCTCCTTCTCTTTCTCCTTGCTGTATTTCCAGGTGTTGTATGGTCGATCTTTTTCTTAAATAGGTGGATTGGAAGGAAGAGAAAGCATAACAAAGCGCTGAGAGACTGCTCAGTTTCTAGATATAATGACATAAAGAAAATAGGAAAAGAGGAAAACTTGGGGATGGAAGAGAGGAATGCATTGTGTGTATGTGCTGAAGATGATGGACGGCTTTATACACGCGGTTACATACCTCAGATAATAGAAGCATTCATGTGAAAGTCATGTTATTTTGCTCGTCGTATCTCTCCTCTTCTAGTGTACTTCATGTATTATTTGATATCATGATTCAAAAAGGAGTAGCTACGTATGTGATGAAGACTTGCTTTCTTCTCGTACGATGAAATGTCCGAACATCAAAATATTTCGGATTTGGAAGTTTACTAGATAATCACAGCCAGTTAAATGCAAAAAAAGAAGGACTGAGTTGAAAGTTTAGGGTATTAACGAATTATATGTATATACAGTTATAAAATATGTTACCCCAAGCCATTACCCCAAAACTTCTCATAAACCGTAGACCTGTTTTTACCTCTGTATATTACACAATGCTAACTAAAAAACAAGAAGAGCCGCCAATGTCCGGCTGAGAAAGAATTCATCTTAGACTTCTTATGCGAACAGCGTGCAAGCCGTAGCGTTGAGCTGTGTGCAGTAAGTCATCTGAATGGGCATGGCGTTGACACCACGCGCAAGCATACGCTCACGGAACTCGTTCAAGCGAGGAGTCACTTCGAGCTGGCTGCGGTTCTGGCCGGTCGCGGTATCAACGTTGCCGGACCACCAGACCTCGCCGGCGGCACTGCCACGGGGCCAGATGATGTTGTCCATGTTGCTGCCGTCAATCATCTCACTCCAGATGGCAAGCTCGCCTCCCAGGACGTTCTTGGCATTTGCCTTGGAGACGCCCTTGGCAGGGTCGTGAGAGTAGATGAGCCTCCAGTTCTTGGTGGGAGCGCACCAGTCGCCGAAGGGGTAGTAGGTGTTGAAAGAGTCGCCGTTGGGGAAGTTGACCCACTGGCCACGACCACAGTCCAGGTACTGCATGGTTTCGTTAGCGAATATTCAGCCACATTGGGATTTTTCAATAGGTGTCAAACTCACGTAGAAGTTGTAGTCGGTGTCAATGACCTTGTAGCCAGACTCGGCCAAGTTCTTGACGGCATCACCACCCAGCCACGACTGAACAACAGTGTCGCTGCCAAGAGTCAGGTTCCAGGTGGTGACCATCTCCTCCCAGACAAACGGTGACAGACCCTGGGCACGGATCTTGGAGTGAGCATGAGAGACGAATTTTTGCAGCAGAGGCTGCAGGACATCGCTCGAGTTGGTCTTGAGACGGGGGTCAATCATGGAGTCGTTGGCGTTGAGCTCATCACCACCGGTGTGGAAGTAGGAGGTGTAAGGCGTAACACGGGGCAAAAGGTCGTCGAACAATTTATCAACGAAATCGTAGACCTTGGAGTCGTTGAGCGAGAAGGCACCACATGGCGGCTCGGCGCAGTAGTATTGGTAGGGCATCTCTTGGTAGGCAACAATGAGGTCGCTGTAAGCAAGCTCGACAACGCCAATGTGGCCGGGCATGTCGATCTCGGTGTAGACCTCAACACCGCGGTCAATACCGTATTCGAAAATACCTGCAAGATCGGCGGGAGTGTAGACGAGGCTTGGGTGGTAGGCACCCTCCTGAGACAGCTTAGGCAGTGAGGGAATCACCAGAGGCCACGACTGGGAGTCGGTGATGTGCAAGTGCAGACGGTTGAGCTTGTTCCAGGACATGGCGTCAATGGTTCTCTTGATATCGGCGACCGTCTGGTAAGTACGGGCAAGATCAAGCATAACACCTCGGTGAGGGTAATTAGGCGAGTCCTGGATGGACACGGGCGCTTGAGTCGTGTAAAAGTAGTGTCCGGCAGAGTGCTGGTAGAACAGCTGGGAGAAGGTCTCGAGAGCGTGCAGGATACCGGTAGAGGACTTGGCACTGATGTTGACCTGTCCATTCTTTGACACAGTCAGGCTGTACGACTCGTCGACGTCTCCAGCGCGCGGCTTGAAGGTGGTCGCGGTATCCTTTCCGGTCTGCTGAATCGAAATGGTCTGGATTCGGTTCAGGGGAGCCAGCTTGGGCTCAAAGTTGCTGTTGCGGGGGTTCAGCTTCCATGGCACAAAGTTGTTGTTAAAAATGGACTGGAAGGTTCGTGAGACGGCGCCCTGAACAATCTCCTTGCTGTTGAAGTTGGGACCAGCAGGCGGGTTGTAGCCGATTGTGATGATCTATTACTAGAGTGTTAGTTACTGCTGCGATGTCTCGAATTTGATCAAGAGTGGCGTTTTATACCAATCACATACCTGCACTCCATTATAAGTCACCCTCACGGCCTCGTCAATGAAGAGAACGCTGTCTCCAGTTGTAATCTTCTGGGGAATGGGCCACAGCGCATTTGCAGGGCTGAAAGCCAGTGCGGCAATCGCGAGGATCGCCTTGGGCAGCATGATGTACGACTGAGTGGATGGCAATACTATCAATTGGTCGGATATGTGTGCGTTTCAGGATTCTCAGAGCAGTCCTGCCAGCGCTACTACTGGATCTTCAAGACGCGGGGCCAGCCAAATATTTAAATACCTGGTCCGCCGATGGCACGACGCGATTCATTGAAGGGATAGGCGTATTGCTCAAATCGACATGCATTCCGAAGAAGCAGCCCACAGCTAGACGGGAGCACGGCCCCCTGACACGCGACAAGGTCGATCCAGTGGCCAATGCTACCTGGTACGCGTGAGCCTGTCCATACCAGGGACCAGCGCCAGCGGCTCGGCAGGTCGGCAGCCAGCAGACTGGGAATGCTGGACAGGCTGGGGCTGAGCGTTGGCTGCATGCGCTCCGAAGATGGACGAGACCTCCCTGTTGATAATGAAGCTGTGGCGTTCTGCCGGAGCCAGGTCGACTTGGGTGGTCTTGAGCGCGCAACGTTACGCTGATGAACTTTTTAATCTTCTTGGTGGTGTCCACGGGATGCAGCACTCCGCATGTCTAGCAGCCAACGTGCATCTCCTTCGCTAACAACTGCATTTGTTCTTCGAAAGAATGCTTGGCGAGAGGAGCTAAAAGAGACAGTGACCAATGCTGAAGTCGAAAAGAACTGATGTAGCTGGATGGGCGCACAATTGGCGAATCTGGAACTCTGTCTGAGGGATTCAGCCCAATCCTACTGGCAAGTCGGGTAAAATGGCAGTTCCACCCTGCAAGTACATAAAGCTCCGTCCGAATGCCGCTGGCCACTTGAAACATACCTAGGCAATATCCAGGGGCTAGGATCTAATTAGAGATCTAGGTACTCAAATGGACCATATCAGCAGAGTGCTGACTGTGGCCGCCGCTGGCTGGCCAGGTACATGTCAATCCCTGGGACTCTGGTGAAGTCGTCCATTTTCCTCTCCTTTGGTCGTGCCAAAGCGGTCCTTGGACAATGCAGGGCGAGCCAAAGCATAGCAAAGCGATGTAAAGCTAAGCCGAAGCCATAGAACGATCGAGGCCAGAAGCTGAAAGCTGCAGTGCTACACGCCATCTGTCCATCGAGAGGTCATTTGGTTCATCCAGCCGCTGGGTGGGCAGAACTTGACCCATAGCTCCGACGTTGCTTTCTTGCTTGGTGGCGTTTCTCTGGGGCCGGTAATCAGCTGGTGCGATTCTCCCCGTATGCCGCTGAGGGCCTGGGACTTTGCTGTCCGGCTGCTTTTTGCTCGTCCCTGTGGCTAATGTTGGAGTAGAATGGCTTGGAGAATCCCTGGATGCGATCGTCGTGCGGGGACGCCTCCCCACGGGCCGTTATCGCGAGCCAACCAGCGCGCGGAGGAGCCTTAGTCCGGGGCCGCCACAGAACCCCCAACTTTTGCTTATGCCATGTGTTAGTCCGTATCAGGCATCTGTCAGGATTCAATTACGGCGTCGGTGGTTTGCCGGGATATTTTGCGGGGCCGTTGGGGGGCTGGACTGGGGCAAGGGACGGAGGAAATGAGGAAATGAGGATGGGAGAAAGCTGGACTGCTTTGTGAGGCTGACGGATAATGTTGCACTGTTGCTTCCAGAGTGAAGTGCTAATTTCAACCTCTGGTAGCGGCCTCTGCTGGCTCTGCAGGGCGCCGAGTTAAATTACCAGTACCACACCGCGCATAGCGGCTTATTACACGTTTGCTCTGTATTTTCTCGCGTTCATGCCTGCTCTCTGAATTAATAAACCGATCCAAGATGCTGGGTTATCGTTGTTTTACCGACCCATGCGGAGCAGAGTTGCCCCGTGCATAACAACGGCTCCAGTCTCTTCAGTGGTTATCAGAACCCTGGCCTACTGTAAAGCCGATGCCGACAAAAGGCCCTATGGACCCACGAGTTAAACCAGCGTCCGCATATAAAAGACGGGAAGGATATCTCTAGCCCTCTTATCGAGGAGCAGCAGCAGAGTTACATAGGGCGGAGTAGTGCTAGATACTTGCGTGTAGGCACCGCGGGTAGTATTCACTATTTCATCCTTGCATGTTCCTCTCTTACCCTTGGCCTTGTGGTAACCTCACTTCTGAACCCCTCTTGTGGCTTGTACGACAATATGCAGGACATATCGCTGCCCTGGCGCTTGATCCAACGCCAGTAAAGTAGTAGTAGTGCGGAGCTGTGCTATTGATATCTGAGACCTGGGGAGCCATCCGATGATGTGAGCTTAGCTCGCTAGGCGTTTACCACCTTGTGAGGTTACACTCTATAGCGCTGCGCCGGCATGGTTGTTTTCGGCGACGCGGCATGTAACACTGGCTCGTGGTACCGTGATCTCCAACCATTGCTAGTCGACGATGCACGATGCTGGCTAAGTCGCGATGAACGCTTTTTCTGGAGGATTTCTTCTGCTGAGCTGTACTAATTGGGAGATGACGGTGAAGATCCCTTGCAAATATATCTCCATGTCAAGGCCGAGCCTGCGGATAGATTCTCCAACTGTCTCATTGCTCACGGGCCAGCTCGGTAACCGGGTCACAAATAAATGGAGACAGGAAAGAAAACTATCTCGGAGACAATCAGAGAATGAAAGCATAGACATAGTATAAGCATGCAAAAACTGGGACTTATAAACGCTAGCCTAAGAAAAAGTGCTTTTATAGTTAGTTGTTGAGTGATGGGAGTCACAGCAGTAATCACATGCACTGAAATATATCCGTACTGGGTGTAACTTACAATATCCCCGCCATCTCCAACTCTTGCTTTTATTACAACCTACGTGCATCCTGTAGCTACTAATGTATGGGTAGATTTGCCAGATATATGCACCAAGCCTGGTATCAGTGAAGCTTAGATGATAGCCGCCAATGCATTGCTGTATAGCACGCTGCCGAGCGCGTAAAAAGTAATGAACCCGCAGCCGATTGAAGCTTTATCGATACCTGGGTGGGTGATAGATAGCTTGCCGCTGTGTGTTCTGAATAGCTTGAATATTAATCTTTGGTAGCTCTGTAGTCGAAAATAATTCATGACTCGAAAATGCCATTCTGTGTCACGTTGGGGTGAGGTGAAGCTACTTGTACCTGGCCGTACTGTTTGACCCCAAGGCACACAAGCATCTGGCGAGATCGATCTTGGGTGGCAAAACGGAGAGCAAATGCACACCTACCTTATGTAAATAAACTGGGAAGTTATAATCTGCCCAGAAGAGGGTTTGCTCTGAAGAGACGGCCAAGATAGCTGCTCTTACACTGGCGTTAAAAGCCATAGCTTTTCACGGCAAATGAAGAGGAGTGGATGATAATGATGGCATTGGAATTTCTTATGCAATATGGTGGAAAAGTCCAACTCTCCTCACTTGTGCTTGCAGTAAATACAAGTATTCATTTCCTGTTTAGCTTTAAGGAGCTATTTGCGTTGCAACCATGCCTTCAGGAATAGGTCAATCTCAGGATCTGGAGATGGCGAGAAACTGCTACTACTAGTAGGTACCAAAAGTCGGTGTACCAATGCTGCTAAAATTCTAGACTAGGTACTTCGAGTGTGCACGGCTCTTGGGTAGCTGGTGACACGTG
Organism: Trichoderma koningiopsis; assembly: GCA_022985005.1. Lineage (NCBI taxonomy): Eukaryota > Fungi > Ascomycota > Sordariomycetes > Hypocreales > Hypocreaceae > Trichoderma > Trichoderma koningiopsis. The sequence continues at coordinate 5,111,352 of JAJPEM010000002.1, forward strand.
AGGACTCTTGAAGACATTTACTCCCTAAATCTGAGAATGCGGGCGAGCAGCCAATCGAGATATCTCAACGCATATAGGGGAAATTTTCGCTACTACCAAACAAGTTGTTTACAAGTTGTTTAGAATTAGCAACAGCCTTCAGACAATTGTCAAAAAAAGCGAAAGCTTCAAAGCTCATTGCAAATCTTGATGACAAACTGATTCGCCACCAGCAAAAGGCAAAATCGGGTCACGTGATACCATTCTGACCCATTCTTTTTGGCTCCCTGGCAGTCCAGAACAACTTTGAGAACCTCAACTGCTACAAGTGAGCCAGACCACGTCTACTCGCTACACCGACGCCTCTCACATCTGCCACGGTTACGCACATCTTTGCGATATCTAGACTTTTGCCAGCACGCCTCGAGCGCCAACGCCGGAAACGAACCTCTCTGCAGCGCGATCCTCTCCTGCCATCTAGGCAAACGCGTCTTGGAAGTGGGATACAGGCAAAAAGCTGTCGCAGCACTGGTCGTCCAGACACAACGACCTTCACTTCGACACGATGTCTCTCGAGATCGGCCTTGGCACTCCGCTGGCGGAGGCCCTCAATGCTGCAATCCAACCGAAGCTACTTGAGGTTGGATGGGGCACGGGGGGTAGCGATGACTCTGCCCTCGCCGAATATATTATCTTGATGCTTGTCAACGGCAAGACGCAAGACGAGATTGCCGCTGAACTATCCGGAGATCTTTTAAACCTACCGCTCGATGACCCTGTCGTACATGAGTTTTCCAAGTGGCTATTTGAACAGGTTCACCTTCTTAGCGCGCCGAATGGCCAGCAAAACGGCGGCGACTCCATGGGCGACGCTGCAGGTGGAGAAATGGACACGGATATGGGATCCCATGATGTATCTGAGCTGAATGCGTAAGTACCATTTGCATTATTGAAGCCTTCATGGCGCAGACATGAGAATTTCCAGAGCTAACCAGACCCTTTTCTTGCAGGCCCACTGGCCCCCGCTCAATGCGCAATGGCAACTTCAGAGGAGGGCGAGACAAGCGAATGTTTGGACACATGTCCAAGGCCATGGATCGATCAAATGATAACGTCCTTCATCGAGTTCGCGGGCAAACGGGCAGTGGAAGAATCGATACACATGCGCGTGCCCCCCCAACTGGCCCGCGCGGTGGCCGCGGCGGTATGATGCGGAATCACAACAACAACAGAGGCATGGCGGGCGGCGTCATGCCTGGTGCTCCTGGCGGACAAGGATTTCCTCAGTGGGGGCAGATGCAAGGCCAACCTTCTCAGATGGACGTCATGGCCATACTGGAACAGCAAAGCCAAATGATGCTGGAGCTGTCTCAGCAGATGATGAACAACGGGAACCGAGGATTTGGCCAGCAGCGACGAGGGAAGTCTCTGTTTGAGAGAACCCAGGACCCGCGCCACAAGAACAATTTCCGCCGAGGTCAAGGCTCGAATCAAGCTGACGCGAACGGAGACGAAGTCAACATGGAGACTGCTGCCGAAGGCGAGGATGTTGATATGGGCAAGCGCGAGCCTCCAAACCCGGATGAGACGGTCTGCAAATACAATCTTCACTGCACAAACAAAGACTGTAAATTCGCACATCAGTCCCCAGCTGCGCCTCCTGGTGTTTCTGTCGATGTCAACGACGTTTGCGGCTTTGGTGCTGCCTGCAAAAACCGCAAATGCGTCGGACGCCACCCCTCGCCAGCAGCAAGGCTTGCGCACCAAAGCGAACAAGACTGCAAATTCTTCCCCAACTGCCAAAACGCTCGATGCCCGTTCAAACACCCTTCAATGCCCCTCTGCCGCAACGGCGCAGATTGTACGACACCAAATTGCAAATTTACACACGTTAAGACCAAGTGCAAATTTAACCCTTGTCTAAATCCCACTTGCGCCTTTGCGCATGAAGAGGGCCAGCAAGGAGGCTTTAAGGATAAAGTCTGGACCTCTGAACAGGGACCGGGCCACGTTAGCGAGAGAAAGTTTGTGGATGACACCGCTGAAGAAGACTTCGTTCACCCCGACGCTCCCGGCGAACCCGGATTGGAAGACATGGTACAAAACGAGGTCATTGGTTGAGCAATAGAAGGGAAGAAATAAAAAGCAAAACACGAAAAGTTTTTGATGCACCTTGGGCGAGAATGCTTGTGCTTCAGTTACTTGAAAAAAAAAAAGAGACGGTCATTTAGCCCTTGTATGAAACTGTTTTGGGCTTGGAGGATCTGTACGATTATGCTGGACGTATATGTTTCTTATCACGCTTCCAGGGCATAGAAAGGCGTTTTTGGGCTGGGAGATAATGGGCTTTTTACGCGGAGATTTATCACAAAGTTTTATACACGCCCTTGGTTGGCATTATGTTATGTAGTAGCGGCCGGTTAGGCCGGGGCTCTTACAATTCGAGCCTAGAGACGGATAATAACAGATATTTCTTTTTTCTCTTTCTGTAATTGTTACCTCTCACCCATTGATTTTAGTGAAGCTGTTTAACATGTCTATGTAGTCGCATAACAGTCCAGGTATAAGTAGGTGATGACGCCGAGGCGGGACTGTGTCTAGAGCGCGGAACAAAGTGGGACCCGATCTCCGATCATCTAATGTGGGTGGTTCCCGGAAAGCTCCAGAGGTGGCACCACCACGTCTCCATGCTCAACCAGAGCTCGACAATGAGCAATTGAACGACAATCATGAGCCTACAGCGCGCAGAAGGCGCCGCAGTGGCTCTCCTCAGGTCCTCAGCCGCCTGGAGGAGAAGCGCCGCCTTGGCGACAGCGACAAATCGAGCTGGCGCCTGGCGCATTCTAAGCCGCGGCCTGAGCTCAACCAGAAGCAGCAGCAGCGGCAGCGGCTTGACGAGACAGCCGCCAGGCTCAATCAACGATGAAGACGCCACGCCGAAGCGGAAGAAGGCTGGAAAACTACCGGATGATGCTTCGGTGGCGGTTTTGGGTGGCGGGTTAACGGGCTTGACGACTGCCTATTACCTGGCCAAGTGGCTGCCGTCGACGGCCAAGATCACTCTGCTGGAAGGCAGCGACCGGCTGGGTGGATGGATAAGGACGGATAGAGTCCCCGTCAAAGTTGGAGGAGTCGAGGGGGTGGTGAATTTCGAGCGCGGCCCGCGGTCGTTTTCATCGCTAAACAAGAGCACCTGGCGGTTTGACGATTTGGTGCTTTGGGATCTGGTGCGTCTACGACTTGCTGATCTATAATAGTGCTGCTTTCACTGGCGTTGGCACAATGGGTGGAATCTACCTCAAATAACGAAAAACTAAAAGGCTAACGAGATACGTTTCTGTCGTCACTCAAATTTAGGCCCTCGATCTAGGCCTCAAAGTTGTCTCGCCGCCCGATCAGCCGCGATACATCTATTATCCCGACCACCTCGTGCCTATGCCTCCACATACAAGCCTCGCCGCCTTTGCTAGAGAGCCCGTCGTTCTCGAGTCTCTCTGGGCAGGATTCGGGTACGTGATGCGACGGCTGTTTAACAAGAAGGAAGGGGTGCCCGTGGAGGATCTTTCGATCGCAGACTGGATCTACCACATCACAGGGAGCCGAGCTGTGGCTGATAACCTGGCATCGGCCATGGTCCATGGCATCTACGGCGGCGACATTTACTCCCTCAGCGCGCGGAGCGTCCTTGACCGCTTCTACTGGGTTCACTACATGCCGAATCTGGGGCCCAATATGCGGCACATGGCGGTTGCGGAGCAGACCTTTATGGAGACCATGGCCGAGGATCCTCAGCTCCGGAAGATTGCCCGGCAGCCCAGGGGCGCGCTCTTGCATTTCGGAGAGTCTGGCATGGAGACATTGCCAATTGCATTGGCGGATGCGCTGAAGGGCCAGGCTAACGTCGAGATCAAGCTCAATGCTAAAGTCACTGATCTGGGCTATGACACGGAAACAAAGCAGGTTAAGGTATGATTTCACATCTTGATAATCTCATATCTCTTCATCTCACTAAAGCTATGGCCTTTCAGATAACGTCTAGTCAACACTCAACCACATCATCTGAGAAATACCACAAAGTCATCTCCACCCTCCCTTCTCAACACCTCGCCAGCACCACCAACGACATCCCCGCTCTCAAATCCTCCCACTCCGTCTCCATCATGACCGTCAACATCTGGTACCCCCAGACAAACCTAAAGCCCCCCGGCTTCGGTTATCTCATCCCCCTATCCGTCCCACCCGAACAGAACCCCGAACGCGCTCTCGGCGTCTTCTTTGATTCCGACGTCGGCGTCAAGGGTCCCAACGAACCCGCCGGCACGAAGCTCTTCGTCCTCCTCGGCGGACACTTTTACGACTCGAGCAAACCTCAGACGGGCTCAACCGTGCCCATCCCAACCGAGGAAGAAGCCATCCAGCAGGCAAAGAGGGTTCTCGAGCGCCACCTCGGCATCCCCCAGTCCACCCCTTGCTACGCCATGGCCCGCCTCGCCAAGGACTGCATCCCGCAGTATGACCGTGGCCACCTGGACAACATGATGGCCGCCGATGGCGAGATCCACGAGCACTTTGGCGGCAAGCTTGCCGTCGCGGGAGGGTCCTACACCAAGATTGGCGCCATGGGCGCGCTGCGCAATGGGTATGATATTGCGAGAACGGTCGCCAAGGAGGATTGGCTCGCGACGGGGCTGGAGCAGATGGAGTTCCCGACGCAGTTCTGCGGGGTGCCCACGGAGAGGATTCCAGTGAGGCAGTTTAGACGGCTCAAGTAAAGTGTATAAGTGGAAGTAAAGGTGGCCATGAGAAATTGGCGTAATGTTTCTTTCCATGACATATTTAGACGAGACACCACGGCATCACCACTACGTTTGATATTCGTTACTGTATATACCTAGGTATGCATAGACCTTGGATAATAAAATTCAATATGCTGTTAAGTATATATACATACGTTAAAGTTGATTACTAGACATCTACCTCATGATGATCATTTCCTCCGCTCCAAAGAAAACAATCCGAGCAATTTACGTCTCCTCATTTCCTCGCGCATTCACTTATCTCTTAAGCATCGCATCACTACTTTAATCCTTTCACCTGCCCTTTCAAAGTGAGAGAAAGATTTTACATTTTTATTTTTTGTCATTGAAAATGCTATAGAAAGACTTTATGTCCTCCTATGTGTGACTAAAGCTTGCCAAATCCCCTCCCCATTCCTCTACTCCTATTATCCAATGCATCCCGGGGTCATTAGAAGTTTTTGTTTTTGTTCGCAAAGGTATCATTAGTGTGTTTTAAAAAAGCAAGTAAAGCAAAAAAAAAGAAGAGAAGCACGCATAATGCTGCAGAAAACCCCCCTTCTGGTTGTTGAACCAAAACCCAAACCGACCAAAGCTCTTTCCAAAGCCTTTTTAAGAGCATTAATATCTGCGCCTCTTCAGCCCTCCCCTTTTGTACTCCATATTCTATACGGATTCCCGTAAAAGGATATCCTTTCAAAAGAAATATACGTGTTTATCCAGCATTAAACAAGCTCTTTGCAGCCTCACCGCAAATTCAAGTCAGTTACTTAGTCGTCTTTTTCCCTGGCGAGGTTGTTATAGCTCCTCTGATCGCTTCATCGATCGCAAGCAGCATGTCTCTCACGCCGTCATTGGCCTCAGCCGCCGCGCCGGTGGAAAGTCCGAGCCAGTTGCTCCCCTTGCCATCCCACACGGTCTTCAGCGCTTTGCTAAACTCGTCGTCTGCTGCAGCATCAGCATCAGAGCGCCAGGCATGCCACCAAACTTGTCCGCGCCGGGGCTTTATCCGCACGTCCAAGCATATAGTCCTCTTAGTCTTCGCCTTGGTGCCGTTGGCTCCAAAGATGTTGTACTTGATGTTCATCCAAGTGAGAGACTTCATGCTGAAGTTCAATCGACCCTGCCCCTTCTTCGATAGCTCGTCCCATTCGGCATCCAGCTGGTCAATAGCCTTCAAAGCCGGTAATGATACGGGCAGCCAGGCCATCAGTGGGCCAATGCCGCCTTCAGTGCTCGCCAAGTTTCTTGCGAGATCAATAACACGGAGATGGGGGTTACCCTTTTTCATTTTGATATCAATGTCTTCCTTGGACAGATCCATTTTCATTCTCCAACGCTCAGGAGATGGAACCGGAGCCGCAGTTTCATCTTTTGGTTGTGTGGATGCAGGCGCGCTGTAGCAGAATACGACCGCCTTGAGTGTGATGGATTCGCCAATGATTGAACCCTTGGCGTTCTCCATAGCTTCGAGAAAGTTGACAAATCTGTCTATAGCCTTGACTCGTGACTTGACAATATCAAAGACGGGCTGAGTGACCGGTCGTTGTATTTGCAATACAAATTCGCCTCGCTTGGGATTGTAGGAGACATCACGGTCGACCATGCCCTTCAGAGCCAGGAACTTGGTTGGTTGTCGGACCCTAATCACGGCTTCAGACGTACAAACAAGGTGATGACCTGCGCCATGAGCTTCGCCTGGCTGTGCACGACTGGCCACTGCATGAACACTCTTGAACCTGATTGCCATCATGTCCTCTGCCCACGGTTGCTTCGTAGTTGAAGATGATACAGGATTTGGACGTATTAACGCAAGAGTCTGCAGATCCTCGTTCGGTTCAATAACGCTAGCAAGACTCGGGGGCGTTGTGTTTTCTGCTGCACCCTGCATCATCGATGGGAAGATATTCGACAGCGCCACTTCGATGGAGGGCATCCTAACTTGCTGCGGTAACGATAGATCGGCACTGCCGCTCGACTGGCTCTTGATCTTGAGTCGCCGCAGCTCCCTCATATCGACTGACTGCGCTATTATGCCAGCCGCGAATGTATTCAGGTTATCCCAGAATGCGCCCGATACTTGCGGGGCTCCTTTACTGAGCGGAAGACGGGTTGAGAATTTGGAGGTATTACTTGAATTTGGGAGTGATTTTGCAGGATCCCTGTGTATAATCAGTCAGTTTTGAGAGGCAAAAACGGTTGGAGATGTCGTCAGCATGCACTTACGTCTCAAGCAGCCACCACTCATCCCCATCTAAGCTGAGGATAACGACAACAAACCAGGCAGATCCCCATCCTCCATGTTGGAGCCACAGAGTTCGGCTCCATCTGCGCATCTTGGTAATTGACTTCAACTCATCAGTGTTGACGGGCGCTTTGCGGACAGACCATCCTCTCGCAGTTCCCATCCTGCCTAATTCATCTTCTAAAATCGCACACCGCAGGTGCTCCAAGAAGTTCACACCGTCATCCAACGGGTTTTTGCCGTTGTTGAGTTGAAGCTCTGGCTGCATTGAGAATTTTGAGTGTGGCTTCATGGCGAAGGCGCCGCTTATCGGTTCGATCAGGAGCGACACTGTGCCACCGTACCCTACCTGAAGTGCTAAGCAGGAGGTTACTGGATCAGCTCTGGAAATATTGAGTGCCACCCCGGTGTCGCGATTCTTGTATCGTGGTGTTGCCAACAGTCCAGAGTGAATGCTTGAGAGAATAAACTCAATGTGCCGTCCAACGATGTCGTTTAGTAAAGACTCCGTTGATAGGTTCTCGAAATCCATCTTAATCTCAACATCTTTGACCTCTTTGTTGTCGCGGTACCATTTAACTACCAAAGAGCTTGTGGTTTTCGGATCCGGCCTGCCTCCCGACTTACGCCCACTGCTTACCGCTACAATAATCCAGTTCTTCAGTCCTGTAGCTGCCGATCGAGACGTCCAGTATTGAATGGCCAAAGCCCTGTTCAAAGGCTCTACTGCCAATGTGCCACTCCATGATGTCCGATTCAGTTGCAGCGCTTGGCGTTTTAGCTCATTGATCTTCGCAGTCAATACAAATTCGTGTAAGAACTGGTAGCAGCCAGCCAATCCGTCTTTTGCGAGCGCCTCGTTTACGCAGTTTTCCAAAAATGTTCGTAACGTATCGGGAAGCGATAGTGTTGCCGGTCGAAAGGCGAACCTGAAGTCAATGAACCAGAACTGCTTTTCAAAATCCTCATCGGCAATTGTCAGGTCCACCTCGAACTCCCCCGCAACTTTGAAAGTCACACGGCCGGACCCAATCGTGTAGTTTTGGAATTGGTAAGGAATATTATCGAAATCATCAAGATTCAACCGCAAAGAGAGTAGTGTATCTAGATCGCCAATGCCCCTCAGTTGCTCCTCTAATGTCAAAGGGGGCAGCTCTATGTATTGAAGCTTCACACACAGCAATGTCAGAAAAGATTGTCTCGCAAGTTGGGATAGGGACAAGAACTTACATCAGGCATCCACAGTGCCTTTCCAGTGGCAAGAATCTGCAATGCCGTCTTCAAATCAGGGCTTGGCATTCGAGCATAGGTGAGATCTCTCTTGACATTTATGATGTTGTCCAAAGCCGCATCGTAAAGTAGACGCTGCTGATCGATGTGAAATTTGAGATCGATAAGCTTGCTGACCATTGAAGCTTTTCTACTCCATTCTGTAATGACCAATGCCTTGACCCATTTTGAGTGCATGTCTTGTATGAAATTCAGCAATACTCCTTTCTTTTTAAGATTCTCCATCGATGTATCATCCGGGGCGCTTTGGGTATAATTTGTGCTACCATTTGTAGCGGCGGTCGAGACTGGCATCTTGGCTAATTCGGCAATCTTATCCTGTACCAGATTATGGGTAGACTGGGCGAGGCGCGTGAGAAGTAGGGATATCGGTATGAAGCCCTGTGTAATGTGAACGATCTCGTCAGGCAGATCGTTCATCCTCGATACTTGTTCGCCCGGGGAGTCTGTTCGTGGCCCGCCCGCGGCCCCTCCGTTGACAGCATCGCTCCCATTATTAGCCGTAGCTGGCGCTTTTCCTTTATCCGGTGCAGCTTTTGTCCCATCAACGCCCTTGACGCCGTTGACTCCGTTTAAAGCTGAGTCCTTATGATGGTCTGAAAGCGCACCATTCTGGCCTCCGCTCTCCATGTTGACGACGCCAGGCATTTATCGAACCGCAGCAGCAAATTGCTGTGGCTACCCGCGCAAAAAGCTGACACTGCAGGCACCACGCCCCCCTGACAACGCAATAAGCGCGGCTGTGAGAGAGAAATCAAACTGCGGCGCGCGTATCATGGACGGGAGGAATTCTGCCTTTCTTGTGAACCGCGGTAGCGGGACGTGACCATTGAGGTCGCCTGCACCGATGCGGACAATCGGGCGCGCGCGTTAGAAACTATTTCGCATACAGGTGTAGGAACCGAGTCGAGGTTGTTCTAGCTGCAGTTTCAAGGATGCCGTGTCAAACCAAAGCGATCGATCGGTATTATCGGTAGCGGTCGACGGCGTCTGCACGTGTTTGAATGGGTTTCGTTTCGGACGGAGGCGGTTGCGAGGTAGATGGGCACGGGCAGAATAGCCGAGAGAGTGCGAACGCGGCTGGGATCTAGGCAATGATTGCTCTCAGGGCCAGTGGTTCGATGATGTTGTGGTCGGCGTGTCTATGTGAGAAGAGGGTAAAATACAGGCGCGGGTTTGGGAACGAGTCGGGTGGTTGAAGATGATGCGCCAACCAAAGCCGCCCTTCGCCGTTAAAGATTCGAGTGATACAACCAAGGCTGACGGACGCCAAACGCTTGTCGGCGTTATCACGTGATTAGCGGCGCACGGGCCATAGCAGCACCCAAGCACTATTGCCGAAGCTATAAGAGCAATCGACTAGTACAAATGTGGTGGTACTGGAGCCCAAATGGAGAGGGAAACTTTGAAAGTACATTCAATATTCCATGATAAATCAAGCATAACTGGAGGTCTCAAAGCATTACTAGTCAATTGTCTCATGAGAAGCTCTCTGCATTTTCATGGCTAACTTAGGTAGTATAGAACAGATATACGCTTCGAGCCAGCCATCTAGAATTTTTTTTTTTTTTTTTTCACATTTGAAATAATCTCCCCCATCCTAGGAATCCAGTATGACGCTCAAACTTTTAATGAAAACCACCTCACACCTTGCATGCCTTTCCTGACACCGATTATACGTCCAATACGTTACATTTCGGGACAGATTTTATATTTAGATTTTTGTTCTTCGCTTTTTTGTATGGTTTGATTTTTTTAACTGTATCGGTTGTTATTCTTTTATTCCGCCTAGATTCTGCCATAATATACAACAAACATTGCGCAACACATGGTAGCCGGCTACTTACAACTTGATAGGAGCAGCAGCAGAGGTTGTCGGCCACTGGTAGCCGGCAGCGTCACTGAACTTGTATCCATAGGATGCTGTGAAGTCATCCAAGACAGAGGGGCCTCGAGATCCTATCAAGGCGTATTAGCAAAGGTCAATTCAATAATAGTCTATAGATTGTGGATTTTGGACAAGAGAGGGGGGGGGGGGGGGGGGGGGGAATCAACTTACCATAGGGGTATTCCATGGGAATAATCTCCTTGTTGTCCTCCAGGTAGTGTAGCAGGGGAGTAAACATGCGCCAGCTGGCGTCAAGCTCATCGTCACGGACGAAGTTGGAGTGATCGCCCTTCAGGCAGTCGAGAACAAGCGACTCGTACGCCTCCGGGATCTTGAGGTCCGAGAATCGGCGTCGGTATGTAAGGTCGAGTTCAGTGACTACAGTCTGGGTGCTGAGACCGGGAAGCTTCGAGTTCATCTTGATGTAGACACTCTCGTTGGGCTGGATGCGCATAACAAGCTCGTTTCGGGGAATGTCCTTGAAGATGCCAGACGTGACATCCTTGAACTGGATGCGGATCTCTGTCTTCTGCTCGTTGAGGGCTTTGCCGGCCTTCATGATGAAAGGAACACCGTCCCATCGCTCATTCTTAATATAAGCAACAAGGGCACAGAATGTAGGGCATCGAGAGTCCTTTGGCACGGTATCGTCCTCCTTGTAGGATGGCTTGCTTCCGTCCAATGATCGTCCATACTGTCCGATGATGACGTTCTTAGGCTCGATAGGAGGCATGGCTCGGAGAACACGGACCTTCTCATCACGGATATCCTCGGAGTCGAAGGAGATGGGGCGCTCCATAGCCAAGAGAGTGAGAACTTGGAGAAGATGGTTTTGCATGACATCTCGAATAATGCCAAACTCATCAAAGTAGCCTCCACGGCCCTCAGTGCCGAAGGGCTCCTTGAAGGTAATTTGAACGTTGTCAATGTGATGTCTGTTCCAGGTGGCACCGAGGAAGGAGTTGCCGAAGCGCATGATGAGAATGTTCTTGACCATCTCCTTTCCAAGGTAGTGATCAATACGGTAGAGCTCTTCCTCTTTCCAGTCTGGCTCCAGAGACTTTTGCAGCTCGCGGGAGCTAGCAAGATCCTTACCGAAGGGCTTCTCGATCTGTAGGCGAGAGATTAGATGGCGTCGATGGGAAGAACAGTCATATTAGCCACAGAAAAGAAACGTACAATAACTCGGGCAATGCCCCTGGTTGGGTAGCAGCATCGCTTCAGGTGCTGCGAGACAATGGTAAAGACACTAGGGGGCAGCGCCATGTAGAACAGGCGATGCGCCTCGGGCCATCCCTTCTCCAGATCGTTGAGGTGGTCGTTCAAGACACCAAAGGACTCGTCCTTGTCGTACTGGCCGGAAACGTAGCTGCACAGGCTGGTGAACTCCTCCAGCTGCTGCTCAATCTCCTTGGTGGGTGTCTTGATGTATGACTTAACCCTCCGCAGGTACTCCTCGTGGTCCATCTTTGTTCGGGCATAGCCAATGATTTTTACGCCCTGGGGCAGAAATTGGTTTCGGTACTAATGATGGAGGTGGTCAGCCGATGCTTCTCTCGAGGCTTCCTACAACCTTCTCAAAGACAGAAAGGCAGAAAGCCCATGGCTTGTCCTGTGGTTGCGATTGTGGTTGGACTGCTTACCAGGCCAAAGAGCGCGGGGAACTGTGAGTTTCAAAGAGTCCATGTCAGCGCAAAGGTCGCAGAGCAAAAGCTGAAGCCGCGCAGAAATCCATGATTCTCACCGTCTTCTTCTTAGCCAAATCTCCGGAGGCACCGAGAACGACAATCGTCGTGTTCTCCTTGAGTTCGATAGTTTGGCTGCATGGCAATTGTTAGCAAGGCGCGCGTGGTTGATGCCGTCTGCTGTCGTCTTTTGCTGTTGGCTCGACCCCGCCGCGCTGGCAAGCTCGCCCGCAGCATCTGCAGTGACGATAGCTGGTGTCATGGTGGGGTTGCCGGTACTTACGGCTGGGAGTGATCCATTGCGACGGCTGGCCTGATTGCTCTGGATTCGGGCTGGGTGACACAAAAACGGGATGCTCGATGGCAAGAGAGAAGAAGCAAGCAGCTGGTCTGCCGTTGAGCGAGGCTTTGAGTGTAGTCGCCGGTGCGTGGATCAGCGTTGGGTGTCAAAGGGAAGAGAGTGAGAGCTTGAGGGACCAGAGGATGGAGGGGGAGGGACGCGGTGGGCTGCTGGTTTTTAGGCGACGGGGTTACAGCGCGCTGACGGAGTTTGGAGCTCTACCTGGAGCAACAGGTGCTGTTAGCCCTTTTAGAGCGCCCCCATCCTCCGTTCGTGCCGTGGACGCCATGGCTAAGGCACCTGCTGGGCCGCCCCGTAAGTCATCATCAGGCTCGGAGTATCTGCAAAGGTACAGAGTCCTGCTAGCTGGACCCTGCACCGCTGTGGCCATGTACATGTAGCCCGCTGAGCTCCTCTCTGTAGAGTGTCATCTCCACCATCCCAGCTGGTTAGTAATTTGCCCGGCTGGAGTCTATAGCGGTGGAAGTTGCCGCTCCTCGATGATGCTATGGTGGCCTTGGGCTGGCATAGTTGCCAGACAAATAAAAGGCTCAGATGACGGCAGCGGCAACGAGTCTTCGCAACATACATTTATGGCAAATTCCGTCCAAGATGGTTTCGGATTTCTATTCCCAGATAACGAGCACTTTCCTATACTGTTTCTCCAACTGCAGGCTTATATAGAGGCATATGTTGCCTAATCACTGCCAGCCTAATCATTTGTAACGGTAACCGCCGTGATTACGCCAGGTGCATGTGCATGTAGCATTCTATGCGCCGAATGCCTATTTCGGACGGGGTACCGAGCGGTTATCCGCAAACCGAGTTGGAGACAATTACTTGTGGGAGCACCTAAGGTAGGCTTATTGCCCGAAAGAGTTTATTTTTTGGTGGTCAAATCATACATGAGCTTGCTAGCACGGTTCTTGGGACTAGGTAGCATCAAGGCAGGGAGGGGAATATAGTACATGTATGGAAGCAACAATTAAATCCCAACATGAACTCAATCTCGAGGCGCTATATCGCCCATCAACTCTTACAACGACCAACAGCAGCTGCTTGTAGCTTCAATTCAAGAGACACAGGTGACAATGAAGTTGGTAGGCTTATCATTGATGAAATTCGATAGATACACTGATACACGCAACGAGAGATGAAGACCCGAGGTAGCAGCCAACATTTAGCTGACTGGCTCAGAATACAACTTGAATTTGTCGGAGCGATTCAACGTCAGGTGCAACAATTACTGGATTCCGTCAATGCGTTTCGCTATTTCCGCTGGAGCCGCAATAAGTCCTCCAAACACCGCAGTTGGTGGACCATGGAGTGGACAGTAATGCATCCATCTGTGAGTAATGCAGATGCTTCGAAGAGGATTGGTAAGCCTGCTTCCGTCTCCTGCGCGCTCGCCCCGGCCTGCCCCCCTCATGGAGCCGGGAACTTTTAGACGGCCTGTGGTTGATCAGTCGCCGCGCCGTCCGAGACCAGTCCGGGCCGGGCTAGAATGGTGAAGGGCCCTCGGCGGTTTTGATGCCTGGAACTTTGGAAACTTTACCCGAGTTACGATGCTGCTACAGGTGCCAAGGACAATCTCATTCTACGTTGTCTTTTCTTCCTCTTCACTTAAATACCGCCTTGGTTAATGGCAGCCAATTCAGGTTAAAGGGCCTCCCATGTTCATTGCAAAACAGTACATGCGTAGTAGTAATCCACTAGGATAAATCCGGCGCTTTGCGCATTCTGCAGTTGAGAGGCGTAAGAGACGAAAGGATGCGAAGTGATGGCAAAAGATGATCTCCAAGTAACCGAGGGCTGGACAAAAGAACAAGCTGACGGATTGTTCAGCGAACTAGAAGAACATGGTATTTCACAGCTCTGACAGACGTCATGCCACATAGCACCAGACAAAAAAAAAATGGATATTCGAACTCTCAAGGTATCAGAGGAGCCAAGATAAGAGGCCTATCATCTCAGCCCAGATAGCTGAGCTTGAAGGGATTGGAGAATACCCAGATTCTTCAGAGATGCGCCGTTCTCGGCACAGCCTAAAACTTCTCCAAAACGGGTTAGCTCATAGAACAATTTAGCGAAGGACCGAGCAGTGGCTTGATATTCAGATTTGAGGCGGTGCAGATGCCTTTCAGCCACAGTCGCTACACACAATTCAAATTGCCCTAAGCCCACACGTGATCCCCCAGGGCTCAAATTTTCGTGCTAGAGCCACCACACACCATATCGCATCCACCCCGTTGCCCTCAGTTCGACATCACGACAAACGACGAGCAGCAGACCTCTTAGTATTTCGGTTACTTGAGAGGGCGGAAGCTACACAACAGTCACGATGCCTTCCGAAAGTGGTCACAGATGTAAGTTGGAATGCTACCGAGCCTGATGAATCTCCATTGAACTGAACTAACTTTTCGGCAGTATACGTCAAGTAAGTAAACGCCGATCGCGACATTTCGAAAAGGGCAAAGGGAGGCAGAGGAGGGAATGGTGCGCTTGAGACTCGTTCGAGAATCTATCCACCATGTGTCGAAAGTCGTTCCTCTTCGGCGAACAACCTCCCGCGACTGCTTGAAATGACAACCGAATCAATCCGAACGTTTGACTAACAGAGAATGACTATAGGGGACGTCACCTGAGCTACCAGCGCTCTCGTAACATCACCCACCCTGGCACCAGCCTGATCAAGATCGAGGGTGTTGATAGCACAGCCGCTGCCAAGTACGTTTTTGCGACTCGTCGAAAAGTGGTGTGTGGAGGCTTCAAAATACTAATTGCGACGCAATAGCTTCTACGCTGGCAAGAAGATCGCCTACGTCTACCGAGGCCAGAAGGAGATCCGCGGCACCAAGATCCGCGTGATCTGGGGCAAGGTTACCCGACCACACGGTACTTATTAACTGCTCTCGCTCCTAACAGCCCGCGAAAGGATCCAGCTAACGCTCTTCATCCAGGTAACTCTGGCGTTGTCCGCGCCAAGTTCGCCAAGCCCCTCCCCTCAAAGTCTTTCGGCGCTTCCGTTCGTGTCATGCTGTACCCCTCGTCGATTTAAATCGGATTTCGGAAATGGAGTTGGTAGTGAGGGCGGTTCTCATTTGGTTGCATGGGTCGAGGCAAGGATAAAGCATATCGCCTTGCTTTGAGGCATTTCAATTGAAAAAGACGTCAAATTCCCAACTTTCCGAAGGATGCAGAGAGAAAATAACCTGGGCATCTGTGACTTTTGACGTATGTGGCAGAAAATTTTTGGCGAATTGCAGAATGGAGATTCGAAACGAAACGAACTGAGGCTCTGGCAGACCAATTCTTCTTCTCTTTTTTTTCCTGTCTCCTCAAAAATTGGCGCCGGTTTCGTTACTCGGTCTGTGGGCTTTCTTTTTTCGTGTATCCATTCCGGCAGGCAGAATGCCAATCTCATGACGAGTTGCAATTCGAAAGGAACTGCACATTAAAGACAAAAAAATTGAAAAAATGATACACGACAGAGGGCAGAGAAACGTGATCGATACCTGCTTGTTTACTGTTTTATATTGGCATTAATGGAATTTGCATCGCGGTTTGACAGTCCAGTCATCCGCCCCGCGGTTGTTCTCGTATAGAGAGGACAATCGTTGGTTCATTCTTACGACTTTAATGCTGCTGTGTCTCTGTCTGTGGTCACAATTCTTCCAAGTATTTCTATCGTGATGAAGCCTATATGATCGACCAAGAAGGCAATATACAGTATCTTCCTATTACGCAGCCCTGTATCCAATATGGTCTATTTCGTCCAACCTGAGCTGATCTACCCAAAGAAGATTACAGACCGGCAACGATGTACAAGCTTAAGTCACTAGATGAACGAAATATATACTAGTCAACCAACATCCATTGTGCCGTATCAAACCGACTCATAGGCAATTATGAGACTTCTTTGCCAGAGACTTCAACATATACCAATTCCATACGCATGCTGCATTGTGTATTTAACTGCCCGTCCCTTCTTTCCGCGTAAAAATTGCCAAGCTATTTATATACCTGGGCTTTCTACACATACACGTACATACAAACATGTGTTTATATCTGTATAGAAGCTGAACTATTAACATACAGGGAAGTAAGATAGGACATAATAAGCGGAAAACCAGGACGAAGTTTCATATATTAATATTGAGTAGCTTCTTTATAGTACTTGACTCGATGCTAGTTGATTATGCAGATAGCCTTTTCAGATAAACTGTTGGTCATAATCTTTTGCGGTAACATATGTTAAGAGTAAGTCGACTGAACAATTTGGCTGAAGACACGCTTTAGCCATAGGAGACAATCCAATAGAGGCTTTACTTAACAGATACGCAGGCTCACATTGTGAGATCGAGGCTGGGTTACAAAAGAAATAAACATTTCCATTCAAATGTAAAACTGCAACTAACATTGATGCGACGTGAAGAGTATCTTTTCAAACTGCTTGCTTGGGTTCCTCATGTTCAGGTAGGTAGTCAGAACTTCCATTACCGATTAATGTGAAATCGAATAATGAGTCTATCAAGAGCGCAGTCAACTACTACCTAACCCCCAGTGGATATCATGAATACTTCTATCTTTGAATAGAGCCATAAGTATAAAGATTCCCAATAATATGTTCTCTTTCATTATAGTTTTGCTGTAATGTTTTCAATTTACTTGGTGCGGAAATGGATGTCAGTTCGATTCTGGTTTACTTTATAAACTCTACTGAGCCATTGCCCAAGGCGACAGAGATACTTCTATAGAGAAAAACAAAACTCTTGTTGAATTTTCTCAAGTGATAGTGTATGCCATCTTCGTCACACCAGCGCATACCACATACATCATTGTATCCAGCACAGAAATTTACATAGAGCAAAGCGCCAGAAACTGAAAAAGAGTAGAGAGATATACGCGTTGGCATTCATAGTCCCACTCATAAGGCAATCATCAATTGCCAATTGTGAATCCTACATTCACGACTTAACTCGCGTCATTGCCAGATTCATTCCATTCATTTGTGCTCTTTGGGCGTAAAAAACCACCGCCTCAGCATGATATTCGCAGACTCGTGTTATAGATGCTCGGCCAATCCTACGGCGGGTAGCCAATTCACCAGCCACCCGTCTGATTCTAATTTTACAGTGGCAAGGGTGTGTGCAGCAACACCTTATCAAGCGAAAGGAATGCAGTCGACGCGTAATGAGAAGACATTGAAGTCGGTACATGTACACATACCTCCCTCATTTACGGTGCTTAATGCCAGTGCGAGCCATTCCTCATACACAGTATATCATACCGGCCAATACCATCAATGTCTCATCAATATCATAGCATGGCCTTTTCAGCTACACCTATGTAGTACCGCGTCAAAACAAGAAAAAGAATGATAAGCTCATCAATCAAAAACACGCACAATCAAGCAAAACCAGCCACAGAAAAGCGCCATTAACCAGCCCCCCTCTTCCCAAAGTCACGCAGCTGCAAGCCACGCCATCCCACGTCTCCAAATAACGCCGGCGGATTGGACAAGGGAAAAACAGACGTGATCCCTGCAAATTTCCCTTCCTTTTTTTCCCCTCCTCTCCTCCAAAATAACTACCACAATCTGCCTAAATGCTACACTACCTGGTAAATGCATGCCACTCTTTCTCATGTGCCGAAGATACCTAGCAGAAACAAGACAGCTAGGTCAAAATGCCCGGGAGGCTCGGAATAGGAGCTCTTGTGTGGCGTAGGCGTCGATGCAAATCACACTCCTGTACGAAGTCTCTACGTTCTACGGCCTTTTTTTTTTGTAGTTTGTTTTCCTGGGGTCGTATTCTTCGCTATTCTTAGCTCTTATCGTACTTTGATGGTAACTGTATTTCTCGATTGTCAACTGTGGTGTTTTGGCAATGGCATTGGCCATTATCGCAAGAGCTTATTGCTACAGAGGACGCCCCATAATCTTACTGTTATACCTTTAATTGTATTGCACGAAACAGAAAGCAGAAAATTAATCAGGTAATCAGGAACATCAGGGCGCGCCGTAAGAAAGCATTCCGCCACGTAAGGAGGTGGCTCGAAAGGCAGAATACCGAAGAACCGGTAAACCGCATTCCAGGCGAAACAAGAATAGCATCAACCTCAAGTGCCTGGGCGTGTTAGTCCCCAATGGCTTGTATGCTAGTAGCCAACCACGGCGCGCCAATTGCTAGGATTCTCTAGATTGAAAGAAACAGAAGAGATGGGGCAAAAGAAAAGAGGTTGTTAGCTCTTCCGAGACAGCCCAGAAACCAGCCAACAGAAGAGCTTCGCTCTTGAATTCTACTGCTTGTAGTATGAGCTACGAGTACGAGCTGGTTTCTTACAACACTGTATGACACGAGCCTCACGAAATGATCGACGCTGCACTCTTGTCTCGGGCATGAAAAAGGGATTGAGACATTGCTAACAAATCGCAGTCACAAGGCCTCCCTTGAACCGTCGGAGCTGATCGCCTATTGTCGATGCTGGTGCCGTTGGGCTTCGGAGGAAATGCAGCATGGCGTAAACATGACAATTGCATGATGCCGGGGAAGAAGAAGGGCTGGCAAATCATCACTGCTGGCAACCAATTCGATTGTCTGTTGCATAAAGTCGATGAGCCAAAGCAAAGAAAACAGCACCAGATGCCCCTGAACAGAACAGCTCACCCCGGTTAGTCTTGCAGCACGATGAGGTGTAAAATACGTCAATGGAAAAAAAAATCGATAGCACAAGAAAGGGATTTAGATTAGGCCCAGCTAGTTTCATATCCAGCTATCGAATCAGCGTCGGCATGCTTGGTATTAGTTTTGCGCGCATGAATTGTCTTATCTATTTTGATTGTTTCGAATGGATTTTCTTGATTTTTGGAGATTTTCTTCCTCATCAGCAGACAATGGCCGATGGGCTTCCCGCTCGGGCAATTCTAGCTTGCGCAAACGGGATGACGAAAGTAGAACTAGGATTAGGCAGATGCTGCCCGTATTTGCAATGCGCTGATTCGCCAAGGCCACGATCTGGTGCTAGCAGCACGCACCAGTTTGGCCTCCATTGCCGTTATGGATGGAGGGGAAGTGAGATATACGATGGCCAGGCTGCTAGCCATCAAATATTTGCCATGTTTACCCCATGCGGCCTGGCAGCGCAGGCTAGAGGTCGCTTGCAAGGTTGCGGGAAAAGGCAAAGAGGGTGTGCGCAACTCCAGAACACGAAGCCCGGCGCCGACGCTTGTCCAGGAACATAAGGTACATGCGATACATGCATTCATCGTATGCCGTCCACGCACCGGCAGCGCGAGGCCGGCCAGCACCTTGGCTGTTCGGCACGGGGATATTGCCGCGCAAGTCACACAGCCTGCGGCAGCATGCAGCTGGGAACAAGTACATCCACTCGTAGCACTGCATGCTGTGCCTGTATCATGTACGTACACAGCTGTATGCATGTCCGGCCTCGCCATTGCATTGGGGCCGTTTTGCCATTGCGACGAAACCGCCACCGCCTGTCCACAGCCGTTGTCTTGGATCAGCGTATGAGCGCGTGTCACAGTTGATTTAAGTTTAAATTGCCATGTATCCGGCTGAGCGCGTAACGAGGAGACTGAAGAGAAAGTCGCGGGGTCAAGCCATCATCCGCAAAAGTGTACAAAAGACGAAAAAAAGAGTCAAGATGGCAAATGTTGATGGCTCGGTGGCATATCGCGGAGATCAATAGCTCTTTCATTAGAGTTTGGCTTGAGGCCCATCAGATCCCCGCCCCAGCTGCCTATCCCGGCACTTCCCAGCCAGATTTGTCGACGATTGCGGTTTGGAAGAAATGGATCAGTCCAAAGCAACGCGCGGCAGCCTGCACCGTGGCATATCGTATCTGTAGGAACACCAAGTGCTGCCATTACTGTAGCTTTTGGTGCTGCTTTCCTTTCCTTGTGCAGCCTGTGGAATCACATGCGGCCAGCTTCATTTCCTTTACCTGGGCTTACACGTGTATGAGTGCAAGCAGAGACAGCCAAAAAGCCACAGTCGCGGTGGCGCCGTCAAGGCCCAGGTCCAGGGCCAAGGGAATTGGCCGAGTTCGAAGAAAGCAGCTGGGGCTCGCGGGCTTGCCCTGGTACCTGTACATAATTGGCACTCCATAAAACTCCGTAAACTGGCCAGACTGGGCAACTCCAAGGCGTCAATGGCAGGTACCTGGTAAATCACTGTGGCTGAGGCGGAGGTCTGCGGATATCACCGCGGCGTTTACATTGTAGCATACAGTAAGCCTAGAAAGACAGGTCGCGAAGCGGTTGAAACTATATCCAGCGATTGGCAAGTCAACGTCCGTTCTCGTTCTATTGCTGCTGCTCTCAATGTTGTAGATGTCTGTTATAGTAGAACAATATTGAAAATTTAGAGCAAGAAAACGGACTAGAGCAAAAATGTGCAGCAGAGATAACGCGATGCCAAGAGGATTGCGACTCACGCAGCTTGAGCTTGGGCCCTCCAGCTCGTCGCACCTGTTGATCGCAAATTTCACGGCCAGACAGACAGCCATCATCTGTCTTGGCCACGCCACGCTGTGGATATCATGGCGTTTGTAGCGGCGCTCGCTTGCTGTTTTGTCTCTCAGCGAGGGCGCATCTAGAGCCCGAATATTGCTGCGTCTATTTGCAGCGGCACCCACATCTCAGATGCTGTGCTTCGAGGTACGTATCGCGGACCCGTAGCCGATTCTCTCTGGCTTTGCCGCCAAACCTCGTATTCAGCCAGCACTACATCCTCCCAAGCTCGCGTTGAATCTGCCCGATCCTACCCAGCATCGAAAAGCATTGCATTGTAAAAATATCTGCTCTTATACACCTCTGTTTCCTTCTCTTTCTCGCCTCGTCTTAATTCCATCTTTACGGCTCGTATTGACTGGGGGTAGCCATCGGCTAATAGCGCGCATTTGCATTGGAGTCGCTTGCTCCATTCGCACATATCCATTCCTATCTTCATCCGTCTTCTAGCATCCATCTTTTTTTCCCATCTTTTTTTTTTTTCCTCTACACTCTTCTGTCTCGTCGCAGCCGCGCATCTCGATTCCTCGCCCTAAGTGGCGCCAAGACACACACATTCGCAGCGCACACCCTGCACTCTCCACTTGTTTATATTAACTATTCACAAAACACAACCGCATGCGGTTTGAGCCAGTGCGCGGTTGTGTCATCGTCGCTCGTCCAGAAAGCCGTCAGTGGAGCGCAGCAGGGGCCCGGCCGGCAGACCAGTTCCAGGAGCTTCGTATCGCCAGCTAAGAGGCCAGCTGCGAGGTCTATCCTGGTTTCGCACTTGCTGTAGCGCCGCAGTGGTGTGCAGTGTCTGCGTTAGTTGAGTGTATCGCACGTTGCTGCATGCAGAGGAAAAAATTCAAAGCTAGGCCACGCTTCAAGGCTTGCGCTGGCCTTGTTTTCTTTTCTTTTCTTTTTTTTTTTTTTTTTCCCTCCGTTCTTCCAAGCTACATCGCTCGGCTGTTTCTAGGCGCCGCCATCCAGACCAACCAACCCCCCTGGGCTAGACCACGCTGTTAGAGCTCAAACCGCCCGTGGCAGAAGAAGCCTAACGGAGGAACAAAGAACGATTGACGTCAGCTCACGGCCGATTGATGTTACTAGGACGACACCAGCCACACTTTTCACTGGCCACACCCCGTTCTGGGAGCAACGTTCACGTTTTGGCGGCTGTAACACCAAGGCGTAAGCGGCAGGGCAGAAGGACAAGACCTTCCGCGCACGTTTAATTCGCTCGCTCTGGGACAAGTGGGAATCGAAGCGTAGGCGATATAGACGGAGAAGCTCAAGGCAAAGGAAGCAGAACAAGAAGAAAATAAGAAAAATTAAGCCTCCAATTCGAAAGCAAAAAAGACAGGAGATACGAAGAGAGGCAAAACGAGAGCAAGCTGTGGCACCCATTCAGCTTAAGCTTAGCTCAGCCACACGAGCTTGTTTGTTTGCAACGACACGCTACAGCTCATAGGTCGATCTTCATCGTCGTTTTCAGAGCGACAAGCAGCGGCAGCAACAGCTGCAGCAACAGCATCATTGGGCTCGCCACCGCCTTCTGTCTTTTCCCTCCGGTTCACCTCCTGCTCCCCGTCCTTCCTGCTCCCCCTTTCCTCCTCGTCCTCGTCCTTATCCTCTGCCCCCTGGCACAGACAGCCCTGCACCGCCATACCGTTTGGCTTGAGAGCTCGTGCTTTCTTGTCCAAACGTCACGCCGCGTTCTGAGCCCTGTCACAGGCCCAGCCTCCAGCGGGAACTGGTTCTTGGCCCTGGATGTATGTACAAGTACGGCGCCATACCAGCCATACCAGACTGCAACTCGAGGTCGCACGGAGCCCTCTACGCTTCTACTCTAGACTGCAGCACTGCGCACACGCCCCCCCGGCCTGTCGCCTCTGCTAGCTGCTCGCACTAAGACGCTGCCTGTCTATCGTCACCCACTGCCACGCAGCTCTGGCACCACAAGCCGCTGGGCGACAGCTTCTTACAGGCTGTCCAGTTCCACTTCCTGATAGCCAAAGGCTCCGAAAACATCATCCGCCTTGCCCCCAAGCCTCTGAGCCGCCAACCTCTTTTCTCTCCCCAGTCCCCGCCAGAGCTTGTTCAACACCATCGCGACATTCTTTTCTGAGGCATTGTCTCTGCGTGCTTTCTCTTCTTTTTGGACTCTGCGCCGCAGCTGCTCGCGCCTCTCACCTCTCACTCTCGCATTGCCTCGACTCGCGTTGCCGTCGAGCCGTGCCCGCCCCGTTTGTGCTTGGGCCAGGTCCCCCCCGTAACATTAATTACTCCTGCTATATTACTAGTACGACTGTACGACGAGAGGGCTCCTCTTTGTACAGCAAGATTATCATCCACATCTTTGCGACCCGCACTGATCGCTCGATCCCCACGACCGTGCCGAGTGCCCTGGGCACCGCCGTCACAGAGCCCCAGCTATCTCGTCCAGCTTAAGATAAAGAAGCTCCGGTCCCAGATTCACCATGGCGACTCCCGCAAACAAGGAGCGCCCTCTCCCGACGCCTACTCAGCAGGCCGTTTCCCAGTCGGAGCAACAGCCGCGGACCAATTCGAATCGCTTCAGCTTCCTCTCCGACAAAGGTCGCAAGAACAGCGTCACCAACAAGATTGACCTGCACGAAACGCACGCTGAAAAGGATTCTAGACGCCTCCACAGCAAGGCCGATCCCACGTTGGCCATGAACGAAGCGGAGCCTTGTACGTTGCTCTCCTCTCGATATCGCGCTTGGGCGATCTGCTCGCTCGGCCCCTTGTTTTCGCGCGTATATACTGACATGAGGTGAAATAGCCGTCGAAGCTGTGATGGCAGTCACATCGCTCTCTCCGCTGCGCTCCATTCAACACAAAGATGCATACGGGAACGTGATTGGTACGTGTTTCCCAAACAGATCTCAATGGCAGCCGTTGCTGACATCTGCTTTCTTCTAGCCGACCCTGATTTGTCCAACCCGACTCGCAACCGCTGGGAGCGTCCTCTCGATACCATCCGAAGCTTCGAAGCGGCGATTGAAGGCGATTATGCGCGTAGGTCCATGTATCGCACAGGTAAATTGCACTTTTAAGAGGCCTTTATATTCAAGGACGTATTGAAGCTAACATTCTTGCCTATTTTTAGACACAGACCCTTCAGCAAACTTTAGCCGTCGAAACAGCTACTATAGACGTAAGTTGGCCCCAGTAGTCATTAATTTAAGTTTTTTTTTTCTCCGGTTGTTCTAACGCCCTGCTTCGCAATAACAGCAAACCAACCACGATTCCCCCAAGATAGCTACTATGGCAGTCGTGCAGCATCTTTCCACGGTAGCCAGTATGAAGCGCCCGGTCCAGCTTCAGGGAGGAACAGTTATAATGACATCCAAAACTACAGCAACAACAACGGAGGCAACTACACCACGAGCGCAGGCCCCAGCGGCTACAACCGAAACCAGGGGGGCTATGGACGACCATCGCGTGAGCGCGCGCCAAAGATGCCCTCCGATTCTCACCTTCGACCCTATGGCCGAGAGCAAAATGTCTATCCTTTACCTCACAAAGATCGCTCATATGAGACCGTGACATCTGCAGCCGCCAGCGGCAATTCCGATCCTGCGGGCTATCAGACCGATCCTACTAGCAGCGACAACAGCTCCATTCATCGGGCCTCTCCAGCCAAGCACGCGGACGAGCGCGCGAACAAGTTTGACATCAACTTCGGCCAGTCCGCGTCTTACAAGACTCCGGCCCTGACGGTGAACCTGTCGCCTCCCGCAAAGGGCCATGGTCTACCAACACCTCCAAACGCGAGCTACCAAAATCCCCTCCCGACCATACCAAGAAAGCAGGTTTCAACGCTTAAGAGGCAGGTTTCCACGACGCCGTCGGGAGGAGAAAAGCGAAAGAGCTGGTTTTCCCGCCGATTCAGCAAAAATTCCTAAAGTCTTCTGGAAAGAAAAAGTTAAATACCCCTATACCCGGTTTCAACATTCCTTCGCATTTTCCTTTGTACATTTTCCTTGGCTTGACTCCTTCTACTACATTCCCTCATTTTTGCGCATGGGAAAAGCTTCATGCCTCATTACGTTTTTCATGATTGGTTTCTTTACTATTTTCCGAGGAGGGGCAGAAAGATTCCATGTATTTCATCAAGAGTGTTGCCTATAATAACGCCCTTACCAAGGAGCTAGGGGGAGAGCACGTATACGGGTGGGCGGATGTTTTTTTTTTTTTTTTTTTGTTTTGCTTGTTGGTCTTCTTATGATCCGTTGGGAAGCTTATTTGTTTGAAGCTCTATTTTAGGAGCGTTTAGCACATGACATTGTGGAAAGGGATGGGTACATACTCGGATAAGCTTTGTATGTGGCGTTGTGGTGTCTATAAATCCCTGCCGTTGGCTCTGGCGGAGAATAATAATCTGCTTTAGATCCGGACAAGAGCACGGATCTGTTCATGGCAATGATGCTGAGTCATTTCATCCACAATCAACTACTAAGCTCCTTGTGGCATATAGACGTGGTCGCCTGAAAGAGAGATTACAAAGACTGGCCTGTGAGGGGCGACAGGCTTTTATAAACATAATGAATAGGCGATGTTTTATCTTTTTTTGCTTATGATATTGCCTTCTTTCTTTCTTATTCCTTCTTTCCTGTCTAATTGGAAACAAGCCGCTGCTGCTTCTGCTTCTTACCTTAGAAAAAGTGATGATAAAACAATCAAAGCGTTGTTATACATTGCTATTTACTGTGTCTTTTTGCTCTCGGGCTTTGACTCTGTTTGATCCTCCTTCATTGCTACAATTATGTATGAAATAAGCACTACATTGGCCAGAACAGCAGCCATACCACCGGCCATCGATGAATTTCCTACAAAGGGGTTAGTTAAATCTAGCTGATTTACATATATGGATGGCGTGCGTGGGCAGCATCTTACCATTAAAGACTGTGTGGACGGTTGCAAAATATGAGCCGATAGGGACGATAATCATGGCAGCTGAGAAGCCGAGAAGCTTGAAGATGACATCACTGATGAGGAATAATTAGGATTTTTTGCCTTAGAATAGACTGTCATAACCAATTGGATATAGGAGAGCGAAACGAGGCTGTGAGAGTAAGAGAGTGAGCTCACTTTGGCACGGCGGGGCTGATGTTGGACTTTTCCTCGGCGGTGTCATCCTTTTCCAGGATTGTCTTATCCGAGTTGACAATGCGGCGAGTGGCCATTGTTGGTGATGCCGAGATACAAGGGATGATGGCTGAAGGCTTTTTTTTGCGTGGGTTGATGGCGCTGAAGCAGGATGAGAGTGAGAATGAAGTTTAGTGCTAGATGAGATGAGCTTGATGGAGCTCTCGCCACAGGAGGGTCCCAGCTACGGACGCTAAGAATTGAAACGAAACGGGGGTCGAGGCCAATTCGTTGCTTCGTCTCCTGTTGGGGTCCTATCTGTCTTTGTTTCTTGGCCCTTTTTTTATTCCCTTTGTCGAGAGCTTCGAATCTGTCGTCACCTGCTTTCGCCTAAGAAAGGCGATGTTGTCCTTCTAAGCTCTACGCTACTCGCTACCATCTTACAGCCACCCCCAGATCAAGCATAAAGTGGTCATGTGACTTCGCGACTCTGGTCTTCTCACTACGGCGCGTCTCCGGATCGTCACGAAAATTTATTTCAAAGGCGAAAAAAGGGCCACAATTCTTGGTTCTGCTGGCGCTCCTCCCCAGCACCCGCTGCGGATTTAACCTCCCTCTTTATTTCGGGACACAGATCTATACTTTATCTAACGTCACTTGAGATCCGAAATAATTTGGCAAGCGGGGACTCCTGAGATTTTTAAACTTTTTTTTTGGTTCACTCTTTCTTTCTTCATTTTTCTTTTTTGAATTCATTAGATTTAGATTTCCTTTTCCTTTTTTTGTTGTTCCTCAATTCCGTCTCACTTTCATTTCGGCTTGCATTAGACCGCCAGCGGAAAGACAAGAGCTGTTTTTCTTTTCCCTCCTCACTTTTAGAACAAAGGGCTGTCACTTTCCGTTGTCACTTTCTTCACTTAATTTGCTCTGCTCTTCACAAAACACCCCCTCTCCGCACCTCGCATCCCTAACGACTTACTTCTCTTCTTATCATGGCGCGCAGTTCGTCTCCTCTGCCGCCGATTTCACAACTGGGCATTGTGCCTCGAACGCCATCGCTCAGACAGGGACGACCACACGACGACATGGATGAGCTGGCGGGAGACACAATACCGTGCTCGCCATCCGTCTTCCTCAAGGACGGCGATACCACTCAACCGACTCAGGTGCTCAGTCGCCCGGGACTCGCCATGGTTAGGTCTTCATCCCCCGCAGCGAGCGTGGTCGAAGTCCCTGCCTCGTCACCGTTCCAACCGAAGCTGCAGCAGACGCGATTGGGCTCCCGCCTGGCACCGACCGGTACAGTCTTTCGCCCACCTCCACAGACCCAGGCCGCTGCCGCAAGGAGACCGACTCCGGAGCCGATCAATCTCATTTCCGACGATGAAGACGACATTACCCCTCCGCGAGGGAACATCCGTCCGACGACGTTCAAAACCCAGATTGCAGCGTTTGCATACAAGCCGATTGACGAGCAAGAGATGACCAAGCGGCTGCGGCAGATATTCGACGTTTTTGGCGATAGATTCCCGTCGCACAAGGTTCGAGAGGCCCTTAGAAGTTGCGGAAACGACCTGGACGATGCGATTGCGTGGCTAGAACGCAACGTGCCGCGCTCGGCTCAGGCCCGAGCTTCGCAACCCGCGCCCAAACCTGCAAACGCAAGGCCTGCGAAGTCAACACCATCTGGCACCCGGCGACTGGTGTCCAAGGGGCAGATGCTTTCTCTGTCCAAGGCTCCGTCGCGGTCTCCCTCGCCTTCAGTCGCTTCAGTCGCCTCACTCCCGTCAAGCCCTCCCAGGCCACAGCCTCCGCCACCGAGACGCCGACTCATGAAAGGCCTCAAGAGACGGGCATCCACATCACCAGCACCTGAGCCAGAGGTAGAAGAAGTACCGGCACCGGTCTCAAGCGACGATCCGCTGGTTATAGACTTGGTGGACGACGGGAGAGAGGATTCGTTCCAAGCAGAAGAATCGCCAGAGGTATCAGGGGAGATTGATGACAAGGTTCTTGCCTGTATCAATGAAAGTACCTCTCAAGAGCTAGCCGCCATAACGGGCATGAAAGAGGACTTACTCAAACCAATCATTGCCAAGCGACCTTTCTACGACCTGATGCAGGCCAGGAAAGTCAATGTCAACAAGAAGCCAGGTGCTCGTAAATCTGCTCGAATAAGTATTGGAGAGACAGTTGTGGATGCCATTCAGATCTTCATGGATGCAGTGACAGCCATCGATCAGGTCGTGACGAAATGCGAGGTCAAGGGCCAGGCAATCAAAGGCGTGTTAGAGACGTGGGATATCAACATGTTTGGTCGGAACAAACGTAGCGCACGATCGACTCCCTTTGATGATGATGCCCCTCCGACACCGACCAGCTTGAGCACTATCAAACTCTCAAAACCGCCAATCCCTAGTCAGCCACGGATGATGGACGGCCACTGTGTTATGAGACCCTTTCAGGTTTACGGCTTGAACTGGATGTCGGTCCTCTACAACAACGACATCGGCTGTATCCTAGCCGACGAGATGGGTCTCGGCAAGACCTGCCAGGTGATCTCATTCATGTGTCACCTTGTTGAGGAGTACGAGAGCAGTCCTCAAGGAAGACGGCCGTGGCCAAATCTGATTGTGGTGCCTCCCAGCACATACAACAACTGGCTTGGCGAGTTTAAGAAATTTGCGCCAGAGTTATCCGTAATAGGATATCGAGGGTCTCAGACAGAGCGAATGGAGATTGCGTACGCGGTTGAGCAAGAACCAGAAGCTTATCACGTTGTCCTAGCGACATACTCACAAATTAATTCCGAAGAGGATATCGGAGCTATGCAGTCATTTGACCTTAACGCTTCCATATTTGATGAGGGACACAAGATGAAGAACCCAGAGACAAAAACTTACAAGGATCTTCGCAGAATCCCGTCTGCATGGAAGATGCTTCTTACGGGTAAGTGATAATGATGGCCAAGCATATTGAAAATGATTATCATAATTTATGGGAAAGGGGGGTCAAGAGGAGCTTGCTAACATGACTGATAAAATAGGCACTCCCGTTCAGAATAATCTGTTAGAGATGACCGCACTTCTCAACTTCATCAACCCCAGACTCTTTGATGGTTATATGAACCAAATCAGATACATCTTTAGTCAAAAAGTCACAATTCGCGATGTCACCAATGGCGCTTTCCTGTATAGTGAACGGGTCAAGCGCGCGAGGACAATACTCGAACCCTTCATCCTCCAGCGTCGCAAAGATCAGGTATTGTCTGACATGCCTCGCAAGATCTGTACCGTCCTTCACTGCGACATGCCCGAATCGCAAAAGGGAGTGTACGATGAATACGAAGATTTATTCAAAATGGAGCCATCCCAACGCGGCGCAAGAGAATCTCGTGGCCGACAAAACGACCAGAATAACGTCTGGATACAGCTGCGGAAAGCAGCTTTACATCCTCTGCTCTTCCGCCGCCATTTTACAGACAAAAAAGTTACGGAGATGGCCAAGATATTAATGGATCGGGTCGATCAGTCTGAACTCCATCAACCTGATATCAAACATCTTATTCAGGAGCTGAAAAATTCGTCTGACTTTGAGCTTCATCTTTGGTGTCGCGACTATCCCCGCTTGCTAAAGCAATTCGATATTGCTCCTGCAACAAAACTCGAAAGTGGAAAAATTAAAAAGCTCATGGAGCTGATTGAACAATACCAGAAAAACGGCGACCGCGTCCTGGTCTTTAGCAAATTTTCACGAATCATTGAGATTTTACAAGAAGTGCTTGCGCATCAAGACATTGATCACCGCGTGCTCGCGGGCAGCACTAATGTGGCTGACCGACAGACACTGATTGATGAATTCAATCAAGACCCCAGCATCCCTGTGTTTTTACTGACCACCGGTGCGGGTGGTACCGGCATCAATCTGACGTCGGCCAACAAGGTTATCATCTTTGACCAGTCGGACAACCCTCAAGACGACATCCAGGCAGAGAACCGCGCACACCGTCTTGGACAGAAGCGAGATGTCGAGGTGATCCGGCTCATTGCAACACGCACCATCGAGGAGCTTATTTACAAGGCCTGTCAAAAGAAGATTGAACTGGCAAACAAGGTTACCGGCGTGATTGAAGAATCGGCCGCGGAGGCGAGCAAGAATCTCGAGCAGGAAGTGCGCAAGATGATGGAAGAGCAAATGACGCCTCCGTAGGACGGAGAGCGCAGCCCATTTTAGCCACTGCTAATCACCCAAGTTTGGTCTTTTTTTCTCCTGCTTTGAGACGAGTCTCTTCAGAAGGCGTGCGTCGGAAGGACAACGAGTTGATCGGCAGCAAGGTTGTTGCAATGGCGTTGACATATTTGAGCTTGCTTTGGTATTGTATTTCGACCTCTTATTTCTTTCTTGTCGTATGTTAGGCCATCGATTGATGGTCTCATAATCAAGCATACATGGATGACAAAATCACGATATGGCCATGAATCAAAGGGAATGCTGGTGGATAATCAAGATGAACCGGCACTAGACTACCCCATTCTACCCTTTCTCTTTCTTTTCTTTTTTCCCTTTTTTTAATGAGTATTGTTTTTGGGCCTGTTAGGTTGGGAGAAAGCGACCACGAGGGAAACATGAAGGCTAAACCTCAGCATTGTGGAGTTGCATGGTAGATAGTATACATATAGAGCGAGATGATGATGATAATATGAGCTTGATGAGCTTACCTTGTGCTTTGATGTTCTTTGCGAGTTAAATGTGAAGATTTGTCTATTTGTTTTTCCTACTTCTGCTACCTCTCTTGATGCAATACGTAAAGAGAGGGAGGAGGAGAGACAGTAGCATTTATTGCCATTTCTCTCTCTTAATTTTTATTTTACTTTAGTCGCTCAATCAGTTATGGCCATGTGACAGCATTATCCAGCCTCTTTTCAGCCTCTCTCTGATGAGATGGCTGGGAAACAGTCCAACTGGCAGGTGACTTGCGAGAAAGGGAGGTGGGAGAAACAGCCAGCCTTTCGATTTTGCTGACAACTCCCTTCCACATAGACGGTCCGAAAGAAGCTGTGTTTCTTGGGGAAACTGTGTTAACCAGATTTGTAGACAGATATTTCTTCGAACAAAAGAAGAAGAATATGAATTGAAAATAAACAAAAATCGAAACCATTTAGAGATGGGATCTAATGCATTTGGGGATGTACCATGATTTTATCGTCGTCTTTTTAAGTACAGAGAGGTACAGCTATATCTGTATTCCCAAGTTCCTTTCTCTCCCTTGAATTAAAGGGTTAATATCTATCTTCAAGGAAAAAGGGTGACGAGTAAATCACCCTTTTAGCAGCAAAAGCCGGGGGAGGGGCGAGGTTTTGTTTCACACATACACGTGGTTCCTTCATGGGTGTAGCTAAAGAGGATGCATTAGTAGACGGGCCTTTTTCATCCTACAGTCCTTGCATGAACTCCCTCCATCTTACTATCGGACTGGGCTAGTCCTCTTGTCAGTTTGGGTTAAGATACGTCACAGAAGCAAACGAAAACGCGTAACGTATTAAAATTATTTTGTAATATTGTTTGTTTCCCTCTCCTGTTGATAACAAGTAGGTACTAGTAATAGTAATAAAAAGTAGTGGTAGTGGTAGTAGTAATACCAGTAATAAGTATCCATGGAGAGCCAGCAAAGTCTAAAAATCCATTCGGCATGCCTCCTCTTCAAAAATCCAAAGTACATGTATGCTCAAGCAACAAGTTGTCTACACTGTAGGTAGATAGATAGATCAGTAGTAAAAGACTACTGCCAAAAAAGCCTTTCCCTTTCCCTTTCTTTGTGTGTTCCCTTCTCCTCGACGCCAGTGCTTCAGAAAAAAAAAAGACAAAAACAACAGATAGACGCGCTGATACAAGCAGTAGATAAGATTGACAAGCAGGTAAAAGTGATGGTACACAGCTTAGCTAAAAACCAGAAGCCAAGGGGAGGTAGTGCTGTTGTTGTTGACCAGACAAAGGAAAAATAAGACCAGTTATAAGTTGGCAGATAGTATCAAAAAGGACAGACAGACATATTAATAAAATAATACACCGCTTAGCTTGATCAGAGGCCAACGCCTCGTTTCCACAAAGATACAGAGAATAATAAAAAAGTAGGAAAATAGAAAGGATGGTAAAAGATTGGCAAAGATTGTGCAATGTTGGCAACTCATCGCCAGGTAGAGTGCAGTCTTGCTCGTCGACTTCTCGTCTTGACGCCAACATCGCCATTCGTCATCAGGCTCTTCCAGCGCCTGCCGACGCTGTGCCTGTCCTTGCCCAGGCTGCGCGCGCAGTCCTGCCATTCCGTCTTGGACAGCCTCAGCTTCTCGAGCACCAGCTCGACAAGGACGCGATCGTCTTCAAGGCTCCATTCTGAGCCGTCCGCCTCAACCTGGAGGTCGGTGCCGGGCTTTTCACAGTCTTTGCTGTTAGCGCTGCCTTCCAAGAGGTGGATGTTGTGGAAATCAGAGCGCTCGAGTCCCAAGGGTAGTTGCTCAGGGGAGATGCGAGCGCGTTTGGGTGTTGAAGGTGCTTGTGGTGATGATGCTGGGGATGAGCTGTGCGTCATTTGTAGACTCTCAGCATCCAGCTCGCCCTCGGTGTCCATGTCGGTCTCATCGCTCCGGCCCAGGTCGTCGTCAAGTTCGCGCCGGCGTTTGTTTGCGCCCCTGGGAGGCGCGGGAGGAGTGCGCTTCGCAATCCTCTTCCTGGTTACGGGAGTTTCTTCGCCATTGCCATCTGATTTGCTGCCACGCGATCGTAGGCGCAGCTTCATGGGCGTGGGAGCATATGCGAGAGGTGGCGTGGGGAGTTGAGTCAGGGTAGGCGCGGGCGCAAGCGCGCCGTGGTCGTTGCTGGAGGCGGTCATAGTGATGAGGGACTGGAGAGAGCGGCAGGTGTTCATGATGTTGTCGATGGAGTACTGCGCCGACAGCGTCGTAGGGCTGGAAGGCGGTGATACGAAGCGGCCAGCGTGTGATCTAGTTATGGGCGCGGCTTGCGAGCCATCGCAAGAGAAGGCGGATGGGAGGAGCATGGTGGCTGGGCGTGTTGTGGTGATTTCTATCGCGGACTGGTGTATAACTGGTAGTGCATACGATGACAGACTTCTCGCAGGAAGCGTCTTTGGGAATTGCGCGCGTCAAGGCACTTCAAATGCGTTGTTGCGGCTGTTATTGCTGGTTGTTCGATGTGGTGGATGCGCGCGCGCGAGTTGACAAACAGAGTCGATGAGAAGCGAGTGAATGACGCCGTTCAGGTGGCGGCGTGAATAAAGAACGAATATTATTGCGTGCAGCAGTAGTAAAAGACTTGCTTTCGGATGGCAGTAGCCGTGTGTGGTGAATGGATATTCGCTAGGAATAAAGAATAAGAATGTTGTTGTTATTGTTGTAGGAACTTGGAGTGCGAGAGCAGGAGGGCGAGGCGCAAGTAATTATGAGAGCGCTGGACGGTGCCTGTGGCAGGGGCTGGGGCAGTTCTTGGTGCTAGCGTTAGCGTTCTGGAGGGACCCTTCAGGCACTAGAGACACTGGCAGCGGGAGAGGGTCCAAGGGCCTAAAAACGTCGGGCACCGTGCGAGTGGGAGCGTGGGCTAGCAGAGAAGAAGAAGAAAAAATCACAAGCGCAGAACACCACATGCTGTGTTCAGTGACCAGGGGGAGGGGCCTCTTGGTTTAGGGGGGGGGCGCTGGAAAGGCCTGGAGAGGGGGCCCCGTCCAGCTTCTCTGCTGCCCTGGGGCAGGGGTTGACGGTGGCCGGATGCGGCGAACATTCTGGCGGACGGGGCTGACGCATGTACCGCGTGGGTACTGCGTGGGTACCGGCTGCGCTGCCGGCTGCACCTAAACAACGTGAAACAACACGCATTTTCCTGGAGAGGCGCTACAGCAGGGGTACTTGGAAAGGAGAAGACGCATAATGTGCGATGCTGCTAAGTCGCACGGCCTCTTCCGCTGGGAGTCCCAATGCGGCGAGCGAGGCACGGTACGAGTAATAGAAGGAGGAGCGTTAGTGAAATGAGCGCCTGTTTGCTGATTCACGCAGCAGGTTCTCTTCTTCGCAACGCCAGGTACTGGTACGGGCCTGTCCAGTGCCCAAGAGCACGACGCGTAATGGCTTGGGCGGTAGCAGGTACCTGCGCAGCGAGCTGGAATCACCTCCAGATTGCGAAATGAAATCGAACTGAACTTCATCGTCTCGCTTATTGTTCACTGCCTCCCCCGCAAAGCCGCCTCGTTTCCTCGCTGCTCTTGTTTCTCGTCTCAAGCTGCAAGCACTTTACTCTCGTCTGGCGCCCTGCAGCAGGGCCATGAGGAAACAAAAACAGCGGAGCATACAGTACGGATTGCGCCCTGTTTGCTGTCTCTGCCGCCGTGATCAGCTGCTCAGGCCCCTCTCAACACTGTGCCGCATGCAGAACAGAATGGCCATGTTTGTCTCGCCTCTTCCTCGCCCACGGCCCTTTTGCTCTGTCTCCCTCGCCAAGGCTCGCAGAGTCTCGTCCTCCCTGCGTCTGGCGAGCCTCAAGTCGTCATCTGCAGAGCATTTGCGGGGGAGATGAGAAAAGTAGAGGCCGAGGTCGATGTCGATGTCGATATCTTGTCTCACGGCAACGCCCTGACAGCAGGAGCCCATCCAGGGCACATTGGATCCGGCCTATTGAAGAAACTCGGCCACCTAGTTTCGATCCCGTCAAAGGAGCTGCCCCCTTTTTGCTCGCCTCTGCCTTTCTTCAGCAGACTGCTCGGCCCCAGATGCTGTCTCACGCATCACGCACCTCGACTAACACCCACATCAAGCTCTGTTAGCCCATTCTCTCCTCCTCTTCTCTCCACCCACACTAGCTGCTGGTTTCAAGCCCCAAGGTCTGGACGACAATGTATAACGGCCTTAAAGAGCGCCATTAGTGCCCGGAGCCAAGAGGCACGGCTCGCCCTGATTAGCTCAGCTCCTCTTTTGTTTCCTTTTCCTCCTCCAAGGGCAGCAGTTGAGAATCAATGTTGCTGTTATTAACTATCAAGCCCTCAAGGCCGCCCAACATGATCAGCTCCATAAGACACTTCATCAAGTGATGACAATAGAACTGAGCTTGTCTCGCTACAGCTTGGGCGCCACGCACCAGCATGTTGCTCCCATGCCAGCTGCACATGAGATCTGCTATTTCATGCCCAAAAACGTGCGGATCCCGGGTCAGGTTCCGGCATCAAGGCGCCACCATGTAACACGATTTCTTTCCAAGTTCTTTCGACTTCTCTCTGAGCTTCTACCCCGGTTCTTCCGGCCAATCTTCTCGTACTGTATGATGAAGACGTTTCGATCGTCCGCCAACTCGAAGATGCGTGCGCAACGGCAGTAGCGTCACCGTCCATCGATGAGGTCAATGTTTGTCTCCCTCTAATGGGAGACGCCCGCCCTGGCCCTGGAGCTCAATAGTCGCCCGAATCGCCCGTAAGCCCTTTGGAAGGAGTTCCGATCTCTTCATCTCGATCCCTCTTCTCCCTGAGTGGATGACGCAGCCATCTTGCTACCAATGACGGCCATTATGCTTGGTTCCGCAATTGAAGCTGTAGCTATCCTTTAGAGAAACTAGAGAACTCGCTGTCCTCTTCACGAGCACACACACAGAGAGAGCTAATACAAGAGAGGGGTGTGATGGCTTCTCCTTCTTGTACCCATAGCTCGCAACTATTGGTTTGGCAACAGCCCTTTCATGTGCTCACGCAAAACCATCACTTAATCAGCTTGGCCCTTACTAGCATTCTAGCCGTCTTGATACAAAGTGATTCGCTTCAGCCGACTCCCAGTTCTCCAAATACCGGCAGTGACATGTTTAATTTGCGCCGCTCAGCTTACAATGCCACGCCGCAAGGTTGTATTTTTAGCACTACGGCTTTGCGTAACTCCTTGGCCACCACACTTGGTGCCAGAACTCATCAAAGCTCAGTCTCTCATAAATCCTTGCGAGCAACAAACTGCAACAACGCAGGATGGCTCAGCTCAGCACGATGGAATTGGGGCGGTGCCCGACGACTCAGCGCAAACAGCGCAAACAGAGGCCAGAACCACAGTCAGGACCACCGTCAGTGACGATGAGAATCGCGTCTCCACGCGTGTCTGACGCGCTTCGACACGCCCCATAAATGACGCAGCCTGGGAGACGAGGTCCAATAATGGGCTGCGCTTTTGCGGGTCGAGTGACCAGCCATCCCTGCTCGCCATCTTCCGCTTAAGAGCTTGCAGCTGTAGCCGCCACGAGGTAGCATCGGCCGGCCATTGCGAGGAATGTTGGTATGGAAACGGTTCAACTGTTTCGTCTATTCTACAGCAGAGAGAGGAAATTTATGCGATGGTCTCTTTTGGAATGAATAGTAGCAAGATGGCTGGATAAGTGCTGATTAGCAGCCATGATTGTGCTCCTTCATGCGAACTTACACAGTACATGCACTTACACCCGAATGATTCATTTACTTCATACGTCCTTGTGCCTCTTCATTGGAAAGTTGCTCCAGCGCTTATTGGTGCAGGGACAAGCTGAGATATTGAACGGACAGCTCCTCCAACTGCCACGAGATCGCCCCATCAAGGTCTCAGATTTGTGGAGGCTCAACAGGGATATCCCAAGATGCATAGCCCGCACGTGTGATGGTGATGAAGCGCCGGCCTAGCTGATTAGTCTCGCCATCAGTTGGCGCATGGCATTATCGAGAACCGGTTTTTTGATAGTATGTATGGCTCGCAGCTTAAAAGGTTGCATCCGCCAGGCACTCCCGTTTCATTCATTGTCCAATCGAAATGTTCCGGTGACGACACATGTATCGATCGATTCCAAGGACCAAAAACACACTAGATGATCTACGCCCGAGGTGACATTGATCAGATGCTGTCATCGAGCTGACATCGTCGCAGGTTGAGAATGAAAAGATTTACAAAAGAATGGTGAATAGGTGTGCTATTCAGCACGTTGAAGCAGATGGCCTCTTCATCGGCGATCTGATACTGCTATTTCATGGAAATCTAAATCTAGCGCATCTCGAAACATCGCCAAATGCTTCTCTTTACTCTCAACTCATCTGCTCAATTGCATTATATCCAACACCAAATTCTTCGACGGCGCTTTGTCTCATATACAATAGCCCAAGCTTTTGCATTGTCGTGCCAACGGCAGCATTCCTCGCAGTGGCCAAAGCACCGCCTCCGCCTCCCTGTCTCCTACATCTTTTCTTCCTCGTGACCAACAGCGAAATAGCATAGCAGTGATGAGAATAAACGTGGTTTTCTGTGGCGCAAGATCTTGTGATGCTGTGATGCATTGGCAAATAGGTTTGATATCCAATGCTGTATTGACTTTCCTGAGTATTTTGTTGCTACCCTACATTATTTTAAGTCTGTAATGTGCGGCCTAATCGAATTATCATGAGAAGCCAAAAGCATACTTCGCTTTCAGGATAGTATTATGCTTCGCTGTCCTTGCGCTTCATCTCTGTCTTATTCCTACATCTCGTCCGCGTAGAATTGCTCCACGTACTTCCTCACCCATTGGCACCCTCCTTAGCCGTCCAGTCATAGGCATTCTTCTAGAAAACTGGTTAGAGGTCGGTGTGAGTTCGATTCTCAATCCCAGCCACTTACTTCATAAGCAGAAGCAAAATCAAACTCCAAATCAACATCTACTAAATCTACTTCATCTTCAAGCGGTACCCAGAAGGGCTTGTCGCCGTTTACAAGAGCATTGTACCAAACTAGCAAGTTAGTTCAGGTACCAGCACAAAGAAGAAAACCCCCCAAGAGCCAGTTCTTACTTTGTATTCTCAAGTGGTACCCCTTCGTGAAATTGGGTCCTTCGGGCCGGGATTTAACACAAGAGCCATGAATATACTTATAGTGCCCTCGTAAACTCCGGGTATCAACAAAGGCTTCGTTCTAGGAATCAATTTTCGTTATTTCCCCAGTCCAGCATGTACAGAAAGAAAGTCAATTTCCCTTGCTTACCCTTCCGCATAAACTCCCGTCGGCGTTTCGCCAGCGACAGAATACCTCACCGGGCACGAGAAGCAGCTCGCCGTCCTATGGCCACAAATACTTTCAGCTCTAAAGCATCCTTCCAGAAACCGACAGAAAATAATGATTCCTCACTTCGTTGTACTGCAGATGGGGCATAAGATGGTCGAGACGCTCTTTGCGACCGGCGATGAAATTCCCCTTCAAGTACTCGGTCGCGACGAAATTCCCCAGTAAGTACTGGCGGTAGCTTGGCTGATCTGTGTACCTCCATGCCATGGTGGATATAAAGCTAGACAGTTAATCTGCCTGACGGAAAGATGGGAGGGAAGCAGTCGAAAATATTGAAGTAATATTGATTCAAATATTGAAGCAGAACGCAAGCAGAAGGGAAGGGGATGTTACGCCGGAGACAGAAGTTCCTGTATATGCAAATATTTGAGAAGAAATAAGAGCAGAGGAAGAAGCAGAGAAGGACAAAGTATGCAACTATACGCGCACGTAACTCAGCTGAGCTCATGGCAGCTGCAACAAAGCCATTGATAAAGTTGGGTAGGTACTTTACAAACTTCTTAACAGCAGCAGTGGAAAGTTTTACCTAGTATACTGCTCGACTATTTACGCCAAGAAAGAGCGAGTACGTTGACAATGTTGGAAATTCTTTAGTCATCTTTTTCCAATGCAGCAGTGAACCCGTACCTTTGTTGGCGTTGGGTTACAGAGATATGACCTTGATGAGTTTCTCTACTATTGTACACAATCAACATTGTATATAGAGGAAGCAACTGGTGAATGAATGGACTATATTTGCTCTGGAACCAGAGAAAGGCATTGGCTAAGTAACTTCAATTTCTTATAATTTATTTTGCTTCAGAAATTGCCTGCTTACTTTACTCGAATCCGCCTAAACAATCTTCTTTTATAAAACACCACCATGATAAAAGTCCATATTACAAAAATACATAAGAAACAGCAAAAAACACGGATGCTGATGACAACCATACTACAGCTCCATATCAAAACAACATCTGTTTCCACATCGCCATCCTCAGCGTGCAATGGAGTAAACAGGAGTAGATAATGAAACAGAAAAAAGATCCAAAGAATATGCAATGTAGGCTTATTATTTCCCTCAAAAACAAGATATTAATCTCAAATCCCAGCCCAGGAGTATCTTCTCAACTCTTTCTTCCTTGTCTCCCATCTTCTGTCTTTGTCATATATTAAAAAAAAAATGAGGCAAACTCCCGTCCCAGTAATAAATCCACTAAACAATGCCTGCTGTATCAACCTTTTAAATAATTTCTGTTTTTAAAATCCCTTCTTCTCGCCAAGAATAACCTCTTCTTCTCTTTTGTTTCTCTCTCTGTGTGTCTAGAAATTGATGGGGAGGGAGGGTAGATTACCTCCGATATTTCTCTGGGCTTGCCTGCCAGCCTATTTAACCCTTCTGCTCTCAACTCGCGCGCTCTCAGCAGCTATAAACCAAAAAGACCAGGAACAACAGCAACAAGATAAATGCTTGCTCTCTCTGCAAGAGGCAATGAAAAGTATGGGCCAAAAAGCTTAGCATAAACATCATGTCGAAAGAAAGCACGCCCATGAAACATGAAACTCTCGCAGGCAAGACAAAATGATGAGCGGTTATGCTAGAATGATAAACGGAAAGCAAAGCAAAAAAGGAGATAAAAATATTATCAAGGAGATTTTGGCTTTTCCGGCAAGAGTTCCCTCTCAGGATATCCAAAGAAGGGGCCGTTCGTCAATTATCCAAAATTCGCTTGTTTCGTATTAGTCGTGCCCATGACCGCCTGCAAGTTTCTTTTTTCTTTATATTCATGTTGTTTCGTCTTCCCTTTTTTATGTTGAAAATCGGTGCCTCTCCTTTTTCTTACTTCTCCTCTTCTCCTCTTTTTCACATGACGATACAATCCTTATCGTCTTTGCCTCCTTTAGCTAATTTGGCGTTCTTCGGAGAGGCAACATCCATGGGAGTTCCTTGGCCGGAGACGGCCGCTTGTATAATGGCCAGTCGCTGCTTAGCCCGCTCATCGCCCGCATCTGCGGCCTTGACATACCAAACGTTGGCTTCGAGAATGTCTCGTCGGCATCCAATACCCATTTCGGTAAAGTATCCAACTGCGTACTGAGCCTTGACAAAGCCTAAAACAAAGAAGGGGTTGTGATTAGCGGTCGTGATCGGTTACAGTCTGAAACGATAGAAACACAAGCTTGCCAACTTACCCATATCTGCAGACCGGTGAGCCCATTCATATGCCTCTTCCTCATCCTTCTCCAGCATTGGTGGAGCACCTACCATGTACCACGCACACAGGCCCATCATGGCCGCTGGATGTCCACGTTCAGCAGCGCCGGTATAGAAGTGCACGCTGAGTGCCGGGTCTCGAGGGCAATTGAGGTTTCCATGCTCGTAAGCATCGCCCATGCGGAAATTGGCCTCTGGGTGGCCCAGTTCCGCAGCCTGTGTAAACAATTCGGCAGCGTAGTTGAGATCTTGGAACACGTCGTCACCATAACCGGTTTCATACAAGCATGCCAGCTGGTAAGGGGCAGCATTGTACTGCACATCAGCAGACTCAGAGGCCAATTTCAGCCACTTGATACCCTCGCGATATCTCTTCTCTCCCAAATCTCCGGAAAGACAAGCCTTACCAAGTCGGGTCATGGCACCCGGATGCCTCTTGGCGGCAGCGGTACGCAAGAACTGGACCGCCTTGGCAGGATCTTTCCGGCATCCCCAGCCAAACTCGTAGCAGAGAGCTGTTCGGTAGGCAGACTCGGCATGGCCATGCTTAGCAGCAATCACAAAGAGAGGAAAGGCCTGGTTGTGGTCTTCTTTGCCCTTGTTGAAGAGACCCGAAGCATAGCCGTCAGCAAGATAGTACTGCGCAAAGGGGTAGCCTGCGCTGGACAAGCGCTGCAAGATCTGCTTGGCTTCCCGGACCAGCTCAGGAGGGGTAGCCACGGCAGCCTCGACAACTGGACTGTCCAGGTCGCGGAAAGGCTGCGGGCTGTTCTTGCGGCCTTTAGGATTAGAAAAGTCCAGTCCCTGCTCCTGGGCAACAGATATCAGAAAGACGGCGAAAGAATACTGCACGGTGAAATCGTTGGTCTTCTTGACATTCTGACGGTACATCTCGAGCGTCTTCTGCACGCTAAGCAGCGAGGCGTTGTTGCCCACCACATTTCGAAGTCCCGAATTGTCCATTGTGATGGGTGGAGGTGCTTGTTGAGGGTAAGGCACATTGAGGAGCTCAGCGTAAGTTGAAAGGCGAACATCTGGTGACCTTCGCGACTGAACTGATGGAGCGCGCATATGTGAGCCGCCAGGCATCAATGCCGGCGACCGCCCCCGCTGGCCATCAGAGAGAACAGAGTAGGCAGACTGGGGCCGTGACAAGGAGCTTCTCCTTAGGTTATTAGATGTGGGAGTCAGATGGCGCTTGATGTTGCCTGCACTGTCAACTAGTTCTGGGTTGGAAGGGTTTCGATTGGCTTCATTTGGAACACTTGATACGCGGGGCGGGTGCTCCTGCTTGCGATACGGGACTTGTTGGCCTCGGGGCAGGTTACCCTCGATAATGGAGCTACCGGGAGAGTCTTCTTCTTCAGGGAGATATTCCGGTCCTTCGTTTATGCCTGATAATGAACTCGCGCTTGTTGTTGCTGAAGATTTGAAAGAAATGGGCTCTTGAGAGGTGTTGGTTGCCTCATCAGACTCACGGCTGTTTCTGTAAACATCTTGTTTTCCCGTGCGTTCCTGAGGGCTGGTAGCAGCCGAATCGGTTCTGTCAGCCGCAGCCACGGGAGCAGGCGGGGGAGCACGGTCCGGTTTAGGGGGGCTGGTAACAATGGCCGGGCTAGAAGCATCATCTTGGGACGCCTGCTGCTGCGATGCCTCAATAAATGGGAGTTGTAAATCAAGGCCGCCAGAGATGGGGGTGCTCAGCAGTCCCTCAAACGATTGATCCTGGCTCTGCGAGCCAAAGTCGGGCAGCGAGCCAAAGCTAGTGTCCTCCGCAAGTTGAGGCGCGCTGTCAAGACCCAGACTTAGAGGCCGGACTTGAGCATCTTGTTGCGAATCCGTCTGACCAGGAGATGTCGGCGCTTCTTGCGAGAACGAGCTTCTCTCGGATTCGTCGGCTGCCGACGCTTGCGGAACGGGCTTCCGTATAGTTCCTGCGACGGGTTTCCTGGGCGGCGACAGGCTTTGTCGTATAGAAACTGAGTCTCGTTGAGTAGGCGAACCGGGAGTAGCTGAGGTCAGAGGCGGCGAGGCAGTGACTGCGGCCATGGTGTTGGCGGACGGGCCGGCGCACGTCGAATGAGCTCGTCGTCTCTTTAGCCTTTGCGAATACTAGTCAGGGTCAAAGGGGAGAAGTCTCGCAGCACGTGGTAGGAGGAGGTATATCCGCCTGGCTGTGGTGTGGTTGCCGCTAAACAACGCCTTTCACTTAGCCAGTCTGAACGAATGCGGCGAGCAGCGCAGCGGGCGTTTGGCGTTGGCGCCTTTGACAGGTTTTTATTTTCCTTTTCCTTGGGTCGTGGAAAGAAGAAGAAGATTAAAAAGAAAGACTGGGTATCGAATAAATCAGGCAAACACCTCTTTCTGGCGGCGGCAAGTAAATAGCGATGCCAAACTGAGCTCTATTGCGCGCCGAGGCCCTGAAACTGCGGTCGTTGGTAGTGCGGCGTCCGACGACACAGCAGAGAAAGCGAGCGACTGGTTGGCCGTTTGGCCTGTGTAGCGACTGAGAGTCTGGCGATCAAAGGCGCGGATAAAAAAGAAAAACCCACGGCGAGAAGGTTCAGCGAGCGAATAGTGGCGATAACAATAATTGCGCCAGCAGCAGCAGCAAAAGCAGAGAGGGAGCTGGGAATTTGCTGGCCGGGAGGATTGTGGAGGAGGAGAGGCGACTGGGAGTTGGGGGAGGGCCAGCGATGTTCACCAGGAGGGAAAATTCCACAGGCCGAGACAGGCAAGACAGGCCACGGCTTGGGTACATGTACCCTTATGGCAGGTTCCGCACAAGGAGAAGGTGGAGGGCGGAGCGCTACGGCTCAGCGAGGGCTAGGCGCACGCAGCAGGCTACAGGTCACAGGTCCAGTGGACGGGGACCGCTGTAAGCTTCAATGCCAGTTGCTGCGGACTGGAGTCCATCTGCGTACGCCCTGCCACCGCGTCTGCAGACACCCAGCCAGCATTGATGTTGAAATTGAAAACTGAAGAATCAAGCACACGCCATCTGTCTCTCTGTTCTGTTAGCATCTGCATTCACGGCGCCACTCGTCAAAGCAGCTAGATGGATTTTGCCATTGGCATTATGTATTAGGCAGTCGCCGCACACATGTTGGCCGTAAAGGGGGGTCAACTAAGC
Organism: Trichoderma koningiopsis; assembly: GCA_022985005.1. Taxonomy (NCBI): domain Eukaryota; kingdom Fungi; phylum Ascomycota; class Sordariomycetes; order Hypocreales; family Hypocreaceae; genus Trichoderma; species Trichoderma koningiopsis. The sequence continues at coordinate 5,154,621 of JAJPEM010000002.1, forward strand.
TGACGGCAATATGAGAGAGTTCAGGTACACAGGCACCACGCTGCGTGGGCTAAACGTGCATCAAACCTACCGCCCCAAAAGTGTGTTCGCCAGCGGGCGGTTGTTAGCGGGCTCCGTGGGCGCTGTCGACACGTTTTTGGCGCCTGTCACTGGCTGTACTGTAATTAATGTTGATTTTAATTTTAAACCATCGCCAGACTCCAGGCACAAAACACCGCACGCCAAACACCCGCCAAGGCAAGAAACGGATCCAAAGGGGCTGAGAAGCACCGAGAGCATCACAGAATCACGTCCATGCACGCCGCCATTGCCTCGAATTCAGGCTCAAGGCTGCCTCGAGCTGCTCCGGCGTCCAGTAGACTCCGGGCTACCGCTGCTATCCAGCACAGCTGAAGGCTAAAGCAGTGGGGTATTCTGGACAGAGAGAGCCTCATCATCCCGCTAGGAGAGGAGGGGGAATCAGAAGCGCCGGGGCTAAGAACAGATCAAACAGGAGAAAGGCACCTCAATCGGGCTCGCAAGGGATCCAGCTGAAGCTCGATTGAGCCTTGGCTGAGATCCCTTGGATACGTGGCCCCTCTCACAAGAGGGATCGAAATACTATCGATTCCTGCATGCTTGCTGTATACTCGAGTGCAGGATGTGCTCAATACGCCAACGATCCCGCCGATGGCGTAGAGTCCAAGCTCTGTGCTTGCTAGTGAGCCCACTTGGAGCACCGGCGCTCATGTTTTAGGCTTCAAACTTAGTCCTTGAGCAGGCTACCGCTCTCTAGCTTCAACTTGCACATCAGCTCCGACTCCCAGCCGCAGCGCCAGCGCAGAAGTCTTGCGTCAACGCCAAGCCTAGGCTCCATGTATATCGAGTCCACATTCCGCTTTCGTAGCATGCGTGCTACGGTATCAATCTACAGCGGCCATCAGATAGGCGCAACACGAGAAACTCGCCAAAGGGCGCTGCTGAATCATTTTCAACCAACCTTGTCCATGATGCGCGGCTGCAGCGGAGACGTCAAAAGCGCCGACCTGGCATCTGCGGGCATTAGTTCGTAATGCCTATAAGAGCATGTTATTCGAGGTGCCGCCTCGTACAGCCTTTTTTCTAATGCATGCACGTCTGACAGCCGACCCTGGGCTCGCAACCTCCATGCAACGTCTCCAAATCCAGCGCTTTGCACTTGCGGACCCCATATTGTACATGAATCCATCTGAGGCGCAGAGTATCTAAACCATCAATAGCAAAGCGATTATGTTTGTACAAGAACGTCTGTCTGGGAAGGTACCTAATACTGTTATTGATAATGCTCATATGCGTACTGGGCACACACAGACGACGCCCGCCCAGCAAAGGTAGGGTCCGCCTGTGGCCAATTGTTTATTTCATTCCGCGTTACTGTACCGGGCATCTGGATCTGACCCAGTCGAGAGAGACACGGCAGCGTCAATCCGGGACAATTCGTGGTGGTGCATAGACTACGGAATACAGCCTTGGCAAAACTCCGTACCCCGTCCGACCTCACAGTCGGCAGCACGGAGTGCCATTATTACCTGTCAATGACACATACAGCGAATGAACTTCATGTTGTCGTATTCGTGCAGCGTCTATCTGCGTGGGGGAGCTGCCAAGATCGAATTGTTAGCCATTTCCCAGAAAACGGCCCCCCTTTTCCGCGGCACGACATGGCATGGCATGGCACAGTGGTATCATGTCGTATCCCTCCAAGGCCTGCTGGTCATCCGACGCTGCCAGACCTCGTACCGCTCCGTATTACCTCCCTTTGCAGCCGAGATCTGCCAGCATACCGATACCGAGCGCTCTAGAAGCCACTTTAGTTCTTCATATACTAAACCAGTAGGTAGTCCCAGTACTACCGACAGTAGTACCAGTCCCCATCTTCTATCGATGAGTTAGTGATATTCCTACCCTTCGCGATAGACCACCCTTGAAAGACCCTGCGTCCTTTTTCTCGTTTCTGCTTCTCTGTGGAGATGGGTCGAAGCATCAAAGAGGGCCTCATCCAGTGAACCCTTGACGCCAAGTTACCTGCCGGCTGGGGTGGTCCGAAAGATCTCTATCATAGCGTTGGTATTTGAGAGGAAGGGAAGCAGGCCGACAAAGTAATGGATCGCCACCAACAACGAGGCAAGGCAGCCTCCCGTAGATCTTGCTTGCTAGGTTGCAATGAGCAAGATATGGCTGTCTTCCGTCTTCGCTAGCCGCCCCGTTCTGTTTTGGTTTGTTCGGATTTGGACTGGATGGTGATATGACAGCCCTAAACAAGACCTTCTCACTCGGCACATGGCGCCAAATCTCAGGGCGCTACCTCGATGGCGCGCCTCTCAGAAGCGTCATCTTACTCGTATAGCGCCCTGCCGCTACATACTGCAGCATGGAACGGAGATCATACATCTTGTCGAGACGATTCTAGGCGCGCGTGCGGTCCGCTTGGCCAGTGTTCGTTCTGCTGCGTACCACTACCATCCTGTGCTCCCGAGTCAGCGCTTCATAGCCATGTGTCGGCATTTTACTCTCGTAGCTTCGCAAGAGCCCAAGATGAGTATTCCTCTGTAGGATCCATCTCGGTTGTTAGAACAGAGCAACCTATTTCTCTGGAGAATCATGCCAAGGCACAGATCGTGATTCTAATCATCATTGAATCCCTGTTTGCAGATGGCTCCCAGTGAGATTATAAGGATCTAGCTTTGTTGCAGCGCCGGTACTTGAAAGCGCACAGTATTAGCAGTAGGGCAGTTTATAAGCTAGGAGATCATAATGCCTCCTTGCAGCTTGTCATATAATGACCATAGCCTATAATAAGTACATTCGATGTCCAGATCTGGGCGGCTTGCAAGATCAAATCGAGGCTTTCGGGGTCCAGAGCACTCCAAGCACTGGCCCATTCTAGAGCAATCCCACTCCGTTGATAGCGCTTTCGTAATGGCGCTATTGTGTACTTTAACAAAAGGCCGGCATGGGACCCATCTTAGACCCGTACCAGCTCCCTCATCTCAACCCCATGGGCAAAATTTTCTACCCGAGGAGAGCGATATGAAAGTAAATGGACTTTGAGATGGGGCATTGCGAGTCATCTCACTCTGGCAGCAGCAGGCTTGCCAGCACGAGGACTCGGAGTCTCCTTTGCCTTGGCCGCCAAGTGGCCTCGTATTTGGCAGGGGGGAGGCCTTGGCGTTGTTCTATCCCAGTACATCGGAATAATAAAAGCGTCCATCAATGGGTCATTTTTTGGCGGTCCCCGCTCCTGCACATCACCGTATTGTTCGGACGCAACGATGGATTCACTTCAAGCCGCGCGCATCGTCGCCATACTGGTAAGCAGTATATCCTGTTCGCATGACGATAGCTATAGGCGCATAAATGTTTGCTGGCGCCCTTCGACGCACGACGAGCCCATGTCAGGCCTTTTGTCCTGGACGTAGTTGCAATAGTAATTACACCGGTGGATTCCGCGAGCAAGGAAAAGAAGAAAAAACAGGGCTCGTTGCAAGTGAGTGCATTAGACTGGACCAATGCTCATGTCGCCTTTTTTGCAGTTTGGATGCTAGCCATGGGGCTCTAATCCAGGCCGGGCTTGGTGCCAGGCAGCGCGCCAACCGTAACGCCGCTTGAACGGGCAGGGCAGGGCCAGGCCGTGATGCAACCTGCAGCTCTAAATAGAGACCCGGACGAGGCCCGCCAACACACCTCGCCTTGCAGCTTCAGTCCATTGCCTCGACATTACGGTAGCAACTGTACTCCGTATGGCTGCAGTTCCCATATATGCCAAGTCTGAGAGGCCACAATGGCAGGACTTTGCGCCCGAGTCCTAAGTGTAGCGACCATGGGCCCTGAGAAATAACACGATGTCGATCCGCATTTGTGATGTCGTGGCTGTGGATATGCCCCGGGGTAGCAGATGGCTTTGACTTTCAACTGCGCACCGTGGCATGAGAGAAAAACACTGCGTTAAAGTTTCGAAACGTCACATAGAAATACTGGGGCCGTTGAATGTTTGCGATGGCTCCCACTATGGCGCGGTGAGACTAGCGTTCTAGTTGTGAGATCTGGTGACCCGGCAATTTTCTCATCGCACTTTGGCTGCAGACGTTGGTCCCCTGGGGCGTGCTTCGTATTGACAGTCTTATCAAGCTTTGCGATGATGTCGGCTTATCTACTGTATACGGTATGGATGTCCATTAAGCATGGAATCAGAATTGCTGCTGTTTTTGTTTTCTTCTTGTGACACGTAGTACATTCTAAATGTCAATGGCAATATTGATCAGCTGGTGTAAGGTAGGCATGCAACGTATCTGTTGGCGGTGAGCTGCGAGCACCTGCCGAATGGGTGCGTGAGAAAAGGAAGGCGAAAGCACGATATCAATAGCGCTCTGCAAGGCACGGGAGAAGAAGGGAGGTGCGAAGGAGAATAAGGGAAAGCAGCACTGCTTGGGTCCAATTACTGTAACAAAATACGGATGTGCCTGTAAACTTACTTTCCTACAAGTATTTGTTTTTTGGTGTACTTGGGTTAGCTTGGCAGGCACAGCTTAGTGGCAGCTCGTGTAACAGCGGGCGTGGCGTAACTCAAATTCGTGGCGCACAGCCAGGGTTGGAATTGATCGGAACTGTTAAAAAAAACTGATTACAAGTACTACAGCCGAATAGTTTCAAACAACATGTATACTACCTAGGTAGGAAGAGCATTTGCTGTTATGAGAGCAAGCAGCGTTTATATTCACGGCTCTAGGGTAGCTCAGCAGTCGGCCTCGACGCCAGGTACATAATTCACCTGCGGCGCCAAAACTGCTGATCGACCGAACGATGAGGCGAGCAAGACGGACTAAAATTTGGCACACGCGATGCAATAGTACGCTGCAAAATCTCCGTAGAACTCGGCGCAACCACCGAAGTGAGATAAATTGCCGTCCTTCGTTAGATGATGCTGTCGCATACATCCTCTTACATCCATGATGCACGGCATACCAAAGCACTTGCATACATACATGCAAGTAAATTGTTCAAACGTTAGAAGCTGAGAGCTGACACAAAGGAGAAAAAAAGGGCAGCCAATGACAGACGCTCTCCTTTCTCCGCAGGGACAGATTAACATGAGAGCAAGAGAGTGGCGACATCCAGGAACCGAGCACGCAGGACTGATCCGACTAGGCAGGTACCCAGCGTAAGCCCTGTACCTTCTGCTTCCCCGAGCGGCAGGGCTTCAAGCAGGTACCCTCAGGCAATGGGGAACCTGCGGAGGCGGCCGTGTGATGTACCCATCGTATCAATTAGAGCTAATCCAAATATTCTGGCTAGACTGCTGTTAGCACCGCCTAAAGTGCTTCCCCCCGCGCCTTTGCATTTTGGGCTGGCTGGCGCCAGGAATAGCAGGTACAGGCGCCGAGGGCGCTTTTTCCTCCTCGTGGCCGCCTCGCTGGCTGAACGAACTCTTCTCCCCCTAACCGCACCAGATTTCTCTGTGAGCGCTGGGGACACAGGATCTCCTTGACGCAGCGTTCGTCGTCTCTCGTTCAGGCCGTTTGGTCTCTTACCTTCGTTTTCGCTGCGGCGTGTACTTTTCTCCCGCCAGTCGCATTGTCTCGGACCAGCGACACCGCGACGCAAATCGCCTCGATTGTCGTGACGACCGCGCCAATCCATCGCGAGCTCGCCTCCAGTTTTCTCTCTATCCGAAACGGCACTGCCGGGTCGAGTCGCTCGCTGAATTTTGCTTGCCTCTCCGCAGAGTGCCTCTCTTCTGCGAACCATCTGTCGCTTGCATCCTCTGTCTCTGGCGATCTTTCTCTCCCCTCAATCGGACTATCGCTTAGAAAAGAATTCCCTGAACGGCTCTCGACGGTCGATTCAAGCTCGTTCCAGAGTGGACCGCTGTGGGAGCTGGAATTAGCACTGCTTAGGCACTACGGAGCACTGCTTCGACCGCTAAGACGCCTGGCTTTGTGTGGCTGTAGCTATTTTCCCGTGCCCACTAGCGCCGCTTAGCGCAGTTCTGTTTTTGGCAGGCTGGACGACGGTCGCTCGTCTCCCAAACAACCCGCCCCTCGGTCAACATAAGCCAATTGGCTGCTTGCCGCAGCGCTTTGCGCATTGTTTGTTTGCTGCGCTGACAGCCTCTCATCAGGTGAGTCGTTGTTTTTGTTTCTGCCCACCACCAATTCTGGCTTCTGTTTCCCCCCAGACTGCCCTGTCAACTATTGTGGCCGACAGAGCGAAGCCAGATAGCTGAGCATTGATCAACTGTCTTCTCCTCTGCCTGCTCCCTAGTTGTTCCCTGGGACTCGCCCGCCGAATCATCATCGTCTGCGGCGCGAGGGCGGGCCTTCACTTGTCTGTCCCTCTGGAATGTTGCGTCCATAGACTGCCCTGTCGCAGCAACGAGGCTTTGGTCACTGACATTCTTAGTATAAGAGCCATGTCTCTACCTGAGCGGCCTGGGGCCAGCAGCCCCAATTATAATCGCCGAGCCAGCTATCGAAACCCGCCGGCATCGCGACGCGCGCGACCCTCGGACATCGAAGCTGGTGCAGTATACGAAACGTCTTCCATCTCGGGACACACTCGTGGGAAATCCGTCTCCTCATATGCAGAGACAATTTCGAACTCTAATGTAAATACAGAGAGCATGCCTCTGTCGCCCACCGAGCTCTCGTCCGGGCGGACGCCTGATCCTGCCTTCACGCGCAAGAGGAGCCTCATCAGACCAGAGAGGAACCGCATCGACAAAGAGCACAGGAACTACCACTACCACCGCCATGCCGCCAACATGAACGTCCTCCCGTCATCCACGGGAAATGACCCTTTGCTGGAAAATCTGGCGGCATCAACAGAGCGATCTGCCAACACGGAAAGCATTTCCGACGAGACTCCTCGCCCTTCCCGAAGCCGAACGGCCAGCGGAGACCACGAGAAGAGTGGTGTCACTGTCAAAACTTCGCAGCGCAAGTCATCCGGCAAGATCACTAAAGAGAACAGCAAGCGATCTTCGAAGCGCAAATCCAAGCCTGTGGAGGACCAAGTTCGACCGCCAAGCTTCTGGAATGTCTACTGCGCCATTGTAACCTTTTGGTGCCCTGATTTCATCCTTGGGTGCTGCAAACCGACGAGAGCGCAGCGCCGAGCGTGGAGAGAAAAGATGGGCTTGATCAGCATCATCTTGGCAATCATGGCTATAGTTGGTTTCGTTACGTTCGGATTTACTGCTGCCGTTTGCGGCTCGCCCCCAACTCGACTGCGCGTCAATGAAGTCTCTGGAGGGTACATGATTTTCCACGGAGTGGCCTACGACTTGTCCAACTCTCACCATCCTGCTGCTGAGGGTATTCCATTGGAACAGAATGGTCTCGGCGCTAACGTCCTGTTTGACCTTCCCCAGAAGCACTCTGGAGACGATGGCAGCTTTCTCTTCCAAAATGTCAATGGTAACTGCAAGGGTCTCATCACTCCGGCCGAAGGCTCTGACGTCCCTACCGACGATTCTGGCAACCTGGCTTGGTACTTCCCATGCACAACTTTCAAGCAAGATGGGTCTTCTACCCCCAACCTAACCATCCCGTACTACCTTGGATATGCGTGCCATACCTCGGTCAATGCTCGAAATGCATTCTATCTCGATCTTCACGGCACCGCGGATGTATACTTCACGTGGGATGATATCAAGAACAGTTCTCGCAACCTCATTTCTTATTCTGGCAGCGTCTTGGACCTTAATCTTCTCAACTGGTTCAATGAGAGCCAGGTCCAGATCCCTGACCGCTTCAAGGAGCTCCGAGACACCTCTTCGGACGTTAACAAGGCTATCCGTGGTCGCGATGTGACGCGCATGTTCCAGTCTTCGTCTGACAAGAAAAATATGCAGTGCTTCGAGGACATCATCAAGGTTGGCTCCATCGATACCGAGACTGTTGGCTGCATTGCTTCCAAGGTTGTGCTCTACTGCGCCCTGGTTCTGATTCTGTCCGTCGTCGGGGCAAGATTCGTTCTGGCTATTATTTTCCAATGGTTCATCAGCCGCAACTATGCTGCCGCCAAGACATCTCAGAGCTCTGACCGAAGAAAGCGTAATCGCCAGATTGAAGACTGGTCTGAGGATATTTACCGTGCTCCTGTTCGACTTCCCGGCGATGGAAGCACAGTTGTCACCTCGGATAGAAGCAAGCGAGCATCCTCTTTCCTACCCACCACGTCGCGATTCTCTGGCGTCTCTGGACCAGATCGAAGCTCTTCCTCTCGTCGAGTTCCCACCACAATGGCCAGCCAAGGCGGCTCCAGTTCTCTGTACCCGCCTGCTCCCATGTATAAGCAAGGCAACGACAGCCGTGTAAGCTTCCTTCGTTCAGACCCATATGGCCCTGGCACCATCTCTGAAGGCCCCGGACCCGCTGGCTTTATTCATGATGCCGTTGTCCCTCAGCCTCCTGCTGACTGGATGCCTTTTGGATTTCCTCTTGCGCACACCATGCTCCTGGTTACAGCCTACTCTGAGGGAGAAGAAGGTATTCGAACTACTTTGGATTCCATCGCCACTACGGATTACCCCAACAGCCACAAAGTTATCGTTGTTATTTGTGATGGTATCATTACAGGCGCGGGTGAAACCGTGTCAACCCCGGATGTCTGTGTGGGCATGATGAAGGACTTCTCCATTCCTCCCGAACTGGTAAAATCGTATTCCTATGTTGCTGTAGCAAGTGGATCTAAACGACACAATATGGCCAAGGTATACTGCGGATTCTACGACTATGGGTCTTCGTCTCGAATTCCAGCGGATAAACAACAGCGTGTGCCCATGATTACAATTGTCAAGTGTGGCACACCTGCGGAGGAAAAGGGATCCAAGCCTGGCAACCGAGGCAAGCGTGACAGTCAGATCATTCTCATGTCGTTCCTCCAAAAAGTCATGTTCGATGAGCGAATGACAGAGCTTGAATATGAGATGTTCAATGGATTATGGAAAGTCACTGGCATTTCTCCGGACTATTATGAAATTCTGCTCATGGTGGACGCCGATACAAAGGTTTTCCCTGACAGTCTCACACACATGGTTTCTGCTATGGTCAAGGATCCGGATATCATGGGTCTTTGCGGCGAGACCAAGATTGCCAACAAACGAGCCAGCTGGGTGTCAGCCATTCAAGTGTTTGAGTACTTTGTCTCTCATCATCTCGCCAAGTCCTTTGAATCTGTCTTTGGTGGTGTTACCTGTCTGCCTGGCTGTTTCTGCATGTATCGTATCAAGGCGCCAAAGGGAGGGCAAAACTACTGGGTTCCAATTTTGGCCAATCCTGACATTGTGGAGCACTATTCGGAAAATGTGGTCGAGACTCTTCACGAGAAGAATTTGTACCTCCTCGGTGAGGATCGTTATCTGACTACACTCATGTTGCGAACTTTCCCCAAGCGAAAGCAGGTTTTCGTTCCCCAGGCTGTTTGCAAGACTACGGTTCCAGAAGAATTCATGGTTCTGTTGTCACAGCGGCGTCGCTGGATCAACTCCACCGTTCACAACCTCATGGAACTGGTTTTGGTCCGCGATCTCTGTGGCACCTTTTGCTTCAGTATGCAGTTTGTTGTTTCTGTCGAGCTCATTGGTACCCTTGTGCTTCCAGCAGCCATCGCCTTTACCTTTTATGTCGGTAAGTATTATTTGGAAAATTTGGGAAGAAAGATGATAGTTATTCGATGTTTGCTAACTCATTGCTTTTTTCTTGTTAGTCATTACATCCATCATTCATCAGCCCCCGCAGATCATACCGTTGGTGCTCCTGGGTCTCATTCTGGGTCTCCCTGGTGTTCTCGTCGTCATCACTGCGCACTCTTGGTCCTACATCGTTTGGATGCTCATCTACCTCCTGTCTCTCCCCGTTTGGAACTTTATCCTCCCGGTCTATGCCTTCTGGAAGTTTGACGACTTCTCGTGGGGTGAAACTCGCAAAACGGATGGCGATAAGAAGGGCGGCGGCCACGGAGAGAGCAAGGGAGAGTTTGACAGCAGCAAGATTACGATGAAGCGATGGGCTGAGTTTGAGCGAGATAAGCGTGCGAAGAGCGCTTACTGGGGATCGAGGGAGAACGTCGTCAGTGGTGGCACCAACAGCTGGGCGATGCCTCCTCCTGGTCACCACAACGAAGAGTACTTTTCTGATGCCTGATCCAAGCATTTACAGGCTTAATGGCGACGTGGATTAATAATGTCGTGCCTTGTTTTTTCCTAATATTTTTTTGAATAACGAAATACATATGGGTCATGTCCGCATATTTTACACAGGGCGAGCACACACATTTTACTTGCGCATATGATTCGGAGAAATCTTATTCGCCGCTGTATCCACCCTTTTGCCCAAGCTGCATTCAGATATTCTTTCACACTCTTATCTTTGCTCTTCATGTGTGACAAGGAGATGTTTGATGGCTTTTAATGACTAGTATTGCTATTTAGAGGGGATAATGCGACATAAAGAGGTAAAGAGGAGGAGAAGGAGCAAAGAGCATTGCTTTATTTTGGGGATGGACGTCACTTTTTTGTAATAGGCGGGTGATTGATCATTCATTTGAGCGCTGATTTGACTGAATGAGATGATTGGTTGATGAACTTTGTTGTACATAGTTATATTATCATTGTTATTGAGTTCGTCTCGCTGGAGCATTGCGAGAGTATTGTTATGATGTCCCCGGTATTTGATCTTGTTACTCTCTACTGCTACACCTCCCTTCGTTTGATTAAATATGCGTGTATTTCGATTATGATATATTGATTGCAATTGATTCTTCTTGAAAAGAACACCAAAAAACACCTATATAATAGCAGCGCAACTATTCAACATGTTTCGTTTCCTCTCCCAGCTTCTCTCCCCTTTTCTTTTTCGCCCAACCTTTATCTTTCTTTTTTTTGTTTTGCCCAGTCCGAAGCTAGGTTCCGTTATTCCATCATTCGTCAATCACACGATTAGTATCTACATGTAAACTAATATGTGCAACATGGGTATTGCATCCATTTTAAAAGCAAGGGAAAAAAAAAGAGAGTTTGCAACGACTCTTCTAAGAAAAAACAAAAACGAAAGGAAAGAAGAAAACAAAGCGACATGAGCTCTGCCTCTCGCACTCCGCCAACGCCAGCCTGCATGGCCAATATTAGAATCCTCAATAGCCCCAAGTCCGTCATCGCCGTTTAACGCCGGTTTATCATCCTGCCCCCCTGAGAAAATGCATAATAAATGAAACATGAAAGAGCAGAGAAAAGGGAAAACCATTGTCGTGTATATCTCCAGTTTTAGACATCCGCGAGGGCTACCGTTCGTGATAGATTCATTTCTTTGAATTCTCTACCTCTTCGCCCAGTTCCCAGGGTTTAGTCGGATCGACAAATGTTGAGATGCGCTGGTCTCCCCATCGAGCGCCGATGGTTACCCAAACATGCTTCTGGGGGGCAGTGGCGTGGACTGTCTCTCGATATCCGGTCCATCTCAAACGAGACTCTCTCTCCATAGAGCTGTTACCGAGTCCATCGTTGGCCACCCACTCTTTGACAACATTTTTGATAAATTCGACCTTTCGGCGAAAATCGTTCGCTGCAGGGATACCTTGAATCTCTGGGTCGATCTCTGGTCGCCTCCTTGCTGTGGTGGTGGTTGTTCGTGTTGATGTTCTGGCCTGGAAGTTGAGTAACGTTTGTAGAGGATACGAAAGCGTAGCACGGTCATCTAAGGCGGTTGCGCCGATAGAACCTGTGTTTGCGAGTCGCTCTGCTGCTTCTTGAGGAAGATGCCAGAAGTGGCACCAAGTTCCCGTCGCATCCAGAACAATTTTGGTGTGATCTGGGAAGTTGAACTAGACAAGAACATGTTAGTATATCGCAAAGACGACGAAGGGTTCCCGCGAGGTTACTTACCTGAAGGTGTCCATCGCCGAATACCCAGCAGCCAACATCTCCAAAGCGCTGGTAAAAGGTCACCAACTCTGCTGGTGTGCCCTTTTCTCCTGGGGACATGGTGGTGTCCTCTTCTTCCTCTTCGGCCATATCGTCTCGGCCATATGCAATCATGTAATTAGCAAATTTCTTCCACAGGATGATCCTTTCTCGCTTTCGGTGTTGGAAGACGTCCTTGCCGGGATTCATTTTCCCAGCTGTCCCGTCGTCGTTCACCGAGACTCGGAATTGATCAGGAGACACCATGACCTGCGAAAGGCCAGCCTCGCCATTGTTCTCGAAGAATTTGATAGGCTCATTCATTGGTACTGGTTGGTGTCGATCTGGGTAAGATTCGTCTTGTCTTTTGAGGATGTGCTTCTCGGCATTACGAATGAAAATGCCCGCAGGCGGCAGCAAGGCGGTTTTACTACCTTCGGTGGTGGGAATATCACGTAGAATGCATCCTACGCTACCATCGTTCAAGATGTAACCAAGGCCAAATTTGTTTGTGTAGTCAACCCACTTGACTACGATGTGAGGATGAGGCGGCGCCGCTGTTTTAGGGGAGACGATGGCCATGGTACGGGAATTAAGAGCTCGCTCGAGCTCGACTTGAAGCTGGCTTAGTCGGTCGAGAATGTCATCGGGCTTCGTCTCTCGTATTACTCTGGGTGTCTCAGAGGGGCTAAACAAGGTAGCCACGCGAACAGACTCTGAGCCTCGTCTCTTATGAACTGTCAAAGTCGCGGATGAGATTGTCGCTGCTCTCTCTGCAATTGGCGCATTAGGCACAGATCGAGTTGCTAACGGTTGGGTCCTTGTTGAGACGCGCATACTCCGGGTGGTGGTGGTGGTAGTAGGTTCGAGAGCCTCTCGCGAGGAAGATGAGGAGGAGGTCGCTTCGCGACTGAGTGCATATTGACGATCTGGACGGGGTCGAATTTTCGTGCTTTGTGCAATCGACATGGTAGCCGACAGCGTAGCCTCTGGGGCAGGTCGAGGCCTCGAAGTGGTGGAAATAGTAGGTCGGCCCTGGGATCGTTGCTGAGCTGCAAAGCTCTGGGGAGGCTGGCGCAGAAGACCAGAGGCAGATATCTTTTGCGAACCAGAGGTGGCGTCTTCCTGTCCCTCCGCTGAGGCTGAGCGCGCAGAAGCAGATGCTGCGTTTCTTGCACGAATCTGGTGCTGTTCCCTTAGCCAGTCATCAAATGGCCGATAGACTATATTATCCGCCAGAGGAATGATTGGAGTCAGGCCTGCTTTTTCCTCAGCTGCCATCTCTTTCCAGATCTGCGTGTGCGAAGCTCTGTCTCCGCTCCAAGGCCCGACAATGCATTCTCGACATAATTCCTTTAGGTGACGGTGTGATCGCACTTGCAGTGAGGTGCTCAAATTCGAGGCATAGTATTCTTCGGCATCGGGGGGCACTTCTCGTAGCTTTGAAGTGATCTCGCCAGAGGCAGGCATGTAGCCTGCAGAGAAGAACGGATGCTGGACGATTTCATCGGGATCTGGTCGCTGATCAGCATCCTCGAGCATCGTGGCCACCAGGTCCTTAGCCTCCTGGCTAATATATTTCTGCGACACCTCGGCGCTTGGCCACTCGTAATCTCGCTCCCTGGCTCGGCGGTAAATCTCGTCCGTCGTTGATGATTGGAAAGGTGGCTTCGAAGTAAACATGGCAAACCTATTAAGCCCCCCTCTATTAGCCTCGCGTTATTGTACTAGAGTTAGATTCAGCTGATGCTCACATTATAATGCCCAAGCTCCAGATATCGACCATGTGGTCATGGCCCTTCTTCCCCTTCTCAAGAATCTCAGGAGCAATATAGTTTGGCGTGCCGCATAGCGTCGTCCGTCGAATGGTTTGCATGTCCCTACCAGTCACCACCAACGCAGCAAGGCCGAAGTCGCCAATCTTGGCATTCATCTGGTGATCCAGAAAAATGTTGCCCATTTTCAGATCTCGGTGGATGATTCCCTTGCTGTGCATGTATTTGATGGCGCCGGAGATCTGGACTGAGTAGAATCGAACTTCGGGTTCGGTGAGGCCCTTTCGACGCTTTACCATGTCCATAAGAGAGCCGTTGGGACATAGCTCGAGGACTAGAAAAGTGCAGTTGACGTATGAGAAGGCTCGTAGAAACTGGACGATATTCTTGTGGCGCATTTTCGAGTGGATTTGTAATTCGGTTTGGAACTGCGACGACGTGAGCAGACTCGAAAATTTGAAGTAGAAAGATCCCCAGCAGCATTACTAACCTTTTGTTCCATTTTGGAAGGCATTTGGCTCTTGACAATCTTGAGGGCATACTTTTGCTTCGTGGGAAGCAGCTGGCCACTATAGCATATAGCAAACCCTCCCTTTCCTAATAATTTCCCAACGCGATAGACAGCGCCATCTGGGCGATCGGTGCTGCTTGGCTCGAGCACTTCTTCTGGAGGAGGAGGCGGATGTTCTTTATCTTTCGATTTGAGCTGGGGAGCAGGCTTGGCCTTTGTTTCCGCGGCCCTGGGCATTCGCTGGGCATTGACATCTCTAGGGGACAAGGCCTCCATGTCGACGCCGCCCCTGGGGACCAGCCGGTGCGCCATGTCGACGAAGTAATGGTTGAAGCAACGAGAGGGCTGGTCGAGGTTATGCGGCGACGAGGAACGGGCGGGCTACGGGATTCAGCAGCGGCCTGGCGAGACGTGCCGTGGAGAGCCTAGGAAAACACGGACGCGATTAGGCGATGGGACGCTTTTTGCGGGAGGGCCAAGCTCCTGCAGAGCCTTGTGTTTGGCCAAAGCTCAGCCGGGCGGGAGGTATGCGGGCTCGAGAAACAAAACACAGCTGAGGCTGTCTTGCTTATTATAGCGTCCAGTAAGCCAGACCCAAAGCAGGCAGGGCAGGTCTAGGTCTGCAAGGACAAGAAAAGGCCAAACTCACGAGGTGCCTCGGATACGCACAGCATGCGCAGGAATGGAGGCGTGGCGAGAGCCTTTGCGGTAAACAAGGTCAAAACATTCAAGTGAAGGCGCAGTCACGAAAAAGGCATTAAGCAATGCTGGATGATGGCAAGGCGGGCTAAAGGCTGGCGGGTGCGAGAAGGTGAGCGCAGCGTGACCAGTCGCAGCCAAGAACAAACCCTGCCGTTGACTGACCCCATATTGTGATTTGTGTATACTTTGTGGGAGCTGGTTGCTCTTGGCAACAGCAGTGCCTTATTGTGGGTCACACCGCCATTGCCGTAGGTTACAAGCGATTGATAGCGCTTGAAGCCCCACAGCGGCGAGATAGTGATCGCCTGGAGGCGCTGAGAGGGAGGGCTTAGTGGACGTTTTGCAGCTTGCGCCCACTGAAGCCCGCTGAAGCTGTGCCTGTGGCTGCTGAGCAGCTTGCAGCGCTGTCACGAGCCAACGAATTGCAACTCGAGACAAGACGTGTAGATGGTGCAACGTTCTGGCTTGGCACCATTTTGCAGCATTCTTGCGCTTCCGATTTATCAGTATTACTGCCACTAGAGCCCATCAATAATTTGTATCATGAAGAACTCTTGATATTCTCATTCTATGCTATACCAGGCAAGACGAACGGCTACAGTATAATGCAATTCCCCAATATGGCGCTCGCCGCTGCCGCTAGGCTTGTCCCTCCCGAATACCAGCTCCGGTGGGCACCGGAACATCGCGGGCTCCGGCGCGGACATGAAGCAAGCTAGCGACGATGCCCGTCAAGCCCGACTGGCTTTGGGCCTCGATACGAAGCTCGACCTTTGCGACTTCGATGATGAAATAGTAACAACCAATTGGCAAAGAACGAAACAGCGCAGACGCATCGAATTGGTCAGGGATCCCGTAGACGGCGCCGGCGCCCGCAGACAGAACTTCACCAGCCGTCATCATGGTGCCCCTCCCGCTGTTCAAGCTCGCATCTCTCTTCGTGCGGCATGTCTCCAAGTATGGCGCAGTACGTATTGGCAAGCTCGTTAACATCTGTTGTGTCCATTTAACATACTTATATGTACCGTTTATAGAATCGCATCAAGGCGCAAGCCCATGACCACCCTCGATTCCGCGCACTTGCAGCCAAGTACGGCCAGGCAATCCATCAGCTCAACATGAAGCTGTCTGTTGCCCTCTTGAGAGATCCCGAAGCCGAGCGTCGAGCCAGAGAACAAGCCGAAGCCCCCACAGTCAAAACAGAGCAGCAGCTTAAGAAGGAAGAACAAGCCAAGCAGAAGGCGAAGAAGAATAACGAACCCGAGCCGGCTAGCTACCCCAAGTTTACGCTTCAAAACGTATGGCGGCGGAAATTCCGACCGTTGCCAGAGGCAAAGGCTGTGGATTTGTTCGCCGACGTTGCCGGCGACACGTTCATTCTCGGCGTGGCGGGAGCACTGATTATATACGAGTACTGGAAATCATCTCAAAAACCTGATGCCAATAAAGAGCGGTTTGAGGAGCTCAACAGGAGGTTTGAAGAGCTTCAGAAGAAAGAGGAGGAGTTGGCAGATGCCGAGCAGAGGCAGCGACAACGATTTGAATCGCTCGAAGAAGCTTTAAGATCATTGAAGGACCCGAAGACAAAGCAACCATTATTTCCGTCACTGCAACCTAGCAACTAGGCTGTTCGGCTGATGTGGGCTTATCTAGAGCTCTTCAGAGAACACTCTCGACGCATAAAGACCATTCGACAGAGAAGAGAAGTCCGTGATCACACAATGGACTGGGCGCCTCTTGGTTAGGCAGGATTAGACACCCTTAGACCGCTCAACACTCCACTCAGCGTTGCAAAGCGACTTTTTTTTATCATTTTATATATCACGTAGAAACTGGACCAGCGAGCAAAGTATAGAGGAGAAAGTATAACGGAAAAGAGAAGAAATTGGGGAACAGGAATTGGATAAAGGGGTACATGAGAAGGAGCGCAAAGGAGTGCAAAGGCTCCTTCCTTGCAGTGGCCTCGCCGCTTTGGAAGTGGATAAATTTTCCAGCACATACCACAAACGGAGAACATTGGAGCTTTATATAGAGAGAAATTTACACTTTACCAACCACAACTCGAATGGCACATGGTCGATTTCTGTGCTGTGTTCAAGATCCGTTGAAACGACTGTCAGCGACCATGTTCTGTTCGTCCCTCAGAAAGCGAAAGGAATGGGTACAACTGGTTCCAGCTCTCTCAAAGAGCACCTCTCCAGGTTGGAAAGGTAAGTTGAAAGTTATCAGCACCCTATGTCGCTCCCTAAAGGCAGGAAAGCTGAAATGTCGGCCAATTCCCTAGAGGCAAGCCTCCAGAACCACGACGTTGCTTTTGCTCTGCCACAGAGCCAGCATCACCAGTCTCGCGTCTCCATCAAGCTCATTCTCCTCTCCTCCGAAGAGGCAAAAACCGCAGAAGTCAATACCAAGATCGAAAGACTGTCCATGCTCAATGGCGGGCAAAAAGTGGCTATTATGCTTCTCCTAGATGGGAGCGGACGAGTGGACTCGTTGGTTCACTTACAGATGAGGTGAGCTCGCATATACAGGGATTTATGCACCTGCGGAGGCGCCCGTTCCTGACAGAATAGCTCAGTATCTTGACGCAAGGCATGGCCCATGTGCCCATCATCCCCGTCTCGTCTACAGCGGAGCTAGTCACTCGCTTGGATGCTTTACGACGTCAGTGTACAGCCAGCGTTCCCCGCCAAAGCCATGCGCAGGAAATGGCAGAGGTTCGGGCTCTCGCATCACATTGTGTGCATGGGCAGGCGCTTTCGCACGAACGCGTGAATATCTTGACGGACATTTCGAGTGGATTGGGGAGCTTGGCGCAGCTTGTATTCAGTACGGAAGGGAGGAGAAAGCTTTGCGACTTGCTCGACGACAAAGAGGGCAATAGAGTGATAGCATTTTTTGTCCATGGCCACGAAAGCACTCTTCGGCTGGAGATGCGGATGCGGGAGCAGGCAGCGCAAGCATCCGGACATGCACAGATGGGGCTGACAAACTCTGATTTTGCGGCATATCGATAATGATTCCCGAGACCCTGGTTCTAGATATGCTCAATCAGCAGAGAAGATGAACTAGTTTGCGATTGTTACGAGTACGAGCGGGTGCTTGATTTAGACTGGCGGCGATATGAACTACGCGTAGCTGCTGTGATACGAATAGAGACGAGTAGAGACGAATAGAGCCAATACGTTCATCATGTCTGCCCATTCACATCAATTGCCCAAGGCTATTTGGCGATCATCACCCAGCTATGGATTTTTAGCCCCGTAATCATCATCATGGTCCATGCTCTCCGGGTCTACGCCGAAGAACTGGACGACAAAGGCCGGTTTGGCGGTCAACGACTGCGCAGCAGAATCTGTGATGGTGGCGCCGGTTGGCTGGGGCGGACGGTGAGGGGAGCCAATCAGCAGTGGTGTAGAGCCGCCCTGAGGCTGAAGAGGGCAATTCGATGTGCATGGCCTGATGACAAGCCCATACGCTAGGGCCATGATTTGAACTGTCCAGTCTTTTCTCTCTTTCGCTTTCTCGCGCATGGCAGAGAAACGGCCGCTGTCTCCATGCTAGTGTAGAGTGATGTGATGAAGAGAGGTGACGGAAGATTGTGACAAATTAGTAAGATACGGAGCAGCTGATGGCCCGACTTGAGGAGGACCTGCATTGGTGGAGTGACCGGCTCCGAAGTTCGAGCATCTATGTAAACTGCCAAGCAGACGATGGTGTTTCTAGGACGAAGCTTATCTTTATATCGATTCATGCGAAACAAAAGAAAAGACAGCAAGGGCGAGCAAACGCAATGTCGCATCCGCCTGTCCCGTCCTCGTGGCAAAGCGGGAACGATCATACATGATCGATTTAAAGAGAGAGTTGCATGAAAAAAAGGGAACGTCCGACCAACAACAAGATCTCGCAAAGCCAGACAAAATCGGAAACCAATGAGATGGCCGCGAAAAGAAGCAGAGAGAGGCTGTTGGAGCTGTTGACCCGCAGTTTCTATTCCTGGGTCCCCCATGACTTGCGGACTAAGTCTTCGCTAGTAGCATCTTTGCAGACAGGCAGTCCGCCAAAAGATTGAATGGACCAGGGCGGGTATTTAATTGGGCGGGGCCAACTCCAGCAAGGAGCTTGGCTGGTGCCGGGGACGAGACTGGCCAAACGCTGCGTGCTTCATGATTCCGGGACGTGAGACTGCGATGGTCGCGCCTCTGTTAGAGTGGCTCGCTAGCAGTGCTTCTTTTTGTTTCTTCTTCGCTCAGCTGTCTTGATTCTGAATCATCGGCAAGATCTAACCGCAAAAGACGTTGATGTTTGAATCAAGATGCTGTGAATTGGAGAACGCCCTGACGGCTGCTAGCACTTATCTCTCGGCGCATGCAAGACGCAAGACATGCGGAGCAACAGAAAAAAGCTCCAATCCCAGGCAGGCCCTCTTGCTCTCGCTTACAGTATAACGCCAATGCATGCACTGCACGAAGCACTGAGGTTCCATGGGTGGCATCGCATGGCAGCAGCCGGACTTGGTCGTCGGTTTCGGTAGCTGGCTGCACGCAGTACCTGGCAGCGACAGCAGCAAATGAATGTCATGCCGCCCAACATTGCGTATTTCCCAGGTACATCCAGTCAAATCGCTCCTAGCACTCGTATAGCAGGGATCACCCCCCGAGCTTCAGTGGACCAGGGCCTCTTCCCCCCCTGCACCGCCGACGCGCAGGAGAGGCGGCTTCTCCTCTCATTGGCCCAGGCCCTCTCTGTAACCGCCGAGGACAGGCCAATCGCCGTGTGATTCGCAGCACCCCAAGGAAATCGCAACACCAAGCGCCAGACTGTGAGAGGGCGGAAAGAGAGGCAGCGAGAGGCAGAGGCCATTTTGTGTGACCAGTTCGCAGCAGTAGCTCCTCTCTCAGCGGCCCACCGGCTGACTCTGATCCAGACGGCGACTTGGATATTGCAGAAGCAGTAGTAAGTAGTAGTGCCGCCAATATATCGTAGTGAACACTCAAAAGCGCCTCCCCCCCATCTCTTCTGCATCTTCTCTTGCTCTCACTGCTTCAGAATATACCGTACTTGATACCCCCTTCAGCGTTAATTCCCAGTCGCAAGGCCTCCGTGTTCCAACGCATCCATCTTGTTGGGCCTTTTTGCTTTATTCTCTTTTTTCCTCTCTTGCTGTGTACGAGACCACGACTAGCCGACGACTTTTACTACCAGGTACCTTCACACTACGATTACCTGCATCTGGATACCATCGCGACAGAAAGGCAGCAATACGGAGCTGCTGATACGATTTAGCACAGCAATCGTGAAACCTCTCAGAGATACCCCCGCGAACATTTTTTTTTGTTGGACGCACCCGAGATAATTCGTCCCTTGCGACCCCTTTTGGTTGCCGCCGGTACAAACCTCAAACACGCTCCTCGTTAGAGATCTGCTTCAGGTTCACTCCACCCTTGGCCGACTGGCGGATATCGATCTATCCGGCCCTTGCTCGCTCCGCCTCATTACACCAAAAGAAACAAATAAGGCATTAAGATTTATTATTTCGGAAATCTAAAAAAGCTTGGTTCAAATAAAATAGAGAAAAGCCTATTACACGATCCCGGCCAAAGCAGAAACGAGATCCCGGCCTAGCCCATCTCCGCCCCTCTCACCTCGCTACTAGTAAACTCCCGCAGACCTGACACAAGGCCTCAAACGTTCTTGTCTACGCCTCGGCGCCAAAAAGAAACCACCAACCCAGGCCGGCGATCAGGACCTCCCCCCCCCCCCGGGAGGAAACACAGCCGGGCCTCCTCTGGTTCTTTGGTCCACCTCCAATATAGACTTGAGCTGTCCCTCTTTTTTCGGGGGGCTTCTCTTGTTTCTTTTCTTTCTTTTCTGGTTCCTTTTCCCTTGGCCATTCTTTTTCGTCTCTGTTACCAGCTGCGAGTCTGCTCGGTGTTTTTTCTTTTTTCTTCTTTTTTCTCATTCGTTTCTTTGTTACGCGGGTCCGGTACCTGTCGATTATACCTTTTTTTATAACGCCCTAATAACTTTTTTCTCTTTGTCCCTTTTTTTATAACGAGAAAGAATTCATTCGGTTGATCCGACTTTTTGGCTGCATACAAATTTTCTATCTCTTGGACGGGTCCAACAAGGGTAGAAAACGGGGAAAAAGGAAACAAACGATTTCTGGGAATCTTCATCAATTGGGAATTAAAGGGAACTTTCTTTTTACGAGGTCAAAGACGAATTTCTATAATCCGCAACAATGGGCAAGCTTATCAAGAACCACTGGGCTCGGCTCATCATGCTCACAGCCGCCACTTGTACGTATAAGCCTTCACTTACACCTTATTCATCTTGACTAACATGGCGACTCCTTAGACCAAGTCGGCGCTGCCATCGAAGGCTTCATCTGGCCCAAGATCTTCTGGGACTTCCTCACCCACTCGCTCGACGTCATGGTCAAGCCCTTCCCCATCCTCCAAATCATCAACCTCGTGTTCGGCATCGCCATGATCGCCCTGGAGTGGCCTCTGCCCCTGCTCGCCGGCACCAGCGTCCACCGATCCATCGAGTTCCGCCTTGCCATTCTCCCGCTGTCCGCGCTCGCCTGCCTGCTCATGTATCAGTCTACGAATCCGGGTCTGTATTATCTGGTGGGCATGGGTGCATATTTCTGGGCTTTCAGCGAAGGCGAGGTATGTTTTCGAAACAGTGTTCGTTATTCATTATTCTGTCATTGACGCTAACATCTTTTTATTCAGATCATCTGCGCAAAGCCCTGGTCTTTACCTCCGCGAACGCCAAATGGAACCAGCAAAGTTTAAGACTCAGCGCCAGAAATTACTCGAGCAAGGAAATGAGAGATGGAAGAGAAAGAGCAGTGGAACACTCGCATGTAACCAGACAAGGAAAAAACACCAGAGGGAGGCAGCGGAAAGATTGGAGGGCATCCAGGACCATGGAGCTGTGTGTTGTATTTATCAGTACTCGAAAGTCGCTCCCGCGAAAACCCACCCCCGGCGAAGAACAGGGAAAGAAAGAAAGAAATCCAGCCAAAGTCAGACAAAATTCGAATTCTTCTACAAAGAGAGCCTCTCAGGATTCAGCATCCGTCCCTTTCATTATTTTCCATCCTTGATTGTTTTACGGCATCGGTTATCATTTGGTTACGAATGTTAACATGTATTATTATTGTTGATTGCTATTTTATGTACGACTGCATTTCTGGTTCTTGGTTTGATGAATTTTCGATTTTTAGGCTTTCATTAGTATTTGATTGTACGCAAGATGAAACAGTGGCTTTGGAGGATATACCAAAGAGCGTGGTGCGATGAGATAGCATATGAAAAAATGTTCCAGTACATCAAAGGCATCTTGAAACAGTTATCGAATGACATCATGATGGAAGTCGTACGAGCTTTGACAGTTCCTGGCGACAATCGAACCGTGGATCCAACGGAGTGCACAAGTGGAATCAAGCCCCGCCCAGCGGCTTACTGCAAACACGGCACGGCCCCATAATCGTGGTAACTTTCAAATGCAATGCTTGAT
The DNA here is from genome assembly GCA_022985005.1 of Trichoderma koningiopsis. Classification (NCBI taxonomy): domain Eukaryota; kingdom Fungi; phylum Ascomycota; class Sordariomycetes; order Hypocreales; family Hypocreaceae; genus Trichoderma; species Trichoderma koningiopsis. The sequence goes on from JAJPEM010000002.1 coordinate 5,177,059, forward strand.
TATTCTCCTAAAATCGAGATTCCTACTGTATGTAAGAAGAGCAACATGACGCAGGCACGGCTCACATATTACTTCGCATGGGAGCGCCCTTGTGCCCGAGGCCATCTTATCGCTCAATCAAGGCTCATGTCCATAACCATATCCCATGCTGCTCTCTAGGCCACTCAGACCACCATCTCACTGCCACAGACCCGCTGTATTAAGACAAGGCGGTGGAATCTGAGTGAGACGCTTCTATCCTAGCACCGCATCTATTTTACTCTCATCGAGCTCATAGACTCATTCGTAACACCTTGTCGGCTAGGCATCTGTCCAAGCGAAGAAGCATTAGCACTCTGTTAAAGGAACTGCATTTTGTTTCAATGAATAAAGCGACTTACCTCCATGTTCTGCATAGAGCCCAGCTCGAGGATCTTCAGCAGCGCGTCGTCAGCGTCCTCAGTGTCGAACTCGGCCGCCAGTTCCACCTTTGACGCAGTGTCATAGGTTCCCTGAGCTCCTTGCCTGATGAAAAATGCAGCGTTAGTCGCCGAACTGATCTCACAGATTGGGTATGGGGTAATGGACACATACTTGTGCGTCAGGAATACTTTGAAAGTTGAAACGAACTGAGCAAGAGGAATGCTCTTGTCGCTCTGCCACTTCTTGTATGTCTCTACATCGTCCACAAAGACGATGAAGTCCTCCTGCTTGCCCTTGTAGTGGACCTTGGTCTGAGTAGATTCTCCGCGAGTCATCTTGGCTGGTGTTGTGGTTGGTAGTGTAAAAGGTGGGTTGTATGGCGGATATAGGTCGCGTGACGTATAGCCGGAAGTGCTTGTTTGTGGTGTTTAAATCTTCCTCTGGATTGGCAAGAGAAAAATTACAAGTAAAGCGAGGTTAGAGAGTTGTGAAGATAGATCGTGATGTTTTTTCTTAGAGTTCAATGAGATGTGAAAAGGAAGAGGTTAAGAAATGGGAAGAACGGCAGTTTTAATAGATGTGCTGTGGAGGAGGGGAGCTCTATCCCCAACTACGTCATCGTGGCGTGCAGCCAAGTGCAAGTAGCGCTACCAAGGTAAGGTCTGGTGCTTTCACCAGCAGCTGGTATCAGGCCTCCGCTGCCCGTTGCCAGGCCACAGCACAGTTTCCCCGTCCCGCCTGCACCTTATTGTTTCTGCCAGCGCCGCACCTCCACAAAGCGCTGCGCAATGGGTACGAGATGACCTCATAATGCCTGTATCCGGTACTGGCGAGACAGGCCATACGTAAGGCCGAGCCTGGAGTGGCCCGTGCTTGGCTGGCGATCCAGGAACAATTTGGACAGCTGTTCGCTCTTCACAGCCTTGCCTTGGCCAATTGCTTCTTCTATCGTCTTCTGTCTTTCAATTGGATCCACCGGCTCCTCTTGGTGTTGCTCGCGCCATTGCTGCACCGCATTCCAGTGATGATTACGCCCAGCATCATCCTCATGGCATTGGCCCCTATCTTGGCGTAGCAGCCAGTGGCTATGGTTTTCACGTGTCGCGTCCAGCTTTCACTGCAGCTTTCACTGCAGCTTTACAATGTTATCAATTCTAATCTTGCTAACCGATGCTCTGCAGAAGCTTCCCCGGGTTCCTGTAGAGATGATGTGCTAATCCATACAAAAGACCCAAAACATGCTAGCTTATGTTTACAATCAAAACTCAATAGACAGTCAAGCCACCTCCCCATGGCTCCATTTCCAAGCTGCACAAACATCCAATATGCCCCTGCGTTCTCAAAAGCCCTCCATCTTTCCTTGGCCGAATTAATCCCTTCCAATTGCGAGCAGCCTTTTGAAGCTGTTTGGTGTATCATTTCTCGCTCCACCGATTTTGGACCATAAGCCCAGATGTCGAATCTTTTCCGTAGACGATTTTCTTGTATGATCCATGTCACTTGGAAGAGGGGTCGTGACCCTCAAGTTGGTCGGCTTGGGCAGAGAACCAGTCCCGGATGCCATACGAGTAGGGATTTGATGTATATCGCTGGCAATGTCCCGCTTGGGTATCTTATTTTCTCGAACTTCGCGCCACCGAACGCTTCCAGTCGCTCTTTTTGTGCTGCGCGCAGGCACTGTTGCTACTGCAGCTTGTTCCTTTGTAGTCCGCTGCCTTTTCGCTTTTCTACCTGCTTCTTCCCTTAGACTAACGTCGTCATACAAAGGCGGCTCCTTTGGACTTTTGACATCTCGACGCTTTGTTGTTTCCGAGGCGATATTTTCGCCAGGCTGATTCTTCTGTGTTGAAGAGGCCGACCTCTTTGTAAAGGAGCTTGCAAAGCTGGCCACGCTGAGCTTTCTGATAACTGTAGACGCCGAGCTTCGAACTAGATTTTCGCCTCGAGACTTCACCGTCATTCTAGGAAACGGGAGGACTTCTCTGCTCCATACATCTGACAAGAGCGCCTCCAGCCGAGCTCTTTCACCTCGTGGCGGCGCAAGGACCGGTATCCGGGTAGCAGTTGTCAACACAGAATGTGAGCGATTGACAACCATGGCAGTGGAACAGTTGTTGCTATGATCCCGCAGCACATTTGTATTTTTCAAGATGACTTGGCACAGGGGCGCCCTGCCCCCTCCAACAGTAGTGGCTCTTTGTATCGATATCCGCCGCGCGAGCGTTCCTCGAATCTCAGTTAGCATGTGGAACATTCATCAAGATTCATTACACACCTGGCTTTCCAAAAACGGTTCCCAGGCTTTTTACATTGATATGCAATGAACTAAACATTTCCGATGGCCTCAGCTCTTGGTCTTCTCTCGCTGGCCGAGCCAATCGCGACCTCCACTCCATTTCTTCCTTTGGCGTGCAAGCTGTCATAATCAGCTCACATAATTGGTGGTCGCACTCAAATACCAACTTCCAAGAAAATGGCGCGGTGTGGCATTGTAGTCCTGTCACCCGTTAGTATCGCTATTTTTTTTTTTTTTTTTTTTTTGCATCTTGAGGCTCATCCTCATCCTCATTTATGTTTAGTAGTCAGTGAAGATCAGCCAGTCTTACCTCTCCCATTGTCCACCTCCTCAAGTCTGATATCATCAAGATTGATACAGGCCATAATCGTGTATATCGGATCGACCTTGCCAGCAGAAGCAAGGCAGAGAACATGGCGGTAAAGCAAACAGATAAAGTACTGCCCGTCCACTCCATCATTGGTTTGCCAACAGACGTGAAGCGTTCCACAAAGACGAATATGACCGAATGAACGTATCTGGTTTTTTGAGACTGCATCAAGTTTCTAGCCCGATGTTAGCCTCGTTAAAAAGCCCATGAAACCATAATCTAGGAGGCATCTTACTCTGTCTGGAAAGGCTAATCGATCTTGGAGGATCCATGTTTTTTCGAGAATGGACTTTATACCCTCATCATCCGATGCTCGGTTGATCTCTGTGGTTGCTTCGCGAAGCCGTGTCAGGGTGTTTTCGAGTTCCATGTGCGAGTTCGGGCAATCCGATATTGGAGTGCACTTGAGGAGCTCAGAGAACAGCAGAGGATATTTGCAGATTCTTTGTATGGGCTGCAGTGAGTGTTAGCGCTCTTCGTAAAAGATGGGGCCATCTGAAAGCGAATGCACCTTGACAAGAAGATCATTGACTGTAAGAGCTTTTTTCGCCCCTTCTTCGCTACCCTTAGAGGATCCCAGAGCCATAGCCAAGGCCTCAAGGCCTTTCTGATACGTCTCCCAGTTTGGCATGGCTTGCTGGGCTGCACTGATGTCTTTGATCATCATTTCATATGTCGCCCCATACTCTTCATATATGAAGAGCTTGTTTACCTAGACAGAGAATAGGGGAGAACGGAAAAAGTTAGCTCTGGCCACGCAAAAGAGTTTATACGAGCAAGTACCTTTTTTGCAAAAACTTTTGCAACCTCTGCTGCCACTTGTGGATCGGCCAGCATACCCGGGGCTTTCAAGAGCCACTTTGCTTTCATATTTTGCTCGGGCACTGCGCCGAGACTAGACCAACGTTTGTGGCTATGAGCATGAAGACAGTTGGGATTTGCAAATGGAGTAATCGTAGGCGATACGTTGATTTGCGTGTACTCGGAGTATGGAACTGCTCTGTGTAGTTCGCCAAGAAGTTCCTCGTGTAATCTAACAATGTCGGTCAGGTTCTGGTTGATGGATGACCGTAACCCAACGCAAATAGAAGGTAGTGCCGCTAAGATTGTGACATATACCTATAGAATGCGTAAGCAGATAGACCGCCACAGAATTTGACCGTCTTCAGTTACATTCATGAGAAATCGAATATCGCCAATGTACCCTTCCTCTGTGCTGATAAGCTCTTCCAGTACTTTTCGTCGCTGTAATGATCTTTCGATAGCAGCTAGGTCGGCCAAAGAATGGCTTTCCAAGAAGCTGCTGTCTTCTGACGCACGCGGTCCTGTCATGGAAGCTCTGCTGCTACGTTCCGTCACAGAAAAGCCCTGCGAGCGTGCAACAGTCTTTCGAGATCGTGCCACAGCGCTGACACTGGCGAGACTGGCACTAGCACTCCGAACCGCCGAAACAAAGGCAAACGAAGACCCAGAGGACGACTGTCGATGATGTGATCTCTTCCAGGTTGGTGTGCGGCTGTGAAGTTCTGGCTCAAGTGGCGGTCGCAGAGAATTAATGCTTCCGTCCGACAGCGTGGATCGATGCCGAGCTCGGCGATGTATCGTTCGCATCCATTTGTGGAATGGACCATGTGCTTTGAGTTGTTCATGGTTCTTTGAGTCTGATACTGGGGCATTGCTGTTATCAATACTGATTTGAGGCACCTGGATGGCGGTCTCTAGAGACATTGTTTCCACGATAGTCTGAAGCTCAGGGTCGTTGACTCTTCCCCCGGCCGCGGGAACGCTAGCTTCCTCAACACCAAGCTGGGACATTTTTGTAATAACATCAGTTTGATCAACATCAGACATGGCGTCATCATCATCGCAATATTCCATTGCGTCCTCATATTTTTGCAGTAGAGCAGCCCAGCTCGAGCGTCGAGAACTCGAGCTTGAGTTGGAGCCGCTGGGACAAGGAGGAGAGTCAGCGGGCGCCATTGTGCCCAGCGATAGTCAAAGTTGAATCAGAACAAAGGAAGCCGAAAGATGACATGTAAAACTGGCTCCAGTATGCCAAAGACCAAAAGGAGCTGGAGATTTACGATCCAAACATAGCAAAGTTTACAAGCTGTGAATAGAATAATATGGGCGGAGAAGTCGTTGGCAGTGTACCAGGGAGATTAGAGGCAGAAAAGCCATGGCGCGTAATACTATGGAAGCTGTGGTAACGATAGTTGTAAGAACGATGGCGCCAGTTGGCAGGGCGCTGCCTCTTTCCCTTTCTACTGAAGAAGGAGGTGGACAATGGCTACAATGGCTCACTGAAGGCGCCATAAACAGAGGTGTGGGCGATATGGCCTGGAATCTTAGAATGGCATCTGAATTTGAACATAAAACCTATAACTCCTATTGCCTGTGCTGGCATTTCAAAAAGGGAAACTGCAATTGTTGATGAGTATAGCTTGTTTGCCGGTAGCAATTGAATCAAGTATCTGGGATCAAACCAAGGCTCCTCAGATATATACCAAAGTCTATAGAGTAGTACATAATGAATGATTCAGCCTCGCCAAGTTTGATCTCGAGATGACCGCATAAGGCGCAATTTCGCGATTGACAGACGCCGCCGAGCCGATGCCGTCCGGCTGCCGAGTTCTACGGACATGAAGTCGCTCGCCACACTGAATCGGAGCCAAGTTATGCGGACCGATATGGAGCAAAATTGTGGAGTTGGGCGGCTTTAGCTGGGGACCGAGAAACATGGAGATCAAGATACGTACGGAGAACAGGGCCCAAGACTGCGGCATAACCTGCAACAAGGAGTATACTAGTCTTACTTGTACAAATAGCCGCAGCATGAAGGCTGCGACTTGGTCATCCCCAGTTCTGCATGCCAGGCTTCCACCGCCTATTGACCATGCAAGGGCACCATAAAGAATGGGAAAAGGCAAGGGGATGCAAGAAAGTGGTGATACATACATGGACAATCCCCTGGCTTGGGACAATGATTTAATACGAGGCTCTGGACAAGCATTTAGCGTGAATGGAAATGCGGCCAGGCGCTCTCACGTCCGTATGCAGGGTCTTTTCATATCTGATCCTTGCTGGGAGACCAGAGGCAAAAAGCCTGCCACTCTGGTGAGATGCGAGATCGCACTGTGCCGCGGCCGGGTCTCAGCACACTCTACCCGTCAAAGCACACCGCCGATGGCCCGTCGGTTGCCGCAACCACAGTGCATATACAGTGCAGCACAGTCCCGACTAGCGTTCGGCCCTGGCATGCTTCGCCCGAGTCGCCCAGCAAGGCGCTGCCAAGACGGCCCTGAAGCTAACCGCAGGCGGACAAGCCCAAGCCCTTCGCGCGAGGCAGTGATGCAAAGGCCCTCCACCCCTTGGCTTAAGAAGTCGAACAGAACACGTTGAAGTTTTTTGGCGACGGCCGTGAGACTCAGCGGCGGGCCCCGAACTTTTTTTTTCAGCGGGTTAGTTCCCATTACTACTCATTTACAGGTATAGTAAGCCCAGGTTGCCTTTTGCCGCCCACGTGGAGCCTTTTCCTTTTCTTGGGGATAGCCTTGACAAATCTGCCATGTTGGCAATCCCGCTGCCTTGTCCCGCAAACTATTACTAGTGCCCTGCTGTCCACTTCTCTCTTTTGTCCTTCACTCTTGGATTCTGTGTTTGGCATCTTCAGTTCTAAATCCAGAGTCTGCAGCAGAGCCTCTCGAATTAGATAGCGAGAGCCTCGATCCGGATCCAGATCCCGTTGCGCCCTCCCCGCCGCTCTCGGCGCAACCCGCCACCATGGATAACGCCTATGCTCTTCCCATCGACGCGGTGCTCGCCAACTTCGGCGTCAAGCAGCAGTCCGGCTTGACTGACAATCAAGTCTCCGAGCTTCGCAAGAAACACGGCCGCAATGGTGCGCAATTCCCCGAATCCCAGCATGTTTGAAGATTATTGCCTAGTCTTTCGCCGACTTGCTCGCCCCGCCATATCAGATACAGCCTTGACTTGATGCCTGTGATGCTAACTCTGGCCTAGCAATTCCCGAAGAGCCTCCCACTCCCCTCTGGGAGCTCATTCTAGAACAATTCAAAGATCAACTCGTCATCATCCTGCTTGGCTCCGCCGCCGTTTCGTTCGTCCTCGCCTTGTTCGAAGAGGAAGGCGGCTGGAGTGCATTTGTCGATCCCGCCGTTGTAAGTGCTTCCGCAACCTGTGTCTCCCTGACATAGCTGGCTTTGTGGTTTGGCCTCATCTCTAACAGCATGCTCCTTTACGTGTAGATTCTTACCATTCTGATCCTCAACGCCGTTGTCGGTGTCTCCCAAGAAAGCAGTGCCGAAAAGGCCATCGCCGCCCTACAGGAATACTCGGCCAACGAAGCCAATGTCGTGCGAAACGGTGGCCATGTATCCCGAGTCAAGGCCGATGATCTTGTCCCCGGTGACATCGTCTCAGTTGCTGTTGGAGACCGGATCCCCGCCGACTGCCGTATTGTTTCCATCGAGAGCAACAGCTTTTCTGTCGATCAGGCCATCTTGACCGGCGAGAGCGAGAGCGTTGGCAAGGATTCTACTGCGGTAGTAAATGACGATAAGGCTGTCTTGCAAGATCAGGTCAACATGCTCTTCTCCGGTACCACGGTTGTTACTGGACGTGCTAAGGCCATTGTCGTCTTGACGGGCTCCAACACCGCGATTGGCGATATCCACGAAAGCATCACCGCTCAAATCTCCGAACCTACCCCCCTGAAGCAGAAACTCAACGATTTCGGTGATAGTCTGGCCAAGGTCATTACCGTCATCTGCATCCTCGTCTGGCTGATCAACATTCCCAACTTCAACGACCCCAGCCATGGTACCTGGGCCAAGGGCGCCATCTACTACCTCAAGATTGCCGTTTCCTTGGGCGTCGCTGCGATCCCTGAAGGTCTTGCGGTTGTCATTACTACTTGTCTTGCTCTCGGTACTCGCAAAATGGCGGCTAAGAACGCCGTTGTGCGCAGCCTGCCCTCCGTCGAGACCCTGGGAAGCTGCAGTGTCATCTGCTCTGACAAGACTGGCACACTCACCACCAACCAGATGAGCGTTAACAAGATGGTTTATCTTAACGAAGCCGGCACCGGTCTGACTGAGGTTACTGTTGAGGGTACTACTTTTGCTCCCAAGGGCAATATCATTTTGAACGGCCAGGTTGTCGAGAATCTTGCCTCCAGCTCTTTTACTGTTCTCCAGATGGCCGAGGCCGCTGCTCTCTGTAACGATGCTAAATTGGCCTACGATTCACGCACTGCTGCTTATTCCAGCGTTGGCGAGCCCACCGAAGGCGCTCTCCGAGTTCTCGTTGAAAAGCTTGGCCCTTGTGCTCCTGCTGGAACTGCTCTTGAAGACTGTGGACACTTTGCCAGCGCCACGCACGAGCAGAGGCTGCCCCGACTTGCGACCTACGAGTTTTCCCGCGACCGAAAGAGCATGTCAGTCCTTGTTCAGTGCGGCAATGCCAAGAAGCTGCTTGTCAAGGGAGCCCCCGAATCTGTCATTGAGCGCTGCACAAGCACCATTGTTGGTGCCGACGGCCATAGAGCTCCCCTTACGGAAAAGCTCCAGAGCACTCTGCTCAAGGAGGTTGTAGAATACGGTAACCAAGGTCTTCGTGTCATTGCTCTTGCCAGCATTGAGGATGTTTCCCAGAACCCGCTCGTCAGATCTGCCAAGTCCACCGAACAATATGCCCAGTTGGAACAGAACATGACCTTCCTTGGATTGGTCGGCATGCTGGATCCTCCTCGTCCTGAAGTCCCCGCCTCCATCAAGAAGTGCAAAGATGCCGGTATCCGTGTCATTGTCATCACTGGTGATAACCGCAACACTGCTGAGAGCATCTGCAGACAGATTGGTGTCTTTGGCCAGCACGAAGATCTCCAGGGCAAGAGCTATACTGGACGCGAATTCGACAACCTCAGCCCCAGCGAGCAGCTGGAGGCGGCTAAGAAAGCCTCTCTGTTCTCTCGTGTTGAGCCCGGCCATAAGTCCAAGTTGGTTGACCTTCTCCAGTCTCTTGGCGAGGTCGTTGCCATGACAGGTGACGGTGTCAACGATGCCCCTGCTCTGAAGAAGGCTGATATTGGTGTGGCCATGGGTTCCGGAACTGACGTCTCCAAGCTGGCCGCAGACATGGTCCTGGCTGACAGTAACTTTGCGACTATCGAGGTAGCCATCGAAGAGGGCCGATCCATCTACAACAACACCCAACAGTTTATCCGCTACCTCATCTCCTCCAACATTGGCGAGGTTGTTTCCATCTTCCTGACGGCTGCCCTCGGAATGCCCGAGGCGCTGATTCCCGTTCAACTGCTCTGGGTCAACCTTGTCACTGATGGTCTCCCCGCCACCGCCCTGTCCTTTAACCCACCCGACCACGGTATCATGAAGCGCCAACCTCGTAGAAGAGATGAGCCTCTCATCGGTGGCTGGCTGTTTATGCGTTACCTCATCATTGGTACTTATGTCGGTCTTGCAACCGTGGCTGGTTACGCTTGGTGGTTCATGTACAACCCCGAGGGTCCTCAGATCACCTTCCGACAGCTTTCTAGCTTCCACCGATGCTCAGCCGAGTTCCCCGAGATTGGATGCGAGATGTTCTCCAATGACATGGCCAAGTCTGCCTCTACCGTGTCTCTGTCGATTCTCGTGGTGATTGAGATGTTCAACGCCATGAACGCTCTATCATCCAGCGAGTCGCTGCTTACTCTGCCTCTGTGGAACAACATGATGCTCGTCTACGCCATTGCCCTGTCCATGGCTCTCCACTTTGCTCTCCTCTACACGCCAATTCTCCAGAATCTGTTTGCCATCCTGCCGCTGAATATGCTGGAATGGCAGGCGGTTACTATTATCAGCGCGCCTGTAGTGTAAGTTTGCTCTTCACTTCACCTGTCCCTCTTTGTTTAAATATGATGGAACTAACAATGCTATTCTAGTTTACTTGACGAGATTCTCAAGATTGTTGAGAGGCAATTCTTTATGCAGCAGAAGGCGGCTCCCAAGGCCATCAAAGCTAAGAAAGAGGAGTAAATGGGAAAGGAAAAAGGGAAAAATTAGAGGGTATATATACATTATATACACATATACAATGCATACAGGTATATAGAAGGAAGAGAGACATTACTCACTAATGACTCGCATTTTACAGGTAAATAAGCTGTGAATGGGTGTTGAGTATTAGGGTGTAAGATATCATACGACCTGGTTGCCATAGCCTAACAAGTTCATATAAAGGCGAAGAATAGCTTAATGTAGAACGTCACTTTAACGAAATAGACTCCAAGATGGTTCTTAAGATTGTTTTTTGGGACTTTTGTTAATTGTTTATTTCATTTGTCGTTTGCATGCATTCGTAATCTCGATTGACGTGTTCGAGTCAGCTCTCGCTGCTATTCATAGAGCATACACACAGCCCCGATCACTTGCAGGCCCCGAATCATTTGTGATATCCCGGTTTTTTTTGTTCTTCGTCTAGTAAAATGTATTTATATGAAAACAAGCAGATTTAGTCCTGTCTACCCTTTAGTAACCTCTTGGTGACCTTGTCCTTCTCGATGATGTATACGTGGGCTCCCCAGCCGGATAGAGCGTCACGGTCGACGGCGGTCAGGAGGGCTTGTGAAATGGTCTCGAACAACGCATCGGGTTCCTAGGAGGAGTTGTGCACGTTAGTAGATTATTTCATATAGGAAAAAGGGCAAAAAGGTCAAGAACATACCAAATCAGGCTCCCACAGACCCTCGCACATGCCAAACAGCTGCTCCGACGCCGTGCCCGACACGATAAAGTCCTTTGCAAAGTCGATGCAGCCAATGCTGTCGAAGCCGCAGATGAAGGGCTTCCCCGTCTTGGGGTCCAGGCCGGCGACGACGGGCGAGACAAAGTAAGGGCCGAAGCGGCGCTCGTAGAGGGAGGAGGAGACGAGGTTGGCAAAGGTGCGCGGGGCGATGGCGCGCTCCTCGCGCAGGCGGTACATGTTGACCTTGTAGCGGAAGAGGTCGCTGACGGTGCTGACATCGGTGGCCAGGCCGGTCAGGCCCAGGAAGACGTCGCCGTACTGGAAGATTTTGGGGAAGTTGTTGGAGATGGTCAGGGCCTGGAGGCCGAGGCGGAGGTCGCAGGCGATGGCGACGCAGTCCTTGCCGACCATGGCGACGCAGGCACCGCCGTCTGTGAGGGAGTCAGTAAAGGAATGGATGTAGTTTCATTGCTAGATCGGCTGGGCAACTGACTGATCGAAAAGGGAGAAGACTGTATAGCGAGAGCACAACGTTAGCTTCCAATCCGAGAACCGTCATGATCATGATAGTGATAATGACAATGCAGCACTGTACGTACCATGATGCTTGCTGTTGTTCGGTAGTATGCGTTTTGAGATTCACAGCAGCAGTGCAAGGAAAGGTATAAGCCGTGCTCTCCCTAAGGACCCGTCGCTCGAATCAATGCACTCGTGGTATCGCAGAGGTGTTGTTGCGGCGTAGTTTGGCCGGAAGCTCTACGTCTACAGCTGCCCCAGCTCTCTCGCTCTCCCCACGCTTGGCTGGCACGCAAAAGCGCAGGCAAACATGGTCTGGCGTGGCCGCTGTGTGGCGCAAACCACTGACAAACCGCACCCGAGCTTCTGCCGCTGTGGCTGGTGCCGCTGCTCTTACGTATGTGCGACCGCCTTGGGCGAGGCTGCCTGCGGATTGTTCGAGAAAGCGGGTGGGGCCCTGCTGCTGGATATCTAATCGGCTTTTGACAGCTTGCCTTGTCGTTTTGAGCTTTTGCAAACAAATTAATTTGCGTTTGTTAAAGAAAAGGGAGATAACAAGAATCTGGCTTTTCCCCTGCTTATTTCCCCTTTCAATTCTATTTGCTTCGATACTCTTGGTTTTAAGTCGCTTGCAGTGGGCTTATTCTCTTTCTCTACTGGCAGCTGAAGACGGTCACGACCCCACCATTTTGTCCGTCTACTTCGTACAGAGCTCCAAAATCACCCGTTCTCATACCTGACAGTCTATTAAACTGCTACCACATATCCCAGAGGCTCTTGTAGCTTCACGATAGCTTCCTACCCTAACCGACACTATGTCGTCGCACGTCGTGGTCATTGCCACGGATCTGCGGCGCACCACCATCAAAGTCAGCCCCGGCACCTACTTGTCGGACGTTTTAGCTGAAGCTTGTAAGAAGCTTGGCCTAGACGGCGACAAGTACCTGATAAAGTGCGCATAACATCTTTTCAACTCTGCTGAGCTGTTTAGTCGCTCCATGTTGCGCATATCTAGCTAACATTCAGTGCCTTAGACACAAGCAGAAACAAGTCGATCTCTCCATACCGTTCCGTACCTCTGGTCTCCTCGCCGGCGCGAAGCTAGAGCTTGTGCAGAAATCCAAGACCCCATCGGCCGTCCAAATCGCCCTTCAGATTCCCCAACCAGAGGCCAAAGAGATTCCTGGTGGCCGGCTGATTAAGAAGTTCCCCTCCGACTTGTCAATATGGCAGGTGCTGCGACAGTTTGAAAGCGGCGAGGCGAGCGCGGGGAAGAACATCAACATCACGGCCAGAGGCGTGGCTCAGACGGCCAACAGCGAGAATTCTGGTGCCGGCCAGCTATTTTATGAGACGCCAGTTCTGAACATCATGGGCCGAGAGCTTGGATCGTTTGCCGATTTCCAGAAGTCGTTGTCGCAGTTGGGACACAACTCTGGAAATGTCCTAATACGGCTATCATTTAGAAGGACCGACCAAACACTATATGAGGCGATGGAGCAGATAGGAACTTTCTTTAAAGAAGAAGAGAAAGAGAAGCAAGAGGAAAAGCAAAATGCGGCCTCAAGCGTCCCAGACGACAAGCCCAATGATCCACCCACAGACGGAGATGTGCCCATGGCTGAAGCTCCAGCTGAGTCCAACAACACAACCGAAGCGCAAGAGCCAGCTCCCGAAGCTACACAAGATCCAGCATCGTCAATACAGTCTGAGACAAAGAACTTGGATCCTCAGTCACGCCTCGAACCCGTCAATGTCTTCCTCGCTCCTACAAACTCGACACCTGCTGCTGCTCTTGCGCCATTCGAGGAAAGTGATCTTATGCCTACTGTCGCGCAGGCTCAACTGCATCAGGCCCGCCTACTAGAAAACTCCAGGAACAAAAGACTGCTGTCTGATAAAGAAATTGAAGAAAAGGAGGCGGCTGAGTTGGCCAAGATTGATGCCGTCAAGTCTGTGCTCATCAAGGTGCGGTTCCCCGACAACACCAGCAGCGACTGGCAAGTTGGCCCGTCAGATACTGGCGCATTCTTGTATCAAGCTGTACGGCACGTCATGGCCAACAACGGCCAGTCATTCCATCTTGTTATCCCCGGAAGCAAGACTGTAATCCAGGATGATGACACCCCCAAACACAACCTCATCCGAGCGTATAAGCTCTCGGGCAGGGTCCTCGTAAGCCTGGTGTGGAATGACGACGTGCCGAAAGAGGCCCGGAAACAGCCCTTCCTCAAGGCCGACTTTGCTCAGCAGGGACAGGCCATCAAGGTGCCTGAGATACCTACGGTGGAGGATGATAAAGCCGGGCCGTCGGCGGTACCGCAGGCTCAGAAGGCTCCAGCAAAGGAGGGTGGAGATGGTAAGAAGATGCCGAAATGGCTGAAACTTGGGAAGAAATAGACCATGAGAGCAAGTAAGTGAGCGAGTGGCTTAAATTTCTGGGTTCTCATTTGTATCCAAGGAGGATTTGGGATGGATTGGCATCATGTACATGTAATGGCGTTTCTCAGCTTTGTTTGATCGATATTGAAGAGGCACGAATGGTGTTGAGTGTTGAACACAGATAGCAGATCTAGACGTGATTTACACAATTTTTATAACTACAGTGGAATTGACTGGGTAGGCAATTGGTGATTCAGCAAGGAAGAAAAAGATATCTCAGTTGGGTCAAAAAGACGGCATATCTTGGAGAATGTAAAATTCTGACGGAATGTAAGAAACCCGCAGCTATATACCGTTGCTGCGCCGCCGCATAAAAGCCCAAATGTGAATCAATCGAAAATTTCATGACCCGCGCCGAATCCATGCGAAAAAAACCCGTGCTTGATGATGTAGAAAAAAAAAATGGTATTTTCAATTCTTTTTATTTGCCATTACCGAATTTGTCCCTTCTCTCCCAATTTTGCCTCGATTCTTATATAAATCGTTTAGTGAGCACGACGGGACTCGGCGATGACGCGCTGGAGCTCATCGACCTTTCTCTTGGCACGGCCGAAGGTACCGAGCCTCTTCTTGGCCAGCTTACGGGCACGCTTGTCCTTGCTGTTGCGGAGAAGTTCGATGACACGACGCTCATAGGGAGCGAGGCTGTTTGTGAATTAATGCCCGTTAGCAAAACAACTTCGTCAAGATCAAGAACATGGTTATATGAAAAAAAACTCACCCAGCAACCTCCTTGACGACCTCACGCACAAAGGCGGTTCGCTTGCTCAAGTGTCCCTTGGTGCGGGAAACACGGGGCTTGACGACACGAGCGGTAGTCTTCTATATTTGGGTAACAAACCAAAAAACGTCAGTTTTCAGCGTCCATCGTCTGCCAGAGAAGTAGAGGGCAGAGATCCTCCACGAGGTGAGATCGCGAGTTGACGTACGTGGCCCTTGTTCAGGCCAACGGCCAGACCGGTCTTTGCAGGCGCTTCCTTAGCCATCTCGAAAAATTGATTGTCGAACTTTTGACGGGATTGTGGAAAAAGAGAAAAAGAAAGGCTTCGTAAATTCTCCCAGCGCTAATACGAAATTTCGTGTGTGGAATTTTTCCGGAGCGGAGGTTGTGGATCACGTGAGAGAGGGTACGCGATAAGATAATGAAGCTTGCGGCGTTGGTAGAGTATGAGCGCTTGTTACCATTGGAGGAAGGTCTACGGAATTATGGGTCCTTTTCCCCGAATTGGAGCAGCTTGAAGGTATTAATTGTTTGATTACATTCAACAGCAGCTTTTGACTCTGATACAATATGCTATCCTCGGTATAAAAACTCCGATTAGTCGTTGCAAAGTATACAAGATGAATTGGCTCAATTGACCAGCAAATGACGACAGCTCTAGAGATTCAATGGAGATCCAATTGCCGGAGTTGTTCTTCTCGACTCGGTCCCCTCCTCGGGCTAATTGACCGAGAGTCTGGACTAACTGCACCGTAGTTCTGAGCATGTTCCAGTAAACGTTACTCGTACGCATTCCAGAACGAGCTTATCGTGAAGTGAACTCTTCGGACTTTCTCACGAGTCATGTCTAGCGGTTCTTGTTGAGAAGCTAAGCTTCTGTAGCTTCTCTTACAAGGCCAAGCTGCTGATTGCGAATGGGTCAACTATACTAACGTGGTACTTGTCCATGTAATTGCTGTCGGCCAACACGCTTCTCTTTTCGCTGCAGGAAGATGGCCGAAGCGAAGCGAAGCGAGACGGATCGAGAGATGCAAGAGAGAAACTGTGCAGAAATGCAACTCGATCGCCAGAACCGAGACATTTTGATCCCGTCTTTTGTCAGTTGTCGCCTACCTATAAGCAGATCCAAGTAAGCGGTCACGAGCCATTGACAGGCATACGTAAGACGGGCTTGTACATTATGTCTGTTGGAACACAGAAAAGTGACGACAGGCAAAGAATCCTTGCTCCGCCGTTTCTTCCGCCCGCTGTTCTCGCAACCAGGTATATTCCCGTGCAGTTACTATTCGCAGCCCGCAAAAAGAGACCCAGCTTGATTCTCCGCCATGAGCGTTTCCCCCGCTTCCTATCCTCTTAGCTTGTGTCCTGGGACCAGGTAAACCCTTGCAGCAGTCGTTCATTGTTCAGGCCAAACGGCTATCAGCCAGAAGAGGAGAGTGGCCCTTGCTCTTTCGCTATCATCCGCCATTGGCGAATTGGCCCAGCGCAGTGGATTGAGTCGTGATAGCGGCGACAAGGGCGCTTATTCGACATTATACACGAACTGAATAGCGCAGTATAAGGCCATGATACCCTCGTACTCGTAGCTGCACGCAGCAGTAAGAGACGAAATCCCCATAAAAATGATGGACTGAGGGTACAGCACAGTACTTGGAGATATCATCCCATTATTCCCAAGTGCTATATCCTTGACTGTTTATTCCCGACTCCCGCGATTGTCGTCAGATGGTTGCTGCTCGCGTGCATTTCGGCTCTGCCATGAACCGTTTTCCCCCCCTCTCCTGCAAAAGAACCACCTTCTCTGTTGGGAAGATATGACGGCAGCCAAGGTGATTTTCATTTATTATACATACTACCGTAACCAATCTTTCCTTCTTATTTCATCAGAATAGGACGATTATGCAGCGCCTGTCAATGCCGTTTGGGTTTGGCCAGTGTCAATTAAGGTGTGAGGCGCCGCCCGGATCGGCCACGCGGTGACGCACGAAACAGGCACCGAAAGTCTATGCTGGCCGGGTGCTCTGGGCGTGCGTTTTAGCGCAGCCAGGCGGTAAACGTCGACAACGACGATCCATTTAGCAGGTCTGCTTCAGACGACATGGAGGCCAGCAAGGTGCATGCGTTAGCACTGGTGCAGACAGATAGCATGCGCTCAACCTGCCGAGATGCCATTGATTGCAGCCAATTGCCCCATTTCCATCTGAACGCACGTGTTGCGCAGCACCAGGGGGTGATCAGTTCGCCCCTGAAGACAAACGCCCATTGCAGCGCCGGTGACTTGCGGTCAGGTCTCTTTTCTCAGGCGTCGCTCCCTTTCTGCCTCTCCCGCCAGATGTTCCTCGGATGGTGTGACCTCTGGCCTCCTCCACATCTTCTCTCTCTCATATCTCATTCCCCACCGGCGCCAGAATGCAAAATGGTACAGCCGGACACACAGAAAAGAACATTGAAAACATCCCCCAATCCTACTCTGGCGCTAAAAACAGCACCAAAGCGCGGGGTGTCCCCGCTACGGGGGCCATAAAGAGGGGAGAAACAGAGGGGGGCTGGAAACGCAGCAGCAGAAAGCAGCCCTGGAGGCTGTAGACGGCCCCAAAAAGCGCGCCTGTGGCTGCTTGTTAGCCTGCCGCAGTGCCGCTTTACCTAAGATAGGGCCCGCCTGCTGCGACAGCCTCCCCCTTCTTTGATACCTGGGTAAGGTATGTATCTGTGAGATTGATGCTAAGAGGAAGCAGAGGCAGTGAGAGCGAGAGAGAATGGAACCCCCCCTCTTAATATACCTCAGCGCAGTTGACTCGTTGCCTTCTTCTCTCCTTCTTTTTCTTTCTCCTTGTTCCCTTTTCCTTTTTACTTTTCTTTCCTTTCGTTCCTCACCATTTTTTGTTTCTCTTCGTCGCCTTGTTTCGTGTCCCTGCTAGGTTGGAATGATCAGAGCACGCGCGCTGAGCTTCCAAGTCATGACACCACGATAGCAAAAACACCCGCTACACCGACGTCATCAGCGCCCACTCCAATACGATAGAGGGCCAGAAACAGACAAAGGCGCCTAGGATCAGAAAACTTGCCAATATTTCCAAATCAGGCTCGGCGCTGTTTTTTTTTGCCATCGCTTGAAGCTGGGATTCCGGCGTTTAGAAGGAACAAGCTCCAAGACCAGAAAAGCGCATCTATAAATCGGAGATCTGCGCGCATAAAGTCAAAATCGAGAGAGACAAGGCATAAAGAGGCAAATTAGAACAAAAACACCAAGAACTCACCATGTCGAACCTCCCCTCGCAGCATCCCACCCTCTCCCTCCACCTCACCGACCTCACCCTCACCCCGCTCATCACGTCGTCGTCGTCGCAAAGCCACCTCGAGTCCCTCACCAAGCTCACCTCCAGCGCCATCACCTCCCAGACCACCGCCCAGCGCGCCAACCTCGGCCGCCCGCAGCGCATCATGGTCGAGTACCCGGACTCGGGCGCCGTCGTCTTGCAGTCCTACCTGGACCCGCGAGAGTCCGGCGGCAGCGTCGATCACATCTCCGAGCCGGACTCGTTTTCAAAATACAAGTACAAGGATGAGCACGAGCACCTCGCCGACGACGACGATGACAGCAGCAGCACTCGCACCCCTGACACGGCACGGCCTGCCACCGTCGACGACTCCGTGGCGCCGACGTTGATCAGCGTCGTCGTCGCTGCTACTTCGGACGATGCGAGAGAGGCGAGGCGCGCTGCTGCGAGGCTGGAGCGCATCGGGCGGGAGTTTCAGAGGGAGTGGACGGCGCAGGGGCTGGGGCAGGACACTGACGGGATGAGCAGCAACCCAGAGTGACCGTGATGAAGCATGAATTAAACAAAAAAAAGAACGAAAGAAACACAAAAAAAAAAGAAAAAAATTGCTCGAAAGAAAGCATTATCGAGTGGGCTGCTGCGGCTAAAGAACGCCAGTGTCCCATTCGAAAAGCTGCGACGGCCGAACCAGGCGGCGTCGTCGCTTAGACGACTCACATAAACTCCAGCAAGGAGAGACGAATGGAATGAAACGAAACAAGAGGCACCCTGAGCGATATAATACAGAATAGCAGGCATTTTGTTAGAGCGAGGCGCATAAAGATGAGTATACACAGGCTAATGACAAAGATCCTTTACCGTCACACAGAATCAGCTGGAGGGGTGGTAATACAAAAGAACTTGAAGCTAGCATGTTGGCTCTAATGGCGTTTAAAAGAAAGGGTCTGTATAATTCGGCGGACGAAGTTTTTTTTTTTTCTTAGCTCTCAAGATTCAAAGTTTTTGTTAATCTCAATTTCACTTTTTTTGTTTTTCATAATTCATCTATTGGTTTTTATTTTACTGTATTAAAGAATGAGATAAATGAAACCTCAACATTTCCTATACTCCCATGCCCAGAGTCGTCACTACGTGAAATCATGTGCTTGCTTTTTAAACAAGCATCATTTCTTTTCAGTTGGTTTTTTTGTCCTATTTTATGTACCCTTTTTTATATTCTGCAAGATTAAAACCCTCTTATTTCGGTCTTTCTCCTGAGATATTTAAAATTTAGATGAGCTGCTGGAAAGCACGGTTGATGGGGGATCGGACGTTGGGGACATCCTTCCAGAAGTCGATGGTGAGAAGAGCGCGCTTGGCGATGCCCTCGGGGGTGAACTCGAACTTCTATAGCCAATGGGTTAGCATACAATCTTTTTTTTTTCTTCTTCTTCTGCCGGGTTAAACCATGTTTGAAACGCACCTTGTAAACATCCTTGTAGGCACCAGAGGCACCGAATCGGTTGAGACCAAACTGCTCGTGAGTATATCTCTCCCAGCCCATGGTGCTCATGACCTCAATGGACAGAGAGGGGATACCATCGGGCAGGACAGAGAGTCTGTACTCCTTGGACTGAGTGTCAAAGACCTCGAAGCAAGGCATGGAGACAACTCGGGCCTTGACGTTGTGCTTCTCCAGCAGCAGCTTGGCGGCGTCCACGGCGATGCCAACCTCGGAACCGGTGGACACCAGGGTGACCTGAGCACCCTCGACCTCCTGCAGGACGTAGCCACCCTTGATGGACTTCTCTATGACAGAGCCCTCGAGCTGGGGAAGGTTCTGTCGGGAGAGGGCAATGATGCTGGGGGTGTGCTTGGAGGTCAGGGCAATGTAGTAGGCAGCGCTGGTCTCGTTGCCGTCAGCAGGGCGCCAGACCATGCAGTTGGGCAGAGCGCGGAAGTGAGCCAGAGTC
The DNA here is from genome assembly GCA_022985005.1 of Trichoderma koningiopsis. Taxonomy (NCBI): domain Eukaryota; kingdom Fungi; phylum Ascomycota; class Sordariomycetes; order Hypocreales; family Hypocreaceae; genus Trichoderma; species Trichoderma koningiopsis. Next base: position 5,196,803 of record JAJPEM010000002.1, read on the forward strand.
TCGATAGGCTGGTGAGTAGGGCCGTCCTCGCCCAGACCGATGGAGTCGTGGGTGGCAACCCAGATGGCGCGGACGCGGGACAGGGCAGACAGGCGGACGGCACCGGCGGCGTAGGAGACGAAGTTGAGGAAAGTTCCACCGTAGGGGATGATGGTTCCGTAGGCGGCCAGACCGTTCATGATGGCGCCCATACCGTGCTCACGGACACCGTAGCGGATGTATCGTCCGGAGTAGTCACCGAGGCCGGTGGCCTTGGGCTGGAAGTCAACAGCCTCCTTCCAACGGGTAAGGTTGGAGCCAGTCAGATCGGCAGATCCACCGACAAGCTCGGGCAGGATACCCTCGAGCTTGCTGAGAACAGTCTCGGACAGCTTTCGGCTGGCAATAGCGGCATCGCCGGGGGTGTAGACGGGCAGCTGCTTCTCCCAGCCTTGGGGCAGCTCACCCTTCAGGCGGCGCTCAAGGTCAGCAGCCTCGGAGGGGTACTCCTTCTGGTACTTGGCGAACAGCTTGTTCCACTCCTCCTCGCGGGCAGCACCCTCGGTAGAGTGTCTCTCATACAGGTCGTGGACCTCCTTGGGGACGACAAAGGTCTCCTCGGGGTTGAAGCCGAACTTGGTCTTGAGCTGCTTGATGTCGTCGGCCTTGAGGGGAGAGCCGTGGACACCGTGGGTGCCCTCCTGGAGGGAGCCGAAACCAATGGTGGTTCGCAGCTTGATGATTGAGGGCTTGTCCTTGACAGCCTGGCACTGCTTGATGGCGTCCTCCATGGCCTGGAGGTCGTGGTCGCCGTTCTCGACGACGACGACGTGCCAGCCGTAAGCCTCGTAGCGCTTGGCAACATCTTCAGTGAAGGCGACGTTGGTGTCACCGTCAATGGAAATGTGGTTGTCGTCGTAGATGGCAATGAGGTTGCCCAGCTGGAGGTGACCAGCCAGGGAGCAGGCCTCGCCGGAAACACCTTCCATCAAGCAGCCATCGCCGAGGAAGCAGTAGGTGTAGTTGTCAACGAGGGTGTAGCCGGGCTTGTTGAAGACGGCGGCGGTGTGGGCCTGAGCCATGGCCAAGCCGACGGCATTGCAGATACCCTGACCCAGAGGGCCGGTGGTGACCTCAATACCGGGGGTATCGTGAGACTCGGGGTGGCCAGGAGTGATGCTGTCAACAGTCTACAGGTGAGAGATTGAGTTAGCGCCGCTACGTCAGTTTCAACCCCTTCTGGCGCCCATGGCCAACGGGTTTTGTCCCCCCTTTCTTCTTCCATTTCTTCAGCGGACTCTAGGAAACTTACTCGGAAAGCCTTGAGGTCATCGATGGTCAGGGCATAGCCGAACAGGTGGAGGAGCGCATACTGGAGCATGCAGCCGTGGCCGTTGCTGGATTGGGCAGAAACGCGTGTCAGTCTCACGATTTTGCGCGGGGTTTTTTTCTCGGCTTCCCCTCCAAGGAGTTGGGCAAAGGCACTTACGACAGGACGAATCGGTCGCGGTTCAGCCACTTGGGGTTCTTGGGGTTGAACTTCATGAACTTGTCCCAGAGAACGTGAGCAATGGGAGCCATGCCCCTGTACAGAGTTCGGCGTTAGCAGCAAACCTTGGGCGGGAATGGCGGGTGCGGCGGCAGAGCGCATCGCCAGGCGGCGTGGACAAACTTACATGGGAGCACCGGGATGTCCCGAGTTGCTCTTGAAGGTCGCATCAACCTGTGATTGCAATTCGCGTCAGTCAATTGCCCTCATTGCGTGTTGCCGTCGCTGTCTGCGCATTGCCCGCTCTTCACCGGCGCTTCTGTCGCTGGCTGCTCGCTCATTCAATTGTCGCGTAGCTGGAGCTGCTGCCATGGAGGGGCAATGGCGGGGTAGCAGGAAGTGGGAGAAAACATACCGCGAGCAGGCGGATGGTGTTGATGGCCTTCTGGTCAACCTCTGTGTAGCCCATGATTGCGATTTGCGTGCGCTAGAAGAAGAAAATAAAGGGGGGTATCAAGAATAGCTGAGATGGATGGAGAGGAGAGACGGAGCAGAATGGAGGGGGAGGCAGCAATATAAAGCACCTGGTGTTGCTTTGCTGGACGCAGGAACCTTTTTTTTTCTGTTGAGGGGTTAACGTTTATGTCACGGATTAGGGAGCATTAGCCAACAAACCCACCGGCTGCCCACTTTACCGCTGGCTCTAGCATCTCAATGACCGCTACAACCTTGATCCAAGTTGCCTGCGCGCCTCTATCGGCCCCTCTCAGACCTCTGCAGCTTCGCCCGTCCACCCGTGGCCCCTCCATCAGCCACTATGAAGCGGCTACTGGAGCCCCGGGGGCTCGCGGCCAGGCTGCGGCAAATGGCAGACGGAGCGCAAGTTCCAGCGGGGCCAGTGTCCGCTACTGTGAGCCCGCAGCCCTGCTGCTGGAGCCGAGTTTCGCCCCTGCTGTGTGGTCAAGCGTCTGGCGTGTGTGTCCTCGTACCTATTAGATCCAAGAAAGAATCAGCTCGGCGGATGCAAGGCTCGACTCCGTATCACGCGTATGCGTGTTTATTGTGCATTGCAGGCCGATTACGAATTGCAGGGCGGCTCAATCCGCAGCCATTACTAACCCCAATGAAACCTTCCGATGATTGGAATCAGCGAGGCCGAGGCTTCAGTATTCTCTCTCTGCATCTCTATACCAGTGCCTCTTCCAGGTGAATGCATACAGTACCAATGCTTCAATTCCCAATTATTCTTCGTTTAGATTCTAAAAACTGGGCCCTCGCCTCTTCTTTTCTACGTTTTCGCCATTGACACTGGCGATCCCTCACGTTGCCTCTAACTTCCAGTTTGCCGGCAACAGATCGATCTGCTACTTGACGCAATGCTATCCACTCCATTCCTCTACCTACAGTGTATATAATAAGCGGAGACTCAGAAAAGCAGCTTGGCTGGCCTCGTTCTCTCTCACTATAGAGCGCACGGCTTCCTGGATTCGGATACTCCGTTTCGGCCCAGCCTGTGACGTAGCTCCTAGCCCTTCTGAAGTGTTGCTCTCTTATCGTTGCAAATGGCTGCCCAAGTTGCCAAAGAAAGCCATCAGATATGATACAACGCCTATATAACCTACTAGATGCAGCTTGGAAACTCCCGAGCATGCCGCAGCTCATTCAAAGTAGGTAGGTCGACAGGCTGCCACTCACGCGGGCCTGAGTCACCCCCATCCTCCTATTTCATTCTGTACAGTAAGCATGCCCCGGAAGTTTCCTAAGCACTGCATGCAGCAATCTCATCCAATCAAGCGGGTCGAGCATCCATCACCTGGATGGCCGGGAAAGGTGCCCCGAAAATTGAGAGACGGCGCCGGCCGGATCGTGGGCTGAAGTTTAACGAGAGAAAAAAAGGGCACTTTAGGCTATTATGGCTTGTCGGGCCAATCATAGCGCAATAACCAAACACGACGCCAGAGTGAAGCATTGAGTTGAGTAGGTTCTTTCTGCAGAGAAGTGATACTCCAGCTCTCTACCTATGTCTCAACATGTTTACATGTAGAGTTTACTCCTTTCAAACGTTGTAAACACATTTGACATGCACAATTTATTAAAAGTGTAGAAAGTCCAAGCCGCCGATGGCTCTCAAGTGAAGCGTAACAGCGCTACGTATCTGTATCCATGTACCCACTTTCATTAACACCACTCAATTTTTCACCACTCGTAGAAAACACCATTATACGTCTTCAGATATTGATATCACGTAAACACCATCACAAAACCTCACAAGATGGTAAAGAAACAACAGCCCAAGAAAGCGGCCTCTAAAAAGCCACCACCAGCGGCAGCATCGTCATCCACTCCTCTCCCACCCATCGACCCCGAAACCCTCAAAAGCCAGCAGCGAATCCTCACCCTCTTCTCAGACGCCTTCAACCCCGTCCTCTCATCAGACTCCTTCACGGCCACCCTCCAATCCATTAAGCAGTCCCTCTTCAACAGAGACTTTGAGGCTGCTTTCGGCTCCGAGGAGAACCTCCAGGCATACGCCGCACGATGGAGTCCCACCAGGGCGCTGTGCTACGCATCTATCTTTGAAGCCATTGCTTCGCACGTTGATGATATTGCTGTTCTCCCAAACTCTTCACCAGCTCCTGAAACTTCTGCCGATGAGGTGTCATCCCATAACAGCAGAGCTGTCAAGAAATTTCTCTGCATAGGCGGCTGTGCAGCCGAGCACATCGCCTTTGCATCTCACCTCCAACAAACCGCTTCCAACGGCATCCTCACTCTCCTCGACGCCGGCCCCTGGGGTCAAGTCGTCGATCTTCTCCAGAAACAAGTCACTTCACCCCCGAGTCTGTCCAAGTATGCCTCCGCAGCTATCAAGGCCGCAAACACGCCTCTTCTCGAAGATAGACAACTGTCCACCACCTTCTCCCAGAATGATATCTTGGCCATGGATAAAGAGGCCCTCAAGGAGCTGCTCGGCTCAGAACCCCTTACCGTAACCCTAATGTTTACGCTGAACGAGCTTTATACCAATGGGGGTATCGGCAAGACGACAAAGTTTCTAAAGCTGCTGGGCGAGATACTCCCGGATGGCAGCCTGCTTCTCGTGGTAGACAGTCCGGGCAGCTACTCAGAAGCTGCCGTGGGCAAGGAGAAGAAGAAGTATCCCATGCAATGGCTCTTGGATCACACTCTTACGGACATCAAGGTTGCATCCAAGGACTATGAGTGGGAAAAGTTGGAGTCTCATGATTCAATATGGTTCCGGCTTCCGGAAGAGCTCTCCTACCCGATCCAGCTGGAGAATATGCGCTACCAGATGCACTTGTATCAGAGGAAGAGCATGTCTACGGCTGCATGAACACCACCAAGGGACGATTTGGAAAGATTTAGGTCGATAAAAACTACTTTGGAATTGCCATATACATGTGGAACCCAAACGGGTTCCGGGTTCCTCTAGGGATATTCGTCTATGCCCAAACCAACTTCTTTAGCGAATGGCCCAGCTGCTCTAACAGCCCGGTACTGCGCTTCGCAGCGTCCAGCGATATAATATCGCCCTTTTCCACCAGCTTCTTCCGCTCCTCTCCCTCTTTTGCCAGCTGCCGTTCTGCCGCCAGACGCTCAATCTCTGAGCATATGGTGTCGATTTTCTGTAGCTCCGTCTGCCGTGGCCCAGCTTCGCTAATTGGCAGTGACGAATCCGTATACGGCGCCTTGAATGCGAGTTTGCGGATTGCAGGCTCCTTTGGGCCGTTGGCTCCAGAGAAGAGCCCTGCAAAGCCGGTCGGTGCCGCTGGGATCTCGCCGGTAGCTGTCAGCTTCGGAGCGTCCCTGGTGGACATTGTACGGGTGTTTCTCCTTCGGACATCGCTTTTGCCCGGCTGGTATGACACCACGAAACCCACATTCCTCGTCTCATTCATGTGAGCCTTCGAAATTGTGGAGGTGATATAAGCACCCGTTTTGATATTCGTTATGCTCGCAAGGGTAACTCTTTCAAAAGAAGACACCTTGTCCAGATCCCAGTCAAAGCGGCAGAGGTATATCGCAGCATCGGTCAAAAGAAGGACAACTTCTTCCATGGGCCACGATTTGAGCGCGTTAGCAGTATTGGGTGTTATCAGCACCCAGCCGCCGTGGAACTCTTCACTGACATCTGCCACCACTCGCTTCTGACACAGTTCCACAGCACGCTCGCGCATCCTTTCCACGGAAACGGCTGGATCTTTTGTCATCATGTCAATTTCAAATTCCTCAAACACTTTAGCTGTTACGTTGCCAAGTAGGAAGTCTATAGCAGCCTGGCTAAAGTAGTCATTGACCATGCTAAGCAGAAACAGAATTAGTATCAGTTTTTGCCTCTAACCATGGCTGGGAGAGCAGGCCTGAGAAGCGGCGCGGGAGAGAGAGGAGAAATCTTACCCAGAATAAAGACGTGTTAGAGATATTCCAAGATCATTGAGTGCCCCCCTGTAATCCCTCTTTCTCGTCCTCGTATAATCACCTTTCATAGCGGAAGTAGAGGCGTATTGTTTCGAAACAGCATCGCCGTTATCTGCCCAGAGGGTATTGAACCAGGCCGTCTCTTGGTCTAGTTGAGCGCTCATATCTATGCCTTGTTCTTTGAGCTGAATTTCTAGCATGTGTTTGGCAAACGAGCTCTGGCAGACATTTGTTCGATCCAGACAGTCCATACAATTCGTCCGAAGAACCCCTTGTTGTTTGCGTACCAGCTCTCCATTGGTTCGTACCGTGCTGCCAAGTGTCTCCAGCTGATCCTTCAAGCGCGAGAGCAGGTGGCTTACGTTCTCAAACTTCATACCGCGGCAAACATGGTGAAAGTCAAACCACTCAAAGGGTATCTTTGATTTCTCGTCGAGCCCATCATTGATGCGGCCAACCGTATTTTGGTATTGCGTTCCAATTGGCTCTTCGATTCCGTGTTTTTCCACCAGGTTAACAATCTGGATCGTGCCATAAGATTTCAATAGCCTCTCAAAATGCTGCTTGGCGGCGTTGTAGTTTGTTTCCTCAGAGTGCTGTAAGACTGGCACTGGCTTCAGTGCGTATGCAGTCTGTGTAAAAAATACTGGGATACTGCCTCTGATCTGAGTAAATGAGTACAATGGGGAAGAAGTTTCCCATGCAGGAGACGACAGAACTTGCTCAGTTTCGACAAAATTTGCTGTATACCCATCTTCGTCTATGCCGCGTCTGAGATATCGAAGACCAGCCCTCTTAGTCGACCGTCGCGAAATCAAAGTGATGAGATATTGTCTTTCAGTAAAACGAAACTCTAGAGAATGTCTTGCTGTCTCTGGAGATGGTGAGGACGGCCCAGATGGTGTCGGCGAGAGATCGGCCAGCTCCATGGATTCTGTTCCTGGGTCATCTACCTGAGGGGGGTGAGAATCTGCCACAAACGTCCGCTGGCCAACAAAGCCTTGCATCAAGGGCAGTGCAAGAGCATCCTGGCCAGCTTCTATGAAAGGCTGAACAATATGCCTATTCCAAAAGAATGTACTCTTGACTTGCGTATAGAGAGATTCGTTGGGGCTAGCAATCGCCGCTTTGTCACTCGGGCTGCGCGTTATATCAAGGTCGTACGAGAAGTAAAAGCTACGCGAGGATCCGAACCAGACTTGGATAGTTCGAAGCAACTTTGGCAGGAGTGCGGAAGCTGGAATCAAGTGATTTTCATCCGCCTCTTGCAGCGCAGCAAGATTACCCACTGGCGGCGATGCTGATGGCACAAGGGGTGGCGTAGCAGTCGGCGAGTTGCTCATTCCCATAGTCCGTCTCTGGTCAGTAGTCCATCCACTCCGGCTGAACCAGCGCTGCGCAAATCTCCCATAGCTGCCTCGCTTTCGGATCACGTCTTCGGCAACACTGCTCACGCTGCTCCTGGGATTCGCCGGGACGTCCTTATTGCTGAGAATTTCATCGTCCGCCTCTTCGTCTGGAGTCGCAATAGCGATTTCGCCCTCTTCATCACTGCTGCTCCCATCGTCATCATTCACGTTGGTGGGCACCTCTGCTCGCAAAAGACTTGCCGTCTTCCGCACAGACTCCTCCGCATCAGCCTGCGACGAGCATGGGGTCACGGCTACTTGAGTGACGACATAAATAGGTAGTCCAAACACCTGAGCGACTTGCTCTCGGCGCGTAATCGTTACCAAATACGTCAACCGCGATACCGTAATCAATCCTGAGAACTATTTAACATGGCATTGCAGTAACAGGGCCTTTCCCTGAGCTCACCAATAACGCCGAGCGCTTCAAACCATGAGTCGGACTTTGCCGAGTCTGGGACCTGGTCGCGCGCCGCAGACGATATGGATGCGTCTCCGTACTTGATCCTCGCAGGCTGGAAAGGCTTTTGCCCTTTGGAAGACAATGGCTGGATAATGAGGCCGTCGACAGCGGCGAAAACTAACACTTTGCGCGCGAGGCCGGGCATGGTGTGCGGGGTCTGCAGTCCCGGCTTACCGGCGCAAGAGATACCGAGAATTGCTGCAAACGACGGGATTTAGGAAAAAGTCATGAGCCGCGGCTCGTGACTACAGCGACATTGAGGTGGCCATTAAAGGTGGTGATGTTGAATCGAGGCGAAAGTAAAATATACTCAGGTAGTGGCTGGTGTTGAGTGGAAGTGCAATGCGCCTGCACCAGGGGCGGCCTCAACGTCATCAATTACATCCACCAGCGGTCACCCCTGATGGCTTAGTGCTGGTAGTGAGCAAGCAGTGCCGAATGATATAGCAGCGTGGATGCGCCATCTAGCCACGACTGAGTGAATAGAGGGTCCGGTCTCCATATAGAGGAGCACATGTAGTGCTATTTCCCAGCGGTTGTTACAAGATATCGGACTCGAAGCCATCAAATGATATACTGCTAATATCTCCGCCGGTAAAAGAGGGCAAGACGTGTTGACAGTCAGTCATTGATGCATGGCAGCTAAAATATGTATGGCGCCGTACTAGCAAAGCCAAACACGTTGGCAGCCAAGGGTCCTTTATTTGCCTTTATGGGCAATTGAGATGGTTGCTTTATAAAGCCACCCCTTTATTAGACGCCTCGTATCTCAGTTGTCTTTCAACTTAGCAGTCATTGAGCTTTCGCCGTGATGTGCTGGCTAGTTACCTGAGGCTGCATCAATGAGGCCATATTTTGGACGGGCACATCGATATCATATATCACTCCGCGGATGACTCAAAAGAGGTGGAATAAACCCCAATTGGTGGCCATCTGCACAAACTACACATCAAGCTTCAACCCGCATCGGTATCGAAAGGCGTCATCTGTGCATTTCGAACAGAGGCGAGATACGGAACACAGCAATTGGTGCAATGGTTGGCCAATAGGCACAGGCCCGCCCGGGTATATCCCAAGGCAACAAGCGAGCAACATCGTCGAGCATCGCTGGATCAATCGATGCAGAAACACCTCGTGGGGTACAACGCGAAGCCCAAAATAGCTGCCGACCTGCCTAGGTACGAGGCCAAACAGCCATTGACATCCATCGGCAGACAGAGACAGGCAGCAATGCATCCCCAGAAGGAGTCGGACGCAGTCGGCATTTGCGGGCTGCCGGCCAACTAGACAGCGGTTGATGCCACCTGTGGAGCATCTGCCCAGCATCATCTGCAGATTGCACGGCGTCAATTGCATAAGCAGGCCAGTGAGGGGTCGCGAGACGACATGATCCGACCAGAAATCGCCTACGCAATGCTGATTCACCCGCATGCATCCGTGCCTGGCCGCAACTCGCCTGTGGGCATGGCGAACAGGGCGTGATCGCTGGTTAGTGGTGGTTGACGTGGTTTCTGCTGTGCCTTGGCCCTTGCCTGGCAACAGCACCGCGGACGGCGGAGGAGGAGGCTCTTACTGGCCGACATGGGGGATGGCTGCAGATTGAGCTGCGATCGCCCATTTGACAGATCTGCTTAGGTAGCGGCGGATGGTTGCTGGCATTGAAACGGCCTTCGTGACGGAGGGACGCTGTGAGAAGCTGCATGGGGGGGCTGCAACCCAAGGTTCGGCCGCGTACAGGGCCAGGTACCCTTTGGTAGCGTGCAGCAGAGCTTGGGGTGCTGCTCAGTGGCTCAGTTTGGCGGATGCGCCACCAGCACGAATGATGGGACGCTGGCAGCTGCGCTCAGCCTTATCCAGCGGTACGTGGCCGGTACATGGGACGACAGCTGGACGGAGCTTTGCTTAGCCTGGAATGACGATTGTTAGGGGCCCTGCTGCAGCCCGCGCAAGTCACTGCGCACGCAGCGCTGTGGGCAGAGCTACAAGCCTACTGGGTAGCTGCGCTGGGAGGGGGCGGCGGGCCTGGATTGGGCTAAGCGGCCACCACCTCACCTCACCTCTTCACAGGCCGGCACCAAACACTTTTTCTAGGGCCCGGCGTCAAATCTTGTGCTCTCTGTCCTTGGAAACCACCATCACCGCCGCTCATCGCCCGCCATCCCGACCCTCTGCATCATCAACGAGGTGCGCGAGGACCGCCTCCCGCTTTCTTCTCTTCTCAGTCTCTTCTTTGGCCCCCCTTTGATTGCCCCTCTGGCTGCACGGTCCGGGCTGCTGGCTCGTCGACAAAGCCTGTTTCTGTTTCTTTGCCTTTCTCTTCGTGTCTAGCACCGCAGGACGGGTTGGGCTCCTCACTCGTCCACGTCTGGACCCTTTGTTCTCCCCTTGCCGTTGAATCTTGTCCTGCCTTTCATCCATCATCCTGCGTCTCTGCTGCTGCATGGTCTCTCTGATCTGCCACTCGCCCTCCTCCGTCCCCGACGAGCCCCATTCGTCTGCCGTCTAATCGTCTCTGCTTGAGCCGCCAGAAACCAAGATCCACCATGGCCGCTGCCCCCCGGCGTAGAAAGCTCATCGGCCAACGACGCCGAGTCGAGGACGAGGGCGACGATGAGGGCCGTCCGGAGACGTTGGAACTCGACGACGACTCCCTGACTGAGGGCTCCGTCATCTCGGACGACCACGATGGCGCTGACGATAGCGACACCAGCAACATCGATGAGGTGTCGCCCACCTCGCCCAACGCACGCAAGTCCGCCAACGGGTCCGCAAAGGGGGCTGGCCACAGGGCCGCCAAGGCTGCCGCTCAGGGGGATGGGAAGAAGTCTGTGTCGGACACGGAGCTGACGCTTCACGGGCTGTCCATTGCGGATCAACCGGACTCTGACTCTGTGCAAGAGGCACCGGTGGACGAGGTCACAGTCTCGTCACCCAAGTCGCCCTCTGCCCCCGTCATCGTCAGCTCCTCGTCCACCGCGCGGCCTCAACAGGGCAATCGACGTCGACAGGAACACGAAGACTATAAGCGTCGGAGGGACGAGGATCCGGCCTTTGTGCCCAACCGGGGGTCGTTCTTCATGCATGACCATCGGCATCCGGGACCGGCTGCGAATGGGTTCAGGCCGTTTGGGAGAGGCCGAGGCAGAGGTGGCGGCCGAGGTGGTGTGGGGGGACCGTATTCCCCAGCCAAGTAAGTGAATTCCATCTCCCTTCGTTGTTGTTATATCCCTATTCTCAGTTCTTGACCCCTCCCCCTTTCTCCATGTGAGCTCTTCTCCTAACGTCGTCAATAGTCAGCTACACCACCCCGCCGATCCCACTACAAACTCCCAATGGACGCACGACATGCACGAGACTGTCGCAGACGTGATTCCACGTCGCCTCCGGCAGCCTCCTCAAGAGGAGGGACCGCCCAACGGCACTGGTTTCATCCCTACATGCGAGCCCAGTGCTACTCCGATCAATAGGACCCTGTCGACTGAGAAGCATATCGGCAATGCCCAGGTTCGGGTCATCCTGCCAGAGACGACGACCCCAAAGGTCTTCCCTGGCATTCCCGTCAAGCAGTATACGAAACTTCCTGACCATCGCCCGCCTCTGCGCAGGGACAAGCCTGTGCGCATCTCGTTGCCAAACCACCCTCCGCGATACATATTTCCGGCCCCGGATCGATCATTCACATTTATTCCCCGCGCGCTACGACCCAACCAGCAGCGACTCCGAGGCAGACCCCGTTCCGCCTGGGGCTCCGTCGGCGGCTTTTCTAGAAGGACGAGCTTGTTTGGCAGCTACTATGGCGGAAGTATCTATTCCCCTAGTGTTGCCGTCAGTAGGCGTTCATCCATCGTATTGCACGATAGAGATGGCGTCTTTTCACCCACCGGATCCATCATCTCTCGTCCTGCGCTTCAGACTGATAACAGGCCTGTAGTCCGCCTTCCTCCGGCCCCGCAGACGTTTGTCCCCGCTATGGGAGTGGAAGAACCGGCAGGCCCGTCTGAATTCATGGTAGCTGGGCAGGAGACATCTATCGGAGAATTCCCCCAACCGCAGTCGTACCCTCTTCCACAGAGGCCCAACTTCCAGGAGAATTTCCCGTCTTCAATCCCAATGCACCAGCCTCGCCCCCAGAAGAACATCTCCGTCGCGGATATAGAATCTCCTACCATGACGCAGAATGCCTCAGCTTTCCAGCAGGCCTTCCATCAGCAAGTTCCCCCGCAGATGACAAACGGATACCAGGATGCGCACGCACGTCGTCCTTCGTATCCGACTCATGTCTCGACGGGTACTCCGCTGTCCCAAATTCCGGAACGAGCCATACATGCGGCGCCCTTCCAGCCTCAGCCCAATGCTTATGGCCAGCCAGCTTTCTATGGTCAGCAGCCGTATCAACCACATATTCAACAGGCATACTACTACCCTAACGGCTATCCCGGCCCTAGCATGCCCGCTTCTGCGGTCACTGCGCCTCCGTTTGTCCCTCAAGGTCAGACGAGCATGGCAGGAGGCTATACCCCCCAGAATCAGGTTGAGCAGCCCGCTATCGGTATGACAGGGCCACCAGCACCTCCCCACACAAACCTGGTGGCCCAAGAAGCCAATGGTATGGTCTACTACTATGATGCATCTCAGCTACCTTCTGTAAACCCTTACCAACAATACCCTGCTTCGCAACCGTATCAACCCAGCGTAATGGGCATGGGCGGCATGGTGACGCCCAGCCCCGACGGCTTCTACTATCCCCAGCCCGCGCCGGGCATGGTCTACTACTCACAATAGGCTTGTGGGCTCTGTGGTGGATTTTGCGGTGGATATTGTGGCGGGCAGAGCTTCATGCCTTCATGGTGATCCACTTCTCATCGCATATTGCATATCGACTTTAATACCATCCTCACGGCCCTTTCCACATCTCACTCCTTCTCATGCAATTCATTGTGGTTCTTTTCCTACTTCTTGTTTTTTCTTCATGGTGTCATGGGTTGGGTCTCCACGTATCATTCATATCCCCTTTTCGTGGCTGGGTGGTTCGAGTGCTCAAAATCATGATTCTCTTTCTTATTTTATCTTCGCGGTTCATGTTATTCTCAGACGTATTGTTATTGATCATTTTCGAATTATGGATTCTGGATTGGCCAATTGGGAACTCCAAGAATGCCTCTGGTGTGTGCTTTTCCTTGTGGGTTCCGGATTTCCTCGTTGAAAAATAAATTTCCAAGGTTGGAGGGTTCTTCATGTTGTCGACTGCTGTGGCCATCACAATCATTTGTTATCTGTGCCGTGGGCAGTCGGTGACCATGTGCTACGGATGAAGGAAGATGGGAAAATATCTTTGATGTGTTGCTTCTTCTGTGTCTTTTTATCTTTTTGGTCTTGAGCGAAGGGGAGAGAAACGCATCAGCGGCTGGGAGCGGATCATGAAAGCGATACTGCAGCAGCTTCTCTTTGCTCATTTTCTTTTTTGTTCCTGTTACCTAGTTTGGGATGTCTTGACCGGCTACGTGCGTCAGTATGTGTGCCCGTGTGTTCATTGTGCTGTTTCCATGGCAGCGGCGTTTCATGTGGTGTTCTTTGGAGGCATTATGTAGTAGCTTATTACTTTACTCATTAAATCTGCTGGGAAAATGGAGTTGAATTATGTGGAGTATCATTGGTGTGTCTATCTCTTTTCCTCTCTCCTTGAAGCTTTATTTGCATACATCTTTTCGTTCTACGAGCGAGTAACTGGGTTCTACGTTAATCATGACAGGCCAGGCCAATGCATTGGCGAAACGACACACAAAAAAAGGGGCTTGCATTTGCGAAAAGTTATGCTTCATGTATTGTAGGGACAAATTCACCTCTTATAACAAGGCGTATTTGGTGTAACAATATATTACTATCTGAGCTGAGGCTGAGTAGTAACTGCTCTCCCGTGACACGAGTTTTTTTTCCTCTTGGCGACTAGATGAGTGAGAATCCCTGGCTTGACGTTTTGGATGAGGTGGGTTCAACTTGTTGCCAGAGACCGGTTTCTTATTATGGTTCATAACATACCTACCTGGTGTACCACTAATAGTAGCGTTACAAGAACGCTTGCCTGTTCGCTTAACCGAGAACATATAGGATGGCTTTAGAGCTGTTCAAGGCAATGTATAAAGTAGCTGTTCGCGCCGAGAGTACATATAGTACTTCATCTGGCTCGCCCTATAGTCCGGCATAATATAGAGCTGATGAGTGCTACCCTGAAAACTAATTGATGCGTACCGCAAAATTCTGAGCCACGCAAATAAAGTTACGATACAGTACCATTATGACTATGATTATTCTAGGCGAAGAATTCGAGCTAAGGGGTGGAGTGAAACAGCGAGTGATTGTTACGTTAATCGTCACAATGAATGTATGTCTCCATCTACACGGCACTGGCAAGCTCTGAGAAGCATAGATATCCTGTTCTCGGCAGGTAAATGCAAGATTGATGTTTCAATAATCCTTAGATAGGGATATGTTTAGTGCTTTGTGTGAGAGATGGGGGTTTACGCAGCTGGAAATTGTAGCATCCAATCGAAATGGCATAGCCAGCTGCATTCACTTGCGCTCGGTCAATAGAGTGAATAGGTCAGCTTTAATAGCTCATAGCCAGCTGCATTGACCTGCATGTGAGCTGAAAGTGAATTTGTTGCTTTCAATAGCCCCAGTTATTCATTCACATTCACCATTCAATGGGTCGAATTCTCAACATATAAAAAAGCCCTTCTGTGGCACGCCAAGCTTCAGTAACTTGACCCAACTCACCAGCATCGTCATCAAACCCTTCCAGTGAGTAAATCGTGCTCTTCGCTTGTTTTCATCTTGTAATTATCACCTCACTAACTGATCGAAACAAAAGCAGCAATGGAGGCAGCACCTGCCAGCGATGAAGCTGCCGCGCAGGTTGGAAACGAAAGCCTATACGCCATCCAACCTGTTCCTGGAAAAGGACTTGGTCTGATCGCCACCAATGATATTCTCAAGGGCACTCGTATCCTTTCGGAGCTGCCTCTCTTCAAGGTCGACCAGGGTGAATCTAACCGCCAGATCCTTAAGGATCACATCACCAAGGCGCTGAAGGACCTAGATAAGGAGAAACAACAGGCGTTTCTGGATCTTCCGAACGTCTATGGCCTAGACGATGGCCCTTTTCTCGGCATTACCAGGTCTAATGCGATGCCTTTGGACCCTGACGCTTCTCAAGCTGGCATTTTCCTTGACGCAGCTCGCATCAATCACTCTTGCCGACCTAATGCGCATAAAAACTGGAATGCAAACATTGGATGCCTCACAGTTCACGCAATTCGTGACATCAAACAAGGGGAGGAGATTACCATCTCATACTTGGAGATATTGAAGTCATATGTCGTGCGCCAAGCTATCTTGAAGCGTGTACAGATTGACTGCAAATGCGAGCTCTGCTCATTGCCGCGACACCGACGCCAGCAGAGCGATGGCAGAATTGACAAGGTCGAAATGGTCGAGATGGGGCTGCTGATGTA
Organism: Trichoderma koningiopsis; assembly: GCA_022985005.1. Classification (NCBI taxonomy): domain Eukaryota; kingdom Fungi; phylum Ascomycota; class Sordariomycetes; order Hypocreales; family Hypocreaceae; genus Trichoderma; species Trichoderma koningiopsis. The sequence goes on from JAJPEM010000002.1 coordinate 5,212,094, forward strand.
CTTTGACGAATCCCTTTCATATTTGCCTGCTCATGATTATGCAGGCGGGCTCACTTATGCTCTCGGCATGTTCACGGAACTCAAAGCAGAGGGCGCCTGTGATGCTCGGTTCCCGGGCGTCTATCACACCGCATTCAAGGTATCGGTCAAGTATGGGGATAAAACGAGGGCCAAGATTTTTGCCGAGAGAGCCTATGCGGCCAGAGTTGTTGTGGAAGGCGATGACAGCCCGGTGGCTATGGAATTGGCACAGTTTGTTGAAGACCCTACACGACACCCGCTTTACCGACCGAGTGCTGATGGGCAAGAGGTTGAGCTTCCTCGAGGGCTGAGTACGCGCCAGTTCGAGAAGTGGCTTTGGAAGCAGCGTCCAGATGTTGGTGAAGAAGAAGAAGACGAAGAAGACGAAGATGACATCGAGGATTCTGAGTCTGAAGATGAGGACGACGATGACTTTTGTTACGCAGAACAGTAGCTCAGCAATGGTTTGGGGCATAATCTGGATATACCGTCATGGATGCAAAGCTCTATACAGGTAGAGATTGCGGGCGCTTATTTTAGCTGCCATTGCACCTGATTAGGTTTATATCAGTTTACATACACTTGATGTTATCTATATTTGGCATTTCTCTTTTGTTTTTTATAAGTGACTTGACCATGCCCACTGACCAAAGCAGCGCCTGTCGTAGGTAATATAATATGATTAATGTATGAGTAGTAAATCGAATAAACGATGGTTAGCCTGAGGCTGGCTCAAATACGTGTATCTGGCTATTGGCACTACACAGATGCTGGCCATCTCATGGTGCATCTACCTGCCTGTTGAGCCAAAGTGACTGCTGACGCTGAGAGAGAGCTCACGCTGAAGAAACCCACTAGGCGCATTAAGATTTCGATAGTGCGCACAGCGTTCTGGTGTGACCATGAACATGTATGTATCTAAATGACATATATATATAGATGGCACAGGGAATAAAAAGAAGTACAAGACATTGGATTAGAATTACTATCTGGAATGCAGTATAGACTACTGAGGACTTGTGGTTCAAGGTACATGCCTATGCATCCCACTTATATCCCGATATCAACTATCCGAATGCAACCACTCCTACTCAGACAAGGATACAGCCAGGGAGTTCAGCCGACCTGTGTCTCTATCTCTCCCTTGCTTTGCTGCTTGTTTGCTTGTTTGAGCAATTGACTGGGGAACCTAGGTTCGCCAGGATGTACTTGTAACAGCTTCGGAGTACGGATATGGGCAAGGGATACTGGCAAGGGATATAGCGCCGCAAATAAGGAGCCTTGTTTGCACATCATGCAACCCCTTCTGCGAAGAATCAGGCTCTACCAGCCGTCCTTGTGCAAATCCAACGCATCACAGCTTGCACTTTTGTCCTTCCAGCCTTTGACCAATCACCGATGTGATGGTGGAAGGATTCTCCGAGATCCTAGGCTGGGTGTCACGATATCTTGCCGCATTCGGGCCATCACGCGCACCGAGCGGAGCCCTGGCCGCTTCACGAAGCCTGTACGAGTGCGGGTGTCTTGCTTGTGATAGATACGGCGTATTTATCATTGGTTTTGAGGAGCAGCATGTACCGAATACCTGCCCACAGCCAGGCACATATGGGAAATGGAAATAGAGCTCTGGATATGCTACGGAGGAGAACTGGATATCAGACGCAGTCACATCGGGTGTCGGGATTATCTTTGCCTTGTTTGAGGCCACCTGTGAAGAATCTGCTTGATCTGACTCGTATGCATTACTTCATCCATGCACGTATTTGGAGACGTTTGACGATGAGCAGCTCCGCCGCCACAGCCAGCAGCTAAGAAGGAAGTTTGTAGAATGTCGACTAGTGTTCGGTGAGGTGAGTGCTTCGGGTAAGCAGCAGTCCAGAGCTCAGACTTTTCGTAATCGGCTCCTGTAAAGCTAGACGGCTGGCCACTCACATTGCTCACATCATATATGCTGCCATGGCCGATGGAGCCGGCCTGCGAGCTGGGACAATCATTAATCGTTAACCTTATCCGCCACAATGTAAGTTGCCTGCAAGGGAGGCAGCAGCAGGCAGTCTGTATGTAATATTGACGGGCTAGACGCACAAGTCATGGCGCGAATAAAGTTGGAGGGATGGAGGGACGGGTGAATGATAGGGCGAGCGAGAGACAGGCGAGAGACAGACGAAGCTGGCGTGGCTCCTCTGCAGCCTGGCAATTCTGCTGGAGGGCTTCGCTGCTGGCCACTCATCAGCTTGCCTCGTCCGCACCGCCATTGCAGCGTCCAGGCATCCGCCGCCAACGAATCTGGCCACAATGGGCGAAACAGAAGCTTCGTGATGGGGTTTTGAGTTGCCTACCAGGCGTCAGCCAACTAGCAGTATAAGTGGTAGCTGGCTTCGAATGGAATGGCCGAGGATACCGCAGGCTTGGGGCTTGGCCGGAAGACGCACAGGTCGCCAAGGTGAGACCGCAGCTTGCATGTAGATTCATGTACCCGGTACCGTCACCAGCCAGGCTTGGCCCTTATTGATCGCCGGGCAGATTGCTTCAAGGAGCAGACGCTGCTCGACAGCGAATCAGCGGGTGCTGCCTCCCGTGCTGTGGTGCTGGTCTGAGACCACCAAAAGTGTTCGCTGCCAGCTTCAATCCTGTTCTGAGCAGCTTCGAGGCTTCTGCCGCTGCTGATGTACACCGTACTTGTCGTGCATGCCAACTTCTAACGCCTCAGATTTGCCTTTGGCCGTCATGCACTTGGCCTTCCTGGTGCCGGAAATGCCTGGGGCTAATGGCGCCATTGGCCGCCCACGACCCACCCCCAGCGGTTTTGCTCGTGCTCTGGTCCCAGCAGGCAGGGATCTGTTTCGTCACTTTGGCCAGCCAGGGCGCAGACAGTAGACGATGGTGCGTGGCGCACTGGTTGTTTTCTGTTGCCTCGCTCGCTGCCATCTTCTCCGCACCTGTCACCGCTAGCACTGTGGCGACCTGAAGCTTTAGCGCAGTGGAATGGCGATTTCCCTTGGCCCCAGCCCTCCGCTGAGAATCGGCGCCATCAGCGCTGTGGTGCTGCTGCTGCAGGCCAGTTGCGGGTACTGTACCAAGTACCGTCGTGGTACCTTGACTGGCCTGCGGCTACGCGTCCCTGCGCGTCCGTCCGTTGGCCTCTATCGCTCGCTTTACTGGCACACGATTGTCACCGTCACTTCTCGCAGCAAAGCAAGGTACTGGGTACCTTGTGTTCCAGCGCTGCTCGCCTCCCAGTACCCGGACGTTGCAGTGACTTTTGCCCTGACCCGGCCTGCAGAAGGTCCTCGGCAGCTCCACTAGCAAAAGGTTCAGCGGTTGCCTCCCAGTCGGTGAGGCCAAGAGCCGAGCTTGCCTGCCTGCGTCACAGCGCATCATGTACTGGCGGCAGCGCACGGGAGGAGCCCGCCAGGTAACTGGTACAACCGCCAGCAGCACCTAGAATGCACTGCACTGCGGCCTCTCCAGTTTCCGGCCGGCTCGCCTAACCCGGTCAGCCTGGCGCCTTTTGTAAGAGCTTCGCTCCCAACCACGCAATCGTCATCTCTCCTCTCTTTTCCTCCTCTTCATCAACCTCTTCCCATCTCCATCACCACTGCAAAAAGGGTTGCATCGCCATTGCATCGCTTTTTGATACCGCCATCTGTCCTTTTGTCGGTGGCCCGTGTTAAAGAACAGCCTGCTCTTGATAGCATCGACTCAAGGGGGAAAGTTGTTATCGCGTGAGTAGCCCACCGCTTCGTCACTGCCCTTCAATTGTAATATTTGCATCCTGCTAACGAAAGCATCATCACCACGATAGACCGCCACCATGGCTTCTATCCCCCAGCCTGGTCCTGAGACCATGGTCACCCTCAAGGTGACTTTTGAGAACACCACTCGTCGAGTCAAGATGCCACTGCGTGAGATGACGCCTCACGTTCTTGAGAACAATGTATGTTTGACTGGTCTTTCATCTATACCACCATATCAGTTATCAATTCTGTGATAGAATGGTGACGCCGTTAATTTCACATACACAATGGTGGCTCCTAAGATGCCAGAGGTGCTGACATTACATCCAGATCCGAACCTTCCTTCGCATCGCTCCCGAGGACCGAATGATCGTTGAGCGCTACTCTGACTCCGCCAGTGCTTTTGTTGTTCTTGACTCGAGTAACATGCCGGTCTACAAGCAGCTGTACAGGGCTGCAAAGGCCAAGTCAAAGCTGAAGCTGCGTGTTTCGGTTATCCAGCCACAACCAAAGACTACCCCAAGGCCCGTTACAGTGGAAGATGCGCCAGAGGCCTCGGCAGCAGAGACCTACGAGCCCACTGAGAAGACAAATCCCACCGAGAGCGACGCATCTCCGTCAACATCAGATTCGGCTACAGAGATGCCGACGCCATCTACGGCTCCATCTTCGATTACCCTTCTCTCGGGTGTCGAACTGCCCCTGCGCCCTGCGTCGCCCGTCCGTCTCGCTGCAGTTGAGGCCACCAAGATCGAGGAAACGACTGAGACCCCCGTCCCCGCGTCCCAGCCAGCAAACTTTGCTCAATCTGCTCCTTTTGACCCTCAAACAGTATACTCGTCGTTCCAGGAGTACTGTGACCCGGCTCCGGCCCCGGCCGCGGCCCCAGCACCAGTCCCAGAGTCGTCTCTCATCATCACTCCCGCTCCATTCGCTGTCTGCTGCAACAACTGCGAAAAGACAGTTGCGGATGTCCACTATCACTGCCAGACTTGTGATGATGGCGATTTCGATCTTTGCCAGGCCTGTGTTGATCAGGCAGTCAGCTGCTATGATGAGAACCACTGGCTGATCAAGCGGACCATGATTGACGGCCAGCTCGTCGCTAGCAGCACCGAGAAGATTGAGCCCAAGGCCCAGGCCAAGAAGCAAGAGGAAACCCCCGTTCAAGAGGAATCGATTCCTACACCTGAGAGAGAGGAATATGCCGTCGAGACCACTCACATTGAAAATGCTCCAGTGCCATCTGTTTGCATGCCAATTGTCGCTGAGCCTTTGAGGACCATCGATGTGGCTCCCGCATTCTCTCCAAGAGTTCCATTCGTTGACCCTATGGGCGCCAGATGGTCCTGCTTGGGCAACATGCGAACATGCAACTGCTGTGTTCAAGGTATGTGCACTCTAACAAACAAGATTATCTCTCAGAACTTGTCATGCTAATGAACTTTAGAACTTCCCGAGGCCGAGTTCCTCCATTGCACCACCTGCGAGGATTTTGACCTCTGCCAGGGATGTTTCGCCAAGGATGCTCATGGCCATCACCCCAAGCATGCCTTTATCCCTGCCGTTGCAGGTACCAATATGCCACATCACATTACCATCAAGATGGGAGCTGGTCGAAACCAGGCTCACCACGCTGTTTGTGATGGCTGTGACAAGTACATCACTGGCGTCCGCCACAAGTGCCTGGACTGCCCAGATTGGGATTACTGCTCTGAATGCGTTGTCAACGCTGCCTTTGTCCACTCCAACCACCGCTTTGCGCCCATCTATGAGCCTCTCGCTGATGTTCATTCTTACGCTTGTGCTCAGCCCGTACACATGGGTATTTGCTGCGATGGACCCCTGTGCTCCAGCAATCAAGACTATCCCACCTACATCAGAGGCATTCGCTACAAGTGTGCTGTCTGCCATGACCTTGACTTCTGCGCAAACTGCGAGGCTAGCCCTGCCAACGAGCACAACAAGACCCATCCCCTCATCAAGTTCAAGACGCCTGTTCGCCACGTCAGTGTTACCACTACTGGCGAGCACCAGGATGGCAAGCGCATGCCTCCTATGGGCGACCGCGCCAAGAACGCCTCCAAGTCAGAGGAGACTTCAGGCGAGACCAACTCCATCAACGCTGTGCAAACCGTTGTGGACGTGAAGCCCGAAGCGCCCAAGGCTGAGGAAGCCAAGATGAAGGAAGAGCCCGTGCCCGAGACCGTGGAGGATGTCACTGAGAAGATGGCCAAGGTCGTAGCATCTGTCAATGAGCAAGACCTTCGTGCCGTCTTCCTTCGCGATTCCGTATCCGATGGCACCATCATGCCTCCCAACCACGTCTTTGAGCAGACCTGGGTCCTTCGCAACGAGGGCACCACTACATGGCCTGCTGGCTGCTCCGTCAAGTTTGTTGGCGGTGACTACATGGGCCACGTTGATTCCGCTCACCCCGCTGGTATCTCAGAGCTTGTTTCGGCATCAGAGTCAACAGTCTGCTATGCCCCTCTTGCCCCAGGCAACGAGTTCCCCTTCACTGTGCTCCTCCGCACTCCTGCTCGCGCTGGCCAGATCATCTCTTACTGGCGCTTGACAACTCCTGAAGGATTCAAGTTTGGTCACCGTCTCTGGTGTGACGTTAGTGTGCGAATGCCCCCTCCCGAGGCTCTGCCCACGACTACGGTCGAGGAGCCCAAGAAGGAGGAGGAGGCCCAGTCTGGCAGCGTCATGATCTTCCCTAAGCTTGACAAGGAGTCGCCTACTGCCAGCATGCACGCAGAGGTTCAAACTCAGTCTGTCGCTGGAGAGGAGAGAGCTACGGAGACTGAGTCTCTGCCCGCCAGTGGAGGCGAGTATGAGTGGGACGGATCGGACGATGGCTTCATGACCGATGAGGAATACGATATCCTGGACGCTTCTGATGAAGAGTACCTGGAGGATCGCGAGAAGAGATTGAGAAAGTAACAGGTTGGCTTTATGGACAGCAGCTTTTGAATCGGAATATGGGGAACATGTTTATCTTTTCTTCTTCTTTGTCTTTGGCATGCGCTTCTTTGCTCTTCTTCCCTTGCCAAATGGGCCACAGTACTGTACTTCCGTTTAACCCTTGTTGTTGGGACCATATTCCCGCTGGTCGTCATAATGCCTTGAGGCTTGAGCTCTTTGCTTTTCAAGACCCGGCACCAGACGACGCAGATAAGAAAATCTGACACCACTCTCGTTTGATTTCATTTATTAAGTGTAGGATTTGATTAGGGATAGGTCGTGAATATTTACCGATAGTATTGCTAACTTTTTGATGATCCGTTTTTTCTTCACGCGTTGAAATATTCATTTTCCCATTTCAGTTATCAAATGAGTGCTTGGTGATGTAAATGAATACTCCGTGATATTCATGAGGCCCTCGTGCATCGTGAACCCAGGCAGCAAGGCCGGAAACCAAGTAGCCTCGGTAGGCAGTACCAAAAGTGTACTTACGCGCCGGACGTGCAGCTCCACAGCGTGATTGGCTGCATCGGCGACGAGCGAGGTTGCGTCAGGGCAGAAAGTGCGCGGGCAAGTGACGACGATGGCCAGGGCGTGCCCAGCCGGCTGCAGCGCAGAGGGTGTCCTGCCGTGGTAGCAGTGACCTCAGCCCCAGGCGTCACCGGATCACCTGCGTCGGCCACTTCCAGTAGCAGCCGGCGGCTTACCTAAGTGACAGACGGGGACGGCGGGCCGTTTTTTTTTTTTTTTTTTTTTTTTTTTTTTTTTTTTTTTTTTTTTTTCCCTCTTCTGCCCTGGTCTCACTTTTCGCCTCAGGCCGCACGCCATGCCTTGCTTAACCTGTACTGGAGGGGCGCGGAAAAGCGGGTCGCGAGCGTGCCCCTTGTGCTGCCAGTATACTCAACTAATATTTACCTGGCTTGAATCGCCCCTTGCCGCGCCGCCCGTCTCGTTTTTTTTCCTCCTCTCTGCTCTGCGCAGGTGCCGCAACAAGCTGCGGGCCATCCTCTTCGACTTCCCTCCCGCCAAACCACCGTCCGCCGGTTGTCGTGTCAACTCTGTGGCAGCGACTTGGACGACTCTGCGAGCGTTTGCATCTGATTCGGTGTTGCAATCGTGACGAGGTTTTTCTCAGTCCTTTTTTTTTGCTTTGTCCTCGTTTGCTGTGAATCCCCGCAGCAGCTTGTGCTCGTCTGCGAGTGCTTGCCCTCTGACGACTTTTTTTTTCGCCCGCCGTCTTTTGCGGTCCACGCTCTCTCTTTCTGCACCCCTGTGGCCGTTTTCATCCACCGACCCTTGACGCGACCCAGCACTATATCATCGTCGCGCCTCTTCTCTAATCGCCTGCCCTCTTCTCTTGTCTTTGTTTCTCTCTCACATCCCCTACTGCCACCTCCTACTTCGTCGCCGCCATGGTTACTTTCGCCCTTCCCGGCGAGTACGACGCCGCGGATGTTGGAAGCAGCACTCCCATGTCACGTCCGCCTCTGCCCTTCGCGAAGCGCACCTACGTCGCGACGCCATATGCCCACAAGCGCCTGGGCACGCCGCACACAGCTCCGTCGCGCAAGCTGCTGATAAAGCGCGATGAAGTCTCATCCGGCGCCCTGAATCGAAACGGCGTCTCGTCTCGCAGCAACCTCTTTAAAGCCTCTGTCGCCGAGGACCTTCCGACGAGCTCCTTCTCGCCCAGCATCCCTCAGAGCACGATGAAGAAGGTCTTCGCCCCCGGCGTGACTCCCGAACCGAGTCGCGTGTATCGCGAGTCCACTGCTCGCCTGACGCCTCGCGGCTTGGCCGCCAACTCCTCAGACAAGGAGCTGTTCAACATGCGAATCTCATCGCCACCCCCAGAGCTGACCGGCGAACTCCTGGCAAACAAGGTGCCAAAGGACTGGAACTCTAAGGGATCCATCTATGCCGATCAGTTCTTGGCGCATCTCTGCCCCCCAGACCTCGACGACGAGCAGCGTCGCCAGTTCTTCTGCATTCTCGATCTCCGTCGACTGAAATACGCCGCCAACGAGATCTTTTCCAAGAAGACTTGGAAGCTCAACATCATGAACTTTGCCAAGGAGTTTGAAAAGAGCCGAAGCATCATCTTGCTTCGATATGGACTTTACGAGTTCCAGAGCGTTAAGCCGTCCAAGGAGGTTCTCAAAAGATGGCGACGAGAACATGGCCTGCCCGATCCTGAGGAAGAAGAGGAGGAGGAGGAGGAGCAGGCCAACGGCACGCCGAGCAAGTTTGCGTCCGTCAAGAAGCGCAAGGCTGATGACGACCTTTCAAAGGAGATTGCTGATGCGACTGAGAATGTGGCAACAGCGACCAAGCGAAGGGCTACCGTCAGCGATGAAATAGATGAGCCTACTGCCGTCACTCCTGCTCCTAACAAGAACAAGAGAAAGACGGTCACCACCGAAGGGTCGCCCGCCAAGTTGCAAAAGGCTACTCCATCTACCGCCAAATCGCTCTTTGAAAAGATTGCCAGCAAGCCGGCTGCGACTTCCGCATCTCCCCTTGCGTCTCCCGGTTCTCTGGCTGCGGCGTCTCCCGCCCCGTCTCCTACTCCTTTCAAATCGGTTGAAAAGAATGCCGCCAATGGTAAACTGTCTCGTTCGGTATTCAACAACTCTTTGAAGCCCCCAGTCAACGGCAGTGGCAACATTTTTGGCTATTTGTCCGATGCCAGCTCCGCCAAGAATAGCGGCATTGAAGCCGATGCTGAGAGTGAATCTGAGTCTGACGAAGATGAGGAAGACATTGAAGATAGCCAAGAAGGCGGACAGAGCGATGAGCCCAGCGGCGCAGCCAGCGGCGCGGGCGATGTTTCTTCTCAAGCCGGATCTAATCTATTTGGCACCAAACCATCAACCGGCTTTGGCACTGGCGTATCCAGCGCTGCTGGCACAAGGGATAGCACTCCAGGCCGCAGCCTCTTTGACCGCATCACTAAGGATCAAGATGGGCAACCGGTGCGAGCCGACGAGTCTGCCGACGAAGTCACCATCAAGAAACCGGCATCGTCCATCAACCAGACCTGGAATCCCACGACCCAACCCCTCAAATTTGCCCCTACCTCAGCTGCTACCCAGAATGGTTCACTTTTCGGTAAAGCAACCTCCACCTCCAACTCCACCTCCATCTTCGCGCCCAAGAGCACTGCACCATCCAACATTTTTGGAGTCTCCAAGCAAGACCAGAGCTCCAAAGCAAACACCCCCATTTCGGAAGCCGACCTGGCTGGCGAAGAGTCTGATAAGGAAAACGACTCTCGACCTACCAAGAAGGTCTTCTCTGAACCCAAGGTGTCTGCCATCCCAAGCACTGGCGCGTCGCTCTTTGGTCTCAAGCCCGCTGCGGCCGAGCCCGTCAAAGTGAGCGAGCCTGCCAAGCCTGCAGCTACCGCCACCGTCAACCTGTTTGGCGCCATCGGCAATTCTGAAGCAACCTCGAAGCTGTTTGGCGATGTTAGGACATCAATGCCTTCGGCAGATACGGCTGCTCTGTTTGCTCCTAAGAAGGAATCTGAGAAGCCCAAGGGCAATGGACTCTTTGGCAACTCAGATGCCGCAAACGCAAACCCGTTGACTGGCGCGTCTGCAGCACTCTTTGGCATCAAGCCAGCGACGCCGGTCGCAGCACCATCTCCTGCTCCCCTCTCCGCTCCTTCTCCCGCCCCTACTACCAGTCTATTTGGCACTGCACCAGCAGCACCACCCGCAACAACCACCCCAGTTTCCTCGACTAACTTGTTTGGTGCCGCAGCCACTGCACCTACGTCCACGTCCACATCTCTGTTTGGAGCCAGCACCCCTGCCTTCAACTCTGAGCCCGCCAAATCGAAGCCTGCGTTGTCCTCATCCACCAACCTGTTTGGCACCGCTGCTCCCGCGGCAGCGCCAACCAGCCTGTTCGGTGCGCCGAGCGCCGTGCCCGCCAAGAAGGATCCTTCTCCTCCAGCTGCGAGCCAGCCCGCCGCTGCACCTCTGTTTTCCTTTGGATCAGCGGCCGGTGCAGGCCCTAAGCCCACTGAGACTTCCCAGCAGGCTGCCAAATCTCTATTTGGAGCGGCTCCAAAGTCACCTCCCGCTTCATTCTCGACCAACAACTTGTTTGGTGGAAGTCCCATGAAGCAGGATGATGCATCACCAGCAAAGAAGCAGTTTACCGGTCTTGGCACTGATACTTCAGTGGCACCTCCTGTTTTCAACTTCGGCGCAGCAGCCGGCGCGAACTCAAACTCGAGCTCCAACTTGTTTGGTAACTCGATGAACTCTGCCCCTGCTCCCGCTGCGGCACCTCTCTTTGGTGCTGCACCATCCAACACTGGATCTGGATCCGGATCTGGAGATGGCAGCGGTGGTGGTTTCAACTTCAACTTTGGATCGGGAGGAGCTGGACCTTCTGGCGGATTCAGCAATCCTTTCTCTGGCAACGCCGGTGGGAACTCGGCCCAGGCCCCGACCGCGGCTCCCGGAGGCATGTTCAACTTCGGCTCATCCACCCCGGCGGGAGGTTCTGGAGGCTCCGGAATGTTCCAGTTTGGTAGCGGCGCCGGAAGTCAGCCCTCGCAGCCATCAGCACCTCTGTTTAACGGCGCAGCCTCGAACACGAGTGTGCCATCTTTTACTGCGACGGCTCCTTCTGGTCAGCCATCATCCATGTTTTCTTTTGGAGCAAGCCAGCCTTCCTCCGGATTCAACCTCGCACCGCCCGCTGGTGGCTCCTCGACCACCGGGACAAGTAAGTCTCCTTTTCCGCACCGGAAAATCGCGCCGCTAAAGCGACGGGTCTAGACTCTCCATTCAACCTTGGGGGAGGCTCTAGCTTGGCAACCACACCTGCCGGCGGGACTCCGGAACCATCGACCCAAGTGAAGACGAACAGCAGTGCTGCTGATAATAATGACGAAGATGGCGAGAAGCATGAGCAGATTAGCTTGACAGAAGGTGCAGACAAAGATGAAGACGTTTTGCACGAAGTCCGCGCAAAAGTACTCAAATTTGTTCCCGCTGGAGAAGCATCAGATGCTGAAGAGAAGAAGTCGAAAAGCCCATGGGTTACCCAGGGCCTGGGGCCTCTACGCCTGTTGAAGCATAAAGAAACTAATGCGGTGCGCCTGCTTCTGCGCGCGGAACCTAGGGGCAATGTTGCCATGAACCGGTCTGTACTGCCTGAGTTATCTTACAAGGCAGATGAAAAGTATGTGAAAATGACTACGTCGAATGACAAGGGTGACGGCCTCGAGACCTGGATGATCCAGGTGAAAACGAAGGACCTGGCCAAGTCGTTGGCCGAGGCGTTGGAGACACACAAGGCGTTGAACAAGAAATAATATGGGAACAACAAGTGCATTTTTCTACGGCTGGCTGTTGTTCACTAGGAAATGGGAGAAGGGAAATTTGGGGGGTTGTCCTTTTTTTTTTTATCATTAGCATTGCGGGCGTTAGAAAGCTTGAAACTCAGGCAGGGGTTTGCTTCGCCTGTTTCTTCCTGGCTGAGGTCTGGTGAAAGAATGAAACTATATATCCCAAGGATTAGCCATGCCCTTTTGATTTTGACGATTTATTGTATTCCCACAAGATTATGATAGTGTAATAATTGGCGTTTGTACTTTTAGGGGCGCACTGCTAGGTAGCTGTGCTGAGAGAAGCATTATCCTAGATTAAGAAAAGTCTAACGTTGTACAATCGAAAGTGTCTTTGAAGTTGATTTCTTCATGTGCCTTGTGCATATGTGATATTGCTATGAAGTTTGTAGTGTTTGAAAGTACATACGTATTCTATGACTTTTCAAATTGCACGATTCTATAGTGTTAACAATTCAGCGGCTGCAAGCCGTTCTGGCAGTCTCGTGGGGGCGGGGAGCTCGCTATCGATAGCGGTACTTGGGTAGCTAAAGTTGCGCGTGGCGCGTCTGCGCTCGCTGTAGTTCCGTAACTAACCTCTAAAACACCACAACAGCTCTTGGGTTGAGAGAGCTTGCAGTCAAACGCCAGCAGCTATGCCACGGTATGAGCTTCTTTGCCAAGAATTTGATATATTTGACCGATTGAGGCTGATCTGAACCCTTTCTTCAACATTTTAGCGAGATTATCACCGTTCAAGCTGGGCAGTGCGGCAACAGCAGTGAGTGCCGCCATGCGCTTCCGACATCCCTTTCTTTTTGTTTTGCCTTGTTTACGATCGGCTATTTGGAAACCTGGGATCCGGTCTTTGCTAATCGGTTGGACACTCTGTTCTTTAGTTGGCAGTCAGTTCTGGCAGCAGCTATGCCAGGAACACGGAATTAGCCAGGACGGCAACTTGGAGGACTTTGCGACGGAGGGCGGCGACCGAAAGGATGTGTTTTACTACCAGAGCGACGATACGCGATATATCCCTCGAGCGATCCTAATCGACCTTGAACCTCGAGTATGTCGCCTTTCTTTGTAGTCCGTTCAATGTGTCTCCTACTGCGAGGTCAAATACTGGCGGTGGGGAGGGAGAAGATAAAAAGAGAATATATCAGAAGGTGGCTAACACTGCGGTCTTCTTCTCCGACAATTAGGTGTTGAACAGCATTCAGACGGGCCCGTACCGAAACATTTACAACCCGGAGAACTTTTACGTGGGCAAGAATGGAATGGGAGCGGCGAATAACTGGGGTGATGGATACCAGAGCGGTGAGGCGGTTTACGAAGATATTATGGAGATGATTGATCGAGAGGCGGACGGTAGCGACTCGCTTGAGGTAAACAATTCTGTTTGCGCAATTATTGCAGGGTGCGTATGTGCTGACGGAATGGGTTTAGGGATTCATGATGCTGCATTCTATCGCCGGAGGTACTGGGTCGGGTCTGGGATCGTTTCTCCTGGAGCGGCTCAACGACCGGTTCCCAAAGAAAATCATACAGACTTATTCCGTCTTTCCCAACACAACAAACGCGCCGGATGTAGTGGTACATCCTTATAATAGCGTTCTCTCAATGAGGAGATTGGTTCAGAACGCAGACTCTGTTGTCGTTTTGGATAACGGGGCCTTGTCACATATTGCTGCTGATAGGCTGCATGTGCAGGAGCCTTCATTTCAACAAACAAATCAATTGGTAAGCTGGGGGGACACATGGCCTGAAGCATGCTTATTAGCAACATATGGCTAACTAATATGCGTTTTAATTCATAGGTCGCAACTGTCATGTCTGCAAGTACCACAACTCTACGCTATCCGGGATACATGCACAATGATCTTGTTAGCATTCTGGCGTCGCTGATACCTACACCGCGATGCCACTTCCTCATGACGGCCTACACGCCATTCACCGGTGACCAGGTTGAGCAGGCCAAGACAGTCCGTAAGACGACGGTGCTGGACGTGATGAGGAGACTGCTGCAGCCAAAGAACCGCATGGTGTCGACGGTGCCGGGCAAGAAGAGCTGCTACATTTCCATTTTGAACGTGATTCAGGGCGAGGTGGATCCGACGGATGTGCATAAGAGTCTGCTGCGTATCCGGGAACGAAAGCTGGCCACGTTTATTCCGTGGGGCCCTGCCAGTATTCAGGTGGCGCTGACGAAGAGGAGTCCGTATATGCCAATGAGCCATCGCGTGAGCGGGCTGATGTTGGCGAACCACACAAGTATTGCTACGGTTCGTATATCCAGATATCGATTTCGTTTGATTTCCTCATCTTTGGTAAAGGATTTCAGTTACTAACATACGTTGGTACAGCTCTTCAAAAGAATATTAAAACAGTATGACGGCATGCGGAAGCGCAATGCCTTTATCGAGGGCTACAAGAAGACGGCGCCCTTTTCCGAAAACTTGGACGAGTTTGACGAAGCAAGGCAGGTAGTATCTGACTTGGTTGCAGACTACGAGGCAGCAGAGGATGCGGATTACCTGAATCCCGACAGCGGAGAGAAGCCCACCTCAGCCGATACGGACAGGCGAATGGCAGGAGTGTAGAAGAGGTGGAGGTGAGCGTTTTTTTATTATTTGGCAACTTTTTTTTTTTTCTCTCTCTTTGTGTCAGTACTTGAAGAATGGATGCCCTGACTTAGATGGCCGGTTCCAACTGGACTGATGACGAAAGACATGGAGCGGCTGGCGTTTCGGACAAGGAAATTGACGCTGATATGTATCATTGTCTGCTTTGCTTTTTTTAAAATCAAGTAGTTGCTATTGTATTACGACAAATCTAAGAATTTTTTGACGTCCATCTGAGGGTCTCGGTGGGCAGTGTGATGCAATTGGCGCCAGGATTCCGACTGTCGAATGGGCCCTCTTACCCACCTATTTTACTCTTTGTAGACGTGTATAACATCACATATTGTAGATTTGAGATTCAGATGGCCGTATCCGCTGATCCAGAGTGGGCAATGGGCTGAATTTGTGGGGAAAGTATGCCGGAGCATTTTCTGCGGGAGGGTCGCGAGTAATGGCGACGTCATTGAGGCGAAGGATGGTAAAGATATTCGCGATGGAAAAGTATATAACATGATGAGGGAGTGATGATGAGGAGAAAATAAAGAAGCACGTTAATTTATTTTCGACTGAATCAATTGGATTGCATACACACGAGAAGAAATCTCTACGATACCGTAAGTTGCAGCGATATCGTATGTCTTGGCACTGCTCATTGCTCACATCACAATCTATAGACATATCTACTACAACCTACCAAACAAACACACACAAAAAGCAAAAATGTCTTCATCTCAGAACCAGTCCAAGGAGCAGAAGATTGCCGAAGTCCAGGCGAACCTGCCCCTGCCTGAAGAGCCCCCCAAGGCATCCGACTTCAACTCCGCAGACATGCGCACCACGGGCGTGGGATCCGGACGCTTTAGCGGCAACGCGGGCACAGATGCGGCCGCCGACGCGGGGCTGAGGGGCCCGGCGACGAAGGCGAGCGAGGAGGTTGATATGAGCAAGATTGGAAGGGAAGGGCTGGAGAAATAAATTGTGTTTTTTTTAATGTCTATTGTAAAATATTTAGCAACATGAATTTTAATGGGTTACGATATTTGAGATTGCAGCACGTGTTAGTGAAATTGCCTAAGTCATACAGCTGTAAAATGCGTGCAGCCTTGTTGTACAGGAGGGGTTCTTGTAGCGGGGTGAAAGCACCCTGATGGCAATGCGCTACCTCTCATTGGCCGCCTTGCAGCATCTCTCCTCTGAAATTTTTAAATTCTGCCCAACCATCAACACCTCCTCTCCTTTTCCCTCCCAATTCAATCCCTTTTCCCAGAAGCTTTTTCCGTTAGTTTATGTTCCGTCGCATCCTGACCAAAATGGCCGAATCAGCCCCCAAGCGCCTCAAGACCGACGCCTCCAGCGTCCTCGTCGGCACGCACAACGGCCACTTCCACGCCGACGAGGCCCTCGCCGTGCACATGCTGCGCATGCTGCCCACCTACCGCGACAGCAGCCTGGTGCGCACGCGCGACCCCAAGATCCTCGAGACGTGCCACACCGTCGTCGACGTCGGCGGCGAGTACGACGCCCAGCGCAACCGCTACGACCACCACCAGCGCGGCTTCACCACCACGTTCCCCGGCAAGAACACGAAGCTGTCCAGCGCGGGGCTGGTCTACATGCACTTTGGCCGCGACCTGATTGCCCAGAGCATCCAGCAGGCGTCGTCCAAAAACTCCGAGGCCAGTGCTGCTGCTGCCGACTCCAGCTCAGACGTCGAGCTGCTGTACAACAAGATTTACGAAAACTTCATCGAGGCCGTCGACGCCCACGACAACGGCATCTCGCGCTACGACCGCGACGCCCTCCAGGCCGCGGGCATCGAGCAGCGCTTCAGCACCGGCGGCTTCACCCTCGGCGCCATGGTCGGCCGCCTCAACCCCGCCTGGAACGACCCCAAGCCCGCCGACGCCGACGAGGCCCAGCAGGCCGAGGACCAGCTCTTCCTCACCGCCAGCCGCCGCATCGGCGAGGAGTTTGAGCGCACCCTCGACTTCATGACCGGCGCCTGGCTGCCCGCCCGCACCATTGTCCAGCAGGCCTTTGACCAGCGCACCAAGTACGACGCGCAGGGCCGCATCCTCGTCATCGAGGGCCAGAGCGTGCCCTGGAAGGAGCACCTGTACACGCTCGAGGGCGAGGGCAACCCGTCCGTGCTGTACGTGCTGTATGCCGAGAGCACGGCGCCGGGCGCAAAGTGGAGGATCCAGTGCGTGCCTGAGACGCAGGACTCGTTTACGAGCAGGAAGCCATTGCCCGAGGCGTGGAGGGGATTCCGCGACGCTGAGCTGGATGGCGTTTGTGGTGTTGACGGCTGTGTCTTTGTTCATGCGGCGGGCTTTATTGGTGGTAACAAGACGTTTGAGGGTGCCATGGAGATGGCTACCAAGGCATTGGCTTTGTAAATAAAAGTTAAAAAGGAAATTTTGGGGGATTTTATAATGACTGTTAATGACCACCAGCATATAAGGAATCATGTCTGAAGAGAAAAGCAGAATTGAATAAAAAAATGAATAAAATATGGAATGACGTCCGATTTTGTTTTCTGTGTGTATGCTAGATATTCAGAAAATATCCTCTCAGGCCATCTCCCCTTCCGTAGCAGAGAATGCAGACCATTTCTTCCATTCTGCCCTGCCGAATCAACACCCCAGTAAGCATACATACACAAAAAATATGATGGCACAACAACAACAACAACCAAAAAGGGCAAATAAACCGAAACTCAGCCCTGTATGACAAAATCCAAATGGCAAAGAGGCAGCGGTGACAGCAACGGCAACAGTAGCAATAGATTTGAAACCCCCCATTTCTCATCGCGAGACAAAGGTACATACGCAAAGCAATGCAGATAACTACTATAGTAAGCAAGCAAGGCAGATTTTCAACACGAAATGAGTAAAGAAAAAAAAAAGAAAACCAAAAGAAGAAAGGAGCAAAGTCCATGTCGTCGATTTTTATGATTTTAAATAGTTGTTCTTTTTTGGGGTTTCCCTTTTTCTTTCTGCGACAAAAAAAGATTCATGGCGCCTGAAGCAAAAAAAAAAAAAAAAGAAAAGCAGAAGTTTGAATAATCTCATTTGCATCCTCCTCCCCATTTCCTCGATTTAAAACGCCAGCGTGTCATGTAATAACAACAGTAAAGGAAAAGCAAACAGAAAGAAGGGGAGGAAGGCACGTAAACTAAAGGCTCGTCATAAAACAACAAAGATTTTCATCCATCTTCAAGACTCAACATGTCGTGTCAATTTCCATATTCTCTCCTTGCCCTTTTCCTCATTCTCGTAATGAACATCTTTGTGACTAGATAGAGTGGGATGCGAGAGGCCGGGGTAACGATGGTAGATGATATCTCCAACCATGCTTATTTTGTTTGATATGGCAGCTATTCCTCCGCGCCTCATCTCATGTCTTGTATCGCACTCCTTGACTCAGAAACGGCTTGGGGGGGAAAAATTGATAAAATAGTACCACTTGTAGTATCCTCATGGTCCGATACTACAGCATGCAATCTTCACACGTAAGCGGGATATAATTTGGGATTCCTGGTCATGCTTGTAAGGGGTTTATTGTCGGAGAGGCATGGCCTCGCCAGCAGCAATCGGTGTTCCGGCAAGTCCAGCGTCTACAGGCTTGGCCTCTTCCTCGTCCTGTTTCTTGTCGTCTCCGCTCAGCGTTACCTGGCCCTCGGCGGATGTCTCTCTGTTCAGGAAGCTGCCCTCTTTGATAGGACTACCGGCTTGAATACCGGGAACAGATCCGCGGTGGGCATGGCCTGGAGCGCTGGTGCCGCCGTTGGTAGGAGATGTCAGGTGCGGGATGTTCTCGGGGACGGGGTGCTGCGAGCCAACGGCGCCGGCGTCGTCGCCCTTGCCAGCCTTGGACATGGCATAGTCGCCCGAGTCAAAGTATTTGCGGTCTTTCAGATGCTTGGCGAAGTGGTCGGATCGCGAGGGAAGCTTGCCGTAGAGGCGGAAGAGCCGTTGCTCATCCGGAGTGAGCGACTGGAGCACGAGCACAGGCAGCAAGTCAGCAAATGCAATCAAATCAGGGCCATTGTAGTTTCCGCAAATGGTCTCTTCTCGCACCAAATCCTCTGGCAGATGAAAAGGCGGCAAATGGATGAAACCGCTCCAGCACTTCTTTCCGTTCTTTTTCGGTCACTGCATTTTACCCCAATGCAGACCGTCGGCGAGAGGAGGGGTAACAAGACAAACGTCAGGACAGGGGGGCATCTCACGTTGATGTCGACCTTGTTCTTCTGATGAGGGTTCATGGTCTTTTGGGATGTAAAGAAGCAGGATATTCGGATCGTTGGCTTTGTCCTTTGGACGGCTCGTCGCACAGGAAAAAAGAGGCTATCGGGTTGTAGGTCCTCGAAACAGGCGACGACTCGGTTGTGTGGGCTTGTGGTGCGTGTGCCAGGCACAGCTGAATTGGCTCTTGGTGACGGGCGTGCGGGGGTTGCAATGGGGGTTCTCGAAGCAGCCCTGAAGAGCTTCTTTATTGTCAAGGACGGGGGAGAGCAGAGGAAGAAAATGATGACCCAAAGGGCAGAAATGAGAGAATGAAGTGTCGTTGATTTAGAGGCACCAAATGGAAAATAGAAAAAGTAAAAATAAATCGAACAAAAAAAAATAGTCGGTCCCTGAGTCTTGTTCTGACCCAGCAAGGTTACTGGATCTGGGCGCAGGGGATGGGAGGGGACAGAGAGCAGGTGATCCAGTTGATGGAGGTCACTCAGGCGGCCACTGGTTGGTTCGGCAGTGACCTGGAGCAGCTGCGGTGGAGGCGCTGCAGCTGTAGCTTGGAGCGTGCTGCTTCTGTTGCTGCTGCTGTTGCTGCTGCTACCATGCCTGATACTATCGCTGTGACTCTTGGTCTTTTCCCTTTTTCGAAATGTACCTCTCTCCTTCTTGAGATTTGTCGTATACACTTGATGAATTGCTGCTTCTTCTTCAGCTTTGCAGCTGTTGATCTGGCCCAAAGTACCTCAGAGCAGCCTGCGGGTATGGCCAGGCTAGCTGCTTAGTACCTGGGAGATACCTGCCCAACA
Source organism: Trichoderma koningiopsis (assembly GCA_022985005.1). Taxonomy (NCBI): domain Eukaryota; kingdom Fungi; phylum Ascomycota; class Sordariomycetes; order Hypocreales; family Hypocreaceae; genus Trichoderma; species Trichoderma koningiopsis. Next base: position 5,231,843 of record JAJPEM010000002.1, read on the forward strand.
GTGGATTCTAGCTTCGGCCAGGACGGTATCTGCATCGATAGGGCATCCATCTGCCAGGAGATAAAATACCTCGGGTTACGTGCATGTTAGAAACAGAGCACGCAATTGCCGTTTCGAGACTCTTCTTGTACGTACAGTAAGAAGCCACAGCAGCGGTAATGCACTGTGTCACTCGTGCAGCCCATCTACCTACGACAAAAAGGACAGTCAAGGTGAAGCTCCTGCTCGTACAGTGCAAAGCATGATGCAGCGCCAAGGCAAGGTACGTATCGCTCCGCTGTGTCGTCACCAACAGAGCCTCTCGCTCTTAATCGCTCTGAAACAGACGGGGCCACAAGGAGGTCATTCGTTCCCACAAGGGTCCTACAGCAGCTTTTTTTTGGATGCTAAACCTCCTGCAGTGACTGCCACTCTGTCGATACAGTCGCTGCATCTCCATCTCCAGAGACACAGAGCTCTTTCCTCCGCCTCCATCTCATCATCGCCATCTACGGCCCAGCACTCGTGACACAACGCTGGATTATGACGTAATCGCCCATGCCCTCCACCTTGGCTAGCCATGACGTCGCGCCCCGATCAAGCTTCACAGCCGCCAGAGCGTGTATAACAAACAACGGATGGTGGGAGTCGCAGAATGTGGTGGCATCAATGCAGCAGTACATCTCTGCTCCCCCTTCTCTTACAATCTTGGGGTTCGGCCAGCTCTGCTCATCATCTAGGCCTGAAGAGGGCAAAAGCTCAAGTGCTTCCCCACATCAATCCGCGTTTGACGGCCAAAAGCTCAGCAAAAGCTTGATCGCCAGGCCAGTCACAGCCATCTCGAGGCGCGAATCCCGTGACGGACAGCCAGTCAAGTTGCCCGGATCTGAGGAACCCCCGCCTTCTCTCGGGCTGTCCTTTTGAGTCTTGGTCGTGCGTGTGCAAACATGGGCGGACCAAAGTCAATTCGAAAGGCAGAAGGCATCCCCTTCGTGTCTGCGGAGACGGAGCCGACTGCCTGCTGCCTTTGATCTTGTCCACTCATTGGATTGATTCAAGGCCCCGGCTCTTACAGGTACAGTCGCTGAAAGCCGCTCGCACATGGCGGATAGAGTTTCGTACTCCTTTGACCTAGACTGCCACAGAGATAGTCGCATTCGTCGTTGGATAGTGGACGTCTGGTTGGTTCTGCTGGACTCGGAGCCAATCAGAGGTAGCATCAGCATTGTTCCACAGCCGGTAGTTGGTTATGCATGCAACCCCTTCTGCGTATTGTACGACTTGCTATGCCTCGCCCATGCAGCGAGCTTCGTTTCGGCGATAAAGATGGCGATGATACACATCTTCAGCGTTGCTGACCAACTATCTTTCGGTCTGCAAACTCCGAAGCGGAGAAACGACTGTGCTTTGAAAGCCAGGAGTCTCCGCTTCGTCAGCTTCTCCGCGAAGGATGCGAGGCATGGGCATGGCATGGCATGATGTGGCATAAATACCTACATGGACGCGGCGGGGCAGGTGAAGCACGGTGTAGTATTCGGTGAAGAGAGCATGGACCAGACAGATACCTCTAATTGGCTGTTCGTAACAAAGATTGGCAAACAGAGACATGTTGGGAGAAGATTACAAGTGATTGTAGTAGCATCTCTATCGAAGCATGCTCTGTCTTATGTACTTGTTAACAGCGGACGTTAATCAAGTGATTACACTTCTTGCCGAGGTATAGCACGGCTTCTGTAGGAGAGAGGCGTTGACCTGCAACAGCACAATTCCCCCAGGTTAATAGGTTATTCTATTACTCTACACCTCGGAGATGTTCTTCGCGAATGCACGAAATGCCTATTTAGTATTCTGCAGACTAACTGCCCAGGAGGCAGCATATTGGCATATTCCATGACGCAATGCATCCGTTGCATGTTGCCATTGCCAGCTGACCTGACAATTGGGGGTTTATTGGTTTGCAAAGAGCCAGCTATTGTTTTCCGCCAAGGCATCCCGTCTTTCTCCTGGGGCTAATATTGCAACTAATAGGCCCAACTAATACCTAGATTAGGATTGCTCAGATGCCCTGGTTGGCAACGCCCAAAAGAGGAACTCTGGAGCCGTGGACTAGCCCGGCGGATAACAGAGGAGAAAGACGCCCATTGCAGCAGTCAGTAATACGCTCAAACCAGTCCACGATGTTGCATTTATAGGCATCCGAGCTTAATTGATTACCCGCACGAGGCCACTAAGAAGCATCTTGCATGCGACTCCGCCCTTTGCGTCTTGCCCGGCTTCAGAGCTGCTTCGTCCCCCCGACAGGCCGAGTGCGAGGAAGCGATGTTCCAGCTCGGCTTGGATTTCTAAGCTTTCACAAATCCTGGGCCCTCGAATCCCGCCCTGGATCCACCGCGACCTTGCTGTTACGTTTCTAGCAGGGCAAAGCGGAGAAAAGATTTTTTTTTTATCTTTAGATATCAATCTAAGATTCCATTTAACGGCTTTTTCCATATTGCTTCATGTCCTTTTTAGGGCGCTAGAAGCGCCTCCACTCGCCTCAACGGCTTCAGCTTGTAGATCCAGACGTCGGAGACGGAGAAGGAGTCGCAGAGCGAGAGAGTCGGCGGAGAAGAGGGTTCGAAAGGAGTGACACGGGATTGGACAAACATCCAGCTAGAAGAATGCTGCATGCCAATTAATTTCGCACCATATAGTCCATCTTGCATACAATTAATTGAATTATGCCTCGTCTCTTGATTTTTCTTACTCGATTCTGACCCCCCGTCCCGGTGGCGCGCCTTTCCTCCCGGAGTGGGGGTCGTCGGATTTGATAAGTGCTGAGATTTTTTTTCACTTTCTCTCTGCAAGTACATAGATAGCGCATCTCGTCCGTCTCCACGGCATCGCATCGCCATCTCAAACGGTCAATCACCGCGGCCGGAGAGACTGGAGACTCGTCTGCTCTCATCATCGGGCCAGGGCTCACCTTTAGCTGCCGACCGGATTACCGATCCCCAGGGATAGTGCCTGCTTAATAATATTTCGTCCGGCATTGGGGCTACACGAAACGCAAAGCTTATCCAGCTTGTCGGACATTTTAAGGCTTGTTTTGTTCCTGCGGATCCATCCGAGGAGAAGTAAAATTCGGCTCTCTCGTCTATTTCTTATTCTTCAGAACCTCTTCTCAGAGTCTTTGTCATCACGATCATCGCGAGTCATTACTGGTACTGTCAACGACATACTTCTTTCTCGTTGTCTGCTCTTCGGGGCATTTTGCCTTCAGATACCTCATCATCATCTCACTCTGTCGCTTGCGCCATGGGTCTCTTGTACGTCACACCGAAGCATGTCTGGGGAGTGCTGCCTGGCTAATCAAGTGAATTTATGAGCAAACAGAGCACTGGGAACGGCTTTGGAGTGGCCAGAGGCCAAGTTGCGGGCAAACCAAGTGAGAGAATGGGGCATCAAGGTTTGTTGCCTTTGCTATGTTCTATCTGATCAGGCTGGGCGGACGCTGACATGGTGATAGCAACTCTTGGAGATCTGGAATAAAGCCAAGGGCAAGGAACGGGATGCTCTGCTATGGGGCGATGAAGTAACTCTCACTCACACCAGTTTACATAGCAGCTTTTTCTCATCTCAACTTACTAACAATGCTGTAGGTCGAGTACCTTGTTGTGACTTACGCAGAGGATGAACCCAAGGTGCTCCTATCTCTTCGACAGGCTGAAATCCTCAAAGCCCTTGCAGCTGATAAGGAGCTTGCTGAAGCCGGTTGTGTACCTGCGCTTCAAGACGAGAAGCCTCCTGGGAAGCCAAAGTAAGCTATCAGCCTCATTAACTTCTGAGCAGCCATCTAATTGGATATCGTAGCAAATCCTCCAAGACGTTGCCCGTCTTTCATCCAGAGTTTGGCCGCTTCATGTTGGAGGCCACACCCGGAAAGCCATGGGGCATTGGGTTGAAGGAACTCTTGGAAGTTGAGCCTGACATGAAGCTCCGCCGAAAGATTGCCAAGGAGCACATGTTACCCACCGAGTTCCCCATTACACTCACTACTTTCCCCCAAATTGGCGTTCCGGGCCAATTCACCTACCCATTTTACCCTCCTTCCGGACCCAAGCTGCGGTCACAGTTTGTACCGGACGAAATCGCCAACCCTCACATCCGTTTCCCTACCTTGGCGGCTAATATCCGTTCCCGAAGAACTCGCAAGGTGCAAGTCAATGTGCCCATCTTCCATGACAAGAATACACCCAACCCCTGGAAAGACCCTACCGTCAACTTCGACTTGCACAACTGGCCCGAGGACGATGACGTGCGTAATGGAGCCGCCCCAGACAACTTCATTCACATGGATGCAATGGCTTTTGGAATGGGAAGCTGCTGTCTCCAAATTACGTTCCAGGCCAAGAATATTGTCGAAGGCAGAGAGCTGTACGATCAGCTAAGCCCGTTGGGCCCCATCATGCTGGCTTTGACTGCAGCAACTCCCATTTACAAGGGCTTCTTGGCTGGCACTGATGTGCGGTGGAATCAAATTAGTCGCGCAGTCGACTGCAGGACACCAGAGGAGCTTGGTGAAAAGGTGAACATTTTATTTATCCCCCTTCCAAGACCTTCTTACTCTGTGAAAGCAAATCTGGAAACCAAAAACTAACATGCGGTTGTGCAGCCCCTCAAAAATGATCGTTGGAGGATACCCAAATCGCGATATGCCTCCAACTCGACGTACATTTCTACCAATCCACGACTACGACCAGAGTATCTCGATCCCGATCTGGTGATTGACCCCGAGATCAAGGCCCAGCTTATGGAAGGCGGTATGGATGACCGTCTGGCTACCCATTTCGCCCATCTGTTCATTCGAGATCCCATTGTCATCTTTGAGGAGGATCTCCAGGAGCTTGACTTGAAAAAAACTGACCATTTCGAAAACATCCAATCGACTAATTGGCAACACATGCGTTTCAAGCCCCCGCCAGCCGACAACAACATCGGATGGAGAGTCGAGTTTCGGTCCATGGAAATTCAGATGACCGACTTTGAGAATGCGGCATTCTCAGTATTCATGGTTCTCGTCACAAGAGCTATCCTCTCCTTCGACCTCAACTTTTATATCCCTATCAAGAAGGTGGATGAGAATATGGAGCGAGCTCACGGTGTGGATGCTGTCCTCAAGGACAAATTTTTCTTCCGCAAAAATCCCTTCCCAGCCCGACCGTCGCGCGCAAACACCGTCTTTGGCGATGATAGCCGACCGGGCTCCGCAATGCCCAGCCGGCCAGGATCTCCCGGAACTCTACCTGTTGAAGAGGAATATGAGGAGATGACGATTAACGAGATCATCAACGGATCAGTCGATGGAGATTTCCCAGGACTGATCCCCATTGTGGAAAGCTACCTTGACAGCGTCAACGTAGATGTCCAGACCCGATGTGAGCTGTCAACTTATCTCTCTCTCATCAGCAAGCGAGCCAGCGGTGAGCTTGACACTGCCGCACGATGGATTCGAAACTTTGTCGATGCTCACCCCCAGTACAACCATGATAGCGTTGTCGACGATGCCATTACACACGACCTTATTGGAGCCGTTGTGGCCATTGGCGAGCGAGAGAGCGCAGGTCTTGGCTTCGGCGGATTAGATGTCCCTGGACTACCTAAACTCCTCGGGAAATTCAGGAACACTGGTCCTGCGGTGACGACGTCAGACAAAGGTGTTGGCTCGCGGAAAAGAAAGAGTGAATGGATAGAGGGAACGACTGCTGAAGTCGGAGCATGATGAGGCATTGAAGCCTGGAGTTTGGATATTGCCTGCCGAGAGCAGGCCAACTCATTGGATACCAAGCATAAAATTGTTTTCATTTTTTCTTGACAAGAATTACAGAACCGACACCATCAGTTGCTCCTGATGATTCTTTATTTTTCTCTACATATTGGCGATATATCTGAAGCCAAGGTCTCGACCACCTACGAACTTGCGATAGTACAGTTGATTGAACATGGACATTCTTTCTCTAGATTCACCGGAGTGAAAATGGGAGAGCGGCTGGATGAGAATATGTTGGCATTGAGAGCTAGGGCAATACGATGTGATGCCACGAAAGGCATCAAAGTGCAAACTTGAGCAATATAAACCATCAACGAGTTTGCGTAGCTTACTGTTTATATATAAGTATACTAAAGAAGATTGGCTTCTAAAGCTGCCTAATAGATGAAATTGTGTATATAATTAACGGAATACGATGTGCCTTTACAGTTACCCAAAGTATTAGCCTTTGATGGCTACGTTTGTAGCACTTGTCGCAAGAAACACAATGAGACTTCTGCAATGATAGTTCCAATTCTAGGAAGTCATTGCAGCTTGGCCTACTCAACAGGCGCAAAAGTCTGACTATAGGCATTTCATCTACTGTTTCTCGGGGGTTGATACACTTCTTCCAGATCTCTCTTTTAGTGACATTTATGGTAATTGATATGGAGTTTGTGGAAACTCGCCTGCCCTGGCGTCCCTAGACAGCAGAAGATCCCAAGCTTCATAAGAGACTATATAGCCATAATAGCCTCCAGTAGATGGATATAAATCAAGCCTTTTTTTTATCCCAGTCATCATACCCTACGTGACCTCGTAGCTTACGACCCAGGATCCGGCTCTCATCTTATTCGATACCACGCTTGTTCCACGACAGAGTTCTTCCACAGCCTTTTTAAGGCTTGCGATGATATAATCAATGGGATTACAAAGCTTAGTTCATGATGATTATAACGTCTAGATGGAAAAGAGAATATATTGTTTCTCCTCGAATACAACCTCTCGCCGTAGGTTCGCATATTTGGCAATGAAAACAAGTTATCTCAAGTGTTTTGTCATTCTTAAAGATGCCTCCATCTTCTACGCCTTCTGTCTATTCATCAATTTGCGTTTGCCTACGTTCAACAGCAGATCATCTTACCTATTCATACCAAAATACATCGTTTTTCCGTTTTAAGTTACATTAATTAGTGACGGATTTACTCAAGATAACCTCAAAGACAAAGAAAAGTAACAACACACAAAGATCACTAACCAGTTTCGATATATGATTCCATATCTACTCATTCTCCTACGATACTAACGTCTCTTACACTCATTCAGAAAACAGGCCATTGCATCTGCCGAGCTACGATGCTAAAATCTCACATTCTCATCGCATAATGGTCACTTCTCACATCTCATCTCTCAGTTCTCATCTCATCTACAAGGAAAAGACAGACCCTTCATCGCAAGGGATGAGCTCAAGAATAGAAAAAGCTCACTACCAAGAAAACCCGAACTAAAAAACTACGAGCAGCATCTTGTTACTCAACTGAACACTCCAACGGTGAATGTCTCGGAAAATAATTGCCGCTTACGGCAAATGTACATTGCCGAAAAGAAAAGAGAAAAGAAAGCAAAAAGCAAAGAAAAATAAACACTGCTTACTGCACTTCATACCGCCCTCTACCTACCCTGTTGATACTAATACCAACAACAGGCTACGTGTATCCTTAAACCATGACATTTGTCTCACTTTTTTTTAATCCTGTGAGCTGTGTCTTGCGAATTTGTAACCCATGTGACCTCTAGTCAATATTGTTATCTGCTATCCAGTATTAGTACTGGCTCATAATAATAATAGAGACACACAAGAGGGTGCGAGATCTGAGCAAGTCAATAGTAAGAGTAGTGCCATTCTCCAGAGAGAGCTGAGATCAGATCTACCTATTTCACCACTCCTTCCAGCGCGTTCCAAAATTCTTTGCACCCAAAGGAAAGCGCTCCGTGCAGTACATCCAATCAAATCAAGAGCCATTATTAACCCGTAATTTTTTTTAGTGCCTCAATCTCCCCTTTCGCCCCATTAACATCAATAACTAAAGACTAAAGGTGTATTTCTAGAAAAGGCCCAGATCGACTCGCGAGCACGGCAAGTAGCGCGATCAATAATCTATAGAAAAACGAGAAAAATGATCAAGAACGAGTCACTACGTGCTAGCTTTCCCGTCAATCCAAATATCCGATACCCGAAGAAAAAAAAAACACACACACAAAAGACACGCCCCCCCTCCAAGAACGAAATGTCTCCCTTGTCTCTTAGGAGGCGCCATTTTTACCGTCGGATCCGAACAAACAAGACTAAAGTGACATATCGTTCAGCGGTAGAGCCCCCCCTTTCTGGAGTCTCAGCTAGAAACATCGCCGTCCAGACGGAGCTTTAGTGGAGAATGCTATTTCATGTGTGTCTTTCTTTTTTTTTTTTTTCCCCTCCAATCTAGGTTGTCTAAAACTGAGGCTGGAATGAGGGGCCCTTCTCCCGTCTGGATGGGTAAGATGGTAGGGATAATAGTCTGTCGGTCAAGAGCAGGCATTCCGAGCGGGCGTCTGCGTGTCTCGGGTAATCGTCCCGTTCTGGGTATTCGTATACACTCGTATGACCTGTTTTAGTATATTTCTCTCTTCTCAGCTTCAAATCTTGATTTCAGCTAGCTTGGGTAGTTTCATTTGTTTTTGTTCTGGCGTGTAGATGAAAAAAAAAAAAAAAAGCGTCAGCTAGGTATACAACTTGGATAATTTAGTGGAGAAAGCAAAGAAGAAGAAAAAGATGATGAAGAAGAGAAACAGAATAAAAGAGTGTCTTGTCAGGGGTATCGGATGTCTCTCGCTGATGTCTCATTCTGCCGTGTGCGCCCGCGTGGCAATCGGGCACGCGATATAAATGCAACACACATGATTACGTACCAACATATCTGTGCCTCATCTCTCTCTTCTTTGTTTTCATTTTCTCAAATTCTATAGTGAAATCATTCCTCTACTCTAATTTCGGAAAGAATTAGATCGAGATAGATTGTCAAAAAACGCTCCGCTAGTGGACATCGTCATAATGACTACTAGTCATGGCTGTGTATAAACATTGAGATGAGATATGGATCAGCAACCCCAACGATGCGACAACGTAGATAGCTTAGCTTCCCCCGGAACTTACCGCTCTTCTCCTCTCCTTTATGCAGAGACCCTGTCTGCATATCAAGATTCCGCGCGGGCTAGTTAGTATTCTTCAACAAGGAGGTCAGGCGTCAGTTGCGGCTTTCAGTCGGCTTAGTTGAACTAGAGCATAGTTTGCAGTACTAGTTGCTCATAGTTTCTAAGAAAAGGGGGATGCAAAGCTGTATCTCGTACGAGGGAATATTACATACTGTAGCTTAGACAGGGCGCTGCTTGATGACTTGTGGAAACTTGGGTTCCCGTGTTTGCTGTCCCTCAGTTATGGCGCATCCTACTTGTGCGTTTTGGGAAACAAGGCGTCTTCACACCGTAAGCACTCTCAAGACACTAGCAAATTCCGAGGGCGCCTACGGGACGGTAAGGACAAGAGTAGGAAGTACTGGATACCCAGCGATCTCGTTAGCCAAGGTGCTAAGTGGGCGTGTGTCTGTGAGTTGCTGCTAGATGCGGCGCGGGCTGAGGTTGAGTGGATGGAGCGTGCGTTTGCCCACCACAGCCCAACTCCACATCACGCAAAAGGCGGAGTACAATACTCAGCCGAACAGACAGGGTAAAGGCATGGAAAAGGGCCAAGTGAAGAGCCAAATTTCAAAGGGGTGCAGGCTCGTGACCCAGAGCTGGTAGGCGTGGCCATGTTGTCACCAAAGGAACCAACTCTGGTATATCGAAGCAGCAAGAGAAGAAAAAAACCACCAGATCTCACATCTAAACGCAATCTTGCTCTATAATGGCCACGATCGGAAAAAGGAAGGGGGGGTGAGAACATGGCCGCCGGGAGAGATCTCACGGCAGCAGCAGAAAGGCTCCTGATCCTGATCCTGATCTTGATCTGATCTGGCGCACTGTAAGTTTAGGGGCGATCTGCAGTCGTCTATTGGTGGAGAAGCCACTCGCTGAGAGGGGAAAGGTGTGCGTCGTGTGTGTATCAAGGCGGCGTGAGCCTATCAGGCGTGTCGACGATGTCGTGGATGAGTGTTTTCACGACAAGTAGCGGCAGCACTACTGAATCCCATGCATGCGCGTATATCCATACATGCTATTGCAAAGTAGTAGCACCACCATTGCTCCGATTGCCCTCTCTGGTATAATTCTGGAGCTGGATTCGACGCAACCGGCCCCTCTTTCTCTCCCTTGTCCTTAAAATGATGCTGAAGCGGAGAAATCTTTCCGGCTGGTCATTTTGGCTCAAGCGCCATGTCTTGGATCGCTTCAGCCGCACGGCCGGTCCCAAAGACGTCACCGACTCAAGGGAGAGGCAGCGGGGGCCACGTGCCGGCGTTGCTGTCAAGGGGGGAGCCAGAAGAAGGAATGAGGGCGGAATGTTGCTGTGACAAAGATGCTAAACATAGCAATGCCGGGTCTCCTCTGCCTTGCCGCCAGGCATAAGCTGCAAGGTATCCAGTACTGTACGTCCTCAGCACAGCGCAACTGGGTCTGTTTCCGGGCAGATTCGCCAGTCCACGGTGCGGCTGAAGGTGTTGGCGCCCATCGAACCCGAGAGGTTTGTTTCGGACGTGGCCCAAGCCGAGCCAGTAGCTTATCTCGCCGAAGCTCCATGGGTCTGGCTGAGGAAATCGGCGAAGTGGTGGCTCCCCGTGTTAGTGTCGGCTAGCTTCTGTCCCTTGTCCGCGCCTTCGATGCCCCAGATATATGTAGGAACATGGCACGATTTCCATTCTGGGTCTATCTGGTCCTGTCTGGGGTTTGTTTGTCATGGATACCTGCGCCTCGGCTGCTTATACTTGCGTGTAAGTGCACTGACAGCTGTGAGCGTTGCCCGAGCCCACAGCATGTCTCTGCTGTCGTCAAAACTCCGAATCCCCTGTCCAGTAATCTGAGTCGATCTCACTTCCCATGTGCTCAACATCGGTGAACCCTTTCCCAGCAGGTGTGAAGGAGGAGGTTTGACTCAGATGATGCCACCCCCAAATCCCAGAAGCGCCCGCATGAACCAATGGAAAAAGGGTTGAGACATTGTTGCAAACACACGCCCCCGGGCCCGAATTCCTGTCAATTTCGGGTCAGATGGAACATCGGGTTCTATTCGAGGGAAGCGCGTTGATCTTTCTATCCGACTCTGCCCATGGCAGCGGTTTGGGTGGATGTAGTAGTTGACTAAGGTAGGCAATAGTACAGTAGTACTACCAGTAAATGTTACTCCGTAGTCGTGGCTGTAAGAGCAAATCCTGTACTCTGTACTCTGTCCCCTGTACTCGGTAGCATTCAACATGCAATACTACATGAGCATGTGCTGGCCCTATGGTCGGCACAGCAAACGGCCAAGTTCCGGGTGACACCAACGACAATGCGTGGCCAGCTCCGCTTCTTCTCTGCGTTTATCCGCTGACCGGCCGGTTTATACGAGAACTTGTCGATTTGCTTGCCGTGTATCTCGAGCACGAGCCGGCGCGTGTCAGTGACAGCCGCATCCGGCGCCAAGAAGCAGTGTCCAGTCCCTTTTGCAGTTCCGTCACTCAAGGATGGAGCAACCACCACCATGACTGTCACATCTCAGATTCTTCTTCTCTTTCTTCTTCTTCCTTTTTTTTCAAATGCTCTCTTTCTTTGGCATCAAACGAGTCCCTAATTTCTCCGAGACGCAGCAAGGGTGACGATCCTCTTTACTTTCCCTTCCTTTTTCTGTTTGCTTTTTCCTACACCGGCTGCACGATGGTGGAGAGGGCCAGCCACGAAGGGCTGAGGAGGGGGCTGAGACTTTCCAGACCCGCGTGGCTGGCAACGGACTCACATGGTTAATTACAAGGAGGCCATACCCGGTTTTGGAGGCCATAATTGGTTGCGGCGTTTGCGGCATTCTCAAAGTGGCTTGACGGTTGAAGTCTCATTGCCTCGAGCCGACAAGGTTGGAGATTGGCCTCGATGGCGTGTGTTCGATCTATCCTGGACAAAAAGAAGTCAGTGCGAGAGTTCTAGACCAAGTACTCCTGGGCTGGCACATTCTTGCAATATGCAGATGCATGGATGCCTGAGCCTTTTTGATACATTGCCTTGTCTAGGGATAGATATGGCATCGTGATACTGTCTGCCGTCTCCTCTGCGTCTGTCCACCACAGCTTACTAACATGAGCTACTGCCACCTGAACACTCGCCCGTAACTCCTTCGTTAAAGAAAAGGCTTGCCTGCTTGTACCTAATCTACGGCTCCAGCCACTAGAGAGCTGCTAACACGATGGAACTAGTAGTTCAGTTCGATAGTCGATGAAGCGAGTGGCGGAGTAGTGGATCGTTTCCAAATCGTAAAATGATCTGGAAAAGAGGAGGGACCCAGCACGACGGGGGTGTACCAATCACCTGGGAGCCCCCAGCAGCAGCTGGCTCTCCAGATTAGCTTTCAGGACCAGGAGGGTCTAATACGGGAAAAGCGATAGCCGTAGCGGTAGTATGTGTCAGTTACGATGGAGGAGGATACCGCTACTCCAGTAGCAGATGGCTTGACACGAGTAAGGAGAAGCTGCTGCCCCCGGCTCTCTCACGAGACCAACGCGAAAATGAAAATCAAAGATAGACTCCCCTCCCCCCTGCTTGTCTCTCTCAGCTCGGCCTTTGCTGCCGCTCAAAGCCGGCAAGATGCATCTGCTCACTCCCATTTTGGAGTTGCGCAAACGCCAAAGCAAGGCTGCTGCGGCCATCAAACGGCCATCCGCATGATTGATGCGCGCGCACACTTTGTGCATATGCTTATACTATTGCGAGTGCTGCTGTAAGGGAGTTGTGGGCAGTACAAGGACGCAGTGGCAGTCTCTTACGGAACACTGCCTTGCTCGTTTGCCTCACATCGCGTCCCTCGCCGTCCACTTATACCCACTCTTTACTTCAGCAGAGCCCATCCAAGCAACATCCCAGCCGTCGTCACGCGGCTGTGGCACAATCCTGCTGCGTAGCTGCATATGCCATGATGCCCAAGCGTTACCATGGCTTGGGCAGCGGCCGGCGCTCTCCGGGATTTGACGGAGACTGAGATCAAGATTTGCTGTGATTGACGGTCAGCGTCTTTTTTCTGTTCTGCGTAACGAGCGCGATGCAACCGCCGTCGCTATCAAGGGGCCAGCCGCAGGTCGACAAGGGGGTTTGCAGCTCTCTCCATGTTTGTTCATCACAGTCGTCCTCCTTTGGTCCTCCTCTGGTGTTTCCCCTGTACGCAGGAGTGTCCAGGCTCTCCATTGCTTCGTCCTTTTTTCAAATTCTCATGCTACTAGCATCTGCTTGCGTGCTGCAGCTTGCATTTAGCAGTGCTACCCTGCCCAGGCAATGGTGATGGCCACGTCCAGATTTACTGCTATTCTTGACTTGTCGCAATCTATCTCAGGCGAGCCGAGCTGCATCTGCTGTGATAGTGAGCGGAAACGGGCAAGCGTGCGGGTACCCATGATCGCTGCAGGGTACTCCGTCTGCCTGTTGGCCATGGGCTGCGATCGAAGCCGTGGAGCCCCTGCTTGGCTCTCGATGGCACCCCGGCCCTTATGCTCGCCCGGTAAGCATCGTCGATTGCTGGCAGATAGTCGGAGCCACGGGGCAACAGCCGCTTGCTTCCAGCTTCGGGTGCGGGCATGACAATGCGCTGCTTTGACCGACGCCCACGCACATCTCTGCCATGTTCCGTAGACAAGGGAGACCAGGAATGTGTAAATGCCGGCAGACGCTTCATCTCCGCCAACGCCACGGGCTGTTGCAGCGAGGCATGGAGCGTGCGGGAAACGGACAAAGAATCATGCTTCACTCCCATCGTATCAGCAAATTAAACAGCATCAGCTCAGCTCTGGATCCCCATAATGTACTTCCCACTGCCCATCAAGGGAGACACCCCAGCTCTTCCTAACGCGCCACAAAAAAAAGCCACTTGAACAGGGGATCGTGTCGTTCGCAACACTCGCATCCAGGTACCAAGTACTCGCGCACTGCATGCCAAAAACGGATGTTTATGCTTTCCAAAATTTGTTTCATTTTTATTTTAATTTTCATATTTTGCATGCAGCAAGCAAAGAGCACATATATTATGCATGCAAAGTAGAGTGCATCAACAAGGACAAAAGGACAGCAAATATTGATTGCAGTTACGCATAGTGCATCTCTGTACTCCGCAGATAATGCGAGCTTGACGCCACAGCCCGGCTGCCTTGCCCTCTTTCTTACCCTATTGCCCTCATATATATCAGTTGGATCCAAGGTTTGGCTACGGCAGCTAGCCTCTATACATGCCAGCGCACACAAGAGTGTGACCTGACCTGGCATGTTTGAGCCTTTCTTCTCTTGTGTTAATGGAACATTGCAAAGTCGTAGCTTTGTCTCTCTGCGGGACTGTGATTTTACTGGCTGTTCTTGTCTTTATGGTTATGTAGCTTGTGGCTTGAGATGTTGGATAGGTAGGTAGATATGGTCTTTGGCTCTCTATATCTAGTATCCATCTATTTTTCCATCTATCATGTAACACCAGCCATGTATGTGTATCTGTAACTGTCCAGTATGTATCCCACCGTACCACAGCCGCTCGTCCAGCGTCACATTTTGTTATAAAGGTTCTATATATGGATATACATATTTGGCGTGGCCCGTAGCACATTCTTGTTAACAAGCCTGTGGGCGAAAAAGATATACTATACAAGATGCAAAGACAAGTAAAGACAAGAATCAGCAACAGGAGAACACGCAAGGTCCAACACACGAGCACCAGCGTATCACAAAGCATACACACACCAGGATGGGAGACACCATGAGACTAAGATTCCGCTTTCTTGTGTCCGATGAAGTCCAGCAGGCTCCCCGCCTGTCCGATCTTTCCGCGCCACCCTCTCCAGCCTCGTGCGACGGCGAGGTTTGGAAGAAACACGCCCCTCATTTCATCTACCGTACACGTGTAGTAGGAGGGGGAGAAGGAGAGGTACACACAAAGAGAGAGAGATGATGAGAGAGCGAGAACGAAAAGTGCGGATCGACATGGAGAGTTCAGATACATCTTCGCTCGCAAACAAATAACTTAGTAAAGGCCGAGAGCGAGAAAAGAGGAACTAGCCACTTGTCTACTTCTCCTTGTTTCACGCATGCATACTTGCAGGCTGCGTTTGCTCCAAAAAGCCAAAAGCCGTTCTTGTTTCCTCACCATGCTCGGCTTCTTCCAGCCCACTTACACTATATGACATGTATCTTAAACTAAGCCCCCAGCACATACTAAACTAAAAGCTCCTTCGGCACCAATTTCCGGCTCGCCTTGCATATCTTGCATGCATCTTTTTAGCTCTCACTTATGATTCCAAAAAAGACAAAAAAAAAAAAAAAATAAAAAAAAAAAATAAAACCCTTGCACGGCTTGTACCGGACCTCTGTCCCGGCCGCGTGGCTTAAATTCTTGGGGTTCTTCCTTGTTTGATGAGATGTGACTAGTTGGCTTCTCTAGCTGATGTGACTCGTTCGTTTTTTGGGGAAAGGGGCCCGGACTTTTTCCAACGTGGTTATGTATCTATTTAAAAAATGCAAACGCCATGGCATGATATTTTAGCAGTGCTACCTAGGTAGTGAAGTTGAAGCGATAGCACAAAGTTGCTTTTTCCTTTACGCTTCTAAACATGGGACCCGCCTCCTTGTACTTCGACAAGTGTCTCACTAAAAAAACATGTCCATGTCGTGGCATGGAATTCCATGTACCTCCTGTGCTCCATTCTATCATCGGTGCACAATCCAGATCCGGCTAGCAGTGCGCCAGCTGCTGCTCTGTGCCCTTGAATATGCTGAAAAAAAAAAAAGAAAAGAAAACCACGCGGTAATTCTGTTGGTTCTTTTACAAGAAAGTTCGAATCGGACATTACGGGGCACGGCACGGCCCCGGCTACGATGACGCTGCGGAGCAACAAGAAGAAAAAAAAAGCGGTCCTTGGCTCGGAGTCTCTTTTTTTTAAATGAGAATTAAGATGATAATGGCGTGTTGTTGGATGTTTTGCGCGTTGGGCTTCTCAAGAATGGAGCCTTCATCGAGATGGGACGATGTGGTGTAAGTCACAAAAAACCAACAGACCCAGATCTTTGCTGCAGGGATGTCACGGCCTCTCTCCAGAACCGAGAATGAGGGAACAACAGCAGAGACAAAACAGAACAGATACATGAGAGCAGTGTTCAGTTGCACACATTGCAGCATGTACATGTGCATGCACCAGCATCTTTCTCTTTTCTTATCATTGTGCGTCTACCCTGGCTCTCGTAACGGTGATTGGCTCCCCTCTTCTCCCCCCTTTTACTATACATCGCATAAATCTGTCTTTGCTTTTTTCCTTCTTGTTTCCTCGCCGTTTTTGTTTTCTCACCACTAGCACTAGCATCCTCCCAAATCCTCTCATTTCCTCATCCGTAGGGCCATGCATATCCGGCGCTGCAGCTACCCGACAGCCGATCCGTCACTTCTCAACTTCTCAGCCGCCCATTCCACAAAAGCAGGTGTGGGGACTTGATGATTCGCCCAACAGCTCCTCCAGCCCAACCCGTTGCTGTTTTTTTTTTATTCCTCTCTGTTTTTTTCTTTCTTGTTACTTTTGGGTCACGCTAAAAGGCGCACGAGCGTTGTACTGTATAGCAAGAACATGAATAATCACCTGCATGCATGACTGCAGGATTTTTATGATAAAAAAATACCAGAATTTCATGCAGTATATATGCGAGGGAGAGGCACATAGAGGGGCAAAATAATACAGAGTAAGCATCGCTAAATGGCTCCGCGCCTCTATTTTTTTTTTTTTTTTTTTTGGGCTTCTCAGGTTAATGAGCTCCCCTCCTTTACGACGCATGCAAGTCGGTTGCATTATTGAACATGTGCATGTGATGAACTCTGTGATAACTCCTGCATCTCCCTAATCATTTCTTTTCATCCCAAAAAATATACTACTTGTAACAACACCTACCTATGTGCTGAAATTGAAAGAGGGGGAGAGCGAAAGCCAAGAATTTTTGTCACGCCACTATGGCAAACATAGGAAAAAAAGCGCAGGGGGGCGTCAAAGCTGAAGACCGTTGAAGCTGAATAGCCAGAATTTCGGCCGCCACCCGAGTTGAGTGAGAAGAAAAAGAAAAGAAAAAGAAATGGCTGGGAAGTAAGGATCTAGACCAGGGACGTGGACGTTAAAATCTTGCATCCTGGATACTTGCAAGAAAGAACAAGAGCTCAGCCAATGTGCAATTCTTCCTCTGGCCATCGTCGCATAAGTCCTATAACAGTCTACCTATCTCTCAAATACTAGACTAAATCTCATTTTTGATATGATGTTAAGAATCAAAGACTACCTACCTAATCCGCAGCCTTATCTTCCTACGCATCAGCACTAACAAACAAGAAAGGAAAAGAAAAGAAAAGAAAGAAAAAAAGAAATGCCGCCCACTATCGTTGCCACACGCCCCCCTCAGAAAACAGAATGAAAAAAAAAAAAAAAAAAAAACAGGTATTTCCAGACGGGAGGGCTGCGCTTAATCTCACCCTTCTTTATACCCGAAACACGGCATCACCCCCTCTTTTTCTTCCCTCCCCAAGATCTCTCTTAATTTTTGTTCTAAATCAGACAAGTACTGTATCTTCCCCGACCCGATCTCATTAGTAAAGCAAGATGGGCGAATCACCGTTCGTATTACATAAAAAGCTTACTTGTACACCTTTCGCCATGACGCACCTGATTTTTGAGAAAAAATGGGAAAAAAATCCAGTTGGATGTAGTCAAATGCCAAGGCTAGCAGGAAGAAACTGTACTTGACGAATTTGTCAATCCCTTGATATATTTCATATTAACGCTGAATGGGGGATATTATTTTTTTCAAAAGTTTCCTTCTCATTCTGCCCTTGCCAATGCGACAAAGGTAGCACAGAGATACAATCAAATGTCATCTAGATAAAAAATAAAAAGAGAAACCCAAAGCTATCCTGGCATCATTGTCTCCAAGACAAAATCTCATCATCAATGGTAAATGTTGCCCAGACCCTATAGTGTATATTATTCAACGCCTGCAATGCCATGATTATTTGCCGCCCAATCCCAAAATCCCGTGTTCAAAAACACATGTACAATAAAACTCTCCATGCAGGCCCTCGGCAAGAAAATGGGTATTTTGTTCTGCAAAAAAATGTTTGTGAAGAAGATAAAAAAATGTTGAATGTTTTTTCGGGGTCATCAGCATGCTCTCCGCTTCGTAGGCTCCGCCATAAGATTCACAAAGAAAAGGAACAAGAAATCCATCGCGCAACGGCTTTCGTAGCTGTGAAAAGCGTAGAGCATCTTGTCAAGCCCCTCTGATGCTGCGGCTTTTAACTTCTTTCCTCAGGTTTGGGTCGTAGCGACCTTGCTTCGAGTTGGCGTTTGCGCTCCAGTTTGGCGTAATGGAGGCCGCAAGCATTGCAGAGTGTCCTGGCACCATCAGGGCCACGCCTCCATTCTGGGGTATCGATACGATTGCAGCTGTGGCATCGGCCAGGAGGGGCGGCACGCTATAGCTTGTTAGCACGATTCGTTGGACAGGTGGCAGCCACAGATAACAAGGTTCAAAACTTACACCGCGGCGCTTTTTGACTTCTGTCATGCCATATGGCTGCTTCATTGAGTCGCCATACATCTGAACGTCCTGATCGTCGTCATATGGGCCCTTTGGTTTGGCGCCATCGCGAGCCCTCTCGCTTTGGAGCGATGCTACGATTACTTCCCTGCATTGCTCAAGGGATCGCTTGAGGTATTCAACGTTGGATAGCATGTCGCTCACCTCCCGCTCGGTCGGAAGGCGCTCGGGGATTGGCTGAGATCCATGCTGCTCCTGCGCAATGCGTCCATAAGCCTCTGCAAAGTTGAAAATCGTTCGCGAGCAAGTCCCAATCTATGATTGTCCATTAGCGGTTGCGCTCCAATTTGAGCTCCGTGACGTTCACTCACTCTACTTAGGGCCTCCTGGTAGCTCCAGCTCTCAAATGATCGCGATGATCCGTTGTCATATCGGGCTCGGCCGTAGTCGGCCTCTTCAAGGTGCGTAGGCGTCGGCCGAGGGTCATATTGACCTGAGATGTGCGAAGCTGCATGGCCTCTGGGAGAGATCTGATAAGGGGGAAGCGGCTGCTGTCCTGCCGGAAGCGGTCCCGTCTGGTAAGGAATTGAAGTAGGTGGCGGCGGCTGAGAGTACACGCCATTCATTGAGTGGCGATCAGACGGCTTTGGCGGTTCAACCATGTGATGCGGCAGAGGGTGGGCATCGTGCTTCATCGGAGGAGTCGCCCGGCGATCAGATACAGGGGGCAGACCAGGTCGGCCACTGCTGAATGGTGGCCTGGGAGAATCAGAGTACGCGGGGTGGCTATCCTGTCGAGGGTAGGCGGCAGAGTGCAGAGGCTGAGAAGAGTGCTTGTCGGCTTCAGGATACTGTCGAGCCGATGAAGCAAACGGTGAAGGCAAGCTCGAGCCGGGCTGGAGAGGAGCATGCGCCGGCGGAGGGTACTGCCCCGGTCGCGCACCAGAAATCACCTCTGAAATCGATGGCAGCGACTGGCGAGCCGAAGACTCGTTATCGGGGGACGGTCGTCGAGGCTCTGAGGAAATCATATTGGCGACGCTTGGTCCAGACGACGGCGGGTGAGAAGAGTAGTTGGATGGGTATGACTGAGATGGGTAGTGAGCGTTAGGGGCGAGAACTGAGGCTGCTGCCATGACAGGCTGGTCCTGATACCGTCTGTCGACGGCTTCTCGTTGCTGCGGGTGTGGATGGGGAGGCTGCGATGGCTGATGTTCAAATCGCGTAGGAGTAGAAGAAGGACCAGTACTGGAGAGAAACGAGGGGGAGTTGTGAGTTAATAATTCCACAGATTTAGAGGGGGGGCGTACGATCAAACGGCTAGGCCTGGAGGAATGCATGAGTAAGGACGTACCTCTGTCGGGCTCCAACGTCACCCGCTTCCATAGCGTGTGTGGCAAGCAAAAGATCTGGCGCAAGTCAGGGTCGTCGATACATCTGACTTAGCACAATGCTAGGGGCACAAAAAGCGCTGGGTCGAGGTCGGCGTCTGCGGTGGAGAGTGGCCACTGGCCTGGCGACTTGGAAACGGGGCCGAGGATGATCGCAGCGGACTCGCATATGTAGGCAAGGTATATACCGTACAGGTATCAGAGAGTAAGCAGGCCAGGCCCAGACGTGGGGGGCCAGCAGCGATGAGTTGGGATTAAATACTGGCAGAGAAAGAGGGCAGAACGAGGGAAGCGAGCACAAGGCTATAAATGACGATGCTAATAAAGACCCGTCGCCGAGAGCTGGCAGGCCTGTTTCCCAGCGCGCAAAGACCGGGGACCCAGGCAGAGAGATCTAAAGCGACCTCGTGGTGGCGTCGAAATTGGGTGATGGGCGTTCCTCAAGCTGAGCCAGTACGGAGCCCACTCCGTACACCTCTGAGGCCGTGGCCAATGGACCGGGGTTCAACGACAGCCTTCTGAGATGGGAGGATGCCCTAACGAGGCCCTTGGCCGGCCCCAAGACAAGATTGGGGACAAGCAAGATGAGTGCGGGTGGGGACCAGGACCCAGGCAAATCCGCGGTACTGGATTGCACTTGCTTCTGCGTCCGAGCTAGCGACTGTGGTCGGGGCGGTCAGATACAAGTACATGGAAGGGTATAACGTGGATGTCGGGCCAAGGGGGTGAGCCTACGACGTGGAATCGAACCTTGCTCGTTTAGCGCCGGGAGGGGTGAAGATGACGATGGGCAAGGGCGGGAGTGAGGGCTGGAAGCCGTGGAAAAAAGGAAGACAGGACGAGATGCGGTGGGCCTTCTGCCCTTGCTAGGCACACGCCTCGTGCGGCGCTTGGAATGAAGCGACCAGCCAGTGCGGTGACAGGGGCGGCTGAGATGTAGACAGCGCACCGTCTTCTGCGCAGGGAGGTCGGAGGCGTGGACGTAGGCACAGGCTTGATATGTACGATGCGATACGATGCGCCGCGCAGCTCGTGGTCGTCGGGACCAGGTCGCAGCATGCGCGTAGGGCGTGCGCCGACTTTGACTTGTGGGCTTGATCTCGATTCGCGCCCTTCCTCGACGCCACGATATGGAGTGTTCGCGCAGCAGAGAATGCCTCTTGCTGGAGGTGCCTGTTTGCGGAGCTGAGCAAGTCGAATGACACTGGCAGCCCAGCTGATGGGGACGCCCTCAGTCAGCCATTGCCTGTTACTTGCGTTCGAGCAGGCGTATCCAGCAATGGTTCAGCCAGCCCTGCTTCGCAGCCGCTTCGAGAACAGTCGCAAAGATGGGTCATGGCAGCGGGGAGATAATGCATGAAATGGACGGAGCATAAATGAGATGAAATGATCAAATCATGGAGAAGGAGAATATGATAACCAGGCCTACTACTAATGCTATGACCACAGCAAGTATCGATACGAGCCTGTGTCGTAGTTACCTGCCTGCCACTGGTTCCTCCCTGCCTTAGCAGCAGCCTACGAGTTTAGATGCCCCGTACTTGCAACTTTTTACGCACCAACGGTGCAAAGATAAATGAGATAAAGCGGGAAAAAAAAAACGGAAAGAGACGCCAGGGGTTTTGGCCCGCTTCCAGACGAGATCAGCAGAGATTTTGTAGGGGTGCAACAACGGGGGAAGGAGGCATCGGCTCTAGCCTAAGCCACTCTGGGGAGCGCACCTGCTCATCCCCATTCAGCAGCTTCATGCACGGCCTCACCGCAGACACATAGCGCCACGTGTGTCTACAAGATGTATCTGGTACGCGTGCTCTGCCCGGAAGTTTCCTTCTTTTGAGCACCAGCAGCTCCGATGAGAACAACATCGCGTAAATGCATGCATGCGCAAAGCCAAAGTGCCTTCTGTCCCCTCTTTCATTTCTCCACATCAAAGCATTTGTAAAGGAGAATGCTCAAGGCAGATACATACGGCAGCCGTTGGGCGTTGGATGCATGCCGTAGATGCTTGGCAGCCCGTGTCAACTGAATCGAGCACATACAGGCGGTCGGGAAGTACTCAAAACCTACGTGTACTCGCGCCCCGTACTGCGCTTTAGCATTGAACTGCCTGAGGAAATGCCTGGAGTCGACGGTACGGGAGCTTACAGGTACAACCGACACTGAGTAAGGCGGTGCCCAGGGACTAACTAAACCTTGCTACTCCATATCGCGCGGCACAGTGAGATGTGCCTGTCTCATCGGCGCGATCAGACATCTACGATCACGAGCCCGGCGCGAGAAGGGTCGAGGCCCTGCCTTTACGACAGGATGACGCCCGGCTGCCGACATCGTCAGCTTTCGCTGCTGGCCATGGTGCTGCTAGTAACTCTACCGCCGGCCGCTGCATTCGCCTACCACTTCTGCTCACAATGCTGCAGACACCGCGATGAGGATACGGCAGGCAATTGGCGCGTACTTGTAGCTGGAGACGCCTGATCATTGCGAAATCCAGCAGTCGCTGCCGGCTGCACCCGTTTGAGCACAAGTGCTATCGTCATCAGGCTGTTGCGAGATCTCGACAGACCAAGGAGCCGACAGGGAGGATCGTGCATGCATCTCCATGCAGGATCACAGCTGACCACTGCAACCGGTAGCAGCAATTGTCGCCGGCCGCCGGCGGGATCTCAAACGATCCAGAACTCTCGTCACTTTGCTCGTCATACTGTGCTAGTCCTGCAACCATGACCGCCGATGCGCTTACTTGGGACGGCTCTTAGGGCAGGGGAGATGCCAGATTTGCGGTCCCCAGAATCGGGCCTCTCAGTGCCGTTGCTGGACAGCAGACTCTGATCTGGATAGTTGAGTGGTTCCGTCTTTGCTTGTGTCGAGCCGTTGGAAAATCGTCTGATCCGCGTATAGACTACAAACTATCATACTCCTGCTGCGTTATTGGCAGTAAATGCCACTCGTGTGCCCGGATCCATGACCTCCTTATGCTGGCGCCATCTCATTCTGCCCGCTGTGGCCTGAGAATCATTCGTTGAGGATGCTGGAGGGTGTCGATACCGTACAAGGGACGACGCCTCCTGGTCGGTCTGGAAGGAAATTTCAAGACGATGCGACGTAAAACCATAAGCGACAGAGTCTACTCCGTAATTGCTGCACTGTCTCTCACTCACTTCTTTTCGCCCCCAGTTAGCGCTCTCTGCCGTCCTCAGCAACCGCGTTTTCCTTCGACCGGTGCTGTTAGCGGTGTTCGCCTACCAGGAACCTTGGCGCCATGTATATCTTGTATGGAGTGGTCTCTGCGGTAAATCTGGCCCCCTTCAGCTGGGGTTTTGGTCACCATGCATCGTGCTAGCATGGCTTCAAAACCTACAATTGGTGGGCCATTGTCCTAAACTTGGCGACGGCCGCAGCTCAATGAACCCAACGCTTGCTCCTCGGTCAGCGGTCTACTAGTGGTTTGCTGTTGTTCACTTCCTTCCATGTCGTGGCCACCAGGATCATCCCATGCGGGTGTCCCGGCGACTGCGGCGATGATTATCATGACAATGCGGGCCTAGTTTTCGTCTACTGAACACGAGATGCAGGCAAAGAAGAACACCACCACAGCCTGACGAATAGCATCGCTGTGGCCAAGATAATCCATCTCCAGAACATAAAGAAGGCCAGTAAAATTCCCAACCACTTGAGTTTTCAGAGCAGACCCTCTTCATTCTGCGGCTGGCCTAACCCGGTGACATACCAAAGGAGTCACTCCAAACATGCTATGGACTGCTAATCTATCTCGGCAAGACTAGGCGGTCTTCGACTACAAACTAGTCTACGAGAATCATCTACACCGTGTGAAGTACGAGGTGTTCGTGTTAAGCTACTGGGTGGCCACCATTTCACTGTCTAGCTGCACACAAGCTAGAAGCAGTGGCGCTCCGATAGCTGCGTGCGGGTGGCACCCCGTTGCAACCGCTCGCTGCCTTGTAAGATGGCGAGATGGCCCGTCGACCCAATCTCGCTGAGATATTGCTAGCTTAGATCAGATGCCTCCCAACTGTGGATCTGGATCACGCCAGGTCAGGCGAGCCCTGTTCTGCTCTTTACAGAGTCCAGTGTCAGCCTCTCGCACACTGTGCTACTCCCCATATTATTCCCTCCATGACATTCTGGTCACATTTGCTGCTTCAGCAGGTTGGGAGGGCAGCTGGATAGCCTCGATCGATGCCGCGTTGTTCTCGGAGACAGGGTGCCAATGCCGTTGTTCAGCCAGACATCACCTATACATATTGAAGGAAGTCCTTTCGCAGAGGCGTTTCTGCCACGCTACTGTCAGCCGCCCCAACTTATCAACCACGTTGTGGCTTGTTCGTAACACCTGTGCAGCCGTGCCGTACGACTAAGACCTGCGCACAGCCGATGTCACCCTTTCAAAGCCTAGACAGCAGCTACAATTTCAGTACGAGCCCGAAGCATCAGCCTATAATTTCATCACGAAGTATCGGCGGTTCATATTCTCCCTTCATAATGCCATCTCTCTCTTGCAAGCCGATATCATCAACGGATGCCGTCAAGCTCCCTTCGATCTGTAACTTCTTTGCAGACTCTAAGAAATGTCCAAGCAGAGGAGAGCAAGCACGCCGTTGACACAAAGCTATCAAGTTGCGAGGACATTGCCCCTCTTTTTACGTGGCTACTCAGCTAGCCCCCGAATGTCCCAGTCCAACTCCATAGGTGTCATAGATATCAGCTAGCATCAATTTTGTGAGCTGTATCCAGCTCATTCGAGAATCTGGTGGCCGCTGAGCGTCTCTCAGGCACACGAAGGAGCAGCAAAATCCCGGCCACAGTGCCAGCTTGCGGAAAGGCTACAGCACAGAGTAACATGCTTGTGCACTAGCTTCGATCTTGCCCCGGCGGCTGCTCCTCAACTCCATGATCTTAGCCACGTTGCTCTACACTCAATAGTTCGCTTGCTTTACCCATGTGATATGCATTATGTATGCTACGCAAAGCAGCCTGCGTGCATAAACAGTAAGCCGCTGAGACTTATCATTTGGCTATTAGCAGCGGTGAATAAGCAAGCCTGGCCAAAGCCAACTGATGAGTCCAAAACGCGAATGCCTCACCATCATATTCATATTCGCTCATCTTTGGCCCTCGTGGCGCCTTAGCCCGCTTGCGGGCCCCGGAAATTTAAATGCTTTCAAGCATAGCTCAATCTTGTGTTTGCTACAGCGAGCCGAATCGTATATACGGCTGTGTCACCAGCCATTGAAAGGGCTGCGGTGAGAGAAGACAGGAGATGATACTCCGTCGACTTCCATCTGAAACATCAATGGGGACCAATTTCATCAGCTTGAAGGTTGTTCACTCTCTATACTAATTCTGGTTCAAAGGAAAGAGGCCCTTCCTCAATCTTACCCACTACTTGGAGACAAAAACGGCTTGACCAAGACCTGCACCGCTCGATCTAGCAAACACGTTGCAACACAGGCGCTATATTGATTTCGGCGACATGAGACGGACCAAAGCGGGGTTTAATATATTTGCTTGGTCTGGAACAAGAGCTTTTTCTTCTCGCAAACGGAGCTGAGGCCTCAGCTCGGGATCTTCCACCGTGTTTAAGCAGGAATCTGGCCAATTCAGGGCAGAGGGAGATTTAAAATTGACGTTGTGTTTGCAGGGACCCTTGCGTGTCCGGATAAAGTCGTCCATTCCATGGGCGAATGGAACACCCCACAGGTGTCGGAATCGCACGTGGCGTGTGCTTCTAGCTCCCAGGCTGGTAGAATCGAATATTCTTCCTGTTCCAAGCGCAAAAGGCGCCAAGCTACTGGCAGTCCACTTTTGACTAAGGCATCGTTCAGCCATAGCGTCGATTTTGTCTTCTTGACTTCTTGATGGATCGATCAAACGGCGTCCCACTCAAGGACCACTTTTCAGATGTTTTTTTTTTTCTTTCGATCACACGCACATGCGCCGAATCTCAACGCCCGACACGACCCTTCTCCATTGCGAGCCGGTTTACGAGTCAACGAAATTAGCATGCGTTAGCCTGCCCAGACGATGCATGAGCCGCTCCAAGCCATGTTCTCGTCCTCGTACATGCACGTCCCGCGAACAGTCACATCCAGTGCCGTGGTCTCTCTTCTTTTCCTGCTGCCATTGGGCCTCGCAGCCCCCTTCTCTTGTAAGGGCGTACTGTAGGCCTGGCTTACTGTAGCAGCTACCGGCTGGCGAACCTTGGCTGATTGGCACTGCAGAATGAGAAGGGGGAAAGTGCGACGCTTGGATCCAACACTAATATGGCGACTACTCGGGGCTATACTAGACCGCCGCAGGGCGGCGACCTTTGAGATCGGCCGTTAAGCTGCCCAGCCGCTCATTAGCAAGCGAGGATCCGCTGGAATAATAATAGCACCTCTCAGTATGGACCACGCTGTTATTCATCTGTATTCGGCTTGTTTCTTGTCTAAGCGAAGGACAAGTCCCATCCCCGTCCCTGCCCCTTTGATCGCCGCAATCGCTTACCCACAGCCGCCATCAAACAGCGGTGCGTGCAAGGCAGACGGATGTTCACACTGCAGCTCTAGTGGTGGCTGCAATGCTGGCTATGCCGCAACAGCGGGCGGACAATCTCACGAATCAATCGTTTCATGGCCATCTATATAAGCCGTGTGGTGTGACTGGTAATCTGGGCATCAGCTAGCGCGCCGCGCGAGCTTGATCAGAACAATGGGCCGTTTCCAAAGCTGGAATAACCCTCCGAACAGCATGTCCGTAAAAATCCTACCGTATGCGAAGTGAAAAGCATGATGCATCGGTTACATGTCAAATTAACATGTACGCCTATGTGGGTTACCATATCCTAACCGGCCTATCGAACGCGTTACGAAGTGCATTGGCTATAGCTCCCTATCATCCATCCTGTTGCCGGCAAATGCAGCTCTCGCGCTTTCGGGACATTGGCGTGGGATCAGTTACGCGTACGGAGTACCTTCCGCTCATGTCCTGCCGGCTCCCCTTTTCTGCCCCCATCCACGCCCGTCCAAGGTCTTATATACGTGTTGATTGAGGCCATGGAATTTCAAGCAGCATCTCTCATCAATATGGAGCCTCGGCGTTACTACTTTCCGCATTAGCAACCAAGTAAGCACTCGACTGGAAGTATCAAGATGGTGGCCACGTAGAACAAAGTAGTGCTATATGTAATCGCTTAGCCTTGTCTATATGAGCTTACAGCACGGGAATACCAGAACCATCAGCTGTATACTGGAAGGCTGAGAAGCGATCGAACTTTGCAGACTGACGTCGGATGGCACCCACCCCAGCGTATACAATTTCCTTTCTCGTTTAGCATCTGAATCATTGCGCATGCATACTGATACTGCATGCTCTCTATATACAGGTTTAGCCCGATGAGATGACGGCATAGATATCATTTCCTCCAGAGTTATTGATGGAACGGACTGCGAACATTGCCTGTGGAACACCTTATTTACTGCCCGCTCTGCATCTCTTCTTCTCCCCTTTGTGAGTGATCATTCTTATACGCATTACCTTACAACTATCAATTTACTCTTACTGAGCTGGATCCATCATACCCAGCTAGTGCTACCTAATCTGACGAGGCGACACTAGGTGCCGCCGCGAGAGGCCTCTAACTCGCTTTTGCAAAACCCTGTTTCAAGACAGCTAGCTAGACACAGTGGTCGTCATGCATGATTGAAATCGTTTGGATAGATGACAAATGATAGACTGGAGATCTGGTCACGGCTGCTAGTACAGATTTCCATGCAACGGGGGCTAAGGTTAAGAATTGGAGAGCGACAGAGTAACAGATTTATAACGCCAAAATTGAACAAAAGCTCAAAAAGAAAGGGGGTATCCCTTCTCCCAGAGATTCATAATTCTACACCCCCATCGGCAACAGCCGGGTGAGTTGATATCTACTGCTTGTTCAAGGGCGACTCCGAGTTCTTGGACGGCGCAACCATCAGGTGAAATTTGTCTGCCTGTTACATCAGATGTACCCACCGGCGCTGCTGAGTCGTATGCTGCATGCGACACGACGAGACACGACGAGACACAGGACGGCATCTTGGTTTCCAACGTCCAATTACAGTATTTGGAAGGAGAGGATGGAGTAAACGATCTTGTGATCTGGGAGATCGACCGTCTAGGATGAACCATATTTATTCTCATACAGTACATGAGCTCGATACTAGGTATAAGTATATCCGTGCCTATTATACTCCCAACTTCGTACTCGCTTCAGACGCACGTATTAAACACTCAGGTGCAGCTACTGCAGCTTCGGCGTGAGATTTACGCTCCGTGTGACTGATCGTACACTAGATGGATCAGATGGGCCGATTTCTTGCTGCGAAGGGCCCAGGAGTGGTTCTAACGATAGCCTTCCAAGAAAGACTCGCTGCTGACCATTCCAGGCTCTTTCATCCCAGGCCACGCATATTAGAGGCCGCATCTCGTAACAGCTGTGATTGGTAGTAATACCTTCATAGAACAATGTTTGCCGGTCCCCGGATTGAGGGGTTTTCTTTTTACAAATGGGATCCAAGGCCATCAACGAAATGAGGCTCCGATTAGCTTCCAATTCCTGAGAAACCGCAATGAGATGAAGGCCATTTCTTTAGGCTGCAGGATGCATCTTGAGCCTAGAGCTACCATGCCGGTCGGGATCGGGGTCGATGAAATGACGGATAATCTGAAAAGCGCTGGGGTTAAAGATTCTCGCATGATGATGTCAAAGACCCATGGCCATGGCTCCGCTTCCGGCAAAATAGGCCTGCAAGCAGGCTGCACAAAGGCTGAAGTCGATTGCCCTGCAGGGGGCTTCTTATTCACACACCAGCCTGGTGGGCGATTATTGGGTATTATGGGCTAATGATACAGTATAAGTGAATTGGGAGTCGAAGAGCTCCAATAGGTAATAATCGTGACCAATACTTGAGTGTGATAGATCACTAATGGCATCTAGGACCATCATTCATTCAACGCCACACAGGCAGGTAAGCCAGATGCTGCGTGAGTGGTGGCGGCCATTTTTGTGTACGGGAGATTTATTTTCAGCCATTTGCAAAGCGCGGCTGTGCCCGTCATATGTCAGCCGGACAATGTGTGATCCTACTTGCAGACATGTCATCATCAGAGTTTCCGCTTCTGAGCCAGACTGGGGGCACATATTAGGCCTAGGACGTGTGAGTATAGGGAATGTGATGTGTAGGAAATGATATGATAAGAATGTGAAAAAGAAAATTGCAAATACCACCCTGCCACTCCGTACTCTACGCTTTTTGTATAAGCTGGTTAAATTAAAAAGAGATACGGAGATGGGGAGGGGCCTGGAGAAGAAGATCTCTGAGTGGAGGGAATATACACGGTACGATACGATACAGTACGATGAGTGTGGATGCGGGTGTGCAGATGCATGGATGTTCCTGTAACGTATACCTGCTTTGGGCTTTTGGAAATAGAGAAGAAGTACTGTAGCATCGCTGCAAGCACAGTTGGGCTGAAGGGTGCCTGGTAAAGGTGCTGCATGACGGCCTAGAAAGAGAGCCCAAAGGAAGAAGTGTGTGCGACCTTTTGGGTTCGGTTTGACGCCGATGATAGGTTGTGGTCGTGCCCAAAACAGCCGATACTCCAAGAAAACCCATTGCCTATGTACATTTCTGGCGCCATTGCTTGCGCAGAGACGTAAAGTAGATACTGCTACGGATGCTAGGCTAGAAATTGACGCACCATGTACTGCGCCAACAGCATGCATGGGATGGAGGCGGCTTGGCAGAGCATCTGGACGAAATGAATGAGATTGGATTGTTCATGCGTCGCCCCAGCCAGTGGCCTCTAGGCCGGGCTCTTCTAAAAACTCACGCCACTTTGTTGGGTCTCTTTTATGAGTTCTTTTTCTCTCTCCCATTTCTTGGCTGCCTCGATTTAGACTGAGATCCATTCAAGTTTAGAAGGAAGGGTGTATTTAATGTATTGTTTCTATTGAGACTATATGAGGGGTGAGATACTGAATTGCCTTGTTCACTGGCTCTCATTTCCCCTTCTGCTGGGTTTCCGAATGGGATGCCTCCGATTCATAGGGATCTATGATGTCCTTCTTTAAGCGAAGCGTTCACGTGGCTAGCCCAAGTAGTCATTCATTTACTTTGGAAACCAGAGATTGGCTACATTTACGAGATGTGCGAGATGCAGTACTTCTCAGTAGGTACCTTAGTAGGTGGTACTAGTAAGTATAAATGCTGCTGGGATGTGGCGGTAGATTCAATGTAGATGCGCGGCAGGCTAGATCGATGGCAGTACCTGTCTAGTACTTGGTGCGGTAGCAGCGATATTTTTAGTATGGGCTGGCGCATCTTTATTTGACGTTTTATTTTTGCCCTCGATTTCGGCATGTACGACTGACTTCAGGTGCCTTTTCAAGGAATAGCCGTCTTATGTCAGGCAGGCCGGTGCGCGCAATGTAGACAAACTAAGCAGCTGCCATGGGGATGGTGGGAAAGTGCAGGAGCGGGGCGCAGCTTCCCTCATCGCCATACTGTAAAGAGCAGGAAAGCGCGACTGCAGATACCCTCCAGGCAAGTCAGTAGGGAGGGAGGCAGCGTCTAAGCCGAATTTCCTACTCCCACGCCATCGCCGTGATTTTGGCCTCTAATCTTCTTCTTCCCTCCTTTCCCTCCCGAGCTCGACACCCTCGCCCGTGACCTGCGTCTACCTAGGCGATGCTCGAATGGCAGTGCTTCTTCGCGCGCGTCGTCGAGCCAATCTTGACTCCTTGCTGCGGAAAAGAACCGAAAACATAGTCTAGGCTGCGTCATCCTTGGACATTTACTGGCTTTGCGGCCACCAATCGCTCCATCGTGGCCCTTTACGAGATGCATGAGTAAGTTTGCCCTCGGCTTTGCTTACCATGGCGAGATGTCTTGCCGACGTGACAGGTCTCTTTTTGTTTGGCCTCTTTTCCCTTTTGCCTTTTCCCCCCTCAAAGCTTTAGCCACTTGGTATTAAGGAGGCTCTGTTGACCGTTAGACAAGGGGGCAAGGGGGGGGCGCTGATACGACGCCGTTGGTACCTACTCGTCGCGTGGAATAGCCGGGCCATCGACGCCGTCTCCAAGTTCTGGGTCGATCCCCATGTCGATACAGTATGCTACGGCAGATTTCCCCTATTGGGACTGGCAGATTTGGAGAGCTGCCTCGCGCTCGTGGTATTATAGAGCCATGCTACTTTTGCACGCTCTATGACTCCGCATACCGACAAGGGGGAAAAGCACAGCTCCTTCCTAAGAAAAGGAAGGCAAGCACGAAAAGGACAATGAGATTTCTTTGCCAGCAGAACTCCGCAGACTCCTTAACAGCTCTCCTTTTGATCTTCGAGTAATGGCTCTCTCCTGAAACGAAGAACTCGATCCGATCTCGGTTGATTGCACGCTCCCGCACTCAAGGCAGGCACATGCATGAGCACACGAAACACTGCTATATACATGGACGGACAAGTGCTGCGTACAAGTGTGCACTGAAAACACAGCATCATTTGCAAATCGGTACCGGTCTGGATCGGCGGGAGGCTATATCGACCCACCTGCGCGCTGGCGATGGGCTGTGATAACTTTGCATGCGCAGAGTTGCAGTAGTAACCCTACTATTTGAATAGCAAACAATGAATGCTGGCAACTCAGGCGCCACTAGAGAAATCGGCTGGCACACGGTCGATAGCGCGATTCTCATGCGCCCGGCTTCATGTTTCTAAAACGCACGCCAACCCCGCTATGCTAAACTAAAGATGCGACAAGGCAAAGATGCATCCGAAGCTAGAAGATGACGCCAAGGTATCCTGAGAGCATCGCGGCAGCTTTCCATTCCCTTGTTGCTGCAAACTGTAGCTCTAGACCGACCACTGCCAGTACGAGTAGTGTGCAGAGTACGGGAGCGGCTTCACTTTACAAGCCTTCCTCTTCGTCGACAGAGCCGGCGGACCAATATCTCCTGCTGCCCGCTCAGCCTTACAGCATCAGCACAGCTAAGGAGGCTGGATGCTACACTCCAGTTTGATGGAGCTGGCGACGACACGAAGACAGCCGGCTTTCTCCCATCTCTGATTCGCTATGTGCTTGCTACCTACCCTTTGAGAATCATAACATCTCATCTGAGACCCGATCGGGGCTAGCATCCCGCTTTTCTCGGACTCTCTCCGTCGCTATTCAAGCATATATCAATTTTGGTAGTAGTGGCTCGATACGAAATACTACCCATCTGATACTGTAAAGGAGCAAGGAAGTCGGCTTCAGCCAGAAATGATATCGGTCCCTTGTACCATGTACGAAGTACGACAGGCATCTTGCACTCTCTCCACGCGCTTTAATGGCGTCCCCACTTGACATCTATCGTCATCTGAAATCGTACCATTATTTACGGGCAATTTATAGGTCGGCCGCACAGTATAAAGCGCAATACCCCGGTTCATGGCGGCTGGGACTCGATTCTAGCTGGAATAGCTGGAATATGGGCTCCGTATTGTGCCTGCAGCCGACACTCATAATGTACAAGTACGCTGTATACGAATGGAGTGCCTCCCGGGCACTACGAAAGCGCTGCCGACTGCGATTGGAGCATAAGAGATAACTACACCCTCGTTCACGGCTATTCCGTGCATGATTGGTCAATTTTAACCACCATAAGGCAAAGGATTTCATGCACGCAGCCCATTATACTCGTTTGTCCATCGCACAGTCAGAAACAGAAAACAGACAGTGTGATGATACAATTGGATCAAAACGAGCAAGCACACGAAATGGAATACTATAGTAGGCTGTACTACTATTGGCAATATCATTCTGCGAAGCTCGGAACAGAGACTGCAAGGCCACGGCTGACGCAACGCAGACTCTCCTTATAATACGCTTCGATTTGTTCCTAGATCGCGCACGAGGAGTTGAAAGATCTCGCTTCCACTGACAAGGACAAGGGACGGTCCGGCATCATCAGCTTGGGACGCACTAACTGGGGACGGGAAAGGCCTGATTCTCTGACTACTTTGTCTTGCGGTCGACAGCGGTACATGTTGCCGCCTCGCAGCGGTCAGATTGGTCGATTCTCGGCCAACCTGGGTCTAGATTGGCCATTAACCGCGTTTGCTCACGAGTTCGCCGAAGGGGGTGCAAGGATCATGCAAGTCTAGTCACTTGCTCCATACCGTGCATGCGCAGCCCCCGAAACCGAGCGCCGACCTTATCGAGTTTGCATCTGGACGCTTGGAACGTGCATGCGCCTACCTGTACGTACAAGTATGTATGTGTGTATGCGCACGCGCGTCTTATATGCAAGCCTTCAGAGGGATCACACAACCAAAGGCAGCTATTACGCACTGGAAGCTTGCTGAAGCTTCGCGGCGCAATCCCACTTCATATGCCGCTGTCTTAGACGACTATAAGCAAGCAGCTCTTTCTCTCTATAAAGCTGCCCAGTGGTTTCGAAAGTGTCTCCGGGTTATACACCCCCAGTATATCCTAGGCTTTACTGGCGTGAATGCAATTGGCTGCCTGGTGCGATTGACAGCTTTGGTCCAATGCCACGGAGGCGGTGACAACAGCTGTGTTCAGCTTAGCAGCTCGAAAGAGAAAGAAAAGCAGCCTGTGTAGAATGCCTCGCTCCCCATTGGTCCTCAACAACCCCCATTCGTCGGCTCATTTTTGGCACATGCGAGTACCCATCAGTCGACAAGCTGACATTAGAGATTGACGCGTATCGGCGACTACCATCTGTGTCGGTGATCTATATGCTTGTTTCGCGATTGGGTCTGCCCTAAGCTCCTTCATCCTCTCCTGGCAGCGCTGGAAGATGCTGATCGTGGCTGTCGTGGCCCCAGATTCGCTCCTCTTGGGGTGGATAAGAAGATCACGCAGTCACTGCCGAAGCAGTTGATGGGCCGTGCCGTGCCGGTGCTGCTTCGCTCGCCCTCTGGTACGTGGACGAATAGAACAGCTGGATCACACAAGCATATCCCATGTGACTTTGCAGCGTTTCTGCCTAGCCATGCGGCAACTTCAGGGAAAAGAATCCCATTCTGTTTATAGTTTTACACCACCAGAACGATGAGTCTGCTGCTTCGGGCTTCATCATCGCAACCTATCGCCGATGTAAGGGAGGGTGCGAGAAGCATTTGCCAAGCCAAGGTATATGCGAGCTGTCCAAGTACGAATATGGAAGATGGAATCGCGCTGGCTATCTTGGGCCTTGGACTTTGTACGGAGTACAGTACGCTGCCTCACATCTGGGCGCTTCATGTTTAACTCCCCGGAGTACGCACCGCGTGGTGGTATCGAGTACGTCTGGACAACAGCTCCACTTTAGTTTTTTTGTCGACATATTCTCAAGACACCCCTTTCCTAACCCCGGCCTAGGACATAACTGCCGGCCGCTTACGCGCGCAGCTACATCACATCGGAGCACCGAATTAGTCCCATCTGAAAGCATCATGTCACATCTGATAGATTCTAGATATCCTTGCTGAGAACCTGGTGGCCTGAGCCTGATACAGAGCCACTCTCTGCGGGCCTTTTCTTCTTTTTTCTTCCTCTGGCCCCCTACTGTAACTGTATGCTCGATTTCCGCCTGTTTGAACCCCCCCTACCCTTGCTCTTCTTTCTATGGGTCAAAGATCGATATGTATACGCAGGCCTGTATCAAGAGAGTATACTCCTTGCGACTCTATCGAGCACCTCACGCTACCTAGACCGGTATGCGCCTAGGAAGGGTACTGACAGGCGTATACGGAGCGCCCTGTGCAGCTTGATCCTTTTACAAAAGGGCCCAGAACGTCGCAATGTTGTCTATCTGCATGGAGACATTACACTCCTGGCGTTTCCCTTGCCCTTGTAATTCGTGGGCTCTTCCGAGATGGTACTGAGCCAGCAGCTTTTTGCGAGCGATGAACGGATCGGTTTCAGCGCTGTTGAAAGGAAAGAACCGGCGATAGTGCGGGTGTGTCGAGAGGATTCGTCCAGATGGTTGGTAGGTAAGGCATTGCTACCCACAAGCATTACCGCCACCACTACAGACGCACGGAGTTGCAAGATGTGAGATCGCCATAGCGTGCTTCACCACTAGAGCACGCCTACTAATTAATTACCAATGGAAATATGGGGTATATGGCTTCTGATCCGTGGCTATTGCCATCCCGAGACACGGAATCTGAATGGAGCGGCCCAGATGAGCAACCTCCAGCCGCTAGTGTGCATTGCGAGGGTTCTAATATTACTAGCTGCGAGAAAATCGTATGATTTTTCCACCGGGCGTGGGGAAAAAGGCATGTATGTCCGAAAATGTCTTTGAACCCTTTTGGCTGTCCTTTTCCCCTCGCCAGTGCCATACAGGTAGCTCATTCGGACACCGGCAGCCCTCGTCTTTCCCCGAAGGAGCATCGTGTCCGCCGGAAGCCGCTCTCTGAGCACTCTACTGTACCAGCGATATTTCGGCTTTGGTAAGGGGTGTGTTCGAAATCGGCCTTGCCGAAAAGGCTCTGCTTGGGTTCAAGGATGCTGGCCGACTTTTGAGATCAGTGGTCGAGGGGGTGCCCTGGCGAAATCTTTTATCAGCATGGAGGCGTTGGAAAAATCGCAAGGGTGGGCCTCGGTGGTGCTGCCCGCTGTCAATGATGCCGATCGCTTAAATCTAGCCGCACTGTTGCTCGTTACAACCAACTTGGGTGGACTGAGGACGGAGTTCAATCCGGCGGGAGACAGGAATAAGGAAGACGACAGCCTAACGTGGACAAGCAATTTGCGACGGGTAGCCACTTTTTCTGTTTCGAGCAATAAACAGTTCATGCGATCGTCGATCGTGTGACTTGTCCGCGCCCGGCGCCGGGGGGGGGGGGGGGGGGAGTCCCTTTTTTATTTTCCCCTTCTCTTGGAAGCGAAGCGATCTCTATGCAATTTAGGGTGCGCCCACTCCTCCCATTAAGGTCTACTCGATCATATATCTAAAGCAACCGGTCTCGCCCCATATCGGGGCAAGCGACGATGCCCAGGGAGAGAGGCAGAAAACGGTTTACGCGACCCAGGCTTTTGGCCATGCATTGAACGTAATCTCATCCGCGACATTTGGAGAATTGGGGGACCCATATCGAGACAGATGGGGGACTTTGTATGGGGAAGAGAAAAGAAGAACGAAAAGAGGGACGAAAAAACTCCCAGATTAGGGCATAGGTAAGTACTAACTAGTGCGTTGCCTTGAAGTGCGTATACCTAGTGGGTTCTCCATACTGACAGGTAAGAAGGCGTGCAATTGCCGGCATTTCCTCCGACCCTCCCTCTTCTCTCTGGCAGCGGAGCTTAAACAAGCGTGCGTCGCATTGGAGATGATATAGGTAGTACGGAGTACGTGATAATGCTCTATGACATCAAAGTTGCCTTTCACTTCTTCTTTCTCGCTCTTGTTTCCCCTCCGCCCCCCCTTTTTTCTTTGTATTTTCCCACTGCTTTGCTGCGCCTACCTACGTGGAGATGGGTATGGATATTCACACTGAAACTGCCATATACAGGAGGGGAGGAAAAAGCTGCTAAGATGGCTTGCTTATACGAGAAGGGGAGCAAGTATACCTGTACGACTCATGTCTGAACCTCGCAACGGGGCCTCGCGGGAGCTCCGGGGCGCAGTTGAATCATAATGGCCAGGCATAAACTCGGCCGATTTTTGCTGATATAAGAGACCAGGAAGAAGAAGAAAAAGGCCGATGTTCAAAAGCGTGCTGTCTGATGGGTAGGTAAGTACAGTAAGCATGCAGCAGCCAACAGTAAACCTAGGCGGTGAGACCGTCGTCTGGCATGCCCTTATACGAAATACGGTTTCACAGGCGGCCGTCAGCTTAAAAGGCAGGTTGCCCAATGAAGTGACTAGAGTACCTCAAAGTGGTGAATACGATCGGCCCAATAGGAGTAGAACCCTATTCATCTTCTTTTTAAGCTTTCTCCTCATTCGATGGCTTACGGTACGACGAGTATTCGGAAAGAAACAGAGATCTCACGTGCTGTAAGTATAAAGTAGTAGTGGCTGCATATACATCATGCAATCTTTGCAAATACTTTATGTAGCTTACTCTACGTTTTATGACACATTGCTGTACATCGTCTTACTTGATCTGAATCTAAGTAAGATCCCATTTCAAGTAATCATAGTACTATCACTACTTTTACAAATGCATCGTCCCGTTCAGCGGTAGCCGTCTGCTGCTGCTTCCCACGTAAAACTTGTACGTGCCCTGCTGTAGTTGCCACTTCTGCCTCTCAACGCTCCAAACACTCAAATCCCTCCTCGTGAGATGAAATGTCACTGTTTCCGACTGGTTAGGCTGTATAAAGGGCTTTTCAAACCCACGAAGCTGCTTCTCTGGGGCTTCTGGAATGCCAACATAGAGCTGCGCCACTTCTGCGCCGGCAACGCTGCCTGTGTTTTTGACATTTACGCTGACGGTGGCGATTGCATCCCAGAGATCTGTTTGCCCGCCGCTTACGATGGGGCCTCCCGGCCAGGGATATGTATTTGCCCCCTCGACGTAGTTGATCGATATGTTGGAGTATGCAAAAGTCGTGTAACTAAGCCCAAATCCGAACTCGTACCGAGGTTCGATGCCCTTTTTGTCAAAGTAGCGATAGTCGAGATATATTCCTTCGTTGAAATCGGCCTGGGGGAAGTTTGCGAACTCGCCTTTCGGCTGTGCCGGATCAAGCACATCGCCGTAGTCGGATTCATTTTTGGCAAGTGTGTATGGAAGCTTACCAGAGGGACTTGTGTCTCCAAAGAGGAGGGAAACAAGAGCAGGGCCGCTTTCTTGACCTGGTAAATGGGCAAAGATGACTGCTGTAACGTTTGGATGATCAACAAAGCCGTCAACTAGTCGAGGACCTGCATTATGGAAGATGACAACTGTCTTGTTACACTGATCCGCCACCGATTTGATTAGCGAATCTGAATAATCATCTCGAATCGCGGGACGATCAGATCCTTCAGAGGCCCACGCATTGCCAAAAACGATGCAGGCGTCAGAGCTAGGCTCAACAGATGGCCTATCGGAGGTGAAGTCGTTGAACACCGCCGTGCCCTCTTGGTAAGCCCTCATTTTCAAGGCTTCGAATGGAGAGATGGCGAGTGCCGGCGTGATGGCACCAGAGCCACCACCGCCGAACATGGTACCATTTTCACCGAATGCCGGCACTCCACCATCTGAAGCATAATTGGAATTGACTGGATCTTGACCTGT
This sequence comes from Trichoderma koningiopsis, assembly GCA_022985005.1. Lineage (NCBI taxonomy): Eukaryota > Fungi > Ascomycota > Sordariomycetes > Hypocreales > Hypocreaceae > Trichoderma > Trichoderma koningiopsis. The sequence goes on from JAJPEM010000002.1 coordinate 5,270,012, forward strand.
AATCCAATTGTTACTGTATAATGAGTTTGAAGATGGATTGAAGTTGTCTGGAGTCTTGGCTGAGTATCCGAAGAGGGAAAGCAAGCGAGGCGACTTCAATGGCAGAGTATCCTTTATATTCTTGACAAGAACGTGGCCTTCAATCGCTCCATTCAGGAGAACTGGAGCGGCAGCTGGATCTCGCGCATCCACAATCTCATGAGGATCAAGGACGTTGGAAGGCATGCCGATTCCGGGCTTGGGAAAGTCTTGGTCTTGATTGAATTGATACCAAGAAGCGATGACTCTGGATATATGTCAGCGTCTGTGGATTCCAACAGTCGGCATTATCATTACCTCATTGCCATATCTGTCACTCGAGACTCGGGCAGTGAACCGTTCTTCACAGCTTCAATGAGATGGTCGCCCCAGAAACCCCCATTGGAAGGCATAGCCACATCGAGGCCAGCTTTTGCAGTAGCAAGTCCTGCGTGTTGTGCACCCCAATCAGACACGACGAACCCCTAGATTTGAATGTTTGGTCAGTATTGTCGTACTGATAGCAACAGGCAGTAACGAAGCGAAAAATTGGGGATTTTGCGTAAGAATTTGTGTACCTGAAAGCCAAGCTCAGACTTGAGAAGGCCATTTAAAGTCTTGCTATTGGAGCATCCATACGAATTGTTGACCCGTTGATAAGAGCACATAATGTTTCCGCTGCCGGCTCTTACAGCGTCCTGGAAAGGCCTGCCGAAGATGGAGAGTTAACATTTGGTTCTGGGTGGGCTTCCAGAAGATGGCAATGCTTACCATAGATATACTTCATGAATTGTTTTATCATCAATGTTGGAAGATACAGCAGAAATATTTCCTTCTGGATTCCGGTTGGTTTCTTGTTCGTTGCCGATATAGTGCTATATAATGACAAAAATCAGTATTAAAAGTTTTGACACTCCCTGGGGATAGCAGAAAGTCGAAGAATGCTTACCTTGGTACTGGTGATAACACCTTGTCCCTGTATGCCAGAGACAGTCTGAGCTACCAATTGTCCAGACAGCCATGGGTCGACAGTGAAGCCTTCCCAGTTTCTGCCTCCGCGTACGATACGCCAAGCAGGGCCAACAACAGGGCCAAGCAAGACATTGACGCCTTTCGTCTTGAACTCACCACCCATGGTAGTGCCACGCCGAAAAGCCAAGTCCCTGCTCCAGCTACAGTGTAGTTAGCATGGCAATGTCTTTTGAAGCTTTAAGATGGAGTAAATCGAATGAGATTGGAGAATTTCTCACCTAGCACCAACATGGATTCCACTCGGGAAACCACTAACAAAATCTGTATTGCGAAGGCCATTACCGGCATCGCTGAGGCACATGCCTGGAAAGTGTAGACGCTCAATGGCAGGAATATTGCCAGAGCATGTAGAATCCTTCGTGACGCCTGCCGTCAGGTTGACCTAACAACGAATTAGAAATGAAGTTCAGAATCACATGTAATGATTTGACGGATTTCGCCGCGTCTCCTCGCCTCACCTTTTCTTCCAAGGTCATCTGGCCAACCAGCAGTTTTGCCTTTTGAAATGCTGCCTCCCACTCGTTGCCGCCCACCATTTCAGCTGGAACAAACAATAGCATTAGTATAGTATTGAAAGAGACCAAGCTCCTTCCACAAGCCTTGTCTAACGCAACCTACGTGATGGATAAACCGGCGGCGACTGGCCATAGAAGTGAGAGTCGTCCGTGATGGCATCTTGGGCAGCGCCTATGCTTATCAGCTGCGCCAGGCCCGCAAGCAGGGCAGCGCGCTTGATAGCAACCATGATCTCTGCCAAAGGACAGAAAAAAAAGAAGCGTCAATCAATGCAGGTAGGAATCGCAAAGCCAAAACCGGCAATGCGTGCTTAACAATGTAGAGTGGCTGGGCTCGGAAGAAAGAAGTACTCGCTCGCTTGCAATCTTCAGAAAACAATACCGTGAGAGTCGAATGCTTTCGCTATCTCAAGTTCTAACTCTGCAATAAATAAAGTAATGCCATGTCACGCAACAAGGACAGCGGAAACGAAAACGACGAGGATGAAGAAGGGAAAGAAACACAAGAGACGCGACAAGGGGCAGGGAAAAGACGTTGGTCGATTGTTCATGCTAGTCGTAGTAGTTTCTCCCGAATATCCAAGACATGCATGTATGACAAAGAGGCTCCCTTCTATACGGGCCGCTTCAATCTCCACATCCCACACAGCACTCCTCATTCATTCACTGGCAAATTGGGTAGCAGCCGGTTAGCAGCTGTCGTAGATGCTCGGCCAGCTAAAGGTACCCGCTATATGCAAGAGAGGGGAAACAGAGAGAGGAGGAACCTGTATTAATGAACTAGCAGCTACGGAGTAACATCAGAATTGAATGCGACTGCAACCGCAACCGGCAGTTTGTTGCCATGCAACCGCGCCATTGTTGCTGTTTACGGGCTTTTGCCCTTTCGCTCTTTCCATCAAATGGCGGCTGCTGCTTCTTTCCCCGCAAAATGAATGCGGGAAGGAAGACGCATCATTAGCCCGATTGGCGAGGGGGCCGGGCCAATGGGAAGTAGGCTTGGCGGATTACCCGTGTGTGGAACCATTATGACGATTTGAATGTTCGGATGACGCAGAGAAAAAAAAGCTGGAAATAGCTTCTCTGTAATAGTCTATTTATGGAGCAAACACGAGATGCTACTTATTGCCCGCTGGTAGTTATAGGCCTGAAGGAGGGATAAGACACAGAAAATGCATATGCTAGTAGTGAATGGTTGATAGGAGAAACGAGAAAAAAAAATATGAGCAAGTAGCAATTGCACGTTTCGATCGTGCGACCTCCGGGTTATGAGCCCGGCGCGCTTCCACTGCGCCAAATTGCTTAGGGACTTGCTTGGAGTGGAGCGACTGATAATTGGCTCAAGAAGGTACAGCTTAATCGAGCAAATCAGCTGAGCCTTGAAATACAGCAACATCACTCACGCTCATATTCTAAAAGTACAGAAAAAAGTGCAAATCAGCGCGTTTCTTCCAGTTTTCAAGGCAGTTTCGAAGCATTTAATCAAATTGGATTGCTGATGTTCAGGATAGGCCGTACAAGGGCGTTACCGCGTCCTCTGTACTCATTAGCTAAGCCTCAAACAGCATTTGCTGCCAATCAATCCACCACGTGCCATAAACTGCCGGCGCACCATCTTCACATAGGCCAAGAAAATACCAAGGGAGAAATAGGCGTTCTTATCAGTATATGCCCGCGTAAGATTGTAGACATATAAAGTCAAGGAGTGAAAAAAGAAGGAGAAAATTGAAGAAAATAAGAGTTAGGTATCACTGAAAGGTTCAAACACAAAAAAAAAATTAACAAAATCCACCAATATCTTTCTCTTATCCAAAAAAAAGATGCCTTGATTTCCTTTTTCTCCCCTCTTTCCCATTTCACTTCATATCATTCTCCCTCAACTTCACTTCCAGTCTTGATAACGTGCAATGACAAAAATAGACACGTTGCTGCCTTTCCGCCCAGCCTGCAATAATCTTCTTTCCTCCCCCGTAAATGGCCATGACTATAATAATAATAAAGAAAAGTAAATACCAGTAAAATAAGGGGTAACAAATACGGAAGAGTGTGACATATTCCCCGCTAATGTATATATGTTAAAAGTAAAACAACGCAAATAGCAGCCGAGAGCTTCACTCTGCCGATGAATAATGAAGGTGAAAGCCGTAAGATGCCGTAATCATGCATGAAAAGGTGCCCGAGTCGATTTGGGCAGCCTAAACCGAGGAGTCAACTTGTATGTGTTTGTTGTTGAATCAGAGATCGACACCCAGGCAGATAATAATGATAAAAAACAAGAAAGGCGACAATAATAATAATCAGTACTTTGGTAAATTGAAGGCCGCTTCAAATAAGTAACCTGAAAAAAAGTGTTGGCAAAAAGGTTCTCAGCGCGGTGCAAAATCAACTAAACAAAGACGATGAACTGGGGTGTTTATAGTATTAACTTTTTGAGGTTTCTCTGAATAATCATGTCCTGGACGGAACCCATGGTGATTTTCAGCAAGTTTGTGTCAGTGGCGTTGGTGAAGTGGCCGTAAATCTCCTTCTCGGGGTTTCTGCTTAGCGCGCGGAATTTGTCGAGGAAGTATTTGCTGGCCGCCTTGTAGTCGTCTTCAGGCCCGTGGTAGTCGGTGAAGCCGTACTTTGAGATCGGGCTCTTGGGCAGCTTCTCCTTGAAGAGATCCATCTTGTTGAGGAAAAGGATCAACGACGTCATGGCGAACCAATGTGAGTTGGAGATGGACTCCCACAGCATCAGAGCTTCGTTCATTTGGTTCTGCAGCCGCCTGCGTTAGTTTGCGTTTCATGCCGTGGCATATTCTATTTGGGCACTTACGCCGTCCTTATCCTCAACAAGGCACTGGTCATAACCACTGATGGCGACGAGGAAGAGCAGGCAGTTGACATTTTCGAAGCAATGGATCCACTTCTTTCGTTCTGACCTCTGGCCACCGACGTCAAACATGCGGTATGTCAACTGACCTAGATCAAAGACAGTTTCTATGATACCTGTTGTTCTCAATCGAGAGCGGAGTAAGTCTTGGTCGTTCGGTACATAACCGTCGGCCCATATCCGGTCGATATCGGTCACGAAGCTGTGCTGGAGTTAGTCAAGGCCATACGTGGACTCTGTGAGTGAAGATAAGGAAATTGAAGATAAGTAAGAAAAAAAACCTCGCAGCGGTTACTGGAGCTTCAAAAGGAAAGCAGAATTAAAACTGACTATGTGAGATTGTCGTGCAGAGCGTATTCGTTGCCCTTGGCGATTGCGGCCATTACACCGCTGTCTTGCCATAGCAATTTGATAGGCTCTAGGTAATCCTCGGGCATCTTGCTGTCCGGGCTGATTTCGGCATCAACCAAAATGTGCGCCATGTGTTTCTATAAATAACGTTTTGTGTCAGCCAAGGTTCATTGTCATGATCCGTGTAGCACGCCGCCGTTGCTCCTCGGGCTACATCTTGCATCCGTGAACGACGTAACACAAGGATAAGCTTGTGCAAGAACGCATATGTATATCATATAATATGCTTGAGCGCCACATAAGAGGCACAGCTACTGACCTCGTTATCAGGGCTGTCATATTCGAATCCCATCTCGGCCATAGCCTCGGAGATGGTCTTGAATGACTGAACAATGTTGTTGAAGATGACCGGCTTGAAATCTAGCCTCTCGTTTTTGTTGAAGCCTTGAGCATATATGAGCTTCATCTGCTTCAGGATGGTAGATTTTCCTGATTCTCCAGCACCTATAAAGACGAATCGCGTTAGCACATACGATATTGCGACGCCATGAGCGGTATGTATAAGTCCATTTCTCTTGCTCTCTCAGCATGTCCTTCCCAACAAATCTCTCTTCGTTTCCCATCTTTGTTTCTTATCACCCTCCCTGTTCGGCGTGGTTGATTGAAGCTAACCAAGGGAAAGCGGGCATATCGCAATCAAGACTTACCCAGCAGCAGCAGCTTCACCTCCTTGGCCATGCGCTTCTCATCCTGGCGCAGGACCTTATCCAGCTCCTTAGAATGGGCCTCGCCATCCTCGTTCTTGTTCCGAGCCCCAAAGCACATTGTCGTGTTGTGTGGCCACAGATTGGCCGTCGTGGTGAGTAAATGCCGAAAAGAATATGCAAAAGCCGAATTGCCGTGGAGTCGCGTTCACGGAAGTAGCGTTTTGCGGAAAGTCTTAAGCCGACGAGCAGCAGACTTTTTTTTCGATATCGTATTCAACTCTTTTTTTATGCGCAGGCGTGTGCGTCTAGGACGTCACAGCGACAATGGCAAAAGAAGAAAAAGTCGTCTCTTAGCAACGAAGGTTGCTGCCGTATTGCAGCAAGCGACGGTATGGAAGCGTAAAAAGCGGTGCTTCCAAGGCTGCCTCTCTCGCTTTCGGCCCCCTATGTTTCGCGATGGTGCTCAATGTGCTGCGCGAAAAGCCCCTGTCAATCTCCAAGTTCCCTGTCGACCCGTCGCTTTTGCGCGAGTGATGTCCGTCAATCGTCGCTGTTCGTCGTCGATCGGGGGCGGAAGGGGATCAGAGAGATCAGAGCACAGATGGAGAAGAGAAAGAAGGCCAGCGCGGAAGAGCAATTCCACCGAGCAAGGCCGCAACCAAGATCAAGCCTTTCCAGCAACTACGTACTGTACCGTACCGTACTGTACTAATAAGATAAGCAACGGCGGAAAAGTGGCGACCAACGGGTAAGGTTCAGACGAGGAGGAAGAGGAAGAAGAAGAGGAGGGAAAACGAGACGCGAAGATGCGGTAGAATCGGGATTCGCTCGTCCCCATCCACAGCAGCCGGGGATGGCCAAATGCAACAGCCAGCCTGTTTCTGCCTCCGGGGGATGGATTTCTCACAGTCCAGCAGGAGTCGAACGAACCTGTATTGAGCAAGCTGCTGAAGCATCCATGGATGGCATTTGGCATGGGGGTCCCGGCTCAGTGCCAGCCCGGCCTGCAGCGACCAGGGCCCGTTCTAGTGGGTGCTGCAGCCGAGCCTGCCATCGAGCTTCTGCTCGAGACACCAAGACGCTCTAGCGGCCTTCGATGGCGCTCTGCTGGGGGGGGCAAATAAGGGGCTCTTGGTGGGCTCGTCAAGGCGGTACTTTGGCGCTACTCGGCCGAAAGAAAGCAGGTACTTTGAAACGGCGCGAAATTGGAGGCGGCGGCAGCGTGCATTGACGGCATTGAGGCGGTACCGCTCTAGCTGGATGTGCGTAGCGCTCAGGTTCTGCAGCGCAAGTCAAGCGCAGAGTAGACGGTACCGTCAGTCATGCAGGTGGACTTCAATTTAGAGCGTATCAGCTACCAACTCACGACGCACCATTTGCAGCAAAGCGTATTCTGCGGGAGTAGCGGAACAGAGAGCCCCGAGGTCGCCAGTACCGGACGGGCCAAAAGCGCTGCCACGGGCCAGGTACTCGATACCTGCGGCTGCGCACTCCGCACGGCTATTGACCTACCACCTGAGAGCTCTTCATTCTTCAACTCCATATTAGTGGTCCCTGCATGCAGCGCACACGTTTTTGCACACCAACTTGGCGAGACACGGTGGTGACTACCGGAATGGCGGATCGAGGCGACTCGTGGCACGGGCGTGGCATGACATGAGGAAGTCTGGCCATCCCTGCAGTTGGGCCATGCGGAGATGGTGGTGATATCAAGAGTGAAGAGAGATGGAAAATTTTGCAGACGAGTGGAAGGCAAAATACGTAAAAGCTGATGCTTCTGGAACAAAGGAAAACAGCATGATACATACCTTGCCCAGTCTAGACAGTAGCTGCACGAGTAAGGCTTGCGAAAGTGGTTCCACGGCACAAGTATCGTGCAGTACTGTCATGCTCACAGCCAAAGGCCATCTCTCTGCATATCGTTTCGTACTGGCTGCAAGATTCCTGTTTCTATGAGCACTTCTCCTGCAGCCATATGTGTGTACGACGCGAGCAGAGAGACGGCTGCAGCCTGCTGACGATTTGATTCGCAGGATTCATGCGCTACGACTTTGCGCTGCTACCCAAGAAGACAAACTACTAATCATAGGGGACGGCAACTCCAGACAAAAAGGAAAGAAAAGATCACATTTGATGCCGTACTATGAGCTTTTCAATGCGCTACTTACTAGTCGGGCACCAAGCAATCAGAATCGCCATTGCAAAAATCCGAGCTTGCACCGCTTGACTCAACAGCCAGTATATCACAATTTGTTGTAATCGCTCTTGAATACTCCTGGGGATTTAGAAGGGTAGTAGAGATAGTGCTATTTTAGGCAGGGCGGGTAAGCCTGAAGATATCGGCTACGTTATGTAGGGAGAGGTCCTGGCCAGTGGCTCTTTGTTTCGATTTGGGGGTTGAAGATAAAAGTGACATCTGATGACGAAGGATGGATGCATATCAATGCCCATGACGCCAGCGTTCCACTAACCAACCTCGCACGTCTCAGCCACTGCAAATTCGAAACCGAGTGGCTTCTTCTTCTTTTCCCTTTTCTTGTACGGATTGCATTCTAAATCATTTGGAGCATAGCATGCATAAACACGTCTGCCAGAAACAGAAAATTCTGTTTCTGCCTTCTCCCAGCAAAGATGCTACTTGACGCGGCCGTGGCAAAAGGCGGCCCGTGCCAGGGGTAGGCTCTCCGCCTTCGCGTGCTGAGTGGAGCTGCGTGTACATTGAATAGTACAGTACAGCATGCAAAGGCGACGCGGTAGTTCGGTTCAACTTGTATAAGAGCCTGCTGCCGATGGGGATGCTAGTGAGGAAAAAAAACAGAGACCGGCCGGTTAATGTCGTCTTTAGTGGCCTCCTCTAATCATAATTAGCCTGGGTTCTTTTTGCATACGAGAAGCCATAGCACCGATGCCCGTTTATAGCTCCCATCTAATGGTATTTGATTGCTTATTATAACTGCCACAATGTGCGACGAGTTATAGTGCGCGGCGTGCTAAATAACAGTACTCGCTAGGCACGTAGCGGCGATGATCCCTTCTGCATCGTGAATGAGGCCCGAGATAACATGGGCTCCAGTTTCTCAACGGCGCAGTGCGGTGCCCGCCCAATAGCCATTTCGCATTCCAGTCGGTGGAGGCATCGGCCGCAAACGGAGATTTAAGGTTAGGTTTCCATTTGTCTCGCATCCATCCTCCCGCCGGTCTCGTGGCTTCCAACGCACTTGGGGCTGCAGCGTGGGCTCGGCACTTTGAGTTGCCGCGGAGGAGGTGGCAGGAGAGGGAGTCGTCCAGGTGGCACTGCTGCAACCTCAGTTTTGGGGATTGGCCTTGCTTGTGCAGCAGTGGCAATTCACACCAAGTTGAGGGGATCGATACAATGTAGATACGTGAAAACGGGTGCGAGTAAGTATCCGTGCAAGTTGTGGTGTAGACTCCACTAACTATGAGGCAGTATAGTATATCACGAGTAGAGAAGCTCATGTACATCCTTGAAAGCTAGGCTCCTAAATGCTCGTCTTATTTCATGGGTATGCAAGTGATTTGCAGCATTCTTTGCATCGCATGCCTACAGTAGTAGGTATATCCACGGGGGCTAGCAAGACGATCTTTTGGGTAACTTTCTCCAGGCGAGACTGCAATTACAGGTGTATTTTGCCAGGGCCGGCTTAGTTAACATTACCTGTAGTCTAAAAAATGCCTCGTTGGGTAGGTGCAGTACAGATGGAGAACTCTGTCGTATTGGATCCAGTGTCTGGTATGTCGTTGAAGCCGCTAGCCAGTAGTACACATTGCCTCGAGCACGACAATGGACTCGGTTGTAGTCCGTAGGTAGCAAGCCGGATATTTTCCCCGTTGATGCTGCTCATGGCTCAGCCCGGACCTTTGAGTCCAGTCCAACAACTGTGCAGTAGTAGCGCGTGTGTGTATTCGTATGGGCAGACTGGCAAACAAATGACAAACAGCAAAAGCAGCAAACCACTCCATCGAGCCAACCTCGTTCTGGCTTCGTGCAACCCTCCCTCACGGACGTTTTGGCTCACTTGGTGTGTTGCTGCCACTTCCCGGGCCTTGTCACCTGTCAGCTTTTTTCTTTTTCCTTTCCTTTGCCTTCATTCTTCCCGCCCCCAGCCCTCGACTCGTGCTCTTGGCCTGACTGGCCTATTTTGTGACATGTCAAAACCTGGGCGAGAGAAAAAAGATTAGTGCGCCGATGGCGGGCCATGTTTGATTTGAAACATCGGCGCCATGGCCAGGATAGAGTAGCGTTGGTAGTTATGCCGGGGGCCTCATCCCTGCCGGACTAGATTCGAAAAGGCGCCGCTTAACTGTTGCGAGTAAGACTAGCTTGAACAGGGACGGGGAATCGCCTTGGCTTGCCAGCTTGCTTAGGCATTGTCTATTGCGTCCGTGGTTGAAGTCCGCTGGACGTCTGCTCGTGTACCTGGGAGAAGGCGTTTATGCAGCTTCTCATCTCCGCAACGGTCAGTCATTTTTTGGGCGATTCAATTGATGGCGCCATCACAGATGCTTTGTAATGCGAGATTTCTGACAATGTTACGCCGTACTTTGGTCTTCCGCTCTGTATTTACTGATACGTCATATAATATGGCTGACTGCTTGCAGATGTTCATCGGATGGCGGAGCCTTGTAATGCCTTGTGAGCACTTGAGGCTTGATGGTTGACACGTACTGCACCAGCTTGTTATTTGCAGATAGTCAGGCGGCTGAATTTAGTCTTTTTTTTCTTCTTCTATTCATTTATTGAAGTGCAGTCATAAAGCACAACCCCTTTTGTTCTTCTCACGCCCACTGTTGTAGGGTAGCATCGTGCTGCCGATTGTAGTAGCAAGCGCGAATAATTTATCATTCATTTCCATCATATCATTACTACTGCCACTGAAATGGCTTAGAATTTAAAACATTACGAAGAAAAGAGGATGCAATGTATGAGAATTTGAAGAGATCTTAATTGTAGAAGTTATTCTATCGATCTGATATTGCACATCAGCTTGATGAGTAGAGTTGATGCCCACGTAGGTTGGAGCACCCTTGAGACATAACACTGCTGCAACCAACAACCAACAAAACCCCAGCCATTTAACCGCCCTTTATCTCTGATGTTATCTCTTAACTGAAAGTAGGCAAATTGACTTCCCTCATGTTGAAAAAAATTGAATAGGTGCCATAACGGACCACGATCAAGGATCGTCAACATCTTTTAGAGTTCATGTTCAATTGTTACACCCATGCCACTCTGAGCTGACCGTTCTTACATCGGGCATTGAACCAAAAACAGCTGCGATGCGACCTTGGCATCTGACAAGTATAACAATGACCGAATATGGATGCGAACCGCTAAGAAATTCCAGAACGAGAAGCCTCTGTTTTTATCCCAGATTACATGGTGCCTTATAAGCGCTGTGCCCTTTGCGGACAACTTTTCTTTATGATCGCCACCTGCAGCTGATCCTAGCATCCTGCCGAAAGGCCCCAAACGGAAAGAAACCAACCCTATGGCATCTGGATCACCGTACAGTAAGCTACCAACATGCATGCTGACCCAGCGGTGATCTAATCCGGTTCTAGATTGTCTTGTCGTAAGGAGTGGCATCCAAAATTCTGAAGGCAGCTACATATGCGTTGCCTTGCGTAACTTTCACATTCTATGGTTTCGCGCCCAAAAAGGAGTTGACCTTTTCTGCAACTTGATAATATAGCTCCGTGTGATCGAGCATATTAGGCGGGCAGGTAGCACTAGCAACCCAAGACATGGACTCCAAGTCATCACTGTTCTCTTACGCCATATTCACAATCTTAAACTACCCGAGCTAGACGCTCGCAAGCAAAAGGATATTGACCATCGATCACAATAAACTTTGCGTTATCGTAAATCCAGATGAAACCTGGCTGCGCAGTCATTGGTAGAAGATAAATCGGCAGCGGTGGCTGTGCTGACTACCTATGTAACAAAAACTCTACTTCCCAGACCTATCTATCATCAGATGCGAACAAAGTAACCTTTCGAGTGAGGATAGAAAGTGTCTGAACTAGTTGTTGGCTGATAGTGCTTGTGAGATGATGTCCAGTGTCTTGAAGCTACATCTATTCTGTGATATCCTACAACGCGAGTGCCATACCATTAATGGATAGACAACAGTAGACCACTTTGTGTAGCTACCGCCAGTAGTATTGCTAAAACGATACGCCAAGTGGGTGAACATAGAGTAAGATTGCCTCAGAAGGCCATGGGCTAGAGCCCATGGCCATATAGTAGCAACTTAACGTCTATTTTTCTCCTTTCCATTACACTGTTAAGTACATGTATTGATAGCTACAATATACATATGACAGCCTCATCTCATACATGTTCCCAAGCCACGTTGTCATTCGGCCGTCTGCGAGCTTTTAAACTTTTGAAGAACTGTTGAACTTTGACCAAATATCCACTGGTGGACAAGATTGCAAAGCTTGAATAAGAGTCACGATCTGGCCAACCCACAATTCCTCCCCATAGAAACCAAGCCTTTGTTGTTGTTTATATTTCTCCGTCTGTCTGAAATCTGCGCTCCTTTTCATTTTGATATCCTTTTATATTTTGGTAACAATACAATCAGCACTTACCACAACAACAGATAACAAGATGTCTTGGCACCGGTTTCCTTTGGAAATCAAGTATGAGATACTCCAAAAACTCATAGATGATGGCGGCAAGTTGGCCACTTTCGCTACAGTATCGCGCGAATGGCAAGAGAAAATCGAGCCACACACTTTTGCTCGGATTAGATTGACCTCTTCACGTCTTGTCGACTTTAATGCGATGACATATCGCAACCGATCTCTGGTGCGCTATCTGTGGCTCTGTCTCGAACTGGACAAATACTGCTGTCTTGATTGCGCACAGCATTGGGCGTTTAACACGAATGACGACGAAAATGACACCATCATGAAAACACTGCAAAAACTTTTCTCGGTCCTCAGCACTTGGGCGCCGGATAGCAACTTATCCCTTGACATCTCTGTCTACTCACCTAGCGACTCGGAACATTGGTTTCCACATCTCACCTTCGAGCCTGATATTCCATGGATCACGGGAGGGTCTCATCAAATGATTGGCCAACCAGGCCGGACCAGAGCTGTTGATGACAAACACGACTTGAATAACGTGGATGTGGAAGATTATACGCCACGGAACGCCATCAATAGAGTCTTTGGCGAGATTATGAACCCGGACAATGTCATTTTCCTTCCTTTCGTTAATGACGAGCAAGAGGGTGAATGGTGGCAGCGATTACCTTTGGCCCCAGCAGTGACCAGCGTGTTCTTACGCCAACAGAATCGCCGTCGCTGGAAGCCTCAGGCGCTTGCTCAAATGCTCTCTCGGCTACCAATGCTTCGAGAGCTCTATTATGAGCCATGGAGGGAATGGGATAATGAAAAACAGGATTCTAGGGACGAATGTAAGCAATTTTTCGATACGTACTGACAAGGACAATATACTACGTGCATTGGTATTATACTGTCTGGCGGTGTTGCTGTTACTGACGTTTACCTTTGATGTAGCCTATCTTCAACTTCTCGAGCACCTTTCCCTCACGGGTATAAAGAACCTTACAGTTTTCGAAAACTTCAACGAAAAGTACGCAAAAACCTTCAAAACAATTGACAATACGTTCAAGATCAATCGGACTCCAAACACAGCTCTTGGACGAACCCTTTCGAAAGCCAGTCTCAATTTTGAATCCTTGTCAGGGTCTTTCATGGTGGACGCTTGCGATTTCTTCAACAACCATGATTCATCTTCACAAGAGTGGCCCAATTTGACATCGTTGGTTCTCACTTCGCAACTGTTGACGCCTCAGCAGAGCCGCGCAGACATCATGGATATGCTTGAACGAGCAGGATTAGCAGCTACTCGTATGCCAAAGCTCAAGACTATGGAAATATGGAACGGACGAGGGGGACTCGCGGCTTTGTTTAAATTCGAGCTGCTGAAAGAAAACCGAGCTGCTATTATCGCATGGAAAGGTACATGGGACCTCGTTTTGCAGCCTTCAGTCGTTGAGACCTGGGGAGCCGTCACTACCAGAGGCGGTGGCCTTGAACTTGGTGTTGTGTACGAAAAGCTTGACGGTGCTACAATTCGGTCTCATGGCGACGCAATAGTTGAGTTGAAGGTTTCAGAGCGAGTAGTCCGGCCCATCTCATTGCAACAGATACGGACAGATTGTGACGCTCCTTGGACGCGAACGTACCACACCTCGACCACGGGTTTTGGATGAACTCTAACTGACTGTATATCAACCAAAAATCTTTTCAAATTCTTTAGATAGCGTCTGTAAAAAGCAAAAAAAAAATTTCTTTTCTTCTTCAGACAACTTATTTCGAGTTGTGATGTTCTGTGTTAATTTGTAGACGTAGTCAATCATCCTTGCAGTGAAAGACGTAAAGAGCTGTCTCACAGCTTCTATGGGTCTTTCTTATGAGTGAAATTACATCTATCTTGCTAACATGTGAGGAAGGAAACTATAGATGATGATATCCAAACAGGATTCAAGAGCTTTTTGTAAGTGCTTCTGTTGGGGAACTCCTGCCCCGACATCCCCAAGGAAGGAAGGAGGTGTGAGATCCGCATATATATAGTTATGATCAAGCCCGCATTATAGGAATACAAGCATCTTTGACCCTCAAACCGTGGACCTGCGTTTTGTACCGTAGCCTTCACCGTGGGGTCTTTGCTTCTACGCACGTCACCGCTTGAATCGCAATAGCTTCTTGGGCGGACCAACGCCCCTGACATTGAAGTAGCGAGAAAATATCATTACGCTCAACAATTAAGAACTTCAATCATCATGATAATTTTCTGTATTTTTCATCTCAAGATTTCGATCCAGAATCGAGTACTTCTCATTCTGAGAAGCTGCAGAACCACTGTCTATCACCACAACATTGTTGTCCACCTGGAACAGAGATGGTGTTTTCAGCCGAGTCTTACATGTAGTATAGTCATGTCTTCTAAGCAAATTTAATTATCTGAAGCATCATAAAATAGTGTCCGGTTATCGTTCCAGGCCAGACCAGAACTCTCTGGGTCGCACGCAATAAGGGGAGCGATCGATGTTACGGTGCGTATAGGACGATTCTTGTGTGGCGTCCTTGGGAGCAAAGCTTCATAGGTAGTTTATCCACAGGCTCCTCTCAACAAATAGCCTGCCCGGCTAGCTCAATCGGTAGAGCGTGAGACTCTTATGAGTTACACATTCTGTATACAATCTCAAGGTTGCGGGTTCGACCCCCGCGTTGGGCTTTTCCTATATCTCCAAAAATGATTGGTTTCTTTTTTTGTTTTTTTTTTTTGTTAAATTTTCATCTTGGCGTGTATGTCTCCATTCTTTTTTCCTCCTGTAGCGATTCTTTTTTTTCTCCATGTGCGTATTTAGTCATCTGGGGCATGATATCCGATGATTTACGGCTACAAGTAGAGTTGATACACTCATAGAATGAAAGACTGCTGATGCGGATTCCAAAGAATTTCTAATGTAGATGCTGAACATATTAGAGATGTAAGCTATCACAATATTGCATGGAAGAAAGGAGGAAGGTGTGAATGTTGATTGTTTCAGGGTAGGTGAGTTCTACGGGTAGAGAAGTTTTCAACTTTAAGGGATGGAAAAAGCAATACAGGCAGTAGATAATACAAGCTGAATTGCCAAGAATTCTATCGACAGTAAATTGTCTCTGATCAACTTGGCACATGAGTGAATTTCCATGCTATATACTTGGCTATATCAAGTCATCTACTAGTTGCAGTCTCACTAAATATTTCGCCCACCTTCTGAACTCTCACAACAGACACATCCAGGCTGGTCAATCCACTGGGCCTAATAGCTGCGAGACCTGTGATGAATTGCTCATAAAGGTGATAGTATGATAGCGTGATGAATTGCCGGATGCGGGAATTTCTCGAGAAACTCTAGGCCTGGTGGGTTCGTATTTGCTACAAGCGGAACTTGGTAGCCAGTCAAAGTCATGAAATGCTCTAGCATGAAGCTTTCTTCCGCATCGCCCACTAACTTTTTTTTTTCTCCCCTGCGGCCCCAGGTACAACTGCGACGGCCTAGTCGAAAAAATACTTATAAGGTTATCATTTTCGGGCTTAGAGCTACACAGCTGGACCAATCACCAGGCCGTGTGCGAGCTCGATGGAGGGCTTGGAGTGCAATGACTGGTCTCGGTTAGCTTGGAGCTTCCCGACGTCATGTTGCTCAAAAGGGTACCGGCAAGGTACAGGCAGCTGCAAGCACTCTGCAAGGTGTAAACCCTCATCAGCAGGTACCAAATCTCAGTATCTTCTGTTGTCACTGTTCAAATCAACAATATTCCAGACATATTATATATTTATACACATAATGAACAACCCAGATATCTCCATGGTTGCCTCCAAATGATTCTAGCAGCCCGCCCACGGCTGCTGTCCGCCGTGCAGCCCCAGAGCCGGAATCAGATCCAGAACCACATTCTTGGGCTCAGGTCGGTGAAAAGTGCGCCAAAAATTTTCACCCCACCAGACTCAAGCCCAGCTACGGCTCGTCGTCGCAAGTTAGGCGCTCGGCTCCCTGCGTCTGGGCTCCCTAACTTTTCTCGCCCGCCGTCACCCTCTTTTCTTTCTTCTTTTCTTTCTTCTTCTTCATTGATACCCCGTGTTTTATCCTCACGAGTCCTTCACACCACCGCCAAAATGTCCAACGAAATTGTCCACCCCACCATCCAAGGTAGGTCTGCTGCCAGTTCCATCCTCACCTTGTGCTCATACCCCGCCCTACTCTGGAAATTTTTGTTCCAATTGCCCCTCCATGGCCGTGTTCATGGTTGGCGGGGCATGACGTTGAACGCATCAGCGCATGTTTCTGCGATTCCATTGAATACTGTTATTTGATTTATAAGAGGGCAGAAGCTGTGAGAAGTTGGATTTGCCTTGAGACAGCTAAGGGAGCCTGTTTTGTTGATTCCAGATGCTGCGATAAGAAACCGTGATAAGAAAAAAAAAAAGTCAGCATGGGATCTCCAATCAAGCTGAAGGAGATATACAGAGCTCAGAAGCCAGCCTCAACAAGCTGTGTTTTCGATGTTGCATTCGTTCATCATTACTGCTGCGTATATATATGCTGACAGCTCCAACCATCAGATGGCTGGTTCCGCGAAATCTCCAACATGTGGCCCGGCCAGGCCATGACCCTCAAGGTCGAGAAGGTCCTGCACCACGAGAAGAGCAAGTACCAGGACGTGCTCATCTTCAAGTCCACCGACTACGGCAACGTCCTCGTCCTCGACAACGTCATCCAGGCCACCGAGCGCGACGAGTTCTCCTACCAGGAGATGATCACCCACCTCGCCATGAACTCCCACCCCAACCCCAAGAAGGTCCTCGTCATCGGCGGCGGTGACGGCGGTGTCCTCCGCGAGGTCGTCAAGCACGACTGCGTCGAGGAGGCCATCCTCTGCGACATTGATGAGGCCGTCATCCGCCTGTCCAAGCAGTTCCTCCCCCACATGTCCGTCGGCTTCGACCACCCCAAGTCCAAGACCCACGTCGGCGACGGCTTCAAGTTCCTGGACGACTACAAGAACACCTTCGACGTCATCATCACCGACTCTTCTGATCCCGAGGGCCCCGCCGAGAGCCTTTTCAAGAAGCCTTACTTCCAGCTTCTTCACGACGCCCTCCGCGAGGGCGGTGTCATCACTACCCAAGGTTGTATGTCTCTTTTTTCTTCGAGAAGGCGTGTAGCCCCTCTAGGGTTTTGGCCGGCATGCTAGAGCGACCCGTTCTGGTTTCCTGCATTTTGCAATTTTCCTTTTGCATTTTGGAACCAGCTTTGGTGACTGCATCCATACTCCGACTCCCTAGGGGCTGCCAGAGCTAGTGCTGCTTTCTCACGACGGCCGCTCGGTAGTTCCGAGAACAGCCGCTTATAATGAAAGATCATAGGGCAGAACAGTTAATTGTTCAGCGAGAGCTTCAGCTCCCTATGCTTTTTGCTTTTACTTCCATTGTTATTACACCCGGTAGATAACTAACTCGTGTAATTCCCACAGCTGAGAACCAATGGCTCCACCTCCCTCTCATCACTCAGCTGAAGAAGGACTGCAAGGAGATCTTCCCCGTCGCCGAGTACGCCTACACCACCATCCCCACCTACCCCTCCGGCCAGATCGGCTTCATGGTCTGCTGCAAGGACGCCAACCGCAACGTCCGCGTTCCCCTGCGCAGCTGGACCCCCAAGGAGGAGGAGGAGAAGTGCCGCTACTACAACGCCGAGATCCACAAGGCCAGCTTCATCCTGCCCACCTTTGCCAAGAAGGCTCTGGAGTAAGGGAAGTTGACATGGACGAGATTAAGAGTGCTGAAAAACAAAAAATGAAACAAGAAGGATTTGAATGTTCCTTGATGAGCAATGGCATTAGCGCAGAAGGATTAAAAAGTTGGACTTATAGGCCGTGAAAAGGACTAAGGGAAATATAGAGTGATATGCTCTAAATGTAGAGAGAAGATGAAATAAAGATCTAATAGATCGCTTTTCTCATGACCGCAGCCGTCTTTGAGTCTACAGTGCATGAATACCACGAGACCCGACATTGTAATTGGATCATCGTATCTTGAATGAGCACATCGACGCACACTCTGTCTCTCAATGGTATTAATATTAAATTTTATCTTAATTTTTTTTTTTTTTTCAATTTCGTTCTATGTGGCTTCACCATGCTTTTATAGCTTGTCAAATGAAATCTGCCCCTGGCTAACATCAGGATACACATCAAATCTCCGCTGAGTATTCAACGGGATGTTCTTCCGCGCCTCGGCGATATCCTCGCCCACCAGCTCTGCCTGGACAGTAGTCTCATTCTCATCCGCCTCGACCAGAATCTTCGCCATGGGGTTCACAATCAAGCTGTGACCCCAGGCATTGTAGCTGGCGCTCATGTCTCTGGCGGGACTGCAAAAGGCCACATAGATCTGGTTATCCACGGCACGGCCCTGAGCCAACAGACGCCAGTGCAAGTTGCCAGTGGTGAGGTTGAAGGCTCCTGGATAGATGAGGGCGAAAGCACCGCGGCGGGCAGCAATGGTGGCCAGCTCGGGGAAGCGCACGTCGTAGCAGATGGCGATGCCAATCTTGCCGTACTCGGGCAGGTCGACGAGCGTCACTTTGTTGCCGGCGCTGAGGACCTCGGACTCCTTGAAGGTGATCTTGCCAGGAATGTCAATGTCGAAGAGATGCGTCTTGCGGTGCGTGGCCAGCAGCTTGCCGTCGGGTCCAAATGTCAAGCTCGTGTTGTAGTACTTTTTCGTCCCGGGCTCGAGCTCGGGGATGGAGCCGCCGACGAGGTAGATGCCGTTCTCGGCGGCCATGGCGGACAATGCGTGGAACGAAGGCGACTGCTCCTTTGTGGGCGGCGAGGGGAGCAGCGTCTCGGCGTACTTGGGGAAGTAGTTGGTTCCGTAGGGGGAGTTGAAGCATTCGGGCAGGACAACGAGCTTGGAGCCGGACTGGGCGGCCTCGGCTACCTTTTCCGCGGCATGCTTGAGGTTGGCGTCCTTGTCGGCACCAGAGGCCAGCTGGATGCAGGAGATTTTGATGGGCTTTTTGAGCACGGGAGCTGGACCTGAGGACGACATTTTACGAAAGGCTGCAGAGCGAAGGAGGGGTGTGAGGGCTGTAGCTGGTTTGGATAGATATCTAGGGCTTTGCAAGAGTGGAATTGACCTAAGCAATATTCGCATGGCGGAGAGGGATGGGTAGTGGGTGGGGAGAGGAAGAGAGGAGAAGTTGGCTTATAGCGAGGTAAGATCTAAGAGCTTCCGGTTGACGCCCGATGGCGATGCCGGCGCTGCGGGTCGGCCACGGAAGAGGAGCTGCTGCTGCTGCTCTGAGCCTGGATGTTTGCGGAGAGCTGAGGAGCTACGAAGTGTACAGAGTACCTTTGTTTTGCAGACGCCATGTGGGTTTAAGCCGGTACTTGTACATGCATCATGCACGTCATTCGGGGAGCATGCGGCCTGGAAAAAAAAAAAAAAAAAGAATACAGAGAAAAACACAGCATATTAAGAGAACAGACCGCACAGCTAATTCATCACAAAAAAAGAGCAAAAAAATAAAGAAACCAATTTAGCAATTGCACGTTTCGATCGTGCGACCTCCGGGTTATGAGCCCGGCGCGCTTCCACTGCGCCAAATTGCTTTTTCTTGGTGATATTGCGTCGTGGTATGACTCATTATATAGCCCGTTCTCACGATGAAGTGGATACGTCTGCGAATGTTAAAAAGGCGATTGTCCTTATCGCGCAGAGTGACACGAGTGAGACCCCCGAGCGTCTTATCAGCATGCGCTTGGAGATGAGGATGGGAGCGAATGACAAATGAGACAGAGAGCGGCGGGCTAATCGGCTGGTGGTGGCCTCGAGCTGTGCGGTCATTGGAGGCGATGCAAAGGGGAAGCATCATGCAGCGCGCGGTGATGTGCTTGCGATGAGATGTCGCATTCGTCATGGAAGCTGGCTAGGCGAAGGAGAGGCCACCTATAAAGGTAGCTGGGACTTTTTGACAGTGGACTGCTAACAGAATTGCTTGACAGCTAGCGCTTGTGATGTTAAGAAGCTAGCTTCAGTACGTACTTTTTATCGCGCTGCCTTGCTTTCCCACCCGCCAGGGATCGAGTACCTGCGATCAGCCACAGCCTCAATCTGGCCAGGCAGCGCTGGTTGGTCCTCATCTCCTTTCACCTCGTTGCTCAATTCCCATCTCAACACCTGTTCTTTTGGGTTGTCCTGGGGCAAACAGTCTGCTATACGGAATTTTTTTCTTCTCTTGTGCGTGCTCAGTTATGACTCGGGTCTACGTCTACACAGCTGGCCTGGTGGCCTTTGTTGCCGGTACGTCATCAAAATCCAACGTGCGCCCCAATAGTCGCAGCTACCACGAGCTTCGAAGTTGCGATGAATTCGTGCCCAGCGCAAGGGAAAGAAAATAGAAAAATGAAACTAACTGTGCCGGTATAGCCACGGCCATGATTGTCGCCTCCATCACAGAGCCCCATTGGGTTTCGTATTCGGTGACCACGACCGCGGGCGAGACGCTCGAGAAGCACATCGGCCTGCACAAGAGCTGCTCCAGCCTCGACGATCCGCACTGTCGCGATTTCCCCTCCAAGGAGCTCTGTCAGTATGGCGAGCGGTACTTTTGCTCCATGTGGCGGACGGTTGGCTTCATGGCCTCGTTTACCATTATCCTGTGTCTCGCCAGCTTGATCGCCTTTGCGCTCGTCATGAACGGCGGAAAGTACAGGCGCGAGACGGGCTGGCCGTTTGTCTCTGCCCTGTTGACGCTGGTTTCTGTTGTCGAGTTCATCATCATCTCCATAGTGGTACGTTGCTATCTCATAGCCAAAAATGAGCTTCCCAGGACTGACTGTTTTATTGTACAGGCCTACTTGTATGACCATGACGACCAGTTTACCGTTCCGGGATGGAATCTCGACGTTTCGTGGTACCTTGGCACTGTCAGTGCTGGCATCTCCTTGATCATCGCGGCTGGTCTTGCGGCATCTGCCTACTTGCTCCCGCCTGAAGAGGGCTACGAATTTCTCGATGACCCGCTTAATGCTTGATTCTTTTCGCGGTGCCTTTGAAAGCGATGCAAAGGCTGTGTTTGGCTGTTCCTATCTAGCGCATTCGATTCTTCTTATGACTTTCGATTCTCCCTTTCTTTTAACCATTTTCTTTTTTTTTTTTTGAAACTGCACATTTGGTATATAGTCTGGCGTTCTGGGAGTTTGTACACTTCAGTCAGTGTATACATCAACGACTTGTTTTTGGAAATTTGACGCAAATGGCGTTATTCATATGTTCTCAGGCTTGCAATATGCGATGTACAGCCATATCATAGTTAACTCTTCATATACATAACGGAGTAACGAAACCACCAAGCTTCAATGC
Organism: Trichoderma koningiopsis; assembly: GCA_022985005.1. Classification (NCBI taxonomy): domain Eukaryota; kingdom Fungi; phylum Ascomycota; class Sordariomycetes; order Hypocreales; family Hypocreaceae; genus Trichoderma; species Trichoderma koningiopsis. The sequence continues at coordinate 5,291,498 of JAJPEM010000002.1, forward strand.
TTCTAAGTACTTTAGTATAAGAAAGCGCCGTAATTTGTATCGTTGTGAAATCGTCCTAGGCCGTCGGCGGAGTCCGACTTTCGGGGAGCGAACCAACTTGATACGAAGCGGCTTATGGCGGGGTTGATAGCAAAAACATGGAGTAAAAAGATCAATATCACCCCACTTAGAGAAGAGAGAGGCTACATTCATTATCAAAAGTTCGCCGATAGGCCGTAAGGCGCACCTGAACTAATTTCCCCAGGTTTTTTTTCATGTAATTCTCTAATCTCACTCATTGTTCAAAATTCTTCTTCTCAAGAAACAATCGTCCAGCTTTTCATCATGGCCGAATCAGCAGCTCCCGGCCTCACTCCCGAGCAGCTCTCATCCTTCACCAAGGACGGCTACCTCATCATCCGAAACGCTCTCCGCCCCGAAACCGTTGCCTCTCTCTTAACAGAGACTCACAGCCTGCTGGAAAACTTCTCCCTCAAGGACCACCCCCTCACGCGCTTCTCCACCGGCGAAAAGTCCGACCATGTCGGCGACGACTACTTCCTCTCGTCGGGGGACAAGGTCCGCTTCTTCTTCGAGGAGGACGCCTTTGACGAGGCGGGCAACCTGACGAAGCCAAAGGAGCGCGCCGTCAACAAGATTGGACACTACCTGCATGCCCTATCGCCGCCGTTTGCACGTCTCATCGATTCCAAAGCCACCAGCAGCTCGGGCGAGGTCAGCCCTGCCGCCGTGGCGAGGGATCTCGGCTTCAAGGACGCCAGATGCCTGCAGAGCATGGTCATCTGCAAGCAGCCCGAGATTGGCGGTGCCGTGCCGCCGCACCAGGACTCGACCTTTCTGTACACCAGCGCCCCCTCGGCCGTGGGCTTCTGGTACGCGCTGGAGGACGCCACGCTGGAGAATGGGTGCTTGAGCTTTTTGCCGGGGTCGCATCGCTGGGCGCCGATTGAGAAGAGGCTGGTGCGCAAGGCGGGCGGCGCGGGGACGGAGATTGTGGACAATGATGGACTGAGGTTTCCTCCTGGGGAGGAGTATGGTGGTGAGCAGAAGGGCGGGGAGTATGTCCCTGGCGAGGTCAAGGCGGGGGATTTGGTGCTGATTCATGGCAACATGCTGCATAAGAGCGAGAGGAATACGAGTCAGAAGGGGAGAATCATTTATACCTTTCATATCATTGAGGGAGAGGGTAGGGAGTATGACGAGAGGAATTGGCTGCAGCCGCCAAAGGAGGGTTTTACAAAGTTGTTTGTCTAAGTCTACCAGTCAAGAGGAGGATGAATATTAAGGAAAAAGTTTGTGTAAATAAAAGGTCATTACTTTTCTTTCATCTCCTCCTCATGTCTTCAGGAAATCTATCCGTCGCTCATGCGCTCTAATGGTATAGTACATACATGTATATACAGGTCCTCCTACAGAAATGAAGAATACATAGTCATCCCCTTTCATATATACTTGAAAAAAAAGTCCCGCGATATGTGGAAATCTCCAGGTATCATACAATCTCCTCCCATGTGATGTGACTACAGATAGCAGTCTACGTATGATGGCCGATTTAATAAAACAAACAGAAAACAGTCGTACCCGTCCATGGCATAAAAGCAAAATCCCCAGTCGGCTGGCAAGGCCAAAGAGGAATGGTAAAACTCAGAAAAAGGGTGGATCGTGGCCTTCTTTACTCTTCATCTGAGCTCTCATCGTCCGAGTCAGACTCGTCCTCTGATGAAGAGGAAGAGGAGGAGGAGGATGATGATTCGCTGCTGGAAGACTCGTTGCCCTTATCAGCCTCCTTGCCATCATCAGAGTCAGAATCTGAATCAGAGTCGTCTGAAGAGCTGCTGCTGCTGTCGTCCGAGTCGCTCTCTGATTCCGAGGAGCTGCTGTCGTCCACAGTGGTACGCAGCTTTCTCTTGCGCTTGCTAGGTCCATCCTTTAATTTTACCTGGTTATCACCTTCGGTAGCCTTGGTTGTGTTGCTTTCAGCGATGCTCACTTCGGAAGAGGCTGTTGCCGTCGTGGTATGGCTGGCATCCGACTCCTCGCCCTCGGACAAGTTGTCTAGAACCAGCTCTGCGCGCATTCGCTTGATCACACGCCTGATTACATCGTCGACGTCCTCTGATGAAGTCCGGTATTCGGTCTCATGGAAGGTCTTCCTCTTCTGCCCCGCTTGCGAATGAAGCAATTGCGCGAGCAGCTGATCGTATCTTAACTGCTTCTCCGGGAGGTTCACTGAACCTTCCGGGAAGCCTGCGGCCCCTTCTGTGCTGTCCTTGGTCCGGATTTCCATTGCGGTCTCTTGTAGTCTCGTGCGAACAAAGCCCTTGAGGTCTCGGATATATAAATAAAAGGTATCAATGTTGGCCGAAGGGAAGAGGACGGGGTCGAATGCGTGCTTGATGAGGATGGTCTGGTAGTTCTTGTTAAACTTCCACGAGTCTCGAGCAGACTTCCACTGGCTCAAATACTCGAGCGCAGGCTTGATATCCGAAGGGGGAGCAGCATTGGGATTGGCCTTTTTTTTGCCAGGGGTTTTTGCTTTCTTGGGAGGTGGTTTGTTGACGGGCCTCGTGGCATCGATTCCACTTTTTGTGGGCGTCTCCCCAAACGAAACCGACTTTCTCTTCTTCAGCTGAGGGTTAGAAGCTGCAGGATGCGAGTCGTTCCGAGACTTTTTCAATGCCGACAGAGGTTCGCCCGCCGGCGGGGCTTCGGGCTTCCGCTTGGACGGTGTCTGCTGGGTCCTGCTACTGCTTGGATGCCCAACCTGCAGGGTTTCATTTGCTGGTTCGGGTGCGGAAGACTGCTTGAGCTTCAGGCCCAACCTCTTCCAGGCTGGCGCACGAGCCGACGCTCCGTCGCCCGAGGAAATCATGGTGCGTAGAATGTGGTGGAAAGCCCCCTATTGTGGTGATTCGGAAGCTGGTAGAACGAGAGGCGCAAAAAATCGTCGATTGGGCTCTGATCGCGTGTGGTTGTAGTAGAGCCACGCTCTGCGCAATTGAGAAGACTTCACAGAAGACGGTGGTCTTGGGAGGTTCAAAGGACAGTCCAGGGGGAGAACGAGCCAATGCAGGTCTTCAATTGCTTGCTGCAAATCATCAATTGAATGCGAATTGATATTTCAAAAAGTTGTTTGCGCGGATGATTTCTTATTTGATTTCTGCTGGGCGCTCACTGATAAGATGCCCCGCCAGTTTTTTTTTCTAGAGCTCCACTGCATATCGGTGACCGCGTCCAGGGTGGATGCTTAAGCGTGCTCTCGAATGGCGCCTCAGGCTCCGAGATTACGTAACGATGCACCTTCAGCCTTCCGGGCCAAGCTGCCAGTGACTTGTGCTCTAGGCAAGCTGTGCTAACGCGTACGGCCTTGATGAAGCTACCGGCAGCCCATATCGACAATCGACCTTGACATTCGCAATCCCATCCCTTCGGACTCAGACTATAGCAGACTCGAGCAGCTGCCGTGACTATAACTTCTTCAGACTGCCCTCGATAGGGCCAACATTGCCGTCACCATGTCTGGTAAGCTAGGCTACATCGTAGCTATCCCCGCCATCATTGTCCCTCCCGTATACTGACTTGCAACGCCCTTAGCCAGCGCATACGACCGACATATCACCATCTTTGCCGACAATGGTCGTCTGTACCAAGTCGGTAAGTTCACAGCCCCGAATAAGAAGACCGATTCGAACGCTTGAGTCGAGCTCCGCCGCCTGCATCTTGACGCCCCAGCCCGAGCCGACCTAGCTGACATCTCCAACCCAGAATATGCCTTCAAGGCAATCACAGCCGCAAACATCATGTCTGTAGGCCTGCGAGGCAAGGACTGTGCCGTTGTCTTGTCACAGAAGAAAGTTCCCGTGTGTATTGGAATCGCCCAAATGCTGCTTAACATGGACTGATCTCTTGGGCGCAGGACAAGCTCATCGACCCCTCATCTGTCTCTCACATCTTCCAAATCTCCCCCTCCGTCGGATGCGTCATCACAGGCTCTATTGCCGACGCTAGAGCCTTCTCTCAGCGTGCTCAGGGAGAAGCTGCGGAATTTCGATACAAATTTGGCTACGAGATGCCAGCTGATGTCCTGGCCAAGCGACTGGCCAACATCAGCCAAGTGTATACCCAGCGTGTAAGGACGACCTGTTTCTATGAGGTGGACTTGAGGATCCATATAACTGATGCTTTTGTACTAGGCTTACATGCGACCTTACGGTGTTGCGACCACCATTATCAGCCTGGACGACGAGCGGGGACCTCAACTTTACAAGTGTGATCCGGCGGGATACTTCATCGGCTACAAGGGCACTGCCGCAGGCCCCAAACAGCAGGAGGCTATGAACCATCTGGAAAAGAAGCTGCGGAACAAGGAGCATGCCGAGGGATCATGGGAAGAGGTTGTTGAGCTGGCCATCACAACATTGAGCACGGTCCTGAGCATGGACTTCAAGAAGGGAGAGATTGAGATTGGCATTGTTGGCGGCCCTCGAACAGACGGCAAGGAGGGTACGGACCCGGGCTTTAGAAAGCTCACCGAGGACGAGATTGAGGAGAGATTACAAGCCATTGCCGAGAAGGACTAGTAAACGTATAGATGGGTTAATGAAGCAACGTTAGAGACGTCATTGTCTACCAAATGACTCGGAGCCTGAGTCCCGCGTGTTGAAGGCCATACCGCTGGAACATTACCCATAATAAGGATGCCGGTGTTTTTAAAATACCGACAGCCCGTGTTAACTTACTTTAAAGTGATTGCCTAAATCATCCCTTGACTATATTAAAAGGCTGCCTAGGGAGGCAAAAGGTAGAGTTGAGGTAGCAGTTGAGCTTTATTACATAGAATAAATGATTATTACATAGGTAGAATAAACGACTGATGCGTCTTACTCATCTGCCAAGGAGTGTCTGTTCGTACAAGCATTATATACTACTGGTGCGGTGAAGTAAAGCAGCACCGGTAAAGCGTTCATAACTTACTAGTTTACATCATACTAGTCAAGGATAGCGAAATCCAGGCGGCCGGTAAAGGAGAAGCTCAGGTGACGGGCGCCTGAGCCCGCATGCTGACAATTAAACAATCAAGCCATCTGGGGAAGTGCTCTGTACTTGCACTCCGCACCTCGGAAAGCCATTGCCAAGTCGGCTCTTTAAGGGAGGATAATGAAAAGTGGGCAACCTCGCTGTAGCTTCTACTTCCAGGGGCTGTCATTAGCTGGTGGATGTTGAAAAGGGAAGATGAGGTCGTTATTTTGGATTTGACATGGGCCCCGCAGGTGGATGCATGGGCGAACAGGGGGCAGCGAAAGATGCAGCCTTTGGCTATCAAGGACTTTAGGCGCCAACCAATTCGTCGGATCGAGGAGCATTGATGCCAGTCCATGTGCTAAAACTGCTAGGCAGCTAAGAATTGGACTAGAATTTTGCCTGGTAAAGCAGGTGCCTGGCAGGTACCTGTAATTACTCACAGATGCCTTGCTCCATAACGGCCAAGTGTATGCAGCTTTGGGCGAGACTAAGCGGTGCCTGAGCCGCACAGGGTTGGAACAGGAAATCTATTTAACCAGCTGGAAATACGAGGCACAGAAGAGCAGCAGAGACGAAAGAAGACAGAGTTTGCACCGCAAAACAGAGATTACCCCTAATTACACGACTGCAGCCCCTAAACCAGGTAGCACAGCTGGCCATAGAATTTCCCCTTGGAAATTGTCTTGCGGTCGAGCTGGGGACGGCACAATTTGGCAGCTCCCAGTCAGGACTAGCGCCACAGCCCTCTGCACCTTGCAGAGCTAGACCGGATCATCCCGCCGCAGTCTTTGCCCGAAGCGGTACTAATATTTCCTATTTTTCAGTGTTGATTTTGCGCCTGCCTGCCGCGCCGACTGTCCACCTCATCCAGCCGGTTTTTTTTTCTTATTACCAACTCGCCCTCCCTTCCTTTTCTTTCCTCTCAACATCTTTGACCTCCTACATTTCCTCGCATTCGAAGCTACGGCACACTCGATTCTCCCTATTTCCTTTTAATACAAACCATTTCTTTAGCTTCATCCGCCAGCCTGCAAAATGCGTGAGATTGTGAGTTTGTTTTGACGCCTCTTGCCCCCCCACTATCAGAGCTGTGGAAGCTTTCCTCACGCGCGCCCACTGCTCGTCAGTTGCTGCAGACCTCCCAACTCGGCAGTCTGCATAGACGATCATTTATGACCATACCCTTTTGATGTGAATACAAACTGACATATGACTTTTCTTCGACGCGCAGGTTCACCTCCAGACCGGTCAGTGTGTAAGTACTTTGCTCTTCTGCTTTTGCCCCTCCTTGGGGCGCTGCCTCCCCGCACAAAACGCGACATCGCGATGCTAACAATTTGCGCAGGGTAACCAAGTTGGTTCTGCCTTCTGGTACGTTTCTCCTTCGAAATAACAGCGAAAAATCCTCGGCTCCACGCGTCTTGACGAACCGCATACTCATTTATACTTATAGGCAGACCATCTCTGGCGAGCACGGCCTTGACGGCAGCGGTGTTTATGAGGGTACTTCCGACCAGCAGCTCGACCGTTTGAACGTCTACTTCAACGAGGTGTGTAATTCCTGCCAGCGCCCTGCTTGACTTCGATTTCAGCCTAGACTGTGGAATCTAACGTCTTTTATTTACCATAGGCCTCCAACAACAAATATGTTCCCCGTGCCGTTCTCGTCGATCTCGAGCCCGGTACCATGGATGCCGTTCGCTCTGGCCCCTTTGGCCAGCTGTTCCGCCCCGACAACTTTGTCTTTGGCCAGTCTGGTGCTGGTAACAACTGGGCAAAGGGTCACTATACTGAGGGTGCTGAGCTGGTCGACCAGGTTCTCGATGTCGTTCGTCGCGAGGCTGAGAACTGTGAGTGTCTTCAGGGCTTCCAGATTACACACTCCCTGGGTGGTGGTACCGGTTCCGGTATGGGTACCTTGTTGATCTCCAAGATCCGTGAGGAGTTCCCTGATCGTATGATGGCCACATTTTCCGTCGTTCCTTCGCCCAAGGTCTCTGACACCGTCGTCGAGCCTTACAACGCCACCCTGTCTATGCACCAGCTGGTTGAAAACTCCGACGAGACGTTCTGTATCGACAACGAAGCCCTGTACGATATCTGCATGAGGACCCTCAAGCTGTCCAACCCGTCATACGGCGATCTGAACCATCTGGTTTCTGCCGTCATGTCTGGTGTCTCCACATCTCTCCGATTCCCTGGCCAGCTGAACTCCGACCTTCGCAAGCTCGCCGTCAACATGGTGCCGTTCCCTCGTCTCCATTTCTTCATGGTCGGCTTTGCGCCCCTGACCAGCCCTGGCGCCCATTCTTTCCGCGCTGTTACTGTTCCCGAGTTGACCCAGCAGATGCTGGATCCCAAGAACATGATGGCTGCCTCCGATTTCCGCAACGGCCGTTATCTGACCTGCTCCACCATCTTCCGTGGCAAGGTTGCCATGAAGGAGGTCGAGGACCAGATGCGCACCGTCCAGAACAAGAACTCTGCCTACTTTGTGGAGTGGATTCCCAACAACATCCAGACCGCCCTGTGCTCTATCCCCCCTAAGGGCCTTAAGATTTCTTCCACCTTTGTCGGTAACTCTACTGCTATTCAGGAAATTTTCCGCCGTGTTGGTGAACAATTCTCTGCCATGTTCCGCCGCAAGGCTTTCTTGCACTGGTACACTAGTGAGGGTATGGATGAGATGGAGTTCACTGAGGCTGAGTCCAACATGAACGATCTCGTCTCCGAGTACCAGCAGTACCAGGATGCCTCAGCCGACGATGGCGAGGAGTACGAGGAGGATGCTCCTATGGAGGAATAAATGGCTTGGCATTGACATTGCTTACACCTTTGGGGACTGGGGATGGAAAATTCTTTGACTTCACTGGGTTTAATTGTTAGATGCAAGCCCCCTTTCTTACGATCAAGCTATACTGTTTTAAATAGGCTCTTCAATAATACCTCTGGGCTCAAATCATGAGTAACCGTGGCTTTTGGTACTTGTATCTCAAACGTGACTAATTGCTGATCTGACCACTCGTGATATCTGATTGCTTAAACTTGCTGTGTAATTTTGCGTTTCGTAGCCAGTATGGAGATGAAAAATGTGTCTGTAACTGCCGACAATATGAAGGCAGGTAGTCTGTCAGATAGAAGCTGTGGCCTGCCTTTTGCCTTTTCTGGCTGTAGATGTAACAGTCATGATGCAATAGGTATTGTAAACAGGTACTAGTATTGACTCTGAAATATATCTACTCTACCCGCTTGTATTGGGCTATCATATGTATCAGAGCGATTGGAAACTGAGCAAAAATGAACAAGCGTATAATCTCTATTGGCAACCTTGAAGCGAGGGTGACCGTGCTGGTCTCAACTACCAAATCAATATGGCCTTATTACTATAAGAAATTCGATGAAACTAAAGCCCTGGAAACCAGAATACACGTGCTTGCGCAGTGAGACTGATGTTCAGGAATATCGAGTGACTTTAATTGATGAGCGGTGGCACTGATTTTCCATATAATAGCTATCTCAAGCTACTGATAGCCGGAGCATGTTCAAAAGTAGCAGCTGGTGACGACATATCGCGAGAAAAATATTAGGGTTACAGAGGGCCGAGAACGTGCGTAACTTTGAGTAATACCTAGGTAGGTATACTCAACAGACAATGGTAAACTTGAGCCAACTAAGCATTCAGAGCATTGTGATGCGGCTTTTTTTACAACAAGGAGGAATAAAAGTGAGCTGAATAGACTTGGGATTGTGGTTGTATCAAACAATTTGAGCGTGTACGTGTACGTGTGAAGAAAGTGATCGACAGAGAATAGCCTTCTGTACAACATTTGGCGCACAAGTGTCGCGAAACCCCTCACATTTCAGAAGCAGCAAGTACCTAGCCAGGGTAATACCAAACTCTAGCTGTTCCTAAGATATCAAGAGTCACGAATAAGCAAGGATATGTGTTGCATACTCATCGGCAAGAGAAATAGGAGAGAGTGTGTCGCTTCATAGGTGGCTACTATATGCTGTATGCTTTCTCAAGTCATGATTGAGGACAATAACTGTCGATTTTCCTCGCAATACTTCGCCCTTCTTTGCTTCGGCTTGCGCGGCCCGTGGATCTTGCTCTAAGCGCCGTGGAGAAAGGAAAGGGGGGACGACAGTTATTATCTTCCTTGCCGTTGATGTCATTATCTTTTAAAACTTGTTAGAGTTGGGAATGCCTTGCAATTTATGGCGTGTAATAGCGTAAGATGGACACATATATGGATGGATTTTGGCGTGGCGTTGAAAAATGAGCAAGGTGACCAGCGCCATAACTGAGACATTCAGCCATTTCTCACAAGGGGGAGGGGGTATAGGGCAACCAACTGTCCCTTTGGGGGGGCATGCTCGCCTAATACCGTTGTTTTCCACTCTCCTGCAATCAGCCATGAGTTCGTCATTGTGCAAGATCTAAGCTGTGTGGGGGAAGAAAACAAGGCAGTAGCCCTGTGAAGCGTTCGCGTGGCATGTGACGAGGGCGCTTATGAGTGTTATTGGCCAGAGCTGGGGGTTTTCATCACGGTGGCGTTTATACGAGGGCGTATTGATGGTCCTAATGTGGTATAGGCAGGGTATGCGAAAAGCGCCGAGCAGGAGACGAGGACAAGTGATGCTAAACAAAGCAGTGGTTCGTTGGCATGATAGTGTAGGGCTGTGAGGCAAAGAGTCATTATGCCGGACAGAGGGAAGAGAGCGAGGCAAGAGTTTCCTGATGCCGGCACTTGACAGGTTTGCTTCGGCCCTACATCGTCATTCGGTATGCTAGCCAGCTGCTTGGTCTGGATTCGGTGACGCCGCTGAGGATGTGATCTGAGCTAGAGACGAAGACGGTATCAAGATTCGTCAGATTGGCGACACTTGGTGGCCAAGATTGCTAAATCTCCACGGCTCGGCTTCCGACGCTGTGTGCCAAATGCTGACCTAGATGCATCCTGATGGGCTGAAGGCCTGTCGTGCTGAAGTCGAGGGTATCATGGCTATTATTAATTATTCCTTCTTCCACTGTTCTTCTCCTTAGGAAGAGCCTCACGATATCTTCGACAGACGATTGGTTCCTGAGCAATATCCTCATAGGGACGAATCATGTCATTTCATCGCTGAGGCCTCTTCAGTATAGCTGAAATGTCCCCAGCATGACACAAATGTCTTCATTACGAAGCAGTAAGCAGGGCATCGAGATTGATTCATCGGGCTGCACATAATTCAGCTGCGATGGCATCGATGCCAGCATGCTTACGAGGACGAGGCAGTCAAATCATCGTTACAGAACAGCATGTTTGATCGTGAAAGGGTTAAAGCTGCATCTGCACGGTCCCCTTGGTGAGTTATGTTTCGGGTGCCAGGCAGCAGCCTCATTTCCCTTTCCGGGCCTATACGCTCCAATCAGAGCGTAGAGCTGGATACGTTCCCTTGGGTTCGGGTTCGCTTTGATGCTGGTCGAGTCGGGTATCAGTGGGAACACAAGACAAAAAAGAGTCCATGGATCCATTGCACAAGGTGATATGAGACGAACGGGACCCCCCTGGTCGTGGATCATCGGGGCGGGAATGAGTTTCAAAAAACTTTCAGCAGGCGATGGGGCCAGTAAGGCGCAGCGCCCCGGGACCTGCAGTTGAAGGTGGATATGCGAGCAGCCAAACCATGTTCGTGTGTGACGTGGCTCTGGACGATGCGAGTCACATCCGTGGCAACATGATAATGTTTATCTTAATTCATTTATTTTTGGCATGTCATAGAGGTATTAGTGCATGCACTGAATAGGCAGATGCATATTCTGTACTTGGTGATGGCTGCATGTAAGAGTTACTCAGGTGAAGACGGAAAGGAAGAAAAAGGACCGACGTATATCGACAACGCAGCCGTGGACAAAAATAAATAAGGCTAAAATAAGAATGATGTGGTCATGTATTGCTGCAAAATAAATTAAAAATTCGATAAATAAACCGGAAGCCACGCCAAAAGCAGTCTAAGCCAATATTGTGACCAAAAGGAAAGCGACAGGGCGCAGCGACTGCCCGTCACTTTCTCGCACAGAGGCCAGAAGGTAGTCAGTGCCTGCAGCAACGAGCAACGACTTGACGCAGCACATCTCGTGCAACTGCCATCAACCCGTCATCCGCCATCCATCGACTCCCCAAGCCAAGATGCCACCCTCCCACCCTTGCAACCCTTGCAGGCCATGCCGCGCCGCCATTGGCTGTTCCGGCCGTCCCTGGCGCACGCAGCTCATGCAGGGCCCGTCGCTCTGGCTTCGTTCGGCAAGGCTGCGCGTGGTAGCGTCGCTGGGCCGGAGCTGAGGCGTCGACAACTGCACGCCATAGGTCCGATGCCGTCCCCGCCGACAGGGGTTTTCAGGCGAGACGTGCAGCCAGCGGCGCCTCTCAGCAACCGCACGGCGATGGATGCGATGGCTTTGCATGCATCGCTCTCTTTGACTTTCATACTTGTGCTCACTCGTGCAGACCGGGGCACGCGGCTGTTTGTGGGCTCCGTCGCTCTGGGAATCACAAACGCCAGGATATTGGGCTAGTGCTGGGCTGGGACCAAACGGCGCGTCCGGGGCTCGACTCCATACCGCACGCACCATGCGTGTATGGTCGACTCGCATGTCTGGCGCCGTGCTGTACCTGCGCTGCCAATGGACCGACCCACGGAATGGGGACGTCAGGGTCTTGGGCCTCGCCCGCAAGGCTTTCCTCTGGCTCGCGACTCGTTAGCCTCGCCTGGGTCTGCCTACCGGCGTGCTGCTGAGATCGACAGTCACAGTCGCCGCATGCCCGAATCCCTAGCCTGTCTCCTGTCCACGCCTCGGGGCCCAGGCTGGCTGGCCTCGACGCCATCAAGGGGCTAGGATAGGGCTGACCACGCCTCCGGTTGGACGGCTGCTGCCCGATTGCCAGCTCGTCTGGGATTCTTCAGGTCTGAGCTTGCAAAGAGCCACCGGGGGTGGAGGACCCGGGCAGAGCTCTCGTTGGTGTTCGCAACACGGCTTCGTGATAGCTGATGGTTCAGCCTGGTCACCCTCTCTTGGACCCTCAGACTTTCAACCAAAGCTCCAAGTCCACCGTAGCTTTGTAAGGCGGAGATGGCCAGCAAGCCAGTCGAGACTTGCTGGATCCTCCCGCAAACACCGGACGGGGTTGATGATGGAGAAATTATACAAAAGGAATGGAGCATCTCGCTCGGGTCCAAGTTGAAGGCAAATCAAGCAAGCCAGCAAACCTCTTTTGGTCCTCGCCACCTCAATAGCCAGCTTTTTTCAGCTTCACTTGCCAGACTACGAACGCCTCCCGTCTCCACGAAGCCGACGAAGCGAACTTGCTTGGTGTTCTATCTGCATCACTTGTTGAGATTCAGCATCATCGACTATCCAATCTTTTTGCCACCGCTTTCTCTCTCTTCGTTGTCCGGTCAGCATCAGAATTACTGCGCGTCACCGTTGCAGAAGGGCTATCATCGGCATCATCAGCCATTGTCTTTATTCACACGGCGGTTATATCGATCTCTTCACCTATTTCCATCTACGGAAACTCGCTAGGCTTCTTTGGCCCCCCTTTTTGCGCCTGGCCCCCAAAAAGTCTGATTCGGCATCTTTCCCTAGGAAGCCATGGACGGATGTAGGTCACTAGTCCCAGCTCCAGCAAATAGTTTTTCCCTCTTATTGTCCCCCTACTCCTGCCTTTCCCCATGCCCGAGTAAAGTTTACGACAGGCAGGCTACGCCGTTTCCCCCTTAGCCCTTGAGACTCTGCATATGCACTCGACGCGTGGTCGGAACCCACCTATTCATACTAGAACTACCTCCTACACGCAACTCACCGAGAAGCTCCATGAGATGACCCTCACCAGCCTCCAACTACCTCTTATTGATTCCTTGGCGAGAGCAATGACTGATAAAGATACACCACGAAAAGTGAACGAGTGCCGGACCGCCCGAGTTGCTGAGGTCCTTGCCGACTTCCGAGCACTTCAATACTACATCTCAGCTGGGCCTGTCGAGCCAGAGAACGAAGAGGACTACTACACTGAGGGATGGGCCGCCCTGCGTCAATGCACAATCGACGGACAGTACATCCTGGATGTTGCTGCTGATACCAGGGTGCCTGCAGCACAGGGTGGAGAGGAGGAGCAGACCAGAGCCGAACTGCAACAGTATGTCTTGGCAAGATATGATGAAGCCTCTATTTGGCTTTGCCCTGTACACTCCAGTTGAAGATTGCTAACTTTCCTTTCTGCTCCAAAGGATCTTGCTTGATGCATATGCGCGCCGTCACGAGGGACAGAAAATCCTCCTAAGACAGGCGGCTGCGCAGCGATGGATCGAATACCGAGACCAAATACTACAAGGCCAAAGACCGCATCCGGGGAACCATGCCCAGCTGCAGGCTGTTGATAACCAACTTCGAGCGGTAAGCTTACACCCAGTCTTTTTTTCTTCCTTGTCCAGCTGGACCGGGCTCTATTTTTTCTGACTCCAGGTACCGAGTGGGAGGTTGACCACACAGCCTCGGTCCCCACCCGGTACTTGTCGGGAAAATCCTGTCTTACAGACATATGCACGGACAAAGTAGTGGAGTTTGCGACTGTCGTACTAACTTGTGTGTGCTTAGGAATTGGCTGCAATCACTGACGAATATGTGTACACCGAGCTGTTGACGGCGGACCAATCACAGGGACGCTGGACCATGGAGGACCCCAGCCTCCACAGAATCCAGCGCTGGCTTCAATCCCGACGACGATGATATGCTTCGTATTAACGACAAAACGAAAGGCGACGAAGAATCAGAAGCTACGTATTTACGACACCATCGCGCTAAGACCAACAACAGCAGATGTTTACTATGGTATTCAGCTCCTGGGGACCGCTATCGTCCCTGGATACCAACATTATCTATATCTTTTCTGGAGCGCGCTTCATGCAGCGATTACTGCAAGGCCTTTTCTCTTTGCATGGAGTTTTTTTCTTTTCTTTTTCTTGGGTGTATGATTTGGGCGTATGGGCAAGGATGACAGGCAGCAGCAAAGCACAAGGACAGGGGGATACCTATCATTCTTCTTGGATAAATTTTTTTTTTGGGTCAGTTTTATGGGCGTCTTTTTGACATTATTGGCAGGTATAGCGTGCTGCTGCAGACCGAGTGACGAAAAGCAAGCATTTCAAGGGCACAAATGGAGGATACAATATTGGCCATAGACTTTTTCTTCTTCTCTTTTCTTTTCTTCAGAGCTGCCTGGAGCAGACTCCCCTCCCAGTTTTTTGTTCAAGTTTCGTCTTGCTATTTTTATATGAATACAATTGATTCACCTCTATTCATGGTTCTATATCATTGAAACGACTTTTCATTCTCAGATGCTAACACTTTACTACCGCACTTTTGGCTATAAGCGAGCTCTCAGTTCTTACTTTGAACACACAGGGCTATTCCGGCCAATGACAAGACCATTCCAATACCAGTTTCTTTTTTTCCCATTATTAGCTCTTGACAATCGACACGGATCACCGATGATACCCGTCATTGGGCGGAACGTGACATACCTCTACTGACGACTTTGCCCTCAACTAACCACTCGCCCAAAACGGTAAAGAGGAAAGCCATGGCATTCACAATCGGAACGGTAAGGCTCAGCTCTAGGAGGTGGCAAAAATACGAAACGCGTTAGTAAAAAACCAAATGGGGGTCAGATCTCAATAATTTGTTTCCATTTAATATAGAAAAGAGTAACTGAAGGCTGCCTGTTTTGCTTTTGCTGTGCTGGCTAGCCCGGCAGGGCGGTTTTGGTGTGGAGGGGAGGGTTGGTGGGGGGAAAGGAGAGGATCTAAGACATGGGAGGCCTGCAGGGGATTGAATGGATGCAAAAAAATCAGGCAAATGGGATAAAAGATCTTTTTTCCTTTAAAAAGGGCTTTAAAAAAAGAGTGGAGAGATGGAAAGGAGATCTCTATTTGAACTGTGAATACATACCAGCCTTGCCAATGAGAAGAAAGAACCAGACACTACCGGTGAGGTTGAGCACCAGCGGCACGGCATAGCGCGGGTTGCGCAGCAAGTCGACAACGCCAAAAAAGGCGCCGTAGAGGGTGCGCCGGAGCCAGCTCGCCTGGACGGCAGGGCGTTCGAGGATGGCGGCGTGGGCAGGGTCTGGCTTGTGGGTGCGGGCGGCGCGGCGGATGAAGGGCGTGGTGAGGCCCCAGGCGAGGCCGACGAGGATGAAGCTGAGGATGTAGTTTATGGCTGGGGGGCGGGAGTCTGCGTCTGTGTCTGTCATTGTTGCTGTTTTGAAGCGTTAGACGTGTGACGTGTTTGGCAGGGCTGAAGCTGGTGACGATATGCGTGTGTTTTTGGTGGTGAGTCTTTGAAGGAGACCGAGGTTTGGCGCTCTGGAAGTTGCATATAGCATAGCCTCGTGGCTTTTGCGGTCTAGTCTACTTCCGTAGTTTGGGGGGGACCAGGGGGTGTTCAAAGTTAGTTTACGGGACCAGAGAGATCTGAATGACTGCCGTTGGAGACCAGTGATTGGGCGGGCTTTTTAAGGCGCTGTGACCACCTCGCCTTTTAGAAGTTGAGCCCTTCAATTTCAACTGCTACGTAAGTACTAGTTTCAATGGATTGATTTTATTAATTTCTTAGCGCCACCTATGACGACGGGTTAGCTGTTTTGGCTTTGCGAGTTTGTTTGCTGTTGGAAGACCAGACGCTAAAAACGAGCCACGCGGGCTTCAATGGCACGGCACGGCGGCGCACAGCCCGCCAAGGACGGTAGCCGGTAGGTGTGGCTTGCCAGCCGAGGCTGGGCGGGGGAATGTCAATATTGACCTAAAGTACATACAAGTAAACTGAAGTGAGCTGCCAACGCTTTAGGCATTTCCCATTCAAAGTCTTTGCGCATGGCTTGCATGGCTCGGAGGAAACGACGTGGGAAGCGTTGCCGGAAAGGGAAAATGGGGACTTGCACTCTAGCTGGTGGCGAGAAACATCAGATGTCATGGTTCTATCTTGGGAGGGGGAGAGATGGAGGGGGGCATCGGCATCTGCTACACGGCCACTTTTGTGCTCAAGTTTTCTGTAACGTGTGCTAGAGGTGTTTCATGGCCCATCATCTAGTGTTTCTAAAGGCTGGGTCTGAAGATGCGTACCCGCTTTCTATGGCTCTCGAAAAGCATTCGTTTAGAGTGGTGCTGGATGCTATTGTTGGCTGCAGACACTAAAGCAAGGAACACGTTTCTTTGCCTCAAGATACTAACTAGTTGTACTAGCAGTACTAGTTCTACCATCAAACAGTCAATATTCCACCCTTCTACCCCGTGCTTTGTTTTCTTTTCGTGTTGTTTTCTCGTTCGGCCCGCTCCGGGTGCCCAGGCCGAGCAAAGAGGCAGCCCATAGCGCTCAGACCAGCACTTTTGTCGTATACGCGCAAAGCTTCACCGCAAAAGCTGTCCATACCTAGGTACTAGGTATTAGGTTTTTTCTTCTTTCTTTTCGCTGCCTGTACAGCTGTACATGCCTGCTTGCATCACGTCACAATTCACAAAATTTGCAGCTCATCTACGATTTTCAATAGTCTATCTTTATCCATCAATATCACGCAAAAATCCCGTCAGCACACGCCCCCTCCCTCATGAGTTTACAGCGTTCGCAGGGCTGTCAAAAAAAATGCCCAGGGGTCCACCCCCCAGTCCAGGCTAGCGTACCCGTCAAGATCCTTGTCCAGCTGGAAGACACCAGCGCCGCCGCAATTAATCAATCTTTTGCCAATGCCGTCGGCGAGCCACTCGTTCTTTGTCCCGACGAGCCGGAGACTAAAAAACCAAGGAGGCCCATTGGGAGGGGGGAGAGAATGGAGACCAGCTCTCGGACCGTTTCACCAGGCCAAGGATCTCCATCACCATGCGAGAACCGACAAGGGAACCATCGTTCCCTGGGAACAGACAGCCTTGGGTATCAACGTACGAAGATCAAGTAGGGATCTGCGTTATACGGACAGATGGATGGCCCTCTTCCTTCCCGCTGTCAATGTAGCCGTGGCCAGTCGGCTTTTGGCGATACGCAGTGCAGGGAGATGTTGGAGGGTGCCTAATATACGAGAGTCTTTGGTCGTACTTCACGCTGGGCCCTGTCCCCTGCTCGGAGCCGAGATTTAGGTTGCGTTTTCGTTTCTCCCGGGGCCGAGACTTTGTTTTTTTCTTTGTTTTCACTCCGCCGCATACTACCGCTACCCTGGTTGTGAAGGGAGCTGATTGAGCCGTGAATGGCTATAAGATGCGAAATTCCCTGGTGATGGTATCATTTGTCATGACTCTTCTACTAGAATGATTTCTTCAGCTATGATTGTCCAGCGCAGAGTCTTGGCAGAAAAGAGTTACTCATTCAAGTCCGAAGCGTTGATCCGTTTGCATCCATGCCTGGATTTACGTCTCGTATATCTGCCAAAGGCGTAGGTAAGGTACAGTAACAATACATCTCCCATGTGTAATAAACTCTATTATACCTATGAAGCCCAGCTATCCCCTGGACTACACGAACTGCTGCTTAATTATCTCTAGACTGATGGAGAGAAACGGTTTTAATAGTTTGTGTGACGAATAAAACAAGCTGCCGAGACAGAAGCAAAAGGATATTAACCGAAAGTAGAAGTTGATTAAACAGAAAGAATGCCCCAACGCCACGCCATCAAATCCCTACATAACCTCTTCGCTTAAGCCGCACTCATATCATCCACCTCCCAAGGAAGATCCTGGCTTGTCTCCGAGTAGTGACGCAGACAGCTCCTCAGTGATAGCCGTTGTACTGGCCTATGAACTGTCGACAGTGCAGCTCCCATATCAGCTACCCCCCGAGTAAGATCCTAGCGCGTCTCCGAGTAGTCATTAAGTGCTACGCAGACAGCTCCTCTGTGGTGGCCGTTGTATTGGCGTATAATCTGTTGACTGTGCAGCTCCCATAGCCGAGCATAGTGGTCGGAGCATGCCGTCACCAGATATGCCGAGTCTGCGCTGAACGCGCAGTCCCATACCCACCGCTGGTGCCCAGTCAGCGTGGCCTCGAGAGGCAGCGGTCTCGGTTCGTCCGATTTGCCATCTATACGCGGCTTTACATCTTTAATCTCCCAAATCTTGGCTGTGTGGTCGGCGCTGCAGGTTGCCAGCTTCTTCACGTCGGGAGAAAGCAGAATTCGCGTAATGTACTCTTTGTGAGCGTTGAAATGCGTTACCGGGAGCAGCTCTGTTTGTTCGTAGTTTTGGCGAAGATGCCAGATGAATACATTGCCCTGTAAGAATGTTAGTTGATGCAGGGAGAAATAGCTTGACGTTGCGGCTTCTGCACTTGACGTACTGCTGTATTGGCGGCGCATAACAGGGATCCGTCACTGGCAACCGTTACGCTCGATACCGACACGTCCTCTTCTGGAATAAGCTCGTGTGCGCAAGTATTCTCAGCCAGATCCCATATTCTCACACTACCCGACCTATCGCAGCTTATAATTTCGCCTTGATTTGGGTGAATGACGACGTCGTTGGCGGGGGAGCCGTGGTTGTAGCTCCTCTGTATTGAGCCCGTCCGCGTTTCCCAAATCTTGACGCAGCCATCCTCGGAGCTCGTTACCATCCATTTGCCTTCGCAGTGAAAGGCTACTCCAGTGATATTGCCCGTATGTCCCTCAAAGGTAAGAAGCGGATTAGGATTCGTAGATTTGATATCGTACAGCTTCACTGTATGGTGGCCGGCCGCGGCGAGGTACCTCTTGTCGGGAGAGATACATAGGCGGTTGACCTGGGAGTCTGGGTGTTGGATCGTGCGGGAGCATATCCCCGACAAAGCTTCCCAAAATCTGCATTGCGCCGAGTTAGCATCGGGTGTAAAGGAAGTTGCTTTGCCGCGGGTTTGCGAACCGGATCGTGTGGTCGTAACCCGCTGTCGCACATTGTTAGCTCTCAAATTCGCGACAACTGGCGGGGGAGGGGGGGTTTGGGACCGACCTGTGCATAGGATAACAGACATGGTAGCTGATATTAAGACAATGCGCGCACTTGTTCGCCAGATGAGATATTATGTAGCTGTGAAGTAGAGTCCAAGTGCTCGAGGTCCGTTTGGCGAGGCTGTGGACGAATGTTGTTCCGAAGAGAGCCCGGGCCGCAGCTGCCTCACTAGAGCAGCAGCTACTACTTACACCGCCGAGGCATGAGCAGCTTCAAACATCAGCAGCAAATACAAGAGGATTCGACTGAGACACACTCAAGCATCCGCTGTGTGGAATTTCATTGCAAAAAGATGCATTATCGCAGCTTGTGCTCCTCACCAGTTGTTTCAGATGAAGACACGTGACGAACCGCAGATGCGTCTGGCCGTCGGCTCCAGGATGGCATCGGCTCAAGACGCTGTCATTTCACAAAGGCACTATCCTCAATATCGACCTCGTTTCTTGTCAAATTTCACTCTCACGATGGAGTTTGCTTGGTCACGAGCTTGATAAACAGCTAGCCAAGTGGCTAGTGAACAGGGTCAAGGACGCGGCACTCTTTTGCTGGCTGCTCCATTACCTGCTCGGATGAAGCGTCCATCGTCATATGGCATTGGCGTGGGACAAGAAGCCAAGAACAGCATTCAATGTGAATGAGCATTGCCCAAAATATTTTACCATCGAAAATTCCTCCTCTCATTAACACATGCGCATGTCTATGTGATGCTATTAGTCACTATTTCAACCTATTTTCAGCTGGGCTGGGGAAAACGACTTTGAGTTCTAGCGATTCGAATACATTGATCTATACATTGATCTATTTTGATTATATAACCTTTACCATTCTGCAAAGTACGTCGCGCCTGGAAAATTCCACCGGTTAACAGCCAGCCGCCCAATTTGAGTGGCCAAGTTCGACCATCCTCCAAGCATCTCAAGTGAGAGCTTTCGACATCAAATATAAAAATGAACTCCACCCTTTCCCTCCATGTAACCACACACCAAGGCAACCTAGCCTCCTCGTTTTGAGCAAGAAAGAGAGAAGAAGGGATATAAGAAGGGAATAATCTCTGAAAATATTCGCGTGGGCGCGTGGCGCTTGCAACTTTGTCCAACGCAGCTATCTGCGTTTTGAACAGACGCCTGCAGGCCTGTGGCCCGAACCTGAACTTGGCCGATTGTCTTGTCCTGTTGATGGCCTGCCGCTCTGGCAGGCAAAAGACGACGCCGATGCTGATAACAGATCTTGATAGTTGGATGGAACAAATCTGACAAGCGATCCCCCACAGTACTCGCAGCTAGGTCTTCATCTCCTGTCTCAGCGATCACGTCAATTAAAGCATATGGAGATGATTAAGACCTACTGTCTAATACTGCACATGTCGCAGGTGATTGGAACCAAGTCTGGTTTCATGCCGACGGCGAATTGGGAAGACATGGCTATCAAGCTGAGGACGGTCTTGTTCAAAATGGTGACTCGAGTGACTGAGAGATGGCTGTTTTTAAATCTAGCTGTTGTGTTATTCTTACAATTTTGATTCTTTCTGGGAAAATATGCGGCGGAAGCGCTGCTTAAATACTAACATCAACGCTGCCAGAGACATGGGGAGCTAAGCAGTAGTCGATGCTGCGTCTTGTTCCTCTAAGCTATCCGAATGACCAAGAATCCTTTGACCGCCTCGATCATCTTCGACCATAGAGGAGGCCAACTCATCTGCTGCAAAAAACCTCACCGATGTCTCTGTTCCAGCTTGTGTGGTTGCCTCGACATATAGTTGAGGCAACTAAGTCAAAGCAACGTGATACCGACCCGCCCAGCTGGACATGGATTCTATCCAGAATCATCAGCTTGAGCTGATACCGGGCTATGGGCTTCTATGCACTACCGTCACAGACAGAGCTCTCGGCAGCGTTGAACAAGTTTTACCGCCTCGTCAAGTACCCTCTTCGCTCTTCCTACCCATCGTTTTCGTTGAATAAAAGGCTTGGTAGTCACGGCTTTACCATACAATGGGCCGACATGAGCGCCCAATTGCGACAATAGGCTCATACGCTGTCCTCTCTCAACCGGTCCGCTCTGTTTTGTGTGAAGATGCTGGCGCTGAGATGATGCAGCCACCCGCGATGGTGATCGGAATCCAGCCCTCTCATTTGCCCGTAGCCGGACCGGTGAAGCCTCTGAGGATTGCTCTATCGAATCGTACCGCTTCGCTAGCTGGGCTTGACCGTCTCATTGTCGACAGTGCTGGAGTTTCAGCCGCAAAATGGGCGTCTGCAAGATGACGATTTATCCAATTCTGGCAGCCATGGCATCCTTCCTCTTTATATTGCTGAACGGAAGAGGCGGCTATTGCACACCTATCGTCCAAGGCAACCGCTAACCATTGGGCGCGTTATCCGTCGCTGGCTGTCTCGATAGTGATGGATCCGACGTAACGGCTGGTGTACCGGAACACAAACTGCATGCAAGCTTTCCCTGGTGGCATGTTTTCCGCCGAAAGGCTGGGCAAGGCGCGACTCAATGCCAGTCACCAGGCCTGTATCGGCAACCCTCTTGGCTCCCTCCCTTACAATATGGACCAAACAATACGAGCCACGAGTCGAAATCCGTTTTGTGTACCCTCCTGTTTCTCTGGAGTCAGGACAGCCAGTAGCATTCAGCTGGCGTTTTTGGGAGAACGACTCCCCCCATCTAGCCTCGTTTTCTGATCCTCTTGCACCTTTACAGAGTACTATGAGGCTATGTCATGATAATCCCGCTGCCGAAGAGCAAGGACGCTTCAATGATCGACTCAAGGAAAGCTGCATTAGGAATCAGCCGATGCAGATACCCATCCCGAGACCCTTTCATCGGCCCGCCACGTGGGGGCCCGTTGCCGTTCTCCGCCAAATCAATTTTCTTGCCTTCCATCCTTACCATGTCGCAGCACAGCTCTTCGGCTGCTCACCGGTTTTTCCTCATTTAACTTGTACGCCCATCATGTGGCGTGGAAAGGCGCCATTCTCGGATCTAGTTCTCCGACACGCGGCTGCTTGCCTCGCTAAGGACATTATTCGAACCGAGGGAAAGGGTTAGTAGAGAAGGACGAAAAGCAGGTTGGCTCGATGTAGTCACTTTCCTCTACACGGAAGTTCAAGGAAGGTGAAATAAGAAAAAAAAATGGGAGAGTTTACGCAAATGGTTGAGGCCCCAAATGAAGGCCGTCATTGGGTCCCTTTCACCTGTGTAACATGAAGCTATCCGAGGATACACTCTTTTCTCTCCCCCAACTCTTTTGCCTTTACATTCCAGACAAGCGGTGACTCAAACTTCCGTCTCGTTTGACAGCCGCGAAATTAACAATCTGCAGGTAAGCGTCGTCGGAAAATGTGTATCGAGTACACACATATAATGTATATACGATGGGAGGGCGACTACGACGAGCCACTCGACTTGCTAAAAGATGCCCAAGAATTTTTCAGCATTGGCTAGATTTTTAGTTCTACTTTGGCAGTGAATCTCCGTTGGTTTTGAAAGTTGAGAAAAAGAAAGGTTTCGTCACCATGGCTTGCCTACTATCAATCTGCTGGGGATTCTTCTGTTCTCATGAGAGCGAAAGATGCTGCTGCTATTACTTCCTTTGTAGATACTACACGCATATGATGTTATATTGCTTCTTTTGCCACGCAGTCAAAACCGCTTCAGAAGAACGAAAAGCGAATGAACCATTTGTTTTCACTTGTAAATTACTCCAAAAACAGATATATCCTCCATTCAACCAAGTCTATACAACAGAGAGGCTTTACTTCGATAGCACAAGGCGCACCAAGCAGATAGCCAAGCCTTCTTGGCAATCAAAGGAGAGACAAGGACTCGTGATTCAAGACTGTAACATTCAAAATCCCCCCTTTGGACGTATAATGGTATTACGACGCTGACGAAAACATCCCCGTAGCGAGGACGTGATTGGCCACGAGGCGTTGAGTTTGTGAAGCATTCGGGGTTTTAGGCTGCTTTCTTTTTCTCTGGCGGTTAGTAGCACGTTGGTACGGTGGCTGCATCTAGGCATGGGGCCCAAGCGAAGCGAAGGCAGTAATATGATTTTGTGGAAGGTGTTGATAAAAAGGTCGGTGAAGACCAGCCAAGTGCAGACCACACGAATAACGTCACGTTAAGATAAGAACCAAGATCAAGAAGCGGGTATACGGAATAATTGATTTCAATTTATTGGCTTCCCTTCCTGGGTAAAGATTTATTTTCTCTTTATAGCCGCCTTACATAGGAAATGAAACAGAGACCCCCTAACGAGACGACAGATTAAGAAATTCGTAACCATAGTGTTTCAGGTAGATAAAGAACAACAAGTCCATGGAAATTAAACTGTCAAAGAGCCGTCGCATTGGAGAGAGTCGCCTCATTAGAGATCGATGGCCAGAGCTGAGAATCAGCATCTGGCACTGATATCCAACGATGGCTGCCAATCTCCAGCAGCTCACAAATTCGTGATATACCGAGGCGCCAACAGTAAAAGACTGGGAAACAAAATCCAGACAGTGGAATATCTTCATTTAGTAAGGAGGTAAAAAAGGGAAATGATCATTTAAGACAAAAGAAGAATAGAAGAGATAATAAAGGGGGGGAAGGATAGACGAAAGAAAAACGATCAACGTCAACTCAACGGCGAATTGACAGCTGCACAAAAGGGTCTCCTTGAAGAATCCTTTGAAAGAGAGCCCGCAATATTTATAGAGCTGGAGCGGTTGCAATCAAAGCAGACATAACAGCAACTCCTCCAATCGCCGCATATCCAAAGATCTCTGCAGCTTTGCGCAGCCGCTTTCCGTGTGGCTCGCGATGTCCAGAGTGATGGTCGTCAACGTCCATTGCAGAGTCATCACGAGTTCTGAGTTCAAGTGAAGGTGATGCTTGAGATGGATCTCGCTCAGCAAAGGTAATTTCTTCGGCGGTCAGTTCTGATATCTCCACGGCTTTCCGCTTGCCATGAGAAGATTTCTCTTGCTGGTCTACGGGCTGGCCAGCAGCCGTCTCTGGAGCAGTAGCCAAAGCTTGTTGCT
The DNA here is from genome assembly GCA_022985005.1 of Trichoderma koningiopsis. Lineage (NCBI taxonomy): Eukaryota > Fungi > Ascomycota > Sordariomycetes > Hypocreales > Hypocreaceae > Trichoderma > Trichoderma koningiopsis. The sequence continues at coordinate 5,315,560 of JAJPEM010000002.1, forward strand.
GCTGTTGCTGGGTAATTGCATTTTTCGTTACTTCGAACTGATAAGCAGAAGTCTCATCAAGATCTAAAGGAGGTGTAGCATTCTGCAGCCCAAGATGCTCTCCAAGAGGAGACCTGAGAAACTCGGCACCCGAATCTAGAAGAAGGCTGGATGCGGTTGCTCGGTTGAGAGCGACATCCTCTGGCCAAAATTTAGGCTCAATGAACCCAGCAGCCGGCGGAGGGTGAACCTCTGACGGAAGCTTATTTAAAGTCACATCAATGTCGATGTCGGTGGCTGTATTGTTGTGACTCGTAGAAGTTTCCTGGGACCGGAAGGTATCGTTGAATGAGGGCAAATGTACGCCCCCAGCAGGCTCGTTTGGTGCCTCGGCTGCGATTGATGCTGGGAGAATGGGTGGAAGACAGTCATTTTCGAATCTATCCACAATTTCGGCCTCGTGGATTACAGTGGCTTCGACGTGAGCTGCGCTGTGGTCGTCGCCTAAGAAGCTGCGGCGTAAGGTTTGGTCAAGAGAGCAAGTCGAGCGATCTTGGAAAGCGTTTGGTTAGCTGTGCTGTGCTCTGTAGAATATGGAAAGGCGTTATAATGAGAAGGCTTACCATCGTTGTCTTCCGACATGTAACTTTCCTCGTCATCGTCTCCGTAGAAAAGGGCGTCTTCGTCCGGAGTAGGCGCCGATTCTAGAACCTTCATCCTCATTTGATCTTGGATAGTTCTAGGAGATAGTGGATGATCTTCATGTTCAGGCTCAGAATCCATCTCATGGTCAGACTCGATGGTGATGACAGCATTGTCCGAGACCATGAAGTTGGGATCTGGGCGTATGCCATGATCGCGCAGTATTTGAGAGGAGCTCCGTATAGCATTATCTTCTTCGGAGTAAGCCTCATCATCACTATCGTCCGGTACTCGGAAAACGGTCGGGCCCTGAATGGAACTACTGGCATATTAGAAGAGGTTGGTGGTGAAGAGGGGGAATACGCTTATAGACTGGTTACATACCTGGGTGTGCCAAACTGAATTCCGACTCGCATGATGCAGGCGGGGTTGGTATCCGATCCCCGATCTATGGGAATGCCAAACTGAATAAGATCTCCGTCCTTGATCACTTGAGCTTGGTGCTTTTTCAAACGGGTGTTGTTGAAGAATGTGCCGTGGAGAGAACCGATATCCTTGATGAAGACGCTCTGCATATGAATTAGCTGGGAACAATTTGCGGTCTAAAAAGAGTAAAGGAAAAAGCCTACCTGGGACTGCGGGTCGAATATGAGCTTGGCGTGATCTCTGGACATGACGGCGGAGTCGATCCAGCCATTATTCTCTCGGGCAGCGTACACGCCATTCTTTTTACTCATGCGCCCCAGCGGGACTGTAGTATTTGACTTTCTGAGTAATAGGTTGCGTGTTGGAAACGCAAAATCGGGGCTTGGGTCAACAACCGTTAAGCAAACCAGAGCTGCATCTGAGTTAGACTTTGAAATGATGGAGTGTTGCGGCGCATCCAAGGGATGGGGTGACGTACCTTCGTCACGGTAGACTGATTGGGCCATGATGGCGAAGTGTAGGTGGGCGCAGGCTTCTGCGATATATGTTGAAGAAGACGAATTCGGTCCGAATCAAAGGATAGATTCGATATGGTTATAATCAATCTGGAAGTTGACTTCCTGGACTGGCCCAAGCTGTCGATATCCGTACCAAATGGTGATTTCCGATCTGCTTCTGCTCCCTTTGGTAGACGGGCACATCCAACCAGGCGGAAGGAAAAAGCAGAAACGAGCACGAAAAGTTCCAACCAGCGGAAAAGAAGAAGGCGAAGGCACAAGATAAAGAAGAAGAGATGCCAGGAAATAGGACGTGGGTGGCTGAGTGAAGTTATTTGCACAAGAGGGGAGCAGTCGAGGCTTCGGAAGTGAAGGATGTGGGGCTCGAGTCACCTTCACTTCACCCACTACGGGGAGTTTAATGCTGCTAGTCGGTGCAGCGAAGGGTGCCAAAGGGCTGAAGGCAGCTGGAGCAGGTACCCAGCAGGTACAGGCCGTCTTGCTCTGCGTACCTCGACCCGGAGTATCTGCAGCGGCTGGACAGCGGGCTTGACAGCTGTTCAGGCGTCGACTCGAGGGGGTTCAGGGAGAGGTTTGTCTGCTCATCCGTCTCACGCTCTGCAGCTTCCCAAGGGAGACATAAGCAGTACCAGGCCGGCCGATGCAGCATACATGTAAGGTACCTGTGGTTTTGACACCAGGTCCGCCGCGGCCGCTACCAGCCAGTGCCCATTAACAGGGGACGGGAGCAGCTGCATAGCGCCTGGCAGCAGTGGTGTTTCAGCGCCTGAGTGGTCCAGCCCCAGGCAGCCTAGGCAGCCCCAGGCAGAAGCGGGCAGCGATAAGCCCCGCGGTGGAGGGCTTATCGGAGCTTGGGTGGGGCGCGAGTATGTCACTGCCGTCGTACATTTGCACGTTGACGAGTATTTGCGACGTAGCCGCAGTCACCGAAGCGCAGAGCAGAGGGCACCAATATAAGGCGAGCACGAACCGCACGCAGCATCCCAGATGGCACAGTTGGAGTTCTTGGAGATACATGATGGGCTCAAAGTGGGATTTGTTGAAGCAGCCTGCGGGCCCAGCAGGCGTATGCGCGGCTTGCCAGGTGGACGAGTGGCGTTGCGCCGAGCACCACCAACAGCGCAAATAAAAGACCTATGAGGTGGTATATATTGGACTCTGGCAAAAGGGGCCTAGGCTAAGCTCGCTCGATCCAAACATGGCTCTATTGTCGTGGTTGTGCATCGATATTCGGGAGGTCCTCATCCAACAAGGGTCCTCGGCTAGGGTCTACGGTCCACAGCACTACTGGATCCATCTATATTTATATTGCCTGTACGAGCAGCATCTGACCAGTGTTTGCTAGGTTCCCTACCGTGATGGCCCCCAAGCCGTACGGTGCTGTTTGCTGGCTGAGTTGGGAAGCACCGTTTTGAACAGGCTACGGTACCTTTGTTTGCTGCGATTTAAGATTTAGGGCACATGTGCCTTCCGCCACCGTCTGCACGTGTAGGTTCTGCGGCTCTTCTGCAACACTGGAAAATCCCTCGCCATCTGGTTAATAAAGCATTCAATTTCCAAGCAGCTCTCTGCTGACCCGAAGCCCAAAGTCGCGAGACTTGCCCCACCACCCTTGCATCACGCCTAGCGCATGTACAGTATCCTCTCAAGCTCCGGCCGGCCTCGTTGCAAATCAGCGCTGCAGCACGTGGAATAGGTCGTGGAGGTGTGTGGTGTAAGCCATAGCAGATAAAAGTATCGCTCTTTTTGGAGATTCACCGAGTATGAAGCAAGTGGTGCGGCGAATTAAGCCTACGCAGTCAAGTAACCAAAGTCAAGTCAGCCAGTTCCCACCATGGAGCTGGCACTGAGAAACCGGCTTTGTTGAAGCCCGTCCTGGCGCGTAAAGTGGCTACAGCATATGACGCATGACCAGCAGGGATGTTGCGTCTTTTGCGGAGTAGCTCAAGATGCCGGCGGGACGTGCACAGAGGTACAGCGATTCGCTCCATACCATCAATTTGTCGTCACTGAGTCGCTCGCCAACGATGGAGAATGGCCCTTGTTTGCAATTGTCGCACATTGAGGTCGAAGTGAGTTCATGGAGCGCCTAGAGCGCAGAGTTGGAAAAGAGAACCTTGAATGTCGAACAAACAAGCTTTCGACTGTACCGGGAAAGCTTATTGCTTGTAGCTCTCGGTACCTGTTGAGACGGGCTACAGCACCTTGAATTCGAGGGCAAGGCACCTGGGAATAAGGTGCTCCAATAGAGTTCTACATGTTAATACGCAATACTCGACTTCCAACCAGGCCCATCTGCTCGTCCCACTCTGCCCAGCTCCTGCAGCTCTCACATGTCTGCCGATCAAGGGCCATCTGGTCATTGCCCTAAGCATGTACCGGCTACATGCCCCGAACAGCCTAGCGCGCAGCATCTCGCGCCCACGTTGCAGGTAGCGGCGACATGGAGCTCTCGCGGGACGGTCATTCCGGGCAGGCGCACGCACAAACTGACGCCACCGAGCCACTCAGCTCTTCTTAAATCTTCCCTGTTTCTCTCCCTCGCCCTCTTCGCCTCACCTGAGCTATTCCTGTCTCCGCAACATTGTTTCACGCCCGCCTTATTTACATCCGTATTTTCGTCTTGCTCTCGCTGTTCTTCTCCAACTTGCTCTGCATCTTGACGCTCGCCCAGGATTCCCATGGACGGTCTACTTCTCAATACCCTCACCAGACTATCACCCGAAGCACTCGCAAGCAACCTGCGATCTTTCAGAAGCAAGCGCAAATTGACGTGACGCCGCCTGTGCTTTCACTAACCTAATCGAAGCCAAGGGGAGAGCAAAAGGCTGGTTACCAAGGGCTATAGAAGTGGAACAGTGGGACGTGGGATTCCATACCTTCTCCCTACTCCATTCCCATCGACTACAGGATTCGGCGCCTCGTCAATTCTATTCTCAAACTTAAAATTTCCACAGCCAATATTCCAACAATCCAGCAAAATTTCCTCCTCTCGTTATTTATTCTTCATACAACACTACTCACTGCTGCCATTCTCCAGCCAGCGAGCGAGTTTTCAAGATGATGAACCACGCTCGAGTCAAGGCCCTCAAGGGCAATGGAAAGACCGTCTCCAAGAAGGCTATTAAATCCGGCCGTGCATCAGGAAGCCAAACGCCGCGAAGCTCTCCTCTTCCATCGCTGTTGACGTCGCCCACCCATTCCGCAGCGCATAGCCGCGTCACTTCCGATGTCAGCGACGATGACGGCGATTTTGAATTAGACGACATGGCATCAAGTGTCTACTCCGGCGAGTCCATCGACGAAAATGGCGACGAGCCACACGCTCCAGTTTTCGACACAAGAGCTCTTATTGACGGCCTCCGAGATCGAAAACGTAATAACAGCGAGATGCGAGAATATTTCCTGACTGCCTATATTAAGGCAATTCGCAACCATTATACCGCCGAAACTCATCTTTGGCTAGACGATGCCGCAAATGAGCTGGCAGAACTTTTCCTTCACGACGCAAATCGTGCGGCCACAGCCAAGGAACGCCTCTTGAGCCTGCATGCTTTTGCTCTTACAGTCGGAACGGTCGGATCTCTGGAGGTCTTTGATGGAGCGCAGAGGATACTCAAGCAAGTAATGATGGATGACGACGACGACGACTGCCGCATCTACGCAATTTACGCGCTCTGTATGACAGTCTTGTACGGCGGTGGCCTGGAAGAGGCTGCTCTGGAGGTGATGGAATTCTTTGTTGAGATTGTGCGAACCGATGGAGAGTCAATCGAGGCCCATGACAATGTCGAGATTGTTGCAGCCGCTCTTCAAGGCTGGTGTTTCGTTGCTGGCCATGTGGCTGATTTCTCTGACTACGCGGATGCCGCCATGGATGCGTTTGTGGATCAGCTGGACAGCGATGACGTTGATATCCTTTCCAATGCTGGTGGATGCATTGCTCTCGTCTTCGAGGCATCGCGCCACCACATTGAAGAGACTGGCGAGCCATTTCAGCTCCAGTATGACCCGCAAAGACTGGCCGGTCGTCTGAGCGAACTAGCTAAACTGAGTGCTAAATCTGTATCAAGAAAGCACCGCCGGAGTTTACGAGAAAACCTGCTAAGCGTGGTGACCTCTCTTGAGAGGGGCGTGGGTCCTTTCTATTCTACTGCTATCTATGTTCCCGAAAAGGGCGAGCATGTACCCGTCGCACAACGCACCGACGATGGTCAGGCAGAGTACGGTTATCGGTGCAAGCTGAGGCTTGGCAACCACGTTGCCAAGATTGATACTTGGTCTCTCTATTTCAGAACAAACCTCATGAGAGTCATTTTCAAGGCTGGGCTCCAGCATCACGTCTTTATCAACCCGGTTGTTACCGAATGCTTGGAGGACGCACATTTTATACAAGACTACTCGCCGCCTCCGAGAGCGGCAAAGGGTAGAAAGAAATAGCCAGGCGTGTTACCTACTACATAGGTAGCTTACCAGGTTATCGCTTTCTTTTCCTCTTTGCCTCTTTATCAGTTCCACTATGCAGCACCTAAGGACTATGCTGCGTTATTGAGGAGCCATTCCGCATTCTTTCCATTTTAACATCTCTTCTCTTCTCTTTTTTTTTCGAGTTTGGAATACGGAGCGGATCACGTGTTAGAATTGGAATTATCAATACCTTTTTGAGTTATTCTTGTCAAAGTCTTTCTTATATACTACTGCTGTTTCTCTGGTGGACGAGCTTGGCGAGATGAGGCGGGCTGGGCGTTCGTGTATGACTTTCCGAAGACTGTAAAGTAACCTATATGAGCCTGCAATCATTTTACGTTTTGTAATTCCACACGACCCTGGGTACAACAGTAGCGGCATCATGTCCATAAAAATTGTCAAGAATGATAGTTGAAATGACTAGTAATGAGCGTTAACTATTTAAATTGGGACCATTTTCGTCCTTCATATTTCCCGTCCTATGTGCCGAGTCCAATTGCTTATTTCTATCGCCATTTTCTGTCCAGTATATACGTATCGAAGAAATCAAGATTAGTGCGCCGAATTTTATGCAGTCTAACGGTTTTACCATGTGGTCGTCTCATATACCAAGAGTTTAAGAGTCGATTACGGCCAAAAAGGAAGTCTTGCATATGGATCTAACAAGCTTGAGCAAAACGCTTCAGCCAATCAACGAGACTTAAAATACGCTTCCCTTCCGTAGAGGCTGCAGCCAGAGGCGCAGTCCAAAGACCATCAGCGCTCCCAAAAGAGTAAGGGATGCAGAGAAGGTCTGGACAGAGACCCAGGTGGCGGTCGCGTCCTTGATAGCACCGCTGGCCGGGCCACCGGATAGAGCGCTGAAGGAAGCAAAAGCCATCATGAAGCCGATTCGCAGGCCGATGTGGCCCATGTCCGGAGTGGTTTGCGCGACGCAGGCGGATCCGAGAGGGATGAGGCCCCCGGAGAAGAGTCCGAATAGGAGAGTGAAAGCAACCATCGAGCCTAGAGTCGTCATGGCGACCCAGCAAAAGGTGATTCCGGCGGTTAAGACGCCCATTATAAATAGAACATTAAATCTGACCAAAAGTTTTACGTTTGTTAGCAAATCACATACGAAAACATTAAAACGGCTGTCGTTCCCCCGTCCCGGAAGCAAAGTGGGGAAACTTACCGGCCGAAGCGGTCTGCGATCCAGCCGCTCCCCACACGGCCGACGAAAGAGCCGGCGTATCCAATAGCGAGGAGACTGTTGGCCATGGTGGATCCCACGCCGTGCTGGATGGCAAACAGGGGAATGAAATAAAAGGGAATGAGCATGCCTCCGTAGATGAAGAAGAGGGACACGCAGAGAGCGAAGAAGCGCCATTCAAAGACGGCGTGGCGGATGCTCCCCGCGGAGGAGGCCTTTGTCTGGCGGCCCTCGGTGTCATGACCGGCGGCGTCGGTGCGCTCCCTGACGAGGAAGCAGGCTATTAGTAGGATGGGGACGGAGATGAGGGCGATGATTCGGTGGACCCAGGGGGCGGGTAGGACGGTGAAGAGCTTGTTGATGATGAGGGGCCAGAAGATGCCGCCGACGGAGGAGCCGGAGAGGGCGATGCCGAGGGCGAGGCCTCTTTTGTGGTTGAACCATTCGGAGATGGCTCCGGTGGCAGGATAGAAACTGTGTAAGTAGAGAGAAGATGTTAGCAATGATTTTGGTCCGTTTGACTCTATCGATGTTGCTACCACGAAGGAGAAGGAGGAAAACTCACAGCAAAGCGTTGCCGATGCCGAGGAGAATGCCCTGAGACAAGAGATATTGATAGTAATGAGTAGCAAAGCTGGAGCAAATGAAAGAGAGGAGGCACACTGCGGTGCCGGAAAACATGAGGGCTCGAGAACCGTATTTGTCAAAGATGGGGCCGACGACTGCGCCGCCGAAGAAGAGAATGAAGAGCTATTAGAAACGAGATTAGTACATGATGAGCTATCTCAATCGTAATATTGTTGGTGGTATATACCTGAACGCTGCCAATCCAAGTGATGGTGGATGTAGAAAGCCAAGTCCATTGAGTTTCGTAGCGAGCCTGGAAGGTGCCAAAAGAATTTACGAGTCCTATATTGTTGGCAGACGTTAGCCACATTGTGCAATTGCGGGAGAGAGCCGATATCTGAGTCAACCAATAAATTAACAGTAAACTCACCAAAAGCAATAGCAAAGTCCAAGAAACCACCCACCACGACAAGCCAAGCTCGGAAACCACCATCTGGAATGTTGCTGCTGCTGTTACCGTCGGCAACAATTGGCTCCTCGAGAACTTTGGTGTCTTCGCTGGTAGCAAAAGAAGTAGCTGGCGACTCAAGACCGCTGGGGATAGCCGCTTGAGGAGGCGGGAGGTCGATGATGACTGCTCCCGATGCGATATCGCGAGCAAATTGAGCGTCTTCCATTGAGACGGAGAGAGAAGGAGACATTGTCTGATCCAAGAATTTAGGGAAATTATTAGAGCCTTTTTTTCCAGGTTCTTTAAGCAGATTGCTTTTTATTTTTATGGCAAAAAGGAGAGTCTATCTGTCGACGGAGACGTCCGTTGGCAAATTTGCTTGAGTTCAAGAAAGGAGGGAAAAGCAAAGGTTGAGATGGAAGAAAAGGAGTGGCAGAAAGGGAAGAAGAAAAGGAGTGGCAGAAAGGGAAGAAGAAAAAAACGTGGCATAAAAAATTTTCTCTTATCCATCAGAATTCATCCAAAAAGTGCAAACGGATTGAAGGCCATGCATGTTGGGGTTCGGCGGGTGAGGGTAAGGGCAAGCGAGCGCTTCGCCAGCTGGCAGATTGACGTGGAGGGCTGGGCACAAGTGATTTCGACGAACGAGTAAAATGGCGTGACGATTTATCATACGTCTGATATCGATGCACATGGCCATTTTGAGGAAACTTGCTGGCATATGCTGGCATACGATATAGGAGAGGATTGATGGAAAGGGTAAGTGTTTGCTTTGGAGGCTCATTTTGGAAGTTGAAAATTTTATGATACCAGACAGGGAAACGAATGGGTAGCTTTCCGATCATTGAAAGCAGTGTATGAGCATAGAATGCTCCGAATTTTATTCTTACATATCATTCACATTGCGTTTTCTGATCCTGGAAGCAAAGAGATGGTATTCATGAGGATCGTAAAGTTGGTGATAGTACAGTTCATATAATAGCGATTTATCATGGCTTCGTCTGCATCATCCATTGCCACCACAACAAACAAATCGAGAAGAAAAAAACTTGCATATAGTACACCACGTTTATTGGTTCTGGCATCTATAGTCCGCCATTTGCCTATTAGGCATCCACCATTATATCCCAAATGGTGTAATCGTCGAGACTGTATCAGCTACCTTTTTGTGCCTTTACAATATCAAGAGCTAATCCACCGATTAGAACTTCATTTCCTATCCATCGCCTATTTTTCTTATTGGAAGGTCTCTATCGCCTCCATCTCAAGGAGTAAGCATGGTTTGCCAAGGAACTCCCCAGTACCAACTCGCGGCTCCCATCGCACTTATACTCATGGTGACAGCCATGAGGAAATTGACGTCGTTATTATCAAGCAGGTCCCAGCCATTCTCAACAACGCGAGAAGGCTTCTCATCACCGAAACTAGACTTCCTGTGCTTGTTCTTAGGATCGAACTTGTCGACAAACTCATCAGACTCATCGACAGCTGCTGAGCCTGTCTTCTCTGTAGCCTTGCTGCCCTCGCCGTGCAGTAAAGAGGCTTTGATATCGGCTCGCTTATCTGAGCTATCGGCCTCGCCAGATACCAAGACGCGGACACCGCCGTCACCTTCAACAATCTTTCCAGAACGCACATCCTTGACTGAGCGCTGGAATATGGCACCAAGATAGCTGTCCAAGACACTACCAAGAAGGCCCCACACGGTCAAAAAGCCCATTAGTAGCCGTCTATTTTCCGCCGTCCAAGGAATACCACCTCCTTGGGTCCAGCCAGCAGATTCTTCGTTGCACATTGGTAGGAATAGCATGGAAGCCGTGACGATGATGATAGATCCCAAGAGCCCAGCTCCTAAACCCAACAGCGTCACACCACCGTTTGTGCCGCGGGGCACCTTTCGCAGCGTAAGGGATGTGATGAGGCGTGGTTCACTCTTGGACAGGATGCCCAGCTCCGAACTGAACGTGTCGGCCGCGACCGCAGCATAGTTGGCGATGATTCCAATGACAAAGAGATCGCCTCCCCATGAGAAGCACATTGATCCGCTGGGTTCCGGGCCACCTGGAGTTTTGAGGGCAGCAGCTCGAGCGTAGAGCTGGTTGGCGTGGAGAACAGACAAGACAGAAGCCACGAGCGAATTGGCAAAGACTTAGCAACGGGGTTAGCTTTTGTTTGCATAGCTAGAGCTTCAATAGGAGGCAGAAGCCGCCAACATACCTTGAACATGCGTTCGAGGGCCTTCGCCGCCGGAGGCTCCCTTTGCACTCAGCGTGAGCGTGGCTTTGACATTTTCCTTGACCTGATGTCACCGTTAGCCTCTGCTTCTTCTTCTTCTTTTTCTTTTTCACCGCTGTAGCGAGATACTGCCATGTTCGTCAACTCACGTGTGTGACTCGCGTGCCCGCCAAAAAGAAGACGACCAGGAGCACAAATGGAAGATTCCACGGGTGGTAGGCATGCGCAATAGCGGTGGCTGTAGCGGCAGCGATGCCTGCTGGCGTCAGGGACTTCTTGCTCCACGCCCTGTACACAAGGGCCGCAACCGCCGGCACGGCAATGACGGGCTTCATGATGCAACGAGGCTGCGCTTTTCGTCCTACGGAGAGGTTTTGGTTTGTTGATGTTCAGGAGTGAGGCTGAGAGACCGGATGGCGGCCGGATGAGGCTAGGCGGCTGCCAGGTCAGCTGTGAGCTTATCGCATCAGCGTCGCATTCTGGAGCTGCCCGCTTGTCAGCTGCTGCCGCCAAGGTTACATGTGCCCTCCCTATTCTCGCCTGGTTATGGCCAGGATCGCCCAATATAGGCCACGTCCATGTGCCTGGAATTGGAAATAAGTCGACGTATAAACCATATGTTTGCGATATGTCGAATCTAATTGTACGTGGCCATAGCAGATTGAAGCTCGTGTGTGTCTACCTGCAGATTAGCATCGCAGCGCCCAGGAGATATCAGTGGGGATCTTGTACTGCTCAAGGGCTGCACTTCCGATCGAGTAATTCTGAATCGCTACGTGCTTGTCGCCATCTTGAGAGGAAAATTGAAAACTTCGTCTCTTTCATATCTACCGATGTCTTTCGGAAACTTTTGCAACATTTAACGATAGAAAATTCCATGTATCAAGCCCAATCATCTGCGAATCTGCCTCTCCCGCTTTCAGTACGACATGGACTACTCAAAATCCATGTAATGCATCTACCATATTCAACGTTTCCCTCTGTGCTAACCTTCAACGATCCTATCTTCTTCCACTTGTGAGACGGCGCGAGGGCTCGGATCTTTGGATAGCTCACCCGTTCCATCTCGACCTGTACGTCGCACGGCTTACAGATGCTTGTGGCACTCAGTTCCATCATGGGATCAGTCTATGCTAAACCACCTCAGTCATGTTTTCAAACATGAAGAGTTTGTTTGTGCCTGAGCTTGTCAAGACTGAATCATTTTCTGCCAAGCTAAGCTTAACATTCGAGCTGAGCAATAAATAGCCCATCATTGTCGACTGCCTCAATCGTGACCTTCCATCAAAGCCAGAACCTCGTTGCCTGGTTTGTGCAACAAAAATATCAACGCCTCCACGTCGGGCACACCTCAGAAGCCGACTCATCACTGCGCCCACCGCTTCCAAAGCCAAGCGAATCGCGAGCCGGAGGACATTCGACCAAGATGCTACACCAGGGACTAGCCAGCCGCTAGGTCAACGATCCGCGTGGTCTTATATACTCAGCTCCAATTTCGCACCACACGTCAGCCAGAACACGTATAACATACTGTTACACAGTTTCACAGCGGTAGCCACTCAGCTATACGGGATATATATGTGAGACAGTCGTTGAAGGCTAAAGCAACTGCCTCGTGTATTGCGCTTGGGACTGCAGCATTAGCAAACGAGGGCTCTCAAAAGATCAAACTTAGCTGTATGGCTTGCATATGAGGGCACCCTCCTCATAGTAGCAGATGTAACACATTTCACGCGAGCCAAATGGTACTCAATATCATGATGAGGAGTATTGCCTTTCGCCAGGTTATCACCAAAGTAAAGATATCGAAAATGAGCTGGTCAAAACAAGGCGATATATAATGGAAGTAAGCATCATTTGGAAAGGCTAATGAAGAGAATCTGATTTCAATCTCGCTTCAACACATCCTATGAGCTCTTCGCTGTCCCGTATCGACCATCAACCATGAAAGCCCAATATCAGAGGAGAGACTACCACGAGCATCAGTTAAAAGCCAATGCTCATTCCCATTTCCTTTCTCCGGCTTATTGCAGATGCAGTCTAGCACTTTTGATGAAGATGATACCTGGATGTGGGACTCTGACCAATATTTGAAACGATCAGCGGAGACTTGTCGCTGTATCTCATCTCGACCAACTGTGCAAGCAAAGAACACTGAACGGTACCTCCTAGGCTTTACCCCTAACCAAAGCGAGCAACGCAGTGAGCGATTGCGATGACGCAGCTAATATGCATCAAGTCAGATCCTCGCCACCAGTACCAATGATGATCGGGTTTGCCAACAAGTTTGCCCTTCCTTTCTTGGGCCTCAGGGGGCGATATTCTTGCCAGTTCTGATCGACTTTGGAATTCTTGTGTCCAATAAGTCTCATCCTAATTTGGCAGAGATGCGATGGTTACGAAGGTCGACTGTTTTTCAGTATTGCCTTTATTGAAAACAAGGCAACAGAATGTTCAGGCTATCATGATTCAACAATCTTTGAACACGCTCTTTGATTATGCCAATTCATTCCACGTACCATTGCAAAGGACGTTCTCTATGGCGGTTTCACATCGACCTGATGTTCTTACCGAATCATCTCTAGTCAATTATCAAACTTTTTTCACAGAATGAGTAGCCCACCTATGGCAAGGACGTATGCGCAGCACAAATAAAGCTCGTTGTCCACAAAAAGCATCCTTCTTTTATTAACAGCTGTTTACAGCGGCGGCTTCCTCGCGGCACCTTCTCTAATCGGTTTAACAAGACTCTTGGTACTATCAGCGTTCCTGGCAAGTCACTTAGGTGATCGCCAATGTAAGCCATAAACTCTACAAACAGCTGGGTTTCCAGATATTGTCATCCTGGCTTCGTAAGCAGGTATCAGAATCCTTGATTCTGCATCTGTGTTCCATCGTGCCCTACTCACGCGATAAAAGAGAAGCCAACAAGACAGACTCAAAAAGATATTCGATACTTTTTATCATACATATCATAGCTGCCATCAGCGCTACCCCAGGCCAACTAAAAGCTATTCTCGACGAACTGCTGCTCCCATCTTCCATTCCGTCCGCCTATACCAAACCAACTACAAAATGAAGCTTCACAGGTCGAAAGGTCACGTTGAGCCCCCTTCTGGGCCTTTCGGGCACCCCTGCATATCTGGACGATCGCTCATCGCTTGCCAAAATTGCGCGAGCGCCAAAACTGGCTGTGATAGAAGGTTTCCATGCTCGAGATGCCTCGAAAAGAATCTCACATGCGTCATACGATACGCCCGCCGAGCATCCAAAGTTGCGATGCGAGCAGCAGCACAAGCAGCGTCATCCTTACCAACAAATAGTCTTCTCACATCGACTGTTGAAAATAGCTCTGAGAATGTTCTCCTTCAAAGCCCGATACAGCACCTCCACGGAGGCTCCGATCAGTATGACGACCATTTCCAAAACGCCTTCATCAACCATCTTTCGCCTTTGTCCGGTTACTCTGGCGCCAATACGTCTTTGGGTAGTTCATCCTACTCAGATATTAACATCTTCGAAGATGCCCAGAACTCACCTATACATGTCGGATTATCAGACTTCTCTACGAAGATGGAGTTAATCAACGATGACGTGCCGATAGGCTTGTCCGACGGCTTCCGATGCTGTCCAGAGACTACAGACGGTTACTCCAACAAACTGACCCCATTCCCAGGAATATACTCCTTCAAAGAGTTGAACAACCAGAGAGGCTTTACCGATATTGGCAAAAGTACAGCCAGCTCCCAAGGCGGCTTTTGCAATCCCTTGTTCAATGCCGGCAGTACTATGAACTCACCATACTTATCAGAAGTCCCGAGCCTACATTTGGGAAGAATTTGGATAAGAAGGCTAAAGGAAAAGAGACTATTTGACGGCTGCGCTCCGAACATTCATGTGGATGAATCAACACAACTTCATAAGCAGTTGGAACTAGATAATCAACATCTTAGTCATGATAGGTATGTCTCCCTTGGACACGGCTTTGTAAAATTTTCTAAAGTATTTTTGTTTCACAGATTGGCATACAACTGGGTCAAATTGGATCAAGAATTGAGCCTTTTCCACGATGCCGAGCAGACACTTTCGCTCTCCGATCTGGCACGACCTCTCCCCGATCCCAAACTTCCGTGGTACTCTAGAACAATTATCCAAGCAACTTGTTCATATTTGATGGGTGAGATATACTCAGACACCAGTAACCCAGAGGAGCCGCCAAACTTGGAGTTCCGGCAAACATTAAAGCAATTGTTCCAAGACTTTATCCATGGCACACTATCAGAGAGTGTGTCTCTTCGGCATCTTCAGCTTCTCCTTCACCCGCTGCAAGCTTTGGCTTATCACTCTCGGGGCCTGCTTTCGTGTGCAAAGAGTACTTCTGCTGTAGCATTAGGTGGAATTGCTACCTCCAGCATGCTGGAAACGGGGAAACTTCTACAATCGTGGTATATGCTTGCCACAGAACCCCATGGCGATGAGGATACAAATGCAAATGAAACTAGGCTTGGGTTGATCATTTTCCATTTCATATCCCTCAACCTAGCAGCTAATTTAGTAAGCATCGAGCAACTCACTGACCCCGGGACCGGGACCCTCGATATCGGCTACTGGCAGCACCTTCTCCAAGGCCAGGAATGCTTCCGCAGCCGCCAAGAAGCCATTTTTCACTGCGGCCAAGCATTACGACATTTACGCGCCGTGGGCGTCGACGTAGAACGCCCCTGGTGGTGGCCAGCAGCCGTACAAAGGGCAATCTTAACGTTGTGGGCAGCTTCTCATATTCCACTCATCAGTTCGTGCTCAAACATCCCAGAGACGTCATCCGTATTCCCAATGGAAGATCTCTGGCAACAGAGCTCCTGCATGGACATGACGTCGGAAACAAGGATGCCGAGCTCTGAGCTCCGCATCGTTGCTATTGATGGCGCTGCCCCTGAAGATGCCTGTTTTTGAGACACCAACTGGAGTGAGAAATATATACCGGTTTTAACACGCTTGGATGAAGGTGTTGTGGTCCTGACTGACGCAATGGGCATTCTGGAATATGGAATATCGCTCATCAATGCGTCTCCTGGCTCTCCGGATGGGGAAGCAGTGGTTTCAATCTTCAAGGGACTTGGGCAAATTTGGGAAGGCAAATAACAACGTTCTTTTATCTTCAAAGTTGAATTCAGCTGTTTGTTTAATTTTAAGGAGGTGACATAATGATTCTCGTTATCTTTGGAAGATCATATTCATATTCGTTTTACTGGCAAAGTATCATAATAATCAATCAGTGTTCATGATATATCCCGTCGTGAGTAAATAACCATATCTCGTAACCCCCAAACGCCAAGCAAAGATGCTCCTCTCCACTCAAAGACATCCAGTATGAACAAGTGTTACTCAAATAAAGCCGTCATAGTTGCAGTATCGTCATAAATTCCAAAGCCATGCTATCGTCCCATCCTCTCAACGCCCGCGTCCATGTCTACCACATCTTCACTCAACATTGCCAGATATCAAGCCCTGTAATTCAAAAGGACTGAGCGTGCTCCTCCGTCTCGATGAGACTTTGGCCACCCTGATATCCCTCTTGCGTTTCTCAGGTTTCTGTATTTCTTGCTGTGCAACTTCTCGCTTTATCGGACTAGAACTCCTGGGCCGACCAGCTGCCGAAGCGGTTATTCTTGCCGCCGCCGAAGGTCTCGACAGCTCTGTGGCAGACGCCGCTGCAGGTCTTTGAGCAGTCTTTGCAGCTCGCAGGGCTTGGAGTTTCGCACGCGCAGCATCAGCTTGCTTTTCCGTGGCGGCGAGCTTGGCGGCAATAGCAGCTTTGGATGGTGAGCTACCAAGTTGCGGCCGGGAAACCCTGTTTGCCTGTGTCGGCGCCAGGCGGACAGGCATACGACGTGGGTTGGATCGTATGCCTCCTGGATTAGAACTGGCACCAACCGTAGGCCCGCTTCGAGAGGCCGGATGTTCTTCCACTCGGTTGTTTGACAGCAGAGCTTCATCTAGAGAGGACGTCGATGCAACAAGCGGCGTCTCTTCGGGTCTGGTTGTTTTTGCGGCATCGAGCCGCTGCCTCTGGGAAGCTCCCAGCGGCTTTACAACTCGATTAGATGTGAGTTTAGGGGCTTCGACATTGTCAACTGCAGCCGTCTGTTGCATCATAGAGCCACTGGGCTTTTGTCGATGTCTACTCTGCAAAGGACCGCGGTTGCCAGCTGAAGAAGAATTCTGAAGCGGAACCAAGTGGGGAGGCGGTATGGGAGGTTGGTCTGACTCTGTATCATCAGCCGCCTCCAAATTTTCTTCAATTCTCGGGACATGGTTATTTGGTTCTTCATCAATTTCCATAACGTCGTCGTCGTTGCCGTCGTTGGGGTCGTTGCCGCCGTGACCTTCGTCATTATTGTCAGGGCCACCTGACTCATCATTACTATAACCATAGATGTCCTCTTCGAGATCGTCTTCTTCTTCGTCTTCCTCTGCGACATCAGCCATTGCCTGGTATGATCCCTTAGGAGGACAAAGCGATTCTCCCAACTCGTCATCATCCTCCTCTTCTTCGCTTTCTTCGGCCACAATTGGTAGGCCGGGTTCTCGTCCGGTTCTTGTTTCCTCGACATTGGAGACGCGGACCGGACTCAAATGCAATCCCATCTTGAGATCTTCTTCTCCGATAGGTTTACCGGTTTTAGCCATTCTCTTCCGCCATCCATCCATTAGATGAACAGCATCTTCCCACCGGCTCTCCATTTTGACCCAGCCAGCTTTAAGACGATCGATTTCCTCCTCTCGCACCATAACCTCTTCGATTGGCACAAATGATGGGTTCGTCAAGATTGTTCTCAGGTGTTCCATCACAGCGCCAAGCTCCGATGCCATCTCCTGCCAACCTTGCGGCTTTACAACCTCCGATTCCTCTTTGACCTCGCCATTAAATCCACTCATCTCGCACAGCCGATCTTTTGCCTGCCGCACGACATTCAAGAGAGTCTCGTTCTCTTCGCTCAAATTCTGCGCCAAGCTGGCAAGGAAAGAGTTTGTCTCGGTACGCAAGGAATTATCTTCGTCTTCAATGTTTCCTCCGCGCGTAAGCGACCTCCTGCTTTCATTGCCCACATCACCTGTCACGGTAATCGACACTACTCCGGAGCTGGTTCTTGTTCCTCTCGCGCGACCCGCCTCGCCGACCTGCTTCTTGAGGCTTTCGATTTGTCGATCACGCCTCCGTACTTCGGTGGCACATGCGGTTCGTACCTGTGCCACTAAGCCCTTTGTGCGTGCCAGCTCGTCTTTGAGTCCTCGCACGGTCAACTCTGCTGACTTGAGCTGGGTCTTGAGCGAAGTTTCAGATGCCGTGGCGATGTCGCTTCTGCGCTGGGCCTCGGCAGCCTTTTCCGATATTCGCGCGATGTCGCTTGTGTATTTCAAATTCTCCGCTCGAAGACTGCGCAGCGCTACCGAAAGGGATTCGCGTTGTTCCGCATCTCGCTGCTGGTGTATTAGCTTGAATGGCTCTTCTCGTAAGGCCTGGTAAGAGTGTCTCAGAAACGTACATCTCGTCGGATAATGAGATCATTCAAGATGCTAATAATGCGGCCTGAAGTCTCCGCAGTGCTGTACTCGTCTTCCCCAAGGCCTGTGAAATCGATGTCGCGGCCATCGCGCAGCAGCCCTCTTGACAGCAGTTGGTTGTTGATGTACTGCGACGCTGTCCACAGATTCTCTGTGTCAATCATGTTGACCAGACGCAGCAACTCCAGTAAAAGATGGCGAAATAAATCAGGCGGTCCGTCTGTCTCTTGCTACCATGCCTTGACACAAATTCGAGCTGTTGATTGCAGGTAGACTGAGCTCGGTATTGGCCCTATGCGACCGCAAGGTTTTGGTTGCCGTGTGGAGGAAGTAAACAACACCTGATAAGCTTTGCATGACTAAGCATGAATGCATCCAAACAAGCCGTCAACGCCTCTACACCAAGTGCTAAAACCATAAACACATACAATTATAAATTTTTTTATTCTGGGGGGGATGTGATAGGTTTATTAATGCAAATATGCGTTTTGTAGAAAGTAAAGTTCTTACACGAACCTGTTTGTGAAACCTTACCTTTTAAAACAACAGAACACAGGTAGGATGGGCACATGGATAACAAGATGACAGGTAGCTAAATTCATATTTGCTGATAATATATATACTTCTGATATTTATATACATTGGTGGTATCATTATATAGCCACGTTCTCGTGGCACGATATCCTCGCTGGCGAGCTTTCTAATGGCTTGAATAGTATGCAGCGCTCAACTTGCACATCAGCTTTCTAGCAACTCGCTGCATAGGGTTAGTGGACGAGCAATAATATGAAGCTGCAACCCCTCTAAAGGATAATATCAAGACTATGCGTCTGCTCCCCAAAGAGATCATTTCTGTTTGTACATATAAAGCGCCCATCGAGCCGACGAGTCCAGTGTTCCTAGAAACGGCATTAATACCATCTTCATCGCATACAATTTAACAACAAAAAGCGCCCCGTCTGTTTATCCAAGCCTCAGAAGAGTTGAGAAGATTTTTGTTACGCGGTTGTTTTCGACATCAGCCGGAATCGAGCCCAGGCGAGCCTGAGATCTCTTCTAGCCTCTCGATGGCCCCGCGTGCGTCATCATGCTTGCATTTCGTACAAAGAACAAGCCCCCAGGTAAATGGAAATATCAACTTACTTCACTTCATTGACCATACGAGAGAGGTCCTTCTGCATCATGTCTCCGGCTTGAATTTCCCCCTCTTTTCTTTCATCGCATTGACCTTCTTCTTGTCCTCTTCGAAGCGTTTCAGCAATTCTGCCTGCTCCTGCTTCCGTCGTTCTCGCAGCTGGAAGCGGTAAAAGTCCTTCAGCTCAGACTTCTTCTTATCGGCCTTTTCGATCATCTTGCGTCTGGCCTCCTCAGCCTCGAACTGGTTCGCCGGGTTGACCTTTCCACCACGAGTAACAGTAACGAAGCCATCTTCATCAGGCTCATTACGCAGGCGCTTGCTGAGTTCGGCAGCCTCCTTCTCTTTTCTATTGAATACGTTGAAGAATGCGTGTGTGGCATTTTGAATCTCCTTCTTATTGGCGCGGCAGAGCCGTAGATGGGAAGAGACCCATGGTGAGCCTAGTGACTGGACATCACCAGAGATGCTCTGGCCCCATACAGGATATTTCTTGGTCTTTTGAAGTTTCGCAATCGCCTTGAGAACGAGTTGCACGCTTTTATCGTCAGCGAGCAGTACAACGGCTGTGCTACTGCTTCTATGCAGTTGGCGTGTCCAGATCTCTGGTAGCCGCGCAGCTTCTTCTTCCGCCCTCTCTTCATCCTCGATGTCTCCTCTCTTTCGTTTACGCGCAAACCCAGCAATCTTTGTCGCTCGCGCAGGATCGATTGCAACAGCAGCTTTGTTATCGTCCTCGAAGGCTATGGTCTCGAATCGTCCGGCGCCGACCAGGTCGGTAAAAATTGCCCGAAAATGAGGCTCTGTGCTATCTGCGGGAATGTTTTTCAGGAAGAGGCTGCGGGAATCGTTCGCCGTTGGGATCTTGGGCGCATTTCTTCGTATCCGCACTTCGTGAATGGCTGTCTCTGGAAATGAAGGAACGGGAGGCATCTGAATGGGAAGAATGGCGAACTGGTCGCCAGACGCATCTAAAGGAGCCATTTTGGTAAAGTATTTGGGAGATGGCAGCTCTGCGTCTGTTGCGTAGGAACAAAGATTTGCTCGCGTTTGATGCCCCGAGATCTTGAGAAAAAATTGGCCCCACTATCCGTATCGATATGAGCGGACTCTTCAGTTGCGTTAGCATCAATCACTGCCGCAGGGTCTAGCTGAATTATGACTGCGCAAGCAGAAAAAGAATATCATTTCCACGCAAAAGGAATTGCTGGTGTTCTGGAAGAGAGACAAAAGAAATGGGGAAAAGAAAGCCAGTTTGCTACAGGTAAAAATTCTGGCTCTGCCGGTATTCAGAGCAGCAAAAAATGACGAGAGTGGGACTCGAACCCACGCGGATTGCTCCACCAGGAATTGCTGTTAAGGTAGCCTTAACCTGACGCCATAACCAACTCGGCCATCTCGCCGTTAGATGACAAGCAGGGGCCAAAATTATACTAAGAACCTTTTCGCAAAGGCGTTTTGTGATCCCGTAATATCTCTTGAGAAGTTGCTCATGCGAAAGATGGATGTAGTACCGAGTTAAATGGAAACAGTCTTCACAGCTAGTTGGTCATAAATAGAGCAGTAATATGATAAATGAAGTCACAGTATATATCGCAAAGGTAAGTAAATCGCAGTCATCCATGAAAACAGCCATGCTGCCCGCATCTGGCACCTACACTTCAATAGCAATTCTCCCCACGCCACGACTCACGCATGCCAACATGGAAACCTCCTTTTCTTCCGGCATAAGGGCGGAGCCTCGATGAATAATCTCGCCGTTTTTAACAGTAACTTTGCATGTGCCGCAATTGCCCACTTCGCAGCTCGAGGGAATGTCGTCAAATTCCCGCTTCAAAACCTCCAATAAGCTCTCTTCTTCTCCGACTTTGACAACTTTACTCTTTCTGTTGGTGATTATCGCTTCGAAAGGATCTCCAGAAGTGTCGGCAGAAAAGGCTTCGAAATGTATTTCTTGCGGCGAAATGCCGGCCTCGTCGGCGGTAGCTTTGGCTGCTTCCATCATACGGTTGGGCCCGCAAACATATGTGTAGCTGTTCCAGGGAAGAGTCTTCATGATGTTACTCATGTCCATCCTCTGACCTTTCGACCTGTCGTATATTATCACTCTATCTCCATATGATTCCAACCGATCTCGGAAAGGGATGTCGTCGGAAGACCGTACAGCATAGTGGAGTTGAAAGCTCCAGTTGATACTGTCGTATTTCTCCATCATATGCAGGAATGCGGTGATTCCAATACCTCCGGCTATGAAAACGTGGTGACTTGCCGCTCCCACCGGTCCGTTAACATCGCTCGTAACATTTGCCACCTGGATAGTATCTCCCTCTTTGAGAGATTCATGCACATATCGTGAGCCGCCTCGACTATTGTCGTCAAGAGAAATACCAAACTCCAATCTTCTGACGTCTTCAGCTCCGCCTCCGCTACTTGACACAACAGAATATGTCCTGACGAGGCCATTCCCAAGCTTAAGCTTTGCATGGGCTCCGATGGGATATTTCTCAGAATGAGCCTTGGGAGGAGCCTCAATCACCAGCGAAACGGTTCTCGGTGTTTCAACTTTGCGGCTTATCACCTTGAAGTTTTCCCATTCGTCTTCTTTCTTATGCAATTTCCGCCTTTGAGCCTTGGCTACGCGGTTCTGAAATTGCTTGCGAGCCTCATTGCCGAGAGCTTCAACTTCAGCCAGCTTCTCGTTCATCTCATCATTGTCAGTCACGCGATGGAGATACTCCTGAACCCGTTCAATCGTCCACTCTGGCCATTTTCTCTCAACAAGCTTCAGCTCATCACCAGAGTTTACGGTACCCTCGCGGAGGACACGGTAATACCATCCGGTGCGGCTGGTCTTGTAAGTCTCAGGGGCGAAATTCTTCAACGAGAAGCGATGGTTGAGTTTAAAGCACGGCTGTCGCGGAAGGGATACTTGGAGGACGACTTCTGGACCAACAGAGATCACGTCACCGATACAGACATTTCGTTCATTCATGTGCGCCGTGACAAAGTTCTCTCCGAAACCGCCTGGGACGAACTTGTCGACTCGGTCGGGATAAGATTCCTGCCACGACGGATAATGCGAAGAGCAATCTGTGAAGGCAGCTTGTTAGCTCGAAGCTGGTTATATGAGAAATGGAAGGATCTATTTACACCCAAGTATAGCCTTGTCTATGCCGCCATGAAATGTAGGGTCGTGCTCATCTCCTTCGAGCCCCAACTTATCAATCTTCATAGAAACAGTGCGAAGCTGCTTGTCAATTCCCGACATGACATTCAAGCCTGGCATTTGCTTCATTCCGGAAGTGCGGATTTCAATGAGGCGGTCGGCCTCAAAGGGCGCCGCAAGGTTGTCTAGATATGAGCCTCTCATTGTAATTGCCATTGTTGTGGAAGATAGCAACGAGGGGAGTTGCAGAGAGACGAGAGATCCAGAGGTGTAAGTGCAAGGAGTTAAAACCGACAGTACGAGTACTGTGTCTCGCTCGGACTTACTCCAAAGAGAAAGCAACGACGAGCATCGGCCGCCCGAGCACGTCCCGGTTTCTATTCAATTTCTGTGCTGTCAAAATGATGAATAAAAGGCCATTAAATGAAATGGTATTGCCATTCCTGTCTTACAAAATTTAGATGCTGGCTCTCAGTATTGCTACTCCAGGCTTTTGCCTGTTGGCCCTTTGACTCTTCAGTCGGCGCACAGTATCCGACTCTTGCGGTTAGATTACCGAATGAGTTTTACCGCCAATGCATGTGGTATCGAGCATTATACAAATCGAGCTAAGTTTAGAAATTGTTAATTTTGAAGGAAATCTTATCTTTAGATAACGGCCCAATGAATTGACACCACTAGAAACTCTTTCGTTAGTTTTTCCCGTTGCCAATACAAATTCAGTAGCTAGCAAAACAAGAGCAGTTGAGCTTTCAACAACCCCCAGTGGCTTCACGGCACTTAAGAATTCCCTGAGATCTCTACTCATGCACTGAATCCAAGAGAAATCAATTCTTTCTAGTGCAGGATTTTACTCTGTCATCCTGTTTCGACATTTCCGCGGCATGAGGAAAGCTACGTACCCTGCAGCGAAGGAAAAAAAAAAAAAATAGCTGTGGACCGAAACTCCAACGAGCCATGTATAAGACAAGATACGACAATTTTCGACCAATCCCTATTAAAGGTTCTGTGGTCTAACGGTTAGGACTTTGGATTTTGATTAATTAAATCATTCCAGCAGCGAGGGTTCGACTCCCTCCAGAACCTTTTTTTGGTTGCTTTTTTGTTGGCTAGGAACTGGGGCTAGTCTGGCTCACCATCAAGTGTCTTCTCTGAGTAGAGCAAGAGATTTGATGTCCAAGTTGTGTGCCTTGACTCATATGTATGACGTTGTTAATTCTTCCAACTCATGTTACAAGCTCATCAAGTATACAGCATTGACAACGCTTCTTTGTAAAGCCATAGTGAGGAATGAAGCAGCAGCGAGCTGAGCAGTAGTGATTAACCCTCAAGATTGTTTTACGGTGCCACGCCTCTATAGATTGCTACTGCTACTGCTACCTCCTCTACTACTGCTACTACTGCTACCTCTTCTACTACTGCTACCTCTTCTACTACTGCTACCTCTTCTATTACTGCTACTACTGCTATGGTCACTTTAATTGTATTTAGCAGTTATATGTTTTAGCATCTAAACTGGCTGCCATGTTGCGCTACACAGTGATTAGCTCTCAGGATTGTCTTGTGCTGAACTGTCGAAAGCATGGCTAGCTGTATGCTCTTCCGTAGTCGCTTCTCTGTTCGAAGTATACCAATTTCAAGAAAAGACATTAAATTCTCCAGAGGTCTCTACATTTTCTTATGGCCAACCAGATTGACGACCTATTTCGCCGAGGTTATTCATACCATTGGCCGGACTCTTTACTTTCAGCAGAGGGATAATACAATTGCCGGTTTTCGGCCCCGATGTGGAGATGTGACTCCGGATACCCCGCGCCGGGTTGCTGGGGTGTGAAGTACAACACGACCTATATAAGGGAGACAACTCTAGTATAAATGGTAAGAGAAAAGGAGAAGCCACATTTCATATTTACATCATTTTGTTAAGTCTGAACGGACATCATATACACCATGCGTCTCCCCTACGTCGCCGACCCTCCCCCAGTTCAAACCGCCGAAGATGCCGCCATCGTGCAGCGCATCCGCGAGCGCCGCGCTCCACGGCCTCTCCAAGCTCTGGACTTGACACTCCTCCATTCACCCGCCGTAGCAGACGGCTGGAATTCGTTTCTCGGAGCCGTGCGCACAAAGACTTCTCTCGCCGACGACGTGCGCGAGCTGGCCATTTCGCGCGTTGCCGTGTGCAACAAGGCGTGGTATGAATGGGGTCACCATGCGCCGCTGGCTATCCAGGGAGGCGTGAGCGTGGATGCCATGGAGACTGTGAAGGCTGATGTCTTGGGAGAGAGGCCAGAGGGGCTGCTGAGCGAGAAGCAGTGGGCTGTGCTGGTGTATACGGATGAGATGACGAGAAACGTGCAAGTCAAGGATGAGACGTTTGCGGCGTTGAAGAGGCATTTTAGTGATCAAGAGGTTGTGGAGATTACGACAACGGTGAGTTGGTTCCCTTGATCAGCTTATATATGAGATGTATGATTAAGATTGCTGATTTTAATATCATTTAGGTTGCTGCTTATAACTGTGTGAGCAGATTTTTGGTGGCCTTGGATGGTACGTTTCAGTCATGGATTCCCTTTCATTCACTGCTCAGTCATAAATTTCTTTTTCGACGTGGTTGCCCAGTTCTAACGTTGCTTAATATAGTGGGTGAAAAGAACGGCACTGTCCCCGGCCCTGTTTCTGAACTGGCTCATCATTGATTGGACTTTACTGCGAATACTTCACGTTTGTAGTTGATAATAGAAAAGGAGCCATGGAAGCTAAAATAAAGAAAAGCATTAATATGAACAATGAGTGTGAAAGAATGATGGAAACAGGAAGAGGAAAACCCACAATCACGAAATAAATGCAGTCGTTTGGCATGGCTTCTAGGGCAGCGTAAAGACAGGTCTTCCCTCAATCCAGCAAGAAGAAATTTGCAACTGATAGGTTACGGATACGTTGTATATACAATGTCTTATCGGTTGATAGAGCTGATATACCAACAGCATGTCATTCTCAGAGCATCCTTAAAGTCAAGCGCCTCAGAAATGCGTCTGTACGTAAATGGGGACTATCATGAAGCTTCGGCAGCGCAGATGCAATATCTGCCCTCTTTCTTAGGCGTGCCTGTTAGAGCAACATGCAGCCTCAGAGCTAATAAGGCGACGCCAATTTTTTTTTTGTTAAGATTGAATCACTCCTGCTTCCACTTTGTAAGATGGGCAACATATCATTTTCAGTATAGGGCTGGGGTGTCATAAATTGCAGGCCGGGCAGCTAAATGAAGGTTTTCGCGATCAGACTTCGGTGAGTCTAACGCAGCTCAATAACATAAACGTTGTTCATGCTCTCTCCTTTCATTTTCTGGACTATATGATTGTAACATCCAAAAGGGGTATACTATCTCGAGAGTGCTTGTGTGAAATGATCCAAGTAATAAAAGGAGGTAAAATAATCCAAAAACCCAAAAAACCCAATACCCAGAGCCCACCTCCTACATCCAATAACCGCGCGCTATGGCACAGAATCCCGTTGCTCCATAAGTTTAACCTCTTCTTTTTCTCGTATGCGTCGTTAATAAAGCTTGTTTGCGAACATTCGTTCTGGCTTATCATGCCATCTCTTCTAGTCATTCTCGTTACCGATAGTGCTCGTGCAAGGTTCATAAGGAAAGTTGTCGTCAGATCGTTTAATTCTTCAGCTTGCATGCCGTTGAATGTGTCTATGATTTCTTTTGTTTATTTTCTTGTTTTTGTGCAGACCAAATTCCTCAATGCGACGGATTTTCCATGAGCTTCTCGATAGAAGCATGTCGTGCCCGCATCCGCGGCGACATTTGCAGCTCCTGGACGACTCCGGCCCAGCCACTTCGCTGAGGGGTCTCGACATGTTCGTGGTGGCCGATGGCCTGGGTAGTCAGTCTTCGGCTAGGCGTGCGCTTTGGCAGATCATCAAACGACTTCTTCGCCGAAAGTCTGCTGGGCGCTGTGTAAGTGGCCGTCTTCTCGGGCAATGGTGGCGGAGGGGGAGGCTGTTTCTCTGCAAGGGAGGTGATGATGCTCAGGTAAGCCATCATGAAGCGCATGCGAAGAGAATCCAATCGTTTCATCCTCTCCTCAATATGTGCGCGCTTCGACGCCCACATGATCCTCGAACTGGTCCGCAGCGTGGTTGCGCTCTCCTCGCGGACCAAGTGGTTCAAGTCGTCGCGCAAGTCATCGCCAATCCTCTGGATTTCTCGCAGCAGGCGATTGAGGCGGATCTTGTCCTCCAGACGCTGGACCTTGGATACGTCACGGTCGTAGCCCTCGTTTTCTTCAATGGAAAAGTCGAGCGTGTCGATGAAGCTGGCCACCTCCTGCGGCGCAACCCTGTACGCCGTCCAGTACGAATTCGCAGTCTGTGCGATCATCACGATGGTCATGCCAGTGGCGGAGCCGGCCAGTATGTAGGCCCACTGGAGCCAGCCGGAGTCGGCCATTATGCAGCGGAGGGCAGCGAAGCACAAGTCGTGATGCCGTCCCGGAAGGGCAGAGGCATGGCCTGCGGCGCGAGGAGGCGGGAGCTTTGTCTTTTGGTCGGCTTACAGATTTGATAGAGGAAGAAAGGAAGAGAGGAGAAAGGAACAAAAAGACTGAGAAACAAAAGGAAAAACCATAAACTAGAGCGGCAGAACGATGACGAGTTGCGTAGCGGAAGAGAGGGAGGAGGAGCCCTGATTCTAGCCCTGATTGGGGGGGTGTGGCAGCATAGAGTACATGTATGTAATGATAATTCACTCTTACAGCTGGAGAGCAAGTTGTTGGGCTCGTGGGCCACGAGCTGAGGGAGAGCAGAAGAGATACAAAGACAGACTCGCAGTGTCACAGGCGGAGAAGCAAACTTGAATGCATGTACAATTCTTGATGCTGTTTGGTCCCTGGAAATGCTTGGAGGCGATATTGTAACGCTCTTCCCGCATTCTGAGGCACTCTGCAGGGCCGCAGCGAAAGGCTTCGTGTACCTACATGGAGCTATGACGAACGGCGTAAAAAGACGTTGGGGAGGGTGTTTATGCTAGCAGTAGATGCATGTATTAGACCGGAGTCGCCCTTTGGACCAGTCACAAGGGCACACGCAAGTGTTTGCATGACACAGGATTCCATGGAAGCCAAAAGAAATCAGCCGTGGTTGCGTGCTTGGGGATTGCTTTGTTTAGAGCAGGTGCCTGACAGTATACTGCTTCGATGTAAAGCAATTATATGTTGTAACGAAGCTTCTTCTTCTTTCAACATTATCATGTATATCTATATCACTCTTCCAGACATCTGATGGAACATTGAAACTTCTACAGCCCTTGCAGCGATCCCCCAATCCAGCCCACAAATGGCAGGCTGTCCAGTGGCTTCCACTGTCCTGCATATTGGCAGCTCTGCGCCGTCCTTTCCAGCCAATAGCGCTGCCATCTGCACCTGTCAACCCCACCATAGCGCGCAACTTTCTAGCGAAGAAAAAAAGGCCGTGACTGCATTTGATCTTATCAGAAATGACTTGCAGAGTGCATCGCATCGCAGCGGCCCCAGCCCGAAATAGAAGCTAGATTTGTTCTTTGTGCCTTCAGAGAAAATCTTTGATCCAAGCTTGTGACTAAACCAAACCAATCCGCTCTTCTGACAGCCTTTTCTACTCTCTTTCTTCTCCCAGCAGCCATGTCGGCCGCTGTATCAGACGCCGCCGCGCCGGCGCATGAATTTCCGCTTCCCAAGATTCTCACCAACCCCGCGTCAACCCCGCCAACGCTCATCACACAAGGCGCCGAAGGCCGCCTCTACAAGACGACATACCTGCTGCCCGACACTGCCTGCGCCCTGAAATACCGTCCGCCGAAGCCGTGGCGCCATCCCATCCTCGACCAGCGCCTGACCAGACACCGCATCCTGTCCGAGGCGCGCATCCTCGCCAAGTGCCGCCGCGATGGGCTCCGCGTGCCCTCTGTGTATGCCCTGGACGAGAGCGCGGGCTGGTTGATGCTGGAGTGGATCGAGGGCACGCCCGTGCGCGTCAACATCAATAACAGGCTGGGGAACAGGACGGAGGGCATCGAGGATGACGAGCAGCTCAAGGACTTGATGCGGAAGATTGGAACGGCGGTGGGCAAGATGCACAGCATTGGCATTATCCACGGCGACTTGACGACGAGCAACATGATGCTGAAGCCCCCGTCAGCGGGCAGTCAGTCTGATGACGAGACCGGCCTCGAAGGAGAGATTGTCATTATAGATCTTGGGCTTGCCAGCGGAGGTGTACATGACGAGGACAGGGCGGTTGATCTATATGTCCTCGAGCGTGCCTTTGGCAGCACACATCCCCGAGCTGAATGCATCTTTAACGAGGTCCTGGAGGCGTACAAAAAGTCATTTAAGCAAGCCGGCGTGGCCCTCAAGAAGCTGGAAGAAGTAAGGATGAGGGGCCGCAAGAGAAGCATGCTCGGCTAGAACGTGACTTTATTTTGAGACAACTCGGAGGAGGCCAGTGGTAAAACAAGGAGTCTTTTTTCATGTTCTTCGATTTCCTCTTTGCTAGCCAGATACGAGGAAGAAGAAGAATTTTTACGACATATATAGAATATAGGTAGTCCCATGTAATGATGCCCGCTGTTTATGATATCCAAAATGAATAAATCAACATAAAATTGCAAAAACAAAAACACCGCTTCTAGTGACAGTTTAAAAAGAAGGTTCATGATATAACCAGGTGGAAAAAAGGGGGGTCTTGGCGGAGGCTTGTCTCTTCTACTGAAGCGCAGCCCCCGCGAAGTAGCCCTTGTTCTCAATCACTCCACGATCCTTGACATACGCAACGTATCGAGCAACCCATTGCGGGAAGAGCTCGCCTTCGAGGCCGGCGCCGCCATTCGCAGCATCGGCCAGCACTCCGGCGCCCTGGGGTCCATGGCCGAGGAGCTCTCGCAAGGTGCCGCGAGGAAGGATATCGGTGCAGTCGGTATGGACATGCAGTTCCACGCTCTCTTCTTCCGCCAGCTTCAACAAGGGCTCGGGGACGTTGCAGCAGTCCTGCAGGTTGACCTGGTCGACGGTCGGGCGGACCGCTGTCTGCTGGAGAAATGCACGGAGCTTCTCGCTGCCAAACTCAGCAACGCCGAGACGCTTGGCTAGGCCTTGGTTGTGCAGGTCCTCAAAGACTTTCCAGGATGCGAGCTCTTCATCCAGGTTTCCCTGTTCGGCATTGATGCGCTCGGCCTCCTTTTCGCATGTTCCCTCAAATGACATTCCAGGGAAGGAGACAATCAAAAGGTCAATGGCCTGGATGCCGAGCTCCTTGCGCACAAGATCCAGCGCCTCTCGCGCATACTGTTCGCGATCCGGGACCGTGGTGCCGGGGAGAAGGAATAGCTTGACAGTGATTTCGTAGTCGTTTGCCTCCTCGCGCAGACCGGCCGCCTCCCAGTTGATCCTGGGAATGTACAGCGTCTTCTCGTCTCGCTCCGTCCACAATTCGATCGGCGTCTGAGGCGGCGAGGGGAGGGTGTTCGCGCCGTTGGCGGTCGCTGGTGATGCGACGAGCGCATAGTCTAGCCGTGTAGCCACGAAGTTGTCCCGGAGAGAGTTGACAAGCTCTTGGTTCGATCTTGGTCTTTTGCCGCCATTGATTTTGCGGATGATGGATGGGCTTCCGGACATGACATTGCTAGCACACAAAACACGGGTTAGCAACAGGCTCGGCGCTTTAACCAACGACAAGGGAGAAAACGAACCCCGTAGAGAGAATGATTTTGGTCATTGTGATGGTTGTTAAGCGATATCTAGGAGAGTTCTAGATGTCTGATGGATACTCAATGCGACTTTGGTAGGTTAGGGTTTGACGAGGGCGAAGGTGAAGGAAGAAGTTTTTGGAAACAGCGCCCTATAAGTCAAAAGCGCCCAAGACCCATTCTCGGCATATGCGAGTTACAGTAGCCTTTTTTTTTTCTTCGTTGCAACGAACTAAACTGCGAGTTTACCTACTCCAGATGGGCGGGAGGTAGACGCCGTATTACTAATGGGCCGGGTGGATATTGAAAGGCTGGCTGGTCGGAGAAGGAGAGATTTTAATTTTGCAAACAAGGTTACAGTCTCTGCTAATTGGCTTTCGCGGTTGCTAGAAATCTTCAACTGTATTTTTCAGAGGTGAGGGCGCGCGGCCTATTTAACTGCGAGGTTCTTAACGTGTGCCAATTACTGTTCAAGTGACGTCTAAGAAACTGATAGTCCCCCACGCAATGTTGAGTTCACCTGGTCTTGTACGTATAAGACTTGGGAGCGGTGCTGGGTACAATTGGCCTTCGGAGCTTTTAGCGAGGACCCTTGCGCTGTTGCCAGACAAGTGCAACGCGGGGTTTGAGCTTCAACGTCTCGGCCTATTCTTAGGTCTTCTATAGAGTTGAAGGCTGCGGTGTTAGTTTTTGGCGCTGCGGCCATTTGTCAAGGGCGCTGGAGGGTTCATGCCGACAAGAGGGGCAAGTACATGTGAGAAGTACTCCTAGTAGTGCTACTGGCCGGGTCTAGGAGGAACTGGGGCCACGGAACAAGGTACAGGCAGAATCCGAAGCACGCGCTACTGCCTCGTCACCGACCTGGCCAATTCATCCAGAGTACGCCAGCTCAAGTCTATTCAAACCGCATCTCGTCCCGCTTCCACCTTGTCACTGCGCCTCGACCATCATCGTGTCCCTCTCGGTGATGTGAGAGAGCCGTCGTAATGGCGATTCAGTACGTTGCGCCTGCTGCTTCTGCGCTTGCGGCCAGATGAAGCTGACCCGCATCCCTCTCTAGCTATCTTATTCTGTTGTCCCGTCAGGGGAAGGTGGTGCGTATCTCTCCTCGCCGCTGATGACGAGAGCTTCCAGCAAGCATGGGACAAGCTTTACTGACTTTTCTTCCAGCGGCTTGCAAAGTGGTTCACGACGCTGTCCCCCAAGGACAAGGCCAAGATCGTCAAGGACGTATCACAGCTCGTCCTCGCTCGAAGAACACGCATGTGCAACTTTTTGGAGTACAAGGGTCAGTAACGAACGCTCCCATACGCACCCCCTTTTTTCCTGCTCAGAGAAGGTGGCTGACTGTGCCTTTCATTGTCCAGATACCAAAATTGTCTATCGACGATACGCCTCTCTCTTTTTCATTGCAGGATGCTCCTCCGAGGACAACGAACTGATTACACTCGAAATCATCCACCGATACGTCGAACAGATGGACAAGTACTACGGCAACGTATGCGAGCTTGATATCATCTTCTCCTTCACAAAAGCCTACTACATCCTCGACGAGCTGCTTCTTGCTGGAGAACTACAGGAGAGCAGTAAGAAGAACGTGCTGCGCTGCATTGGACAGCAAGATTCATTGGAAGATATGGAGGTGAGTTCTGTGTAGAGTTTAACCCGACTGCATCGCACCGATCCTGGCTCTTTCCCATACTATGATGCGCCCTCACCATCTTGAAGTCTGTTCCGGGTCACAGCAACGCGACTTGACAGCTGACAACGGATTTCCAAACGCAAAGGTTGAAGACGAGGTCACCAAACTCATGTAAATTACGTACGAACGAAGCCGGGACGCCTGCGCAAAAATTGGTCCAATGGTTATTGCCTATCGCCCAGGCCGACGCCTACTCACCATTACGTTTACCGCTACGGAGTACCATTGGCGCATGTATATATTATACAATCGAGGCTCCTTACTGTCCCACCGGCTATTTAGAGTCAACGAGAGCACGATCCGAGAAGGATTTGATTATTAACGTTTGGTACTGCAGGTCGAGAGCACCCTAGAAAAGCTTCGCGCAGAGGGGATTCTTTGATTACAGAAGTCTCAGGAAACTGAGCATCTCTTCGACGAGAAGAGAGGGCACACTGGGAAGAATGAATGGGGCGTGTGATGTGTTGGAGAGAGGATATGGCCATATTTTTCTTTGTGTGTATAGATCTTGGAGGATGGAAAACCATCCTCTACCATATCAAGAGAAGAAAGGAGGGGAGGGGCGAAGGGAACCCAAGCGTCGCACTGATGTTCCGTATCACGGACTAGTACCCAGAATCGGGGAACATATCGGCTGGCGCTTGAGGCCTGAATCTAATACTATCAGGAGACAAAGGAAAGCAAAGCAAAGCAAGCAAGCAAAAAAGCGCAAAGCCAATTCATGATCTTTTTTCGCCTTTCCACGTCATTGAGCGTACTCCAGTCAACTAACTACACAGGCGCTTTCGTTCTGGCACATGCCGCCATTGGTGACAGGCCGTTGGCTGCTGCGCTTCGTCTTGTCGATGCCGCGCGTGGCAGCTCCATGAGTCTCTATTCGTTGCAACTAACCGGCTCACCAGAAATAGCCCCCTCTTTTGGGCGGAGGTGCCGCCACGAGTCCGAGCAGTGTGCTGCTACTGCTGCTGCTAGTACTAACGATTGCTGCTGCTATTCGTGTTTGCCGGGCGCAGCCGACAGCGGGCGATCGGGCCAGGACTGGAGCTTTAGGGGGCAGAAGCCACGTACCCGCACACCGACCGCCGGCACTCGCCAACCAACTCGGCACGGCGCAAGAACGTGGGCGATGCGCGAAACGGCGATGGCCATACAAACGCTCTGGCTGTGGACGATCTGGTCCAATGCGCAATGCGTCCGGCGTTCTGCTAGCACTGCACTGGCTTTAAGTACGCAGCTCTGCCTGCCTTGAACACAGCGCTGCCCACTGGTCGAAACTCCCTATGCCGCCCCCTAACAGCCCAAGTAGCCCGCCTCCGCCTCCGCGCTCCACCGCTGCAGCACGCAACAGCCCCTCCATCTGCCAGCTGATGTCACTGCAGCGCCGCACTGAGCGCCGGCCAGTTGAGACCTTCAGCGACTCCCACCTGCGTGTCACCCGATCCGGCTCCTGGCCGTGCACTAACAACGAGACGATAACAGGACAGGAGACGCCAGCTGCACGACTTGCATCCATCTCACTCTCCCCTTTACTCCGAACTCTTCCAACCAACCAGCTAGCCTTCCACCCACCCGTCTTTCCAATTCAACCTCTGTCAACCTGCTTGGAGTTGAGAGCAGCTGTTCTTCTGTGACCGTGAATGACGGCACTGCTCGGCTCACGACGCTGCTAGTTGCCGCATCATCGCTCTCTTCACATTACCAAGACACGACCGCCTCCTCGAATCCCTACCAGCTTGCATCGACAAAGACGTTGAGCTGGGCGAATCGCTTCCACTTCCTGCTGCAGTCTCGATCCACCAACCCCGTGCAGATCCGCGAACACGAACAAACAACATCGACGAGCGTCACTGCAACTGCGCAGTCCATACCAGTCCGCCAAGCCATCGCAGCCCAATTCCGTCCTTGGCTTGGGTGCCTTTGTTGCGCAGCACGCACGCCTGATTAAACCCCAAAACCATACTTCAGCTAACCGCTGTTAATCCCGCCAATACTCGGCGATTCTTTGGATTGCCGCCTCCAAAGCTTATTCACAATACATCTACACTCGCCGCCCGCCAGCTTCTGTTTATAACGCAACTTCCCGATACGCGCGGCACATTCTATCTTCGCTTTCCATCGTTCAGATATTCATGCAGAGATACGAACTCGTAACTAGCAGCCACCATGAAGGTAGGTGATCAAAATGACTGAGGCGACGCCAGCCTGAGACAAGCCAAATCTGACGAGACATTTCCCGCGACAAAGTACCTCCCAGTCCAAGAATTCGAGACCGTAACCGGCGCTCTCAACTTCAACACCCCTGATTGCAACGTCACGGGTGGATGCGATCTCTACACCACGAAATCTACCGGGTCCGACAAGAAATTATATAAGAGTATCGATAAAGATCTCAGTTCACAGCATGCCGCACTGCTCAAGCTGGGCGCCAGCCTGTCACCGCCCGACCGACAACACATGCTCGCCACGTCGCGCAGCATGCAATTATTCTCCCACTCGAGCGCATTCGGTCCCCTGTCTGAGCTTGCTAGCCGACGAACGTTTGCCTATTTGATTGCGACACTCAACGCAAGCCACCCTCACTACGACTTCTCCCACGTCTTGCGGCCCGGCGATTTCAAGCGCGAGAGGAACTTGAGGCGTGTCATTGCCAACCTGGATTCAATTTTGCAAAACGTACGGCCCGGGTTTGAAGGCTCATCGTACGACTCATCCGCCGGCAGCGACATGAACGCACAATGGGGTCCACAGTGCTGGTCCCTGATTAACAAGGAGATGCGTCTTAATGAGTGCACCATCTTTAGTTATCACCCAGAAGTCGACCCCTTTGAAGAAGACGAAAGCGCCATTTGGGCCGTCCACTACTTCTTTTTCAACAGAATGCTCAAGAGGGTCGCTTACCTCTATGTCAGAGTCGTTCCCGTCATTTCCTCACAGAGCCCAACCTTGAGACCAGTTAAAGGTGGTCTTCACAAGCGACATACTGCAACTGAGTCAGAGGGCACCAAGAAACGGACCAAATACTGGTTCGGTGACCAAGACGCCGAGTTGGTACCGCCATTTGAAGACGACGAAGAGCCGGTGGATGACGGTCTCTACTGGAATCGCGGAGAAGACGGCGATATTGTCCAGTTTTCGGATGATGATCTGGCTGAAGATGAACCACTTGATGAGGATGACGATGATGACGAAGATTACGACATGACAAGCACAAGGCGAGAGAGGCTTATGAGCGAGGATGTTGCAGGACAAATGGAGATTTAAGCTGAGACTTTTTCTTCAAACCACGCTTTATTCTGCAGCGAAAAGGAGACACTAGCAGTCTTGACACTGTCTGCACCAAAGTGATGAGGGATATTGTGTCTATTCAACAAGGATATGCCCTCTTATTTCAAATCTGCTCTGGTGGACTTTGATTCACTTTACAATGAACCCATTACCTGCACTCGACTTATTACGGACAGAGATGGAACATCTCCCTCCACCTCGAAACTCTCCTCTCTCTCCTATCCCGCTTTACCATTTTTTGGACTCGATTCTCAACGATATCCAACGATTTCCTACTCAACTACTTTACCTTATCATCGCCATGATTACGAAATGCTGTTTTTAGCGCGGCGCAAGGTCCTGGTTTCTGGTCGGTGAGAGCGACTGGGAACAACGTCGCCCGGAGTTTTCTCTGAGTTTTACTTGGTGCAATTTCCTATCGTCACGTCATTTTCATTCAGTTTACGCATGTATCTGCCGTTAATCTTTTTCTCTTTTTCTCTCTTTCTCTCTTTCTCTCTTTTTGTTTTGCTGTGTTATTTGAAAATATTTGGTGGCTCTGATTACCCATTTTCGAAAACAAAAACTTTAATAAGGCTGGTTTTGTTATTCTATTCTATTGCTTATTTCTTTTCCTACTCTGCCTTTTCTTTTAGTTTTCGTTTTTTAATCCTGGGGATATGAGGTGGGCTACCTATATAGCACGTATATATATACATATCACGCAGTAATGTTATGATTTTTCGGCTCGGTCTCGCTGGGAACGAGACTTGCGCTGGCTTGTTTTTTGATAGTTTACGCAAATTAGCAGTATATCAATTTACTCATGTTTCATCTCGAAACCTCCAATACTATATTTACTTCAACTCCCTTGTCTTATTTCTTCAACTGGTAGATTTGATGGTAGCAACAGTAGTGAATAAGTGTAATCTTTACATAAGACGCATATATATGAGGTTACTACTACTACTACAAACAATAACAGAATCTACCTGACATACAGAAGAGATTCAAGAATCTTCATTCTATCCGAGACACAAACATGAAACTGATTCACGCTCAATGAGAATAACAATGACGCAGCACGAGGTATCCATTGATCTAAATAACACAAAGCTAACGAAGAGAAGTCGAAAAGATAAAAAAAATGTGCAACTTGAAGAAACAAACAAACAAATAACTGAATTCCCCTTACCCCTTTTCCCTTGTCCCCCTTATCCCAGCAAATGGCCAAATCGGTATCAGCCGCCTATATGGACGACAGGTATTCTTCAAGACCACTTTCCGCGCAAAATCTCTTTTAGTGTTTAATAATTAAGTCTCGGGGTATCAAGTATTTCCAGATGTAATATTGCGCATGAGATGAATGTAAAAGAGCATGCTATGGTCGGGTGCTCCTCCCCTTGAAACCAATCTCTGTTTGATTGGACCGCTTGTTTATACTCTGTTTAGTGTATAGGTGTATATATCGTCGAGTAAAAAGATGTTAAATGCAAGAATCCTAGAACCAAGCAATGCCATCGAGAAGCGCAATGAAACAAAATGATGACAGATGAGCGTATAGAGAACTCGACATTTAGACGACGGACGCCTTCCTTCGTCGCCCAAAGAACTTTGCGAAACCGCTGGGCTCTTCCTGCTGCACTGGAACTGGAGCGGGACTAAAGTCTGGCGGCGGCTCAGAATCGCGTAAAAACTTGGCCAGATCACCCGTCTGTCCAAGGTATGCAGGCTCTCGCGGCTCAAATTTCTTCATTGGGACTCTGTTCATTGGGGCTCTCTCCATCGGAGCTCTCTCCACTGGCGCCTTGTTTACTGGAGGGTCAGGATTGATAGGCCCATATGCGTCATATCCTGGAGGCATCTGAATCGGAACGTGTTTGCGAATGGCCGGCAGGCGGGCTTCGTTGCCGAGGCCTACAGCGCCGGGGCGCGATTGAGATTCGTTAAGAGTGTTGACCTCCTTAGAGTTGTTACGACCAAATCGTCCCATAAGACCAGGTGTGCTCGACTTTCTCCTTGGCTGCTGCTTCGTAGGCGGAGACGGAGGCTCCGGCGGAGGCTCACAGTTGAGTAAGAATTCTGCCAGACTTTCTTCCTTCTTAGGAGGCGGTCTGGGAGCCATGTCGAAATCATCATCCTCTTCATCGCTGAAATCGATTGCGTAAGGATCGCGGACGCGGCGGGTTTTCCGAACGGGCATCGGCATGCCCATATCGTCATCGTCCTCTCCAAACATCGCGTTTGCCTTGGACATGCTCTTGTTCTTGAGGAGTGCAGAGTTGGAGTTGACAGAGGAGTGCATCGACGGCATCGAGTAATCCGTCACGTTGGTAGATGCCTGGCTATGTCGCATATCCGGAAGTACCGGATCAACCGCCCTGCCTCCAGCCGCGCCATACATCATCTCTGAGTCTCCCGGGTTACGGAAAGGCGCCACGTGTCGAGGGATGGGATTTTGACCATTGGCTGGACCTTGTCGTATGAAGTCGATCAAGTCTGAGGTCTCGCTTCTGCTATTGGCAGCAGGCTCTCGAGCCTGGTGTCGATTGCGAGTGCTGGTGCTGCGACTGCTCATGGTGGTAAGTGGTTCAGACTCAGGAATGGTTTTGGGCGGGTTGACAGGGACGTGAACATTGCGCAGAGCTGCCGGGCCTCTGTCGCCAGCTGGGCCTGTAGACTTGATGAACTCGGCAAAGTCCGCCAAAGACTCGCCAGGTGCACGAGCATCTCGAGCCTTGGGGCCACCTGTACGGCCAGATGCGCCGAAGGCTCCCGCCGGAGCGCGGGGAATCGGCCCAGAAAGTTTGACTGTGCTTTCAGAAGAAGCCTGGGCATTGGCTGGCTGCGCCCGCGAGATTGATGGTGATGCATTTGAGCTAACAGGCGAGGATCGCATAAGGTCTTCGCTCTTACGGGAGGCCTTGGTCACTACAGGGCTGTCGGCAGATTTATTGACCTGGAAGATGAATTAGCAAACAAGAAAACTCCATAGTGGGTGAGGTAGGAAAAAAAAAAGCAAGGAAAATGCTCGCAATTGGAGTGGAACCAGAACGTACATCCATATCACGCATATTCTCCGGTGTCAATGTGTATGTGATGGTCTGATTGCTCTGGATAAGCTCTTCAAAGTTGCGCGCCATGCTTTCAGCACGGCTTGATGCGTCGTCTGAAGTCGTTCTGACCGCTTTGAATCGGCTGGTGCCAGAAGATGCGGATGATCCAGATGTGTGGATTTGCCGAGGAGGAGCAATGGAATGCAGAGACGGGGTTGATTCCTCGTCATCTTGTTCAGCGGTGGGCCGCCCCTTCTGTCGATTTGAATGGCCCCCAGCCGATCTGTAAGGAACATCTGGAAATTGAACATCCGTGGCACTTTGAGCGGTTTTTAGAGACGAGGTCCTGGTACTTGACTGAGGCTGGTCGCTTTGAGGGGAAGCCGAGATTCTATCAGCAGCTCTGATGTTTGTTTGCAAGCCATGTGGAAGTCGGCCAAGCTGGTCTCTACTTCGAGAAGCTGATGTAGGCTTGACAATGGGATGCACCTGATCAGCGTCTTCCTCGGACTCTGAGATGGTGGCGGCATTTGGGATGGGTGGCCTCATCCTCTCGACTGGAGATCTCACTGCCGACAGAGGCACTCCTGATCGCGAGCTGGTGTCAATGGCCTTGACCTTCCGCATCTCATCTGGGCGTGATAGAGGGCTTGCTCCAGACACAGTGCTTGCGCGTGGCCGCTCGGCTGATTCCATTGAACGCGGCCGACTAGTGGCTGGACTACGGGGCGGAACGTCTATGATGCGTGCAGAGTGCACACTAGAAGATCTGCTCAGATGAATGGCCTTACCCGTATCTGAGACAGAACGAGATGAGGTGCTGGAGACGGAGACTCTGGACGAAGTCAAGATCTCGGCCTTCTCATATATCACTTCATCAAATTCATCCGAGCCGCTTTCATCAGAGTCACGGGGTTTCGCTTTCGCTTCGACCTCGACCTCCACAACAGAGAGTCTCGTAAGCTCTTGTAGCTCAGGGATGTCTGCCGCATCAGCAGTCTTTGACCTTGGTCGCGCAGTCGCATAGAAGACGGATCTTTTGGGGGTTGGCAGTGAAGTGGATCTCCTGTGAAGGCTGAGCAAGGTGGCATAGTGCTCTGAATCTGGAGATGGTTGAAATTCTTTGAGTAAGGATAACGCTCCGGCGAATGACTTGACGCGGCGGTTGTCGAATTCCTTTTCTTCCTCCTCGCTTCCATCTTCCTCATCATCACTATGATGGGCCAGGCCTGGCACCTCAATCTCCGCAATGTCGTTGTCGCCCATGGGCAGTGGAATGTTCATTGGGTGAATGTCTTCCTCCACAGCATCCTTTGTGTCATCTTGCACCTCGGCAGAGTCCGCTCCACGCTCACTGATGGAACTCTTACGATCGTACAGAGAACCAGCGTGGCTGACTGAAAGAGATCGACTGGAGACGTATTCGCCTGGTGGCGCACGCATCCTCTTTTTCCACCCTCGCCACAAGCGACCCAATGTTCGATCAAGCGCAACGCGTTCCATGTCGATATCCTCTACCACGATTCCTTCAGCAATAGCGGCTGGGCTGCGCGCTCCGTCCTTGAGCTCCTTTTCAAGTCTGGAGTGCAACCTTTGGCTCGCCGCTTGTCCAGCCACAGAAAGCGTGAGTTCGCCCATGTATTCCAAGACTGAGGTAAGGAAGATGGCCACAGCGGGCGAGATGATGTCGGAACTTCTTTCATGTTCGCCAATTTCGAGGTTTTCCTGCGTCATGTACTTGTCCTCGTCCTCTTCTTCCAAGTCTCCGAGAGAGGAGTAGACCATACACCGCAATCTAGCCCTCTTCCAAGCTAATTCAACATCCCAATCTCGTGGGCTCTGGGGGTCGGTGTACTCTTCTTCCTCAGAGCCCCCTAGGTATTCCCTCAGTTCTTCATCAGCGTTGCTTATAGTTTCTTTGGCTAACTTTGGCTTGAGGACGTCGGAGACAGCAGGTCGCAGGGCCGAGAGAGTAGTGGATTTGGCGACTTGCAAAAAGTTTAGTAATAGCTGATCGAGGAAGCTGTTGACTAGCTGCAAGGCAGCAGGGGAGACGACAGCGGCCTCTCCAGACGGCTCGACGCCATTTTGGTCGTACCAGGTGCTTTCGCCGTGGTTGTTTGTTACGATCTGTGAAGCCGCAGTCGAAGCAATGAAGGCGGCCTCTGGAGATATCGACTGCGGAAGAGCAAGAAAAGTGTGGCTCGCAATCGAAGGTCTGTCGCTGGAGATGCTCTGGGTTCGCGGTCGCACATCGCGCGACGAGCCAACGCTGCTCGTCGGGCGCGACTCGACGGCGGAGCCAGCCATGGTTGAAGCTGGTTTTCTACCGAATGTAGCTGTGAATTATGTATAATCCTGGGATACTTTTCGTCTCAATCACTGCTCTTGAAAGCAATGATGGTATCGTTGCATATAATCCTCGTAGGAAAAGGCAAGAGTGCAGTCGAAATAGGTGCTCGTGTCGAGGTTTCGCAACTCGTCGACAGTCAAGGCGAATAAGCGACGGTCCCTAGCTATTCGTGGAATATGGGGCCGCAAAAAGGTAATCAATGCTTAAGACGGAGGACCCCCTGGTCGTAAATTAGTTCATGAATCGGGACACCATCGAATGACTGGATTGGCAGGCCCGCTAACACATGGCTCTGGGGACTGGGATGATGAGACGAGACACAGGAGGGCAGCGGCCGGTTTAAGTGAGTCCAGTCTGCGACGAAAAAGAAACGAGCGTGAGCGGCGGGTGGCACAATGGAGGAGCAGGCCAGGCCGATTGATTGATGGCCGGTATTGGCACTAGCAATCAGACGGCGCTGAATCCACGCGATGGCAGGCAAACGATGGCCGAGAGGATGCAGTTCAGCTGCGCGAGGGAAACAAACTGGGAGGCCATGTCGCGGACGAAGCAGAGGAAAAGAGGGAGGGCATCAGGGGGGGCCGAGCTGTTGGACCACGACGAGACTGCTCTGGGTGCCTTGACAGCAGCCACTATGGGGAAGCGGTAGGTGGTACTTTGTGTAGCGCAGGACAGTGCTGGGGCGGCCGGTACTCGAGCAACGGCGCTGGTACCGGTACAGAGCGCAGCAGGTACTTACACGTACTCCCAGAGCGAGCGCCT
This sequence comes from Trichoderma koningiopsis, assembly GCA_022985005.1. Taxonomy (NCBI): domain Eukaryota; kingdom Fungi; phylum Ascomycota; class Sordariomycetes; order Hypocreales; family Hypocreaceae; genus Trichoderma; species Trichoderma koningiopsis. The sequence goes on from JAJPEM010000002.1 coordinate 5,356,773, forward strand.
TACACGAGGAATCGTGGGCGCCTTCAAAGCGTCTGTGCGCTGGCGAGTCAATGCTGCAGAAGCACAGCCCGTGACGTGCCCGTTGCTGGACGAAAAAGAAAGAGTTGCAAGTCGAAAAGAGGAGAAGGTTGCGAAGAGCCATCCACTGTGGCCAGCTGGACCATCAAGGCGGCGAAATGGAGATTTGCATAATATACGGGATCTGTTCTTTTCTTTTTTTTTCTCCGGCTGTTTTGAGATTGATGTCGACCCCCTTTCTATAGCAGCAGTGCTAGTGCAGGCCCGACGACTTAGACGGCAGTAGTGTACGGTACTGTAGCATCGACTCGGCGTATAGGTGGCCATACATTACCGTTCAGAGAGGCCAGTCTAGTCAGCGTGAGACCCGGTGCTGCTAATTGGGAAGCCTCTTGGAGGATCGACGGGCCGTGGAATGCTCTCTTGCATCAGCGCAGGCCGCAGGTCGTGGATCGGTTGATGCTTGATCACACAGCCGGCTGGTTAAGGTAGGTAGCCGGTAATTACGTGCAAAGCACCATCCACATCGCCCTACATACAGTACAGTGTTTTCATTTTCATCTCCATCCCTCGTATTTATTTGCTTCATTGTCTCTCGACTCACCGCAGCTTCTTTCTTCCTTTCTTTCGTCCCTTTTTCTCCCCTTCTTACACTCTTCATAATTACGCTTCTTCTTTTCCTCATCGCAGTCCCTCCTCTGCGGGACACTCGACGCGCTCGACCATTTCTCAATCCCACTCCTGCAAAGTCCCGCCTCCACCCCATGGCGAGACTGACCCTGGCCTGGCTTGCCTCAACTTGGGTGGCCCCAAAGCGGCCTGGCATGGAGACCCTAGCGTCATCTTTAGTGCCTTAGCGAAGGGCCCCACAGGCGCTAGAAGCAGCAGCTTTCAGGGGTTGCCTCAACGTCGACGCTGGATGGGTTAAGGCCGATGGCGGGACACGATTTTGAGGCCGCTTGGCCTGGAGCATGTCGAAACAACAAGACGACAAGAATCCTGAGCGCCTCGTTTCTTCTTCTTATTTTCTTTGGCTGGCGCCCGCGTGTTTATCACATGTTTGTTTGGCGCAACACAGAAGAGAGCTGCAATTCTGCTTTATTTCGCTACTCTCAGATCCTCCCTCCTATTGCAAGGGGCTAACACTGTGTTGGCTGATCACAGACGGCTCACAGGATCGCCTCTTTTGTTAACAACGGTCAACACTCCTTCACGTCGCGCCGCCACCCCATTCATCCTGCACGGAGCTCGGAGTATTCTATAAATAATGAATGATTTGCAGAACTTTGCTAGGAAAGAAGCACACCGGAAACTTGCGTCAATCGGTTGAGCCAAGACTACCTAAAGTGGCAACTTTGATAGGAATCTGCGCTACCAACGCTATGCGGAGACGCGGCGATACATTGGCGATGATGTCTAATACAGATTACATACTTACAGTACTCCATGGTAGATAAGAAAAGTAAAGAAAAACTCTTTAGCTGGAGTAGAATGGGGTTTGCAGCTCGGGTTAATTATACTTGTAAGTCGCTAACACGGCCGTTGAGGAGAACCTGACTCGAGAAACAGGGCTGTTAATCTCTGGGAGCAACGCAGAGACACGAGACAAAACTGCTAGCCTTGCAGACTAGCAAACATGCGGCGCTCATTTGCTCCACGCGCCAGGGATCAGGGCACGGCGACAATCTAAGCGCATCAGGGTCCTTTGCCTTGTCTAATAACATTCGTCGTCTCAAGTTATATTTCGGATTTTGCCACGAGAAGCACGAAGCTGGTGGAAACGGAACGACACGTCCGATGCTCTGCATGGCGCAATGTCGTCGAACAGTGGAATGCCCGCCACAGCTCACACTGGCGGCTATCTCATCGGCGCGTGCTGCCGCCCCGACCAGCAGCCACCCGCTGCAAAGTGTGGCGCCTTCGAGCTTTCAATGTCATGCCTTGATTGAGCCGTGCTTTTGTCGTTGCTATGGGGCCAACTCGTAAACCAACCTCAGCTGTGACGGTTTAGCACTGCTGTGTCCCCCAGCCGTGATCCTCTGAGGCGGGCAAGGCTTTGAGATTGACTGATGTCACGGCTCGACGAGGCGAATGCTTGTAAGTCGAGCAAAGGCTTCTCCATGCACGTGGCTTTATCGCAATTGCACGCATAAGGCTTGCAACGGAGCAGTCGTCCCTTGATTAAATGCGCTGGACGACCGCGTCTCGGATTCGCAGATCCACAGCTCGCTAGCAGGTCCCGAGCCGGGATGGCCTCCAGCCCCGGGCCCTCGTGGCGTTTTCCACGGCTCCCAATCAGCAGCGGATTCCGGGCTTGATACAGTTGACCTTTATTCTGTTTCGTTTCAATCTGATGACGGGCTTGCGCTAACGCCTACTGCCCGCTGTTGCCACAAACTCTCGCTACTGCTACTGCTGGTATCAGGTGCTGCTGCAGAATCCCAGTCCCGCCTCGCTTCTCCAACACAATAGCCTACTACTCCGCATTCTTCGTGCAGAAATGCGCCTTGTAGGCAGCAAGCGAAAGAGCGCGGTCTCTCATGCGGCCCTTGTGGCGAGTAGCAACCAGCCACTGACGAAGTTGAAGGCCAGCACTGGCTAAAGCGTCAAGTGCCTCTTTTGTCGCTTATCTCAATCGCTTGGCCCTTGTATTGCCATCGCTTGGAGTCTGCAGGCGCAGCTTGAGCCGTTTTGGTGAAGATGGCGCTGCGTTAGTCGATTTGCTTGACATTTGATACGGTGAAAATAGAGTAAACGTAAAGATTTACTGCATGTGCCTGCTACTACGGTACTAGCAATACAGCGGCTTGCGACTTGGCACCTCGCACCCGCCTCTTTGGCATTGATCTTACAAGGGAGATGTGCGAGAGCACAGAATGCCTAACTGAGCATGTACAAGGACACTACGCATGATAGTCACATTCTTTCTTACCTAGCAATGTTACGCTACAGGGCTTGGGTGCCTCTATCTTCTCTATCTACCTGCCTGAAGAGCTCATGCTGACTGCATATTCCCTCCCAGAGCTAACTCTCGAGTTGCACTTCTGCAACCGCATCAAACAGCCCAACATGAATCTACCAATGGGAAATTCAAATGCCGCGGAATTTATTTGGCCTTGATGTGGTATTCTCAATAAGGCGTCGGCCCACCAATGTATATGCCAGGGGAGCTCCGATTGTGCGTTAGCTATAAGCAGGGACAGCGGCAGTTCCACGATACATGTAAATCCCCCGGCATTGCCAGATGACCAGATGCGCATAGTAGGTAATCAGCATACCATCTGCAGTCATCGTGTTGCGGTGGTCAAGCCCATCTTTTCCACGAAAGATGCACAAGATATCATATTGGGACAGAGGCTCGCCGATAGCGGTAGTCAAAACTACAACGAGAGCTGCTATACCATAAACATCGCCATCCCGCATCTCACCGTGTACAGAACATCCTCGAAAGGATCTCATCCTATTGTGCCCAACTAAAAGGACCCCAACCACCAAGATCGACGGCATGGACAGCTAGCGGATGACTCCGCGCCGGGATGTGACAAGACCGGTAACGTGCAGTTCCCCACGGGCTTACATGTACGTACGTTCACCATCGCTGTCCTTCCGCAAACAGGGAGGCCCAGAGAGGATCGTGACGTGTGGTGAGACGAGCGCAAAGTTGCTCCCCGACCTATCGCGCAATGGTCGTTTTGGGGTTGTCAGCTCGGCGATTCCCGTTGCGGCACTGTTCCGCGGATGCTCGGCGATGTGCATTGGTTGTTAGTGACCGAATCCTACGGCATGGCAATGGCCTGCTGAAGGCTCCGATGTGGACAAATATCTTTTCGAAAGGCTGCTTGCCCCGTGATGCTTTCGATAGAATTGCACATGCCTGTAGTATTGCGAGATGCGAGGCCTAAGATGACGGTGTAAGCTGTCTGTAGATGTCCGCCTAGTTCAGAGTCGTTCTTCTGATTTTCACCGCGTTGGTGGTCTAACAAAGTATCAGTGTACCGATACTTGAATTTATTCCGCCAAGAGGAAAATAGCAGTGATAACTAGTTCATACTGGACGAGTACTATGAACAACTGCTTCGTTGCTGAGGGAACGTCTTGTACCAGTAGACGCTCAGCTTGTACAATGCTCTCCTTGTTTAATGCTCTCTAAGCGGATGATATGAACTATTGACGTACAACTATAAATCAATAGGAAATTACAATGCTACTATTATTCAAGGTTTAACAGGTCGATAAGTAGACTACAATAGCATTTGACGATGAGAGATGCTTATTAGAGTCCGGCGCAGTAGCCTTCTCCCAAAATGTTACAGCCGTGTCCCAGAAGGTTGACTGACGATCACGTTGGATATTGACAATATCAACAGAGGGCGGTAATTACTACCATAAGTATCGAGCCTTTGTTTCCAAGGATGTTTCCAAGGACGATGTTGGAAAACTCGGAAATAAGTTTGCCTAATTTTGCACTGGTTGCAGATATCGCAACTTGATAGATGCATGTGTGTAATGGCACTCTTGCATGTGAATCATATTACCCCCATATTGATGCAATAATTGACTGCAAGCGAGTGTAAATACGATTGGAGATAGTCAATGGGCGTTTATTGATAAAACATACAGAGAGACTTAGTATATTTATTGACAATCGCATGTTGTGAGATGCAGCCCATGTGTAGGCAAATAGAATCCCGCGCTACATGCCTTATAATAAGCGATTTTTCGATAACAAGAATTTCGTTAGGTTAGTAGAGTAAAGCAAGGACACTCTAGTCTCGTATTTCAAATACTATGTACAGTTTATCCATTTGATACACCTTTGCTGAGTACTAAAGCGGACCAACAGCCACAGCTTCGTTAACGCTTTTAGATGCTTCATGAGCCCCATCTCGTAAATTTCCAGCAGTGGACTCTATACACGGATTAAAGGCTGAATATGGGCAAGAGGAGAAGAAATATATAGGCTGCATGCCCAAGTGCCTGCGTAAATTGCTATACACGAAGAAGAATCTAAACGCCCGATTTCTTGAATCGCTATTGTCTTCAGCTGTCTCTCCCCATTGTTCTCTACAGCCAACACTCCACTAAATGCGATCGCGTACTCTACACCACAGATGATTCAATTCAACCATCAATTCATGTTTTCTTCCTTTTCCCTGCTTTCATGCATTTTATTGCAAGGAAGCAGTTGTTGCAAAAGGGTGATCAATTCAGCTCTCTCCTCTAGATACCCTCATCTTCTCATACCTGCACCACCATCTACACATTTAATATCTATATAAAAAGTTGTAAAGAGAAAGAGAGAGAAAAAAAAATCATGGCGCTCAAAATTCGCCGCCCAGCTCTCCCCATACAATGGCTCATCCCCCTCCTCGTCGTCAACCTCTTCGTCATCAACCTCGGCCTCTCGATAGCCAGTTACCCAGCCACGAAGCTCATGCAGGACATCATCTGCAAACACCACCTGGGCCTCACATTCGACGACCTCCTGCCAGAATCGCAGTGCCATGATAGAGCCGTGCAGCGAGAGCTAAACATTGTCGAGATTGGAGCGGCCATCTCTGCCACAGTTGCTGGTATGTCGTGCTGCCATTTTCTTCTTCTCCATGGTAATATGATGTTTTAACACTGATAGCATAGGCGCTCTGGTATCTCTCCCACTCGGTATGCTAGCTGACAGAATCGGTCGTGTGCCCATCCTCGCCCTGAGCATTCTCAGCCTCTTCTTGTCAGAGAGCTACTTCCTATTCATCTGCTGGAGATGGCGACAAATCCCCCTGAGAGCAATCTGGGGCTCCGGCGCCATCATCCTCTTCGGCGGGGGACAAGGAGTTGCAGAAGCCATGGTCTTCACCAGCATCTCAGACGTGATCCCAGAGTCAAAACGGTAAATTATATTTCCCCCTTATGCCTCTTCATGCATTTCGCTAACCTCTTTCCTTTTGTACTAATCCAGAGCAACATGCTTCCAATGGGTCGTCGCCGCTGTTCTCTCCGCCAATCTCTTCGGCCCCGTCATCGCCCGGCCTCTCACAGACGTCTCCATATGGCGCCCTCTTGGTATCTCGCTCGGCCTCGTTGCCATCGGCGGCATCATACTTATAACGCTCATGCCAGAAACACTCCACAGCCGTGACTCTCCCGCTCGAATCGGAGAAGACACTCCCATTATCCACAACAACCACCACCGCCACTATAGCGCCGACAACGACGACGACGACGACGACATCTCTGAAACACCAATGGCATCTACTAAGTCCACGGTCAAGGCTCTCTTCCGTCGTCCAGCCGTATACCTCCTCCCAGGCGCCGTCCTCACCATGCCAGCCGTCTCGACGCAGCACGGCATCCTCATGCGCCTCATGCCCATCCAGTTCGACTGGCCCCTTTCCCGAGCTGCGCTGCTCCTCTCTCTGAACGCCGCCGTCACTCTCCTCACACTGCTCGCCATCCTGCCTCTGGCATCCTACGCTCTTTTTAGGAGAACTTCGACTTCTGCTCTTCAGCGAGACCGCATTCTTGCCCGCGCCAGTGTCCTTCTCTTTGTTCTTGGCTCCTTTTTACTCCTGATGGTCAACGAAGCCAGCCTCATCATCATTGGCGTTGTTCTCTCTGGTCTTGGATCTGGTGTGCCAACTTTGTGCCGCACGCTGCTCGTGGCTCTTATAGGTAAACATCAGACCGGCTCCGTTTTCGGAATCATTGCTGCTGGTGAGGTCCTAGGAATATTAGCATGCGAGCTGATTATCGGTCCGCTCTTTGATATCGGTCTCGGGACATGGCTTGGTCTGCCTTTCTGCCTTGGGCTCGTCATCTCAGTTCTGACATGTTCGTTGACTTGGCTGGTTCGCAAGGCTGACTAGCAGTCTTCATTAGCTATTGCTATAAAGAGGAGTCAAACAGGCGTGGCAAGACAAAGCCTTGATATAAAACCCATTCGAAGTGGCATCGTAATCCATACGCATTAGACATGAGCTAGAACAGCACGCACATTTTTGTTGGCTGAATTCACTTTTTCATACTAAAATATCGAAGCAGTCGAGTCAATCGGTGATCAATTAACAATAAGACTACAAAATAATCATGACAATTTCATAATCATAACTCAGCTAGGGTATCGTTTCGCGTTTCTAGGTATCCCCCCTCCATCATCAACATATCTTTGCGTCCACTCTAGTAGTTGGCCTCGGCCTGCTTCTGGATGTCGTGCTCGGCACCACGCTGCTGTGTCTTGCCCTTATCGTGCAGCTCCTCGTAGTGCTCCTGACCTGACTTATCTCCAGTGAGACCGGCGACAGCGCTGCCCACAGTTCCCTGGACACGATCTCCTATGCCGTGGCCGTAGTCGTGCAGCTGGCCCTTGGCCTCTTGTTGCTGGCCCTCGAGGTTCTGTTGACGTCCAGCCTGCTTAAGTGACTATATCGAATGTTAGCTATAGCTCAGATAGAGTAGCTGTTGCAGGAAGTGAACATACCTCATTGCCAATGAGACCTCCAAGCGTCTCCTTTGCAGAGCCAAGGGTCTGGTTCCATGAACCATCAGTCCGGTTGGGGTCATCCTTGGCAAAGGCGCCTGTGCTGGAAATGGTGCCACCGGGGAGCTTGACTGCTGCCTGAGAGGCGTCGTACTCGGCCTGAGCCTTGTCCTGGCGAACCTCGCCCTTGGCCTGGTCGCCTGTGTTGCCAGTCAAGTTGCCGAAGGCGTTCTGGACGGCGCCGGTGGCAGAGTCGACGTAGGACTGGAGGGTGGAGGGCTTGTTGTTGGAGTTGTCAGACATGATTGCGGTTGATGTGTGATTTGAGTAGAAGAAGTTGTGAAGTGTTTAGATGTTTTGCTGTTGAGATGCTTTGTTGCTTGTTGTTTGCTTGAAGATGGAAAAGGTTGAGGGAAGAGAAGGCCACTCGGGCCTTTATAATAAGTCGCCAAACGCGTAAACCTTCCATCCAACAGGGAAATCGCAATCACGATCGCGATGACGATGGCTGCTTCCAGTAATTCCCCATGGCATTTCTGACGCACTCCACTGATGTCATCGTGGTTCACTGCGTCGAGTATGCGAAGCCTCTTGGCAGGCACTCACAAGCTGTGGTGGCGCGCTGACGTCATACCATCGTCAACCATGGCAGCCGCGTTGCACGTCTGGAGATCCACGCTGCCACATTGGCTGGCGCAGAAAACGCAGAACATGTGAAACAGCTCTATTGCCGGTTTGGGACATGCAACTGGCGTCGGTTGGACAGCTGTAGCCTGTAGCAGAGGAAGCAGGGATAGCAGTAGATCGAAAACATGCACATGGAAACATCTCGAACGTTGAATCATACCACCAGCCAGCTCCAAGCTCCCAGTCTCGCAATGATCACGAGCTCGGCACCACTAAACTAATTTTCGAGTCTTGTACTTTAACAGAATTGTCATTATTCGTGCTCATCAACGAGTGAGAATCAGGTATCTTATACTACAGTGTGTTGTTTGTTACAGTGACCTGGCCGGCTTGAGTTCTGGCGCCTGTAGCCAGCTCCTTTCTGATTACGCCAATATCCAGACCCAGTTGCTAAAACTTCCTTTCCCATACTATCAAACAAATACATTTCAAGCTTGAGGTGCATTAGTGTTGGCTCCATTGGATGGTGTTCAAGTCGATGCCTTCCTGCACAAGTTCCCACAAGGGGCTGAGCTCACGGAGGAATGTAACACGCTCCTGAACTGCCTTCAACACATAGTCAATCTCTTCCTCTGTGGTAAAGCGGCCAATACCAAATCGGATGCTGCTGTGTGCGTTCTCGTCGCTGTTTCCAAGCGCTCGGAGCACATAGCTGGGTTCAAGTGAGGCTGAGGTACATGCGCTGCCTGAGGACAGAGCAATATCCTTGAGGGCCATCAACAGGGACTCGCCCTCGACGTAGGCAAATGAAACATTGACACAGCCGGGATAGAATGACTTGGCGTCACCATTTTGGGATGTGTGTTCCATGGCCAGGAGTCCGCCCAATAATCGATCTGAGAGGTACTTGATCCTCTTCGAGTCATACTATTCAAGGATTTTCGTTAGTCATTGTCGATCTAGGATAAACGAGACTGATTATATCCAAGAGTATATTGGCAGTGAAAGAAAGCGCAAGAATCAGACAGGTTGCTACACTCAACACGAAGAGCCTTGTCACGGGCAATTCAGAAAGCCATGCATGTATAAGCAGATCATCATGTAAACGCGGGGGAGGATTTAAGTCGGGGAAGAGAAAAGTAAATAATGAAGAGAAAGCAAAAAGAAAAGGGAAATGTGATAACATACCGCCATCTCTTCCTTGGCAACACGGCAGGCCTCGCCAAAGCCAACAACCAATGGTGGTGCCAAGGTACCGCTTCGAAGACCACGCTCCTGTCCGCCACCAGTGATGAGGGGGTCGAGACGAACCCTCGGTCGTCTCCGGACATAGCAAGCGCCTATGCCCTTGGGACCGTAGATTTTGTGTGATGAGATGGACATGAGGTCAATGTTCATGGCGTTGACGTCAATGGGGATCTTTCCAACAGCTTGAGCGGCGTCGGTATGGAAAAAAACCTTCCTCTCGCGGCAGAGCTTGCCAATCTCTTCAACCGGCTGAATAACTCCAATCTCGTTGTTGACAGTCATGATGCTGACCAGGGCCGTCTCAGGCCGGATGGCAGCTTCAAGTTCTGCCATGCTGATCAAGCCATTGCTCTGAACGGGCAGATATGTGACTTCGAACCCTTCATCCTGCAAATGCCTGCAGCTATCCAGCACGCACTTGTGCTCAGTCTGGGTGGTAACGATGTGCTTCTTCTTGCCGGATCGGCCAAAGAATCGAGCGACACCCTTGATGCTCATGTTGTTACTCTCCGTGGCGCCGCTGGTGAAGATAATCTCCTTGGGATCGGCGCCAATCAGATTCGCAATGTGCTCTCGGGCTTCTTCAACAGCTTTCTCGCTCTCCCAGCCGTAAGCGTGGGTTCTTGAGTGGGGGTTGCCAAACTCGCCGACGTAAAACGGCAGCATCGCGTCAAGGACACGGGGGTCAACAGGCGTGGTGGCCTGCATATCGAGGTAGATAGGCCTCTGGCCCTCCTCCATGACGGCTGCGGTCTTGAGGACCTCTGCAAATGCGCATTAGCCTCCATGCCTCTTTTCGTGGCTCTTCATATCGAATTTTCGCAACAAGAGGTAACCAAGGACGACGTACCAGCCATCGGGCTAACCTTCATGTTAGGCGAGGAAACGTCCAACGGCGCAGGAGGGATGTCCACAAAGTCCTTCCTGTCCAGCTTGATAGCTGTCTCGACCCGCGCATTATCCCTCTTGGACTCGGTCACGTATCCCCGCCTCCCACTCCTCCTCGTAGCCGCCACCAGGGCAGCTCGCTGAATTCCTCGCAGCGACGCCGCAGCAACCGTTGTGCTGGAGCCCAGGCGGCTCGCCGACCTCAGCGCTGACGATGCAATACTAGCCATGGCTGTTGTGATGGAAAGTTTACATGGGGGCGAAAGGGCAAAAGAAATGGGGTTGCTAGAAGAGCAGTTTTTAAGGCCGTGGGTTTTCGGTTTCTGGGATTTGTCAATGGTCGGCTCGGTGATAAACTGCACGCCGATTGGCTGGAGTTGGTGAGTAGCTCCGGCTGAATCCCGGAAATCGCGCAGCTCTTGGGCTTGGCCCGAGTCACCATCGCTTTCAGTGGGTATACCCCGAAGGCGGCGGCGGCGGCGGCGAACTACGTTCTCGGATATCGAGGGCCATGTCACTATCATAGTCTCAATTATGGGCTAATTAAGCAGCTTGATACATACCACGGTCACGACAAGGCCGTCGAGATGGGTTATTCGATCTTCTAGATTTGTTTTTACGAGCTTTATTGATGTACGTAGTGAAGAAAACGGGTCGATTTGTTGTTTACCCCACGTCGGACTCAATATATAGGAGAAGAGCATGGTGGGGGTTACTAGGTCCTGCATGCGATTCTATATCTAAATCTGAAAATCGCAATGCTGTCTGTCTGAAGGTACGATATTACGATATCTCAACTCGCAGAGCCACATTCATGCTAAGCCATACTTCAGTCCTGATAGCTCATCCAAGGGCATGAAAAATGCTGTGAAAAATCGAACCTCATCGTCTCCAAAACACTATTCGCCAAGAGTCAAGAAGACTTTAATTCATGGCAAGCTAATAAAGTAGATAGATTTCTTCCTGCCCATACGGACGCAGCCTGATAGCTGCTGGCGACATTATTATCAGATTTTGGAGCTGACTGATGTTACACTGCCCTCAATTTCTAAATCTATTCAAGGTTCGATGATGAAGGGCATCAAAAAAACGCGGAATGGAGCCAAACACAGTCTGCATGCGAACTTGTTAGATTGTTGAACTTTAGTGTTTCGCGCCTTATACAGTTAGATACATGTACCTACGTGTATATATTGACTTTATATGATCGTAAGGCTCAAATATGCCCACTGGGCAGATTCTGACCGCAGGCTTTTCAGTATTTAGCTTGAGTTTCCTGTTGGTGCATTTGCACACGGCCTACCAAAACCTTCATCTTCTCAGGTAGGTATTTACAAGGGTCGGCCGAACGCACCGATGGTGAGTCTAAACGTCCAAAAGCGCAAATACACCGGCATCAGCATCCTGCAGGGTCAAGGGTTGTTCCAGGCAAGAAAAGGCCGTCATACTGGCATGGGATACCGGGCTCACATTGCACCAGCCACCAGGTTCACAGAGTAATACACGCACGAAATGACACCATCGACAGTGGCATACCACACATGGTGGACTAAAATACACACACTGCGAGTCTTAGAAGGCTGCTTATATGTGAGCTTCTTCCAGAGATACCGAAGATGCCATATCTGCAGCGCATATTCGGCTGGTGTACTTTTGAACCAACACAGTCGAAGTGGGCACCAGATCTGGAAGCTGGGGAATCTTACTCTGGGGGGCTTGACGCTGACAAGCCGCGCCAAAGCAGAGGATTCAACAGGATTGGCTATTGGCTGCTTATTATGCATTCATTCTCACTTGTTTCATCCGCGGACAGTATCAAATAAATAGGGGCATTTGCTCTACGGAGAGTTCTGCGGAGAGTTTAACGCTTGCCATTAGTCGCCGCAGAATGAAGAAGCATCGCCAGTAGTCATATTCCACAGACTTCCTTTTTCTTTCGCTGGCCTAATAGCTGCGAGATCGGATCTGATGGAGCTCATTGGTTTCTCTTTCTCCAATGACTAGCGTTATCTCAGAGGACCCTTATTTGTCCTTGGTAAAATTTCAATGGACCCTAGGTACTTTAGTATTGTTGAGTTTAGCTCTCATGGATGCCACCAGCACTGCTGAACAGCCGAGTAAGTATCTGGCTCGTAGATCTTTGGTCAAAGGATACGTCTTATTGTTGACGTGCATGTCATAGCATTCCATCTGCAATCTACTGCTTTAGTCCTCTCGCCACACGAGGGTGCGTATCACAGAGGCACATGTATGGAGAGTCAGCACAATGGACGGAAAAACGCTTCATGTTGCTTATAGCCGTGGCAACCGGACAATAGTTTTGACCAAACTGCTGTAGAGGGACAAAGACAACCTAGGCCTGCTGCAGTCGAATGCTACCATGGAGGGGTTCATGCCATAGGCCAGTTAGGCTTGCTGCAGGAACTTGATGGGGTAGAGCTGCAAAAAATTCTGCACTTTGCTCGCTAGCAACCAGCTAACGGTACCTCTGATCAGGAGGCAAAAACTGCATGTAATCATCGCCATCCGTCCACGAGCACGAGTAATAGATACTACTGTTGCTGTTAAATGATGTGCATACCTGCTTGTATTTCCAAGTAATCTCTTGCCATCGTCCTCACCCTCGTCTCGTTTGAACAAGCACGGAAAACGAGTACGAGCATCATCCTCAACAGAAGAATGCTAATCAAATCCAATTTTTGGCATGTGTTAACAGCAATCAGCAGTAGCGTGTACCTGTACCAACGCACGCAGTATGTGAGGTGCGCGCGAACTGGTACGGGTACCTCCAGCCGTAGCAGCACAGGGACTGAAGCTGCTACTAGCTCGAGTCCCGCACCCCGCCCATGCGCTAAGAAATTTCAGATAATACGGCGTGGCAGGATCCATAGCAGAGCCCGTCATTACGCACAGCAATGAATAAGACTCTCGTCTGGCAGAATCAACGGGGGAGCCACCTCCGATGGCGCAAATCGCGCAATTTGGTTGACGCCCCTGGCTCTCGCTCCTCGAGCTGCCAATGGCCAGACACGCGGGAGCTGCGCAGCAAAGTGGCCGCGACGCAGCAGCCCGGTCAGCGGTGATAGGCTCCACTGCAAAAAGAAAAGCCCCGATCGCAGCGCCTGGAGCCCAGCAGCACCCGACCGCTTCGTCTTACCCCTCCCCCGCCCGGCGCTTTTCCCCAAACCACTTATTAGGTCGCTGCCCAGCTCTTCTCGCTGTCCTTTTCATTTTTCTTCTTCTCTTCCTTCTCCCCATCCTCCTCAGCGTGTCCTTTTCTTACACTTTTGCAAAGGACTCATCTTCATTATCTTTTCTTCCGCTGCAATCCAAACCTATCGCAAAGATGGTTCAGTCCGCAGTCCTCGGTTTCCCCCGTATGGGTGTCAACCGTGACCTGAAGAAGGCCACCGAAAACTGTTAGTTCTGCTCCCTGCTCGATCTCATGAAAGGATATGTTCTAAACTGATGAATTCTGTAGACTGGGGTGGAAAGATCTCTCAGGAGGAGCTCCTCACTGAGGCCAAGAGACTTCGTCTGGCTCACTGGAAGATCCAGAAGGATGCCGGCGTCGACATCATCCCCAGCAACGACTTTGCCCTGTACGATCAGGTTCTCTCACACATCCAGGACTTCGGCGTATGTTATAAATTCTCTGCAGTATCTCTTTCATACAGTAATCAATGCTAACAAGAAACTTACAGGCTGTCCCCGAGCGTTACACCAAGGATGGCCTCAACACTGTTGACCAGTACTTCGCCATGGGCCGTGGCCACCAGAAGGGAGGCGTCGACGTCCCCTCTCTGGAGATGGTCAAGTGGTTTGACTCCAACTACCACTACGTTAAGCCCACTCTCCAGGACAACCAGACCTTCAAGCTGTCTGCTTCCCCCAAGGCTGTTGCTGAGTTCAACGAGGCCAAGGAGGCTGGCATTGTCACCCGTCCCGTCCTTGTTGGCCCTGTGAGCTTCCTCCACCTCGGAAAGGCCGACCGTGGCCAGTCCGTCGAGCCCATTGACCTGCTCGAGAAGCTTCTGCCCGTCTACGAGGAGCTCCTTGTCCAGCTCAAGCAGGCTGGTGCCGAGACCGTCCAGATTGATGAGCCTGTTCTCGTCTTCGACCTGCCCGCCAAGACCAAGGCTGCTTTCAAGCCCGCCTATGAGAAGTTCGCCAGCCTGGGTGACAAGATCCCCAAGCTCGTCTTCACCACCTACTTTGGTGACATTGTCCACAACCTTGACCTCGTCCCCAAGGACATCTACGCTGTTCACATCGATCTTGTCCGCAACCCTGAGCAGCTTGAGACCGTTATTGGTGCTCTTGGCTCCAAGACCGTCCTGTCCGCTGGTGTTGTCGATGGACGTAACATCTGGAAGACCAACCTGAAGCGCGCCATTGAGACTGTTGAGAGCGCTGTCCAGAAGCTCGGCAAGGAGCGTGTCATTGTCGCCACCTCCTCTTCTCTCCTCCACACCCCCCACACCCTGGCCAGCGAGAAGAAGCTGGACGCTGAAATCGCCGACTGGTTCTCTTTCGCCTCTGAGAAGACCGTCGAGGTTGCCGTCATTGCCAAGGCCGTCACTGAGGGCCCTGCTGCCGTCCGCGAGCAGCTCGAGGCCAACGCCAAGTCTATCCAGGCTCGTGCCACCTCTCCCCGCACCAACGACCCCAAGGTCAAGGAGCGCCAGTCCAAGATTGTCGCTGCCGACTACAACCGAAAGTCTGAGTTCCCTGCTCGTATCTCTTCCCAGCAGGCCAAGCTCAAGCTCCCTCTGTTCCCCACCACCACCATTGGTTCATTCCCCCAGACCAAGGAGATTCGTCTGTCACGAACCAAGCTGACCAAGGGCGAGATCACCGCCCAGGAGTACGACTCCTTCATTGAGAAGGAGATCCGTGACAACGTCAAGATCCAGGAGGAGCTTGGCCTCGATGTCTTCGTTCACGGTGAGCCTGAGCGAAACGACATGGTCCAGTACTTTGGTGAGCGCCTGGATGGTTATGCCTTCACCACCCACGCCTGGGTTCAGAGCTACGGTTCTCGATGCGTCCGACCTCCCATCATTGTCGGTGACATCTCCCGCCCTGCTCCCATGACCGTCAAGGAGTCCAAGTACGCCGTCTCTGTCTCCAGCAAGCCCATGAAGGGTATGCTGACTGGACCCGTCACCTGCCTGCGATGGTCTTTCCCTCGTGATGATGTTCACCAGTCTGTCCAGGCCGAGCAGCTTGCTCTGGCTCTCCGTGACGAGGTCGTTGACCTTGAGGCTGCCGGCATTGACGTCATCCAGGTCGATGAGCCTGCTCTCCGTGAGGGTCTCCCTCTCCGCTCTGGCAAGGAGCGTGACGCCTACCTCAAGTGGGCTGTCCAGGCTTTCCGTCTGTCCACCACTGGTGTCGAGGACTCCACTCAGATTCACTCTCACTTCTGCTACTCTGAGTTCCAGGACTTCTTCCACGCCATTGCTGCCCTCGATGCCGATGTTCTGTCCATCGAGAACAGCAAGTCCGATGCCAAGCTGCTGGGCGTCTTCGTTGACTCTGCCTACCCCCGCCACATCGGACCTGGTGTCTATGACATCCACTCTCCTCGTGTTCCCAGCGAGCAGGAGATCAAGGACCGCATCGAGGAGATGCTCCAGTACCTCAAGCCTGAGCAGCTCTGGATCAACCCTGACTGCGGTCTGAAGACCCGCCAGTGGAAGGAGACCAAGGAGGCTTTGGCCAACATGATCGCCGCCACCAAGCACTTCCGTGCCAAGTACACCAAATAAGTGCAGTAATAATTTTTCTGTTCTTGCTACAGTTGCACTGTAGCAAGGCTTGGCTTTGATAGGAGCATGAATTGCTTCCCTTAGCCGGGCACGATTTCAACATCGGCGTTTGGGCATGGATTTAGGTGATGACAACGGGTTATTAACGGTACCCGCACAAAAAAAGGTTCTTTTTAACATCGCTTGGGATACTGGAAAGGTCGGTCAGGCGAGCATTCAACATATGCATATGTGCGTTGATTCTTCTAATTAAGAAGATACATTTGGTGGTTTTAAACATAGTTTATTAAGGATGGTTATCCTAAAAGTCTTCAACAAGGCGTTTATGAGGTGAGATGAAACAGGGAAATGATGAGATTTTATGAGGATTTGTAGTACTAGATACCCCCGATTCAACCTGGGAAAATAAAGAATGAGATTTTAACCTGGTGAAAACATGCCCACCGCGGGTTGTCTAATTGTCCTTGGCTGTGAATGTTTATATCATGAATGTTTATTCTCAATGATCTGCGTGGTTGTGACTCTGCCCCTTCGATGATGCTGATTCGCGTCGCGTCACTTGCTGTCTAGCAAATTCACCATCAATGTCTATAAACACAGTCTCAACCTTGCAGCCCGGCGTTGTGGACATGCCTGCTGCAGCTACCCACTAAAATTCAAGCCAAAGGTACTTGCGGTGCCTGTATCGCGCCATTCCAGGCGGGCATCTTCCCCAAGCACGGTGCCCTGAGGCTGCTGGGGCCACAACGCATTAGTGCCCATCGCTCCCGGAAAGACCAGGGGCACTACACCGGGTACCTCTCTGTGCTCAATTCACATACTCTCATCTCACTCACGTGTCTCCTGTCAGGTCCTTTTCCTGCTCCATCAAAATCTTGATATCTACTAGAGGCTATCACAGAAGGGCCTTTCCCATCTTACACAAGCCATTGCGCATTTTAAATCTTAACTTTAAGACGCCAAAAGTTATTCAGTGCAGAATTTTCGAGCAGACCCAGATATCTCGTTCTCATTTTCATCATGGCTCCAGCGCGACAACAGCCGCCTCCGCCATTCAGCAAGGACGAAAAAGTCCTATGCTTCCACATGGACATGCTTTATGAGGCCAAGATCATGGACGTGCAGCCTGCGGAGAAGCCTAATGAAGGATATCGGTACAAGGTTCACTACAAAGGGTGGAAAAACACGTGGGACGACTGGGTGCTGGTGGACCGCATCCGCCCCTTTGACGACGAGCACAAGGAGCTGGCGGCCCAGCTTCACGCGCAGCTCAAGACCAGCATGCAGAAAACGGCAAAGGTGCCCAAGAAGGTCGTCAAGAGTGGCGGCGAGTCGGCCCGCGGCAGCGAGGAGCGAAGTTCGGCCGTGACCCAGGGAGGTCGGGGTGGTCGAAGAGGCAAGGACTGGGATCTCGAGCAGGTAAGGACTGAGTTTGCCCTTTGAGCGCCTGGAAGTTTCTTTGTTGTGTTCTTTGCCTCTCTCAGAAGCTTGTCTGCTTTTTCTGCGATGAAAGCGTGTTGTTTTTGCCTTTCTTTTTGGTTCTGTTTCCCCAGTGGCGTTCGCTTCTCAGAGTCTCTTGTTTGGCCGCGTCTCCCATTATGCTTTTCACTTTTTGCCTTTTGAGCCAGAGTAGTGCTCTCTCGGGGTATTATGAGGATTGTACGATACTATTTTCTATGGGAAACGCGTTTAAGCGCGTGTATTTGGCCCTTTTCTAGCTGGAAAGCGGCGTCTTTGGCCTTACTACTCAGGGGCGGAGTGAAAGTTATAACTGTCCTAGTGGGCTTTTATATCGTGTTGCTTCTGGCAGCTTGGGCCTTTGACGCAGCTTTGGCTTGTTCAAGCTTCTTTTTGGTATGATTTGGCAGCCACGTTATGTTGAGACGTATCTCAAGGTATCTCAAGCCTCAAAGTCTGATCAAGATGGATATCTTGTTCAAACTCAAATGAGGGAGTGCCCAAAGTTTAGTGGTCGCCTTGTTTTCTTCATCGTCCTATATACTCCTACAGACGAGTTTCTTCCCTTTTTTCAACATTCTTCTCAATCATCGACAATCCCATTCTTCCCTGCCTTCTTGCAACGCCCTTATACGGCACATCTTCTCGCTCGAATTCTCCATGAACACCGAACGCTCCCCCTCTGAGCAAGCTCCTGCATCCAACTCTCAAGGGTGTATGGAGGAGTCTCTTCCTCTCTCCCCTCCTCTCTCTACCGAGTCTTGCTTCCCACCACAGGCTTGTTCCCGGAGCCCATCACCGGCGCCCGAAGGGCAATCCGATCCGGCTTCGCAGCCCAAGAAGATCCGGATCAAGCTCATCGTCAAGGAGAAGCCCCGGACCAAGATTATTCTTAAGAGGAAGCCTCCAGTCGAGGAATCTCCAGCCGAGAAACCTCCAGCCGAGATAAATAGCAATAAGCCCCGGATCAAGATCATTATCAAGAGGAAGCTTCCAGTCGAGGAGCCTCCAGTCGAGGAGCCTCTGGTCGGGATCAGCGGCAACAAGCCCCCGACCAAGAAGATCAAGCTCAAGCTCAATCCCACCCGGTAAATACATACCCAGAGTACATTTGTGATCCTGCGGTTGGTATAGAGAAGCCAGTAGCTTCTTAGTCTTTACTTTCTGTGTTTTTTTTCCTTTTCCTTCTCAGCTTTCGCTTTTGTGTTTTACCGGTCTTGCTTCTTTCAATACCGCTCTTTTACGTAGTCTTTGCCTTACCACCGTCCTCAATTGTACCATGAGCTACTGAAAATATTCTAACAATTTCCACAGGAAGACGCCTTCCACAGCAAGCCAATGATCAACATATCCGTGCCTGATCATGTGCAGGCCATGCTGGTTGACGATTGGGAGAACATTACCAAGAACAACCAGCTTGTTCCTCTACCTCATCCCAAACCCGTGTCCAAAATCTTTGAGGATTATCTCGCTGTCGAGCGACCACGCAGAGAAGAGGGCTCTTCGAGCATGGATATCCTGGAAGAGGTGATTGCCGGATTCAGAGAGTATTTCGAGAAGGCTCTCAGCAGGATACTTCTCTATAGGTGCGTGATACTTCCGCTTGGACATTGGTGAAAGTATGCTAATATTTCGGCTTATAGGTTTGAACGCCACCAGTACATGGATGTTCGGAAACTTTGGGATAACGCGGAGGAGAACTCACAGTACAAAAACGTCTGTGATGTTTATGGCGCCGAGCATCTTGCCCGCTTGATTGGTTCGTCCTACACCATGTCATGTATCTTTATCTCAAGGTGTCTGTTTTCACTAACCTTTGATCTCACAGTCTCATTACCTGAACTCCTCGCACAGACGAACATGGATCAGCAATCGGTGTCACGCCTCCGAGAAGAGATTGGAAAGTTCACTTCTTGGCTGGGGCGCAACTGCGAAACGTACTTTGTCAACGAGTACGAGACTCCATCCCAAGAGTACATTGATAAAGCGCGGAGCTTTTAAGTTGTGTCTTGCCTCTTCTCAATTGTTCCAAGACATGAATGAGCTAAATGAAGACGGCATGGCGCTCTTCACAACTGCCTAGGACCCTACTAAGAACGCCTTCTGGCTATATGATTTCCTACATTGTGTTTTTTTGCTGTTTTTAAAAGTTGGGTTCCAAGTTAGTGGCTCGAGAATGGTGCCGGCAGCGGCTCGCTGGCTCAAAATTGGTTTTCCATTCTATCAACCCTTTTGGCTTTGTTTTGTAGGAGTATCGTTTTTTTGTTTGTTTGTTTACGGATATCGCCGGTAATGGGTACTGGATAGCAAGGTGTTATATGTGATGATTATTGTGATTCTCTTCTTTTCAGTCACATAGGTAGAACATGAGGAAGATGAAGGATGAAGAAGGAGGGTGGAAATAGCTACAAAGTAATGCAAATCGTTTGTTTTTATGTCTATATTTCCAATTGCTTCGTGACTGCACATCATTCCCATGCTCCTCCCTTCAATCCCGTCCATCTTTCGTACATTGTTGCCGTCACAATATCGTACAATTCTTTTTAACATCTCCCCCAAGCCATATATACAGATACACAATGCTCCCACCCAATCGAGCACCTTCGAAACGCTCATGACTAAAAAAGCAAAATAACAAGACAAATATTTTTCACATCCGTCGCGCAGCCCTCTCAATGTAAAACCCCTTCTCCGGCGTCCTCTCCGCCTTGACCTCCCCCTTGCTCAGCCTCCTCTCCACCTCCTGCACGCGCACCAGCTCCTTGACCTTCATGATCATACCGGCAAACTGCGGCTCCGCGGGGTGGAAGACGGTCTGCATGCGGCGGCGCAGGCCCAGCGCCTGGAGCACGCCGCGGGTGCGCTCGGGGAGACCGATGGCGGATCGGTGGAGGGTGATGCGGAAGAAGGACATTGCGTGTGATTTTTTTTTTATTGTGTTTCTGAGAGATTCGATTGTCAAGATGGCGAGGAAAGGATTATTCGTCGTCTAAATAGCTCGCTGAGGTTGATTGTCGCTGTCGCATGATTAGCAAAAATGATGCACCACAGCAATCAAGATCCAGCTTCGTCCGTACAAACTCTCCAAAGCAAAATGTCCAATTCGCCGGCAGTAACACAATTCAGATTCTGCAACGATTGCAGTTTTCTAGCCCTGCCCTCCTCTTTGCTGCTCTGCAGAGGGATTCTGTCGTTTTCAAGGTCGGCCTGTTTCTTCGAGTGGGTTGACCCTACGATAAAGTTGCTGGTGGTTGCGCGATAAGATATCGGCTTAGCTTCACAAGGGACAGCCTTGTCTGGATCACGTGACAAATTTCCAGATGGTTGCATTTCATCATATCCCTGGGATTACTTTGGCATGTCAATGAACCTTTGCCTATTGTAAATCTAAAAGTCTCATGGAGAATAGTCACGAGAATGCATGTAGTGGGAATTAATTTTGTTCTATTTGTCATGAAATCAAAAGATGATTTAAATACTTCATAATGTTTCTCCGCAGCACACTTGTGGCGCTGTTCAATTCTTTGCAAATCACCATCCCTTCCCAAATCCATTCAATACCCACAGCTGCTATAAAAGATTTTCTAACGCTCCTCTCATTTCCTCTTGGCTTCAAATTACATCTGGACCTCCACTCTGCCCTCAGTGCCCCGGCCCTCGCTGAGGTTGGGCAGCAGGTAGGTAATATCATCCCAAGGATGACGGTACAGACCGGTGCGCAGTCTCTTCTGGTCGAGGTAGTGGGCAATGAGACCAATGCTTCGTCCCAGGACGAACAGACCGTTCAGGACACCCATCTTGAGGTAGTCCTCGGCCTCTTCGGCGGAGAAGGCACCGCAGTTGCGCATCAGGTCAACGAAGCAGACGGCGATACAGCCGTCAACGTTGAGGATCAGGCTGTCCTTCTTGGAGGTTGTGACGGTCTCGACGGCCAGAGCGTAGTCGAGCAGCTTGTGGCTGGGGAACTTGGCGCGGACATACTCCTTGACAAGCTCGACACGCAGATCGGGGTTGTTTCGTGACTTGATACGGTGACCAATACCGGGAATCAGCTTGTTGGCCTTGCGCATGCTGTCGACGAAGTCACGGGGGCTCATGTTCTTGTCAAAGGCCTTGGTGAATTCCTCAGCAGCACCGTCAAGGGCACCACCAAATCGGGAACCAATGGTCAGCAGACCGGCAACGAGGGAGCTGATAAGGTCCTTGCCAGCACGAGTGGTGATGATGGTGTTCATGGCACCAGAGACGGCAGGACCGTGATCGGCAGTAAGCATGAGAACCATCTCCAGGAACTTGGAGGCGTAGTCGGGCAGTCTGCGGCGG
Source organism: Trichoderma koningiopsis (assembly GCA_022985005.1). Lineage (NCBI taxonomy): Eukaryota > Fungi > Ascomycota > Sordariomycetes > Hypocreales > Hypocreaceae > Trichoderma > Trichoderma koningiopsis. The sequence continues at coordinate 5,378,580 of JAJPEM010000002.1, forward strand.
AACCACAGCAGAGACATGACACCACCGACACCGATCTCCTCCTTGAAGACATCGGAAATGGGCATACCGGCGTACAGAAGCTCTTGGCCACGGTCGTCGGAGATGGTAGAGATGAAAGCAGCGGGCTTTCGGATGAGGCCGAGCTCCTGGGCCCAAGAGTAGTCCATGGGGATCTTGGGGACAACGGGCTCAGATCGGGGAACAATGGTGCCCTCCTTGACGAGCTTCTCGTAGACCTCCTTGACGGTAGCGGGCATGTCCTCAAAGGTGTTGGGGACGTAGAAGCCAGCCTCCTTCATGGCCGCGTTCTTGGCAGTGGCAGTCTCGAGCTGAGAGTTGGCAAAAGAACCGGCGTGACCGAACTGAACCTCGGTCTTGAACATGCTGGAGCAAGTACCAATGGCCCATGCGACAATGGGCTTGGTGATGATGCCCTGCTTAACGGCCTCAATCACCTTGTACTCCTCAACACCACCGACCTCACCGAGCAGAACCAGGATCTTGCACTCAGGATCGGCCTGGTATCGCAGCAGGTGGTCGATGAAAGTGGTACCGGGGTATCTGTCACCACCAATGGCGACACCCTCGTAGACGCCGTCGGTGTTTTGAGAAATGATGTTGTTGAGCTCGTTGGACATACCACCAGACTTGGAGACGTAGCCAACGGAACCCTTGCGGTACAGCTTGGAGGCAACAATGTTGTCCATCATACCACCGGTGTTACCAATCTTGAAGCTGCCGGGCTTGATACCACCGACGGTGGCGGGGCCAATGATGGTGATGCCCTTCTTCTTAGCGACATGGGCGATCTCACGAGCTCGCTATTGACCGATGGTTAGCTAATTAGGCTCCAATTGGGCTGTTTTTTGTGCAAATTTGACGATTTTGAGAGGGGCATGGATATCACAGTAGAACAAGACTTACTCGCTCAGGAACACCCTCTGCGATGATGGCAATGGTCTTGATCTGAGAGTGCTCCATCAATTCCATGGTGGAGCTGTAGACACTTCGAGAGGAAGCAAAGTTGACCACGACATCGACATCAGGGTGCTTGGCAATGGCCTTCTCGACCTGCTGGTAGACGGGCAGCAGAGTCTCGCTGGTGCCCCAGTACATCTTGCTGACGAACTGGCCGCCAAAGGTGTAGATGATGCCGGCGACGGAGGGGGTCTTTCGCTTGCAGATGAAGTCAAAGTCCAGCATGCCCTGGACGGCGCGGGGCTGCAGACCGTAGACGAAGCATCGCGTCTTCTCCGAGAAGAGAGTGTGCGAGGGCAGAGGGCTGAGGGGTCGGCTGGGAGCAGCAAAGCGCTGGATGTTGTCGTTGGCCGACAGGTTCTTGTTGCCGGACATGATGAAGGCGTGAGCTCGTCAAGAGGTTTCTCGTGAGGAGCTGTTTTGGTGGAATTGAGGAGGGGGAAAAGAGAATTGGAGCAGGAGAAAAAAATGGCGGGGTGAGTCCTGTAGAGAGAAAAAGCACTGGTTAACAGCTGAGCCTAAACAAAAGACTGATTGTAGCCGTACTGCGTTGCGCCCACCAAGGCAGAAAACCACAACAGGCAGAGATGGAGATGAGGCGAAAGATGGAGAAGAAGGAAGAGAGGAATTGACAAAAAGCAGCTTTCAATGGGGGGGAGCGAGGCCTAGAAGCGGGAGACCAGCCAGATTTCAGGAGAGCAGTGACAACTGGACCACGGAGGGCTGCTTAGCTACCACCAAAGCTCAGCGGGGCCGAAGCTCAGCGGATGGTGCCAGGCCTGCGCCGTATCCGCACATGTACTTCGTACCGCCCAGCCAGGTACAAGCACCCGTATTACCCTGTGCGACCGGCGCGCCCTGTACCAGGCCGCAGGGCTCGCGCACGTACTCGGTACGAATTGCTAGCCTGGTGGGGACCTCTCAGGCGCCGGTGGGGCTCGGACAGCGAAGCCGCGCTGCTATTGCACGCCTAACGGAACCCAAAAGCGTCGATCGAAGGGACCAGCATGTGCCTGTGTGGTGCATACAGACAGCCCTGTGCGAAAGCGACGACAGGGAGGGAGACCGCTGAAAACAAACAACACAAGCAAAAGTGCTGCTTACCTCAATGCAGGCCACAGATAGAAACTGAGCCTAGCTTCCCGAATTAATTCGAAAGATGGTTACGGTGAAACGCAAGTCGCCGATGCTGACGCAGAGAATTATACCGTAGGAATGGGTGTGTCCGGTGATGCGATGTCATCTCGCAGCTCCTTACGGCACAGGCGTCTAATTTTGGCGTCCCTCTTTTTTGGCTCTTACTCTCTCCCCAGCAGATAAGAGCGATCAATTCCAGTACAGTAATGTTAATTTTTTAATTTTTTTTCCAATTCAGGGGCCGGAATGGTGGGATAATCGGGAGCCAAATCCGCACGGCAACAGCCACCAAAGGAGTTGGGGAAGATTTTTGGGGTAAAAGTCATGAATGTTGAATAGCAGCGCCGTAGGGCTTTGAGACACAATAGCAGCCAAGCTAGGGGACAAAGACCCGGTTGCGGTCCATCAGCCACTGGCCACTAACACGGCTTGGGTCAGGGTATCAGTACATGTCCCTCAACGGGCCCCATTGCACGAATGCGGTATCGGATATTCCCTCCCCCAGCAGAGCATTTGCGCCCCTTGCGTCCCATTGGCATTTTTGTTTGAATCGAGATAAGAAAACATAGGTGAAGCCGCTGTAGCCGGATGCGCTGACAGGAAGGCCATCCATGGACGAGTTGATCAAGGGCGGGCTTGGCCGGAGGGAGGCCGTCTGCGCTGGAGGACACTCGTCTTAGGGGTCCTGGCGTGCTGTGCTTGGTGATCCAGTCCTAAGATTAGGCACCGAGTCAATCTGGGAGGCAGCTCGTGCGCTAGCATCGCCCGGCAGTCAACTTGCATTGGAACCAGACAGCACCAGCCATTGGAAGTCAAATGCTGTGCCGCTAGAAAATGGAGGGGCAGCAATGGTGGGGTAGCCACTCTATGGTGGCTGACGCTTCGGGCCCTTGTTTTACCCAACGCTGATGGACCAGACGTTTGGGTTAGCGAGCCGGCAGCCAGGTCCCCACCGCTTTTGAACGGGTACGAATACGTTGCTGTAATTGTGCCTGAGCCACCGGTACCAGCGCCGCAGCGTCTGGACAGCGCGAAAAGCTGCCCCTCTCAGCCTTGTCCCACTATGGGTACTGTACATTGGCATAGAGCTCCCAGGCTTCTTTGCAGCAGAGGCATGTCGGTGTTGGGCTCTGCTGCAGCCCCCATGCAAACATCAAACGCCCATCACTGATCAGTCGATCACCGCGAGCGAGGAACAAGAGGGGGGCAAGGCTCCGAAAAGTAAGTCATTCGTGAGACCCGGCATGGCATAATCCAGATAAGCCCGTGTTTATCGGAGGTTCCAGAATCCCACGGAATGTCTTCGGCGCCAGAAATTGCGGTCCCGAGATCCCTGCAAGCCACTGTTGCGACAGTCGATAGTGAATTGGAACTCTCCGGTATCAGAGACGAAAACGACGCAGGCAGTGAGCGATCCAATTCCGATGGCGAAGAAAAAAAAAATCGAAATCATGGCGATCCACTTGGGTCTTCTCAACAACCTTGGAACGGGGGGGACGAGCCTGAAAGTACCGGTACGCAAGCTAGAGCCATGGCAGCGCCCATTGAGTTTCCCCTTGCCCCAATGCTTTTTGTTGCTCCCAGCGTCGAGGGAGTTCGCACCCGGCCGCCACCAACTTTGGCACGCACCTCCGACTCTAGCGGCACCAGGCACCATGTACCCCCCTGACCGCCCTCGAAAAGTACTGCCCCCCCGAAATCTGTATGCTGAGCTCCATCACCCCTCAAACCCCTCCTGCGAGCTGCCAGCGTGGAGCTGTCGTCTTTGTCGCCCAAATTTCTGAAAGGCTGAAAGTCATCCTCCTCCTGCCATCCACCTCTTTGGTCTTCAGGCTCGCTTTTCCTTCTCTTCCCCTTCCTCGTCAGATATCCAGCTCTCCGTGCCTTTTCGCTTTTCGACTTTGCAATTGCACGTCGTAGTCGCCCGAATCCTCTTCTTTGCGGTAAGTGCAGCTGATGTTGCCCCTCCAATCGTTCGCTTTGATCCTGGATAGAGTGATTGTTGCCTCATTGCCGTCTTCTGAAGTCAATTGCGTCTCTGGCTGTTCGGTGCCCAAGCGTGCCTTTGGTGTTGAGTAATGCACTCGCGCCTGTGCAGCAGCAATTGATTCTCGTCCTTCCTTTCCTCCATCTGCATCATCGAGTCTCTCAACATCTGCTGACGGCATAAAAGACTAGACTTTCCTTCACTCATCCACTTCCGAATTCTCCTTCTTTCTCGTAGACACAGCTCATCACAATGTCTGCCAAGTCGATCTTCGAGGCCGATGGCAAGGCCATTCTCAACTACCACCTGACCCGTGCTCCTGTCATCAAGCCGAGTCCTCTCCCTGCGCCCACCACTCACAACCCTCCCGCCAGACTCGCCTCACTGAGCTTCCCTGAGGATGCTGCCGTCGAGGACGTCCTGAACCAGGCCGAGGTTACCTTCCCCTGGCTTCTCCAGCCCGGTGCCAAGTTTGTTGCAAAGCCCGATCAGCTCATCAAGCGACGAGGCAAGAGCGGTCTGCTGGCCCTCAACAAGACTTGGCCCGAGGCCAAGGCTTGGGTTGCCGAGCGAGCTGGCAAGGAGCAAAAGGTTGAGCACACATCCGGTGTTCTGCGACAGTTCCTGGTAGAGCCCTTTGTGCCTCACCCTCAAGACACAGAGTACTACATCAACATCAACTCAGTCCGTGATGTGAGTAATTTTCCTCTTTTCCATTCCATCTGTTCATTCTTTGTTGGATTCCATGTCTTGAAAAATGCCAAACCACATGCTGGTCATCTGGGTAGAGTCAAGTGACTCCTATGGTGCATGGCAAGAAGGGTTGAGAGGAGATTCAAAATTGAGTTTTGAAAAAAGATGGGTGAAATATAAAGGCTCCGGACGAAAGAAAGGATTTTCTTTATATATAGCAGCCCATGGCGCTTGCACTCGGTATGAAAATTGTCTCCGTAGCCTGCCGAAACAAGAGGCCGGGCGGACGAACGGATGTCACAATAGGGAGGGTCCTGGACAAGACTTAGTCACACCCCTGTTCGCGCGATTACACACCACATCTCAACTCCATCCTCAGCTCAGCTCTCATAGTATCTTATCAACAATGCCATCTATCAGGACATTTTCGCTAATAAATTCTTTTTTTTCAATCGTTTTAGGGAGACTGGATTCTCTTCACCCACGAGGGTGGTGTTGACGTCGGCGATGTCGACGCCAAGGCTGAGAAGCTCCTGATCCCCGTGGATCTCTCAGAGTACCCTTCCAACGAGGAGATTGCAGCTGCTCTTCTCAAGAACATTCCCTCTGGTCTTCACAATGTCCTGGTTGACTTCATCACCCGGCTGTACGCCGTCTACGTGGACTGCCAGTTCACCTACCTCGAGATCAACCCCTTGGTTGTGATCCCCAACGAGGACAAGACCTCTGCTGCCGTCCACTTCCTGGATCTTGCTGCCAAGCTCGACCAGACTGCCGACTTTGAGTGCGGTGTCAAGTGGGCCATTGCCAGATCTCCTGCTGCCCTTGGCCTCACCAACATTGCTCCTGGTGGCGACAAGGTCAGCATCGATGCTGGTCCCCCAATGGAGTTCCCTGCCCCCTTCGGCCGTGAGCTCTCCAAGGAGGAAGCCTTCATCGCTGAGCTGGACGCCAAGACTGGTGCTTCTCTGAAGCTTACCGTCCTCAACCCTACCGGCCGCATCTGGACGCTGGTTGCTGGTGGTGGTGCTTCCGTCGTCTATGCCGATGCCATTGCCTCCGCGGGCTTCGCCGACGAGCTGGCCAACTACGGTGAATACTCTGGCGCTCCCACCGAGTCACAAACCTACCACTACGCCCGCACGGTCCTGGACCTGATGCTGCGCGCTCCCATGTCCGACAAGGGCAAGGTCCTGTTCATTGGTGGTGGTATTGCCAACTTCACCAACGTCGCCAGCACCTTCAAGGGCGTCATTCGCGCTCTCCGCGATGTCGCTCCTCAGCTGATTGAGCACAACGTTCAGATCTGGGTGCGTCGTGCCGGCCCCAACTACCAGGAGGGTCTGAAGAACATGAAGTCTGCCACTGCCGAGCTTGGCCTCAACGCCAAGATCTTTGGCCCCGAGATGCACGTCTCTGGTATTGTTCCTCTGGCTCTCATCCCTGGCAAGTGGGAGAGCAGCAACCTGGAGGAGTTCAAGGCTTAAGCGAAGTGGGGAGTAAATCATGGGCCCAAAAAGGGGATTCCATGTTACGGACAACGATATAGCTACTTTTTATCAGCTCAAAGTTAATATTGTTGCGTTCTTGTATTTTGCAATCTAGACGGGATGGTGGGGTTAAGCTTATTTTGTTATTTCATAGCCTTGGGAAGACTTTCACAGAAGATGAAAAAAAGAATTAGTATGTGTCGACGGAAGCACAAGGCTGGATAAAGGGAAAGTGGATGTCTGCGGGAGACGATACAAACGACACAAACAAACATGATAATACAAATCAATATGATATCTCCATGCCGTTTAGCCGATGCAGCTGTCAAGTCAAGGTCTTTGTCATCCCATCAAATGACGTAAAGCCAAGAGAAAAGAGAACACACTAATGTGGGTTATACGAGACTGCATAGAGAGGATCAAATGACAAAAGTGCCCTTGTGCAGTACGGATATACCCAAGTATCATTTAGATGATACCTTAGTAGATGGTAGTTGGCGCCTTTAGACGTGATGCCTGCCTGGATTTTGCCTAGTCAACACTCCGCGGAACGAGTTCCATTGTGGATACGAGATGGGAGATTTGAACGAATCCGAGGAGTAAAATTACGCCCGGCGATATACTATTCCGATCAACATTGCCAGTCTGTCTTGAGGGTAAACTACCCGCGTTGTGTTTCGCAAACGGCAAAGTACAGCATCAATGTAACCCATTACTACTTGGGCATAGAGGTATTGTACGCTCTGCACGAGACAGAATCCGGCAATCTTCTGAGCCACATGCCACGTGGTGGGCCCGAGTCGACGAATGTAGCCTTTTTTCCCACGCAGGTTTCCCTTGGAGGTGGCCCCCAGAGCCCCAGAGGAGCCGTTGCTTCGATCTGTGCCCTCCTGTGGGTGCTCCATATGCAGTTTCCATGCTCCGGGGGTGTCGGTCTTGAATTAACGCGAATTCGTCGCGATAGGCGCCAATGGCCAGCACAATCCCAGACAAGAGGGAAATGGTCCAACTCAACTATCCAAGCCCTTTGTAAGTTAGCCCTTCATAGAAGGTACAGCAATGGGAAGACGCTCCAGCTATCGGCTGCTCTGTCCTTCTCACATCCTCTCTCGCTCGCTCGCTCTCTTCCTCCTCATCCACGTCGTTTGCATCTCATATCCCTTCAGCCCTCTGCAAAGGCCAGCCGCACCAGCATCTTCTCGAGCCCTCTGGTGATGGTGATGTGATATAAGTCAGCTCACGCACGCCTGGGATGATCCGGACCGAATGCATGGATTAGGAATAAATACACAAACCGGGCAAGATAGCAAAAGATAGGGCGAACTGCTGCTTACAAAGGAGGGGGCTGTGAAAGGGCCTCATTAGACCGAGAGAGGGGAAAGACACCGAGGAGCAGAATAGAGAGGCTGCTGAAACCGACTGAGCCATCCGCTGTGACTAACTGACCGCCCTTCGGCCAGGCTGATGCCCACAGTTTTGCTCATGATCGGCCCTCCAGGCTGCATGAGACGAGGCGACGGATTCAATAAAATATGCAGTGAGACTCTGCCAGACGGTGCTCGATCGCCCTCTGGCGATGCATCTGATGATGCTCCTGGGCAGGTCGCAGCGGCTGGGCGCGTGACGCAGCACCTGATGTGACGAGTCAATGGGAATCGAGGGGAAACAGCTCCCAGCACTTGCTTCCACTCTTGTCTCTCTTTCTTCGCTCTCGCCTTGCCTTCTCTTTCCCCCATTCAATAGCAGCAGGAGCAAGAGCCCCGGGGCAAATCCAGCCAGGCCCACGAACCGGAGCCGCTGTTGCCGTTGCCGTCGCCCATCCCGTTATCGTATATCCAGCACTCGCTGCCTTCTCAACCTCGCCGCCTTGCCGCCCCGAATCGAGCCGGGTCTGGAGGTGTGACATTTGCGACAGTTGCAGCAGTTGCAGTTGCAGTTGCGGCTTCTCCAACTTTGCAGGGTCACAGCGGCTCTATGCCTCCTGCTTCCCCCTCCTTGCAGTCTCCAATCCCCAAAAGCTGCCTCGCCTTGGCCGGATAAGGTAACGCTGAAGCTAACCAGGATTCTGTATGAGATTCTGCCCACGATGGCGTCAGTCTCGAATCATAAAAGTGCCTGCCCTCTAGTGCCCTGTATCTGTATATATAAAACGGCCGGCAGTCGTCCAAGCCTCGCCTCTCCCGTCTTCTCCCGCAGACCCTCGTTCTCTTGCTGCTGCCATCGTCTCTCCTTCGCCGTGACTCTTACTTTTTTGACGTGCCCCATACAACAAGCGCCAACCAAGCCCGCACTTACATGGCAGAGAGCGCCCACACCACCTTTCAGCCATACCCCTAATAAACGACGCCCCGAAACGTGCAATATTCAGGCCCCAGGGGAGGGGAGGGGAAAGATATCTGTTTGCTCCGCACAACCCTTGGTCGTATTCATTCCTCAATCCTCTTGCTGTGTATATATTTGTCCCTCATCGCCCTGTCGAGTCCTTTTCTTTTTTCCCTTTCCAGTCCCCCCTGGAGAAAGAGACGAAACAGAGACATTGATCTGCGTCCGATACAAACTCTAGCCCCCCACCCCCCACTCTCGCTTTCGCTGCGAACCTGCCAAACGCACGTCATTGCTGCACTTATATAAGCCACCCGCGACTTGGATCCCAAGCGACTTACCGCCAGAAGTCAACGGGCAAATACCGAGGGACTGAAACCAGAGGTTCGGACCGCAGCGCAAGACCTCGCAACAAACCTGAAGTTCCTAGCAAGAACCTCAACAATTTGTTTTTTTACCTGGCTGAGCTGGCACGTGGGCACCAATAATCCACTGCCAGTGCATCAAAGGTGTGTGGATTCTCTCGTTTTCGTCCTTGTTTACATGGGTATTCGGGATCATGTGCCCTTTTTTATTCAATTCTCCGTCGTTGTGTTGTGTTGTGGAATTTGCTTCTCAATCCGATTCAATCCACATAAAGCTCGGTGCACTTTAGGCTCACTGTTGTCTAATCAGATTCCCTAAGGGGTAGGTGACAACCCGGGCCAATAGGAAGACACGATTTACCATCATCTCCAAAATCATCTTGCATAACCCTCGGTGTGAGAAAAAAGAATGGCTTGCCTAGTCGAACCGTCGCCTCCTGTCGATTATTGCTGCTCCGGGTGCTGCAAGGCCGCCGATTTTGGCACCCACGACTACTGCTTGCCCTGCGAGACCAACCCGGCATGCACCACCAGCCTGGACAAGACTAAGGACATTAACCAGCCGTCACGGGATAAGAGCCGCAGTGGCTGAAGTGGCTCTTTGCAAGAAAGGGTAGACATGGACGCGCAGAAAGAAGACGAACTTGGAAAATTGAAAGAAGAAGAAGAAATGAGATGAAATAAATAAAAGAGGCAGCAAATAGGACCTAGCGGTACGTGCCATCCAATTCAAATCCAAGGGGCTGGTCCCCCACGCTACATGTTTGCAAAAGATTCCGGCATTGGGAGTTTGGAGCCATGGATTGTATTGTAATGTACTTTATACGCTCTAAATAAATATTCTAGGTATTTTTTATGAAGCATCCTACCTAAGAAGGAGAAGATCAAGACAATCATCATCATGGCTGCGCTAAATGGGATATCTAAAGGTTCAAAGCAGAATGAGAAGGACATGTATTTACATTAAAGCAACTCCATTAATTTTCTTCTGTATCGCCCCCTTTTTCCGCCTCTCCGAACAGTGTAATTTACTGAAGATCGAACTGAACTATCCTCGCCTCGCCTCTAACTCCAACCTAGATTAGATGAAGAGCATGGCAACCAAAGGCAGAGCCAGGGCCCAAGAAACAGGGTGAGTCCAGGCAGCGGCGCTGCCCTTGTCATCGCTCTTGGAGTCGCTGTCGCTGGAGCCGGAGCCGGACTTGCCAGCGGAGGTGGTGGTGGAGTTGGATCCAGTATCGGCAGAGTTCTTGCCGGCCCAGTTGGACTCGTCGTCGCTGAGGGGAACAACCTTGAGGCCGGTGACGGCATTACCCTCGGAGTCCTTGACGCTCATCTTGACGTTGTAGTTGGAGATCTTGACGATGGAGCCGCTGGGCTTGGGGCTGATGCCGTTGTCGATGAGCTTCTGGACGCCGGGAGGGGGGACGGGCAGGGTGAAGTTGCTGTCGAAGCCCTTCTCCTTGATGAGGCTGGAAGTGCACTTGGGAGCGGCGGGGGCCTTGCCGCTGGCCTTTTGGGACTGCACAGACTTCCAGTCGATCTTGGCGAATTGGGCCTTGAGGCGGTTGTAGTCGCCCATGATGTTCAGGGTGTCGCCAGTGATGTTGACAAGACCGTAGTTGTTGTCCTCCTCGGTGTACTCGTAGACGAAGCCGCCGGAGAAGACGGGGGTCATGTCGGGGCCGTAGATGGCCTGGGTCTCGTTCCAGTAGCGGGGCATTGGGGTGTTGCAGCCGTACTCGCTGAAGAAGACGGGAACGGAGGTGTCCTGGAAGTTGGCGGTCAGGACGTCGTAGGATGAGCTCTTATAGGTGGCGTCAGGGCCGCACCAACTGTACGAGTTGAGGGCGAAGACGTCAGCACGGCTCATGTCGCCGTCATCGTTAGGCTCGGAGCACTGCAGGTAGTTCCAGGTATCCCACAGAACATCACGAACGTCAGCGGCAGAGTAGCCGACGGGGATCTGGCGCTTGAGGTTCTTCTTGATGTAGTTCTTCAAGTCACGGGTGACGGCGCGCAGGTAAGGGGGCACGAATTGCGCGGTGGGGACGTCATTGATGACCTCGTTTCCGGAGAAGAAGAGCAAGGTGTTGGGGTAGTTGCCGAAGGCTTCGGCAATCGCAAAAGTGCGGTTGGAATAGGCCTCGTAGTAGCTCGTCCAGGGCTCGGACGAGGTGATAGACTCGCCGACCAGAGGAGAGTTGACGTCCAGGACCATGTACATGCCAGCCTGGAAGGTATATCAGCTGCTGCACTCGACATGCATGTGGGCAGAACAAGGGGCTTTAGAGATTAGGGAAAAAAGTAAAGACTTACAGCATTGAAGATACTAGCGCACTGGTCGTGGTTCAGGTTGGGGTCGAGGTTGTACACGCGAATGGCGTTGACGCCCATGACCTGCAGAAGAGCCGCATCACGCAAGCAGGTATCAGCGTCGCTGAGAGGGTCCTTGCCTGTCTTGGGGTCGTATCCAGAACTGCCGCCGGGCTGGTAAGCAACACCAACAAGCTGGAACTTGTTGCCGTCGGAGTCGACAAAGTCGGTTCCCTTGATGGAGAGCGGCTTGACGGCTCCCACAGTGGTGGCGGCGAGGGCCACGAGCGCAGCTTGCATCTGCAGCACCGTTTGAATTAGCAGCGGCTCACAGGAGAAAATATATATGTAGTAGCAGTAGGCAAGTAGGTAAATAGGTCGCGTAGCACCATCGGAGGTGATTTTACGCAATATCGAAACAACATCCTGATGCAGGGGACGCCACTTACAAGCATGATTAATGTTGATTTGCTAAGGAATACTAGAAATTCTCAAAAACGAAAAGAATAGAGTATCGGCAGGATAGTAATAGCGATAAAGCTCAGTGTATTATATTGGCGGTTCCCGAAAGCGAAAGCGAGTGATGATTTTCTCGAGACAGCGGAAGACACGTCTGAAACGCAAAGGGGGGAGGACAAGAACGCTTTGATGTTTTCTGCGACAGGTCAAAAGAGTGACTGGAAGCCTGTAAAATAAGCACTTCCCAAAAGCCCGAGAGGAGAATTCTGCGAGCGAAGCAAAAAGAGCGACAACTTTGTTCAAAACGAGTGCGAACGTGTCTTTGACAGAAGCTGGGGAGGGAATGAATCAAATGCGACTGATGGGCGGGAGTAAGTACAAGTAGTCTCGGCCGACAGGACCCTTGATCAGCAAACGGGCATCCAATTGCAATGCGGGCCAGGGGGCATTTGCAGTTCTAGGCAGTGCTAGCAGGCCTGGCCGGTGCTTGGTAGCGCTCACAAGACCTGCCTTCAGGGCCCTGCCCAGCCCCGGGGGCTCTGTATTGGAGGGCACCTCCTCTGCAACTGGCGCGCGTGAATGGCACCATTGCCGCTGCGCTAGTGCGGTAGGCCAGGAACGGGCGGGGCCCCGCTGGAACGTTTGATTTGGGCTGCTGCAGATCCGTCGCAGCTGGTGGAGGCGGCGCGAAAGAGGGAGCCTCAGCGTGAGACGGACTGTCTCAGCTAAGACGTTTGGATTGGATGCATTGCAGCGTTTTTTTAACTTGATACGAGCCATTTTGCGGTCAATTCTACAGCATAAGTTAGGGGATTACCGTCAAATACATAGAACTGCTAGTGCGCCGTATCGTCTTTGGTGCTAGTTCTCGCCACAGCACTCGCTTATAGTGCAAGATGAAGCCCTTTGCTCGCTAACAGCGACCCCGTAGGATACGAGGCTGCCGAAATGCCTCTCGCTCTCACCGTCTGCTGGCCTCTTGGCCTTCACTTGGCAATGCATGGCTAGCACTTTATCCAGGAGGGCCGTGCATGATCTCTCTCCCCTTGACTGATTACCTCTCGTCGCTCGCTTGTATCTTCCGTGTTGATCTTATCCAAGTTGTTTCTTACTCTCATGTCGCCTACTTCCTGGGTGCTGGCATACCGCATCCTCCAGATGCCAAAGCAGGCACGAAAAAAAAAAATGAAAAATGTACCTGCAAGTAGCAGCAATAAAACCGGCCTCCTCGTGTCCGGCGCCGCTCACGCCGAGTCGGCGGAACTAGGAGATCGATAATTTCCCCATTAGAGCAGGTAGAGGCAATACCCCCGGACTTCGTATACAGTAAATCGCCGCAGAGCCAGCCCAAGCATATCGTGCCCACCATTAGCGACGAAGTAACCCCGTATTTATGCCATACTGCATTGGCCGTGGCGAAACACTATTGCCTTGATGTAACCTATAAATCCTATAGAATTCGTTGGCGTTTCCAGCTCACGATTTTCATAGGAGAACTCTTCAAGCTACTAGTACTATATTGCTAGCCAAAAATTGGGCTATGGGTACGGCCGCGATCACGGGCTGCTACAACGTTTAGAGGATGACTCCGGTTATAGATATCAGGCACTTCGGGATGACCTCGTTCTTTCCTATCTTGACAGCCTATATCGCTGCAAAACGCAGCTCTACCTGACGCCGAGCATAGCCTTCTCTCCTTTTCATGTTTCCAAATGCTCCCTTTTTTTCTTGTTGTTGAAGTTTTCCATTGACTCGATTGGGGAGAGCTTGGCAGCGGTGGCCGCAATTGGTAAAAGTTTGGTAATGATGAAAGTATCATTGGCAAGGCAGAGAGAAGAATGAAGATTCCAACGAGATGATTTTTTATCCCTATACATGTTTTTCGATTACTGATGGACCTGACGAAGACAGCAATATAAATTAGGCCTGCAAGGCCTTTGAAGGAAAACTTCTCTCATACGAATTGCATTTTCAGCGACTTCGAGTTGATAACCGTGACCAGATCCAAAAACACTGGCCAGACGGACCGCTTACCAAATCACTGGGCGCCTGAAGGACCACCAGGCCAGCCAAGCGCTGCCAAGTAAAGTCTAGATTTACACTTTTATTGTACTAGGGACGTCAAAAGAGAGAAGCAAATTAGGCCAAGAGAATTGAAAATAAACTCTTTACGCTTTTTTCCTTCTACCCGTCTTTACAAAATTAAACAAACGCACAGCCCCCCCAAATGACCTCACTAGAAGCTTATTTCAACCTACAAAAAAGTAAAACCCAATCTATTTAACGTGTATTTGGTGTCTTGGCACGGGAGGCGAAACCTTCTTGGTCTCATAAAAATGCAAACCCTCTGCTGTACGTGTACAGCAATAAGGGTCCTCAGGGACCTCCCCAGAATCTCGCTTTTCTACAGTGCAAGGGGGAACATTGGCAATTAAAATGAGCGTCCCCCATGCCCCTGTTCGCTTCTTTTGTCCAATTTAGGGGCTGATCTTTCTAGGACCCAAAGCAGTAAGACTGGGTGGACTTTATACCCATTTGCTCTGCAGGGTAATTAATGCTACCCAATGTGGCGTTTGATTGGTCCATCAATTTGCGCATTCACCGCCTGCGCTTTTGAGACACGGGACTCTTTTTCTGCCACCCCTCGGTGAAGTGACACTAGCTAGTGGGAACACGAAGGCGATAGCCCAGATCTGGCGATTTCTCAAGATCTCCCACTCAACAATTCTTCATATGCCTCTCCGCCTCCCGGTGATACCAACGTTTCGTCCACTCATCCCACGCTCCTCCATACTCCGACCACTAAGCACAATGGCCACCCGTGAGCACATTTCCAACAAACACGCTTGACTGGCCGGCTAACTCTTTTGCCAAAACAGCTCCCCCCGACACCCGCCCTCTCGTCATCTCCGGCCCTTCTGGCGTCGGCAAGGGAACCCTCTACGGCATGCTCTTTGACCGCCACCCAGACACCTTCGCCCTGTCCGTCTCGCACACCACCCGCGACCCCCGTCCCGGCGAGGAGCGCGGCGTCCACTACCACTACGTGAAAATGGAGGAGTTCGAGGACCTCATCGCAAAGGACGGCTTCGTCGAGCACGCAAAGTACGGCCGCAACCGCTACGGCACCAGCAAGAAGACCATTGAGGAGCAGACCGCGAAGGGCAGGGTTGTCGTGCTGGATATTGAGATGGAGGTAATGCCAACTGCCATGATGATTTAACCCATCGCCCAAAAATGACTTATACCTGTCGATGGAACGAATTCAGAGACTAACATAGTGTAAAGGGCGTCAAGCAAATCAAAAACTCCGGCATCTCGGCTCGCTACATCTTCGTTTCCCCGCCGTCAATTGAGACCCTGGAGAAGCGCCTGCGTGGCCGAGGCACTGAGACCGAGGAGAGCATCCAGGACAGACTGTCTCAGGCCAAGAAGGAGCTCGAGTTTTCGGAGACACCCGGCGTTCATGACATCATTATTGTTAACGATGACCTCGAGGAGTCCTACAAGAAGTTGGAGGACTTTGTTTACAAGTCTTAGGAGGAAGACCAAGAACTGCACGATACGATTTCATGGCAAATACCCATTAAAAAGTCCCTTTTCCTATACAGTATAGATGAAGAGCGTCAGATGAAGAGCGTCATTTACAACATTTCTATTGCTGTTAGAATAGCCACAAGACACAAGGATCACGAATTGAGTCACGATATAGAGAGAAGCTTGGAAATATAAAATACGAGATAAATGCAAAATTAATCAACACATCATACTCTCTATCTCTTTCCATTCTGCAACTCTCTTCCTTTGCGACTCAACTAACTGTAGGTATATTGAAAGTCCAGGTATGGGGATCTGATTAAAACGTAAGAAAATGGTCAAGGAAGGCTCCGATGATACTACTAAAAAACAAAAATAAATACGTATTAAAAGACTGCAGGCGAGATACGTCGGACCACTGAGCGTTTCATGATGGGTAGAGTTCATGCTGCCCTGATAAACGTTGCATGGTTGGTGAGAGCGCGCCCAGTCCTTTGTAATCGCATTCCGCCTCCCAGTTGCTCTCGCCTCTAAGCGTTAGTTGAGGGAGAACAGAGCGAATATTTGTGTCGGATTGCGGTGCAGAGAAACCTTGTCCACACATGTCCAAATAGGAAATACACTGCTTTTACCGCGCATAACACCACCCACGAGGTGAGAATAATCGTAAGACTGGCTGGTTGTCGTTTTACCTTGAGAACGCCATCACTTTCCTACTGGCCGAACATCAAGCACGGGCGAAAACTTAGTATCCGTTGATGCCCATTCGCTGAGAGCCGCGGCTCATCTCACGATCAGCAGCAGGGCTGATCGGTCTGCTGGCGGCACCACCACCGTGTGCGCTGCTCTCCTTCAGTGCAAGCAGCTGCTTAGCACGGAAAGTCTCGTAGTGAATCTGGGAGGTGGTCTCGATAAGGTCTTGGAGGTGGGTTCGGAGCAAGAAGTTTCGCAGGTAGACGAATTCGCAGTGGTTCTCGTCCTCAACGTTGATGACACCCCAGCGGTTCTGGCGACCACGGACTTGCTTGCCGTTAACAATAATGTTGCTCTCAGAGCCAACAACCGCAAAAGGAACTAAGCTCTGTAAAGAGATATACATGTCAGTCAAATATTTTTGGATACTAGCGACGATGATGTACTATATGCGTACCTTGATCTGCTGGTTCAGGTTTCGCTCCTCGTCGTCAAACTCCTCGTTATCGTACGGGAACATCTTGAGGTTGTGGAAGGCAAACTCAGCCTTGATACGCTCCTTGAACTCCAGTCGCTCCTCAACAGTCAAGGTATCAGCCTTGGCAATGACAGGCACAACGTTGACAACATCGGACAGCTTCTTCAAGACGACAATATCAATGGGCTTGAGAGAGTGGCCAGAAGGCTGAATGAAGAACAGACAGGCGTGGATGCGGGTATCGGGGATGTAACGCTCTCGCTGGGCGGTAAGCTCCTTTCGCAGGTACGCGGAATGCTGGTCCTTAATGTACTTGACGATGGGGTCCCAACAGCGGTCGTTGTTGACAAGGTCGCCGTAGCCGGGGGTGTCGACGATGTTGAGCCTCAGACGGACACCATTCTCCTCAATGAGGTGAGAGACGCCCTGGATCTCGGTGGTTTGGCGAATGGGCTCGTCAGGCTGCAGGCGACCCTTGGAGTCAATGAGGTGCGAGGCGAAGATGGTGTTGATGAGCGTTGACTTGCCCAAGCCAGTCTGGCCTGTCAATTCCGTTAGTTTCCAATTCGGTTTACGGGATCATACGACGCCTCGACAGCGCGCGCCACTTACCAACGCAAATAACGTTGAACTGAAATCCACGCTTCAACAGCTTGCGCTCAATCTGCGACGTGATGCTGTCGAAACCAACATGGCTGCTAGGGGTGATAGTGGACGGAGTCGCCATCGTGACTGATTTATGAGAGACTAGGAGAAACGAATGAAGGAGAAGGATGCTGTTAAGGAGTAAGGACAAAGTAATTCTTCCCTATTCCAAGAAAGAGCGTGGGCGTGGGCGAAAACGCGTGGAAGACGAAGGACAGCAGACGCGAGGGCCAGCAATTCAGAAAGCGGAAGCCTGATGGTGGAATTGGAGGTTGTGAGAGGCACTGGCAGCGATCCTGGAGAAGGGGAACTTTTTGGACGGGCTGGCGGTGGCTCCTTACTGGGCCAGTTGGCGTGTTCTTGCCTTGCCAGGTAGTGCAAGTAATAATTTCGGCGTAGGGGCAGGAGCAGGCCAGGACACGAGAAAGGGGGGAATGGAAGGTGCCAGGGGTAGCATGGAGAGCTGCTAATTGGCTGCAGACCTGTCTGTGCTGTGGAGGCCCGTGATTGGCTCGTATACCTGGCCAGAAGCACTAAGGCAGTTTAGCCCGGCACAGTTGCGAGAAGCTGCATTATGTGGCGGTACTTGGGTACTTGGGTACTTGGTTACTTTGGGGTACCTGGCTTGGTGCTAAGCGGGATGTGGTGCTAGAGGCAAGATTTTGATGATCGATTTTCTTGATAAGGTGCATGATCATGAGCCACGACAAATTGAACTTCGCACCGAGCCGATAACCAGACAAGACAACGAGCCGAGTCGACGCCAAGAAACTCCGATCGAGATAACTGTTCGCTGAGCGTATCGCATTGGGGGAATCAGCATCTGGGTTCCTGTGCGCAGAACCGTTTTGCGCAAGTCGCACCACCACGCAACGATCCAGAATCAAAGAACAAACCGTCACAATGGCAGCAACCGCTTTCCTTCCTCGCCTCGCCTCTCCTCTCTCCCTCGCCGTTTCTCGCTGGGCAACATTCCACACCACACCATATACCCTGAAGTTCCTTCCCTCACTATCAATCGCAATCCCCGGCGTCACAATCAACATTCCCGGCCTGCTGGGCGACATCTGGGAATCGGTCCTGCGGGCAGTACCCAAGAACAAGGTCTCTCACTCAAAAAAGAGATCGAGGCAGATGGCTGGAAAGGCTTTAAAAGATGTCAACCATCTGTGCAAATGCCCCGGTTGCGGAGAGATCAAGAGGACGCACAGATTATGCCAGCACTGTCTTGAAGGTATGGCCACGGATAGCAGATGCGCTTCCACATGCAATGCTAACTTCTTCTCCCTCCAGAAATGAAGAGAATATGGCGCCAGGATTATCCTTCCAGCAGTCCATTCTAAGAGCCCAGGTTGATAGGCGGCTGGATTCCATCTCACACCTATATCAAAGGCCTGTGTACTACAACCTCAGGTCAGATCAAGCCTACCAGCTTGCATTTGCCTTACTTAGCCAATGCTTTGTTTCATCATGTACCAATATGAAAATCAGGATAGAGGAATGGATAGTAGAAAAAGATACTCCAAGCATAAATATATGAGAAAAAAATAACGAATACATGAAATATTCTGTGCCCAAATGATCTGCGCATGTCGCAGCATAAAATTCGTAGACAGATTGTTTAATTATTCTACATGCTTAAAATAGAAAATAATTTACGTAGCAATGATCGACATTATCGGTTGCAGCTAATTGGTATGATATAGACATAAGGAAGCCCGTGCAGCTGTTTTAACACTCGCATCTGACGTTTGATGCTACGGCGAACTATCAACCCCACCAGCTCTCACAAGCCCCAAGGCTTCTACGACAGGGCTGTGAACAACAACCACCAAGCAACAACAGCATTGTAGCAAAGCCACAATGGTAAGACCCTCGCCAAATCTATCAACTCATTTCATAAATCTCACTTCACGGAATATATAGTCCAAGCAATATCTGACCACCCACACGGTGGATGACGGTTAGTTTTGTTTCACCCGCCCAAAGGCCATGCAGCTGATGAGAGATTGCTTGCAGCCCACATCGCAGACATATTCTCACTGGCAGCATCACCAAAGACGCTGCTCTCAGCGAGCGGCTCTTCAACGCTTCATGTGCACGATACCACTGATCCTTCTTTCCCTCTCAAGCAGTCCATCCCCGGTGCCCACAAACTAGGCTGCCACCACATCTGCACATCGCGCAACGGCCTCTACGCCGCCAGCGCGGGCTTCGGAGGCGAGGTCAAGATATGGGAGTATAACAAGGAGACGGGCGAATGGAACGACGGCGGCGAAGTCACAGGGCCAACGGTGAAACCTGGTGAGGTATGGGCTATCGCTCTCAGTGAGGACGGAGGCTACCTGGCAGGCACCACCAACGATGGCAGGATCAATGTGTGGGATGTTGCAGATCGGAGCAGAGCCAAGATTAGGGAATACGAAACGGGCAGCGCAGGCTCAGGCAGCTTTGGCATGTGCGTGGATCTTAGTAATGATGGGAAATTCACGGCAAGCGGGCACCAGAATGGCTCTGTCTACGTGTTCAACAATGATACGGGAAGGATTCTCTACTCCCTCTCTGGTACGTTGCACCTCTTATCTTGTCTCTCGAGCTTTTTGCATCTAATGTGCATATACAGGCCTTGCCAAGCCCGTGCGAGCAGTAGCGATATCGCCTGCTGGTACTCGAGTGGCCGCAGCGGGCGATGCAGGCATCATCGCCATTTACGACACAAAGCATGGCGAGCACGTGGGCAACCTTACAGGACATTCATCATGGATCACATCGCTTGACTGGAGTGATACCGGAGAATACCTCCTCAGTGGGTCGATGGATGGCAAGGTGAAAGTGTGGTCAATTGAGCGAGGCGTTTGTGTTGCAACACACAGTGAGACGGACAAGGCCTTATGGGCCGTCCGATGGCTGCCCAAGACTGGGCGCAGTGAAATGTTTTGCACTGCTGGCGCAAATAGGAGCATCTCATTCTATAGAGAGGCAACGGGAAGTTGAGGCTATCAAGGGCAGTACGAGCATTAGAACAATATCTAAACATTATATCTACAATAAACACAGGATCGGCCTCATACCTCATAGAAACCTTGACACAATCTAGGGAGCTTCCCGTATTGAAATGGATGCCATCACTGCCACGTGACGTCGCTCCAGTCTCGCGTTGCCCCGCCAAACATTAGCGCCGTTTCTAGCGTCATTATCCCTCGCCGTCATCCATCTTTCAGCAGGCAGCCAAGCAGTAACTCCACTTGATTTACGTGTGTTCCTGCATCTCATTTATACGGCAGTCTTAACGATCTACAGCGTATAAACAAGAGTTGTTGACTCGTACAGATCAATTATTTGGCCTATATAGTAACAGATCAATTACTGCGTCATATTCATTCATTCGATATCTTACGAAAACAGCGTTACAGGGTATCTTTGTCCAGCAATGCCTACAACCAGAAGATCGGCGGCCAGCGCCCGCGGCCGCCCTGGCCCTGCCAAGGGACAGTCAACAATCAGCTTTTCAGGCAAGGTTACAAAGGCCGTGCCCAAGGATTTGAAGAAGGCAGTGGTAGATGCGCCTACGATTGCTAGAACTACCATCCCCGAGCGGCCAGTGGCCAAAGACGAAGTTCACAAAGAAGAAGAAGAGGAAGCCGTTAACGTCGCTGCAGAGGAACCAGACGTTGTTGAACTGGAGCAAGAGGAGGAAGTAGAAG
This sequence comes from Trichoderma koningiopsis, assembly GCA_022985005.1. Taxonomy (NCBI): domain Eukaryota; kingdom Fungi; phylum Ascomycota; class Sordariomycetes; order Hypocreales; family Hypocreaceae; genus Trichoderma; species Trichoderma koningiopsis. The sequence continues at coordinate 5,399,384 of JAJPEM010000002.1, forward strand.
AAACTGTTGAACAAGTCCCTGAGAAATCGGAGACCGAGCTGAAGGCTGAAAAGATCACTGATACTCAGATCAAATCGTACTGGAAAGGAATTGAGAAGCAGCGCAAGGCACCTCGAGTCCACCAGCAGGATCTCGATTTGGGCGAAAAAGTGCTGAGATACTTTGACGTGAGCTCGCAGTATGGAGTAAGTATATATATACCTCTCTTTTTCTCTATTCTAACGTTGACCACGATTTTCTGTTAACACCTTGTTTTTTGAAGCCTTGCATCGGGATAACTCGCATGAAGAGGTGGCAGCGGGCAGAGCGTCTGGGTCTGAATCCTCCGATTGAAGTTTTGGCGGTACTTGTAAAGGAGGAAAATAGGAACAACGATGAGGTAGAAACTGCCCACATGGATCGGATAATGAATGCTACAGCCCTGTTTACATAGGATGAAAGTACGAGGAAGTGTTAATTTTCGAATGTCGAGTGGCGGCGTTGGGTGCAAGAGATGGTGGTACTTTACTGGGCTTTATTATTTGTAACTGTATTGTGTTATGGCGGGTATGAACACTGCATACTACTATAGGTAGATAGTATTATCTTTGCAGATGTACAACGATGTGTAAACGTTAATGCTATATAAATCGGTTTCTCGCGTTTGGTTTAATTCACGCAAGGTGCTGTTGACCAACACCCAACCCAACCTCATTAATACCAGATGCTTCGAGTTCGGTGATGAGGAATAGACTCCTTTCCTGCTGCTTCCATTTCTTTCATTGTATCGTAAAGGAAAAAGTCGATCAAAATAGCGTTGACATGGGTATCTGGGTGCGCACTCTGAATCTCTCTTCGAATCAACTCAACGCACCAGATACTGCAAGCTGTTTCAACATTTGTTAGCAGAGTCTGAGAAATATTTTGAATAATATAAACTCTTACCTCTTAACTGTATTTCCCACCGGCTCCCGCTTTCAATGAGCTTCTTATCGCGAATGGCAGCGTGAATCTGCGGACCTATATACAAGGCGCCCAAGGTAGACAGAATCTGCGGCACGCGATAATCGGCAAACATGGTGATCTTGTCAATATCACGGAATTCGCCGTATGACTTGCCCTCAAAACAGGCCCATATGTCTGCAACGAAGATTTGAGCACGTTTCATGATGCGGATAGGGGCTTTTCTGCCCTCAAAGGGGTGCTCGTCTCTGAAGCAGTCAAAATCCCTGGCGAGGATATTGACCAACTGGGCCGCGGAGCCCTTGGCGGCGGAAATGAGATTAACGACGGAGCATTCGTATTTCTTTTGGCGTTTTTAATTAGTACATATCTTCATTTGGTGAATGGGTTTATGGAACTCTGGACATACGGTATACAGCACATCCCCACTCTCTCTAAGGCAGTCAAGACGCTCCTGAAGCAGAGGCATCTCCTCCTCTGTGCAGGACCTGAAAACGTGTCTCAGGGATTCCAAGTTACACTCATTCTCGTCTTGCCAGTAGTGAGGATCAGTAATGGGAATATCTACAGAGCAATTTGGTCAGTCGATATCGTACTTTTGTAGTACCTCATACAATCAGCGGCCACTAACCTTCTTCAAGGGCTCTCTGAATTGCCGCTACAAGACTCCAGTAACCCGTCCATCTCTTCCCCTTGTACTCAATAGCAAATCTCTCATCATCAGGCAGCTCAGACCAGAATGAAAAGTTGAGCAGGTCCATGGTGAAGATGAAAGCGGCAGTAGCTTCATCCTTGGCCTTGGGATGCAGCTCGTGTGATGACCAGGTAGAGGTAGAATAGCTCTTCTCTTGCATCTGGGCATAGATTGTCTCTGCGGCACGCTTTGTCGAGCGCATGTCAATAGCTACGTCGATTCCGTGGTCGTAGACATATTCAGCATCAGTGAGGACGCCTGTCTCGGGCTCCTCGTCCTTGATGGAGACGCCCTGGAGGTGCTGCCGAAGAATGGCGAGAAGCTCGAGGTCCACTTCGTCGTCGGACATTTTAGAGAAAACGGGGTGCTGTGAATGATGATGCTGTAATTTGGGAGTTGGACTAGTTAAACTCCATTTAGATGCCTTTGACTAAAGGTGGTGAATGAGATTCTTTGTTGCGGGTGTAACGCTGTGAATAGCACCCCGCTGAGTGGAGGACTGGTGCTTGGAATCAAGGCCTAATCAGGGCTTGCTGCTGGAAATGGGAATTTGCTAAGATATACCTTGCATTTATATATCATCTATTTCACTACACAATCGAACTTCAAAGCCTATCATCATTGTGCCTCTTTTCTGTATTTGATTTCCCACTAACCCACATACACAATATCCTATATAGTATCACCAAGCACGTCTCAAACCAGAGAAAAATTCCGTCCCGTTCAGGCACACACAGCCTTGTCTCAAGTCGCACCTCTTCCCGCTCAGCGCACTCTTTCTTATCTTAGCGCTCGCTATCAGTTGCTGCTCAGCGCACGGACCCCTCGGCTCTATTCCCCCGGGACCTCTGACCTCATGCAATTGGTCGCAACTCAGCTTTTCGACTGCCTCGTCCGCTGTACTTCAACGCCCTGCAGCTGCCTGCGCCGAGCATCGCCAGACCAGCTGCTGAAAAGCGACGGCGTTTTGGTGCAACCAATTCGACGCCCTTCTCTCCTCTTGCAACCGACCACTCTCAAACTCCATCTCCAGGCTGCATCTCCAAACAATCTTCATCGCCACCATCTACGATTAGCTGCGTTCCGACTCCCGCTCTGATAGCGGCGATGGAGGCTCCCAAAGAAGCTCTCGCGGATGCGGCTGGCGACAGCGTGCCAACCACTGCTGCTGCCACCACTGCCGCTGTCCAAGAATCTCATCAGCCGCAAAGAATTGTCGCGTCGCATCCTGCGCCTCCTCAGCGAAACGCAATGATTACACGCGATAGATTTAACCACCAGTCGCTCGGCGCATCTCTAAATTCCTCGGTCAAGCATGTACGTTTGTTTAGTGACGAGCCTGAGAGTCTTCAGCCGCACCGCACCGCATCACAACCTGCCTTACAAATTGATTTATATTTTCGCTTCAAACTCTTTCCCTTGCTCTTACGATCTAATTGCTTTTTTTTTTTATCCTACTTGACTTTCGCAGGTGCATCATTCAGACGCTAATTCCAATCGCAGGCTCGGGTGCTCATGGTGGGCGCTGGCGGCATCGGCTGCGAGCTTCTGAAAAACCTCGTGCTCAACGGCTTCGGCGAGATTCACATTGTCGACCTCGACACGATCGATCTGTCCAACCTCAATCGCCAGTTTCTCTTCCGACATGAACATATTAAGAAATCAAAAGCATTGGTGCGTTTGGATACCGAGGTTGCGCCAATATTGCTTGGCTGGCGCAATGCTAATTCATGGAGCAGGTTGCCAAAGAGGCGGCACAGAGATTCAACCCGAACGTCAAGATCGTTGCGCATCACGCCAATATCAAAGACTCCGAGTTCAGCGTTCCCTGGTTTCGCGACTTCAAGATCGTTTTCAATGCTCTAGACAACCTCGACGCCAGGCGGCACGTGAACAAGATGTGCCTGGCAGCAGATGTCCCGCTAATCGAGAGCGGGACGACTGGTTTCTTGGGCCAGGTGCAGGTCATCAAAAAGGGCATTACTGCTTGTTATGATTGCACTCCCAAGGAGACGCCCAAATCATTCCCTGTCTGTACCATTCGAAGCACACCGAGCCAGCCAATCCATTGCATAGTTTGGGGCAAAAGCTATCTGCTAAAGTAAGAAGTATCTTGTCACATATGGTGCCCATTTCTCCTCCTCATGCTTCTTTCTAACATCTTTTTAGTGAAATATTTGGCGTTAGCGAAGATGAATCAGCTTTCGATCACTCAGCAGATGCGGACAATGGTAGGACTCAGAACTTTTATGCTGCAAGATGAGATTTTATGCTAAATAGAGACTACTAGCCCAGGAAATCGAAGAATTAAAGAAAGAGTCAGAAGCACTAGAGAAAATTAGAGACTCAATTGGAACACCCGAATTTCCGAAACTGCTCTTCGACAAGGTTTTCAATTCCGATATTGAGCGCTTGCGGTCTGTAGAAGACATGTGGAAATCGCGTCGCGCTCCTGAAGCGCTCAAGTACGACGATGTGCTTGCACGAGCTAATCAGAGCCTCGAGTCAAAAGATGCCATACTGGCAGACGGACAAAAGGTCTGGACCCTTGAAGAGAATCTAGTTGTCTTCAACGATAGCCTCGACCGCCTTAGCAAGCGACTGCTCCAGCTGAAAGCGACAAAGGGTGCTGGGTCGCCTGAGCCAACCATTACCTTTGACAAGGATGACGAAGACACGCTGGACTTTGTGGCATCCAGTGCAAATATTCGCTCCACCGTATTCGGCATCGATTTGAAGTCTCGCTTCGATATCAAGCAGATGGCTGGCAACATCATACCGGCGATTGCTACAACAAATGCAATTGTCGCAGGCCTCTGTGTTTTGCAATCCTTCAAAGTGCTCAAAGGAGAATATATGCAGGCTAAAGAAGTATTCTTAACGCCCTTTGCCAACGCAAGACTTTTGGCTCCGGATAGAAATCGAGAGCCGAACCGCGACTGTCCTGTCTGTGGCATTTATTACACCAGCATTGTTGCCGACCTAAGTAGAGCAACACTGCACGATATCGTTGACGGTTTGGTGAAGAATCAGTTTGGCTATAGAGATAAAGAGTTTTCTGTGAGCAACGACGTGGGCGTGTTATATGATCCTGATGAGACAGATAATCTCGAGAAGAAGCTCACAGAGCTTGGTACGGCATCAATGCCCTCGTTTGTCCATTGTATCAAAACTAACATCTCTGCAGGTATCAAAGGAGGCAGTTTCCTCACTATCGCTGATGAGGACGATGAAGATACGCTCGTCAATGTGGTGATTGATATTCAGGACGGGTATGAATTAAATGAATAACGGAAAATCTGTTCTTGCTAGAAAGATGCTAACCGATGGCAGGATATTGGATAACCAAAAAGAATCATTCCGTCCGGTACACCCTGGGCGGCCTGAAATTCCTCACAAGCCAAGGAAATCTTCGCCAGTTGAGACCAATGGCAATGGCCATGGCCAACAAAATGGAAAGCATTCCATGGATGATGAGATGGTGGTGGAGGAATCTAAAGGCACCAAGAGGGCACTTGCTGATGATGAAAGCCCTCCTTTCAAAAAGGCCAAGGTTATCAGCTCGACAGATGATGATGCAGTCGTCGTAGAAGACGCCGGCGGAGCCATCGTCATTGACGACTGATGATAGATTCACGGACAAAGTTGCTGCGCTGTCTTCAGGCAGCACTCAGCCCGCCATCCAGGTTGAGGACGCAGTTGTTTGCGAAACCGTTGGACGCCAGAAAGAGAGCGGCATCGGCAACCTCTGCGGGATCCGCTACTCTATTCAGAGGCGTATCTTTGAGGTAAGCCTGCTGGAGTTCTGGCTTGAGATCTAATGATGAGATGTACATTAGCTTGGGTACAAGAGACACGAGAGCATTACACTATAGGAATCATGAAAGAGCAAAAAGCGGCTGGGAGGAAGATACAGACCAGTCCACATGGAGCTGTTGACCCAACCGGGCAGCAGAGCATTTACACGGATAGATCGAGACGCCATCTCACGGCACAGGGCACGGGTAAAGCCTAGGAGAAGATTAGCTTCCGACCACATGATGAAATGTACAAAACAATGTATGTCAATATATATCAAGAATATTTTGAGACATAGCAGCAATATGATCCGCTCTTACCAACTACGCCAGCCTTGGATGCGGCATAAGCTGTGGCGCCAAGGCCCCCTTTTGTTGCCATGAGACTAGAAACGTTTATGATACAGCCTGAGAGGAAGACAGAATGATTAGATAAGCTTATTAAATAAGTCAAGCACTGATAAGGATTTAAGAAAACTTACCATTGGGTCTCATCTTTGCGTGCTTGCATACGAGCATCGTGGCAAGTAGATTTGTGTCGACAATACTTGAGAGCTCTTCATCAGGAGTTCGCTTCAAAAAGGTGGTCTGAGAGATGCCGGCGCAGTTGACGAGGATATCAATGGGTCCAATGAGGACGTCGTCTTGAGACTGTTTTACGTTGTTAACAATTCTACTCTTGAAAGTAGAGTACAAGAGATTCATAGAGTTTGCAATGTGTATCACAGTAAAAATAGCATTCTTCTGTCTATCAAAACTATAAGTAGCTGTCAATGTATTTACCTTTGATGGCAATGTCCGCGAGCTAAACAAGGCTTTAATTTCTTCCCTATTGGAAACATCCAAACGAATAAAACGGTGAGCCGAGGGAATGCCATCCGCAGCAGCACCAGCAGCGGTCCCCGTGCCATTGCCAGTCTCGGGTAGGCTATACGGACGAAGCTGCGGTTCCAGCGTATGGCGAACCTGGACGGCTGAGCGACCGAGGAGCGACACAACGGCGCCGTGTTGGGCAAAGGCCCTTGCAATGGAAGAGCCGATGACGCCTGTGGCGCCGACGACGACGCAGTGTCTGCCGGCAAATTGCAAGGCCATGGTGTTGTATTCTGTGTTGTCGTTGTATTTTCTGCCTGTGGCTAATGGGCGGGTAATGTTTGCTTCGGTACTGGTTTGGGGAATTCAGTGGGGGCTTGCCGAGAAGACTAACGGCGGCGGCGGGACTGGTCAATTGCGCGGCGGAGAGAGAAAAGCACATGCATGTCACGGCGGAGGATAAGGGTCTCTTCCTTCTAGAGGCACGCAGAGCCCGAGCCTGGAGTTCATCCAAATACTCGATACACGTGCTATTGCTCTCATTCTGAGCTGAAGAGTTCTGCAACTGGGCTCTACCGTTGATACCATATGGCCTGCGAAGCATTGGATTTGTTCTACATCTCATCGCTCGAGCAGCGTTACTGCCATCGCCTACCGCGGCAGTCGCATCAGACACGCCGGTACTCTGCGCAGCTCGTATAATTGGAGACCTACGGACTGATAGCCGGTCCAGGGGCTGTCTGGCGTCTTCCTTGGCTTACCTCGGGGCGGAGTAGCGCTTGGAGGGATCTGCAATAGGCAGCCGGACAGCGGGTTGTCGCAGCGGCCGGTCCTGCCAGGCGCCTCTCTCGTGCTGTGTTTTTACCGGCGGGAGGCCCAAATGTAGATGTGGTGAAATGCTAAAAACGGGCATTGGCTGGTTTTGTGTTTGCACGCGAGTATGGAGGCGAGGAAAAGTATGATTCCCATAATTCAGTACATACCTTAGCATCAATGTTCATTCGCTTTGGGTGACGGCGCCAGCAGCTATAGGGCTTGGTGGCTTGAATTCGGCTTCCAGCTTTTCTTCTTTTTGTCTTTATAATCCCCATTCACCAGTGCCAGTGCCAGTGCCATTTTTTTTTTTCTTGCGCCAGGGCTCTCTCGTTGCATTCGCACTTCACTGGAGCTAAAAACTGCGACTCCCACCTCACTAACAGACCGGGACACAGGTCCTTGCTTTTTCCCTCTCTTTCCTTTTCCCTCCACTCTCACTCCATGTCGGATCCTGAGCTCGTCTCTCGACGATACACTGAGCTCTTGTTTCCCGACAGCACCGCAGAGTGCCTGGGATTTCCACCATGAACGGCACGCGACGCGATGCCCCGCCGCATCGTCACCAGAAGAATGGCGATGTCCCCGACGCGGGGCTGAGGAGCCTTGATCACTGTAGGTTTCTCCAGCGCAGCAGCTGCCCCCTCCGCCGATATATTGTGGCCTCTAGAGATGGATAGCGCGGAATGGAAGTACGCATACAAGAAGAAGCCTTTTTTCGTTCTAAAGCGGTGGTTACAATGTGATTTGCAAGGTGATAGGAGAAAAAGAAGGACGAGGGGAGACATGAAGTGGAAAGCTGGCATCTAGAAGCTTTTGAGACGACTCCGTGAGCTGACACATGGCGACCTGCAGATAAGAGAGCGCTGCCAAAATGGAGATACAATCTGCGACAGCAGGCGCTTCCTCTTGTTCGGTGGGAGACGCCGTATCTGGCTGCTCTCCAGAGCAAGCTGCGCACGCCGGCGCTCGACAGCTACTTCGCCATCACCGCCAACCTCGGCACCCATACTTTTTTCATGATTTTTCTGCCGATGCTGTTCTGGGGTGGCTATGCGGCCTTTGCCAAGGGGTACGTTTTGCAGGTGTAGAAGCCCTTTATCATTTGATCAGTTTGCGATCGAGGCAGAGTTGCCACTTTTTTTGCGACGCTGCTGTTGTATTCGATACTGGGATTACGAGACTCAAGATGCTAACATCACATGCGCAGGCTGGTCCATATCTTGGCGCTGGGTGTCTTCTGGACAGGCTTCGTCAAGGATTTCTACTCGCTGCCTCGACCGCTGTCGCCACCTCTCCACCGCATCACCATGTCTGGATCTGCGGCGCTCGAATATGGCTTCCCCTCCACCCACAGCGCCAATGCGGTTTCGGTTGCCGTATATGCCATTCTGCACTTGCGAAGCCCCGATAACCCTTTTTCTGAAACGACGAAGCTGGCCCTCGAGATCCTGTCGTATTTCTACGGTGCATCGATCATCTTTGGGCGCCTCTACTGCGGCATGCATGGTTTCTTGGATGTCATCATAGGATCGATAATGGGGGCTGGTATCACCTTGTTGGAATACTACCTCGGGCCGCCGTTGGATGCCGCTATGCAGCTCAGCTCCTGGGTGGCTCCCGCCTTAATCGGCCTGGTCATTGTCATCCTTATAAGGATCCATCCCGAACCAGCAGACGATTGCCCCTGCTTTGACGATAGCGTGGCCTTTGCTGGTGTAGTCATCGGGCTGGAGGCTGGAACTTGGACCGCTGGGAGATCGTTCCTGGCGTACGACGAGGCTAGCATGGGCGCTTTGCCGTACACATGGTTGGTTGTCGCGGCGAGGATGGTGGTTGGAATCGTCGTCATCTTTCTCTGGCGCGAACTCATGAAGCCCACGCTGCTCAAATTGCTGCCTCATGTATTCCGCCTGATCGAGTCGACTGGATTTGACCTGCCTCGAAGGTTCTTCACACCGGCTAGCGAATACAAATCTGTGCCTCCTGGATCACGGCTGGATACCCTCTTCCCCACGGCCTCTGACTTCCCTCGCATGGTTGAGAGTATTCGACACCCTACTCGAGGGCGAGCTGTGTCCATTGGACCACAGAGCGCAGCAGATGCGTATGAAACCTTGGCTTATCGAGAGCGCCAACGAAGAGACAGCATTGGAAGCAACTCTAGCCTCAAGGGCAAATCAAATCTTTTGGACCTTGACGAGGAGGACGAAGACAAATCGGGCAAAGGCGCCCAAACTTCTGGAGTTCAAAAGCCGGCTTACAAGGAGAATGAGGCGTCGAGAGGCCCGAACGAGGCCCCTGCCACGCAAGGCGGGGTAGAGAACGGGAGTCTAGACGCCTATCTTACCATGGAAAATGCCCGCGAAGAAAAGGAGATGTTTTCGCAGCTGGTGAGACCGCGAGTGAGATACGACGTCGAAGTTGTCACAAAACTTGTGGTTTATTCAGGTAAGCAAGCTTCTGATATTTGCTAGGCTGAACATTGAACGTCTAATAACGTGATGAAAATATACAGGAATCTCATGGCTTACAGTCGCCGCAATTCCAGTGTTATTCTACTTTATTGGTCTCGGCGTTGTCCATACGGCGGTTCCGTGGGATAAGCTGCTCGCCTCGAATTGAATGGTCCATCGATCCAAGGCGGGTTGCAAATTCGTTTCTTTTCTTCTTCGCATACTATTCTCTTTTGACGAATGAATATAAGGATGCAAGGGGCGTTTATCAAGTCTTTTTTTTTTTTTTCCACCTCTACATACAAATTTGGAGAAGGGAATGTTGCTCTTTCAATCATGGGGCATAGACCTCTATTTCTTTTCGTTTCAGGCACGGCGACGGGTTCGCGTTACTTTAAAAGACAAGCTGGCTCGCGATACAACGGAAAAGCATGCGTCTTAATAATGCTGTTTTTGGTGGCTCCTGTCTTGCCCTGTTGTATTACTTTTATTTTCTATTTTTCACTTCTTTTTTTTTTGTTTGCCTTCTTGTATATATTGAAAAGAAATACTGGGCAAGATGGGATGAAAAGTAATTATTACAAGTATATCGTCCACAATATGATGCTTGCAATCATTTATTTGTAGCCCATCTGTGTTCTACAGTATCGATTTCACGTACCAAATGTGGCTAATTGCTTCAGTGGGTGGCTTTGCTCTAAATCGCTGTGGCACAGTTACAGGGGTTTTAATGGGCAGAACACGTCTAGGCGCGTGTCGGCGCTGTAGCTTGTCTCTGCCTTGCGCATGGTGGGAAAAATCGAGCCGGCAAATGCACGCTGTCACATAACGGGAGATTCTATTTGAAATTGGAAATCCGGTACAATTGTTGAAAAGGGCTTGAATTTCTCATCCAATTGCCATCTTGAGCTTCCCCTCCTCCAAAATGTCCGACTACGAGGACGAGATGGACGTTGATGGCCCTGCGCCATCTGCCGACATCACCTTTTCGGCTGAGGCGACCAAGGGCAAGAGAAGTGCCGCCAATCTTCCAGTTGAAGCCGAGGACAGCTTACCATGGTGCGTACAGAATGCTCTTTGAAAGAGATCTTGGCCAGAACTGCCACTGACGAATCTACTTTGCAGGGTTGAAAAGTACCGACCAGTAACGCTCGACGATGTGTCCGGCCACCAAGACATTCTGGCCACCATCAACAAGTTTGTCGAACAGAACCGCCTTCCTCACCTGCTTCTCTACGGCCCGCCCGGCACGGGCAAAACATCAACCATCCTGGCTCTCGCGCGGCGGATCTACGGCGCCTCCAACATGCGGCAGATGGTGCTGGAACTGAACGCCTCAGACGACAGAGGCATCGACGTGGTGCGAGAGCAGATCAAGACGTTTGCTAGCACCAAGCAGATCTTTTCCATGGGCGGCGGCGCGGCAAAGTCAAACTCTATCGCTGGCTTCAAGCTCATCATCCTAGATGAGGCAGATGCCATGACCAATACCGCGCAGATGGCTCTACGAAGAATTATGGAAAAGTACACGGCCAACACACGGTTCTGCATCATTGCCAACTACGCGCACAAGCTCAGCCCCGCGCTGCTGTCTCGCTGTACGAGATTCCGATTCAGTCCGTTGAAGGAAGGGGACATCAGGGTGTTGGTGGAGAAGGTGGTGGAGGAGGAAAATGTCAAGATTCAGGGCGAGGCTGTGGATGCGCTGGTGAAGCTGAGCAAGGGCGATATGCGACGGGCACTCAATGTGCTTCAAGCGTGCCATGCATCAAGTGAGTCTTGCTGTCATTCAACTAAGAATATATGATACAGGGAAGGAGTAGAAAAGCTGACTGCAATTACGTTATAGGCACGCCATTGAGGTTAAAGAACGAGCCCAAGCCGCCGGAGAGCGAGATCAAGCGCGAGACGATTACGACGGAGACGATTTACAACTGCATCGCGGCGCCACAGCCCGACGCCATCAAAGAGATTGTCGAGACGCTGCTGAGCACGCCGGACGTGACGAGCTGCCTCAACACCATCAACGCGCTGAAGACGACGCAGGGCCTGGCGCTGGCCGACATCATCACGGCGCTGATGGAGCAGCTGACGAAGTTGGAGGTGAATGCAGAGGTCATGATCACCTGGCTGGAAGGGCTGGCGGAGATTGAGCACCGCGTTGCGGGAGGGGCCAGCGAGATGGTGCAGACGGGAGCTGTGGTGGGCGTTGTGCGAGGAGGGGTGGAGTTGATGAGCAAATGAATACCCATTATTGCCTGACCAAGGGCTCAGTCATGTTGCTGTAATGGCATGTTTTCGTTAATGAACACTTGAAAGATTTGATAAATGGCATGATGACCACTCAATGCGTTGAAGTCGTTGATTGATAATGCTCACCGTGCAAGTTGCGTCAACTAACATGTAGCTTAGCTGCGTGTGGCGCCTCGGCATCCGCCTGGAGAGGTCCCTGGGAATTCTTGCGGTCCCTTACGTCAGAAAACGCGCGCGCGTATTGGCAATCAATCGCTACGGAATCTTTTCTTTTCCTCCTTCTTAGCCTTGCCATGCTACCTTAGCGAACGGCACTCCAGGCTCCATAACGACGAACGCCATGCGAGAAGCTATTTTTCCGTATACACTCCAATCGGCTCTCTCATTGTCGGCTTTTTTGCCCTCATCGGCCAATCCCTATTACAGCTATGGGGCGCTGCCATGGCGAGGCTTATCGAACCGGCATTTAAAAGTCCGGATGCCACAGCCCGGGGTGGTTGGGTGATAGTATAGCGCCGGTCGTATTATCCACGAATTCCAAGCCACAAGCAGGAAACTTCGTCTTACCAACCTGGCACTGGTGAATAACAAAACATCCTTACACAGCATCGCCAATCGTTCTTCTACTTTCCACAGATCCGAGATCCAGGCACACACGCCAAGGAAGCTTGGGCCTCCCCACATCTTTCTCTCCAACCGCACCGCAATTGCCACCCGCAATTGCCGCCTGTAAGCTGCACAGCGCGCCCAGGTTCGAGGAGGGAAGTGAGAGAGACAGAGAGAGAAGAGGAAGAGGAGGGAAAACAGGGCGGCTGCTCGTATATAAGCCCCGAGGGCTGGTGGAGCAGGCAGCATGTCGGTCTCTGCCTCGTCCATCTCTGCTGCTTCGCCGGTAGATGCCGCTGCGATGCTTTCAGCGAGCCCGAGCGAGGCGCCCAACTCTGCGCCGCCCGCGCTGCCCTTGCACGGCGCCGACGTTCACAAGATTCCGCAGATCCTGCCGCGGGAGCGCGTCTTTCCGATCCAGATTGGCGGAGAGCTGTTTAAGCTGTCCGGCGCATCTCTCTCATCCGACGGTTCGTAGTTGCGCGCCAAACAAGCTTCAAGCTTCAAGCTTCGAGCCTTCGAGCTACGGCCTGTTTGTTGGCTAACTCTCTCTTTTGATGTACTACAGCTCCGTCCTATTTTTCGCAATACTTTCTTTGCCAGATCCAGTCGGCCGAGCAAAAGGGCGAAGACCCGAGCACCTCCATCCGGACGCTCTACATCGATCGCGACCCGCAGACCTTTCGAGACATCGCGCTGCATTTACAAGGATACTATGTGATACCACGAGACGGGACGCACTTTGTGCGCTTGTTTGCAGACGCTCAGTTCTATAACCGTATGTTTATTGTTTTGAGTCCAACACGTTTGATTATACGGGGGAGGTTCACTGACTGACTGGCTCGTGATCAGTCCCCAAGCTCATCTCTCAACTCAACGAGGAGAGCATCTTCATGTCCATCGGCCACCGCGAATTCCAGATCCCTCGCGACGTCCTCAACGACCCTGCCAACTCGCCCAACTACTTCTCCCTCGGCTTCGCCCTCTTCTTCTCCCAGCCAAACGACCTCTTCCCCGGCCTCGACCGCGAGGGCCTGATACGCCCGCCGTCTATCCTCCCGCCGTCGGTGCCTAATCGCAACGCCGACACCTTTGCCGAGCTGCTGCGGCTGCTGCGCGGGTATCCCGTCAATATCCGCGACGAAAACCATCGCCAAGAACTCCTCCGCGATGCTCGATATTTCCACTTCAAGGGCATAGAGCAGCAGCTCATCCCCCACTCCATCAGCTTCAACCCCTTGCGCCTCATCGACGAGATTATCCTGCGGCTGGAGAATGTACAAAAGAGTGGCGTCAGTGTTCCACCGGCCGAGGAAATCAGCGACGGCCAATCTGGTCGACATGTCAATTACGCTCGACCATACGTAGACAGCAAGCCGGCCGAGCTGATATTGGAGATTGGAGAGACGACAACAATGCTCAAATTCTCCGCCACGGGCGTCAAGGCAGAATTCTTCGGCCGCACGAAAACCAGGGTGGCCAAACTCCTCGAAGTGGTTGCGACGAAGCTCAGTCTGCCCCTGACCACACAGCCATTGGGCGTCCTCATGGCCTCCGGGGGCGCCGGCTCACAACCGCCCACGCCGGGACACACGCCCCTCAGTGAGGACCTCGTCCGAGTCGTCTTCGAGGCCGAATCATCAGTCACCCTCAACGGCGAAGAGTACGTCGAGGATCTCAGCAATTACTCACCACCTGAAGACACCCCTACCGTCACGTCTGAGACTGAACCCACCCAAAATCCCAGGAAGCGCCGGCGGACTGAAGATGACAGCATTGAGGACGCCAGCGGCGCTCTTCCCAGCGAGGGCCAGGAATGGGCTGTCAAAACCGGCCAGTTCAGACTGCGGATCCAGGAGAGCAGGAGTGGCAAGAGTGCGCTCGAGTGCGTGTTTGTGGCTGTCAAGATTGATGCTGTGAGCTCGGAGAGGGGGAGGAACAAGATGAGAAAGTTCCTTGGTGACTGAACAAATACCGTTTGTTCTTCTTATTGGTTTTTAGAATATTAAAATTTAGAAGAGGGATAATCTCTTCGTTGTATAGATAGTGTGTTAATGAGTATGAGCAATGGATAGGATCAGGAATTTTTCTTGAAATAGCACCATCGAAGCTCCTGTGGCTTCCATGTATAAAAAACATACGTTGAGCTTGACTCGTTCGTTTTGATTCGACATGATTGAGCATAATGTAAGGCAGAAAATTGATATACGTCTAATCATGCAATTTGGGAATCGATTTTAGAAGCATCATAACACCACACATGCAGAGAAAGAGCCAGTCAAACAAATCTAGAGAAATACGCAGAAAAGGGACCAAGAGCCTTTATCTTATTGTTTTTTCATGCCAAGAAAATCCTATCAAAGACATGTTACAGAAAAAAGCCGGGATAAGAGAAAAGCCAATACGGCAACAAAAAACGACACCCAAAAAACACCTTCTTCGCCAGCGCTCAAATTTGGTTCCATCCACCCATCCATCCCTTTTTCCTGTTGTGAACAATATGATGCAATAATGAGAGAGATGTACAAGGAAAAAAGAGGGAAGTGGTAATAAGAACGACAAGAGAGAAGAAGAAGAGAGAGACTCAACCAAGAACAAGAAATGAAAAGTGACAAGAAACAGAAACTGGTGAGTGAGTGGTGGTAACAACTCTTCCCCCTGATATCGTAATAACTCCATCCAAAGCCAAAACATACCCGGCCCTATGAACCATCCTTATGTACCATCCAATATGTAAACCCAAAAAGGAAAAAATGTAAAATGAAAAGGAGAAGAGGCAAAGCTTCATGAGTTTCGGGACCTGGACCTGCTTCCAACTCTACCCATTCTGCTCGGGTCTCTTCGGCTCATAGCAGACGCTGGCCGGCTCATGGCAGACGTTGGTCGACTCATAGCAGACGTTGGCCGGCTCATAGCAGACGTTGGTCGACTCTGCGATGCACCCGATGGCCCTCTGGTCACACTCCTAGCACGTCCTCTCCTCTCCTGGATCTTGGCCAGGGCTTCTTCGCGAGTCATGGTGGGATCCATTGCTGGATCAGTCGTGTCGAAGCTCGCGCTGCTGCTGCTAGATGCCGTTCGCAGTCTCTGGCTAAAAGTTGAGCCGGAGGATCGTTCGTCTTGAAGTGGGACTGTAGTCGTCACGGTGTAGACGGCTTTTGAAGAAGACCGGGAAGAGCCAGCAGATGGACGTTTCTGAGGCAAGCTGAATGGTTCTGGTTCTGGCACCACCTCGGGCTTCACATCCATCTCTTCTTCTGCTACCGCTGCCAAGTATCGTTTTAACCCCTCTTGTGCGGAGTCGTTGGTAGAAACCGTCGGGATGCTATGCAAATTGGGCAGAGAGTCAGCTTGAGCGTTTACTCGCGGAGTGTCGATGAGCGACATGAGGGATGCTCTGCTAGGAGCAAAATCATAGGCTGAAGGCTCGACAGGTGGTGTTCTCGCAAACGTACGTTGATGTGCCTCTTGTTTTCCTTTGGAGGGAGACAACTCCGGCTCAGTCTCTTCGTGAGCCTCAATCACAATCTCCGCCTTGCGCTGAGCTTCTAGCTCAATGGCCTCTTGCTCGGATACCGTCCGGAAGACGCCCTCCTGGGGCAAAAAGACGGTGCTCAGTCTGGCACCCTTCCTCACCTTTGCCGGCTTCAACTCCTGCTGCTGGGCGGGCGAGGGGGCATGTTCAGAAGGTGCGCTCTTCTCTTCCTGGATGGTGGCCTCCAAAGAAAGCCTCGACTTTTGAGGAGAAGCACGAGGGAGCTGCATGGCCAACATGCTAGTTCGGCGTTTAGACTTGGAGGCAGGGCAGCAGTGCATCTGGCATTCGGCCTGCATGAACTCAATCATTTCTTGAGCTCGGTCGGCTCTCTGCCTTTCCCACTGCACCTGCTCACTAAGATCCTCGAGTTCTAGCTCAAGAGAAGCCGACGAAACGACTTCCATGGTGGAGAGGGAGACACGGGGGTCTTTACACCTAATTGTCGATCCAATTCTTCTCTTTCTTGGGGGAGACGCAAACTCGTCATCCGCCTCCTCCGCAGGTAGGGGAATGCGTCCCTCTGCTGCGAGACGCGCAACTTCCTCGTTCTTGGCGGCAGTCTTGTAGGCATCTCGCTCCTGTTCCACCAACTTCATCCGCTCAAGTGCTTGCTCGAGCTGATCTTGTAAGTTGCTAACTTGGTATTTCGCTTCGAAAATCTCATGCTCTTGAGCGCGAGTCTTTTCCCTCTCCTTAAGAAGTGATTCTTGAGCAGTCTTTGTGGCACCGCGGGCAGTTTTGAGGTCTTCGTGGAGCTTGTTAATGGTAGATCGGGCCTTGAAGAGCTCCTGGTCTCGGGTCTGGCTCCTATCTTTTTCATACTGCAGCGATTCTTCGATTGAGTTGTTTTCGGCGCTATGGGCCTTGATTTCCTCTTCCAGTTTGGCAATGGTAGCCTGAGCCTTCAAAGTCTCTTGTTCCTGAGCTTGGCAGCGATCCTTTTCGACCTGCAGCGATACTTCGATGGAGTTGGTCTCGGCGCTGTGAGCTTCCATCTCCTCCTGTAGCTGGGCAAGTGCAGCCTGAGCTTTCTTTGTCTCTTGTTCTTGAGCCTGGCAGCGGTCCTTTTCATGTTGCAGCGATTCTTCGACTAACTTGGTTGCGGCGCGGGTGTTTTTGAGATCCTCCTGGAGTTTGACAATGGTCGACTGGGCCTTGAAGTTTTCTTTTCTCGCACGTCTGATTTCCTTTTCCCACAGCGCCTCGGTGTGCGCATGTGTCTCCTTGGCGCGTCCATAGTTTTCCTGATCGACACGGCGCGATTAGCCAGTCATCATGACAGAGAAAAATGAGCATAATAGGTATGCTGCACAGTGACGTAGTGTCGCGATGATGCTGATAGGTAAAATTGGTCTTAGGCATTTGCTTACCATGATGGTTTCCAATCGCTCGCCAACTCTCCTCTCCCGCTCCTTGCCCTCCTCGATTTCCTGCCGCAGGACTCGGGCCTCCTCCTTCAGTCGCTTCATCTCGGCCTCGGCCTCCTCGCGCCCCAACATGGCTCGCTTAAGCGCCGCATCGGCGCTCTTGCGCTCCAGCTGCCGCGACTGCATGCTCATGCTGAGGCTGTTAAACTGGCTGATCTTGTCGTGCACCGTGCTGTCGCGGCCACCGTCTCCGGCTGCCGGGCGAACGCTGGCAAAGATGTCGCGGCGCTGGTTCACGCGGTCGGGCGATGCCATCTGGAGGGGTCCACCAGCGGACGCGGGGGAGTTGGGTTGAGACGAAAGCTCTTCCATTTGCCAGGCGATGCCCGTATGGCAGGCGGTGGATGCGTGCGTGGCGGCGGTGTCGAATTATATAGCGCTGCGTCCTGGTCCCTCCTCGGGATCCGGTGCGTCACAGGCAAGTTTTTGTGCTCCTGCAGGCTGGTGGTGATGTGTCGAGCCGAAAAATGCTGGGGGGCCTTACTCCGTGCAGGACAGGGTCATGCAGTTGTGGGCTTGGTAATAATAAGGTGCCGACGCTGTTTACCAATTTCCAACCACAAAGATGGTGCCAAGTGGGCGCCGTTGCCGTGGCGACGCCCCGTCCAACAGTGCCCAATCCTGATTGGGAAATCTACCCACTCTTTGCACGCCGCTGACGCCGGGAGTGGCTGTAGCCGCCGTTTAACCACAAGCTCTTGCAGTTGTGCTCTTGCTTCTGCGAATAAAACTTGTGAGAGTTTGCAGACGACCCCGGGGGTGTCTAAACTGAACCAATCAGCTCACTTAAATGCGTCAGCAGCGGGAGCTTGCTTGTCCCGATCCGCCAACAGTGAGATTCGGCCACGATTTGACAGTTGCTGTACTTAGAAGCGTCAACTGCAACTATACAATCCCGAGGCAAACGACAATACATTTTGTCAACCATGGCGGACTCCGAACTGCGCCAGCGCAAGCCACAGGATGCTGAAGAACCTGCTGAAGCACCCAAGGCCAAGAAGAGCACAAAGTCAAAGGCCCGCGAGACAGATGCTGAGCCTGTATGGGTGGATGTCTTGCGCGTAATCAGCTTCCTGTTCGTGGCATCATGTGCACTCAGCTACTGGATCAGCAATGGCGAGAGCTTCTTCTGGGGCATGAAGAACAAGCCCAACTACCTGCGGGTGGACTACTGGAAAGCTCAAATGGTACCTATATAATGTCTTACCTCGAAATAGACGTATAAAGGCTGCCGCTAACCAACCACCTTTCATATAGCAAGGTCCTCTCTACTTGACGCCCGAGCAACTCGCTGGCTACGATGGCAAAGACGCCTCCAAACCCGTCTACGTGGCTCTCAACGGCACAATCTACGACGTCTCCAACGGACGCAAGGTGTACGGCCCGGGAGGCCCTTACAGCTACTTTGCGGGCTGTGATGCCGCCCGCGGCTTCGTCACGGGTTGCTTCGCCGAGGATCGCACCCCAGACATGCGAGGCGTGGAGGATATGTTCCTGCCGCTGGACGACCCCGAGGTTGACGCTCAATGGACCACAGCCGAGATGAAGGCGCTGAAGGACAAGGAAATGGCTGATGCGCTGAAGAAGGTCCACGATGCGTTGGACAACTGGGTCAAGTTCTTTGCAAACAGCCAAAAGTATCACAAGGTAGGGTATGTGAAGAAGGATAAGAATTGGCTGGAGAAGGAGCCCAGGAAGAAACTGTGCGAGGCTGCTCAGCAGGGCAGGTCGAAGAGAAAGGACCGCAACAGCGGACGTTAGACCTGACAATGAGGAATGCAAGCGAGACAGCGGAACATGAGGTAAAGCCTTTTTCTTAAGTACCTATATGATCAATCCAAAATGTCCGTTCTGAAATTCTCTACGTTATCATACCTTACCTCAAGTGTGTCGTACGAAACTGGCAATGTTTAACTACCGTTGCAGCTTCGGTGGATTGATTTAACCAATTGATCACGAGACATAAAAAAAAAGTGTAGAAACAACTCCAAATTTTAAAAAGGTATCCAGATACATTTACACACATGGTCCCTAGCATGCGTTTTAACCTAGGACTCTTGTTGTCCTCCCCCCTTTCATAAAAACCTAAGGGAACAGATTACCTCCATCCCACTCCAGAAAAAAAAAAAAGTTAAAATAGAAAAAAAACCCTTGCTTGCAAGGAAGATGCATATACGAATTAAAGCCCCCCAAATAATGGTATTACAGATCGTCGTCGCTTTTTTTATAGAACATTCCCCACGTCATGTCGTCACTCCATTCCCGTTTATAGCAGGGCAAAAGCAGCACCAAGAACCAGCAGTAAGCTGGTAGAAACGCTGACAGATGAGGCGGCGTTCTTGGGGATACCAGTGGTGGTAGCACCGCCAGGAAGAACGCCTGTACCAGCGGGTGAAGAGGCGCCGCTGGTGACTGAGGGAGGAGGTGTGAGAGCATCGGTAGGGGCAGATCCAGCAGGAGCGCCGTCAGTGGGAGTAGAGCCAGAGCTAGAGCCGGCGTCGGATCCAGCAGGAGAGCTGGGGCTGGGGCTTGAACCGGAGCTTGGGCTTGGGCTTGAGCCAGAGCCAGAGCCAGATCCATAGCCGGGAGCTGAGCCGGGAGCAGAGCCAGAAGAGCCGCCCTGAGCAGTGGAAGCAGCAGTCCTGTAGTTGGCAAGAGAACGAGTGGCGTTGGCAGAAGTGCTGCAAGTTTGTTGTTAGCATTTGGTTTGATGGCAATTATATCAAAAGATACTCACTTCTCGTTGATCACCATGGACATGCCAGATGAGCAGTGCTTGCCCTGACTGCAAAAGATCCAGATAGGCTTGGTATCGTTGATCATGACGGTGAAGACGGGGATCTCCTTCTTGGCGGCGCCAGCAGCCACGGGCATGTAGCTAGACCAGATGCCGGCAACAGAGCTGTTGACCTGGGAAATGGGCGTGCAAGGGTGGTCAAAGTCGGACTGTGTGACGGTATGGTTGCCAGCCCAGAACTGGAACTGGACCATGGAACCGGGAGCAGCCTTGATGTTGTCCGGGAAGTACTTGATGGCGGGCTGGCCGACCATGCCGGCCATGGGGTTCTGGCCAACGGCGACGACCTGGACGTCAACGGCTAGAAAGGAGGAAAATGTTAGCTTGGCGATCCAAACAGTACCAATGCTGCTTGCTATAAGTCGGCTTACCCTGAGTGACAGCAGCCAAAGCCGCAACGAGGAGAGACTTGAATTGCATCTTGAATAAAGGTTTTTTTTATTTTGGGTTTTTTTTTGTTCTGAAGAATAGGCCGGCCTTAAAGAGAGAAAGTACCAGACTTCCCAAATAAAACCAAAGAGAGCGAGAAAAGGGAAAGGAGAGGAAAAAACAAGATTAGTGTTTTTTTGAATAGGTTAAAGAAGGGAAAATTGAAAAGCGATTGAACCAGCAAAGGACTAGCCTCTGAATTGTGCAAATGTAAACTGGATAGAAAAGAAGAGAAGAGAAAGTAAGGAGACAAAAGAAACCCCACGGACGAACAGAAGAACGATGGTTGAAGAAGTGAAAGAAACAAAAAAACGGAAACATGAAGGCTTTTAATCTCCAGGCCCGTCTCTCTCGCCGTCCGCATTAGCGTCCGGGCACCTTGTCGCGGACGGGGAACGTGGTCGTGGGCTAGGAGGCGCCCATCACAACTCCTCAAACCACGGGGCATGGCTTCAGTTGAGCGCCGCCCATAGCGTGTATGAGAGTCGTTTGGCCATAGACGCTGGACTCGGCGGTCTTGGGTCCAGGCGCATGGGCGCAGCTCAATCGGGAACTCGAAACGCCGTGCCCCAGGAACAGCCCATACAAGTAACAAGGCATGCCGTCCACCTCAATCCATCCCAGCTGTAAGCATCTTGCTAACCTCAACTTGGCCCGCAGATGGACCCTGCAGCCAGCCCGGTAGCTCGCCAGCTTCGGATAGCAACTCTCCTCGCCATGGGGGGGACAGTAGCCCTGAAAGACCTAATGAGATCAATCTCTCAGGCTGCCTAGCTGTCATGCGCCGGGCAATGCTGCACCCGGAATTGCGTTCGTTGCAGGCAGGCCGCGCCACACCTAATTTGGAGGGGCCAGGGCCGGGGTCTGGAGTTGAAGCTGCTTCATGTCGAGCGTCTCCGACACAAGCGAGACGCGGGCGGTTTCAGTTCAGCCAAAGGAGCCGCATGGCCTCGCTGCCAAATTCCGCGTCGATAGCCAGATGTTTCTAACAGCTTTGAAACAATCTTTGGTCTTTTATCGAGACTGTATTCTTTTTAACCCGATGTCGTTGGCGTCAAAGTGCCATCGTCAATTGGCCAGTGGCAGAGTTGTAGACGCCACAAAACCCCTGCCGTATAACATCCGCAGAAAGCCAAGCTATCCGCACCCTGGTGAAACGGTCTAGTAACCGACCGCCATCCACTCGGACAAGCCACTATCCGCGCTCTGCAGAAAAAGCCAGGGCAGATGGCAGCAATTCACTGCGCTTAAAATTAAAACATTTTTCGAGATCCATTATGATAAGAGACAAAGATGAAAAGTCTGCATCAGCTGAATTGCAGCAGTTTTCGATGAGCTAGGCACTCAGTCGCCAATATACCGTCGTAAGTTTGAGGTCTTGTAAAGTGATATTATATATAAAATCACCTGCAATAGAAATTAGAGCTCCATGGCATTTCCTTTTCTCTCTCTCTCATGTAAGCCGAGATATAACACGTTAAGCGTCTATTCATAGCTACGAGCATAGCCTTTGTCGTGAAAAGTCCATCAAGAATATGTCCACACCATGAAAGATACGACTCGGAGATTACGTATTCGACGTACATATGTATGCATCGTTTTAGACAGACGATTATGCATCAAACTAACGCTGGAAACATTGCGTTTCATGCAGGCCGTCTTCCCTCGCAGGGCCCCCCTTCAGAGGGAAGGAAGCTAGAGGCAGCCAGCCGGCAGTAATTTGGCCTCGATACCGGTTGCAGTGTGAAACGGTTGCGGGGGATACGTCTGCCGAGATAAAAAGACAATGCTCAACACGTGTAGGATCATGGATCATGTCGTAGCCGAGATGATACCCCGGGGAAGGGGGAAAAAGGAGCAGGGCCCAGAACACGCACGAACACTAACTCGCTCGCAAGAACGGCGTAGTGATGGTAACGAGATAAGTAGATGTGAGTGTTTTGTTGTTTCCCCCAATGTGGGCAATGGCAGTTGGCTCGTGGCATATTAGATCGTTTTATAATCCTTAGAGATCTAGAAGCAGCTGGGGCGCGACTTTTTCCAGATCCTCGACCTTCCAAGGAAGCAGTCAGCATTGCCTGTTCTTACCAAAGCGATGGGCCATGGTATAAACCATTCGAAATAACCTTACCTCTAGGAATCCGCCTCGCTTTTCCACAGCCGTCCGCGCAATCGCCTCGCGAACGAAAACATCAACATACTTGCCTACCGCTGCATTGGCGTCTCTCGACATTCTTGTAGCCTCCTTGGCGAAGAACTCGTGGAGAATCCGTGTCAGCAGGGCCTTCGGGATTGATTTCTCTGGCTCTGGCTCTTCTTCCACGTTTATTGTTTGGTTCGCTCTCTCCGCCTGATCATCGGAAGATTCGAATGGGTTGCTAGACTCCGAAGCATCGCGAGCAGGCGGCTGAGCTTTGCTGGCTTTGGCTGGCCGGCCGCGACCAGCTCCAGTTGAGGTTTGTTTGGGCGGCATTGGAACGATGGTGACCGGCTTCTCTACAGTTCACAAAGGCCACTCAAAGCAAAGCGAACTCAGGCCGCCGAGGAGGGAGAAGATAAAGGCACAAATGGCGTTGAGTATCAAATTCCAGAGGAGTCGCTTGGTAGGTACGAGTTCAGCCTGCTTCCATCCAAGTGCAAGTTCAAAGAATGTAGGTACCTCAGGCAATCTTAGTCAGCAAAGCACGCGCAAACCATGAAGTCCAGAATATCACTGCGATAATAGAGAAAAAAATATTTTACAAACATGGCACAAGTATCACATTGCAATTGTATCGAAGCTTTGTTGTTTGAAATCTCTAAATCAAGGGAACTTGCATTGGTGTATAATTACAGTGACCTAGAAAGCACGGCAGAGTCAAAAACGACTAATACGCCGCGCCGATGCCAGTCTAACCCGCAAATAGCAACTGTTACACAGGTCGGGATATCTGGCCCAACTTCCCTCAATACCTTCCATTCCGGTCTCCTTTTTTATCAACCAGTGGACGCCGCATTACACCCACCTGGCCAATTAAACCCATCTCCGAGGTAAAACGCACGAA
Organism: Trichoderma koningiopsis; assembly: GCA_022985005.1. Taxonomy (NCBI): domain Eukaryota; kingdom Fungi; phylum Ascomycota; class Sordariomycetes; order Hypocreales; family Hypocreaceae; genus Trichoderma; species Trichoderma koningiopsis. The sequence goes on from JAJPEM010000002.1 coordinate 5,422,993, forward strand.
GAATGTCTATACATAACGTAGAAAAAGCAATTTAACCAGAGCCACCGCTGAAGGCCTTTCCGAAGAGGAGGACCTGGAGCTGATCGTAGATGGACAGGACACCAGCACCGGCAACACCACGGAGAATGTTGGCACCGGCACCGTTGAACAGAGACTTGACACCGTTCTTGGCAATGATCTGGCGGGCGGCATCGAAGGAGTTCTTGTACTTGACGGCCTCACCGGAAGTCATCATCATTCGTCGTCGGATAGTGTCAAGAGGGTAGGCAGCGATACCGGCACCAGTGGTGACGCACCATCCGAGAGCGAAAGAGGCAAGGAAGTTGTTGGCGAGGGAACCGACGAGGAGAACAGGCTTGATGGAGTCGTACATGCCGAAGTAGAGACCACGGTAGACGATGATACCAGCGACGGAGGGCATGAAACCACGGTAGAGACCGGCAATACCGTCAGAGGCGAGGGTCTTGCGGTAGACATCAACGAGACCGTTGAACTGACGCTCACCGCCCTTCTTGGCGGACTTGGCGTCGTTGGCCAGACGGGTACGGGCGTAGTCGAGAGAGTAGACGAAAAGCATAGAAGTGGCACCAGCAGCCTGGTAGACGGCGTCAGCAACAGGGCATGTGAAATTGAGGGGTTATTTGCCAGGATCAGGGAGAAAAAAAACTTACACCACCGGAGGCAAGGTTACCAAGCATCCACATGCCGTAGCCATCACGATCCTTCTTGAAGCCGAACATCTTCTTGAACTTGTCACGGAAAGCGAAGTTCAGGGCCTGGGTAGGGAAGTATCGGATGACGTTGGCAGTGTTACCACGCCACAGGGACATGACACCCTCATCGGCAGCAGTGCGCTTGAAGCACTCGCCAATACCAGCGTAGCGGCGGTCAAGACGGCCAGCCTTGATCATCTCATCCTGTTGCAATCATTAGAGAAAGGGGTTTCCAGAAGTCAATTTATCATATGATGAGACAAACCTGGTTCTGGATGAGGAGCTTGACACGCTCAATGGGGGCAGCGGCGGTCTTGGAGACGGCAGCGGAAACACCACCCACTATTCACATTATGTCAGTCCCATCTCTTGAAGTCTCACGCGAGCCGCGAATATCTATTATGCTAAGCCGCTTAAGCATCGAATAATGACTTACTCAGGAAGTCCGCAACGAAGGGCTGTGAGGCAAGGAGTTAGCGGTCAGGATACACATGCGTAGAATTGAGCGATAAAATTTTTCCATCCCAAGCGTGCTCTGAAAATCCACTCGAGACGGAGAGTGAGGCCCAAACAGCCATCGATACGCAGCATTGTCAATGTCATCCAGATATTTCAATTGATGATGCTGGCAAAATATCTCTCGGAATCGTCTCGGAGTCTCCCAGAGCGCGCTTTTTCTGGAGGGGGTGATTGAGGCAGAGTCGACTTACCGGCATGCCCAGGACCTTTTGCTTCTCGCCAGACATTGTGACTGAAGTATACACGCTTTCCCGGAAAAAAAGAAAGGATTGAGGGGAGATGGAGATGAAAGGAAGAAGAGGAGAACGATGGGGGGAGTCGAGCGAAATAAATTCTGCACCGACGGGCGAATGGCGTCTCGGGGGAAAAAAAAATTGCGGCGGGTCTCCAAGGGGACACTTTTTTTTCTCAGAGCGAATCTTTCCGGCCACACTAGCGCTGCAGGCTGGGCCGCGCTGCTTTGCCTTCCACGGCAACGAAGAGCAGCGCTACAGCAGTGGCAGCCTCTTGCAGCCTCAGGCAAACGAGCGCGTAGGGGCCGTGCCAGCGGCCTAACGCCCCCGGAGTTGGCACGTTCAGGCGCCCAGGAGATCTGCGCCAATTTTTTGCTTGAAGTTTTTTCTCGGCTCCCTTTTGGGCTGCACTGTGCTGTGCCACAGCGCGACTCTGCCCTGTTTACACGTACCCGATTCGCCCCGATCTTTGGTGCCGCCGAAGCCACCCGCCAGTGCAAATGTCCAGCCTGCCTACTCCTGGCGTCGCCGAGGCACCCATAAAACGACGGCAGTGTCTGTCCTTTGCCCCGTACTCCGTGGGCTCTTTGCACGTTTAGCCAGTGCTAGTCACCGCTTTACAATGGACTCTCGTGTCAGGAGTTGCTACTACTCCATACTGACCTGCAAGTCCAGCTGGCAAGCGAGAGCAAAATATCATACAGGCAAATATAGCTCATCGTTGTTAGCCGCACAGTCTTGGGCCTTGCAACCATCATATGGCACCAATGCTTAGGTCACAAGCCAACTCGCCCTAAATCCCCAAGGTGGTCATAAGGGTCATAGGAGGAAAATTTTATCTTACTGTATAGGATTCGATTAACAGGGCTTAGCGGACATGCCGGGCTGGTGCTCTACAGTCTGAGGTTTGAGATTTGAGGCAAAGAAGGCTGCCATCCCGAAAATGTCAATTCTTTCCTCGTGTATTGCCACACCGTCAACGCCGATCTGACCGGCTGTGGGAAGCCATCCCGCATACTCCGGCTCCACTGATTCAGGGAGGCCGAAGACTCCAACCTTGATAGCAGAAGGCATGGGCCATCGGCCTTGGTTCCAGCATTGCCGGTGCGTATCTACCGCAAGATACTCTTATCAGGGGCACCGGGGCGAAGAAACCTCTCTCGAACTAATCATTTCTTGTACATCTATTCCGTACCTCTGCTAAAATTAAAGGCCCCATGGGTGTTGAGTAAAACAGAAAGGAATGCATGTCTTCCTCATTCCGTAATGAGACTCGTGCTTCAAGTCCGCATTGGTTCTTGAGCAGACGTGGCCTCGCATAACTGCCTCAGGATGTGGATCTTGATACTGGCGCCGCATCTATTGAAAATAGCCAGCCTGCTTACAGGAGTTGATTGGCATAGAACTCGCAGACTTCGTGTTGCTAGTCCATAATTACCTATGCTTCAGCGAGTTCAAATTTCCAACATGTAAGACTAGGTTGCATGGAGAAGATGTGCTACAGTACGAGTGCGGTCTTCGTCATTGGCCCTTGGCCGCATATGAAGAGCTTTAAATCTGTCTACTGTACCATTGCGAACAACCTCGAAGTTTCACGTGCTTCAGCCTTTGGCAAAAAAAAAAAGGAGAGCGGAGAAGGGCTAAGGGCGTGACTTGCAGACTGGTAGGGCCCAATTGGTCAGTACCCAATAAGAGTTGGTTGACAGCACCAAGGTCCAGCGCTACTGTACTAGAAGAACACCAAATATCAGAAATAATGAACTTGTAGGCGTATGCGAATTGTAAATTTCCGGAATAAAACAATTAAAGTGCTAGAAATAATTTCAATTGCTCGCAAACTGACAGTATCCTCCAAATGGCATTTGTTACATGGCAAGTCACAGTATATATAGCAAATAAGTGAGAAGGGCTGAGGTGAAATGTCACATACTTGGGTCATATTTCATGACAAATGGCATGGCATATATCGCATTTTGACATGCAGCACCGAGTACAGTCTAATGACAGAGGAGACACATTCAGTTCATATTATTGATAGCCAGGGTGGACAAATTGATAGCAGTAGTGAACTGGTGGTATTCTAATATAGACTCGTCACATTAAATTTCGTAGCCAAGTTATGTGCGTCACACGGTTGTTGGGCAAGTTGCGTCAGTTTGGTCATTTTTTGAAGTTCTTCATTCCGTAGCCATATGCTAAAGCGTTTCCGATCCCATGAAATGCTACACCGAGCATGAAAAAAGCGTCCCAACTAAGGCTTGTATGTACCTCATATCATCCTCTTCTCATGGCCCTTTTTCCTTCTTTGAAAAGACCAACCAGGCGCCCAAATCTCAATGCTTTAACTTTAAAATATGGTGGTAAATTTACTCGCCGATGGCACGGGCTGCGCAATTTGTTAGTAACCTGTTATTCTTTTTATTGTGCGCGGCTTGGGTGAATCGTACTGTAGATCTTCATCTTGCTGTGGGTGATGACCGGCTTGATCATGCCCTTCTCCTCGAGGTCCTTGATGCACTGGCGGGCGAGTGAGCCGTTGATCTTCATTCGGTCGACCAAGACAGCGACGGTGACGAGGCGGTAAGACTGGACATCCTTGTACAGCTTCTCGGAGATGGTCTTGTCGAGGATGACGGCGTGCTGGGCCTTGTCCTTGACCTTGCCCTTAGACCACTTCTTCTTTTGCTTCTTTGCTCCAGCTGCGGGCGCCTATGAATTTCACAACATCAGCATCTCTGCATAGCGATCCCGTCTCAATCATGGTCGGCGACGGCGGCGATGGTGGTGGCATACCATTTTGTCTGTGATGTGCTTAGCTTGGTGACAGAGGAGTGGTAGAGGAAAATGGGAATTTTGCCAAAGACTTAGAGTAGCCCTCCCGCTTCAACGGTTTGCCCACTTCCGAATGCACCAGGGCAGCCGAGCCCTAACCGAACGTGGGTGCAGGGTACGTACCTAACTTTTCGCGCGCGCTGATTCGCCCGATGCACCCACCACCAAAATTTCCCATTCCACGCCAGCCCAAGCCCGCCTCTAACTTCTTGAAAAATCACATCTCGACAATCAGTCCCGCCCCAGCACCGGAACACTCGACTGCAAATTAGCCAAGATGTCTGACGGCGGTGAAATCGAGATCGAAAACTCTGTCGTGACCGACATCCTCCCCAAGGATGTTGTCAAGGAGGTCGGCAACGTCAAGCTGTTCAACAAGTGGGACTACGATGTCGAGGTCCGCGACATCTCTCTGACGTACGTTTTCGATACATTGCGAAATTGAGGCGAAATAGGAAGACAGAAGAAAAATCCGAATATTTCGCCAAAGCCACCCCTCGAGGAGAACATGTTTGTGCTGATAGGATTGATCAAATAGCGACTACATTTCCCTGCGAAACCCCGTCTACGTCACCCACTCTGCCGGCCGATATGCCGTCAAGCGATTCCGCAAGGCCAACTGCCCTATCATTGAGCGATTGACCAACTCTCTGATGATGCACGGCCGCAACAACGGCAAGAAGCTGATGGCTGTCCGCATTGTCGCCCACGCCTTCGAGATCGTACGTACCTTGCGCGCCCTCCAGCAAACCGTGTGGAAGAATGACACAAGATTGTCAATTTCCACTTGGGTCCTTTCCTTGCATCTTACTAACAAACAATCCTCATTATAGATTCACCTCATGACCGACCAGAACCCCATCCAGGTTGCCGTTGACGCCATTGTCAACTGCGGTCCCCGTGAAGACTCCACCCGAATTGGCTCTGCCGGTACCGTCCGTCGTCAGGCCGTCGATGTCTCCCCCCTGAGGAGAGTCAACCAGGCCATTGCCCTGCTCACCACCGGTGCCCGTGAGGCTGCTTTCCGAAACGTCAAGTCCATTGCTGAGTGCTTGGCTGAGGAGCTGATCAACGCCGCCAAGGGCAGCAGCAACTCATACGCTATCAAGAAGAAGGACGAGCTGGAGCGTGTCGCCAAGTCCAACCGATAAAGGTTGTGCGGTGGGTACCTGGCTGGATGGAGTGTGTGGCTTTTGGCGTGGATCAGGCATTTTTCAGAATTGCATTTTGCGTTCGGGTCTGGGAACGCGGACATGAATTTATTTCAGATGGCTCCTAGAGTCTGAATATAAAAAAAACATCTGGGCTCAAAAATGGGGCTGTTATGAAATCATGCCTTTTGTGTCTCTAATTTACCATATCTTTTCTTATCTGTGATTATAAGAGAGAGACCAAAACAAAAATGCAACATACGGCATCAAATAAAAGGGAATATCAATTTTTTTGTTTAATTGTGAGCGAGAGCTCTTTATCTGTCTGAAATGCGATGTCTATTATAATGCACACCCTCTCATGTTTCCTTTCTTCCTTTAACCCCCTGCCATTATTATAATACTGCAGCTGGCAGTAACTACGCCAAGAGTTGGATGTCTTTTGGACCAATCTCTAAACGCAGAAACATTCCCACATGAGGGATGCCTTCTTCCCACCATCTGCCCATGCCCTCGTCAACCTCGAATCCCCAGCTTGCCCATACTTTGGCGACCTGTTCTTGCGCATGAACGCAAATTAGACCTCGCCACTGCGGCGCCTCGGCTTCTGTAGACGCTCCCATTTGCTCAAGGCCCAATTCCCTGATGCTCGGGTCGAAAAAGGATGGATTCTTCTTGATCCATTCGAGTGCATTCCTCACGAGCTGGCCTGCAAAGCTGTAACCCCGGTAGTCCTTTGTAACGGCCAATCTCCCCAGCTTGATGTATGGCTCCTTGCCATCATGAAATGTCGTGGGTCGATCATGAACAAACTGACGAGCTAACGGTGCGCTGTTATTGGCAGTTTTTTCCTCCTCGCCTTTCAATACTCCGTTCCAGTAATCTCCTCCCGGCTTAGGATGAGGCTCGTGAGGAAAAGGAACCATCCGAATAGTTCCTACCGGAGTGCTTCGAGTGGAACTCTTGCGCGGCCGCACAATGTCGCCTTCCTCGTTTCTGACCTCTGGCATTTCGGTCTTATTGACGCTAACATAAATGACCCAGTGGCACGATCGCGGATCATCAGCGTCGAATTCGTTGTCTTTAGGGACGTTTTGCTCTTTGACAAAGACCTCTTCGCGAACTTCCATGGCATCGAGGAATGTCTTGGGGATTGTGGAGGGAAGCGACTCTTTGGGAATACCTAGCCGGAACCCTTCGAGATTGCTAGGCTCGAGAAGGCTAATAAAAGGCGTTCCCATTGTGAGTTGCTTAGGGGTTGATGATTTGAAATGCTTGGGTGGTGAATATGAAGAGACAAACGATTGGACGTTGGCGTTTATCCTACAAAATGCGGTATTTGTAGCTTTCCAATTCCGTCTTTAATAGAGGAAACGCATTTAAAAGGGAAGAAAGAACAAAGTTACAAGCTGGTGGTTCTGAAGTGTGGGTCTATAGGAAATTCTTGGAATCTTTAGAATTTATACTACGTGCCGCTACAATGCACGTGGCTTTTTATATTTGTTTGAGTCATAATAGAGCGCAGGAAATGTATTTCAACTTGTAGCGAGAGGAGACGAGAGCGCAGTCACTGGTGCTGGAGTGAAGTGAGTCTGATAGGCCTAAAACGTATGCACATTGTCGATCAGTCCGCTAGCCAGTTTGGAGCTTCATGCCAGTCGAGCTAAAACGGTCCTACGGCGCTGCATCAATTCACTAGGATGCTTTGCGCATGGAAGAACGTGTGTTTGAATTCGTGCGTAAAGCTGTTTTGATTTAGAGAGGTAAAGTCCTACTGTCACTATCTATTAACTAGTTCCAGGCCCTTTAGTTCGGGGTTTGCGCCAGAGGATAGGATACGATATAGATGGAGGTTACCTTAACCTCTATGTAGCCAGGCTAAAATGCCGAGCTCCAATGAGAGCAAGATAGAACCATCTAAAGCAACATATTGATATAAAATCACGGTCCCCATTTACTAACTCATGCTTATGACGTCACGCCATCTTCATTCTGTCATCACACGTGTATCAGTTTTCATGCAGTTTTCCGCGCTTACATGTAGTGCGTGCATATGGCATTTTCGAACTTTGCAGTTGCTATCGTCTCTCTGTGTTACAACTACACATGCGGTACTCTTATCGACAAAGTAGCGCAAGTATTAACATCGCGATGTTGTGAATCAATTTTTGTGTGTTCTCTCTTTCTCGATTTGGCGGTTTACTTGCTCTGCCCATTGGTTGTAGCGCTTCTTTTGGGATTGTGGAGGCCTATGTCGTAGAATTTGCGATAACAATTACACGACAACTCAACACTGAGGCAGCATTGATTACATACACATAAATATAGATATCTTATTCCAAAGGCAAAGATGTTACATCACCATTAATTACTCTGTATTACTATCCAGGTTCCATCAGCTATTGATTTTGTTCAAAACTTATTTAAAGATTCACTGTAACAAGGTCGTCTTCAGGCTCACGGGTAGCACGACCTTGAAACTACAACACTTTAGCCTAAAGCGGTCTGAGCACACCTGGTTCGGCCAACTAACATTACACGTATAGACTTGCACTTGTACGAAACACTACTAATGTAATGCTACAGTACAATGTGAACGTGCATTGTCTGGAGTACATAATCGATAAGCGATGGGTTTGATTGCCAGCAAGGGTCAGGGGTAACAGATCAAAAGATCGACTGCGGAATACGGAGTGCCTAGAGAGATTACAATATGGAGAACAGAAAGGAGACAAGTGCTCCCGGCGGACTGGCTCGATGGGGATTCTAACGCCAAACACCCAGGGTGATCTGCTGGTGAGATAGAGATGCACTTGCAAGACTGAGGCTAGCAATAGCTATGAACTACTATCCGAACATATAAATCATCTCGGGCTCCCAGTGTCGTATGTAATTATGTAACTCGGGGGTTCGCACAGAGCGGAGCTGATAGATGGATTGTTGATGCGAAGTCCGTAGAAGACGTTCTGGGAGTACTTGTATACATCGATGTAATTTGATAAAAAGAGTGGCGCAATAAGGAGTCAAAATGTTGCTGGTGCGCAGCGGCGAGACTTTCCTCCCGGTGTTATCGTGCTTTTAACCGACCCATGGCTTCAGCCAATGCCTGATTGGCAGCACAGAATTATAGTTTGCACCGACAGGAGCCTGCGGCCATAACTGCATGCTCCAATGGAGTCCATTCTGCAACGGCAGCGCGCTCGCCGCGCGAGCTAAGCATGTAGGAACCAACGTGCCTGGCAGCCAAACCTTGTCCGCCATCCACTGGAGAGGCCCCCGTACCAGCTCCCCCAAGCCCCCCGTACAACGAGCCCACCACTGCCTCCTAGCGGCCTTTGCAGCGGGGCTCCGGCATCCACCACCGCTACAACGACCGGCCTCTGGTACCTGATAGCGGCGGCCAAGGCGAGACGAGCCCATGCGCCTCTGTCGAATCTAGAAACACGACATCAAAGCAGGGCCTGGAAATTTCCCCTCGCTGAGCCGTCTGTCACATTTTTTTTCTTGTCTGATAGTTTGAATTACACCTTCGTTTTTGTTCATTTTGGCAAGCCTTTGACGGCACGGGACATCCTGGTAATAGAACTCGCATCTTGCATTCTGATCAGCGTTGGGCGGATGCTTTATTTGCGCTATCGAATCGCTATCTTTCCCGCCGGTGTGCATAATTTCTTCGTGTTTGCTCAGGGGTTCTCGAACGGGCAGCCGCCCATCAACCGGCGTTTTGCAACGAACTGCACGCATCGTTAGCCTTCTAGAAACTTTCCGTCTGCTTCACTTTTCCTTCTCTTGCTGTAGGTCGCGCCGCTGGCCCCAGAGCTTCGCTATTTACTGAGCATTCTCGACCTAGGTTCCACGATATATCCGCTCTCTCGCGCCGAACCTTGAAGCTTGATGCGGTCGCAACTTTCATCCACCAGCGCATTGTTTCGTCAAGCCTTGCCAATCAGCAAGCTGCTGAATTTGACGAAATAATCATCGCTGCTCTCCGCCTCTAACCCACAACATCTTTTTTCAGGAGGCCAATATCCCGAGCTTCAATGCCCTGGCAGCCCCTTCCCCGGATCGCCTTCGCCGTCGCGACCTACCCATTCGAAGCCGCGAGCCCGGCCGACCTCCCTCTCGAAATTGGCGATGAGCTTTACATAATTGAAGAGACGCCAGATGGCAACTGGCTGCGCGGCTACCTGGTGGCGCCGCCCAGTCTGCTTGCCGGCCTGACTTCCGTCAAAGGACAGACATTAGAAGCTCGCGTCTTCAGCGGTATCTTCCCGAGAAGCTGTGTCGAAGTTCGAGAGCTGCTCGGCGAGTCGGATGAAAGACACGATGAAGATTCTGCCAGCGATAGCGGCATTGATGATCGTCCGGGTAGCGATTCTGCCAAAAGCGGCATCACCAATGGCATAGAGCCAATCACAAAGCTGAGCGAGGAGAAGGCTCCTGATTCGAACCATTGGAAGAGATCTTTGCAAAGCTTCACAGCTGATGCCGCCAAGAATCTCTCTGTCCCTGTGCGCCGAGATCCCAATGCACCCCGACCACCAGCGCCCGTGCCGATGCTCAAGATTGGCGATGAGACGCCCACCTCGGCGGACGAGCCGCTTGTCGACGAAATCGCGTCGTGCCTGCGAGAGTGGCATTCGAAATATTTACACGAGCTGCTCCTGTCTCGACAGTATGCAAAACTTGACAAGCTGTCACAACTGGTTACCTCTCTTAATCTCCATCGCCAGCAATTTCTCTATAATGTTCTTACCGCGCACGAATACGACCGACTGCGAGAGAAAACCGTATGGGATCTGGTCGCAGTCAATAAGCTTTGTGGTGGTGAGGTGGTTGTGCGAGATCCGGCATCTCGCGGCAGAGTTTTGACGGCCGATGACTCGATCGTTGATGTTACCAAGCTCCAATCGGTTATGAGCCTGCTGGACGAGCCTCCTCAGGCCACAATCGAGTTGACGAGCTTAAACCACTTATTGCTAGACGTCAAAGGCTTTGCTGGAAGTTCCACTGAGGAGACAGCACTTGTGGCTTACCTTGTTAGCAAACCTCAATATGGAAAGGGAGTCAACCTGTCTGAATGTTTCAGCATTGAGATTCCGGCAGGCGGCTCGATCAGTGGTCTTGCACAAAACACCAGCACAAAGACACTGTTCACAGATCTCTCAGCCCACGATATCGGTGATGCACCGTCAGCTGATTCAGAGCTGTACCTCGTTGTCAAGGTGTTGGGATCGCAGCAAATTTTTATTCCTCAGCCATTGTCTCGTTCTGGCACTGACAGCAGCTTTACAAGAGACAATGTTAAGACCCCTCCGGCGAGTTCAGGGAAAGCTTCTAGGAGAAGTATGATGTGGGGGAGCAAAACTTCACGATCTGCCTTTTCCCGAGGGCATACGATGAAGATGGATTCTGTGTCAGAGGTACAGGAGGGGAGATCATCTGCGACTCGCTTGGATAGTCAGGACGGCAATAGCCACCCACCAAGCACTGCTGGATCTAAAAGCACTGTAGCGAGCGCTCACGAGGCTGGACAGCGTGTTGAGCGTACCATTGGCGTCGGGGTTCTGAAACTCAACTCCATTATGAGACAAGCAGAAGAAGTCGAGCAGGTTGTTAACATATGGTCGCCATCGCTTGGATATTCAAATGACAGGGAAGCGGCTGAGGAGTTTGATTCCTTGATTCGAGAGCTGATTACTAGCGCTTCTGGGCAATACGAGAAATCGAGGAGCGGCGAGCGACTGCAAGTCTCTCTCAGGAAATTTCACCACCCTGATGCAGATGAACTAATCAAAGCCACGCCCACGATTTTGTCGGGCGTATCGAAGACGAACAGGATTGGCTTTGCTGCCGCACCGACCAAGTCAAGATCGGACATCTACCTCACGCTCAATATCGCCGCTTTGGCGAAGCAGCATCTCATATCAAGATATGCAGGCAGCGCAATCAATCTCCCTAGCACGGTTAACGGAGCGAACCTGCAAGTCACCCTGGAAGTCCGTCAGTCTACCGGCGAACGATTCGAGCGATGCATCTTCACATCTTCCAATACCGAAGCGCTTACCACTTTTAAATCCTGTTCTGTGGAAAGAGGTGAAGCCTGGAATCAGACGCTCCGCCTATCACTCCAGCCGAGCGATGTCATGAATGCTCATGTCGTCATGTTTTTGTCAGACATGCCAAATCCTCCATTTGCAATTGCGCATATGCCCCTTTGGGAGGACCAAGCTTTCATTCGCGATGGGCCCCATGGCCTGCTGCTTTATAAAATAGACGAATTCACCTCGACCGCACAGGCAGGACCAACTGGTAAGGGCGGGTATCTCTCTGTCCCTTGGGCACCGCGAGGCAAGGATGACCGATCAGTTGACGTTACGGGGCCGCTTGCCGTGATGTTTGTTGATACCTACCTCTGCAGTACGCGATTTTCTCAGGACAGAGTTATCCTTGGACTTCTCAAGTGGAAAGACCTACCCAAGGATGAAATTCCTTCTATCCTGAGACAGCTAATCTTTGTCTCGGAAATTGAGGTCGTGAAGCTTCTCAGCGACGTTCTGGATGGACTCTTTGGAATCCTTGTGGAGCATACTGGGAATGACGAGTATGAAGACTTGGTTTTCACTGCCATGGTCAGGGTGCTTGGAATCGTGCACGATCGGCGGTTCAATCTGAGCCCCTTGGTTGACCATTATGCGGAAACTCAATTCAATTACCCCTTTGCTACTCCTTGTCTGATTCGATCATTCACCCGACTCCTCAAACGTCCCACGGAACCTGAGACAGCTCGTAAGCTGCGCGCGACTTTCAAAGTTATGAGACACATCCTGAAATTCATCACTCAATCTCGTGGGCAGCAAAAAGCGAAGGAGGCTGGAATAGGAATTAATTCCTCCGCTCAAGGATTTACTAGGAGCCTTCGAAGTATCTTCAAGGCGCTTGACGCCATGATGCGAAATTCGGCACCTGCGTTGGTCGGTAGTCAGACGCTGGCTGTGCAGCACTTCCACACTTGGCTACCAGAGCTCACAGGCCTCTTAACAACAGAAGAGATCCTGCATATTGCCATTGATTTTATGGATTCATGCAAAGATGTCAAGGGCAAGCTCATCATTTACAAACTCTGCCTCATCATCAACTACTCGAAGCTAGATATATTTGCTCATCCAGACCAAAAATCAGCACTCAGCACCAACACCGTACGATGGATCTCTCCTCACTGGGGACACGCTGAAGAAGTCAATGACCAATGGCGAGAGCAGATTCGCCTGTGCTGTTCTATCCTTGCCAGCCAGATTGACTACCTGGGCCCAGAAATCCCCGACCACGTCCCTAAGATTGTCGATTCCTATCTATCGATTCTTGCCTCGCCACAAAAACCTAGAAATAAGCTCTCGCTTCTATTCCCCTCATCATACCCATTCCCCACAAAAGCGATAGATGAAGACCTCTCCTTTGATGAAGCTCTAACTGAGCTATCTGCTCTTCTTGCTGCATTGTCTAATTCTCCATTGGGCATGCAGCTTGAGCTGGCCTCTGAAGACGACTTGACAACTATTCTGGAGAACCTTCTCAAGGTCCAGATGAGCATCTTGACAGGCGAAGCGTTCCCAAGTGGATGGCTAAGTGTGCATATCTATCATCATAAATCAACGATGCGAATACTGCAATACTTGGCTGGCATCCTCTTGGATTCTTGCCTGCCTGACCCTGACGAGGCAGAATCGTTCAACACCGAGCTCTGGAAGCTCTTCTTCACAACTTTGTTAAAGCTTGTAGGAAGCTCCTCACTTGCTCTGGAGACTTTCCCAGAGCAGAAAAGGAGAGCGGTATGGAAGATTGCCGGCGATGTGCGGGAACATGGAGCTGACCTCTTACGGAGGATGTGGGAGGCTATCGGATGGGAAACCACGCCAGATGAACGTGAGAGATACGGCCTTAGCAATATCGGCGGTTATCAAGTGCAATACGTGCCAACTCTGGTTGGACCGATCGTGGGCCTCTGTCTGAGTGTCCATGAAGGTCTTCGTACAATGGCCGTTGAAGTCTTACAGACTATGATTGTAAGCGAGTGGACATTGAGCGAAGATTTATCCGTGGTTCAGACAGAACTCATTGACTCGCTGGATGCTTACTTCAAATCAAATCCTCTTACAGAGAGCATTCTCCAGAAACTGTTTATAACGGAGCTTCTTGAACGATTTCAACCTCTCTCGGAAATTGAGGATGAGCCTCTCTACGCAGCTCTGCGAGACCTTATTGGCACCCTGGACGAATTCTTGGATCTTCTAGTGGCTGTGCATAGCGGTGGTGATGGTAGCGGAGAAGCCTCTAACATTATCAACCGGCTTCGACTCATGGAGTTCCTTCGCGATATGCAGAAGGAAGACATCTTCATTCGTTACGTCCACCAATTGGCAAAGTTACAGGCCGAGTCTAGGAACCACACTGAGGCTGGTCTGGCCCTACGTCTTCACGCTGATTTGTATGAATGGGACCCAATTGGGCAGGTCCCAGCACTGGCTGAACCGGAACTCCCAGCGCAGTCTCCATTCGAACGCAAAGAAAGAATTTATTTTGACATGATCAAACATTTTGAGGATGGAGAATCATGGAGCAATGCCCTGACCGCATACAAGGAGCTCCAAGTCCAATACGAAACCAACATATATGATTTTGCCAAGCTGGCCAGAACAGGGCGGGCGATTGCAACGATATATGAAAGCATTTCCAAGAGCGAGAAGATTACTCCAAAATACTACAAAGTGGTATTTAAGGGACTTGGATTTCCGACTTCTATCCGGGATAAAGAATTCGTTTACGAGGGATCACCCTCTGAACGAGCCTCAGCCTTTACAGACCGTATGCAGGAACAGTACCCGTCAGCTCAAATCATCACTGGTGGTGATGTTGATGAGATGGAGGGTCAATTCTTGGTGGTTTCTGCTCTTACGCCTCATCGAGACCTTTCACATCAATTATACCAGCGACTTCGCGTGCCGCACATTATTCGAGACTTCTTGTTGTCTTCTCACCCTCAGACTTTCTCTGTCACTACCAAGAGGAACACTTCTGGGCCGGTACAGGAGCATTACGCAGAGAAGCTGGTTTTCACGGCTTCTGAGCCATTCCCCACACTCTTACGCCGGAGCGAGATTGTCGAAACTCGCGAAGTCAGGCTTACTGCTCATGAAACCGCATTGGAGCGCATTTCTAGGAAGACACACGAGATGACTCTCTTGGAAAGACGCTTGGCGGATGGCGATGATAAGGTTGCACAACAACTCGCAGATGCCGTTAGCGTTTCAGTTAGCCCAGCTTCAGAGAATAGCGTTGTGCAGTATCGCAAGCTGCTTCCTGAGCCGAAGAGTGCTGAAGAGGGAGCGGATGGAGACGACGACGACGACGATGACGAAGAAGAAGACGACGACGAGATTGAGCTTGATCCTCAAGAAACCGCAATCAAGATGACACTGGTGGATCATGCCATGATGCTCAAGAGATGCTTAACTCTCTTTGCTCGAAACAAAAATGAAGCCATTTCCCGTAAATATTCAGAGCTACAAGGCTGTAAGTGATCTTTTGCCCACACGAGTTACATGGTAGAACAAGGCAGCTAACACCTGGATTAGATTTCGAGGCGACATTTGCACCAGAGATTGCTCTGTTTGCCCCGCCGCAGCCAGTTCGGGAACCCGTCTCAACGCCGTCTCCCACCTGGAGAGGATCAACGCCAGGAGGCGACAAGAGCCCGCAGTGGACAAGCATTGCCGTTCCTGTGAATGGAGTGAAAGCTGAAGAGGCAACGGTCATTCGACAAATTACCCCTCGACAACGCGGTGCCGCGCGATTGAGCTTCCTCGGCGGCAAGAAGAAAGAATCAAGCCCTGGCCAGGAGGGGGCTGATCAAGTCAACGGTAACGGAGGCGACGTCAAAGCCCACACGCGCGGGCTCAGCAAGGACAGTTCTCTCCACAACATGTCGCGACCCCAGGTTGCGGATCAAGAGGCTGCTGGGGACAAGCGAGGTGTCAGCCTGGACCTGCTATCTGGAAGCGGTGTTGAGGCTGAGACGAAGAAGAACAAAAGCGTTCGGAAGAGGTTCAGTCTTCTTAAGCTTGGCATGAAGCACAGCAAGACCGGAGCTATGATGGGGAGCCTAGACGAAGAATAGACGCGATTTGCGACTTTTCGCCCTGGATATCTATCACATGCACATACAACTTACCGTTAATATTACGACGGAACGCAGCGATGAACACTGAACGTTGCTTGCTTCCAACATCTCTTGATTGTTTAATAGAGATATACATACACAACACATACAAGACGAAGGGCGGTAGCGACACACAATGTACGAAGATGATCTAGATCTTTTCCTTTTCAGTCGTTTATTACACCATGTCGAAAACCCTCGATTCAGGGGATGATGCATCTCTTTGTTCACCTACAACTTATTCCCCCTTTTCTTATTTCAAGAGCAATTCGAATTTTCACCGCCCTCCGCCGCCTGGCAATATATACATCCATCGCTTCATCCTTCTTTTAATACTGCTTTGTTTCGAGAAAAGTTTTTCCCACCTTTTGATTTCCTACTCTATATGGCCCTTGGTGTTCTGGATAACCACCATTTTTGGCCGCTCTGCGAATTGGCCCGCCGCCACCACAACTTTCCTTGAAATGTCTTCTTTGTGGTTCTTTCATATATCTCTCGGCATTGGATTTTCTTTTTCGCGGCAAGCTTGGTTACATTGGCTTTGCTCACTTTTTTTCTTCTAAATGGTCTCTCTGTGTTACTAGCTTTCCTTTTTGTAGATCTTGATGATATCTCTTGTTTTTTTGTATGTTAGCTCAGTCTTTGCTCTCTCTCTCTCTGTATTTGTACCTAGTGGAAAAGAAAGATAGGTGGGAGTGAGGAGCATATAAACTGGTTTATTTTTTTTTTTTTTCTAATTTTCAGCTTGCGAGAGTGTAGACACATCGCTTGCAAATGAATATAATCTTATCCTTGTACTAGGAAATCAAATTTGATACCTTACCGTCGTTTCAGGTGTTTATCTCGTCCCATCTCATTGGTGATCGTTCTATGTACAGACTGTGTTGCTAAATCATCAAAAAAGATCCTTAACTCCCCTCCCTAAAGAACAAAAAAAAGCCGTATGATATCGTCAAAAAGAAAAGGAGGTGCTCTATTCTAGCTAGGCAGCTCAGACATATTCGCAAGTAACTGTGTCGTATCGCTGATCTATATCTCAGAGTTAGCCAACTACTCAGCAATTTACAAAATGAGCGTGGAATAAAAGAAAATCACATACTGTTGTACAAGAGCGTGTACGTAGTCGAGGCAGAGAGATACACCGCCTCGATCTTGCAGCTGAGGTCATAGTACATCTGACCATCTTTGCCCTGTCGACGGTTGAGCAGATGCTCGGGGATGTGGCTCACATCGGCCTCAACGTGAGCCAGGACTTGGACATTTGCGTTTCTGTCGATGGGGGCTTCCTCGGAGGTTTGGTCGCAGTAGATGGTCATACGCATCTTGCGGATACGGCCGTGTGCCACGAGGCCTGTCCAGACAAATGATGTGATGTAAGGCTCATTCTCGGAGACGGCATCACCCTGGTTTATCATATTAGCTGGCGGCTCAAGAAAACAGTAGCAGCAGAAGAAAGAATGGGCAGATGAGAGAGAAAAAAGTTAAATTAACGTACCTTGCGGATGAACCACTCCATGGCGTTTACCTTATAATAGCCCTCCATGCCGCTCCAGCTCTTCTTGTCAGCTATATGAGCATGAATTCTGTCATCGAACTTGGTGCGCCACTCTGTGCCATAGTGCTTCCTTGCCTTGCGGTTCTGCACCTTGACCAAGGTGAGAGAATCGGGCGCGCTGTTAGCGAGGCCCTTCATCACAGCACCCTGGACAACGGCTTGCCAGGCATTAGGAGGCTGCATGATCTGGATAGATTTGTCCACAGCATTTCTTAGGCGCTCCTTGAGATAATTGGAGGCGCCAAAGCCACCAACCAAAAGCACAGCGCGGATAGGCACGTTGCTAACAGTGATCTGATCCTTGACAAGCTTGATGACCTCGAGGACGACAGGCTCAAATATCGTCTTCAGGTCAGAGGCCTTGAGCGCATACCGTCCGCGGTTGATTCCAAGGGCTTTGTTGTTAGCCAGGCCGCCCACGGGGATAGTGTATGTTTCATCTGGAGGAGCGGCAAGGGTAAATTGGCGCTTGACCTTCTTTTCAAAGACCTCCATGGCCTCTGCGAGAATTTCGTCGTCGAAGCCATCTTCTTTGCCCAACTTGGCCTTGAGAAACTTGGCAAAGCGCATGTTGAGGAAAGTTGAGCCGCAAAGAGCGCCAGAGCCAGGGGCAGCTTCCTGAACCTGAAGAATAGGCCTCAGTCCGGTAATGGTGTAAGAGATGAGATCAACCGTGCCACCACCGGCATCAACAACAACCACAGTCTCGCCAACCTTGAGGCCGTGAGGATCCAGTCCATGAAGGGCGTAGATGGCAGCAGCTTCGGGCTCGGAGACGAGGTGAATATTGGTCTTGGACGAACCGGCAGCTAACGGGAGGTTTTGAACGGCTTGTTGACATGCCTTCTTGGTTTTATCCTTGGCAAGGTCGCTCCAGATGGCTGGTACGGTGACGACAAACTCTAGCGGGGTGCTCTTGACGACACTCTCACCGAGCTTCTCGCGCAGAGTGTAGAGGAGATGCTCGGTGAGAGCATTCAGATAATCAGCGACAAGCTTCTCAGCATCTCTGCCTCCGCGAGCACCATCATTGGCAACAGCCTGACCGATGTTTTTTAGAGATGGATCCAGGTCGCTATTGGCACAATTTCAGCCAGTATTCCATGTGATTGGGGCTGATCCTGCATCAGGTGGGACGATGATGACTTACAGCTTGAACCATTCTATAACCTCATCTTGAGGAGCAGTAATGGGGATTGAAAATCCCCACTGAGTACCATCCGGGGCATAACGAAGCTTAGTAGGTACTTTGTCTGAAGACTCGCCCTCGCGGGTTGTCTTGTTGATGGGCCATGTGGTGATGGCCGTCCGTCTGTCCGGCCGCTGCGTCTCCGCCCAAGCGACACCGGAATAGGTAGTGCCAAAATCGATGCCGACGATGATTTTGCGATCAGTGATTGAGAGCTTATCAAAATCCATGCTGATCGCGATTGTGGCGGCGTATACGGTGAAAGAGAAGGCGAAGGAAAGTACACTGAGAGGGGCGGATGGGAGTTGGGATCAAACGACAAGCTGAACTGCTGGGCCACTATAACTTATCTACCGAGCGCCAATGGATAGAAGGCCTGGAGAGGTAGGGAAAAGATACAGCTTCGGGCCACAAAGGAAGAAGGCGTACAACATATAAGTGAAGAAGATCTTGGGAAAACAAACTCCAGGCGTCTTCAATGGGGCGCAGCTGCGGACAGTCACTGTTGGGTGATGGGCAAAGTCAAGCCGGAACTGAAACCCCGTGTTCAGGGCTGTTCAGAAGGGCTGCTCCATGGCCCTCTTGTGCGACCTGAGCAAACAAGAGGCCTGGCTTGACGCATTGGCAGACAGACTTTCAGCTGGGCGGGGCTGATGCCTGGCAAAGTCTCGTCACGCCGCAGACGCTGTAGCGGCACTGGGTCGCGGCCAGCCTCTGATCTGCGTGGCGCCAGACGACGTGTTGGCATGGCGCGGATCAGACAAAGTGAGGCGAGAGTCTGCCTTGTCTTGAAGCAAGGAGGATTCAAGATGTAGTGTTGAGCGGGGATGGAGGGGTGTGCTTGTAGACGGAAAGTGAGGGGCTTGCAGATAGTGGCCGCTAGCCCGCGAGATAGCGCCGGCCAGCGAGGCCATTCACTGGATGGAGCGCTGCAGGGTGCCTTGAATGGCGCTGTCAGTGGCTGCGGCGGAGGATTTAGTGGACTCGACCTTGAGCTACGAGCTCCAGCTCTATAAATACTCCGCAGAATGGCCTGACAGGTCGATAATCGCTATCGGTCACCGACGGGCCTGATGATGGAATGGGGGCCGAAAGACGAGTTGGAAACTCTCAAATGATGGACAAACAGGTCCGGATAAGCGCCTGGGAAGCTTCGTTGATACGAATTACTCACTACTACTAGCAGCGTCTAACAAGTGAAAGATAAAAGCATCAAAGTACATGTAGCAGAGGCCGTGAGAAAGCTCAGGCAGGTTCCAGATACGGCGTGCCATGTACGCTCCAAAAGATGCTGAGCTGCCATTACACGGTTCTGCATTGGTAAAGACAGCTGCCCAATGCAAATACCTGCTGAGTGTATGCGGATTTGCCGCCCAAACATGTCGTTTTCCCTACAGCTAGGCCACTAGAAATAAGCATACTTGTGCCTGTTTAGAACCCCACTAGAGCTTGCCGTCTTCATCGAGATGCCTCTGCTCTGTCCAAGTATCCATCTTTTTAATGCTGCTACATGTGCCTGAGCTGATTGGGCACGAGACCTTTGCTACTGCATCTGCCGGACGTTTTATCATAGACGGGAGTGACTTGCAGCAGCAGTAACCCGTATTTTCAAAGCCAAATTCGTTTTCAAAAGCCCAAAGCCAAAGCCAAAGCCAAAAAGCCTCCGAAGCGGGCCGTGAACAGGCTCCCCTCTTTCTGCCACGGCAAGCTACTGAGGCTGAATCCGCTAGTTGCAGACCCTAGCATCATCATCATGAGGGAGGGGGCGTAGCATTAACACTCTCTTGTCTCCAGGCCATGTCAGTGCCCTGCTTGTATCAGTAGCAATGGATGGCAAAGCCAGTTGTGTCCGCCCTGGAAACGACTCCCGCGCTTCAGCCCCAGGCTGTTTGCTGTGCCATTCAGCGAGTGGATATTGACGCTGCCAGCGCCACAGTCATAGGCTCGAGAGCAGACCTGGCATTGAATTTTGAGCTCTAGGGATATTTCCATACTTGTATGAAGCCCATACGCCTCTTTACCGCCGGTTTGGACGTATTCTGATTCCCTCTCACTGCTCTTTGTGTTTTTGAGTTGGGATATAGACCTGTAGCGCTTTGTACATGCCCTCTTTTACAGTGCATCTCACCATGTCTCCCGACAAAGGCCAAGGCCAAGGAACAATTCCCCTCGATGACATGCGAGCCCGCCAACCCAACGGCCATGCAGTGCTGCGCAAGAAAGCGACTAAAGCAGTTGATAAGGCCGATACCGAGGCAAAAGCCCAGGATAGCAAGAAAGAGGCGGATGTGAATGACGACCAGGCCATGTTGGACGGAGAGCAGCACGAAGAGGCTCCCGTCGAAGTGGATGCCGCCGACTTTGCAAAGGACGAAGTCACCGAGGCCTCCATTTCTCCAGAGCTTGTTCCTGCGAGGAGATACAACTTGAATGTGCCGGTTCCATTTCCCGACGGAGCTCATTCCGACGACGACGACTTTGAATTGGCTGAAATGACGAGCTCGATGTACGCAGCAACTGAGGGATTCTCAGGCATGGACAGCGAGGACTTTATGCCTCGGCGACGCCTTTCTAATGGCGATGGAGCGCGTGACGAGATGAGAGAACAGGCGCAGCTCAGACAGCTCCAAGATGCCATCACAAGGCTCACTCTCGAAAAGGAGAGCGCTGAGAGAGAAGCGATCAAGGCCAGACAGCAAATTGAAGACTTGAGGCATCTGCTCAATTCTGACATGCAGGAAATCGCCAAGGACACGGAGTCTCTTGGCGCAGACATGAAGAGACTCAAGGAAGAGAATAATCTCTTGAGAGAAGAGCTCAACGATGCGCAGTCGCACATCTTCAGCCTGCAGCCGTATCGTAAGGACCTCACCCCGGAGGAAGTAGGACGGGTAAGTTGTCCCATATCTTGAGAGGGGGCGACGTTTTTTGCCTATGACAACGATTGCTAATATAAAAGCATATTCACAATCCAGCAATATGATGATTTGGTTGAGTCAGTTCAAGACTGGGTTCAGAAATTCATGGGCTTTTGGTTGGATGACTATGATACTGGTGTTGAGGCTCTTGCCTCCCACGCGCGGAAGAATACTGGAGAAGTTGCAAAGTTTAGGAAGATTTTGCACAAGTATCCAGATTTGATTCACGGCTGCATGTTTCCAGAGACTGATGAAGATATCATTGTCGCTGTTATCATGCGATTTCTCAACGACCACATCTTCCAAAAAGTCCTCTACGGCTCTGCATCAAACTACACCGATATGGTGAGCTTTATCGAGACACAGATGCAGACCGCCGTTGAGCCCAAGAGAGGTAACGTGCCGTCCAATCTCCAAAATTTCATGATGAAGCGACTCTAACAACAATGATTCGTCTTAGACCTGTTTGCTGTTCGCACATGGACCGCCGAGAGTTATAATGCTTTGATGAGCGCTCCACAGTTCAGAACTGTTCGTACTCGGCGCAGCAGAGATCTGACTCTGGGCCTGGCAGAAGTGCTTCGCATATTTTGCAAAAAGGACAAACACTCTTGGTTCTGCCAGAACACGGAAGAGCGCTGCATCAAGCCCGCCATGGCGCTTTATGAAAAGCTTCAGGTGGCCACACACCACTTCTATCTTGATATCCAGCCCTACATTTCATGGAGCGGCACCAACCGCATCGCTCCTTCACAAGAATTCTTCGAGTGCGTCGAGGATCTTGATTGCAGAAACATTCTGCATAACAGAAAGGCCTTCAACATGAACAAGATGGACCCTCGGCCCACAAAGGCCGACATCTACAACAATCTACTCAACGTGTGCACCGTGGTCCCCGCCCTGTACATCCGTCAGATCGGCCAGCGCGATGCCATCAAGGCGCCGTCGATTGTACGCAAGCAGCAGGTGTTGGTGGCCTGGGGTTCTGATGAAAAGAAGGAGAAGTTCACTGAGGAGGGCGACGAGTCGCTGATCCATATGCTCTGCCTCTCCAAGGCGCGGAAGAAAGGAGAGGGCTGGCTAAGCTGATGGGATGCGATACGTGTGTTTACTTTGGACCAGGTTTGTTAACGTAGGGGATTGAAACTTGGAACAATTGATTGATTCATTGACATGGACGCTGTGAAACCACATACCGTATTTTACACGTATGGGAGGCGATTCTTTTGGGCGTTGGCAAGGCTTCTTCTCTTTCGTTGACTGACTCATGCTGTCTTTTAAGTTTCCTTTTCCTTTTCCTCCGTACTCTTTTATTCTTACTGCATATTTTCTTTTCGTTTTTTATCAAACCAAACCTTTAGCATGTCTTGATAGGATAGCTGTAGAGACACTTATGGATTTGCTTTAGATACTATTCCCGTCTATTGGTGCTCCCACGCACGCATCTCGACCACTGTGTCCACCGCTGGATGGTTCTTGGGCTGCCACGTTGAATACAGCTCGCATCCACCGCGCAAATCATCTGATTCGCGACAGCCCTGCGATGTTTCTGCCGATGGGCTGGGGAGGGTATGTCTAGTTCGATGAAGAAGTTCTAGAGCTCCGTGTTGGCTCTTCTAGGCACACTCCATTGCATCGGACCCCCCTGTACGTAGCGAGGCGCACTGGAAGCTTCAAGGGCGCAGGCCACCCGCTGGTGGCGGCGCGCACTAGGCCGCTTTGGCGCTGCTCGCTGGCTAAAATGCACTGCTGGCACTGCTGGCGGCCCTGGGCAGGCGCTATGGCAGGCAGCCAGGTCCATTCAAAGTGCTGGGGCTGCCCGTCTCCGCTGTGTATCGCGAGGCGCCTACCAGCCTCAGCTCGTTTGCCCACTGAGGCAGAGGCAGAGGCACCTGGAAGCGGCTGCGACGAGCTCCGCCAAACGAGCCGACCTGCAGCCTCCATGTTTCTCATCCCTTCCGTCCTTTGTTCCTTCGCACCGCCGCAAATCAGAATTATGCATGTGCTTCTTCTTTTCTTCTTTCAATGTTCCCTTCTTCCAATCCTTTAGTCTATCCAGCCTGCCTTTCCGCCGTATTAACCAACATCAATCTCCTCGCGTCTTCTCTTCAACACCTCTGAATCGATTCTGTGTGCCATCACCGGTATAAGCGCCCAGCAGCAGCCACACTCCTCCCTCCAGTCCCCTGCAGCGCATGTCCGCCATATAAGCCGGCCCAAGGGGGGGTAAAACCGGAATTACAGACCTGCTCTCGCACTCTCGCACACTCACACCTTTCGATATGAGCATGTTTCGCTCCCTCAGGAAAAAGACGGGATCTGTTTTTCGCAAGCGAAAGGACAAGAGCTCCGTTTCCGTTTCCTCAGTGGCTTCGGTTCACAGCAGTAACTGGCCGTTTCAAGACGATCCATACCCGTCGTCGATTGCTACGGAAGAACAGTCGGAGGCGACGATTGATACTTCGTCTCATACTGCAGCGTTGGTTGAAGGGGAGCGCAAACAAGCCGAAGAGCAGCTGTTGGAGGTGCAAGAAAGCAACAACACTGTTGTTGATATTCTTGTCACTGTCACTGACCCGTCTGCTTCTCACACTACTGCTGTTCATATACCAGCAGTTGATACGCCGGCAGCTGATATTCCCGGAGCCATTACACCAGCAGTTAATTCAACCATTGTTGACATACCAGCTGTAACGCTCACAGAGGCTCCAACTGAAACGCCTGCGCAACAAGAAGACCAAGTTGCTGAACAGGAGCCCAAAATGGATTCCTACACCCCAAAGAAATTTGTCCCATTCGTGGAAGCATCAGCAATGAGGAACAACATGTTTGTAAATCCTGCCTCTTCGCATTACGGCATGGTGAACCCCGCCATTATGAGCGGCTTCGGGGATGAAGACGACGACTCGATCTGGCTCGTGGATGATGAGGAGACAGATCCAGAAGCTGAAAGTGCACACACGCCTGAGGCAGATGAGGAAGGGGGGGAAGTTGTGCAGCTAGAAGAAGAGGACTACGAAGAAGAAGGAAGCGAAGAATATGATATGGAGGAAGGGGAGGAGGAAGAAGAAGAAGAAGGAGAAGAAGAGGGAGAGGAGGTGGAGGAGGAGGAGGTGGTGGTGGTGAAAGAAGAGGAGGAAGCAGAAGAGGAAGAAGCCAGCACAAGCGTCTCTTTACCAAAAACAAGCCAATCTCAGCCTCCCTCAGTACACAGCGAGCCCGA
Organism: Trichoderma koningiopsis; assembly: GCA_022985005.1. Classification (NCBI taxonomy): domain Eukaryota; kingdom Fungi; phylum Ascomycota; class Sordariomycetes; order Hypocreales; family Hypocreaceae; genus Trichoderma; species Trichoderma koningiopsis. The sequence continues at coordinate 5,447,542 of JAJPEM010000002.1, forward strand.
GACAGCCCCAATAACTGAGGCACAAACCGGGTTCAGATATCGCATCAACCTTGCTTTATTAGATGACGACTTTGCGACCCCGGAAGAAGACAAAATTCCAGTTCCTACCACATATCGCAGAGGAAAAAAAATTGCTGCTTCCAGCGGCTCCTCTACTCCTGCCATAGGCAACCCGTATGTCGAACTCCTCGAACGGCAAGATTCTGCCATGGCAGAAGCATATCAACGCCGTCTAGATCTGTCTGGCAGGCGTGGAGATGATGAAGCTGATGATTTCAGGTAGGTTTCCTGAAATATAGCCTCTTTCGACGGCATTTCCTACGCCCAACCCCCTTTGCGCTACGGATGAGTACAGAAGGATTGCTTTTACGACGATGCTGTCTTGTAATATTCTCCAAGTCCTCTTCTCGATTCTCGCATGTTGCCCCCTTTCACATACATGCAATTCTTTTCCAACCATTTATCTTCAAGCAGCCCAGATCTATAAGTCCAGTCTGCTGATGCTATCACTATTAGCTTCGGGCAACGATACCAGAGCGATCCAGGGACATCGTCTGTGCTAGTTACGCATCAACGTGTTCCGTCAGACCGTGAGAACGATGGTGATCGCGATTGCTTGATTTGTGCTGATACCAAAGAGGAAATCCTCTTTCCTCGGTTTTCTCCAACGGCATCTTGCACACATTCCCCCAATACATGCCTCGAGTGTCTGGAAAGATCTATCCGATCTGATCTGACAGGCAAGATTTGGACGGATATTCGATGCCCCGAGTGTCGACAATTGCTGGATTATACAGACATCCAGCGCTACGCGGATGACGAGACATTCAAGAGGTATGTATCATAATATCTTTTCCACCCTCCCTCTACAATGGAGCACATCTAGTCTAACGAACCTGCCAAGATACGAAACGCTTGCCCTCCGAGCCGCCATGGCTGAAGCTGAAAACTTCTTTTGGTGCACATCGGGCTGTGGCTCGGGTCAGATACATGATACCGGCCGCGAGCACCCCATTGTAATTTGCCTTCACTGTAACCACCGATCTTGCTTTCATCATAACGTCGCCTGGCACCAGGGTTTGGCGTGCGAAGAGTACGATCAGCTACTTGCTGACCCGGATAACTTTCGTTCCAAGCTTGAAATTGATAATGAAGCGTGGGCAGTCTCGCAAAGAGAGCAACTTGAAGCAGACAGGGCTATGGCTCAAGGCCTGTTGGAAGAAGAAAGAAGGACCAGAGAGCTGAGGGAGAAGAGAGATCGCGAAGAAAGGGAGAGGACGCAGAAGGCAGTCGAGTTGGCGAGGCAGATTGCCGCAAGAAGAAAAGCCGAGGAAGAAATGAGCAGGGAAACAGTTGGGAGGACGACAAAGCCTTGTCCTGGATGCGGATGGGCGATTGAAAAGAATGATGGATGGTACGTACACTGACTCGAACGATTTCAAGGAAAAAGATGAAGAGAAGTTGCTAACTTTTTGATACAGCTCACACATGACTTGTAAGTGGTTCCCCTTGATATTTTCCTCTGCCTTTTCTTCTTCCCCCTTTCTCTCTTTTTTGTCTCTGTTTCAAATCTTAGGGTGCGTACTTGCAACACCACACCCCTCGGTATCGAAGCTCGCCACTCTTCTCTCACTCTAATCAGCACCTGCTATGTAAATGTCTGAAGGAGAAAACCGCTAATCAAAGATCACCGCAGGCATCAAATGTCGCTTCGAATTTTGCTGGGGCTGTAGTTCTATTTGGAGCAATACCCATAGCATCTACTGCCAAGGATAATGGCTGGTAGCTAACTGACTGATTGACATCTTAGGCGCCAAATGCAAACATCAGTTTTGCTATGAATGCGGTGCTGATCATAAGCGTATTCTCGAGCACGATAATACAATTCATAAAGATGACTGCAAATTTCACCCAAACCAACTAAAAGACTTGGATGATATTGAAGGCAAGGAGAGCGATGGAAATGATGAAACGGAATAGTTGTCAAAATGGGGGGCGCCCTGTCAATATACATGCCTGGCATTGCTTGAATCTGATGGCGAAGAAGAGGGCACTATGGATAGCAGGACTGCTTTTCTTGGAGTTGGTCATTAGCATTTGTTTGTTCAATTTTCGGTACACCAAGTAGAAATATATACCCTATCAGTTCAAGAGGACTTATAGTATCTGCTGCATCGTGTCCGTCGATGTCAAACAGAAAAAAACATTCAATGCAGGTTATAAAGCAAAAAAAAAAAACAGGCTTCAATTGTATAAATGACCCAACAGTCTGCTTACACGAGTTTCTAGTCATACACACATCTCACGTATATAGTATATAGCAAACACCCCCCGACTCAAGATAGAACATATCGTATGGTATAGCCAACATCAAATCAAAAAGGAAGTTTCACGCTTCAAAGAGAAGTCAGCTCCTCTAGTCTCCTCTCCATCTCGGGCACCTGCCTCAACTTCATCTCCAGCTCCTCCTTCTCATCCTCTAGTCTCAGACGTCTCTCAGCATCGAGCTTCGTAAACACATAGTTGCCCTGGCCGTCGAATTGCAGGATATGCGTGTGGTATTTCCACAAGCTGCGGCGGTGGCTGACAGTCAGAAGCGTGATGCCGAGAGACTTTGCATTCTCGTACATGACCTTTTCGGTTTCGAGTGTCACGCTGCTTGTACACTCGTCGAGAATGGCGTACTGCGGTTTGTGGTAGAACAGGCGCGCCATGGCGACACGCTGCTGGAGACCGCCGGAAAGAACATCGCGCCACTCGGCCTCGGCATCCCAGCCTTCGGGGTAGAGTTCGACGAGATGCTCTAGGCCAAGGGTGTTGAGAATGGAGAGAAGGTCGGAGTCGTTAACACCTTTGGAACGCATCTGGCGCAAGGAGTCGGGATAGATGATTTGCTGACGAAGGGAGCCACGGGATAGGTAGGGGCGCTGGGGGAGATAGAAGATGGAGGTGAAAGGGGGCTTGTAAACAGTGCCTCCGTAGACAGGCCATAAGCCTCCAAGGATACGGAACAATGAGGATTTTCCGCACCCATTGGGCCCAACGACGAGCAGGTGGTCACCGTGAGAGAGGGAGAATGAGAGCGCTTTGACGAGAACATCGCCGTTAGGCGAGATGATAGGCCTGTTGTACATTCTGTCAGTCTCTACAGTCAAGGTAAAGCGGTAAAAAGTCTTCTGACTTACACATCCTCAAACTTAATATAGTCCTTGCTCTCATGGACTGTACCGCGGCCCTTGAGAACAGCCTCATTGTCCTCTGTTCCAGAGGAAGAGACAAGCTTCTTCTCGAAGTGGCCCATCTGAATGTCATCCATGACGTTGAGCAAGGTGGCAACTCTGGAAGTATATCCAGCCAGCTCCATAATCTCTCTGTACGAGAACATGATTCTGCCAAAGGCATCAGATGCAGAGAGGAGCATACGGCGGTTCGTCACGAAGGCCTCTGTTCTGTCTCCCATGTTCATGACAATCTGACCGGGAAGCTTGACAAAGACGGGAACACTGCAAAGCAGCAGACCCAAAGCACCCCAGAAGTATTTAATGACAAAATCTTCCATAAAGCCATGGTAGAAGCGTCGTCGAAGGATGTAATTCACGTGCTTGATAAGAGTAAAGTAACCCTTGTCTAATGTGTCCTTTTCTGCGGTATGACCGCCATATAAGGCAATTTCTTCGCTATAATCGATCAAGCGAGAGTGCTGGAAGCGGAATTCTCCCTCCAAGCGAGCTTCGTCGGCGACATACTTGCCAAAGGGTGGCGTCAAGACGCGCATCAGGTTTGCTGAGAGCTGAACCAATAGCGTCATGAAGATGACACCCTCGCTTCCAACGCTCTTGGATAAAGTATAGGTGTAGATGGTCTAATAAGGGAAAGGGTATTAGCGATATGCACTCGTTCATTCGGGATCGATAAGACGAGGAGATAGGATTGAACAAACCATGTCGAGAGCTGGCTTGGCAAGATTGCTGTACAGCTCTGCCAGACTATTGGAGAATTTCGAGACATCAACAGCAATCAATTGGTCTGGATTCTTTATCCGATCATCGAGCGCCGAGATTCCATAAAAGGTCAATTTGGATAAGTATTTATCGTGTATATGCTGTGTTAATCTCGTCCGGTACTGCAGAGAGAGCTCGGCTTGATGGTAGGAAAGCTGCAAAGCGAGATTCTGGTTAGCCCTTGTTCCGGTTGAAAGGCAGGCAAAAAAGAAAGTTCATTACCATTGAGTTTGTAAAGGTTGCGGGGACAGCAATCAACATCCACCAGACAATGCGCTTCAAGAATTCCTTGCCGTTTCCCTTGACCAAAGCCTTGACGATGGCTCCGTCCATTTCTGCAACCCGAACGCTGATCAAAGTCCTCAGCACGAGAAAGAAGCTGTGGCTGGCCAGCATCCTCGCCTCTTTGCTGCGCCAGCCGGGCACCACGATCTTGCTCAGGCGCATCAAAGATCTGAAGAACTCGCGGTTAAGGGCGACCTTCTTCCTGGGTGTTTCCTCGGTCCCGGCAGTTACGGTCGCTTGGCGGGCAGCTCGCTGAGCGGCCTCGCGCGCAGAGGCGGCCTTTTGCTCCGAGATGGCATGGCGAATGCGATTGGCGAGGGCAACAAAGAGGGAGATCCAGATGGCACGTGAAATGCGCGTTCGGTGCTTGACGTACAGCCCTGTGAGATGGGCGATGATGCCGCGAAGGGACTTGTCCTTGGACAGGGCGAGTTTCGACTGCCAGGCCATGGCTGCGGAGGAGATTCAGCGTCGAGCGCTGTCCTTTTTCTCGTCGATGCCGGCCAGGAAGAGCTCGTGCCCAGCGTATCACCTAGAATCGAGGGTGCAGCGCATCGGTCGGCCTCGAATCGTTACGGCCTCGGTTATGGCGGGCGAGGAATGCTATGCTCAGGTTTGTGCGGTCGCCGCGCCTTCTGAGATCGTGGAAGCTTGTTCAACACTCTGAATGATCCAGGCTGCGGGCTGCTGTCTGCGCTTCAACCGTCACAGCAGGGACTTGATTCCCAGCCTGGTGGTGATGACATCAAATGTCAAAAGCTGTATTACGGAGCAGAGGTGACGCCGGTACCTGTAAATAACGACGAGGCGCCCGAGGGTGGAGTTGCGTTTACTGGCCTCGGCCTAGCAAGAGCAGATGCGGCACTGCTTCCCCAGACTCGCGCGCCACAGCTCCAGCTAAGCGAAGAGCCCCGGCATGTGATTGCAGGCATCAGCCACAGCAGAAATGTAGCGCGAACAAAGCATCAGCCACACTCGTGGGGTCTCAACTTTTTTTTTCTCTTCACTCTTTATCGCGGGGTGGCGACGAGTGTCATAACTGATAAACTTGCTCCTTTTACGATAAAGTCCACAGACAGACCAGCGCCGCGACAGATACCGTTGTTACCAGAAACTCTGCAGCAAACCGTAAATATGGCCGATGAAGAATATACCATTTACGATGAGATCGAGATCGAGGACATGACCTTCGACGAAGCTCAACAAATCTATCACTACCCATGCCCTTGCGGCGACCGCTTCTCGATCAGCATCGACGACCTGCGCGACGAACAAGACATTGCCGTGTGCCCGAGCTGCAGTCTGATGATCAGGGTGATATTTGACCTGGTTAGAAATACGCAGAAGAATCTGTTTCAAGATGAGAGATCGGCTAACGTGATACCAGGATGATCTGCCCAAGCCTCCTCCTACCAGCAACTCTGGAGGCCAGATTCCCGTCGCTGCTTAAGTTATCGCCATAGATGCAAACTTTTCTAGGCGAGAGTTGAATCCTTGTGCCATGAGAAGCGAGATCAGTACCCAGCCGTCTCCGGCGCCGTTATGGTCGCCCTAGCGAGGGTCTTCAGATCGACAGGCCACCCCACGTCGCATACGGCAACGTCTACAAATAGACGACGATCATTTGAGAGAGACGCCGTGACGTCGCCTCAAGCTTTTCACCTATTAGCGAAAGAACATGCCCTCCGGACGAACTTTTCAGACATCTATCGGTCGCTCAGAGACATAGATTCGCTGAGCAATTTGTAAGAGTTCGGCTTATAAGAGCTGCAGTTCGTGGCTCTAAGCTTTACGAAATGGATGTTGGATAAATCAGTGGCCGGCCATCCCACTCGAATCTTAACCGCAATTTATTTCATTGCAAGCATGATTATACCTTTCGGCAGACTTTATAAGCATAATCACTACGGCTTTACCTTAAAAGGCTTTCCTTACCAGTCACGTATCAAGTGCTATGCAGCGAGACCACCGCTTGAATAAGCGTGTATATGTGTGTGAAATTGCGAATTACAATTATTCTATTATTGGTATATACTCCAGTCCGTCTAAAGGTGGGTGGACACTATGGTCCGTGGTATCTTTGTTGGTTTTTCTTCAACGCCAGTGTCCGGCCTGGGACACAAATCTATATGTGGCGCGCATATCGTCCAGCGTCATTATTCATAACAGCCTTCTCGCCCTCTTCTATAACATGATCAATCCCATTATGCAGAATCCTATCAGCCCAGCCATGGAGCTCTGCATCTGTTGCGGAATAGCGCCACCGGTTACGTGGCTTGTGGGTGTTGTCGTGTTCTGCGACTTTGTAGGAGCCAGACTGCTAGCCAAAGTAGCTTCATCAACGTTAGCATGAGAAAGCTCAACTCGAGAAGACAAAAGTTGTTCCTTACTGGTTGCATTCGGGAAGTCGAAAGGTCGCGTAACGCTGGTGGTGGAGGCAGAAGATTCGTCAGAACCGCTCTCCGTCACCGTCTGCACTTCTGAGCTCGTCCAGCCTGACGACGGTGTTACAGATGCTGAGACAGTGGGAATGGTAACATCCTCTGTGTGTGAAAGTCCGCTCTCGGTCCCGACGAAGACATGCTGTGTTGTCGATACGCCAGCAATAGTTGTCGCGCTTTCGGGGAAAATGGTTGCTGATGCTGATGCTATAGCACTAGCAAGGACGAAGAAGTGTGAAGAGCGCATCGCTATCGACTTTCGGGATCGGGACGCCGAATCTTGGCAAGATGTACAGGTATGCGGAGATACAAATGGATCCGAGATCGCAAAAGACAGCACCAGGCTGACGGCAAAGAAAAGGTGAAGCAAGGACTATAACGCCGACAGAGCCATACAAGACAAGGGCGAAGCGATTGCTCAACCAGGAAACTGTGACAAAAGACAACTGCGGCTGCGGCTCGCGCTCTTTTAACTAGAAGAAACGGGACGAGGGCTCGCGCATCGTGGAGAGAAGGCTGCTTCTTCGTCGCGGACAAGGCGACATATAACAGTACCGCCTTGTGCTCTGCAGGTATTGCGACAAGGAGCTACCAACAATCTAATTACGCCCAAACCCGCGAATTGCGACCAGCGAGGCTCCAATTTGGCGGCCAAAAGTGGCTTGGTCTAGCTGCTTAATGTCGCAGGGGCCAGGATGCTTCATGCTAGTTGCGCGTCGACGACCCATCCGGCGATCCATCCAGGAGCGGCCAGCTGACAGCGTGGACGAATAGCGTCCAAGGCCTTGTCATGAAATGGCCTCCAAGTTGGACCATTCGCAAATGGGAGTGCAGCAGGCTGCGCAGCTTCATCCCGTTGCGTCATGAAACTCGATGGAGCACACACAAAAGATCGACTGCCGCCTCAGCATTAGTGCAACGACGGTTTTACTGCGTGGGAGGAACTCTGCCGCCACACAAAAGGGCTCGCCGTGTAAATGATAACCCAGTTCGACGCAAGGACACACCGACACCGACAGCGCCTTGCCACCAACAAGCGGTATACATGCTAAAGAGCGAGCCAATCTCTCACTACGGAAAGCTAGCCCAGCAGATCTAGCGAAAGGCAACGCGGGAAAAAATGAGAAGAGAAAAAAAACTAGTGCTATCTATTAGAGGTCCACATCGATAGACGCTTGGACTTAGCCCCTGAGCCGGCAAAAGAACCACCTTCGTTGCGGGCCATGGAATTGCAACCACTTCGCTTGCCTGGCAAGCGAGCCACATTGTTCTTCTGAGCCGCCGCCGGAGATGTGTTAATGCAGAATAGCCACTGACCCGTGGGGAGATGTTTCTCTGTTTCCACGCCAAAAAAAAACAGGCTTGGACAAGCATGCCCCGACCCATGTCCACCGGGAATGCTCAGAAAGGCCTAGGACGATGTGATGGGATCCGTTTCTCAGAGGGGGCTACACGGGGGCACTCCTAGTCAAGGCAGTAGGATGCTATGTACAGCAGGTAAGGATTCATCACACATCATCGAGACGTGAGCACAGGCATCGGCTGGCGTACCACTGCTTTGCGCGGCTGTGGAGCCTCCTCTGTGCTGTGCAGCCCACAATGGATATGGCGACGACTCAAGCGTTGCCCGCTCGAATCGTCGGCTTAGTTGAACACAGTGTTGTGTGCTCTAAAGAGCAATGTTGCCGAATGCCACCGAATTACCACAAAGACTTGTCAAGTAACAACATCTCTTTGATTTGCTGTCGATCGCATTTTTAAGCTTATTAAACGACGAAGGATCATGAAGAACACGTTCCTTTACAAAGCCGTCACAATATATGCATGGTATTAGTAAAATGGGCTAATAGGACGAACCCACCATGCAAGCACAGCAACAATGTAACGGCTCACGGAGAGTACCGAAAACGTACCAGTACGACTCTTGTACCTACGCATAGACAGACCGAGGCTCCCCTAGTGCGTTTGCCCTCGTGCAACTACTAACAACCTGTTATTGCCAGCTGCTAGCTGCAGTATTTGGGGAAACCCATTCTCCGGAACATTAATGCAAGATGGACCATTTTTTTCTTTGCTATATTTTTACACTTTATTCCCTCTTTCGTTAAATCAAAAAAGCACAAGCTTTCTGACTAGGGAAGAAGGGGGTTAGAAAGGGGTGGCGTCGCTTAATCAAGAAGCGGCACCTCCTGAGGAGCACGCTTCGTCTCTTTCTCTCCACACGGACACACGCGGTCAATTGCCGACGGCCTTTTTTTTCGTTTCGTTGGAGAAATACCATGAAGCCCCAGGAACTACCTAAATTCGTTCGGCGCTTCTAGAAAAATGGCGTTTTGGGGATTTTGCCATCCATCGATGGTTGGAATACGTCCATAACCCATACACCGTATTAACAACTGCAAAGACGGCGAATGATGCACGGTGAACAGTAAGGGTTCTGGTTATCTGTTATTTCTGTTGAACGCTCTGTTGTGCAGCAACAGTAAAATCAACCTGGATGGAGTCCCTTAATTATTAGTGATCGGCGGTTTATCCTACAACTGAGTGATTAAGCCGAGTACAGTATGTCTACACCGCAAGAAGCCGTAAGCACGCATAACAGCATGTAGAAAGTATCAACAACAAGTTTACTGAATATTCATTGTATTCTCTCTAAACTGTCTCTCTCTCTAGAGCATGTTTTACTTTATTCTTTCTTTTCGTAGCAACATTGCAAAGAAGCAATATCCTTGCTCCTCAAACTTTTTAAGCCTCCACATTCTCAAAGAAGAAAGTAGGCTGACCAGGGACCGCATTCTCGGCAACAGGGACTGATATTTCCACCTCCTTACCGTCTTCGAGTCTAACGCCCTTCTTACCGCCTTCCTCAACCACCAGGATCTCTGCGACTGACAGGCCAGACGTTCGCTTCAGGCCGGGCACCATCTGGATCAACGTCTCCTTCTCATCGAAAGCCAGCTTCTGCTCCAGGACGACGCTGGCAGGCTCACCGGCCTGCAGGCGCTTCTTCAGGCCCTGAACAAAAGGCATGGCCTTCTTCATCTCGCCCAACTTGCCAATCTTGCCGTTCAATGCCTTATCGTCGACGGACTTGGTCGCGGGGTTCCACATCTCCTTCAGCAGATCAATGTACTTGGCCTGCCAGGCTGGGAATCTGGCAGCCATGTAAATGGTCAACTTCTTGGGCTTCTTGGGGTCAAAGGCGATTTCCTTGCCCTTAGCCTTCTTCTTCAGCTGCTGGCCCTCAGCAGAGTTGATGTTGGAAGCGGTGCTTCGGACGTATTCTCGCTTAGCTGACAGGGCAGCGTCAACGGCCGGCACTTCAGGGAACCTGGCATTGTGGATAGTGGAGTCCTTCTTCAAGACTTCCAACCAGATGTATTCAGACCAGTGAGGGGCGATGACAGCCATCAGCAGGGCTTGCAGCTCAATGTATCGGAATACCAGGTCCTTGTGCATCTTGATACCGCCGGCAGCACAAGCCTCGCGGTAAAAGTCACGAGCACTGGTCAGCTCATACAGAGATGCCTTGAGGGCCAGCTTGTAGTTGGTTAGGCCATATTGCTCAATGGCTTCCCTGGCACAAGCATTCAGCTCATTGTTGAAAAGACCGTCCTGGAAGTTGTTGATCTCGCCAGTTCGCAGCTCGTTCTGGTCCTTGACCATCTCCTCGCACCACTCACGCAGAGTGAATAGACGCAGAATGTTGTTGTCGGCAACATCTTCCTCAAAGTTGGCATCACTGACGCCGTCGCCAGCATCGGCCAGAGCAATACGAGAAGCATCAGCGCCGTATTTCTCCACCATTTCTTTCAGTGTCATGAAGTTGCCCGTGCTCTTGGCCATCTTCTCACCGTTCAGCATCAGATGGCCGTTGGCTCGGACACCACGGGGCCAGTATTCCGGCGGGAAGATAGCCAGGTGGATGTACAGGAAGAATGTCAAGTGGTTAGGGATCAAGTCCTTTCCGGAACTACGCAGATCCAGAGGGTAGAAGTATTCGAATTCTCGTCGCATGCTCTCCAAAGTCTCCCGGGGGATGCCCGAGCTGGAAACAACATCATCTGTGATATCGCGGCGGCAGAAAATGGCGTCCCAAACCTCATCAGTCATTTGCTCGGCGCCAACGTTGCCAATGCCCTTGGTGCGACCGAACAAGTCCTTGTGCAGGAAGTGGGCAACGGTATAGTAAGCCATGTAGATGGTCGAGTCACTCAAACTCTCGACCAGGAATTGCTTGTCCCAAGGCAGTTTTGATCCCAGGCCGAATGATCGAGCACAAGCCCACTGGTTCAGCCAGTTCAGCACACCCTCAAAGCCGTTCTTGGTCTCAGGAGCCCAAGTCTCCAAGCCCTTTCCATCGACATTGTCGACCCATTTCAGGGCAGTCTCCCTCCAAGACTGCTCACCGTAGTCCAGGTACCACTGGTCCATCAGTGAGACGATACAGTCATCGCCAGATCGGCTGACAACCTTGCGCTCGGGTTCTGAGTAGGCAAAAGCCTCGCCAGCCTCGATCAACTGAGCCCTAACCTTGGGCTTGGCCGTCTCGACCTTCTCGCCCTTGAAGTCACCAACCTTTATGATACCCTGGTAGAAACCTTCCTTGTATGCCAGTTCTTTGGCCTCTTCCAGCTGCTTGGTATCCTTGGGTGAAGCAATCTTCAGCTTCTTGACCAAAAAGGGTGCGCACAGGTCTCCGTAGGATGGAGTTTCAATGATGGGGTGAATCTCCAGCTCGGCCCACTCCTTTTTGATTCCGTAGTAATCAGCCTTCTTTGCCAGCTCAGTCACGGTTGCGAAATCATCGGGGCTGTCTGAAGGAACAGAGGTGACGACACCGGTACCCTTGGTGGGCAGGACGGTTTCCATGGGCAGAACCCTGACTCCCTCCTTGTGCAGCGATAGTGGGGCGTTGACCAGAGTTCCAACAATGTCAGAGCCCACAAGGTCAGCAGCCTTCTCGATGGAGCCTTCCTTGGAGAAGATGCCCTGGTAAGCCATGTTACGTGCGGCTCGCTCAGTGATGACAAAGTAGTTGTTGTCATCAACCTTGAACAGGCCGTAGTTCAGCTTGGGGCCGACGAAACAGCAGGTTTGTCCGTACATGGTCTCGGGTCTCAGAGTAGCAGGCACCAAGAAGACGTTGGCGCCATCAGGGATCTTGCCCTTGATAGCCTCAGCAGCCTTGGGAGCCCACTCCAAAACCTTGAGCTTCAGAGCAGTGTATTCCTGAGGGTTAACAGCTTCACCCTCCGAGCGGTCGTGGTCCATACACGGCTGGCCATCCTTGATAGAGTAAATTGTATATCGCTTGCCAAACTTGATCTTGTTCAGCTCCTTTAGGCGGTTCATCTGCCATCGAATGAAGGCATCGTAGTAAGGGTTGGCGTCGGTTGTGACGAATGATCGTCGCCAGTCGATTCTTGAGCCGAAGCTTGTCAAATCTCTGATGGCCAGGGGAGGGAAGTACTTCAGCCAGTGCTGAGAATCAGCAAACAGGTGAATCTCCTCGGTAGGAATTCCAATGGCCTGCATGATCTGGAACTGATACTTCATCTTGACGGTCTTGGCATTGGCCTTGCTCTTGTTGGTGGTGAACTTGGTAACATCCTCCTTGGTCTGCTTGGCAGCGGGCTTTGGCTGCTCCTCGACAACAGCCTCTTCCTCCTTGTAGCCAGAGAAGTCCTCACCAAACAGCTTGATCTCGTTGACTAGCTTATCGGCGCAAGCCTTGATGGGCATACCAGTGCAGTGGAAGCCCATGGGGAAGAGCGCACGCTTGCCCTGCATTCTCGCCGTGCCCGCGGCGAACTCGACCTTGGTGGCTGAGAAGGTGTGGCCGGCGTGGAGAGTACCGTTCATGTAAGGATAAGCCATGGTTCCGAAGAACTTGGGTTGCTGCTCTCTCAGCTCGGCCGGAGAGATGGAGTGGAAGGGCACTTCGGTCGTCGTCGGGGCATTCGTCTCGAAAACGCCGTCCTCGGCCCATTTCTTCTGGTACTTCTTCTCGACGACAATCAGAGTGTCGCGCTTCTCGGTCTGGTAGTGGTCAGTAGATGCGATCAACAGGAGAGCATGGGCACTTTATAGTCACGTACTCCCTTCAATTCCTTGGTCTTGGAGACTGCCAGGCCCTCCATGGCCTTTGACACAGAAGCCGCTGCCATATTGCAATTCCTCTTGGTGTCACGATGGAAAGGTCGAAGTGTTTTTGAGGTCGAAAGAATAGCCTCGAGAGGATTGGCTATCTTTATATTTCTTCCGCGAGTCTACCCCCTTCTTGTTGACTCACTCGCACAGAGAAGATACGATTTGGTATTTCCTCTGTGGGTTTGACTCACTTGCAGCAGGTCAGGATTATTTGGCGGGGGTTCAGTTTCGGAGGGGTGAAAAAGGACCTATCGCGGGGCAACTTTTTTTCGGCCAGGAACTGTGGCGCTGCCGTGAGGCGGTGCAGTGGCTGCCCCGGCTTTTGTAGGCATTGACTGTAGCGCTTTGGTACGCAGCTTTTGCTAGCTCCAAAACAGCGTCATTCAATGATCTGATATCTCAAACACCTCCGATATTGATTGACAAAGGGAGTCATCTTTGCTGAAGCAAATCGTTTGACAATGTTTCCAACGCTCATCAGAAGAGCGGCTCAATCAGCGAAGGAGTCTCTTCCCAAACAAGTTCCGTTCAGCCTCGCGAGTAATCCTCACAAGGCTCGAAAAGTATGGCCACCTGACTTCAAAGACTTGACTCATCAGCAACAACTCCGGTTTGAGAAGAAGTACAAGCGTCGCGTCGCCCTCGCAAACCGCTCACCGAGATGGGATAAGGGTGTAAAGTATGCGCAGCTTGCCACAATGGCTGGTTAGTATATGTTTTGCTCACAATGAGTGTATGGCACGTAATATACATGAGACTAACTCTCTGAATAGCGGCGATGGTATGGCTCGTATTCTTCTCTGAGTTTGAATGGTGGGGACAAAAGTATAAGCCATCAGAAGAGGTTTGTCAAAAACTGCAAGAACACCTGTTTTTCAGCTCACTTACACGAATCTTAGCTACGAAAGCACGCAGTCAATCTCTTCGGCGTGTTAGATCCCGAAAAGAGATATGAGCGCCGGAAAGATGCGCCGGAAGTGAACCCGTCGCGAGGCTCCGATTCGAAATGATTTGTAGGATAAAGATATCTGCCACTGGACAAGTGTAATATAGTATCTTGTATATAGCCAAGGCGTTTTGGTGTTATACCCGTATTGGGCAAAGGAGTAGACGAAAAAAAATGTATGCATATGCTGGTTATGGTTTATAGTTCTATCCGACCCGTCTCTTCAAGCTCAGTTCAAGGCTGCAGTGTCATTGTTATACCCTTCCTGTCCATGCAAAGTTGCCTCCAATACCCATTCCTGATCCAATAGTGCTTCGCCCCTCATTCACCGGCCGTTTAGCAACTGTTCCCTGCGCTCTGACACCAGAAACAATGCGATCGAGACTCGTCTCTATCACAACTCCTCCTATAATCATTTCCGATAAGGTCGCATGTAGCGTTTCAAAGTTGAAGATGAGATCAAGCTCGCAGACGTTCTCAAACAACTTGTCGAGCGCCTCGACGTACACTTGTATTAAGTCGATCAACGCAAGGGGAGATTCTGTGGCGGTAGAGATGATGATGAAGTAGAGGGTTGCGTAGTTGCGGTATGTCACCAGCGAGGGGACATCATTCTGCTCTTCGGTCGAGCTGTGCGATGTGCTGGAGGCGGCGAGAAGAGGAGGCAGAGGCAGAAAGTTGCAAGAGCCCGACGGTCGATTCGACACGAGCGTGAATATTTCGGATATCAGGCGCTGCTGGATGCTGGTGTCCTGTGATAAGACGGATGCTGAGTCAGTGGTTTGCTTTGAGCTTTGCATGAGCTGATGGGACCGCAACGCACCAGCTGGGTGTAGAACTTGGTAAGCCGAGGCTGGCCCTGGCCATTGAAGACCAAAAATGCGTTAATCATGGCGGCGGAACGAGTCTCATCATCGCCCAGAGACCTGTTGGCGAGATGGTGATGGAAGAGAGTGCTTGGTGGGGCCGATACAGGTGACGAGTGTTCTGCAGCTCCAAGTGACGCTGCCGAGAGGAAATGACTAAGCAAAAGGAACTTAGTTCTACTTAAAACTTCATACAAATGGAAGAGTAATGAAGGTATCTCTAAGTCCTCGCTGCTGAGCAGATGCCGAGCCCCAAGTATGGGGTACATGCTATGACGAACCTTTTCAGCTTGTTCCAATTGGCTTCCATCACCTAAAAGATCTTAGAGCTCAAAGCTTCTTCAGCACCTCTCTCTTTTTTTCCCGTCGCATATTCTGCCACACTTACGGAGCAATTGACTCCAAGCTAGAGCGTATTTTACAATCCGCGACTCCTCGCAGCTTTTCAAACTCCGAATGCGCATTTGATACCTCCATATCCACGACTTCCTCTCTCTCACCCCACCAATTTCCAATATGGCATCATCAAGCATCTCGAGACAGGCCCCTCGCCTGCTCGGCCGAGCAATGCGCAATCCCAGGATGGCGACCTCAAGCTTCCGCGCTCTTCCCAGCATCTGCCGCGCAGTCACTCCCTCAATTTCTTCGCACCGACGACAATTCTCGGCGCAAGCGATCTTGCGCAAGGGCATCATGCCGGATACTTCTAACCCGGACAAGGCGCCTACCGGCAATCAGATAACGTTTGTTGCCGCCGAGCTCTCCGACGAGGAGTACCATGATCTCTCCAATGAATATCTAAACGACCTCCTGGAGAAATTCGAGACTCTCCAGGACGATGGCTCTCCAGTTGATGTGGAATATTCAGTTTAGTCACATCTTCTCCATAATCTTATCCAATAAGCTTTTGCTAACCAATTTTTCAACACAAAGTCCGGCGTCATGACCATTACCGTAGCCAACAAGGGCACCTACGTGATCAACAAACAGCCCCCCAACAAGCAGATCTGGCTCTCATCGCCTTTGTCCGGCCCCAAACGATACGACTTCTGCGTTGCCAGCGAGGGGCAGGGAGACAAGGAAGGTACGGCACTGGGGACGTGGATATACTCACGGGATGGATCGAGCTTGGACGAACTTATACACAAGGAGATTGAAGTGGATTTGTGAGCCACCGGATAGCTGAAGAGGGCTGGAAGGGCTGGCATTGGCAATGTTTGGCATGGAGTTAGCGGGGCACGTGGGACAGAGAAGACGACGATAGAGGATGGCCAGCGATAAAGATGGAGAGCAAATGATCTCTTCCACTCTGTAATACTAAATATAAGCAAAATGTTCATGGCCTGATGGCCTTTTCTTATTTTCGTTAACTAATCCGGTAGGATTTGCTGGTCCGTGTGTTATGTTGCTCATGTGTTATCCCACGGCCATCAGCTGTCTTTCTTATATCTCAAGGCAGGATTCTTAACTTCCAGCGCTGCTCATCGTAAACAGAGCCCCATGCTCTTATTCAGCATCGCAACAGTCATATTATAATGCTGCATCGCATCCTCTCGTAGCTGTCTCGCATCAGGCCTGCAAATTTCATCAGCATCAACTCTCATCTCAAAGCTCTTCATTTATTTTTCACAGCTCCCCATGAAACAAGGTGAAGGAAAGGTAAATCAAAGTATAAATCAGATATAAATTGAGATAGGTAAAAAGGGCCATAAACTCACTTCATCTTCGTCTCATTCAGCGCCCTCTTCCAAGCCCTTGTCCCCCACGCCCGATCCAGCCGCACCCTGATCAAGTTCTTCAAAATCTTATGCTCCAGGCCCCTCTCCTTGGCCGCCGCCTCCAGGAACCACACCGTCCTCTTCACGCCCTCGCGGTCCAGAGCCGCATTGCGCTCTCGGAACGCCGCCCGGAGCTGATCCCGCGCCACGTATCGCGCCGGCGCCGAGTACTGCACGGCGCGGAGGAGGCCCCGGTAGAGGTGCCGGTAAGCGTGGGCTATGTCTAGCTTGGAGGGTGCTGCGGTTGTCATGACGTGTGTATTGAGCCAGTGCTGTATTCAGTCCTCATGGCTCTTGGTCATGAGGCCTGGTTTATAGAGCTTGGGAAGTGTATGACAGAGGGCATATAGCTAAGCATACCTATGATGCGAAATCTTTCGATAAAACTGAGCGCCATACTGTATTCACACTGTGTATTTTAACGCTTCATGCACGGAGCACCTTGTTTAACACCATCTGATGCTGCACATCTTCTAAATTCAAAAGACAAAGGCGTTTTAACAAAAGAAGCAATCGCTTGAATACTACTCACAACTTCGCTGTTACCAACTATTCATCAATTATACAGATAATATGTTTTCATGCCAACAACAGTGCAGGTGAAATCCCATCTTGTCTCAACAGCTCTCAAAACCTCTTAGGTTAGCTTAAGATATTCTCAAAAGCTAATACGGCCATTTATCTTGCAAATTGTTATGCTTGTTGCTCTCTTCTTTAGCATAGGTGCAGACTATGCAGCTAATATCCATCTTATGTACCATAACCAGCCATCTTATGCTGGCAAGGAGTTCTAGGCCCAAGTTCTATACCTATTAGAACGACAAGCATGGCATACATGCTTCGCTCCGCTATCTATGTGCCCAAGAAAGAAATTCAAATGAAAAGAAAATATCTATAGAGGTACTCCAAGAAAAATGAAATCGGCGACCCCACGTTAGTTGTCATTGCGACCCTCATCTTCTTGGCCGATTGGAGCATATCGCCCTTGGCCGCTGTTCGAACTGCCTGAACGGCCGCGATTAACGACCCTTGATAACCATCCACCAATGCTTCGGTCGTCGCCGCCACCGCTCTGGTTAGGCTTGCTGTCATTACCATCGGGAGGGTCAAGGGTGAGGCCTGGGATGGGTGTAGTTGAGCGGAATGGCGTACGGCTGGATCCAATGGGCGATCCTCCTCGGATGAGTGAACCGGTTTCTGCATGGATAGAGGGGGTAGCTACGGTGCTGGCGTCTCCGAATAGCGAGTCCATCTCTTCGAGACGAACACCACAGGTCTCTGGGTAGACAAAGTAGACTAAAAGGAATGAGGTTAGCAACCAGTCAAAGGTTTGAGGAGGGACATGGGAGTCATGACTATCGCGAGCGACTTACCAATAATAAAACTAGCAACACAGAAGAAGGCATGGACGAGATACAAGCGCCATTTAATCCACTCCTGCAGAATTGGTGTCATTTCTCCAACGAGCCAGTTGAAGGCCCAGTTCGTGGCAGTCGACAAGCTGGCACCCTTGGAGCGAATGCTGAGAGGTAGGATTTCGGGGGGGTAGAGCCAGGGAACAGGTCCCCATGAGTAGCCAAAGGCAGCATTGTATATCATGACAAACAGGACGACCAGCCTAGGAGTCCATTTGATATCAAGATAGAGGAAGTAGGAAATGAGAGACAGTGAGATGGCCATGAACACGGCACCAGTGAGAAGAATCATTCGTCGACCCCATCGATCCACAAGGTACCAGGGCGGAATGGTAGAAAGGAAGTAAGTGATGCCGTTGAAGCCAGTCATGAGAACGGCATCATGACCAACCCAACCAGCAGATTCGAAGACATATGGAGCGTAGTATGAAATGACGTTGATTCCGTTAAGTTGCGCAAGGGCCTGTGCAGACATTGCGATGAAGACTCGGGTGCGATACCGCCGAAACATGTCAGAATACGATCTCTCACCCTCTTGACGCTGAAGAAGGACATCCATCTTGATCTCTCGATACTCGTCGCGCGCCTTGGAATTGTGAATATCGCCGCCGCCATAAAGGTTAGCAATGACGACCATGCCTTCTTCATCATGATCATTGTCAAGGAGCCATCTAAAGAATACAACGGTTAGTGTCTCATGGACAGGCATGAACAAGAGTCTGTTGCTTCATACCTGGGTGATTCCACAATGACCAAGCTTCCCAGCCCCAAAAGTGCTCCCATGATGCATTGCATCATGAGAGGAACGCGCCATGACAAGTTGCTCTCGATGAACCCACAGCCGTAGTCCACCCATACGGAAGTCGTGTATCCGATGATGTTGCCAGAAAATTCGATACAAGCAAGCTTACCGCGGTTGTGAGGGGGAGAAATTTCGGACTGGTAGACAGGGACAATGGTAGAAAGCATGCCAACACCAAGACCAGCAACGATTCGCCCAACCATCATCATGGCCATGGACGTAGCGAGCGTCTGTAAAGCTCCTCCAACGAAGAAAATGCAGGAGCCATACAAGATAGTTTTTCGCCGGCCGATGATGTCACCAACACGACCAACAATAAGAGACGAGATGAAGGCTCCTATTTCGAGAATGGCAACCATTGTCCCGACCTCGGCCTTGGACGGGTGATTAAAGTAGTCGATGAAATATGGGCCGCTTGGAGAGAGAGTACATGTTAATTCTGCGATCCAATGTGCTGCGAAGAGATTGGACGCTGAAAACTTACGTGATGATGCCCGACATGACACCCTGATCATATCCGAAAAGAAAAACGCCTAGTGAGACGAATATACTTGTGAAATACCTATTGCCAAAAGAAAAATGTTAGACTATCTTCCAAAGTCTCATTGTGGAGGCATAGCCAAGACAAGGAATATAGATGAATCGTACAGCAACGCCTTGCCTGTAAGGCCATGGATAGAGCCCGAGGATCCCGCCATGATGGCGCCGATGCAGCGTTCTGCTCGATTTGGCAGTCGAGGCCGGACGTCGGGGGGCTCAATGGCCTCTTTGTCGATACCGGGAGACGGCGAGAAGGAGTGGTTGCGCCGATGCGGCGACGGGTCGTGAATCCGGACCTTTTTGCCGTGCGACTTGTAAAGCGGGTTGTTCAGCTGTCGGCGCTGGACTCCGGCCAGCAGCTCGTTCTCAATGTCTTCCGGCAGCTGGATGCGGACCGGGTCGTGCTCGTCACCGAACTGGTCGCCAATGTCGCCAGTGTCGGTCCAGGACGATGTCTCGGACTCGGACGACGGGCGAAGCTGGTGAGGGGCGCCGTATCCCCTGGTAGAGAGGAGAGACGCCGATGGTGAGTCTTGGTCGAAGTCTTGGTCGACGTTGGAGCGCGAGGGCAGTGTCCGCAGAGGGATGTTGGAAGGGAGGCGTGTTGACTTTTGGGGAGGAATGTTGGGTGGTTATGGGGGCTGATCAGCAGCAGCACCCGCCTGCAGACTCTTGGATTTAAGACGCCGGGGTGGGCGCGACGGATCTCACAGGCACAGAGAGAGATGCAACCTCGCAGGGCGTAGATGAGGTTGTCGCTGGTCGGGTGACAGAGACGGCTTAGGCCTGGCTGGGGCCGAGTCGAGCGGCGTGAAACACCTTGGAAGGCCTTGGCAGCTCGGCGCTGGAGAGGCCGGCAGAGGTACAAGAGCAGTGCAGCAGCGGTACGGCCAGAAAGGCGGCAGAGAGTGAGGCGCGACAATGTCTCGGTGCATGTACAGGTCCGGTCCGGCGATGCGGCAATGCCTCCAGCTTGGAACGACACAGATGACCCCAAGGCCGTGATCCACGAGCCTCACGATACGTCACTGGGGGGCCGCTTTAGGCCGGCTGGACGGCAGTAGTGCGGGTGGAGTTGCGAGTGAATGCACCACGATGGAGCGAGATGCGAGGGCGCTTCTGCAGAGGGAGGGGTGCCTTTTCTGTTTAGGGAGCTGGTAGGACAAGTTTTTTTTCTTTTTGTACGAGCAAGCAAGGGGCCTGGATTGGATTGGATGGTCGGAAGGGGAATAAGAAAGAAAGAAAGATAAGACTTGCTACGGGTCTCAGCACAGAGGGCGAGAGAGACACGACCAAAGGAGGCCTAGCAAGACGAAGACAGCGAAAAAGGTGGAGATGGGGGAAAAAGAGAGAGAAAACTTGGATGCAAGCCCGTTAAAGTGGTGGCGCGCGTGCAGCGTGGCGTGGGTTGCTGCTGAATAAGAGGCGATCTCTGGAGAGGCAGATCACTCGAAAAGAGCGTAAAATGAGTAACCGAGGGTTGCGTGTCGTTTTCAAGGGTGGAAGAGAATGTGAGGTTGCAAGAGGGAAAAAAAAAAAAAAAAAAGAATTAGGGGAAAGAAACTGGAAGCTGATGGATGGACAGATCGCCAAGTCCAGTTCCATTGATTGCGACTGGCTCAGGGAAGCCCGAGATGGCAACCTCCCTAATCTACAGCGCCTCGCACCCGTTAGATCCGCAGATAATGCGCCTCTCAGGGGATGCCGCGTCTCACCACTGCGCGGCGACGCCTGGGCTTAATGTGCGGCTGCTGTAAGTAAACACGGTTAAACTACGAATCTGCATCTCGAAACCTCAAAATTGAAACATGCAGTCAAAGAATCTAGATGCATGCGGATGCTAGATAGCACGCAGGGCACATCTACGGCTATGCGTTTCACAGCCAGCACGGCTTCATCACCTGCCATTGTCCCCATCTCCTTATTTGCCCGCGCTTCGTATGATTGGCGCTCCAAGTATCATCCCGCCCCCAGTGATCGTCAGCCCGTAACGGCGCCTGAGCCACGCCGTCCGTCTAGGCAAGCAACTCACATGCAAACATTTGAACAACCAAATCTATCCAATCTCAGCTGTGGGGGGAGCCCGACGTCAGACGACGGCCCAGGCCAAGGTTCCTGCGCAGATCTTCTCAGATTAGGCGGGCGAAGCGCAGTGCTCAGCAGGTTTGTAAGAACATTGAACTCTGCGTATCCCCAATGGCATCAGACCGCCCAATGGCAACAATGGCGGCAGAGCAGGTCAGTGCGGGGGGCCACGGGACCCTGACTTTATTCGGTTACAAGAGTTATGATATCGGTATTGTTTTACTTTGCAATGGCCAGTCGCTAAAGAACCCCAAGGGCTGGGTACTGCTCCAAGCATCTGCACAGCGATTAAAGGATGTCAAACACACCCAGCACACGCGTGTACATACATCTAAGCATCTCGTAAAACGCTCGCTTCGGCCTATATGGTGGAATAAATCGAGCCGTTATCTGTATATACTAGTTCTCCTTGTCGGTCCCGGTCCTAGCTTCTTAGTGGAGGTCAGAGTGCCGTAGTTCACGATCCCCGACTCCGGGCCGGGTCCGATTCACGATCCCGGAAGAGCTCCGGAGCTGATGGCTCGGGCACCACAACAGCCAAGAACGCGAACAAAAAAGAAGGCTGAATAATTACAATATGAGACTCTTATTCAAATTTATCTTCTCCGTAATTCTTTCTTCACTTTGCAACTAAGAAAACTCTCTCGCAATGCTTGCAAATGACGATAGTCGACATGCTATTGTGACCGCATTCTCTTGTCTCCCTCCCCAGTATCAAGCTGGAGCTATAATAATCGGCCATGCTTAAAGCTGGATCATCTTGTGTATCCCTCCTGCCAGCTGTTTTTCATCTGGGAAGAACGCCAATAAGCAATATTTGGGGCGTGAGTGGCCAATCTGTCTTATCCAACGCAACCGTTGTTTGATCTCAGGCTTTAGATTAGTGCGAATCGTCTGCCATCTAGCATAAATTCATCACAACGTGGACATTTTCGATATAGATTCCGCGCGCTTGGAGAGAGGTGAGCTATACCCTGAATGTTTATTTTCCTTTTTCCGTTCCCATATTAAAGATCTCAGCAGATAATATACAACTTGGTAACCCCGGTGCACATGTTTTCGTCAAGCTTTGATTGTGCCAACATGAGCCCCCAACGGACTTCCAAACCCTGGCTATTCTAGGAAATGAGTTGTTGAGGTCGGGGATCAGTAGCCTGACAAAAGACAAAGTACAAGCTAATTGTCTAGATTGCAAGCTACAAACGACTCCACATATGAGCATCATTATGCCCTTTCTATGATCATCTTCGATCCACGATGCTTTGCTATCTGGGCGACTTTGCCAGTTGACAAAGTCGTAACAAGCGTCTATCGTTCCTTCAATTCGGCATTTAAGATCGCAGAGATCCGTAACTCGCATATTTATAGACAGTGTTCTTCTTCTGTAAACAAAATGTACTCTTGTATGTGGCTAGAGACTACAGTCTATTCTTGAACCATTAAGCGGATGCTTCTCATCTCGCTCCTAGCAAAACTAACTCATCTCATCGAGATAAATTTCTTATTATCAGAAGCATAATGCGATTTGAGTCTTCGTGGGCAGTTTATTCGACAACTCGGGTTTCCTTTAGCTGGCCAGCCCAGATATCAGTTTGAACATGTCACGCCAGATCGCCAGTCTATGCAGACGATGGCAGCGACAAACACTTTTCACCCAATAGGAAAAAATTGTTTAGTATAAACCAGCGAAATGCTTCTCTACTCAATTTCGCAGTGTACTTGGTACAAGCTCGTTTCAAATGTCGCCGAGAAGCGTACATGGCCACAAGATGGCAGGACGAGTGCGTCTTGTTTGTTTATAAGAAATTTAGCGGCATACTCTGATGCCATTGACAACGAGTGAATAAGAGACTTTACTGCTTTTACTTTCATTAAAACTACCGATCTCTAGAGAACTATAGAATAATCGCGAAGGTTATGCCATTTTTCTGTTCAGTAGCAACTGGCTCGATCCTTTAATCCGCTGGTCATTCAGGGTTTATACAGATCGCGGATCCGGCCAGTCTACCCTGAAGCTATCAACTCTACTGGGGAAAAATGTATCAATGCCTACGGATTGGAATAAATAATAATCTGGTATTAAAAAAAAACAAGCAATAAAAGCAAATCCAGCGGATACTAGATATTAGAAGTCGTTATAATTCGATTTCGTAAGGATAATCGGATGAGAGAGACTCTGACGACTTTGTATTCTCCTACAAATCTTGCTTCCATCAAATCCTCTCATTTCAGCTAGGCCCTGATTCACATTCTAAGACACGGTGAAAACCTTTATAGCTATCATTAAGTCACCGTATTCCAACACGTGATCCGCTACCCCAGGTGCTCAACGCCTGGGACATCTTCCGTAGTATAGTGGTCAGTATGCAAGCTTGTCACGCTTGAGACCCGGGTTCAATTCCCGGCGGGAGAGATCCGCCACACCTCGGTAGAGGTGCTTTCTTTTTGCTGATTTCGGGCTGTCTTTTGTTTTTCATTTCCTTTTTGTCTCTTGGTTAATCTTGGTTGAGCCGAAAATTTACTACATGTAGCTGGCTGAGCTAATTTTTTATGGCAAAGTTCAACTCGCTTTAGCCTGCTGAGTTGAAAGTTTTATAACCAACAAATCTTCGTGTTTGGAACAACGATTCCAGCCTATGAGATTACTCAGAAAAGTGGATTCAAACTGCTCGCGTAGCTCAGTTGGTTAGAGCTTCGTACTAATACTTCGCCATCTGGTGAAATCTTGGTAATGCGGAGGCCGCAGGTTCAAGCCCTGCCGTGAGCAAGCATTTTCTTTTTGTTGAAGCCAGCTGCTGTCTTTTTGCAGGCTGAGAGATATATTGAGAGACCATGCATTTCTAACAAGAAATTTGTCGAAGCCGTGCCGAACACCAGGGAAGACGGAAGGTGTGTTCCGGATGGCGTTATAACATGCATGGCTAGTAAAGCAATGTGACAACCAGCTTCTTCTTGCATGCGACCAGGCAACTCCGATGCTGGGTCGATGAGATGAGATGAGACGGGCCCTACTGCAAGTATGAAAAATATTTTCGTGGTGGATCAGATCCGTCTGTTTGCTACAGGGCAGAACTGCCTTTCCAATGCTACATGTAGGGGACGAAGCAGGGCAGCATCCCTCCCTCTGTTGGTGATATCGGATTTGTTTGTGCTCCGCCAGCATATCGGTACCTTGGCTTGCATCTGCCACTCATACAAAACTTCGCTTGCTGGCGGCGGCTGTTGGAAACGCGTAAAACAAACAGAGCGATTTGTTCCGACGATCCCATGTACCGGCCATCGATCGAGCGCGAGTAGCACACGGCAAGCGAGAGCGCAATTTTAAAAAATCAAGGTCGCCAACCTTCTTCCCTGTCGAACGGGCACGGGAGAGACCCGCTTGAAATTTTGAAGTAATTTAACCGTAACGCAAGACTCACACTAATAAACCTTTTGGCCTCTCATAGGTGGTGGAGTATGAGGGCACTTTTACTTGCCCAGCGTATCGGAGGCTGTTGTTACAAAATTCCTATGAATGATTGTGCGCAGTGCAGACGCTGCCTCATTTCATTTAAATATAGAACAGCGCGCACATCACATGCGTGAACGGCAAATCAGTTTGCCAATTATAGAGATTTAGGTCGACTCTTTACAGAGCGCCACTTATGATGACGAGCTACGTTCAATGCATCTTAGTGCTAGCATGGAGCTACTGTGGATGCTGCGATGCGATACGCATGAACATGCCCTGTGCTTTTAGGCCTCGGATTTGGACGAGGACCGGGATTCTATGCAGAGTCTGACCACGGGTGAGGATGCTCTGGAGGTTCCATTGGTTCGCTAAAGTGGCCTGATTTTCTGTTTCAAGATGGAAATGTGAAAAAAAAAGAAAGGCGATGAAAGAGAAGCGTCAAAGAAGGGCGAAACGAAGACATCAGCGTGCATGAGGATCGTCTGCCAGATGTACATGTATCGATGCAGCTGTTGGTTTTGGGGCCTTTACGAGCCACACGTTGCTATGCAGCGCCACGTAGCCACCCAACTGATCTGCTACTGGGGATGTCTGAGGGACGCATCGATTGGCCGCGCCACCGGTGGCATCAGCCATGCAACGCCGCTTCGTTAGCAGCTGCACGCATACGAGTGCTGAACAATTATAGAATTCTGTAGCGCATCGTAAGGTGCTTACTGCATTCCTGTAGCAGAATCTTTCTTCAGCAGAGCACTACTAGCAGTAGTATAGCAGGTCTTCTACACGATACTGGCTACTGAACCTTACAATGTGAGTGTCGCCTCCGCTACCAGCGGCAACTAAACGGAAAAATTTGTGTAATCACATTGCTCCTGTATTCCATACCAGTTGCTAGAAAAAGACGTGAGACTCGCCAGGGCATATGAGCAAAACTGATGTCGCAGCAACGGGTTTGTTCTGCTGTATTTGTCTCAGTCATCGTCAGCTTGCCCAAACAGGGAGGTTCCCTGTCAATAGCAGCTCATCCACCAATCACGCGCCGCAAAATCCTAGCGTGGGATCACCCGAGGCCCCACCTCGTCCACTGAGCAAGCCCGTTCCTGCTTTAGCTGCCAAGTTGGGTCCAGCAACGCCAGGACCTGGCCTAAAGGGCAGCCGCCAGGTGCGCTAGAGCTCGGGGCTAGCGCTAGGCCAGTGCTAAGGCCCCGGGGGCTTTAGGGGAAGACAATGTGGCTCGTTTAGCAGTGGCCCAACCACTCGCCGTGCAGGCTGTTATGAGCAGAGCCTTGGCGACCCAAAAGGTCCCTGTAGGCCTCACAGCGTTGCAGCTGTTTCTGCTGCCCAGGCCATGCCAAGTCAAAGATACCGTGCGCTGCGTGTCCAGACAACACTTCTCCGCGGTACTGGTTACTCCGCAGCAACGGCACGGTCCAAGCATCATCAAGCGCCCCCAGACGCTGCAGGTGCGCCGAACACCCCCGTTTTTCCGCCATTGGACTCTCCCTTGCCTAATGTACCTACGGCACGCCTAGAACTGCCCAGGCGTCGTCCTCTCCCACTCTCCTCCTCCACTGCAGCCAGAATAATCCACCAGGAAGCGAGAAGGCCTCGTCTCTGATCGGGTTGGAGCGTCTGATCAAGGCACGGACGGCGACGGGGCGACGCATTGAACACGCTTTATAGTCGAGCCACGACATCGCGCACATTACACCGCCGACGACAGCCCTTTGCCCCCTTGGGCCACCAGTACTTGTTGAGCATTTCACCACCATTGCTGTCGCAACCACAGCGGCGCAAACACGTCGACAGCCGCTTTTCGCTGCCTCGCCTATTCCTCCACGCTTCGATCCGACTGGGACGGACTCTCGTAGCGGAGGAAACGACCAAGACCAGATACAAACAAACGAAAAGAGCAAGGGCCTGTGTCGCTTGTGCATCTCCGCCCTAATACCTACGTCTACCTACGCACGTCTCGACCAGCTTCTGCAGCTGCTTTAGCGCCACCTGCAACCAGACACCGACTTGCTGCATCCTGACAGTCGCCCTTTTCCCCTATCGCCATTCTCGTCAATTCTGCCGCCCCAATTGTGATTGCATCGCTGGATGCTGATCGTGTGCTGATCAACCTGCTAAGCATCCGCAGTCACAATGGGGTCCACGGCTTTTGGAAACTTTAATGTACGCCGTCGCCCAACCCGCATCTCATTTCGTCTCACCTCTCGCGTGGTGCAGTGCAACGAAGCGTGACTGACTGAATTTTGTGTACAGGACTTTTGCAAAGACTCGACTTTGCCGGTCTGCAATGTGAGTTTGCTGGAAGAAAGAGGAGACGATAACAGGCACACGGCGAATGATCTGCGAAGCTAACTACCCGCTCTTATTATGTAGCTTCTATCTCAAAAATTTCACAACCAAACCGGTCCATGGGGAGGATGTGAGCTTACAGGAATTTCGCTGAGCCATGGCCGACACCTGGGCAACATTGGATCAATTATCCTGTGTGGCCTGGGGATTGTCATGGCGACCTTTTTGATTCTCAAGGCGGACAAGAAAAAAGCTGCCGTGGGCCGTCGGTATGTTGCCACACACACACACACAGCTTTCGGACACAACGACTAATTTGATACGATAGCGAGATTCAACTGTTCCTCATCGGCTACATTCTTATCAGCATATGCGAGATTTTCTCTGTTGGCGAATTCCCCCTCAACCCTACCGTGCGAATAGTACGTCTGCCTGCCCTGCTTGAATTCGACCTGCCTGCCCTATCATTATTGTTGCCGTCATGTTTGTCTCATCATTTGTTAACGTTTTCTTAATCTAGGCTTTCAGTGGTATTCACATTGGCGCCATTATTGCAACTACGTGGATTCTCATGTTGAACGCTGTTGTTGGATACCAGTTGCTGGACGATGGAACCCCATTGTCTCTAGCCCTGCTGGCGATTTCCTCTGGCGCGCTCTTCATTGGCACTGGTTATATTGCTCTCGACACGGGCTACAGCTGGAGCGGCTTTTGGGATAGCAGCTATAAACTCCCGAACCGCAACATCGCCCTCTACGTCCTGTATCAGCTTATCCCGCTGATATTCCTCGTTGCCTTTTACGTTCTCGAGACTATCCTTGTGCTTCGAGTCCTGGGAGAACTCCGCCCGATGATATACTTGACTGGAGCCGCTCTACTTTTCGCCATCGGTCAAATTTTCAACTACGTGATCAGCAAGTACATCTGCGATGGAAGCAGCGGCAAAGTGGACGGAGCCCTCTTTGAAACGTTTTTTACGCTTCTAGCCGTTGGCATGATTTTTGTCTTCTGGTCAAGCATCACCGAGGACGACTGGCCCATGCCTGCAACCGAATCTTACACAGCCCCGACCTATACTGCCAATGCATATGCTGGCCAGGCATATGCCGGCCAATCGTACTCCCAGGGCTACTCATCTCAATCTTACAATACTCAGCCTTACAACTGAGCTAATCTTGCAATATTTTGGATTTCCTAAAATTCGGCGTTTACAGGCGGTAGCATTGATGGTTTCATTTTCTTTTCTCTCTCTCTGCTTCTTATCATATATACGCTTTTTTCCTCGACGAGTTTACGACGAGTCGAACGACGCGCTCACGCACCACATATGAAAACTGCTAGAATATAGTAGTTGTGATGGATTTTCTTTTATTTCTTTTTTCCTTGCTTATTTTTGATCCGCATGAAGAGGTAGCAGGACGACCAGTCGCATTATGTTGAAGTCGAGGTTGTTTTTGTTGGCGTGACTCATCCTCATCTAGTGAGGAGTTAGAAGTTTCTTCCATAGCACTGTTTTTGCGTACTGGTGCGTCTTTGGTTCAGGGCATCTTGTTGAGTTGGAGAAAATATGTTGGAAGAAAAATATGCGTTACTGGTTCCGTATGGATGCATGCTGTTGGCTTTATAGCCAGACAGCTTGTACAGTGGTTTAGCTAAGACTTTATAGTATACCCCAGGTGAAGCGGGTGGTGTTCACCTATAATAATTAAGAGTTTTAGATACGATGGAAAATATCTCACCCCTCTGGATTTCAGAATGGAACAGAGCTTAATGCCACATAATGATGCAGGATGTAGTTTGGAATCATGAATCATGGCTGGCTCATGCTTTAGCGTTTAGTGGGGAGCTATGTAGGTCCGATGCGCTAACAAGGCTGAGATAATGATCTCGGCAGCCTTCTCAATTATCGCTGCTTCAATCTCCAATTAAACCACCATCCAATTCTTCCCACCAACCACGCTCATTTATTTCCTCCTTGTCTACGAACAAAATCTCCTTTAAACGCACTTCCTAGGCACTTCCCACCTACTGGCTCCATCCAATTCGCAATGGCCGACTCCGATGGCGAGTACGTCGCCGACATGTCGGACGACGACATCATGGACCACACCGTGACCGACGGCGACCCGAGCGCAGCCCGACCCAAGGGCTCCAAATCATCCAAGAAGAAGCGCGACCGCAACGGGTCCAAGGCATGGGAACAGTCCAAGCGGACCTGGGAGACGGACCTCCCCGAGGAGGACGATGGCATGCTCAACCTGGCGGGCTACGAGGCCGAGCGGCGCCGGCGGCTGCTGCGCGACACGACGCCCCTGCAGCGAGGCATCATCCGGCACCTGGTGCTGGTGCTGGACATGTCGTTTGCCATGGCCGAGAAGGACCTGCTGCCCACGCGGCACCGGCTGACGCTGAGCTACGCGGCGGCGTTTGTGCGGGAGTACTTTGAGCAGAACCCGATTTCGCAGCTGGGCATTGTGGGCATGAGGGATGGAGTGGCCGTTCGGATCAGCGACATGGGAGGGAATCCCGCGGAGCACCTGGAGCGGCTGCGGGATCTGGAGGGCCAGGATCCGCAGGGGAATCCGAGTTTGCAGAATGCGCTGGAGATGTGTCGCGGAGCGCTTTTGTGAGTTGCCACTATGGAACCACGATGCTTTTCTTTCTTTGGACGTGCAGAGCTAATTCTAGATGAACAGCCATGCTCCTTCACACGGCACACGAGAGGTGCTCATCATCTACGGCGCCCTACTATCGAGTGACCCGGGCGACATCCACGACACCATCAGCAACCTCATCGCCGAGAGAATACGAGTATCCGTCGTCGGCCTGTCCGCCCAGGTTGCCATCTGCGCAGAGCTCTGCTCACGAACGAACGCGGGCGACGAATCACAATACAATGTCGCCATGGACGAAACTCACTACAGAGAGCTCTTCCTCGCGGCAACCACACCCCCCGTGAACCGAACAAAAGAGCAGAGCACATCCAGTCTCTTGATGATGGGCTTCCCGTCGCGGACACTCGCCCCCGGAGGAACCACCAGCTACTGCGCCTGCCACAGCAAGCCTTGCCGAGAGGGCTATCTCTGCACTCGATGCAGCGTCAAGGTCTGCAGACTACCTTCAGAGTGTCCCGCCTGCGGATTGACGCTTATTCTATCTACGCATCTTGCTCGATCATATCATCATCTTTTCCCCTTGCGAAACTGGGTGGAAGTACCTTGGGCTGAAGCTTCGCAATCCACAGCCTGTTTTTCCTGCCAGAGTCCCTTTCCAGAGCCACCCAAGCCTAACAAGGAGAAAGGAAAGGATGAAGCACCGGTAAAGGCACCTGCAAAGGGCGTGAGTGAAAGTGGGCGGTATAAATGCCAGGTGTGCGGCAACCACTTCTGCATTGACTGCGATGTCTTTGCTCATATGGTGATACATAACTGTCCTGGATGCCAGAGCCAGTCGCAAGCGGTTCCTGCTGGTGTTGATGGCGTGCCGGTGGAAGCAAATGGGAATGGACACACGAACGGAGACGGAGTCATGGTTATAGACGGGTAGTTTTATTGGACTTTCAGGGGAGCAGGAGGAGGATCTAAACGGAAGATCGCTTCAAAGAGGTGCCATGAACTTGTGGTCTAGACATATAGCCGCTTTGCTTTTTCATTTTTATTAGCTAACTGGGTATTTATGGCGTCTGGGTATGAGCATGTACGGAGTACACGGTTGGCGCCCCTGTTATAAGAGGGGAGATGGTTTTTTCTTTGGGGCCGTGTTACAAAAAGTGAATGGCTTGCATTATCATAGCTTGGACAAAGGAAACAAAAACATCACAATATCAAAACGTTTTATATAAAAAGAATATCCTTTATGAAATAATTTTGATATTTGTTATTTCATTTCAGCATGATTCGTAATCGTAGTTACTACTAAGGTATGCTCCTAAACTACCAACTCAATCCAAGGAGCTCTTAAAGCTCCTATCGCATTTATTCAGAAAATGCCCCAAAAGTTTTTATCAAACTCCTAAACATGAATCACGCTAAAAAAGGACAAATTATATACAAGATTACAAGTTTCCTCGCTCGGCCTGCTCTCGCTCAATGGCCTCGAACAAACTCTTAAAGTTTCCAGCTCCAAAGCCCTCAAAGTTGTCTCGCTGAATAATCTCAATGAAGACGGTAGGGCGGTCCATGAGGGGCTTGGTGAAGATCTGCAGCAGGTAGCCGCCCTCGTCGTAGTCGATGAGGATGCTGAGGCGCTGGATCGTGTCAAGGTCCTCCTTGAGCTGCCAGCTGCGCTTCTCCGTCTTGAGGCGCTGGCGCATGGTGTCGTAGTAGGTGGAAGGGACGTTGATGAAGTCGACGCCGCGCGCGCGCAGGGCCGAGACGGAGGCGATGATGTCCGACGTCAGGAGGGCAATGTGCTGGACGCCCGGGCCGGAGTTGAAGATGACGTACTCCTCGATCTGGGACATCTTCTTGCCGGCGGCGGGCTCGTTGATGGGCATCTTGACGATGTTGTTGGGAGAGGCCATGACGATGGAGCTCAGGGCCGAGAACTCGGTGCAGATCTGGGAGTCATCCACAGACCAGAAGCGGTGGAAGGAGAGGCACTGCTCGTAAAAGGCACAGGCAGAGACCATCTCGTTCCACGACTGGTTACCGACGCAGTGGTCGATGCGGGCGAGGGGCACAACGGGCATCTCCGTGGAAGCAGTGCGCTTGTTACCAGCGCGGAATCCGGGGAGGAAGGGCCCGGTGTAGCCTCGGCGGTTGATGAGGGTGTGTGTAGTATCACCGTATGTGCAGATGACGGCCGTGGTGACGGCGCCGTTGTCATCCTTGGCGGTGGTCGGGCCCTGGACGGCGATGGCGCCCTCGGCCACGGCCTTTTCATATACGCCCGCGACGTTGTCGACTTCAAAGGCGACGTCCTTGACGGCATCACCGTGTCTCTCAAGGTGAGCGTGCATGGCCTTCAGGAGAGCCCTATCCGAGGCAGAGATGGGCTCGTCCGCAGGGAGGTGAGCCTCCGATCGGATAGGCGACGTGAAGACGAAGCGAACGCCATTGTTGGAGATGACATATGAGGCAAAGTATCGGCTGCCAGTCTCGAGCCCGCGGTAGGCGGTGGTCTCGAAGCCGAAGAGAGTGGTGTAATAGGCGGCCGCCTGCTTGGCGTTGCCAACCCACCAGGTTATGTGATCATAGCCAGTGAAGTCGGCGGGCGGCTGGATAGCGAAGTTGTCGGGATTGGCACCGTTGGTAGCAGGTTGCTGCACTGGGGAGTTGCTGATAGCAGACGGGGACATTGCCACTCAGAAGGTATATGGGGGTGGATCTCTGGGGAAACCGGTTTGTATATGTGCCTGTTAAAGCAAGATAGAACGACCAAGATCAAGGTCTTGAAAAAGGTGTCAGGTGTTGTATATTGACGATAGTATCTCGATTCAGATTTGCTCAGTGGCTAGGAGGCTCATATGGCATATATATATGGCCCATGGTGGGCAGGACGGGCTTATGAATCTTGCAAACCCTCTCCCAGAGCATCTCCACTGGCCATCACCTCTGCCATCGGATTCTAACGGCCCAAGTTGATTCAGAGTTTCGAGGCGGCTTATGCTTGGTTCCGAAACACCTGCTGCGTAATAGGGCAGTGTGTTTATCCCCCCCGGCCAGCTCGGAGCACAGCTGCACGAGGCCTGTTAGACAGCCCAGCTATGATAAAAACCAGCCCTCTCACTGGTCGCTGCCGTCGACGCCTCGTTTCTGCTGCGGGGCCTTGCCACGATCGTCAATGCGACTTTGAATCTCCTTGCTGCGAACGGCCTCTATCACCGTAGCGCCGGGGGCCTGAAGCCGTGCGGAATGGCACCGCGCCGGCGGTGGAAACCGAGGGGAGCCGACAATGGCCGCCCCGCCCTGAGCCCGGCTTTGCTTCCGCGCCACCGACTTCATACGGATGACAGCATGCGGGCGCTCACAGGCGCGAGTTTTGTAGAGTCGCAAGCCGATCGATCTTGTCTAAGATAAGGATCAAAATATTCCGCTTACTGGCAAGTCTCCGCTAGCTGCCGAAGTGCTGGGTCGCGGTAAGCGTTCTGTCGAGCGGCGAGTCACTTGACACGGCTACTGTAGGTAATCGTAGACCATCCGGGGTTTTCTTATGAATTAAGACCGCCACTTGTTTGTTGATTGTTCCTTTTCCCATTTTTGAGACAATTGATTTTTTCCAAATCACATCAATCTTCGCCTGTATAATCCCACAAGAAAACCTGAACTTTCTTCTTCTCCGAAACCTCAAGTATCCACGAAAATACCGCTGCAGCCAAAATGACGACAGTATCATTAAGCCGACACGACATCAATGTGCTCGAGAAGATCAAAGACCCCGAGTCCAATCCGGCCGCGGGCGTCGTCATCGACTCTGCGCTGCCTCGAGATCCCCATGTCATCGACCACAGCGTCTATGAGAGAGTGATGGAGAGGGAACGCACCATCATCCGCACTCTCCAAGCTATCGAGACGCAGCTCATCAGCTTCCAGAGCGAAGAAGACTCAGACAAGACCATCGAGAGCTACAAGACTTGCGTGTCAGATTTTGGCAGTCTCATTTCAGACTATCCTCTATACGCTAGCGCAAGAAACAACCGCGCCCAAATAATGCGCAGGCTGTATGGAGACGCGATGCTGCTGAACTATACATCGACCATGCCCATGCCGTTGATTCCCCAGCCAGAGCAAGCTGAGAAGAGAAAGGTAGCCATGGAGACATTGGAGGACATGGATACCGCAATCCGGCTGCTAACACCACCATTGCCAACAACCCCCATGTCTGCGCAGGCAGCCCGGACGTTGTCCATGGCGCACACGCAGCGAGCAGCCATCTATCTGAGAACGGCCAAGCTCTTATTAGACCGCGAGCTAGATATCGATGACAGCCGCCCAGAGGCCTCTTGGTCCCGCGTGGACTTTGAGGAAGCTGCCTCAAGAGATTTAGCTCTTGGCGGCAGATATGGGAACCAGATTGCAAAAGCTCTGGCCGTCAGTGTCAACCCTACCGCCAAGCTCTGTGGGCAAATAGTTCGAGAAGCGATGCAGAAGGAGTATGGTCCTGGATTTGAGATGTGAAGATGATTTTCTTTTAAAATTCCCTAACGAGCCTGGTACATGCGATTTCCCATTTTCTTGTATATTCCAGAAGAAGGCGGGTGATCATGAGTTGAGAGTCATCGCATGATGGTGGTGACCCATATTTTGGCGTTTGTGTATTTAAGCAGCATAGGATAGTGGCGTTCCTGGGCCAAGGCCCTTGAGATTCAAGAAGTCAAAAGCTACTTCTTAGAAAGCCCAACGCGCCTAGTGAAATATAATTTAGCAAGACGTGAAGGATTTCGATTTGCATTGTCAAGTTTCATACCGTAGTCCAGCTTCTATTGTCTCATTCGTCGTCTTTCCTTTGGCCTTTTCCTCACGGTTAATCCTCGTCGCAGCTGCCGACAATCCAATAAAAACCGCAAAGATAGGGTCAGCGACCCGAGAAATGATGTATGTCGGCGCAGGCATTTTCGTAATATCGATTTAAAACTCTGTCTTTATTCAAAAGCTCCAATCAAAGCTGCTGGTGAGGGCTACTCATATATCGCTCTACAGCTAAAAACGGGTGATTCAGCAAAAGAGAGGCGCACACGTGCCCCACATCCGATAAGCAAGCGCAATCTCCACGTGATATAGCACCTGCGAGTCGCTTGCCCCAAATCGACAGCCCACAAACCCCAAATTTTGCACCAAATTCCCGATCACGGTTCTACTGACGACGAAATCCCTTACCCTTCCCAGCACATATCCGACCACCCACAGGCAGGACAAAATGAAGTTCCTCAAGGTCGGCCGAGTCGCCATCATCACCCGAGGCCGATATGCCGGCAAGAAGGTACGAATTCAATAAAACGAAAGCAATTCCCAGAATCGACCGGCGTCAAATTCTCAAATTAGCACTCGACGTCGCATCAATTTCTTTTCTGCCCCCCAGGAGGAAAGCCATTCGATGGGAAGAGGAGGATATACATCAAACGAGAAAGGGCGAATTGAATTTTGGACACGAGTGCTGTTGGGAATTTGTTGTCGCTCTGAGGACAAAGGGGATTGCGGCTTCGCTTTACAAAAAGTTTAAAATGGACTGGAAGTGCTGACAATTTTTTTTCTCTTTCAGGTCGTCATCATCCAGCCCGTCGACAACGGCAACAAGCCTCACCCCTTCGGCCACGCCATCGTTGCCGGCATCGAGCGCTACCCCTCAAAGATCACCCGTCGCATGTCCAAGACCCGACAGGAGAAGCGCAGCAAGGTCAAGCCCTTCATCAAGGTCATCAACTACAACCACCTGATGCCCACCCGATACACCCTTGAGCTCGAGGGCATCAAGGGCACCATCTCCGCAGACACCTTCAAGGAGGTCAGCCAGCGCGAGGACGCCAAGAAGACTGTCAAGAAGGTTCTGGAGGAGCGATACACCAGCGGCAAGAACCGATGGTTCTTCACCCCTCTGAGTATGTTTACAATTCCCGGATATCTGAACATTATCGACATATGAAAAGAAGAAGAAGAAAGGATCAAGAGGCTAACCAACTTGTTCTTAACAGGATTCTAAATTAAAAATCGTTTTCTCCATCACGGTTTGGGAGTTGGCGGGATGTAAAGAGCATCGATTGGTACTTTTAAGGAACCACGGTTTATGGGCTCAAATATGATGTTCATTATCAAAATTATTCACTTGTTTTATCTTTAATACGTGAATGTTTCTCGTTGCCAGTGACGTGGGACTCGAAAAAAGCGACATTTGATCTGAAAAAAAGGGAAACACGATTACATCAATCTCTGTCAGTGTCCCTGACCCGGCGCTGGTTCATGGAATGGCAACGAAAGGAAGGGGAAGATAACAAAAACCGAAGCCTTGAGATAGACCGATTGGCTATTTTTTGTAGCTACACCAATTGATTTTTTCTGCACCTCATTGCTACTTACTTTTATTTGTGTGATGGGGAGAGAGAATAGCAAAAAAAAAATTACAAAAACACTTGTGTTATGCACGATTAGAATTTTGGTGAATCTTTTTTTTTTTTTTTAATTATTTTTTTCTTTTCAAAATATGTTAAACGCTTTGTAGTGATTTCATCTCTACATTTCTATAAACTCGTGCTTCACGCCATCTAAAGTACGTCTAATTAGACCTAGGCGCGATACAAACTTTGTTCGAACAGCATCGACCTGGAGTGCTGCCTCGACGCTCTATAATTATACACCAATAAGAAAAAATAACAGGCCCTTCAAACAACCAAGGATGACGCAAGCCTCTCTTTGTCTCCAAATCAGAGTGACACCTTTTTCTGGTTTGCCGGAATTTTTGGTTAGAATGAAAGAACGCGCCGGGGCCTTGCCTTGTATCATGGCCCCGTCGCTCACAAGAAAAAGAAGATTGACCGTTAGATTGACTGTCCTTCCAACCAAACAACGCCGTTGACGCAATCGTACTTCGTTTTACAGTTTGGCTCTTAAAATGGAGCCATGGTTTCATTCATGACGTTTAAGAAGCCTCCTGAGCGGCAGCCGCGGCAGCAGCATTGCTCTTGAAGTGGC
Organism: Trichoderma koningiopsis; assembly: GCA_022985005.1. Lineage (NCBI taxonomy): Eukaryota > Fungi > Ascomycota > Sordariomycetes > Hypocreales > Hypocreaceae > Trichoderma > Trichoderma koningiopsis. Next base: position 5,484,232 of record JAJPEM010000002.1, read on the forward strand.
TGGTGACTTCAGAAGCCAGCTTGTGGGGGTCGTACTCAGGGGCATAAGTAGGAGCCAGTCCGCCAAAGAGGCAGAAAATGATGAAGACAGCCATCACAATGATGGACAGCTTGCGGAGAATCGGCTTGCGAGCGCCAAACTCAGCCCACTGGCGGCCAGCCTCGCCGGCATAGCCCTTGAGAGCCTCAAATCCGAGCTTGTAGTAGACCATGCCACCGAGAGCGATGGAGTAGCCAAAGAACTGGAGAGGAGTGACCTGGGTGCCCCAGATCATCATGGAGGCAACAACAAGCATGATATCCTTGAGGACACCGCAAAGGGTCAGGACAACAGCGGAAGTCTTGCCAATCTGTGTACATTAAGTTAGCCCATTTGAAACTACAAGCGTGGAAGCGGATCGGAAAAAAAAAAAGACAACTTACCAAGAAAACAACGGAGACATTGAGCATGAAAGCGCAGAGACCGTTGAGGAAGAAGGTGAAGAGACCGACGTGGTAAACCTCAGCCATGGAGACCTTGGGGACCTCCCAAATCAGCGCAACCACACCGTTCATGACAGCGCAGATGGGGGCGAAGTAGTAGAGAGAAACCAGAGGGTCCATCTTGAAGTCGGCGGAGCTCAAGAGTCTCTGGACCATGGTAAGTCGGAGAGCCTCAAAGATGACACCAGCGATCTGGTACAAGACACCAATAACGACGAAGTGGATTTCGCCCATCGACGCAATGATGACACCGACGACAATGGCGGAGACGTTGAGGAACTGCTTCAGGTTTGGCGAGGACACACCCAGAGCCCAGCCGGAAATCAAGACGGCGACGGGAGTGGTGGCCTTGAGCATCTGAATAAAGGCAACGGAGAGGTAGAGGTAGGTCAGGTTGCCGCAGATCAAACTCAAGCTGAAGAAGACACCAATTGGGACGACGGCTCGCAGGTAGACGCGGCCGGTCATCTTGACGGTCTTTCGGCCATCGAGAAGAGTCGTCCAGCGGGCCAGAATCTGGGTAACGACGGTGGCAAAGGTAAGGTGGTAGGTCGTGAGGATAACGGGATAGCCTGGAGCCAAAAGGCGTCAGCGCACATTCTGAATTGGCGAGAGAAGAGCGTTGGTTAGAGGACGAGGGCACATACGGAAGTTGAGGGTGTCCAGGAGCCACTTGTTAAACAGGATAACGGAGGAACTGAAGCCAATCCATGTGCTGCGCAGCGCATTAGCAAGACAAGATCCATCATGGCCTCGTCGGCCTTGTTTCCCGACAATTTTCCCTCTCTCGCAATGGCAATACTCACACAACATAGAAGACGGGGTGCAAAGAAGCCTTTGCGGGCGCAGGCTTGTCAACCTGGGGGTTGACGGTGGGCAGGACAGGAGAGCTGCTGTCGGCGCGAGTGATGTCGCCCGACACTCTAATCTTTTCTTCTCCAGACATGGTGGTGGCGCTGATGCAATTCGCAGAAGGATTGAGAGTTGCAGGCGTGTAAGGTTGAAGAAGGTGAAGGCGGCAGTTGCTCGCACAGAGGTTTTGTCTCTGGATTTAGGGGAGACGCGCAGCGACAACGAGTGGACGGACTGACAGGCGTCCTTTTTTTTCTTAGCAGGGCAGGGTACGAAGTACGTAGCCTCAGAAGAGCCGGCCAGGGGTGGATTGAGAGCGTAAGAAAAGAGTGTGAGGGGCGTCCCGTATGCAATAAAGCGAGGGTGTTGTTCGTATAACGAAAAAAAATAAAACAGGGACCGCCCGGAAGAAGAAAAGTCTCGCGCAAGCAGTCAAGTGTAAGAATGACCTTGGGCGCTTGCGGGTGGCAGAGACGGTTAAAGGAAAAAAGAAGGGGAAAAAGCAAAATACGAGTTGCACAAAAGGTGGTGGTGGTGTGCTCGGAAAAGAGAAGAAGAGAGAGAAGAGAAGAGGTCGCTCACTGAGGGAAGGGGAGGTCAAATAGGAGTTGCGTCGACAAGACTAGAGAATTGCCAGCCGGAGACACAGCCCGGCGCATCGAGGCAATTAAAAATCGCGTCCTGGAAATTGGCCTCCAGTATATTCCTGCGCGCGAAGCAATGCTGAGCAAGGCCGCAACAGCAACGAGTGCCAGAGGTTCTTCCCGCAAGTACCGGTACAGGGCTGTAGCCACATCCACCGGTGCTACATGGGTACAAGTACGGCAGTCTGCGTTGCCCAGCTGGGTGCTTTCAGGGGGCCTTTGGCAGGCCCTGGCCCAAGGCATACGGCCTACAGGGGAGGGGGGCCGCTACTGCTAGCATCATTCACTCCCCTGGCGAATCAATCCACCCACGTTTGATGGAGGCGGAGGCACCACAGATAAGGGAAAAGAGATCATCTACGGAGTGATGGGGGTGCCAATAAAGCGCAGCCTCTCAGCATCGCCACAGCCCTAGCCGCGTAACAGTACAGAGCGCGCCGTACTGCATTTGTATTCGCAGCATGAGAGGTCGAGAGAAGTTTAGCAGGCAAACCGTGTAATTTTAGATAGATGAGATGGGTCGTATCGTCCAGTAAGCTGCAGCCGTGGATTGGCAGGGCAAATCCAGATGTTTAGTATGAACGCTCAGTGTGAATATCAAAAATTGATGATGACCTGACTCAGATAGCAGGAGGCAAAGAGAACCAAAAATAAAAATGAAAAGGGCCACTCCCCGGTTTTTTTTTTCTGGCTTCGTCCTTTACACAGTGCTTCAACAAATTGACAAACGTTGCATGTGCCTGTTCATCTGCAAACAGCACAGCAGCTCGATATACAGCCGTCAATGCTGCGACGACTGCCATGTACTCGAAGGTCGCATTTCAGGGGTCGCAGCCCGGACGGGAAATCCATCGTCGAGGAACAATCTGTCTGTCTGTCTGTCAGTCGTCTGTTTTGACTTTGCATTGGCCTCGTGCCAGTGGCGGGGTCGAGGGTTAGAAAGATCGCGGGGGAGCGAGACGACAAGGAGTTTCTCTCGTCTATGTTCTCACGATGCCTTGTGCATGTGCAATGCCGTTGAAGCGGTAGCCTCTTCTCCACGTCCCGGCTGGCAGCAGCGAGCTGGGGGCCACGATACGACGTGCGCTAGGATAAAGCTTGGCGCTGAGCTTCCAGGGACGCTCGAGTCTTTCATTTTGACTACCGCTTTGCTGGGTTAGGGCTGCGATGCCGCATTTCAGCTTCACACATTTTAGACGTGATTCCCGTTCCTTTTCGTCTCGCCATCAGCTGCTCGCTGGTAGAGGCCAAGCTTGGATTTCCAAAGCGACGGAGGACCAGCCGAGTTGCACTTCACAAATTGCGGTTCCGCTTTCTCCCACTGTGTTCATGTGGGCCCAGATGATAATATCGCGAAAAGTCTGCATTTGTCGAATATGTACTAATCCAGCAGGTAGTTGCGGTTTGACATGACGAGGCCGGCCATCACTGCTGAATACTGTATAGACTAAGGGGCCCGTCAAGGCACGGAGGCGGCATATAACGGGGTACGCGACATTACTCCTTACAACTGCTCGCTGCTAATGCACATGCGACATGGAACTTTCTGCAGCTGCAACCTTATGGCTGATACGCGGGCGTCTCACCGATCTTCTACAGTGCCTCTCGAAGGAGCTGCTCGAATATCCCCATCCTTAGCCCGTAGCGAAATTCTGCTCCCCTTTCTTCAACAGCTCCCTTGAGGCAAAGCTGCAGGTTCTACGGATACCTGGTACATGTACTACCTAGGTAGACAATGCCTATTCTCCTCGAGACTATATTGTCACTGTTGCATCAAGGCGGGTCTTTGCTAAGACATGCATCCATCCACGCGACTAATGCTCAGCTCTTTTCGCAACATTGCACGTTGTAGACTATAGACTGCTCCGTCAATAAAACGGAGCACCTCTATGGAGCCCTGCTGTTGAGCTGGTACAGTGCGATTGTCTCTCGTGCTGGGTGCACCCATCATTTGTCGCAGGAACAGAGATTTCGGGCGTGTTACGGAGCACGGAGCGCAGCACGGAGCACCACGGCCGTAGATCTTGATCTGCCGACTGTTTCAGGATTTAATACGGAGTACAGCCGCGTACCCAGCCGTCGTGCAGCAACTGTGGGAACTAGGCCGTTTGTAGCAGCGGGCCTGCAAAGTGCCTGGGTCCAATGACGTCGCGGCCCCAGACAAGGTGACGACGCAGCGCTTCTTCGTTCTGCTGGCCCTCGATTGGCCTGGGTCGAGGATCTGCGCATCTGACTGGAACTTTCAGCGCTCACCGTCACGCTGCTGGCCTCCCTGAAGATCATTGCTTCGTTCTGTGGGAACGCGTTGTGAAGGAAACCGGTTTGCCTCTTTCTTGCGCGGATTCCAGAAAGTCCATGGCGCCGGCTGATGGAAACGTGTAGATATCCGGGACATGTACCGAGAGATGGCCAGGGGCACGGTGGCTAGCTTCGACAGTATCACGCCAGGCCGGCCGATGCCGTACAACAAGCTTTTCCTTTTGCCGCGTCTCCTTTTTCTCAGAAGGATCGAGTTTCCAATGCCGCTGGTTTCACGGCTGTAGTTTGTGGTGAACAGAGGCGAGATCAACGCAAACGGCCAGGGGAGCACCAGCTTCCGTCTTATCGTCTTGATACGGAACCCGCCTATCAGTCCTGCCAAAACGCCCGTCCCGTGCTTGGACAGAAACATGATGCATCAAGTGATGAATTAGGCTTGACTTTAAGCTGATGGAGCGAGCCGTGGTGGTACTTGTCCTCGAGCGTTACCAGCGTGCGAGTGCGATCCGGCGGCTTCAATGTTCCCATCAACTGGCGCTTTGACGAGAAATTGCGAAGGCATGCTAGCGCCCAAAGTGTAATCTCGAGCAATAGCAGCGTAGCAGTCGTACCAGATAGTGCTCCGTAATACTATTCATCCCCATCCCCTCTCATCTCGTCCCATCCCAGTCCAGAGATGACCTCAGCAAGGCTGGCAGCAATGCCTTATCTCGAGGCTGCATTTGTCTGTATCATATGGTCGGCCGTCGATCGAAAATCCCGTACCTGCGTGTACATGTGCCGGTGTCGCTTGGCACTCACATCAGCACAAAGCACCGGCTTGCCTCGAAGATCTCAAGATCACCCCCCGTGCTCAGCATCTAATTTGATATCAAAAGCTTGTTCCGGCAGCCTTCTGGCCTCGACAGCGGGCCGCCGCAGGCCCAGGAACGGCGCTGGATGGCTGCTGTAGACGCTGGATCCGCCCGCTGGCAGGCCCCCGCCCACGCCACCACGGACGGGGCGCTACTTGTACAGCGGCCTGACTTGCAACTGTGCGGCGCGCCGAGTACTGGTACCGCTGCGTCTTGAGTTGCAAACGGCTCTGCGCCCCCAAACCACTGGCGGTGGGACTCTTCATTATCCCCTGCCCACCGAGTGGCGGCTTGGCCACCCGCCGTTGGTCGAGGCTGGTGATACTAACGCCGTACGCGTGCTAGCGACTCGCAAGTGCGAGTGGGATGGAGGGGTGGAATCGGGCTTGCCAGGGTCGTAGGGTCAATGGAGAGGACAGGTAATAAAACTGAGGAGAGAATTGGGTTGGGCGCGCTGTCAGCCCCTGTCGCCAGAATAGTTCGGGCAGCCCCTCCATCACCGACTCCTTTCCCAGTTGCAAGACTTGAAAAGCAAATTGCCTGGCAGCTGCCGCGATCCATTGGATTCTCTCTTTTGCTTCCTCTTCATCCTCTTTGCAAAAGGCATCACCTTATACCCCTTCTTTTCAACTTGCTTCTTGGCGCGTGTGCAGCACCGTCCCTCCGTTTTTCCAGCTTCAACTTTTTTCTTCCATCCTTCCAGCCTCACCAAATAACCCCCACCATGGCCGACATGTGCGTATTTTCGCCCTCTGCTTCCCCTATTCAGCGCGAAATATTCGCGATGCTGGATTGATTCGATTGCCTCTATACGATGATGTCCTTGTTTCAAAGTTCTTTTGCAACTAACGCCTGATTCAATTGCAGTAATGTTGATGTTCTCGTCATTGGCATGGGACCTACTGGTCTCGGTGCCGCCAAGCGTCTGAACCAGATCGTACGTGCGCCCCCTTCACCGCCAGATGTTAATACCCCGCGATGTTGTTCTTCGTTGCTAACCGTGTTTTTAGAATGGCCCTTCATGGCTGATTGTCGACTCTTCCCACAAGGCTGGTGGTCTTGCCGGAACTGATGTCACTCCTGAAGGCTTCGTAAGTCCTCTCTCTCGCCTTCGCCGTAGAACCTCGCGTTAGAATCGTTGCGCTGACAGTTGCTGCTCTATTCTTTAGTTGTACGACGTTGGCGGTCATGTCATCTTCTCCCACTACAAGTACTTCGACGACTGCCTGGACGAGGCTCTCCCCAAGGACGACGACTGGTTCACCCACCAGCGAATCTCCTATGTCCGCTACAAGGGCCTTTGGGTCCCCTACCCCTTCCAGAACAACATCTCCATGCTCCCCAAGGAGGACCAGGTCAGATGTCTGGAGGGCCTGATCGACGCTGCCCTTGAGCACCGCGTTGCCAACACCAAGCCCAAGGACTTCGACGAGTGGATTGTCAGAAACACCGGTGTTGGTGTTGCTGATATCTTCATGCGACCCTACAACTACAAGGTCTGGGCCGTCCCTACCACCAAGGTAAGTACACGGGTTTTCTTGCCCACGGCATTGTCCACAACAATTTAAGTGTCCTTGAACTAATGCTTCCCTCCTTCAGATGCAATGCCAGTGGCTCGGCGAGCGAGTTGCCGCCCCCGACGTCAAGGCCGTCACCAGGAACGTTGTCCTGAACAAGGTTGCCGGTAACTGGGGACCCAATGCCACTTTCCGATTCCCCGCTCGGGACGGTACCGGTGGTATCTGGATCGCCGTCGCCGACACTCTTCCCGCCGAGAAGAAGAAGTTCGGCAAGTCTGGTGAGGTCACCAAGGTCGACGCCGCCAACAAGACTGTCACCATGGCCGACGGCACCACCATTGGTTATGGCACCCTGGTCAACACCATGGCTGTCGACCACCTCGTCGAGAAGATGGGCAACCAGGAGCTCATCACCCTGTCCAAGGGCCTCTTCTACTCCACCACCCACGTCATTGGTGTTGGTATCCGTGGTGAGCGCCCTGAGCGCATCGGCGATAAGTGCTGGCTGTACTTCCCCGAGGACAACTGCCCCTTCTACCGTGCCACCATCTTCTCCAACTACTCCCCCTACAACCAGCCTGAGAAGAACGCCAAGCTGCCAACTCTCTACCTTGCCAACGGCGAGAAGGCTGCCTCTTCCGAGGCTAAGGAGGGCCCTTACTGGTCCATCATGCTGGAGGTCTCACAGTCTGAGCTGAAGCCTGTCGATGTGGACAACCTGCTCAAGGACTGCATCCAGGGTCTCGTCAACACCGAGATGCTCAAGCCCGAGGACGAAATTGTCTCGACCTACCACCGTGCCTTTGACCACGGATACCCCACTCCCTCTCTGGAGCGTGAGGGCGTCCTCACGGAGCTCCTGCCCAAGCTCCAGGACATGGGCATCTACTCCCGTGGCCGCTTCGGCAGCTGGAGATACGAGGTCGGCAACCAGGACCACTCCTTCATGCTGGGTGTTGAGGCCGTCGACGCCATCACCAGCGGAGCCGTCGAGCTGACCCTCAACTACCCTGACTTTGTCAACGGCCGAAAGAACACCGAGAGGCGCTTGGCCCAGGCCTTTTCCTACGGAGCTCAGCCTCTGCCTACCCGCGAGAGGAACTAGGGGGCTGCAAGCATTGGGATGATGAGGGTTGAATTTTAGGTATATAAGGGGCACAATGCACACGTGCATCGTAATGTGAAGCAGCAGCTATCAAAGTAATCTGGGTAGCTATATGTGGGCTGCTATGAATTGGGGTATTTCAAAGGTCTGAAAATTACGGATGCGACTGCCTAGGGTTGTGTATGGGCAGTCGGTATAGATTCCCTCGCTACGAAATAGCGAGTATAGGTTATGATAGAGATAGAGAGTGATTTTTGCTCTTTTTTTGATAACAAATAAATCTGTTATAAGGCGCATTGCTTGTTTGTTGTGTTCTAAGTGACTACCAAGTGTCTATCTGAGCACTGTAAAGGCGCAGAGGTCATGTAACTATGCCAAGGGAAATACAATGCATTCCGAGCGTTTACCGAGCAATATTTCCATATGGGAGCTTACAGTTGCTAGGTATTGTTTGGCTGCACCGTTTATCTTTCCCTTAGCTGGAATCTAAAGTCGAGCGGGATGGCTTGGCCACCTACATCATCGGTTACAGGCACAGGCTGCTAAGCACACTAGCAAAGTCAAGAAATTTTCTTTCTCTCTTCTTTTCACTCTCAATTTTTTTTTTCAAATGGGATCAAAAGAGGAGCTTGGCAATTAGGTTTCGTGTCCGAGTAAGAACAGCTGACGAAAGCGTTTTGGGCCAGTTCTAGGGTACGGGCATGTAGCATCATTGCCGTTTTCAGACGTGGCCCAATGCCCTTTGGGTTGAGTTAGGAGAAAAAACTTTTAGTCAGTCTGCTAAAGAGAAAAATTTACGCGGGATTACGGCTCCGGGGAAGACATCATTGCGGAGCTTGGATCAAATCCATGTTGCCTCCAGCATCTACAAGACATTTCACTTATACAAGTCGTGCTTCATATGTACCCGAATAGATAGCTCCTGACGTTGGTGACTGATGGAAAGATAGAAAAAGGACTTGGTTGGGTTCATCAGTATCTCGGTTTGGGTGGGTACATAGGCATATCCCTTTGACACGCTGGCGCCTGGAAAGTGATGATCAGCAGCCAGGCCAGGGCAAGGTATTTGGCATTTCCCATATTTCCCTCAGGCGTGATGAAGAGATTGATGTGGTGTGGGCTCGCGCACTACACCACCTTGCTGCTAGATCTCTCAATAATGGATCCAAGCCCTTATTTTCCTTTCAGGCGACGAAGCGTCATACCCAATACCCCATGGCCTCAACAATCACAATACATAAGATACGGCATGACGAAAAGCCCAAAAGGCACAATACTCATCCACCATTGGCACTCTGCCAGCGGATCGGCAGTCAGCGGGCTTCGCTCTCATGGCAAATGCAGCGATGCAGAGGCAAACTGGCCCTGCTCAGCTGCTGGCCAAAGCATTGATCAAATTTACTGACCTGACGACACCTGGAAGACCCTTGAAGCGGTCTGCTAGCGCCATCGTCTTTTGGGCTTTTTGCCAGTCCGCAACGGGGCACAGCGTTTCCCGTGCTGCCGCCGCTTTGGTATGGATGGGAATCAATGGCTGATGCGGTGGAACATGGCGTCCCGTGGCCGGCAAGCCGCGTTATCAAGCATGGCTCGGCCCCCAGTATAGTGAGACGGCCATGTTCTAGCTATATCAACACTTCCTACAAGGCCAAAAGAAAGAGAGGGAAAGAGAGGTGGAACCACGCCGTAGAGGAAAGCAAAATTTAGCCTGTAGCTGATATGAGCGCTGCTCGCCATCTTTTCACAAGCCCGGTCGATTTGTAAAGTTGACGTTTTAGTACATATCGCCGCGGCAGACTTCTCTGCTAGCACAGCGCAAAAGGCCCCGAGCAGGTACCAAGGCTGAGCGCGGAATGAAGGGCAATATACCTGACGCAGTTTAGCGTATACCTGGCCAAACCCTGCGCTGCGCCAACAAGCTGCTAGCAATTGCTGGCTGGAGCGAGGTAGCTCTGTATCCACGATCCGGCAATTAAAAGTCTCTGGAGCTTGCCCGCCAAGTACACTGACAGGCACCTGGTTTAGCCACAAGCCGGGCGACAGTAGCCTGTGTGCTGACTGCTAGCAAGCGCACCACCAGTCCGCTGCAACCCAGATTGGCAGCCCCAGTTCTAACAAAACCTCAAGGACCCCGACTTCTGCAGTGCCCGCACGGCAACGCAGAAACGCAGCCAGAGAACCTAGGGAAGAAAAATCAGTCACAAACCCCTAGAGCTAGCCAAGCTGCCCTGCTCGTCCATCGGCTGCTGCGCTCCTCGCCGCCGGGACCCCTACTGCAACTCCTCCTACCGATACCACCACCGGGCCGATGATGGGCGCTGCGTGCGGGCTTGGATGACCGTTGGATTCTGAGTGCAAGCCGCCGCCTCAAACCCTCTGCCGAGCAGCCAGCTGGGGGGGCTTCCTCTTTTCTTTTTCCCTCCCTCCCTCCTATGACCGCGCGCCATCATGGACGGTCCAGCCCTCGTGCCCGACGATGTGCTCGACCCGCCGCCTCCCCCGCCGCCGCGGCTGTTTGAACGCCTCCGACAGATAGCTGGATATACTTGGGATGAAGCGACGCCGCCCTTCCACTCGTCGTATGACTACTGGTGAGTCGCCCTCTCCCGCGGTGGATGATATGAAGAGGAGGAACGCAATAAGCACAACCAGAGAGGGGAAAGGAAGGGATATTGTAGATAAAAAAGAAAGAAGGGCCGTGATGACTACTCTTGCAGAGGAGCCAGATCGAGAGAGCTAACTTCTGAATCTCTCGCTTCACCACCTAGGCATGTATTCGGCACCCGATACGTCTATCCCACCCTGCCCCCATCTACATCGTCGCAAAACGCCTCCAGCCCCGGCTCTGTATCCAAACTCCAGTCCGGTCGCCCAACTCCCTCCGACCATGGCGGCCCTCTCTCCAGCTACAGCTTTGGCTACAGCAGCGAAACCCCCGCCTCCCCGCTGCCCGCTGCCTACTCCAACCCCATCGCCTCGCCATCCTCCACCGACGTAGCGTACATCGAAGAGCCCGTCGTGGCGCGCGTATCGCATCATGCCCTCCGCGAGGAGAGGGCCTTCCAGATCGCCAAAAGCGTCTCGACGACGGCTGACCCCAATGGCGACCACATCGTAAAACCTCTCGATTTGATTCGGCTAAGCCCGACGACCGGCGACCGTGGGGCCATCGTCGTCGCCATATACCAACATCCAGGCCACAACCACCTGTTCGACGTCTTGGACATGGGCCCTGCCTTTTATGAGGCGCGCAAAGACGGCGATACATATCGAGCTATCCATTACCGACCAACGCTTAAGAGTCCCATCAGCCTTCGACTGTTTCTCGATTTTGCTATCGGCGCGGCCCAGTGCTTGGAGATCCTCCACCATAGTCGCGGCATGGTTCACGGCGAGATCCGCGGCGATGCTTTCCATTTCAACGCTGAAGAAAACAAGGTCCGAGTCACGTCCTTTGGTTCCGGTACCAGATCCTTTGAGCATGGCTTGACTAGCACCGGCTGGTCTTTGCTCTCCAAAGAACTGGGGGGCAGGAATAAGCTGTTGTATATCAGCCCCGAACAGACCGGTCGAATGCCCGCCGAGCCGGATAGCCGTACCGACATCTACTCACTCGGCGTGGTCTTTTGGAGCCTCCTTACTCAACAGCCTGTCTACACGGGAGATTCGGCTCTCGATATTGTACAAAGCGTGCTCGGCCGCAGGATCCCCAATGTGGCAACCGTTCGGATGGACATACCAGACGTTATCGGGCGAATTATTCAGAAATGCACGGCTAAAAATGTTGCTGATCGTTACCACTCAGCTAGCGGGCTACGTCACGATTTAATCTGCGTCCAAGAGTATCTCGAAGATGGGAACACAAAGGCTCTCAAGGAATTTAAAATCGGAACTAGTGATGTGTCGTCGTTCTTCATGCTTCCAACTTCCATGATTGGTCGGCAGGAGGAGAAAGCTGCCGTCCTCAAAGTTATTAACCGTGTTGCTAAAAGCCATGCCGCTCAACGGAAGGGCCCTACTGGCAGGTTCTCAGACGGAGCCAGTCTTAACGAAATAATGGCCTTTGATGACATTTCCAGTGAAGGCGGTGCCAGCTCTCTTGATGGCCATAACCGCAGGAGCGGATCGTTTGCTCAGACTATATCCTCTGAAACTCGACAAACCAAAAACAGCTTATTTCCTACAATCATATCCGAGACCATGACCTTGTCGACTGACACCACTTCGTCATCCCAGTCTACAGCCGCCATGTATCCTAGGTTTACGCGGCCATGGGAGCGATGGGAGCGCCATCAGTCCATTTCTCTGGGTTCTTTGGACTCCTCAAGCATGGTCGAGAGCCTGAATGTGGAAGGGCCTCGTGGTCCGATGGACATCGGTCCGTCCAGCCTGTCCAGACAACTTGGCTCGGCCAAATTTCGACGGCATGGGCATTGCGAAGTCATCATGGTGGAAGGTGCTGGTGGCGTGGGAAAGAGTCTCTTTGTGCAGTCAGTCCTGGCAGATGCTCGGCGCAACGGCTACTGCGCGACGGCTAAGTTCGACACCGCAAAGAGAACACCGTTTGGGCCGCTACTTAAGCTTCTATCTTCATTATTTAAACAAGTTTGGGGCGAAAGGGATACAAATACACCGTTTCACGTGGGCCTGAAGCAGTACATCCGTCCAGTATGGCCAATGCTGCACAGGGTTCTAGGATTGCCTGAATTTCTCCTTGGTCCGCCGGACGCGAATATTATGCGGCCCATCTCGTCATCTCAGAGCTCAGGCTCGCGCAAGGACTCGCGGCCACTGCTGAAGCGCAGGACATCGTCCCCTGGAGAATCTCCGGGGTCGTTACCGAGAGCCCAGGCAGCATATGGAATGCAGTCTTCTCAAGACTACCTCTGCGCTGGAGCATCAACCAAAACCATGCGTCTGATCAACACCATCCTGGATGTGCTCAGGGTCTTCACTGCGCACAAATTTATCTGTTTCTGCCTGGAAGACTTGCACTTTGCCGATGACGAATCTCTCGAGCTCATCTCCCAAATCATAGCCGCCAGGATGAAGATGGTTGTTATCGTAACGTACAGACCAGAAGAGCTTTCAATAACAAAACTCCGGGCTATGCTACAGCCCCCGGAATCGGATGGTGATTATACCTCGTTCCTTACGGTCCCACGAGATGCTGATAGCCTACCAGATAACCCTCGCAGTGCGCGCCCGCAGGTTACGAGGATTACGCTCAATCCCCTCACCGAGGATGATATCCTTCAATATGTGTCGACAACTCTTTCTAAGCCGCGGGAAGAAATCCTTTCACTTGCTCTAGTTATTCAGTCAAAGACAGCCGGCAATCCGTTTTACATGCGAGAAATGCTTAGCGCCTGCCATAGAAAGAAGTGTATTTGGTATGACTACCGCGATAGCCAATGGCATTATGACATGGATAGACTATTCGCACAGTTCCAAGGCGAGAAGGATTATGACGTCTTGGATACTGCCTTTATCACTCACCGACTGGCCGAGTTACCGTCCGCTGCGCGAGCTGTGCTTGCTTGGGCGGCTCTCCTGGGAGGTTCCTTTTCATTCGAACTCTTGTGTCGGCTCATGAGCGGAGAGTTTGACTACCGTGACGAGGAGGGGATGTCTTGTCCGGACAGTGTCACCCAACGCGCCTACACCGAAGGGGAAGCTGTCGCAGGGTTACAAGCGGCTATTCAGTCTTACATCATTGTACCAACCGAGTCGGATGACCGCTTTCGTTTCGCACACGACCGCTATGTTCAAGCGTCTTCAGCCTTGAAAGAGTGTAATGCTCGCAAGATGCACTTCATCATATCGCAGACGCTTTTGAAATACTACGCGGTGGAAGCTAGGCAGCGCGATAGCACTGCTTCACATATTTGCACCGCCGTCGAAATAATCAAGCGTCGGGTACGTTGCCGTCGGGAGTTTCGTAAACTGCTCATGGAGTGTGCGCAGACTGCAACGGAGAATGGCGCTCGACCTACGGCGGTCAAGTATTATAATGCGGCGGTCATACTCTTGCAAGATAACCCGTGGTCTGACGATGTCGAGGATGCCTCCTATGACGAAACGATCCAGCTTTACCTCCGGGCGGCTGAATGCCATCTATACATGAATCAAGTCACCTCGGCAGGTGATCTTCTTTCTATCATCCTAAACAATGCCCACAGCCCGGTGGACAAAGCGCCAGCGTATGTCTTGCAGTCACGGATATATGCACAGAGTGGCAACTCCCCGGCGGCGCTTGCTTCTCTTAAAGAATCTTTAGGCACACTCGGCATCTCCCTCGACGAAGAACCGTCGTATGAGAAATGTGACGAAAGATTCCACCAAATTGCGACCCAGATACAAAATACGGATCGCCAGACCATTATCAGTCACAAGAAATCGAGTGACCCTTCCATGGCATCCATCAGTGCGGTGTTTGCCGAGACTACCAATGCGGCCTGGTGGACCGACCACCTGCAGTTTTACCATCTTGGCCTGATTTTATTTGATACCCATCTTTCTCGAGGCTCTTTCCCACAGTCTGGCATGGCATTCCTTAATCTGTCTGTTGTGGCAATGTCACGTTTCAACATGATTCCGTTGGCCATAGAACTGGCCATGATAGCCCAGGATCTGTTATTTCAGGCTCGTGATGCCTACTCGCTGGCACGGGGTGAGATGCTGCACCAGTGCTTTATTGGGCATGCACACTGCTCCTTGCCGCAGTCTATTTCTCAGATGGATGATGCAATCGAGCTGGCATCCGTTGCGGGTGACAGAATGTCGACAATCCACAGCTATGGTATAGCCGCTCAAATCAAATTCTTTGCGAGCGAGAATTGCTCTGAGCTTGAAACGTTCTGTGAACTCGCCTGCGAAGAGATTGCTAGGTGGTCTTGTGACACCAGAGGCGGAGTAATGCTCCTTGCCGTTAGACAAGCTTGCCGGGCGCTGCAGGGCAAAACTCGCCGTCACAATCCTTTGGAAGTCATGACCGACGGTGAACATAATAGTGCATCGTATAAGCAGTTGCTGGCGGAACGGACCAAAGGCAGCACTCGCCCTATGCTGTTTTACGAAAGTTTTGAAATCGTCGTCCTATTCTTGTATGGCCATTATGACCGGGCCATTGAGGTTGGAGATAAATGCATTGATCATCTGAACGACATTTGGTCGGCACGAAATACCAGATTGATCGTACTCTTCTATGGGCTGGCACTCTCAGGCCACCTGTTTCGGAAGATGCAAGATCCGCGAAGCCAGCCAGGAGAATACTCCGAAGAGGCTCAGAAGCTGGCAGAGCGGCTCAAGGGGTATTTGAAAATGATCACGGATTGGACAACGGTATCCAATGTAAATTACCTAACCTGGGCAAAGCTTTTGGAGGCACAAATGGCAGAGCTGTCTGGCAAACACGGCGATTGTATTCAACACTACGAAGAGGCCTTGGACCATGCCGCCGAGCACGATTTCGTTCTGGAAGAAGCACTCGGCAACTATCTCATGGCGGGCTTTTTCATCCGACGCAGGGCGCGTCGGTCTGCCCGTGCTGCTCTTCTAGATGCCCTGAGTTTATATAGGCAAGTGGCAGCTACTGGTGTTGCTCATGCTATCGAGGAAGAGCACTCTCTTCTGTTGCATGGACCGACTCGAAACCATCGCGTCGCCGACATGGGTGTCCAGACTGATTTTGTCACCGACGCGCCCTCGGTCCAATATCGCCCTGTGGATGGAGAAGAAGATGACGTCCTGACCCAGATTCCTTCCAATACCTTGACAGAGGCAAAGGGAGAGCAGATTGGAGCCTGGAGAAACTCGATGCACATGCAGACAGAAGACGGCGGTGGGCTCCCTGCTCTCGATATGATCGATTTGCACGCAATTCTCAAGTCTTCACAGGTCATTTCGTCATTGCTTCAGGTAGAAGAACTACTCAAGACCATGTGCGATGTCATTTTGCAGACATGTGGTGGCTCGGCTACCAATGCCGCCATTGTGGTCTACGCGGAATCTGACGGCTGGTGTGTAGCTGCAAGTGGCGATCCGGAGAAGGGAGCCTCAGCACACAAACCAGCTCTACCCCTCGCAGACACCCCTCTGATTGCTGAGAACGTTGTGCTCTACTGTACACGCTTTATGGAAACTGTCTTTATATCGGATATCGTCTCTGACGAGAGATTCAGCAATGTGAATGAGTCTTGGCTACAAAGGAATCCGACCAGCAAATCGATCATTGCCATCCCGATACGCCATGCGAACAAGCCACTACTTGGCGTGTTGTATCTCGAAGGTGTCCCTGGGTCATTCACGGATCGCAACGTAACCGTTCTCCAGCTCTTGGTCAACCAAATTAGCATCAGCTACTCCAATGCTCTGTCAATAAAGAACATTGAAAAGATCTCGGCAGAAAACCATTCCATGGTGGAGGTACAAAAACGAGCACTCAAGAAAGCCATCGAGGCAGAGGCAAAGGCAAAGAACGCAGAAGCAGAGGCGAAGCGCAATGTGAAACTAGCCGAAGAAGCTGCCAAGGCAAAGTCTATCTTCCTGGCCAACGTCTCCCACGAGCTGCGGACGCCTCTTAACGGAGTCATTGGCAACTCGGAACTTTTACGTGACAGCAACTTGAACCGGGACCAGCTTGAAATGGCAGATTCCATCCGAGTCTCGGCCGATCTCCTGCTTACTGTTATCAACGATATACTTGACTTTTCCAAGATGGAAGCCGATAAGATGAAACTTTACATCATTGCCTTCAACCCCGAAGAAATGGTCAGGGAAGTCGTTCGAGCAGTCTCTTACAGCAACCGAGAGAAGACATCCAAAAAGAACGTCAAGATTGTTCATGACATTAATCTTCCTTCCATGCTGATCTACGGCGACCCAATCCGCCTCCACCAAGTTCTTGGAAACCTCATTGGCAATAGCTTGAAATTTACAGAGGATGGATCTATCACCATCGGCGCCCGGCTGGACGAGGAGACTAAGGAGAGGGCAACTTTGACATTCTGGGTTCGAGATACAGGAATCGGAATTCCACAAGAACAGCTGGCGAAGCTCTTCCAGCCATTTAGCCAGGCAGACGCCAGCACGGCTCGAAAATACGGCGGAAGTGGACTTGGACTGAGTATCTGCAAGTCACTTATCGAAATCATGATGCAAGGAACGATTCAGCTCGAAAGTGAACCAAATCTTGGCACCACCGCCTGGTTCACAGTCTCCTTTGAAAGAGCCAAACCCGATGTTGCTGCTGGAGATGCCCAATCTCAAGCGCTGCCGCCTATTGACAGATACTCGACAAGAACTTCTTCATTTGTGGACCGAGCTTCCTCCCCGAATCCGTATCTCGATCTTACGCGGATTCCAAAAGAGGATATTCGTATCTGCGTGGCGGAAGATAATCCCATCAATCAAAGGATTGCCATTCAATATGTGCAGCGGTTGGGTTATACCAGCGTTAGTGCATATGAAAACGGACTCAAGGCTGTTGAAGGCCTCCGACAAAAGGCTAGAGAAGGTGTCCCGTATCACATTGTCCTAATGGATGTCCAAATGCCGGTTCTCGATGGATATGAAGCTACCAAGCTCATTCGAAGCGACCCAATCGACGAGGTCCGGAAAATCCTGGTGATAGCTATGACAGCGTCGGCAATCCAAGGCGACAGAGAAAAGTGTCTGGCTGCTGGTATGAACGACTACCTTGCAAAGCCGGTCCGGGCAGAGGTGCTTAAACGGAAGCTGGACGCGTACATGAGTAACTCAAACCCTGCTCCTCCCATGTCCACTCCGTCTCCGTCAAACGCGATCACGTATCCGGGTTCTGCTATGAATGGATATAGCGACGTGGTACCGAATGTTCCAAAGCTACCCCCGCCTCCAAGGAAGCCCCTGCCTAGCGATACATCCAGCACAAGTTCTGAATCGGTCATTCGGAAGCCGGTTCCTTTTAGGACCGGATCAGGTTCGCTGCGTGACTCGCTACTTGACGGAGCTCAGATGTCAGAAGAATTCCAGCACCCTGGTAGTCCCATCTTCGATGTTGAAGAGCTCGAAACTCCCTATGGTGATGATTCCGTTGCGAGCCAAGCAGACACTAAGAGCGGCTCGACAAGCAGAACGTCTAGCGATCAAGACTCTGATTCCGGGCCAAGAAGAGGATCTGCTGCAAAGGGGCAAAAGAACCAGCCTCGCAAATTAACAAAGAGCCGCGAGAACAGCACCGTCGAGGTTAAATTTGAGAATGGTACCCATGAGCCAATCGTTAAAGAACTCTAGGATGCCATGTTGTTCCCTGTGATGCGGGGGGCTACTCTAAGTACGGGTTCTCTTGTCTGGGTATAGTAGCCATGGTTGTAATCTTTTTTTTTTGTCCACTTTCTCTTTCAAGTCCTTTATTTTTGCCATTTCGCGTTTCACATCAACTACGGATTCGGATAGACGGGCAGCTTATAGACGCATCTTCTCAACGTCTACGAAACTTGCTTTGGCGTTGGGGCCGGGACAAAAAGCTTGGGTGATTAAGGAACTCGAGACCCAAAAAAAAAAAAAAAAAAAAAAGGCTTCGTCTCTTCCAGCATTCACACCTAGTTGATTCTTCATTTTCTCTTTTCTTTCCCTGCTCTCATCCGTTTTTGGTCTATTTTGCTTCTCGCTTTCGCTAGCATATAACGTTTTTATTTATTGGTTGATGCCAGAGTCGGAGTGTCCAAAGGTTAGCGTGTACTTTGAACCAACATGAGTCTGTCATTGTTCAACATGACACTATACGATATGATATGACATGGAATAAAATGGAATGGGACTTGACGCAAGAAGTGGGAAGAGACAGGGGAATGGCTTTTATAGTACGCGTACGGCTTTTGTTTTACGAGAGCTGAACGATATGAAATGATACAGGTTTTGGATGACATGATGCCAAAATTTAAATTATGTGCCGGGAAAAAGGTGGAAAGCTGGGGGTGGTAGGGGAGATGATTGTGTCCTTTGCCTAAAATTTACGGAATGGTCTATTTTTACAGATATTGCAGAGGAAATGGGAAAGCAAAGGGGAAGGGTGAAGAAGAGAAAACTGCCTCGATGTGGTTTTTCTTACGGGGAAGCATGCCTTTTTTTTATATTTTTACTTTTATTTTCAAGGCCATTCTTATGGCTACGGGTTGTGAGCGGTTTTTGCTTCCATTTTCGTCATTTTATTCTTCCGCTATTTACTGGATAACTGTATCATTCTCTCTCCCTTTTCTCTGCATTGACTGAAAGAAGGGGAAGCTTATGTTTGTGAGCATTCGGCGACGACGACCAATTATTGATTGAATTTGATAAATTTAAACAAAAAATTTCAATAACCCCTCTCTCTTCTCCCCATTCTTCTTTTCTTTTTTAAAGTTTGCTCTATTAGGCCCCCTGCATCTCGCTTCAAATCTCATCTTACAGTACGCAACAAATCACAATTCATTTAGGCGTGGTCAAACAGTAGTGGATGGGTGATCATATTGATATATCAAGTTCGGCTACATAGTGTTTTGCATGGGTAGCTGAGCGAGGCTGTGATAGACGCCAGGGGTTTAAAAAAAAAAAACGTGTTGTTTTGCTAGCTCTGCATTAGTGTTCCCCTTCCCATTTCTCTCTTCATCATCCAAGTTGGTCTTCACCAAATCTGGTGCATCATCTCAAAAAAACGATGACAGATTTGTGCTCAAAGTCAACCATCCCGTGCTTAAGGGCTGCGCTTCGGATTTTGAAGAAGAGAAAAGAAACTGCTGGAAAGCCGATGATGATCTTGTGTATAAACTAAAAGGCGCCGCGCCAGGCGATATATTCACTCACATCATTCTCCTGGTTGTACACTGGCTGGGGGCCGGTTTCGTCTTCATTTAGCAGCGGAGCATCATCACGCGAGGGAGGAGGCTTTAAAAGCCACGCTCCAATATATTAGGAACCAATAGTCTTGGTGTGGCGAAGGGCAGAGAGACCTGCATAGAGCAAAGGGAGGGTCTGAAGCTACTGCTACTAGTAGTGGTAGCAGCAGTAGCAGCGAAGCTCAACGAGAGAAGATGCGGCTTATTCGAGTTAGCCATGCAGCTGTTGTTCTAGAGCTGGGCCAAGTCCCCAACTTGTACGTCTGAAGGCGCGAGCTAGATGAATATAGTATAGAGTTTGTCGGGATATAGCATCTGGGTGGTGCGAGATGCCACTTACCAGCCTCCCAGCTAAACAAGTGCTGCGCTCCATCCCACCGGACAACCACTGGGGAGCAAACGTTCCACACGCGGATATCGCACTTGCATGTGCCATGAAGCAAGCCATCGCCCTATGAAGGCCAGTAGCGCCTATCGAGCCGTGGTTGTGTGTGGTGGAGAAATTAGCAACGATAGCTTGCAATTTGTCTTCCACAGCAGAAAACAAGGGTAGCGGCAGCTCGGCTACATCATATCGAAAGATAGTCAGCGAGAATACTTGTTTTGTACTCTTCCTTTTGAAAGATAGACTGCAGAGACACTGCTGCGCCAACTGAAAGAGAGTTTTGTCATAATGAACGGGTGCTAGGTCGGAAAGGGGCGTGATTTTAACATCGATCTTCCCAATTCCATCGGATAAACCGACTCAGCCGGACAGGTATCTTGGGCGTAGATCAGAAAGCTGAGACAGTAGGCAAAAACCTTGTCCTATTTGCCGCTGATTACCAGGAACCGAATTGTCTTCTGCTCGGGGCCGAGTTCGCGGTTGGACGCTGCTGTGCGAGAGCGCCTGAAAATGCTACCGGTGTCTAACTTGCATTTGGCGTAGTATACGGAGCAGGGCTTGCATGCAGTCACTATCCGCAACCTCAGCATGGTCGATTGAGTCAACAATACGCCATGATTTGATTTTCCTCGACTCAAAGCGCGTAACATGGATGATTTTCCCGGCGGCGCCTACTCCATTGAGAGGAACTACGGACGACGGATCCTCTGTGGCTGGGCCATACCATCCTCTAGCCATGAGGGAAATAAAGAATAAATACTGTTGGGCTGTATTTATTAGCATTATCCATTGTAGTATCGTTTCCTGCTCTAGCGCTGTGTGGGTCTTCGCGCGTGGCTGCAGGTTTCCATCAGTCTAGCTAACAAAAATATTTGCAATACATGAGGATTTCATCGTTGGATTAGATGCAAGAGCTGTTCTGGTTAGCCATTGCTCAATACTTGGTTGACGGTGCCCCCGTTTCTTACCCACTGTTTTGCCACAAGTCATGAACATGTTGGCCGTCAATTGTCTGTACTTTTTTTTTTTTTTTTTTTTTTTTTTTTTTTTTTTTTTTTCCCTTTTTTTCTTTTTTTCTGGCTGTACAATGGTGCCCGTATGAATTCTAAAGTCCTTCAGCGAGGCCCAAGATAGTTACGGCGATGGAACGATTGTATCTCGGTTATCTGCAGCTGAGGGTGTAAGGACCAGGGGTAACAGACAGCTGAAAGACCCTGGTTCGAGTTACTGCTCCGCCTGCTTGTTGGCTACTAAGTTGCCGTTCCGTTCGGCCCGGCAATGTAGATAGACCAGCTTGTAAGAAGTGATGCTTTCGTGCTGAAGCTTTCCAAGTTGCAGAAGTCACAAAAGCTAAAGACTTCAGGGTGGATCCACATAGCCTAGGTATAATATGCAGTCATGTTATTGGCGTGGTATCAAAAGCTGCAGCAAATCCCCTTTGCATTTGCCAATCATGCAGGAAAGATCTGTGGTAACACTAGTAAGACGAAACAAAATACGCCCTTCTACGCTGTGTGCCGTCAAGCCTGATGTGTAGCGGCCAACAGCGTCATGGTTGCGAACCCTGCCCAACCCGCGGTTTGTCTTGGCTTTGCGGACCGGAGCTGAGGTTGGTGGTCCATATACCAAAGTAGGTAGTCCAAGGACAGAGGAGAAATGAACTTTGTCCTATTTGGGGCAGCGGCCCAGGGTAAATGAAAATTCTTTCGACGAATCCGATATATGTTGGCTGCAACAATGTCTGCTCTGGGCACATCCCGTCTGGAGGCTGATCCAACCGGATAGTGGATAATCAGGCCATTTCTATGAGCGTGCTAGTATGGAACTGTATTCAAGTGACAAACTAGACAGGAAGGAACCGCTGCTTTAATTTAACTGAAACTCAGCCATTGAATGGTGGATTGCGGTATTGTAAGGTAGGCCCGGGTCTTTGCTTAAGCCCTCGCTCAAATCCGGTATGGTACGTGGCTTGCTTGGCTTACTTTCTGCTTCCTGTTCATTCAAGGTTAGAGGGGTCCAATACAATGAAGTTGAGGTTGAAGGAAAAAAGTCTATTCAGCCTGAGGGTGTGGCGAATGCGGGGAGAGTGGCCTGCCGCTTCTCAGTTTGAGCAACCTCGTCCCCGTTTCCGCTTATCCTGCAGCACGTCCTTATGAAGCAACTGCTGTGTCCACTAGCACAGGCTGTTGGTTCACGCCTGAAATAACGGTGGCCTTTACAATAAGCTCCGGCTGTGTTTAATTAGAACACTCAATGGCTAGGAATCGGGGAATGGGATCAGCTCGCCACTGGGCCAACTCAAACTTCGAAGAAGGCAACAGAGGCCAAGTTTCATTGGCCGGCTTGTTGCCTATCTGCCGCCAAGGCCGCTGGCCCGAGGGCGACTGGCGGTTACCGGCGCCAAACGCCCAATTCCCAGTGGGATGGTAATATGGAAACTTGCCATAAAACTGTTACCTAGCTGAAGGCCTAGTAATAGCATCTGAATAGCGTTGCCAAGTCTGGTACAGCTGAGGTGGGCTGCAGTGGAAATCTGTTGCCGAGATACATATTCGGAATGAGCGAGTTTTTGTATGCTGCCAGTGCCTGTTCATACTATGAAACCGATAAAGAGTTTCTAGCAATAGCCTATTGCCTGTAGTTGACCCGTTCATACATGGCTTCCAGAGCCACGTGCGGCATGCCGGCATTTGCTGAGATGAGATGATCTTATGCCATCAGTATGCCACTAGCGGCCATGATGCAGCCATCAAAGCTAGTAGGATTCTGAGCCTCTCGGAAAGCTAAGATATCGCGGGCTAACATTGAGATATGAGCACAGAGTTGCTGCCTGAGAAAAAGAACCATGGTTGTCTAACCTAGAGCGAGGCCCGCGGGCTACTTCCGGCAGGGTTGAAGTCTATCAAGTCTGGTGGCGTGATGAGAGAAGCTCGATGCTAGCTTGAGATTGTTTAGGTTGTGCTGAGAAACTAAAAGGGTCCTGATCTCGATCATGGCTGCCGAGACCGTAAACGGCCAGGAGTTCGGACAGAGCCTAGCCACCAATGCAGCGAGGCCGAGCCGCAGGAGCGCGAAGGCGAAGTGCCACAAGACAACTATTTTCGCCTTTTGTGAAACCGTTTCGTCCCAGTTTCGGCAAAAGGGAGCCAGTCGTCGATGTCAAGCTATAGAGCCCAGAGTCAGGCTGTGTAAGTAGGGGTGGCTGGGAAGCTTTTTGTTATTTGGCTTCCAAGGCGTTGGTATTCTTGGCCATACTTACTGTCAATCCACACGCCTCCCTCTCTGAACCACATGAAGAGAGCGTGGTTTTGTTTGTGGCTCCACTGTAGCAATGAGTCGACTATTCAAAACGGCTTGTATCCGTTCGACAGCACTAATTAATCCAACCTGGATTAGAAGTCTTCGCCCGGTGAGGAAGAGGGTGTTGGTCGAGAAAATCGTTGGTTTGGGGATACGAGCGGCCGTATCAACCCACGCCTATTTCATATCCGCAACAAGGTCCCCTTACAAGTTGCCCTGCTTTGCTAAGTCCAAATTCAACAACCGACATGCCTCAGGCTGGAAGTGTCAAGGAGCAAAAAGCTCGTCCCGAAGCATGTGCTCGCTTTGGAGGCCATGACGGAATTGGATGTAGCACCATTACATCGTTCCTGCACTGAGAGGTTGACGGCATGTGGGAGGCGCAGTAGCCAATGAGCATCCAACCTTCGCTTGGCAACCTCCATTACCAAAGTACCTTGCATGTTCTGAGTTCCTGTCGTAAATCTTGCAACAGGGTACCTACCGGGTGGGGAAGGACAAGGTCACCGTCGCCCGTAGCTGCTGCGGAGCAGTACTCGGCTATTGCGAGCGGCTTTGTATCCGCGCGACACTGCGAACTGCGACGAATGGTTACAGCTTTATTTACCGCTGGTGGGGGCTATTCTTGGAGCAAAAGTCGTGACGATCAAAGTGGGATGTAGACGACAGGGCCAGCTACAGGCCATTCCTCCAGTCGTCATTGGACGGATGCTGTATCGTTCCATGCCCCAGTGCTTCAGTATACGCACACATTTGGCAAACCAGCAGATACCGTGCTCCTGTTTCGCAGTGGACAAAGTGCCCTAGCCTGGACGAGGAGATGCAGATGAATGCGGCAAAACAATGGCAGGTCTCTCCACGCTTTGCCGCATGTCCATCGTCTCTTCTGAGCACGGAAAATGCCGACTGCGGAAAAAAGCTAAATCGCAGTGGGGTCTGCCGAAACTCTGAGGTTTGAAAGATGCCGTCTGAGGAACCTCATTGGATCGCGCGGCCAAGCATCCTAATGCAAGCTGCAGATGCGTTACTTCGTAGTACTGCTACTAGCAGTGGTACCATAACGATAGTATCGCTGCAGGTGCTAGTATTGGAACCGCAGTAAGGAGCCGTTTTAGCAGTGGAGAGGAGTGTAATGTGTGAGGTATTGGTGGCCGAGACTCACTTATACACCGGTGCAAGAGGGCATATGCCTCAGCATAAAACATGAAGCTGCAATGCTGGAGACAAATAGCATCGTGAATACCATAACCTGGCAAAGCGAAGCGAGGAACCATTGTATTGAGGGCTTTCTAGTTCTCCCTCTTGTTGTTTCCTCTCAAAATGGAAATGCTACGCGGCTTGGTCATGCTCGCATGCCTCCCCTCTTCCCTCGCACACCTTTTTGTGTTATTAAGGCACATACCATATAAGTGCAGTAGAGTCCTCAAACGACACACACCAAAAGCTTAGCAGGGGACACACGCAAGTAGCGCCCTGGAATTTTACTGGTTCCAAGTAGATGGCAGTAGCACAAAAGCTGAATCGGAAAAGGAAGGGTCTAAGACACGCCGCCGCCTCCTCGGCTCACAAGGGTGCAACGAGTTTAGTGCGGTTTTTCGGTTTATTTTTCCCGGCTGACTGCTTCGTATCTCTCTCATCGGTGCGGACGACGTCTGGCTTGTCTTTTCGTGGATCATGAGACGGCTCATGGCGCGGCCGTGGATGCGGCCCAGGTTGCTTGGAAGTGGGATAGGCATCTGCAGATTACTCGACGTTTTAAAATAGAAGGCCGATGAGAGCTGAGCACCGCGTACTAGCGCAAGCAGGGAGGCCGTATCCATACTTGGAAATGGAGACGCCAAAGTACCAGTCTGATAAAAGTAGGTGCGCAAGTATGGCGGCAGCACATCGTCCCATGCGGCCAGCAACTTTGCCTGTAGTGGTACATGTGAGAGCTTTGTTTTGAGCCGAAAGGAGGCGTATCCTGGATGGGAATGCTCGTACGCTGTGCTACCTGTATGTATCAATGGCCTTATTATGCATGCATGCATGCAGGCAGACGCACGGAAAGCTGCTAGGCGGCTCTGGCGAGGCTTGGGAGCCCCTCATTAACAAGGTCGTTCACTCCCACTCCGTTAGACGTGCAGATCGGGTCGTCCATCCGCGCGCAGTTGCTCGGAAGCTGGAGGCTTGAGATTGGCCTCGACGGAACCCTGACCCTGGCCCGGGCGAAAAAAGAACCCAGCGGATTACATAAACGCGCTGCGTGCCTTATAGCAGTTGTGCTCCCTGCTATTTCAAGCAAAGAGACAGCAGCTAGTGTTTTGCGGGGCTTGTTTGATGCGAGCGTGTTGCGATTGTGTGCATTTGGATGTATGTGTACGAAGCACGCCTTTTGTTCAAACGGCGAAGAGCATGTTGAAAACAGTAAACGGTGCTATAGCTGCTACTGGCATCCACGATAGCACCGGATTGTTACTGGATGAGACCGTCCGTTTGAGATGTGTCACCCCGGTCGAGTCCTACATGGATCGGCTCGAGTTGTTGTTTCTATGCAGTATCTGCTCCGCCCGCTGCCTCCGTACTCCGTACTTTTGTCTCCATACCTGTTTGTTTCTGCCCCCATATATCTGGCCTCCCTACACGTGCATAAGTTGTAGATACGCTTGCGTGCTAGAAGCTTGTGTGAATGAAGCTTGTGGGCATGTACAAAGAACGTTTGTACAGACAGGCAGTCATCTGGGCTCCCTATGCCTGTCTTGCGCTGCGAGCCTGCATCTCAACAACTTCTGCTATGTTGGCAGTCTCTGCAGGGAGACTCTAATAGACGACTGGCTACGCATCTTCAAGCATGTCATGGCTGCTACATGCTACTAGGGTAGTAATACCGTACTAGAATAGCATGTGAGCATCTGACTAAGTAGGTAGCGGAGGGGTACTTGTAGAGGCGGTTCTTTGATTCCCTGTCTTAGAGCTTACCAGCCTGTATCGCATCTAGCATTCTTTTTTCGGCTGGTGGGCGATTATTGCGCGCGAGGATGACATCTCACGATAGATGCACCACGTTCGTCGTATCATCAACACCTTCTAGAAGGTAAACACTGTTGTTTAAAGGTATTAGCTGGTGTCAGCTACTGCCATTCGTACGTACTACTATAGCTGTCGCATCAGCAAAATGTAGAGGAGGAAGTGGGAACACCGCTCATACTGTCTCCGAACTTGTACGAGAAGAACACCAACCTGGCCCTGATACTATCCCGAGCTTCCAAACGGATAAGTCGATCTACTCAAAGTACTGCTAGTAGTACAGTAGTGCGTAGTAGCCCACACACGGCCATATTTCCCCATATTCGTTGCTAACCCTGACTTGCCGTTGCTTTAGACTGTTCCCTATCCTGCATATGGAAATACGTTCGGGGGACCTAGTTGCGCGTAATCGCCTTCACCTTCTCTAAACAAGCATATCCAGTTTGGCTCTGCGTAGTTGGCGGAGCCGAAAGCGGTGACAGGTCAGCATCAAGCTGTCTTTTCAGCCGCCCAGAGCTGGCCCACGTCGACAACTGGTTCTGCATCAACAAGGCTTGGCTTGCCCATGGTCCAACTCAGCTCAATAGGGAAAGTCTAGAGCACTGATGCTGCATTATGAAGGAATCTAAGCCTCTCCACAACGAGGCCCTCTCTTTGGGTAAAACTTACGAATGGTAGTCAATCGTTCTGCAATAGAAACAGGTACGTAAGTGAAGGGGGGTGCAAAGCGGACAGCAAGCCACACTCACAAGGTCGTGATTTAATTCCTCATTAATGAGTCAGTCGCCCTTTGTACGCACTTCCGTCGCCGCTCCCTAGTCGGATCGGCCTTTTGCCTCCCTGGCAGACGCAGTAGTCTATAAGCCCGGCATCCACAACAGCCCTACCTTGCAACCAACCCAATGGCATCCATGCTTTCTGCTTTTGCCCCCAGCTTGCGAAAGCCATTGCAGCCCCGCCACAATGCGGAAGGCCAGCGAATTGTCGATAAAATACAGAGCTATCGTTGTCCGCAGCGGCCAGAACTTGTGGCATTAGCATTATGTGTTCCGTTTTTTGGGAGGATGGTTATCAGCTAGAGGGCTGAGCAGCTTGCTAGATTCAATGAAAGTTGTAGGTGTTACCTGCTGTCTTGGGGCGTAGAGGAATATCGCTTACACTCTGCCAAGCATCCAGACGAGTCTAGACATATTGTGTCCAAGTATTCCGCAACCTATACTTGGCGTAAGGAGCATATTCTATGCAGAGTCTGGTAGCTCTGCGGCGGCGCCTCATACACCCTGTTGGAAGTTACCATCTAGGCAATCGTATCCTACGTTTTGTGTAAACGCCAGTAGCCGAGCGAGTAATGTTTCCGGTTATATTCTGGTGCATGATAAGATCAACGTACTGTTCTGGTGGTAAATCGAGGACGAGATAATGAGAAAGCAGCAAATAAATATAAAATTGTATAGAGCACTGGCACCTTCTACAACTGCAATATGCTGGGGAGAGACAAAAGACGTCACTGCTTGTCGTATCGATAACGAAGCGAGATCGAAATTGCAAGCTTAAAGACGTTGGAGAAAGTCCCACCGAAGACATGGTGATAACGTGACAGCGTCGACAACAACAGCACTCGTACCTCCTACGTCGCACAGTACACGACAGCATCAACATCAACATCAACAAAAACAACAAGAAAACAACAAACGCGGCGTGCATACGCGCGCACATGCATCCAGACACCGCACGGCCACAGGTGCCGAGTACCTCGATATGCACGGAGAACCGACTTAGCTAGAACGTAGCTACTTCAAGCGTACATATGCACGGTACTATGGCGCATCCATCTCGAGACGAGAGCCGGCCCTGAACCGACCAGGTCCTAGTCAATACACGGCAAGGCCAGAACCTCAATAGGTAAGCCATTCAGCCTAAGCAAAAAGGCATGTCTCCGTATCTTGCTCCCGCGTGCTCAGCTAATGAACAAGAGCTATAGCAGCAAGCGAAAATGGCCCAGCCAAGCCGCCACCAACCCCTCTCTTCCTCCACTCTTAGAGCCCTGTGGCTCTCGCAAGCGCGACATCTGCCTCATCCGAGCAGAGGGTAGCTTCAGAAGGTAGTTCTAGTGGGCGAGTAAGATGGAGCCAGGAGATCTGCTACTGCTCCCCGTCCAGGTAGCACGAGCGTGGCGGATGAATCTTTTGCAACTCCAAAGTGCCCCATGCTCGTGGCAGCCACAGGCAAGCAACGGCCACGCCCTCGTCGATTGGATCGGGCGCGCGAGACGTTGCCCATTTGCCTCCCGAGCTGTCTTCCAGCACACGCAGCACAGCCTTTTCGCACCGCAGCACGGAGCACTTCCGAAGCCCAATATGGCGTAGCAAGGCAAAGCCGTGTATTCCCTACCGCAGCACGCAGGGCACTCGCATATTGAGCAGCCCCTCTATCGCCATGTACTAGGTATTCCTACTCATCTCCCCAAACGCGCTGCAGCAGCCGCTCACAGGCACACAAAGATCCTGGAGCTGCAACGCTCCCTACCTATGCTTGCCTGCTTGCCTTCCATCCTTTCCTCCTGGCTCTCCAATGAGAGTGTTCCTCTTTTCAAGCTAGTCTTATCAAGGGACATGCTGTTGGAAGGTTCAATTTCTTGCCCACTTGGTTAACTTTGTTTCTCTCGTCTAGTGCCTCATCCGGCCGATTCGTTGGCATCTTCTCGTCTGCCTTGACAGCTTACAGTTATGCGTCTTACAGGCCCTACACATACATCGGCATAGCCAATCCCCCGCATTCGACAGACACCATCTCTCACTTCTGTTGCCATGGTAATTGTTATCTCTGCCCTTTGCCACATGGTCGATGGTGTCTATCAGGTATGTTATTACTGCTATCCATCTTCCTCTGACATGGTTTTGTCTTATCTTGTCTTGCATTGATGCTGTTGTGTATTTACTCGCTATCCATCAGCTTTTTTGACCACCACCACCTGGGTAGTGTGCTGCCACTGGCTTGAGTCTTCAAAGTAGCCAAAAGAAAGTGAGAGAAAGAGAAACCTCCACGCTGCAGTTTGTGGTATTTACTATTTCCCTTTCTTCTCTCTTCTTCTACGTACGTTTTCGTCCCTTCTTCTATTTGACTCCATCTAATTCCCTCCACGTCCATCTCAACTCTGTTTCCCGCCAGTTCATCAAGCTTGGCTGAGATTTTTATTTTTTTCGACCCCCCTCCCGCCCTACTTTCTCACACTCCCTTTCTGAAACGACACGCCCTCCCTCCTCACCCTGTTAGTCGACGTCCCATCGATTCCCTAATCAGATCATATACTCTGATACGTGCACACATCCTCTCATTAGTGGAATCGACTACACGCCTTCTCCACAGTGGCACGGTGCCCGCTCCGGCCCTTGTTGCTGTTCACTCCTGCTAGTCTTGCCGGTGCTCTCAGGTCCTGGCGCTGTCCAGTTTCTGACTGTCTTGCCTTTACTTTTTGACCGTTGGCAGCCCCCCCCTGCGCGAGCCCCTCGTTGGCCAACTCCGTCCCGCGGTGCTCTGTCTCCATTCTAGGAAACACTACCTGTACGGCTAGTGTATGTACTTCGTGCACGCAAGGAGCGGACGGACCTCAATCTCTGATATTGGATAGCCTGCATGTGCCCGACAGGGTTTCTTCAGCCCTCACTCTATCTGCCTTCTTACTTGTCCCGAGTATACAGGCTCTGTTGACACCACAACTACTCCCAATAAGGGTAGTTAGCTTATCCTCGAGCGTTCTGCCCCAGCCGACAGCCACAGCTACTCTTGAGCTAGTCGTCACCTCCATCCAGCCCACGCTTCAACATATAACACGAAAAGTAATATATCCACTGCATACGCCTCCACAGCTTCCCGTCTTCCTGCTCTTTTCTCTTCGTCTTCTCTTGATCCTCTATCCCTTGCTTTCGCCCCCAGCTTTTATAACCCAGTCTTCCCTGCTCGTACTCTCGTTTATGAACTTTGACTGTTACAAATATTTGATTCTTGCATGCCCTGCCCCAGGCCTTTTCCTTACTGTCCTCAAATGCCTACTTAAACACATGCATACACTTTTGTAACTCACGGCATATGTGATGATGCTCACCATCAAGCAGCAATCGACGACATACGGCTACAAGTCCGTCCATGATTTGCCAACTCCGCCCTCCACTTCCCGACCCTCTCCTCCCTTGAACCACCAAGATCCTTCTTTCAAACCGTATCTTGTCTCTCAGAACAGCCCGGTCCAGCCCATGTCTACTTCTCATCGTGGTCTGCCTCCGCCGGCAGCCATGACTCTACCCCCACAACAGCCTTCCTCCGTTGGCCCTCCGCCGCCGCCGCCGCCACATCATTCTCAACCACCACCTCCACCACCGCTGGCCCCGTCCTCCCACCAGGTGCAACAACCATGGCCTTCACCTTCAGCTGGCCTGCCTCCTCCGCCGCAACAATGGCAGGGAGCTGAAGAATCTATGAAGACCTGGCTTCAGGCCAAAACGGAAGAGGAGAAGACGAGGCAGGAAGAAGAGAAGACTAGACAAGAGACTTTACGTCTAGAGCAGAGGAGGATTGAAATGGATATTCTGCGAGCTTCTTTGAACGGCGGTATTCCACCTCCCATTGTCCCTCTGGTCTTCGCTGGTATGGGAAGCGGGGGGACGCTCCCCCAGGCCGCTCTTGAATGGGCACAGCAGTTCATGGCTCCGGCCCAAAGCCACCATCCCCAGCTACTTCCACCACAGAGGCCGCACTCGCCAGATCACCCAAGGGAGCCCATGGTTCCTGGTCATGGAGTAGTGTATGCCACTTCTCCAGCGCAGGTGACCCCAGTTCAGGGACCTGGCGGATATGCACAATATCCAGGTTCGCCAACGAGGCCAAGAGGGCAGACCGTCTCTGGTGTTATTGGACGGCCGATGGGAGTAGTATCAAACACGGCAGGCATGGGAAATCCTCCTCAACCCCCAGGACAAGGACCGCCGCCCGTGATGCCACCTTATCAAGGACACCAAGGACATTCGCACACGCCGTCACAGTCATCTCAGCACGATACGAGCCCATCGATCTATTTTCACCATTGGCAGCCGCCGGCAACGCAGAGCGGGAGCAGCTCGAACCGGCCGGGATCACCCTCTGGTTCGTCAAAATTCAAGAGAAAACGAGACTCTCTTTAAAAGCTAACTTGGATGTGTGCCGTTGTTATTAGGAGAGGCTCAGAAAAAGCGAAAAACGACTGGAGGAGTGTCCCAGCAGGTACCGAGAGCTCCAAGCGAAGACCGATTCCGATCACCTCCACCATTTGCGCAAGCCAGCACTTCCAATCCTGCATCACCCAGCCGAAGATCGCACAAACGTCAACGGAGCGATGTATCATGGTATCGGCCCGCAAATCAGATGTATAGCGAAGATCCAGATCGACCCCGAGCAAGAACCCCAACGCAAGCACCTTCGTGGGGCCCCACTCCACGAGAGAGAGAGGAATCAAGGAGCGTAAAGCAGTCAGTTTCCTCGCTGCTATCTCGCGAACCTGACGACTCTGGCGGGCTGCCACGGCAAGGTCCTCAACCACCACGGCTTGAGCCACCGGCGCCGATGCCACGCGCCAGGGGACATGGAGACCAAAGAGCTGGCGAGAGGGGTGGGGAGCCGCCTCTGCCTCAAGGAGAAGCCGACCCGAGGTCTCGACCATAAGATGCTGGGAATGTATGAATGAAGGAATGATTTGAGTCGGAATGAATCCTGCGGATGACAACTCCCAGGATGCTTTCGGATGACCGGCTAGTGACATCCACTAAGCCAAGGAGTGAACGGCCACGGCGCCGTTTTGAGACCTCTCTCTTACTCTCTATGGCATCTTTAACGACCCTACTGCATATTTCTTCGCTTTTTTCTTAGCCCCTTTTGACACTTTTCCGTTCTACGATCATAGCTGGCCGGCTTGGCTTCGATTGGCTTTTACTGTATATTTCATTTTGCATACGTCTGGCACCAGTCTCGCAGAATTCTCCTCGGACTTCTACAACTACCACTGAAGCATGAATGAGCCGGGTTGAGCATTACGTTTCAAAGACTAGAACGACTGTCGAATAACCTAGGTCTCCTTTTGGAGACTTGCAAGGCATGGGCGTTTATTTCTTTTTATTGTTTTCCTTCCATTTTCTTTATTTATTCTCTTATTGTTACAATGGGTGGGGTGGGAATGGGACTCTTTTCAATTGCATATGGCTAAAAGTGTATTGGTAGGATTATGTGTGTATGTATCCAGGGGCGAAGAAGGGATGGAAGAAGAGAAGACGGGAAAAAAAGGTTG
Organism: Trichoderma koningiopsis; assembly: GCA_022985005.1. Lineage (NCBI taxonomy): Eukaryota > Fungi > Ascomycota > Sordariomycetes > Hypocreales > Hypocreaceae > Trichoderma > Trichoderma koningiopsis. Next base: position 5,516,804 of record JAJPEM010000002.1, read on the forward strand.
AACTAGGAGCAATTACCAAATGGCCCTAGTTGAGCAAGGATGCAGTTTCAACGGTACTTTACGGCGGTGTATGTACAGGATGTTATACGGATTGGTTTTGCACGGCAGCACAAAGCAGGATTTACTAGTGTTGATATTTTTGATGAGGCAGCTGTGAACAAGCGAAATAAAAGGCTGTTGGGTCCATTGGAACAAGTTCTCGTCATCGGAGCTTACTTTTACGACTTAGGCAGTGAGAAACGCGAGCGCAAACGACGACGGTTGGTGGTACAGGGGGCTTCCGGGTTGCCAATCAAGGGCACGTCCAAAGTAGATGAAACAGATGATCCATGGGGATGGTACAAGCTCAGCAGCCCTGCTTACAGCCGTGAAAAGGGCTTCGCAAGAACGGGCATCGGGCCCGAAACAGAGGGCACTTGAGCGATCGGTCATATGATATCGGCGCAGCCGCGTAAGGCCCATCCGGATTCCGAGCAGGGCTGGAGCCATTGTGGGTGGCGGCAGCAGTGTCGACGTTTGCTGGCATGTGGTAGCAGCAAGTGGCGGTGTCTACGGACAAGGAGGCACATGCATTGCCTATCTCGATATATCGCGTAAGGAGGGATGCTGAATCAGTGCAGGACAAGGGGGCAGCACGATATGGTAACGGCGATGTGACGAGAGAGGAGGAGAGGAGCAGCGTTTCGGAAGATGCGAGGTCCAGTGGTATTTTGGACGAGGCAGCTCTCTGCGTGTGCAGGGATGTGATGCCAAGCAAGAGCCAGGTGTCGAGAGCCAGGTTGCCAGGGTGCGAATATCTTATACCTATGTAAGTGATTGAGTTCTGTCCAAGTGTCTGAAAGTAGCAATTGCTATTGTTAGGAAGCATTACTATACAGCCAGTATTAGAGCAACGCATAAGATCTCTTGTGTGCTTTACACAGTAAGCTTTGTACTCTGCATTAGACGGGCGTGCCTGGCAGTAGTGCCTGGGATGCCCCATGATGATCAGAGAGTTGGTGGAGAAGAGAGTTTTTTTTTTTCCCCCTTGTTCCCCTTTTGTATATATTACCGCTTGGATGTAGTATACTTGTATGAACGAATTGGACATTGTTCCATGTCAGATAAATTGATGTCGGATGAATGAGGCAGAGCTCAGAAGCGGAAACTTGAAATGGGTAGCAAACGACGCCCGTTATGGACACAATGCAGGCTATGCCTCGGGGCTTTTTGAGGGACACCCCTGAATGTCAGACCCTTTGGGCACCACGGCCCGGGTAAGTATTTATGCTTTGCGGGCGCCCCAGAGAGCCCTGGAAAGGGATTTTTTGGCCTGTTTTATTATTTTTGTTGGGCATCTGTGCTCGAACTGCTTGAGGAAGTCTGTCGTGCCTCGGCGTTACAGGTAAGGGAGCGGTACCTTGTTCTTGTCTGCATTTGGCTCTTCGTAAACCGCTTAGCTAAAGTTAGCTTCTCTTTGAAGGAAAAGGGAAAAAATTAAAAAGAAAAATTGCGGACCACTTCCTCCGTGATCTCTCTTGGGCATCTTACCTTTCGGGAAAGCTAAGAGCCTTACTAGGGCTGCGAGAGAGAAAAACGACAAAAACGAAAGAGAGGCTGTTTCAGAAAGATTGCACTAAAACCGGGTATCGCTACGGAGCATCGCCGAGGGTTATTTTGCGTTGGCAGTAGCCCCGAATTTTGTGTATAAGCTGAGCTACCTGCATCTTGACTACGAACTCACTAAACTAGCAGGGGAGGGGGGTTTGCCAACAAACTAAAACGCTTTCTCTGCTGTGCCCATTGGGGAGCTCTCGGAGCTTGGCGTGGGCGAAAAGACAAAGGCATGCTCTTCTAGGCACAGCGGCACAGTATACAGCATTCTCTTGTCTGTTCCTTTAGCGGGCCCCGATTTAAACAGGGCTCAGGGCCGAGGGCGTGCGTGCAAGTGTCAGACCGAGATTGGGCTTAGATTTGATTATTTTGGGAAGTTTGTTGTGGTTCGCAGGGGACAAGTGCAGAAATGACAATCGACTAGCCATGCCTAATATGGAGAGAGAGAGAAGAAAGATGGCGAAAGGGAAAAAAGAGAAATAAAGATGTAAAAAGTATTCGGCATGTATATCAGCTGGAGTTGGACGCCGAGCTGTCACTTTCTAATCTCGCGCTCCACTTCCTTGGACGGGCGTAAAGGTGGTATTGAAGAAGCATGTAACGGTACCTTTTGAATTCTAGGTTTGTGTCTATTTCACAGCTTGGATATACTGAAGCGTTGACGCTATCTACTACGTAGTACAACGTCAAGAGGTAGCATTTCAGTTGACAGACGTTCAAAGGTACCAATGCTGCGCTAATTATCTACAACATTTAGGTACCTTTCCTCATAAGATGGTAGAACAAGCACCAAAAGGGAGAATGCCCAAAAAGGGCAGTGGGTAGCTACTTAGACCTCTTTCAGCCAGAAAAAAAAAAAAAAAGGACAACAAAAGCTTGGTGTTTTCACATAATACATCCAAATATAGACTCGGAGAGATTCTTTCTTCCGTGCCAAGGCCTGTCAGCTAGCCGTACTGTACGGACACGAATTAACGCGAGGAGGAGGCTCAAGCAATGCAGCTCGTAAGTTAATTCTTCTAAATACCACCTTACTGTTTTGAACTTGGGAGACAAATATATTAAAATTTTTGAGACAATCTATGCGTTCTTCACCAGTAGCGACGCTTCCCGCCCAACCACCATCTCAGCCATGTATAATCTATCTCTCCCAAAAAAGACAGTGAGAGACACACACGCTCCTTCACACAACAAGCCAAGCATTTTTGGGAACGGGCCTCGGTGCGGTACCCGATTCGTAACCCGCTTTTCCCGGACGTCAAACCCGATCCGGGGGAGGATGGGCCCAAAGGAAAAAAAAAAAGGTACATACATACAAAGCAGGAAATAAAAAAAGCAAATTCGGGAACGAGGCTTAATCTAGTCAACGGCAAGAGAAAGATTCCAGGGGTATTTCCCGTCTTTGTATTATTTCTTACTGTATACGGTTCCTACGTGGCGAATCCTTTTTCTCGTACCTGTATCTATATTCTGGGCCCCCCTCCCCTTGTTCGTTGCGTCCATTTTCGGGCACATTCCCTCCCCAGTGACCAGGCGGTTGGGAACTTTAACAGCGTTGTATTCGGTATAGGTAAATCCTCAAGGGGAATCCTTCCGACAAAAGAAAAGAAAACCCATTATGCAGGAGCAGGGGAAGAAAAGCTAAGCGAGTAAATTCAAGGGGGTGTTTAAAAAAGAAAAAAAATCAGGCCATTTTTGAGATCCTTTTCAAAATAACCCTGTGGCACGGGTAGATGCTCGCAACCAACAATTAGACAGCCAACAAAGACGAGAGCAGAAAGCAGAAAGCAGAAAGTACGACATAACAGACGAAGCTAATTCTCGGAAAAAATTGACGACTTGCCATGCGAAACTCACAGTGTTTTTCGTCCTCTCCCATATGCAGCTTTCAACCAACAACAACAATATCAGCAAAACTTGTGTAAATACTCACTTACACCAAAATAATAATAATAATAATAAGACCAAAGCTCGTCATCCCAAATACACGCCCCCTCCCCCTTCTCCCACACACAGTATATACTATCCTCATTACAATGTCATCACAATCGTTTCCATCACCTTCACCACCCTCGTCCTCATCGCCCTCTCCCTAGTTCTTCCAGAACATATTTGCCATCCTTCTCTCATCTCAAATCTCAACTACCGAACTCCCGTATTCACCCCCTCCCCCTCCCCCCTGTTGTAATCTCTCATTCAGACGAAGGGGAGGGGGGGAGTGATTTCCCAGAGTTAAAAAAAAGTGAGTTATTACAGGTCTGAAAAAAGATACAATGTAAGATTACGGGACTCTGGAGGGAGCCAGGGGAGGGGGGAAAAGAGAGAACGCATATAGGAAAAAGGGTGAAAAAATAGGCACGGGAAAATGCATGTGACAGACTTACTAATAGACATTACTACTACCCTTCGTATATCAATACGACAAGATTTGATACGAGTTCCAACTCTCCTTTACGCGTATGCAAAGAATATGAAATATCTACAGCGGAGCACGCTACTCCAAACGAAAAAAGCTTACTTGTACACATCACAAGTCATGCAATCCAGCTAATCCAGTCTTGATCAAGACCTACAAGTGAGAAACAAGCACTAACCTCCATGGGAAATTCGGCAGGGATAAGTGACAGAACCGCTCCCGAAGCGAGTCGATTGCGAAATCTCACATGCGACGGTCTCCCAGACTCCTTCCCAGACAGAGGCCAGTTCTTGGCTTCGTCAGCACCGTCGGTTACGCTCTTGATTCTTGCTGCCCAAAATTTCATCATCCTCAAGTGCTTACAGGGTGCCAAATAGAGAGGCTCAAAGTTTGTAGAAACTGGGATTCCAGCAATCTCCATCTGTATTAGTACATGCTAGTAATGGTAATTTCCATTCCTGTCTGTTTTATATCAAGTAACCCAGGAGCACCGTCTCAACATCTGCCCGCTACCGCCCGCCTAGCAGATCCCGTCGGGATATTTTCCTCCAGGCCGAATTTGACCAAATAGATCGCCAACCATTTCTAACTACCCGCTGCCTGAAGAAAGAACAAAACGCCTCCGTGACGGAAGGGTATCCATAACTAAGGGCGCACCATACGCCCGCTCTACGCCACCCTATCCCGAATCCTGGTATATCAAGGGAATATGAGAAGCAAGAGAAGCAAGAGAGGCCGAAAAACAAACTGAAGCAAAGGGAAATGACGATACGTCAGAAACAAAGGAGACTGTGTGTGAAGAGGGGCGCCAAATAGGCCAGTCTGTCATTAATAGAGGGTATCGGTAACACAAACGGAAGAGGGGTATCGGGAGGTACGGAAATTGAAGCTACAGAAGAAGGGGGGTAGCTAGAGAAAAGCTAGATATCCCGTTCCCCTGTGCCAAATGAAGAAAAGGAAAAAAAAACACAAAACGGAAAGCACAAAGGAAAGACTTTTATGGACAGTGATAGGGCAATGTCAGCCTTGCCCCATCGAGGGAGATGATGATTTGGGGAGAGCAAGCGTGCTACGTCTTCTTCTTGCCTTGATGCGACTTCCACTCTGCTTTGGCTACCTTCATCAGGAGATCCTCGTCCTTGATGGGAATCCATGATGTCAGGGCTTTCATCGCATTCTCAAAATCTGAATCCAGGAGCACCTCGCGGAGGGCCTGTACCAAGGCAGCACTGGTGGCGTGTAGAATATCGAGCCCTGTTGGCGGAATCGTCTCGCTGTCGCTGGAACTGATGGAGATGGTTGGCTCGGCTGCACTATCTCCCAGTAGCAGGAAGACATCCCAGACTCGCAGCTGAGCTGGAAACGGAATAGAGAGGTTGAAGAGAGTAAGGTACCACCGTGTACCATACGCAGTTATGTCTACGCTGAGTTCGGTCTATACCCAAGAGATGTTAGTTCCAAAGGAGGGAAATCTAGAGAAAACTCAAGTATTGTAATGCTGTCAACACTCACCAGTCTCTTGGCTACGTCCTTATTGAGCCAAGTCTCATCAAACTCATGTAGCGCTTTCATCAGGCCCTCAAAGCCCGGGCGATATAAGCGATCAAGGCCTCGTAGCTGCCACATGCGCACCAGCATGACAAAGCACTTTTCTTCATCAAAATAGCAAAGCAGCGTCGCCGCCAAAGAGGCCATCCCTTGAACATAGCCAGTCTCGGGAAAGTATATTGATAAGCAGTGCAAGACGCGGAACAGCAGTCGCTGGCCACCACGATATCTTTTACGAAACATGATGTGCCTGCTAATGGTCCGCGGGACGTCCAGGTCAATCTGCACATCATCTGGCGAGCTTTGTTCCAATAGGTGGTGGAATGAGGAGACAATGTCCTCTTCAGAAGCATAGCTCTCGTGGTCCATGGCGGAACTGGAAAGAAATGACCACCAGGCGGCAGCACGCCAGCGATCAGGAATTCCTTTCCACGTTCGCTCAATAAGCTTAGGGTTCTTCTTATCAAACTCAAACTCCATGCCTTCGCCTTGGCCGCCCTTCCGGACAACCTTGGCCATCTTGCGCCACTTTTCCGATCTCTCCCACTCTTTGCGCTTCAGCGTTTCTGATATCCTCTCAATCTGGGCTTCTTCTGCAGCGTCCTGGAGGCTGGGTGGCAGCGTCAGCATATCACCGGCCTCGTCCAGCCATCGCCGGTCTCGGTTATGAGGCAGTAGGTTGCTAGCCTGTCGAATGACCGATCGCGAAGAGCGCTTCGATGCTGTAGACATTTCCGAGTTTTGTGTATTGAGTGACCTCGCGGACATCTTCCTGCTCGGGCCCAACGGTGACAGGCCCGTCAGTTCTCTCTTCTGTAGCCTCCGCCTTGGCGAAAACTGGGCAGACTTCATTTCTGTCGGCGTACCCAGCCGCGATCGAGGTCGAGGAGCGGAGATGAAGCCATATCGGTCCACACTGGCGCCGTCAATATCTTCCCAGTCTTCCAAGCCGCCTGCTAGCTCCGTATCACGTCTGTAATCAAAGTGAACCGAAGAGCTTGCAGATCTTACGGATCTTGGAGTCCCCCACACAGGAATGGGAGGCGGTAGAATGCTATTGAAACGGGCAAGTGTTAGCAAGAAAGCTGCTCCGAGCGTAAAGGAGGAAAGCAGGCGCCTTGGAAACGCACGGCGCCAGGAAGAATCGTCAAGGGAAAGCCATACGAGTCAGTCCCATCCTCCTCTGCTGGGAGCTCTGGGGTAGGCTCCAAAGGTTCGCAGTACGAGTGCCTTGCGCCATCCTCCCAATTGATGGCATCGCCGACTCCATAGAGCGATCTCACCTTTTGGGATTCCTTCTCGATTTCGGACGTTAACACGCGAATGTCGGGCGGTGATGGCATGGGCGCGTGCAGCGCGGGATTCGAAGCATTTGCGCCGGCGTAGGATTCGAGGCGGTTGATGCTGGCGCTGGCGCTGCCAGATCGTGCATGGGTGGGCGTCGAAGGCGCAGAAGGAAAGGCATCGCCTCTTGCGGCGTCACTGGCCCCGTCGAGGCCTAGCGGTCCTGCGCGTCGCCCCCCGAACATGATGCTTCCGCGATTCGAAAATGACAGTGTGGCCATAAAATCATCCTCGAGGAGGCTGTCCGTCGGGATGGAGACGCCCAGAGGAGCGAAGCGAGCGTCTTCGTGGGCCGGCGAGGCAGCGTTTGGCAGTGATGCTGTTGCGTGCGCCCGAACTCGAGCTCGCAGTGCGAGAAACGACGTTTCTGCATTGCCGGGCGGCGACCGTTGTGGCTGCTTATGAGCGGGTGCTGGGGGCGGCTGTGAGCCCCGCATCAGGGGCTGCATTGGCGGCGCGTTTGCGTTTGCGGTAGGCGATCCCTCGCCCACTGCCAGGCCTAATTTCCCCTTTGCAGGCGCAGACGAGCAGACGCTAAGACGCTGCAGGAAGCTCTGTCGCTTAGGCGAGACTGGTGATGGCAATGGAGAAGGCGTTGATGGCTGTTGAGCAACGCTCGCAGTATGGAGCTTTTTCAGGGAAGGGGACGGGGCAGACGCGGCTGGCCTAGTAAAGACTGTCTCACCTCGTGAACTCTGCCAACCACCCGGCACTGGGCCGACAACTGTTCCGTGCTGAGACTGTGGGACAGAATGTGGTGGCACAGCGTCAGAATCGACAGGAATATCGATGTTGGTTGACCGAGGTGGAGAGTGGTTGGCGCCAGACGAGGTATTGTCGGCCTTTTCCGCCTGTTCTTCTTCTTTTCTTTCTTCCTCCTCTTCCTCGCAATCTTCTTCAAAAATGGTGGTTGCCGAAGTCGGCGTGGGCGCGTGACCCGAGTCTCGCTTCCAACTCTCGTGATTGAGTTTTGCTTGCCGGGCAGGCGTTCTTAGTGCCGGATGCTCTTCCGTGGGTGGTGCAACGACCACGAGACTGGGCGAGTAGAGCGACAGATTCTCATACACTGAAGGAGAGGGAGACGACGCAGATGACCGGATGGACAGCGTACGGATGGTGCTGCGCGATGGATTTCTAGGCGGCAGCGGGATGGGAGGTTCCGCTTGAACTGTCTTCTCATAACGAACGCCGATGATATTGGGGTCAGCAGATCGCCGTGATCTAGAGGAGCTTCTTGAGCGGATCGATGCGAGGGCCATGGCTCTTCCTGGGCGTGACGGAGGTGCTGAACGGCCGCCAGAACCTTCTGAAAGAGACGGACAAAGATCGCAGATGCTGCTGGCTTTGATGTCCCTGGCGCCTTTGGTGCTGTCCAAGGGGAAGCTTCGAATCAAGCGATCGAGCAGCCTGGTGAGGCGTGAGACGGCCAGTTTGAAAGGCTATGCTGGGTTGCGAGAGCCAGTCAATAAATGCTCTCCAGGATGCGAAAGTGCAGAGGATAGCGAGGGCGAGGTCGGCAATTCAAGCCTTGGGTTGGTCCTTCCCTCGGAAGCTGTGCTTGATACTCGCCGAAGCGATAAGATATGCGAGAGAGAGGCGAGAATCTCGCAGGCAACTCAGATAACGCAAGGTACGGGAATACCTGAGGCGATAGATAGGCTAATTGAAGGTATTGAAAACCAGGTAAACGGAATAAGAGAATGAATGAATAATGCCTGAGGTAGGAGGGAGGATAGAGAACGAAATGAATAGGCGAGAGAGGGGAGCGAGTGAATGAATGATTGAGAGAGTGTGAAAGTTTCAGCGAAAGAGAGAGAATAGAGCGGAGAGCTATAAAAGAAGGAAACGAAAGGCAGCAGATTCGAGCGTTGACGTGGCACTCGTTGAAATCATAAAGTCGTAACAGCGTAAAAGGGAAGTCTGCGGTGCAGTGCACAATCACAGCGGGTAGGCGGGATGCAGCCCCGATATGATGGATGAGTAGAGTCGGTGTAAGAGAGAGCGTCGACAGCAAGTCTCAGCCCCTGATGCGACTCTCTGCAGCACCAAACATGCACAAGATGCCTGAGCGAGTCTGATGGGGATTGATGAGCACACAAAAGGGATGAGATGCTGGAGGGGTTATATGAAGATCTGGAGATTTGAGATCTGGGGTTGCCAAGTGTATAAGTGAGTGAATTGCTGGGGGAGCCCGGCCTCTTCCCGTCTGGAGAAGCGCCTCCAGCTAAGTGAGTAAATAGTATATCCCTTGCAGACAAAAAGCAAGGTGCAGCTGAGACATGAGCCTTGGAGAGAGCGGCGAATCAGCATGCAAGTGCAAAAGAAGGTGGCATAGGAGCTGAAAACTAGAGCGAAAGACGAGTAATAAAAGGGAAGAGGGAAGGGGAAGAAAAAAAAAAAGGAAGAAAAAGCGAGGCTCTCTATGGCTTTTTCTATACAGGCCAGCGGCATGAGAATTTTTGCATGCCTGCATATATACATGTATGTATGTATGGCGATTGGTCCCTTGCAGCGCGCAGATGCCAGAGAGTTTGTCATGGAGGTCAACGGGAGTGGAAGAGTGGCTCAAAGCGCCATGTGCTACGCATATGCCGCAATGTTCATTCGGCGTTCATCGCATCTCTCGTGCTGTACAAGCAAGTACACATTTGATGCAAGGATTTTGCACTACGGCTGGCGAAGCCTAACGCCTTGTTTGCATGCAGGTACATGCAGCTCGGATGTACATTCACGGGGCCATCAAACGGCTAGATAGGCTGAATTGCTCACCGAGTGGCACAAGAGCAGACAAGAGACAGAAGAGAGACGAGACAGAAGCTGCGGTGCGTGGTTCCGGCGCGCCGTGAGCCAAAATCATTGGCGTGAGGCCGTCCTGGCAGTCCAATCGGGGATCCGCGGCAGAGACGCTAAGATGCGGCTAGAGAGGCCCGACGATGAGTGGCGGGACAGGGGTCTAGTGCGTGCCGGGGGCTATTTTACGTTGTTAGGTCTTGTCTTGTTTCTTTTTTTCACTTTCCAGCCATCGGGCAACAGCTAGCAACGGCACCTAATAGTGTCTGGTGCCTGGCCATCTATTCGATGTAAGCTGAAGCTGTTGCTGGCCGGGCCGGGATGTAGTCGCGGCTACTGATAGCTACCGCTGCCGCTAGTGGGCGCCGACAACATGAACCCAGCCTACATGTACCGGACTGCTGGGAAGCCGGCGCTGCTCATTAGTGTCCAAACCTACCAACTTGAAATCGGCGATGTGCCCTTCAGGCCTCAAGACGGTCTGTGCCTGAAGGATCACGACGCATGTGGTCTTTAATGCCAAGCACACATGCACTCAGCGCCCACCGCCTCTTCGTCTTCGGCTGCCCGCCGTTGCAAAAGCCGTTTGGCGAGAGCAAAGACCAAGCAAACGGCGCAGATTTGGCGTGTTCCGCGGGATCGGGCAGACGGACACGCCAAATGACAGGACGCACTTGTGCCATCCCAGATGGACTTGTTTCTATCGAGTGTTACCAAAAACGCAGGGCAATACGTGGACTCATCTGGTCTCCATTCGGCACCTACCCGAGCGAGGTGATGGACCTTCGGCAGCTGGTGCCCAAGATACCTAAGCGGAAGAAAAGAGAGGACCAGGTAAAAAGATTATAGATCAGAGAAAACTGCCGGCCGCGGATAAGATCAGTATGCATCGAGATAGCCTCGTATATGCACCCCTCCTCCTTCAACGGCCGCAACGAAGGAACCCGGATGAATGGCTGCATATGCAAAGCTAAATAGGTAGTCTGTCTTGTTCCTGAAAAGTCAAGGAGAAGAGAGAAAAAAAAACGCAGAGAGACACGCATATACACACACGCACTTTGAGCAAAAACGGGTTTCACTCCGGATGGGACCCCCCCGCGGATGCAGGAACGTGATGCTATCACACACTTGCATCGCATCGCATCGCATCGCAGCAAGTAAAATGAGGCCCCTCCCTCCCTCGGTTCTCTCGTTCAGCTCTTGCAGCTGTTCGACACACTCGACTAGCATCTTTTCAGCCCATTCGCCCCCAGCACGGGAAGTGAGGGGGGGAATAAAAACGGCCAAAAACCAGGTACCCGTAGCCGGTACACCAATAGCCCATCCACACCAATGTGAAGCGAGAAGAGGAAGAAAAAAAAAGCAAACAAAGAGGCTGCAAGGGTCGTCACTTTTCACAACCGCCTCTGCCCATTTGGATCTCAGCATATGCAAGGTACCCGTAGGAAGGTAAGTTGCCGGCGGAAGAGACGAGTCATAAAAAAAGTATAGTTTGGAGCGCGGCGGCCTTTGTTTTTTTCCAAGCCATTGAAGCTTGAGCTTCTTGTTACGAAGCGTATTCGCATCCTCCCCGCCCGACTGACTTGCATATTCATCCCCTGTAAACTATGCCATAGATTACCAACGTTATTCTTTTCGGGGATATTTTGTCATCTCGGCCTTATCAGCCTCTAGATCCATACATAAATACATGGATTATACACTTGTTGCTTCATAATGGGGACAGCCCGGCCCCGTGCAGCCAGAGCAAACGCTCAACGGCGGCACAGCACGCAATACAGCTGCATGTCCCTAGGCCTACCTAGTAGAAACTATTCCGAAGCCAGTCAGACGGTAATGCAAGGGAGACTTGGAGAGGGGGCCCAGCCAGTTCGGCAATCGTTATGCCGTCCCATCCCTCCCTCTCTCTTTTTTTTTTTCCAATTGAGTTTGCGTCGTATTTTTGTTCGTTTTCATCTCTTTGGTGTGTGGATGTGGCACCCCAGAGGCGTATTGCAAGGCTCCCTCCCTCTCCCAGGTACCGAGTGCCTTAATTCTCCGTTGCTCCTCGGCCGTACTACGACTCTGACGGGTTTTGTGGTCCTTTTTCGTTTTCATTCTGTAAAATAGGCACACACATAATATTTGCCGTGGGTGGGAATACTCAGCTCGAAGGAAGAGGCCAAGCACTGACGTTATCAACGAAGCCCCCATTGCTGCTCGTTCCACGTACGTGCTACACTGGCACAAAACCCTGCCTGGAATGCTACTACTACTACTAGGTAAATATCTAGACATGTAATCTAATAAGCGATTATTACCGTCAAGTAAGAAGCTACATGCGTTTATTAAAGAGCGGAAGACCGATAGTACGTGTATAGCTCTTGTGCCTGGCGCTACGTCTTTGGTATCCCCAGAGTGCAAGCCGCCTTTTCGCCAATCGATGACATTATCGAACACCCAGGTCAAAAAAAAGCAAACAATTGCTCTCTCCGTACTATTGCAACTAGATACTCGCTAATCCTCCCTCGCATATCTGGAATCCAGCCCAATACCACCCCAACAACAAAGCAACTGCTGTACTTTTCACCAGGGTCAATCCCAGTAAAAAGAGAAAAACTCACTCTTATCGTAAAAAGAAATCAGCCCATGTCAATGACACATCACATCCCCGCAGCCCAATAGCGTGCATCTATGAAGAAGAAAGAAAAAAAAAATTAAATTAATTGACCACCTTTATATCCTTACTGGCTCTTCTCTCTATTCAACGTGGCTTTCTGTAAACAAATCGCCATCCCGCTATTAGTGGGGCTGCAAAAGCATCCCCGGCCAGGTCCACCTCCCGGGCGGCCCAAAAAAACTGAAAGTTTGCGGACGCCCCTCTCCGAGCCGATAGAGCCTTTTTTCCCCCCTCTGTCTGGTCTTATGGTTAACGCTCCTTATAAATCAACCTTATCAATACGATGGAGAAGAGAGCACAATAAACATTTCCCTTCTTCGCTCTTGGCCAAATCCAAGAACACAACCTTATTGGTGGCATTTTACCATCTTCTCTCTTCTCGTATATACCCAGTATGTAGTGTGAAAGTATGAATTAAGTAGTACAAAAAATGGTATGTAAAGATAATATGAAAGAGCAAAAGAAAAAGTAAGGCTTGTGAATGTTCAAACAACTGAACCTCTGAAATTACAAAACGTACATATGCATCAGCGGAACGTTATCCATTTCCGGACACAAGAGCCAAAAGATTCCTTCTCCTGCTAGGCATCCAAGCATGCATTATCCATGAACCGTTTCCCCTCTCCTCCTCTCGATGCTTGCCACGCTGTCTCTCCTCTTCAACCATGATCCCTGCTCCCCTCTCTTATCATGCGCGTTGGAAGGAGTTCTCTTAGCTCTACTCCCCTCGCATATCGTCCCCAGTGCATTCTTGTTTAGGCAGGAGTAGCAGCAGCGGCGGCAGCAAGATAGAGAAAACAAGACAAAGATAGACAAAACAATAAGGAGAAAAAAAAAATTCCTTAAGTCACTTTTTTCAGTCCACTGCTTTCTCGAACCCGCAGCTCAAGTTTCAGATGCATCGATAAACAAATTGTGGTAGCCGCTCAGTCGGAATCGTCATATACTCGTTCAATGTGCAATAAACCGTAGATGTTGCTTTCTATATATGGTCTTTTTTCCCTTTCGGCCTGTTGGGTGAAAACCCTTTGCCAATGATGTTTGCATTCGATTCAGCCAATCAAGAATATCCATCTCTCTCCTCTTCAACTTCATAGCTCCCCTTTCTCCAGCAGGCTCACCCCACCCTTCACACCTCCTCATTTTCCCAATCCTTCTCCTCAAACATTGGTGGATTGCGAGAGCCATTCACCTCCAATTTTTCCAAAAACTCTGGTGGAACAGTTGGGATGTATTTGCGTTCCCTTTCTCTGTTGACGCCTCCAAAGCCAGCTCCATACGATACAAGCATGTCTGTCACCGATGGCAGCGCAAAGGGTAGCATATAGGCGGGATTCAACAACAGACTCTTAGGAGTGTTGTCCTCATCATCAGAGTCTGCGCCCTTGATGCTACCAGGCGATTTTATCCGAACACTCTTTGGAGTTTGAGGCCCGTTTCCGTTGAAGTTGGACGTCACAGGCGTGGTTGGGGCGCTTTCTGCACCAACAGTCTGGCCACTCAGGGGTCGGTCCTTCTTGAGTGCCGCCTCTCTCTGGATGGCAATAAGATATTTCATGGCGCTACCAGGTAATCCCTTTTCGCCAACCTCGGGGCGGTAATGCGTAGCCGAGTGAATCAGCTGTTGCGGCGTCATTCTTTTCAGCTGCTGGAGAGTGCCAACTAAGGCCTCCAAGTCATCGGCGTCTAGCGATGAGAAGCACTGCAGCCACTGCAAGAGTTGGATCACGGGGGCAAGGTGCCGCTTGGCCGCATCCATGGTTGTTTCGCCCGATGAGTTCATTTCACCGCCCTCATAGTGCTCTGCTTGTCTGTTGTTTGTTCGCGCCCAGTCCTCTATCATTGACACGTTCATGCGTATCTGCATTGCCTTTGTCCTAGCGAGATACTTGCGATTGGACATGACCCTGTTGAACAGCTCGCACCCGAGCCAGTAGAGGAGCTGAGAGATGATTTGTGCCGTGATAACGGAGTGGATATCGTAGAGATCCAACACAAAGAGCGTCGATGATAGCAAGGACGTAACATTTCGAGGTGCGGGTTTTGCCCTTTGCTTCGGGGACGGCGGACGGAAACGCTTCTCGAGGGGCTGCTCCTTAACCGTAGACTTTCTTTTGAAGATCTTCCATTCGTTTTGGAACGCAATGTCCTCGAAGCCGGGAATTGTCTCGTGTTCCAGCATAGCAGGGTCGAGCACTTTGTCCAGACGTCTCTCGGCATCTCGGACGATGAGCACAAATATCTCGTTGATAAGTTCTGCCAGCTGTGCTTGGAACTCGGTGGTTGCTTCAACTAGTCCAGCATCTTTCTTGAGATAATGCAGGAGCAGCGTCGCGTTTGAGATCCAAAAAGCCAGAATGGTCATGTCCCACTGGGACTTTTCAACTACGGCATTGATGCGCTCCATGGCAGATACCAGTAGCCTCCTCAGCAGATCTGGGCTGGCATGGTAGTGTGCATATCTGGCACTGAGGAATATCATGTTGGCCGGTACTGGTTTCTGTGATGGCGACCGCTGGGGAGTCATGTTGGTGACGACAATATCCAATAGTCGGCCCAATTCATGTTCTTGGAAGACAAACATTTGGTCATGGAGACAGCGGCTCCAGTCAAACTCCTGTTGTTCTTCTTCAAATTCGTCCACCGGCTAGAAAGAAAAGATTGCACAATGTCAGAGGGAGTCCAAAAGCTTGCCGAGAAGTAGTGCTAGACTGTGATTATTCAAACATACCTCTGGTTGATCATCCATCCCAACATTTCCCAGGTCAACTTCCAGATCGCGAGCACTCTCCATCATTAGCCGTCTCCGCATCTCGTTTTCTGCCATTTCTTCTTCGAATCGGTCTTGGGAAAAGCCAGCATTATAGAAATCACCCATAGTACCCGCGCTCCCAATATTATATCCATTATCGTGCAGATAAAACGACATATCGCTATCCGGTGGAACAAAGTCAAAAGCCGTCCGTCCAGATGATGTCTTTTGCTCCGACGATGCTCCCTTATCGAGTAGCAACTTTGAGATGGCCTTGTGGCGATTTGTCATTGCCCACATAAAAGGTGTCCATTGATTGCGGTCCTGCTGGTTTACATTGGCACCCGCCTCAATCAGAGCCTCGACGACCTTCTCATGGCCCTGGTTTATTCAGTTAGCATACATGTCAAAACGATAGTACATGGGCGGGGACAACGAACAAAACAACTGGCGTAAATCAGTGCTGGAGTTCCATCGTCATCAGGAAGATTAATGTCCACGAAAGGCTTCGCATCTCCCTCAAGCAGCTTCTTGACCTTTTCGGTATCGCCATTGCTGGCAGCCATAGTCAATGCTCTTTGTAGTATATCCTTCTTCTCAGACTCCGACATCTTGTCGTTGTTTATGATGGCATCCTCGTCTTCCAACGCCGCTTCGTTGCGGTGGGCTGCTTGGGCCGCCAACATCTCCATCAGTCTGGCGTCGCTGTCTTTCGGGCCGCTGCCAGCGAAGTCGTCTTGGTCGGTGGTGTCATTCAAAGACAGGTTTTCGAAGTTGAGCGGCTTCGCTAGTACTGGCGAGGTGAGAAACTGTGATTGGCCTGTATGATGTTAGCAGGTTAATTCGTAGTTGAATCGTATTCGCCCAATTTCGCATTCGTCGTAGATAGCCAGGCAACCAGGTACATGTAGCTATAGGGGGGGAGAAGAGAAAGACGTCGCTTTCGCCACGGCACGCACCTTGCCAGCCATCGTACATCTCCGTCTCGGGCATTGTAAATTCGCCGCCGGCATGTCTTCGGTCGTCCAAGGACTTTGGCAGGTCGTCGGGAATGGCCCGTGGTTTGCTCTCGAAGCCATTATCGCTGCCAGTTTCCCCAGGATCCATGGTGGAAGGAGGGGCAATGCCAGAGTGCCTGGCTCATGGGACGTCCCGTCGCTTGCTGCACTTGGCCGATGCGGTCGCCACGGATGAGCTGCTGGCCCGAGTTGGTATCGCGGTCGAATCAGATGCCACAGCTGGCTTGCTCGAGCAAAAGGCGAGTTTGGAGTCGCGTGCAAAGTGTCCTGGACAAGAGAGCGGTCTACCTATCCTACCCACTTTCAATTGCTGTTAGCAGTTCTGGGGCTAACTTCTGCTTGTAGGGTCGTCATCGGGCCAATATTGGTACTGGAGCATCCCCCGGAGGTGGTCCGTGCGCACACTGTCTGGGCATCCGCTGGAAGAATTGACACCAGAGGCGTTTATGGGTGAAAAGATAGTGGACATGGGCTTATTATTTCTTTTTTAAGATTCACGACCCAAAAACGGAAAAAAAAAAAAAGTTGTTTACTTTCTTCTTGTAAGAAGTTTATATAGTTATGCTTTTTATGGGAATTCATAAGCCAGTTAGTGCGCAGGTATGCGCCGTCAATCCTTCTGGCCCTATACCGCTCGCTTGCCAAATGCTCGGAATCGCTTCACTCCTCCATCAGGTATCATCGTCAGCCTGACATGCGTAAAAGGCACATCTACCACCGCAGAAGCAAACTTGTGTTCCTGGTCAGGCCCAGTCTTGCTCGGCAATACAGTCTCAACCCATCCCTCTGACTTGATATCGGGCTCACCCTCTCCTTGCCACGACAGGCCGTGGACAGTAACCTTTTGAGGAAAGTTTCCTCGAAAGTGCGCAGTGTCGACGACAAATTCCTGGATGTATCCCGGAGCCCCTAGCTTGACAATCGTCCAGTCAACGTGATCCTTGCCTCGTGAACGCTTCGTCTCCCAGCCGTCACCCATGTCCTTCCCACGGCCCGGTAGCAGCAGGTTATCTTTAGAGCCAAAGTGTTGATCACTGCATGAGATGGCGATGCCGCCATTTTGTGCCGCTGCAAGATCAAAAACGGCATCCTTGTCTTCAGGAAATACGGGAACAGCATGCCCGAACAGGCGGAATCTTGCAATGCCGCCGTCAGGATACATGTTGAGCCTCACGTGAGTGTACTGCTTGCCTGTGGGCTCGTTGAGGTTCCAGCCGTGCCTTTGGCTCGGTCCACATTCCCGAATGTCGAGAATTGTTTCCCATTTACCTCGACCTCCTTTCCATGAAACAACTTCATCGTCGTTGTCGCTGAAACAGCCTTCCACAGAGATGGCGGGAGCATTGTTACCGTTAAAGAAGGCCGTGTCTACTTCAACTCCGTTAACAGTGCCCGAGGCGACGCCGAGGCGAATCACAACCCAGTCGAATTCCTCCGGATTGTGGCGTCTTGTCTCCCAGCCGTCATACCACGCTCCGGTATAGACCATCTTGCCTGGCTGGCGGATGGGAGCCGTAGGGGTTAGGAGGTTGGCTGCCTCAGCAAACCACTGATCCGAAAACCCAAGAACCTTGCCGCCCAACCCTCCTGAGACAAGGTCTAGTTCGTTGACCTCGGTGTCAGTAAATACTCTCTCAGTAATTTCCGAATCAGAATGGGACGAGACAGTTGTTTCAGCGTACCTATGCATGCTGGGCGAAATGTCGTGTCGATCTCATCAGGGCCCAGCTGCGTGGCCTTGACGGCTTGCAGCTTATACTCAACCTCGTCAGCAAACGAAGACATTGTGAATGGTTATTGATTTGACAGCGGGCAGTAGACGGTCTGATGTCACGAAAGAGCTGAAGGTTGCTCGTCAGCCAGGAATCAGAAATTCAGTCTCTCGTTCCGTTGCACCAATGTTCTGATAAGAGGTCGGGGCTGCGCCCCTCATATTAGGTAGATATCGGCCACCTCCGACGCCGGCCTACGGAGCGGTAGCCCGGCGGCAACCGGGCAGATAAGCGGGGAAGTGCATCAGCAACTTGAACTACCTAATGTCTATAGGGGTTGAAATTTGCTCTGCCAGTCTGTCATAGTGAGACAAAATAGCCAAAGGATTCATACATGTCTCAGCTACTGCTTTGTATATTGGTCCGTGTGGAGGAGGGCCAGCATTTTTCGAGGGCTGGGATCTGGCCAGATAGTAGCGAGTAATTATTCTGCCAATACTGTATCTATTGCAGCACCGATACGCCTACATCAACGTAAATAATTTAAATATAACTACTGAACAGCTGTCCATGAGCACTGAGGTTGCGAATCTATGAAACAATTTTCGCCAATGTATAATATGCACACATGACCAACTGCCTCTTCCTGCACTAGCACATGGGCGGAAGTTACCCTATTGCTCTCGCATCAAGAACAACACCCTATTGGACCTGCCTACCTACCAACCAGAGATCGGATGTGAGATAAGGTAGGGTAAGGCCCCCTTGGGAAGAAAAGATCCGAAGCCAGCCAGCGCGGGGAAGACGCGGTTTAGCGCCATGTCGTAGATGACTTAGACATTTCGTAACTTGTGGGCTATGCTTCTGATGCTTACATTCACATGCTGTGCACTGATGGCCAAGCTCAGCAAAGTACGTGGCGAATCCAACATAATAAACTCGATGCACCTAGAATAGGGGAATGTGCTACAGGGCCATGTTGTGCCGCATCACGTCTCTCGCAACTATTACGCATCCAACGTACCGCCAGTGCCACCGCTTTTGACGTGCTGGCCAGGTAAAATGGTGATAGCTGCCTCGACGTGCATCTCACACTTCGCTTCAGCGCCTCCCCGCGCTACGGCCCCCATATTTGGCGGCCGTGCTACAGCTTGGTTGCTAAATGGAGGGCGCTGATTGGCCCAGCTTCCCGATAAAGCTGTTATCTACCGCCCCGCCCCATCACGGCTGCCAGCCCGGATCTAGACTGTTTAGCCTGGACGCCTGTCAATGACGTGCTGTTCCCGGATGGACGACATACAGCTCGCCACTTTGTCGTGGTTTTTACTTCAACCTCTTACTTGTGCGAATAGCTTTCTTTCTCTTTCTCTTTAACTGATCAGCTGTGCTCTGGGTTCTTGAAAATCAAGAAGCTGATAAAAAGCCATCATCACCCATCGTTATACTGGCTATCGTTGCCGTGGACTTGGACCTTCTCAGAGCTTCCAATTTAGCAATACTGCGGCGCCATACTCCATATTTCAAATTCCCTGAACATACCTTTCATTGCTTGACATTCGGCATTCTAAACTACTGAAATCAACACAATGGCCAGTGCTACAGGCGTACCGCAAACTCGCCCCAGCGACACCGAAGAGACTGGATTCACGGGTCGCGAGACCGAACCACTCCTCGGCCGCCCTGGAGATGCCGCGCAAGAAGAGGGCAAATCAGCCTTCAACAATCTAGTTCTTGGTATGTCAATACCTCGAGATAATCCCCAGACATGTGTTAAGCTTGCTTTCTAACATGAAATTCGACCAAAAGGTACTGGTATCGTCGCGCAGATAGGCATATGGCTTCTCGTCGTCCTCATCTGGGCCAGTGTCTTCACCAAGCCTCTCATCCTCTTCTCGGGGCATCCCCTCGCCCAGTCCTTTGCAGTTCTGGTGCTGGTGCAATCCATCCTCTCCTTGCAGCCAACTCATACGCTCGAGCAGAAACGCGTGGGACAACGTATTCACGCTCTACTCAACGTGGTAGCCTTGCTTTCTCTCATCGCCGGCGTGACCATCATTGAATACAACAAAGTGAAGAACCACAACCCTCACTTTCACTCCGCACATGCCTACCTTGGCGTCATCACCGCTGGGGTGCTTCTTCTACAATACCTTGTCGGATTTACCATGCTAGTTACGCCGAAGCTGTACGGAGGCGAGGAAAACGCCAAGGCTATTTGGAAGTATCACCGAATCAGTGGGTATTTCGTCTTGCTGCTCCTGTTGGCGACCATCAACAGTGCGACGGCAACGGACTATAATAAGAATGTATTGAAGCTGAAGCTCTGGGCTACACTCCTCTTGTCGATTATCGTGGTTATCGGAGTATATCCTAGGATCCAGAAGCAGAAGCTGGGATTGGGCCGACCAAGCCTGTCGCTTTGAGTGGCTACTACTAGTTTAAAAATTCTCCTTAGAATGAGAAGCGCGTCTCTTTACCTTGCTTTATGATGTAACTCAATATGCCTTTACGCTACAACAGTTGCAAAAATACATTACTGTATATTAATCTGCTAAATAGTTGATCATTGTTATGCATATGCTCAAAACATGAGGCTCCGCAGCGTTCAAGCTGGACCGGGAATGGGATGCGTAAATATGTATCCGATATCAGACAGCTTGTAGTCAATATCCCTATTTATATCGCTGACGCCATTAACTATACGATGCAGCGGTAACGCAGTCTCCTGATTCAACGAAGCTGCTGCGCCTCATTGCCCATCTAAAGCTTTGACGATGTCGAACGGTGAGTGTCCGCCACCTCCGTTCAAACCAATTTTAACAGGTGGGGGAGAGGACCCTTTGTCCGCGAGAGAGAGAGAGAGAGAGACAAACGATGAAAGGGCTTGCCGAGCCGGAAATGCCCTTCTTCTTCCTTGAGCGTTAATGTTGATATTCCCTAGTAATGACAGGGTAGCAGTATCTTCTTTTCCCTTTTTTTTCCCCCGTCTAGAAGACATCCTAGGCCTGCCAATGTAAGGTACCCTGGGCCTAGTATCCTTCTAGGCGAAAGTTCCAAGTGGAGCACAGGATATCGCGTCAAGAATAGATACGAGAAACTACGTATGCTGGAAAGAAGAGAACGAAAGAAAACTAAACCTGTTCCTGGCGGCGGTGATCCATCTGGCAGATCACCATCTCTGTGGAAATACCGGCCGGAACGATTTCAGGGTTGATCTCGGATACCCGGGGTAGGCGCCGAAGCTACGATGTATGTACATGCAGTTCTGGACGTGCGTTGCCGGTAGAAGCTGAATCGAGAGCAAACGCAGGTGGGCTAAGGTGCCTTAGCCCCCAGAGCCTAGAGGTAGCTATGTACGTACCAGTTATATCTCAGAACCGCTTAGGATCTTTTTCTAAAAAGTAGTTCACCATTAGGTACTCGTGCTGCCAACACTTTCTTCGCTCACGCATGTCTCGTGGTATGGCAATCGTTTGCGGAATAGTCTGCGTGTAGAGCGATGGACTTCAAGCAGAGAAATGCTGCTCTTCCGCTTCCATTCGCAGCGCGCTCTGCATTGGAGCGACACGTGTCTCCATCGGCTCCACTTCCCCCATACGGATTCGGCCAGGATCTCCAATGGACGCCACCGACGTAATTGTGGATCCTAAACTCAACTTCCGACGTCACCCACTGTTAGAGCAAGCGCGCCTTCCTGGTTTGTCGAGCCGATTTATCTTATTCTGCTTTTTTCTTTAGCAGTTGGTTTAAAATCAGTTCGACGGTTTGCAGTACCTCGCCAGTGCAGAGAAAAGGAGGGCGAGTATACTCGTTTAGTATAGATACCTAGTGGTAGCCTCATATAAGCTACCTAGTATCTTCATAACAAAGAAAGACTTGGTAGCATCGATACTGCGCCTTTTGTACTAATAAAGATTTGTCGGTCAGCAGCATGTGCGGCTGAACTCCCTTTTTTACTACTGCGACAGTGCCTCATAGTAGCGGATTGCTGCGTCATTTAGCCCGAATTTGTGCTCGTTATATCAAATGCGGCGGCATCGTAACCAAAAAGACTCGGGTAGCGGCATCGTCTTCGAAAGTCTTAATGTTAGTACCTTGGTTAGCCTCTCTTTTCTTCCTTTTCTTCTCTCTTTTCAAACGAACGTGGCGTGACACAAGCTTAGACCGGCACACCAAGCATGTTGTTGTAAGCCTTGAGGAATTCCACTGGACATGCCTACCGGCGCAAAGCGGGTCGTCGTCAAATGAGCCAATGTGGATACAGCCGAAGACCCGGACATGATGCTCCCGCTGCCCTGGGATTTGTCGAAATGAGCTTTGATTGAGGTTCTCGATGGAAGAAATAACTAGACTACGAAGCAGTAACAGCAACTGTACGTACGAGTCAGCGAGCTACCTATTTGGTCAGCCACACAGCAGCGGCGTCAGAGCGATACAGTAGTGGACTATGATAGTGTATCGGGATAGTGGGAATACTGCATCCTCTGTGCATGCCTACCCGTCTTAACCTGGCAGTCGCTGAACCCCTTTAGGGTCGATGCCCTCGTAGCTGTGCCCTCGCAGCTATGCCTCTAGGGTGCTTATGCCCAGGTATCACTGGGCTTCTACCCTGGGTTCTAGTGTAAACTTACTGGCTCGGACCGATCGCCTACCGCCAGGCGGTATTGCACTGCATCAAATGCCAAGATGGGTTTGGTGTTGGCAAACTTGGCTTCACATTCCCTGCCACTCATGTCGGTGGCCGATTTTTTCTAGCGGATAGCTACCCTAACATCCCCGCCGCTGTGCGTACAGGGGCCCGTAGACGATGAATGCTGGAAGCAGACAGTTTGGCATGCCGTCGGGTGGGTATGGAGCTTGCAGACGCAGGTGTGAATAGTACTAGCAAATGGTCTGGGATTTGGTGGTCATGGGAAGCGTCCGATTTGGGCGCTCGACCGCTTACCGACTACCCTCTTTCTTGCTGAATATTGGCTAAATGAGTGATGAAGCAACCCTCCAAGGCCTCATAGTGTGTTGAGATTCGAGCATTTCGATTGCAGCCCTCCCTCGCGGCTCGCCAAGCGCGTACCCGGACGGCTGGAATACCACGGCGGGAATTTTGCCAATTATAGCCGACTAAAAATAAACCTTGAATCAGCGAAGAGCTTGCAGCCAAAAGGAACTTACATCGAGTAAAGGCAAGGTATGCAGATGGGGGAGCCGAGGTCGCCTAGAGTCGATGCTGCGACACACCGTAGGTTCATGTGACCTTCGGGCGATGGCGGGAAAGGGGAAGAGCGAGATGAGTGAGTTTGCCAGGGAACGTAAACCTTTTTTCATCCTCTCATCAAGATAGGAGAGAATACGAACTTCGATGCGGCTGCGCCGGGGCCATGCTTCACAAATGACGTCCATTCAGCTGGCCCCGTGGGGAGACGGGGGCTTTTTTTTTTGTGGTGAGACAAAGGCAAATGGCGATACACCGTCATCAGGCGTGGAGGGGAGCAACTTGAGCCTCTCCGAAGCCGATCAGCGGTCGATCGTTCGGAGGCATCGCATGTTGTTCACGCTGAGCGGCCACAGGTGTGAGGTTCGCATGATTTGCATGTACGTCACAACATGGCCTGACAAGCTTTGGTGATTCGTCCCTGTACCCGGTGTTGGCCGTACCCTGCGAGGGGTTGCACGGCGTCGGCGTCGCAACTTGGGCCAAGATTAATGCAATCTGGGCCGCCGCATGGATGCTCAGAAACATACCAGCCAGTAGGTCTGGGTGGTACCTTTTAAGATGAATTAGCAGACAGCTGAGGGCCATGGGTTGCAATATTATGGAATACCTCAACTTAGTAAGGTAGTACCCGTTAGTACATACAGGTAGTCTAGCAGCAGCTGCCTCGCCTATTGGATTACTAGTAGCAAAGATCGCAGGGAGCCCATCAGCATCACGGCACGGAGCGCTTTGTTGGATAGGGCTAGTCCTCTAATTGGCGTCCGGGGAAAAGACGTGTGGATGCCAGATGAAATTCGCCAGGGCCACAGATTAGGAGAACTGAAAAGGCTTTTGCCTCGTGGCTGGGCCACAATGTGCCAAGTGCCGTGGAAGTTTTTGTTCGACGCTGCCTGGTAAGATGCTAGCGGCCCATCTGCGTGGCGCACAGCAGCCCCCCTGGCCGTCTGGATTGTGGGCCAGGCGAGGTGTTGAGCGACGAGTGAGGATGGACAAGGTACATGTATCGAGCAGTTGTTGGTTCATCTGGGATCGAAAAGCGATTTGGTGGTTTGGCAGGGAGGTACCTGCACCTATTCGGCAGCGGCAGTGTCCATGCCTGTCCAGATCCTGTCGTCGACGAGTACCTCAGGCAGGCACCATACTGTAGGAGGTTTCCGTGCCGCATGGGATGAGTCTTCTTCCGGTATAGGTAGCGTTCTTTTGGCGGCGCTGCCAAGGGCTGTGGCACCACAGCTGGAACATCCCAAAGGTCTCAGGCGAGGTACATGCACGTAAACCATCAGCATCGGCCCGCACCATAACATCGTTGCGGCGGTCAGCATTTTAGACCAAGCACACATGGCTTCACGATTCATGCTTCATTCATGCCTTGGTGCCACAAGCAGATCAAGGCCTTGCAAAGCATGATCGAAGCAGGCAGATCAACAGACGTGCACAGCATTGCAAACCCTCCATATTCCCGTCTGTCTCACCACTTGGATACGCCGCCCCTTCGACTCTGCTGCTGCCACAGGAGGAGCCATTGCTGTGGCACGTACATAAAGTCAACATGGGCGACTGGTTGACCCGGCGTCAGGTCAGACACCCGCCTCATGTTGTCAGCGGTCAGCAGTCAGCAAGCTGCTGAAGCCAGACATACACGGAGCTGCCAGTTGCCTGGGAACACGTCGTGCCTGTGAGTATGGCGTTCTGCGAGGACATGCAAGTCTGTAGCACGGAGCACTCCAGAGGCAGATTGACACGTCTGCTCCAGAGGTGGTCATGACTGGCGTGGCAATCGGGCCAGCAGACAAAGAGGGAGGTCGTCTCTAAAAAGAAAGGAAGAAGAAGCTCCGCGTGGTCGCAGTTTAAAGTTAAGATGATAGGCACGCGAGCCTCACGCCGCGATGCCCGCCAAGGCCCGCCCACCATCTACATGAACGAAACGGTGCCGGTGTTCGGAATCGTGCTTGTACAGGTACAGAAGCATGAATGTACCGCACTCTCAAGCAGAGCTGCGGCAACAGCATGATACTACCGCTACGACTAGTAGTTTTAGCATCATAGCCTTACCCGATAGCAGCTGGTGAGAGCCCCATAGCCGCGGATTGGTGTTGTCAAAGCCCCAGTCGCGCTGTACCAGTGCTCTGGCACATGCCTGCAAGAGTCAGTTCTGGAAAGTGGGCAGACCATCAAGGCAGGGAATTGGGAAAGTAAAACAATTTGCACGAAAAAAAAACCTCTCTTCCCACCCCTTGCCGTGGGGCCTTGGTTGGAGCCGCGAGCAGTTGCTAGCGGGCTCTTAGTGAATAAGGCCTGGCTGATGGATGCCAGCTTGTAGTTCCTGTCGTCACCTACGTCATACCCTCTTTTTTTTCTCGCTCCCCTAGACGGCGCCTGCCACAGGCGTTTCTGGGGGCGAAAGCGCCTTTTTGGCAGGGCCGCCAGACTTTTGCAATCGTTGATCCGTTCAGCTCTCTCGCGCCCCCGTTGCGACGCCTCCCAGTCTGTGCTGCTTTTTCCTGCGCCGTGCAGCGTCTGCAGGCCCAGACCCGTCCAGTGCTTTTGCTGCCCCGAGAGCCTCTGATTCTAGCGCTGCTGGAGCCGGCAGCCGCGCCGCAGCGTCTATCCCGTCCAGCTGGCCCCTCGTTTTGCCCCCCTGCTCCCACTCACTCGCTGTACTGTACTGTACATACGCACTGCTCTGACGTGTGAGGACAGCCTATAGGGAGGCACAACCACCACTGTTCTTTTCCCGCACACTTGACCTCCAAACCTCTCCACACAACCCTCCAGCGTAGCGAGGCACAAAGAGCGACACTGACAGAGGAGGCCAAAAAGAAGAGAAAGAGAAAAGAGGGAGCAAGGACAAAGGGTACAAGAAAGAGGTGAACAAAAGGCAAAAAAAGAAGAAACAAGATAAACACCCAAAGCGAGAAGACCAGTAAGTGAGAAAGTTGAGAGACGAAAGCGAAAGAGAGAGAGGCGCACACAACGAAATCGAGATCAAGACCGCGACCAAGAAGCAGAGGCCGATACGAACAGGCTGGGGCAAAGGCAGAGGCAAGACACAAACAGCCGGATCGATCCACGTCTTCGCCTTTGCTGTCCTTTCTCCATCGACCAGTGGCCGCTGCCGAGATCTTCTGAGCCTTTCCTGTGCTTTGGATGCTGCCGCCCTATCCAGCGTATGCGGCATCCCACTTGCCGACCTGACTTCGCAGAGATCCACCGCCATTCCTCTTCTGCGAGAAGAGGCATGAGGCATGCCACGCCAGAGCTACTCGGCCGAAAAGAGAGCCCTATTCTCGCCCTCTCTCTCAACCCCGGCCTCCTCTACTTCAACCACCACAGCAACTGCAACCGAGACTGCAGCCGCAATCGAACCTGAGGCTCCGTCTCCCACCTCGACAACCTCCTGGACGCAACAACTGGAGCTGCCCTCCAGTTCCTTTGCTCATTGGACCGTTGACTCTCCCGACCCGACCGCTGCGAGACATGGACAAGTGACGGCCAGCATCACGCAAGATCGATATGCCCATGCCCATGCCAATAGCGCAATGGCAGGACGCCGCTCTAGTTACCCATTCTCTTCCCTGAACCCCCCTGAGGACTCGGTCTCTTCCACTTCTTCCAGACCCTTCTTCCCACGGCGTACGACTGACGTGAATGGTCGAGGCACCAGTGATGACCACCAGGACCGTGTCGATGTCGATGCCGATATTGATATCCATGCGGTAGACGATAGTCACAATGCTACGTCCTCCGCTGCCTTTGTTTCCTCTGTAATTAATGGATCTGCAGAAGACGAGATACCAGCCGTTGGTGGACCGAAGAAGCAGCTTGTTGAATACCGGGAAAAGCTGATCCGCGATCTGGAGCAGCGGGACGTCTCCGCCCAAGAAATGCACCTGGGCCTGCCCGACAAGGCCCGTGTAGCACCCATTCTCGAAGATGCAGTGTTAAACTCTCCCTATCCGACTTCAGTCTTCACCTCTACATCGACTGAATCCGGAAATACGATTCGAGGAGGCATCACCCCGGCACCTGTTGCTAGCACCCCCTCCTATCCTTTCCCTCGGATGACTCTACCACCTGAAACTTTTGGCCACTCAAGCTTCCCTCAATCGTCTACTCCCCATATGGGTCCTTCTCGCTTCTCCCAAACATTGGCATTTGAGCAACGTGGCGTGCTCGATAGAGTCCTATCAGAGACATCGACCCCCGCTTCGACTTTGACCTTCCAACCTGGAGGCACCCCGCAGCCCGAGAGCTTTGAGAATTTTGACTTTCCCACTCCCAATCTCTATGATCTCTCGTTAATGCTCTCCGCCGAGCCAGGTCTCGAAGCCTGGTGGAGCACCGTCGTCCAGGTTATGCGAGAAGTATACAAGGCTGAGCGTGTGACATTAGCAGTCCCTGCCGATACTACTGATATTGAAAACGTCCCGTGGGGGCAAAAGGCCACATACAACGAACATGAACAAGACGACCTAAGTCTGGAGTACCTGGCAAGGGGGGCCAGCGTCATGCAGAGCACGGAAAACGAGGCCATCGATGACACTCTTGCCGAATCCGCCATTGGGACTCCATTGAACGCACCTCAGCGACCTGTCTTCGCCAGTCGGCACTCGTTCACCACCTATGAAGAGAACAAGGAAAGGTCACAAGGTGGGCCAACGATGGCACCTCAGCGGCCTAGCTACTTGAGGAGCCAAACACATTTTCCATCCATACAGACTGCAGCGGAACGGGAGAATGATCATACAAAGCTTAATAAAAGCACCCTGGAACAGCATGACTGTCTTGAGGAAGAGCAACAGCAACAGCAGCCAATCCCTAGCTGGGAGGCGCCACTTGTTCCCAAGTACACCGGCCAGGGCAGAGTCCTTCCCGTCCTTCAAGCTCTTGACTATGAAGCTGACCCCCTCATTGACCACACTGGTATTATGAGAGTATTGGAACGCGGGCGGCCTGTTGCCCTAACAAGAAACTATCCCTACTTGGCCCCTACAGCCCCGACAGCCCCGACTCCTTCTTCATCACTGGGGCAGGCCAGTGTTTTGAAATCTGGCTCCAGGACACCTGGCCACGAGCTGCCGCGGAAACCAAAGAATAAGCGGTCAGACTCTGCGACCAAACTTTCGTCTATCTTTGCCGGTCCGACTGGTGCTCGTGCGTCTGCCAGGACCAAGGTTCATTTCGGTGACACGATACTGGACGACGACAGCCCGAGACCGCCAACGCCAAAGTATGAGGAGTACGAACAGACTCCCCCGTCGCCATGGTCACAATCTCCAGCCCCGTCACCTGCAGTTAGGCCTGATCCAAAGGAAAATCCTTTCTTCACGGACGCCACCGTTGACGAAGAATCATTTAATCCCGACCCTACGCCCACAGATTATACCACCATGCGACCTCCCGAAGCTATAGGCGTTGATCACTCTTGGACGGTTCTCCATATACCTCTTTTCAACGTGGTTTTCTCCAGACTACAGCCGCGTTCGTTCAGACTCGACGCTACGACAATGCATCAAAAGTCACAGTCGCGAAGCAGCCAGTCGCCCGAGAGTGCACACCACCAACGCTCTACTGAGCTTGAGAGCCAGAAGAAGGACAAACCCCCTCCAATTGCCATCTTATCCATTCTTAGCCCTGTTATCCCGTACCCCTCCAACCTGCGCCACTCATTAGAGCATTTTGCACCGCACCTTGCCACCTCTTTTTCGCAATGCCGACACTATACCCATCTTGAGACAGAACTTGCCGGCCTCAAACGAAGACGACCATCCACCGCTGGATTTGGCGCGGTTTCGGCGTACGGACAGCCTATGGAAAGCTCCGCATTTCTCGCAGCAGAAGAGACTGCTGCTTTGCAGCAGTCCTTGGCTGGGAGCATTACGAGCCCCAGTGACTACTCTGGCATCTCCAAGAGCGCTACTGGCTCTCCGATTGGAACTCCCGGATGGGATGCCGGTGCTGGAGTCTATCTTGCCGAAAAGCGTCAGCACGCGGCGAGCCCCGCAGGAGTCTCTCAGTCCTCAGGCGGTTACTTCAGCAGTAAACTTGCGAGACAAGGATCACAGCGATCTCGGACTGGGTCGAAAGATGATCCTTCTGGAGATATGCGACCCTCTCGCTTGTCCGGCAGCAAAGTTCCCCAGACCTCCCAAGCTGCCACGATTGACAGTGACGAGTTGGCGGACACACATACTGGGAGCTCGGAAGAAGTTATTCAAAAAGATGTCCATTCCCGAAACAGCATGGATGGTAGCGTTGATCTTGACCCTTTGCCAGCCGATAGATTTCCTGAATCGTCAAAATTCGAGCAGGGTTCGTACAAAACAGGTCATTCGCGGCTTCACAGCTACGGTGCGGACTTTGCTTCGACTTTCCAGTCCTTACCTCCTGGTTCCAGTCTGCTTAGCCGGCCCACGTTAGCATCCAGTGCAACCAGTTTACAAAGAAGCAATTCATTCATTGCTTCGGCTGCGGACATGCCGCCGCCGTCTGATAAACTGAAAGGCCTCATTCTAGACTCGCTACCCGCCCAAGTATTCGTTGCGTTGCCACAGACGGGCGAGATTGTCTGGGTGAATAGCCGTTACCTGTCCTACCGAGGACAGACAGTGGCAGATTTGTCTGCGGATCCCTGGGGCAGCATTCACCCAGATGAACGCGATGAGTATCTCGCTGCTTGGAGTCGCTCGCTGAGGACCGGAGAGCAATTTTCCAGCACTGTGAGAATCAAGAGATTCGATGGTGTCTACCGGTGGTTCTACGCTCGTGCTGTAGCTTCCAAGGACAAGCGAGGAGCCGTTGTGCAATTCCTAGGGTCTTACTTGGATATCCATGAGCAGCGCATCGCTGAGATAAAAGCGGCACGCCAGCAGGAGGTTGAGGCCTCAGAAGCGAAGCACCGCCTCTTGGCGAATTTGATACCGCAGATCATATTCACTGCCACAGAGGAGGATGGCGTGACTTTTGCAAACGAACAATGGCTGTCTTATACTGGCCAGAGTTTTGAAGATGCACTGCGTCTGGGTTTCATGGACTTCGTCCATCCAGAAGACTTGGCTAGATGCCGCATTCCCTCTTCACAATCAGCACAGTCATCCAATCGAAAGGGTAATGTCGGTAGCTACGGATCCAGTGACAACACACCCACAGGTGCGGCAAAGGACCGGCCTTCCAATAAAGAGACAGGCTATCAACTTGCCAATTCTGATCTGGCAGAATTGGCTAGAAAAGGCGTCATCAAAGTCGGAACAGACTCGAACGGTCGGCCATCTTACACGACAGAAGTCCGATTGCGCTCCAAAACAGGAGAGTATCGGTGGCATCTTATTCGTTGTGTTGAGATCGATACCATCGATTTTGGCAGCGGTGCGAGCTCTTACTTTGGCTCTGCCACCGATATCAATGATCACAAGCTCCTTGAAGCGAAGCTGAAAGAAGCTATGGAATCAAAAGGCCGATTTTTGAGTAACATGTCTCACGAGATCCGCACTCCACTTATCGGAATATCGGGCATGGTGAGCTTCTTGCAGGAAACGACACTCAATGAAGAGCAGCGCGACTACACCAATACCATCCAGACGAGTGCAAACAGTCTGATTATGATCATCAATGACATTCTGGATTTGTCTAAAGTGGATGCTGGGATGATGAAGCTGCGGTACGAATGGTTCCACACTCGTTCGCTCATCGAGGATGTCAATGAACTTGTCTCAACCATGGCCATTGCGAAGCGACTTGAGCTCAATTACCTCGTTGATGCAAATGTCCCGGCGTGGGTAAAGGGAGACAAAGTTCGAATTCGCCAGGTTCTGCTAAATGTCATTGGAAATGCTATCAAATTCACATCAGAAGGCGAAGTTTTCAGTCAATGCAAAGTATACACTGGCGATGACGGAACGGCGGGGCAAAACGAAATTATGCTCGAATTCATTATAACCGATACTGGTCGCGGCTTTTCAGAGGAGGAAAAGGCTCTCATATTCAAGCCTTTTAGTCAGATCGACGAGAGCAGTACCAGACAGCACGGCGGCAGTGGACTTGGCCTAGTTATTTCGAGGCAGCTTGTTGAGCTTCACGGAGGCAAAATGGAGGGAACGGCCGTCATGGGCAAGGGTTCAACGTTCACATTCACGGCCTGTTGCGCGCTACCTACAATTGAAGATCAGCCTCCGGTGCCTAGCAGCCCCGGCTCAACAGCGACTGCTGTACCTTCGGCAGCAGCAGGAGATGAAACTGAACGGCCCAACGATCCCACGACGGCTTTTATTCCGACTCAGCTCACGCACGGCGGGGATGAGACTGGCCTTGCGAATGTGGAATTCGTCTCCCCTGGAGGCGACTCGACTGGGAGCTCCAGCCAGTCTGCCCACTCTGGCCAATCGCTCATAACGGATAGGTCATCGATAACATCGATGAACACAGGACTGGCTCGTTTTAGCGAGGCTGCCAAAGCTAGCGGCCAAGACCTGTCGCAAATGAAGCTTGAGATGCCATCCGATCGCAGCTCAGTAACACGAAGCGTGACGCCAGAGAAGCTCCCATCTGAGGCGTTCCGCCCGCCGATGTATCTGATATTGATTATTTGCCCCCAGACGCACAGTCGCGAAGCTACCGCACAGCACATTGAGATGACTCTGCCAAAGGATGTGCCTCATCAAATAACTGCTGTCGGCAGCGTCGAAGAGGCAGAAAAGTTTATCGGAGGCGATGACCCAATTCGATTCACTCATATTGTCATCAACTTGGGCGAAGCAGAGGCAGTCATTAGTGTCATGGATCAAATTACCAAATCTCAAAAGATGGACAGCACAATGATTTTGATCCTCTCGGACTCCGTTCAGCGCCAGGCTGTGATGAGATACGCGTCTGGAACCAAATACGAAAAACTCTTTTCAGACAAGCTGGTCAACTTCATCTATAAGCCTGTCAAACCGTCACGCTTTGCTGTCATCTTCGATCCAGACAAGATACGGGATTTGAGCACGGACTGGAATAGATCCACCGCGCAACAGATGCTGGAGAGCCAAAAGGCTAGCTCCCTGGATCTTCAGAAACGTATGGGCAACAAGGGCTACAGAATTCTCCTGGTAGAAGATAATCCAGTCAACCAAAAAGTGATGATTAAATTCCTCAAGAAAGTTGGCCTCGATGTAGACATTGCAGTGGACGGAGAGGAGTGTATAGAGCGAGTTTTATCGAAGCCGCATAGCTATTACTCTCTCATACTGGTAAGTTTGACACACTCTCCCCAAATTGTAGTTCTTGGCTAACGTATGACGCAGTGTGATCTGCATATGCCTCGCAAGGATGGTTACCAGGCCTGCCGCGAACTTCGCGAATGGGAGCTGCTGGGTAATTATCCCGCGATGCCCATCATTGCCCTTTCTGCAAACGTTATGTCGGACGTCCAAGAGAAGTGCATTGCGGCTGGTTTCAGCGACTACGTGACGAAGCCTGTGGACTTTATTGATCTTAGCAGAGCTATGGCGCGATTTTTCTGATCACAACATCTTGCTCTTGGATCACCCTGGTTCTTTTTTTTCCCTTGTTTCTTATAAACTTGGTTCGCCTCTGACTTGATTCTACAATGATGAGTCAAGGGACCTTTTTCGTTTTTTTATTGACGGCGATTGACGGTGATTGATGGCTTTTTAGAGGGTGTACTGGCGAAATTTCTTCTTTGCCCCCTCAGCTTTTCTTCTGCTTTTCTTCTTCTTACCACCTTCCTCTTTTCTTTTCTGGCTCTTCATAATTAGGCTGGATGGAACCGAAGAGCCGAGCAATCTTGTGATACCACGTTATATAGCAAGCATCACCATGCCTTGAGGATTCTTTCAACGTGTTTTTGATCACCCGAAACAAATTCCAAGGTACTCATGGGGTCGAGATGGCAAGATGGGAAGGGGTCTATGTTACATTTTGCGGTACTTTTCTTTTCCTGTTGTTTTCTTTCAGCTACTTTTTCTTCACTCTGTTCTTTACGCTCAGCATCAGAATGGCAAGACAGAGATAAAGATTAGGGAGGCATTTTTTAGGGCAAAGGCTAGGCAAAGACAAAGGCATAGGTTTACATAAAGGACATAGGAATGGATGGAGCCTGTTTTGTGTTATGTGCTCGAGGCAAGCGAGGCATGTAGGGTCGCAGCGACAACTCTGGCGTGCAAAAATAGCTGCGTGTTTTTTTTTTTTGATGTCTTCTTTATTACTTACTCTGTTGATATTATGGGATTTATGTTAGCCACGACCCCCAAATTCCCCTTCTCCCCCCCGTTTATATCACTTTTTTCTCTTTTCATTTTCTTCACTCTGAATTTTGGCCTTATTGGCATGTGTGTCACTGTGGTGTTGCTTGATTTGGGCTCGTGTTTGAAAATAATAACCTAATCTAATGATTGTGGTCATTTTTGTTTCATTATGGGAAGAGGTAGGCGGAAGGAGTGAAAGCAGTATTATTATTTCGCTTTAATTTTCATTCTGATGGACTTTGGGTTGGCTTGGCTTGGAAAAGGCATGGATAGGATGAACAGATGGGACGGGTCAAGGAGGAATATACAATAACAACAAAGGGAGAGAGGGAGAAAAAAAGAAGAGAAAGAATTGAATCGAGGGAATAACTACTCGAATGACACTGGAAACTCAATTTCTGCGAATCCCACGTGGTTCTATTTCCTCTTCTCTGGCAAACTTATATAGACTAAATACTACCTGGTGGATTATGAGGGATAGTAACAAGAATCTTTTTTTTTTATAGCAAAGTTTTAGTTGAGCCTCGAAATGGAAAAAGAAACCATTATTTATTACTGTTGGGGATCAACTAAATAACCAGCACCATCCAGTTACATTCTCAGAGCTATATATACAGGTAGGCAAGCTTCTCAAAAAGACATCGCATGCGAATATAATATTTGATAAAGCAATCCAACTCAGTGCAGCCCAATACAACACTTTTATTTTCATTTATACAGCCAGGAAATCCAGTCTATATAGTGGTATCCAACAGAAAGAAAGAAAAAGAAAACAATGTCAAATCGCTTTGTCTGTTTGCGCTTGTTCAATTCGGGTGTTTTAAGTTGTCCCATTCCTCCTTTTCACCATTTTAGTAAACGCTTCCTCTGATGCTTCTATCCTCTTTCTCAGCCTCGTCTAAATCCTCCAACTTGGGGTCTGCGGTGACGCTGTGTGGTTCAGGTTCATCTCCAAGACGATTTGCCAGTCCTGTGCCGGGGTTAGTGCGAGAATCTATAGAACCCATGCGACGGCGTGTAGTCCCATCATCCGAAGCATCAGAATCGCTTCCTGCAATAGAGGGATGGCCTGAATATGTACCACCACCATCTCGGCCAACATGTAAGTGGGTGGCTTTGATATGGCGTATGCGATCCTCTGCCGTGATGAAGGAGGGCGTGCCGTCAGGAGAAGAGACGGTCCCGTCAATGGCCCGTGCCAAATCAATGTGAACCTTCTTCTTCTTTTCTCTTGGGATTTCCTTTGACGATTCTTCGCCATCTGCATCCCCTTCGTCGGAGCCATTCGTGAATTTGTGTCGTTGCAGCCTCCTTATGGCGAGATTTGTGCCACTACTGCCGGGGGTGTTCTTGTCAGCTTGCTGCGGCAGGTTTTCTGGCGCTCGGTGACTCTCATAATGAGCAGCATGGTTACAGCCATTTGGGCAGCCTCCCCAGCGACGTGTAACAACAAAGCTCTTAGTCTGCGCCAACTTGACATCGTCCTTGGAACCTTTGTCAGCTTTGTCAGCTTTGTCGGTCTTGTCGACCTTGCCTTCTGCATCCTTCTCCTTCTCCTTGATTTGTTGTTGTTCGCGTTCTCTTCGCAGTTCTGACCAAGTACGCAAATTGTTCTCCAAGAGATATTTGCCATTATCTTGTTTGCGCATAATGAGGAACTCGCAGTGATTCACATTCCGAAGGTCTTCGAAATACTCGACCGAGAAATGGTACCACTTCATAAGAAAAACACGGGACATAAGGCCGTGAGTGACTGGACAATGGAGTTAGTGCCACAACAATACATAAGAAGAAAAAAGTCCCCATTACAGGATGCCAGAGTGGAAACTCACCCAAGACGCATACGCTGGCAAAGTCATCTTCTCCAAATTGACGCCACAAGCTCTCGTTGAAGCCACTAACACGGTCGTAGGCATCTGCAGCGCTCTCTCCGTTGGGTATACGATAGAAGAAGTGGCCATAGTCGGCTCTCTCTTGCCACATGCGTTCCATCTCGGCGCTGCATGGCTGGAAGTTGCCAAAATCTTGCTCTCGCAAACGGGGCTCCTCGTAGACTTTGATGCTAGACCGACGATACGGCGAGGGCTCGGGATCGTCCGAGGTCAGGGTGGACAAGATGCCCTCGGTGGTCTCTCGTGTGCGGCGGTACGGCGACGTGAAGAAGTGGAGGGTGTCGTCTGGCCGGAGCAGCTTGCGCAGGCGGCGGCCCGCTTCATGGGCCTGGGCCCAGCCATCCTGCGTGAGCTTGACACGGTGATCGGGGATCGTCTGGTGTATATCGCGGTTCTCTGGCACGAGCGGTCAGGTCAGCAGGAGGGGAGAGATTCGGAGTGAAGCAGGAGACGACGTACTGTTGCCCTCGGACTGGGCGTGGCGGATGAGGATGATCAATCGCGGCTTGGCCATGGTGGAAGCTCTGCGCACGTGCGGCTTGCGATGCTGAGGCTCAAGATGGGAAATCAAATCGATCGATCGATCAGACGGAATAAGCAGATACTAATAGGCTGCCGCTGCAGTGGTGGGGGCCGCTGGTGTGTTTGGTAGGCCTGCTGGTGGGATGATATTTTGGTCGCTGCTGCGTTTCAACTGCCGGGGCCAAAACACCCCCTGTCCGAGATCGGGTGGCTCAGAGAGGCAGAGAGATGAAAGGATGAAGTCTGAGGGGAGTCGAGAAGATGGACGACCGCAGATTCAGCGAGCTGTGAGTAAGAAAATATAGAGGCAAAGAATAGTAGATAGTAGATATTGACGGGGGAGGTGGAAGATTGTAAGTTGAGAAGGTTACGTTGGAGGTGCTACGGCAGGTTTAAGGTGCGAAGTGGCGGCTTATAATGCGTACAAGAATACACGTAGCGATCTACGGGACATACAGGTACCCGTTCTACAGTGATTCACCAAGTCTATAGAAGTACAATCCAGAGCGCAGGGCGAGCAAAGCCTGCTGAACATGTGCCCGTATAGCACCCGACCTGACTTTGCCTCACAGTGGAGAGAGTCTAATGTAGCGAGAGTTTCCGAGCAGAGCTCCTTGAAACCATCATCGGGACTCGGGACGATAGGATCAAAAGGCTGATTAGAAAGCAACAAGCGCTGTCAAATAGGTCGAAGAGCAAAGAGCATGTGGCGCAGCCTGAGCATTCCGCCACCTCAAGTAGCCTCTTGCTTGACTTTTAGCTTTGCCAGAGCGTTTTGGATGGAAGATTCGGGGCCTTTCAGGATGTCCTCCAATCGCTAAACTCGCGGTCGGTATTGATTAGCGACGAACTCTTCCGAAGAAAGATATCAATCCCTAGTCAGGTACATAGAAGTGACTCTTTTCTCTCAAACTTGCTCCGGACGCTTGGTACATGTATTTGTCACCATTTCCATCCCGTTCAGGCAACGCACAATCGCCCAGATCTCGGCTTATGGCATCGCATCTAAGCAATCAGTCAATGCTACTGTAAAAATGGCCCGGCGCTGCCCCTCTAGTCGCCGATTTAAGGCTTGACGTGCTGCTGCTGCACTTGGTTTAGTGCCCTGTTGGCGGCGGCTGCAGCCTGCTAAGGCTTATACGGTTTGGTATTGAACGCTGCAGAATAATTTTTGGCAGCGCAGCCTCAAGTCAAGCGTGATGACTCTGTAAAAGCTCCAACGCTCAAGGGCCAATTCGACATCAGCTCCACGGCCTCCAGTGCCAATTCATTCTCCGCCTCAGTGCATCCATTTTTCTCCATTATCTTACATTAAACAAGAACTTTTCTGTGTTTCTTGCATTCCCTCTCACGCATTCCTCTCTTCTGTCGCATATCGCGTCGCAATCGCATTCAACGTCCACCTGAGACTCAACTCAACTACACCACAAACCACAGCTAGTACTCCTTCAACCATCCAATCCATCGACTACTCTCATCCACCATGTCCGCCGAAGGCCCCGAATCCATCCCCACCTCCGCCGACCCTCGCTCCAAGCGCCCGACCAAGAAACGCGCCCTCACCCCGGGCTCCGCTCAAGCCGCCTCTCTCGACGCCCTCTTTGCCAAACCCGACCAGGAGATCCGCGTCCCTCCGCCAGTGTCTTCCCTCGAAGGAGGCAAGCGACGGCCCCCGCCCCCGGAGATTGTCAGCAACGTCCAGGGCTCCAGCGCCGGTGCCGGCTCCGGCGAGTTCCACGTCTACAAGGCGGCCAGGAGGCGAGAGTATGAGCGCCTGAGGGAGATGGACGAGGAGGTCAAGAGGGAGCGCGACCAGGTCGATTTTGAAAAGGGCAAGGCGGAAAAGGATCGCAAGGACGAGGAGAGGACGAGGAAGAACCGCGAGAAGAGGGACAAGGCGAAAGCTCGAAAGGCGAAGAAGGGCAAGGGAGGCAGTGGGAATGATGATAACGCAAAGGATACGGATGGTAACGGTGACAAGGCATCGACGGTGGCTACGTCAAATGGAGGTTCTCAAAGAAACGAAAAGTTGAGCAATGATGAAAACGGAACCGAGAGAAATGGCAATGAGAAACCAGCTTCGGAACCTGTTGGACTTGTCATCCACGACGATGACTAAGAATGAAGAGCAGGCAAAAGCAAACAGGAGAGTTGTTCCGAAATTGTTTGCTTTGGGAGTTTCTCAGCCAGGGGTGGTGACTTGTAATAATATACTAGATAGAAGCAGTGATACCCGTATAGAGTGCCATTTCATAGATCTATGCGTCGCCTTTTCTTTTCAGCGGCCTTTAGTAAATACCATTGTCTATTTTTTAAATATAATCTTAGTCCCCTTTTAGATTCGTCTGAAAATGCTCCCACGTCCATCCCAGCCAAGGGCCAGGACAGGATACGGCCTTCTCAAGCAAATCTGGCGTGCCGTCCGCCCAGATCAAGGCTTCTCAGGACATAATCTGCCCCTCTTCCACTCTTATACACGTCTCCAGCTCGTTTATTCCTCACCTTGTCCGACTCCGGGAGCGGCACCCTGCTGCAGCGTCTTGGCACTGCAGATGTCGTCTACTCTTAGCAATAAACAGGCGGCCTGGAAATCACACAAAAATCAGTACGGATTGCTCTGTTCGACGAAATAGGAAGGGATAGGGGGTCCAGGTGGAAGCATACCTCGATAGCAGTCTTTAGACTCTGCAGCTTGATGGCCTCAGGCTCCCATACGCCATACTCGTTCATGTCCGCAATGGCACCGGTATCGCCGTTCACACCAAATGAGCTCTTGCCCTCGGCTTGCTTGGCACGGAGCTCAGTCAACACACGGACGGGGGACTTGCCGGCGTTCTGCACCAGCGTCCTGGGAATCACCTCGAGTGCGTCAGCAACAGCCTTGTACGGCCACTGCGCGACACCCTCTACGCCCTTGGCCTTCTGAGCCAGTCGCACAGAGACGGCCATCTCGGTTGCGCCACCGCCAGGCGATAACCGAGGGTGGAACATGACATTTCGGGCAACGCCCATGGCATCCTGGAGGTTTCGCTCAATCTCGTTGAGGACATCCTTTGAGGGGCCACGAAGCAGGATTGTGCAGGCCTTGGGGTCCTCGCACTTGGTGAGGAAAGTGAAGTACTCGTCACCAATCTTCTCAATCTCAAAGAGACCACATCGAGTGCCGACGTCTGCCTCCTGAAGGTCCTCTATTCTGTTGACAATGGTGGCACCCGTAGCGCGGGCTATTCTGTTGTTGTCTGTCTTACGGACTCGGCGAAGGGCTGTAATGTTGGCCTTCATTAGGTAGTGCTGGGCCAGATCTAAAGGAATGATTAGCTTAGATTAGATCTTTGAATGACTGTAGCCATCTATCGGTCACTCACCAGAAACACCCTTTTCGGTAATGACCAAGTCGGGCTTGACAGACAAGATGGCATCGCACATAATCTTGATCTGCTCCTCCTCAATCTGCAAAATTCGGTTCCAGTCTTCCTCCTTTGTGATCTCAATGTTTGTCTGTGATTCACCCTTCTTGTACTCCAGAGGGCAGTCCAGAAGGACGATTCGGGGGTTCTCGATGCGTCGGCGCATCTTGGGGTGGGTGATATCCTTGTTGAGCATGAGTCCATCCAGAACCTTGCTGTCCTCAATCTCACCACCGGGAACTTTCTCGACACGCGCATATCGCTTAATGTCCACCTCGGTCTTGCCATTGCCAGCCTCCCATGTAACAGTTCGCACGGCCTTCAGAGCAAGGGAGCACATCTGGTCCATCCATCGGGAGACAAACTTGGTACCGATCGAGGAGGAGATGAGTTTGGCCATGGCATCATCGTCGTTGACATCGATGGGCAGGGAGATCTCGTCGATGATGTCGATGGCATCCTTCAGCGCACGCTTGAAAGCAGAAATG
This sequence comes from Trichoderma koningiopsis, assembly GCA_022985005.1. Classification (NCBI taxonomy): domain Eukaryota; kingdom Fungi; phylum Ascomycota; class Sordariomycetes; order Hypocreales; family Hypocreaceae; genus Trichoderma; species Trichoderma koningiopsis. The sequence goes on from JAJPEM010000002.1 coordinate 5,556,402, forward strand.
ATGACCACGGGGTGGATGTTGCGCTCGAGTTGAGGAAGAGCCTGGGCCAGAATTTCACCAGCTATGTCAAGTCAACACCAATTCTTTTTGTCGCTTCAGCTTGCCCCTCCTTTTCTTCTTCCCTTCTTCTGCTGCCCCCTTTTTTTCTTTCCCCCGTATATCTGCTGGGCCACTATCTGCGAGATAGGGAAAAGCGAGAGTCGAACATACCTAGGATAATAACAGTGGTTGTACCATCGCCGACCTCTTCGTCCTGTGTCCGGCTGAGCTCGATCATGCTCTTGGCGGCGGGGTGGGAGACTTCGATTTCTCGGAGGATAGCGTGGCCGTCGTTGGTCAGGACGATACCGCCCATAGGGTCGAGCAGCATCTTCAGCATGGCCTTGGGACCGAGACATGATCGAATGATATCGGCAACGCTAGATTGGAAGCATCGAGTCAGTTGGGCCGCACAGCCTGATGGAGTAGATAGGAGTAGAAGCATACGTCTTGGCGGCAGCAATGTTTGACATCTGAGCTCTCCTTCCAGTCTGCCTCTCACCACTATTGGTGTCTGCGAGACAATGCGTTAGCTTTCAAACACTTTCCTCAGCTGCAAGATGCCCAGGGCCATCTCGAATCGCCTGCTGGGACGAACCCGGCGATGCTGTTCTGGCAGATTGGCAAGGTAGATGTCAGGTATACACACTCATAACCAACACAGGGGCCTGCATGGTGGGCTTTGTTTCTGTCTGCGAGCGGATAAAACGGGGTATTGGTGGTAGCACGCGAAGATGGCACCTCAAAGGAGCTTTGGGTCAGATTCGACACGCCTCCAACAGCTGCTTTTCGGAGTCAGGAGACCGGCAGAGGCTCGAGGCAGCTTTTGAGGTTGTGGAAGGCGGTGGTATGGAGGGGCGCACACTAGAAAAGTTCCCACGACGCCTGGCGGCCTTTGGTGGGGAGGCTGCAGTGCTGTACTGTAAGCTCCAAGCCGAGAGGATCTGGTGCAATGTTAACCCGGCCCGCCAAGGGGTAGCAAGTACTGGTACTTGGAATTGCCCCACGTTGCACGTTATACTGGTGCCTACATGAATGCCATCATCAAGCCTTGTGGTTCAGTAAGGGGATGGCGAAGAAACAATTTCTAGGCTTTTGAGGATGTCATTATATGCATAAACTGCAGAGATCTTTAGGCGGTTCTATACACTAGTAGATGTCCCCGATGGCAGTCACTCATTACCCCCCTTTCAAGTAACTGTACTTTTAGCCTCTCCCAAGTTCCCGCCTGGACATTTGTCATCGCTATTGTGAGACTAACCAGCCAATCAGAGGGCTGGACCAGCACTTCCTTTACCCAACCAGGCATATATGACTTTGTGTATGGATGAGTGCTATTCAACAGAATAGGTACATTGAGAATATGCATTATCAGCTTTCTACGATGTTAATATACGTGCTGCTAGAACTATTATAAGAATCTTGGTCATTGACATCCCTGATTCACATGATCATCCCGTGGTCACGTCGTCCTGGCCGGCAGTGTTAATGCCCGCTCTAGTAGCTGCACTTGACAAATTCGATACGTTATGTCGATTTATGTTAAAAGAAAAAACAATTATTCACAGAGACAGATGTTTGATGTTCTGACCTGACCTAGAAACACAGCTGCAACGGCATCCTAAACTTTCATAAGCTTCCATTAAAAGCCGAGAATTACTTCTAAGCCACCCCAGGGACCATTGCTGACCCAAGGTCGAATCTTGGCGAGTCTTTCGAGTACCTTACTATTAGCAAATACAATGTTGTCGATATCACGAACGGTATTGAAGGCAATCGCCAAAGCGAGTTCTTTGAGTAATTTAAGAGACACAGTGGGGGTTGTGACTTTTCAGATCTTATTCGGTGTTCAATATCGAATCAGTGAAAAGAGCTATCACAAAGCCAACAAAGACAACAACCCCCAAAGAGCAAATATAATCTAATAATACGCCTATCAATCTTCCAAATGCACTTCTTGCTTCAACCCCGAAGACAACCCGACGCCGGCACCACTTGATCTTCTGGGCTGCTCAGGAGGGATAGTAACCCATCCAGTCCCCAGCTTCGAAAATGCATAGATGAGGCACAAGTTGGTCGCCATATCTCCCTGTATATCATCCCACTGTTGTTCGCAGAGATCCGGACGGAAATCGGACCACGCGCAGTAAACCTCGCCCTTCTTGTCCGAACATGCCAAACTTGGCACTCCATCACGACTATACCGCATGGCTACTGATGTTTTCTTCAATTCAGCTGGCTCTGCGTCCTCCGCGTTGGCGTCGCCGTCTGTCCCTTTGCTGGGAGCGTCATTTTTGGAACCATATTCAATCACGTTAACTTGTGACTTTGGGATCGCAATAATGATCCAGGCTTCTTGATCCTCGGGCATGTCTGGTGCGATAAAGTGCCCCGACTGCTCGTTACCCTTCAGGGGTCTACAGATCTTGAGCCACATCCACGTGATGATACAGCCGTGCTCATCGGGTCTAAAATTGTTTTCTCTTTGTTAGCTTTTCTTTCCCAACTTAAATATCTGTAGAAAAGACCGATACTTACACGTCAGACTCATAGATTGCAAGGCTTCCCTCTTTTGTGCTGAGACTCGCGCGGGACTCGCGCACCCCATCAGGGAGCACAGGCGCAGAATCAAGGAGTTCACCTTTCAAATCGTGGCAAACCTTGACATGCCAGATTACGAGAAGATCCAGTTCAAGTTTCCTATAGCCGTATTTGCGGCAAGCAGAGTGCAGGAAGAGACGTAGTCCGTCTCCCTGACCCTGTTGAGCTGAAGTGTGGGACACGCCGGGAGGTACGAAAGGATTGTCGTTTGAAACTCCCATGACTGCCTGCAATCTTCGACTTGTATGCCGTCTATAGAGCAACATATGTTAGAATCTTTCTTCCGTTGTCATCTTCATCTTTCCTTCTTATAGAAAAGAGCCTCTATCGACTTACCTCTGGTCGATTCTGCGACAAAAGTGATCCAAGATGATGTCGCTTCGTCTGCTCGGGTGAAGCCTCTGATACTCGTCCTCTTTTTCTTCCTCAGCTGGAATCAACACGTTTTGGGACTGCGATGGAGAATTTAAACTCTGGAGAATCCGTGGATTCACATGAAACTCTTTGTCCAGAGAGTCTTGCAAAGTAGCCACTTCATAAAAATTTTGGCTCTCTTTAGCTGCTTGTTGCTGTTGATGACCCTGAGCTTTCCTGAAGCCAATAGCGATGCCTGCAAGAAGTTTCTCTCGAACCGACCCTTCTGTCTTCTCCGTATCAATTGCGCCAGAGTCGTTAATCGAACCATCTGAAACGCGCTTTTTCTTCTTAGCGTTTGGGGATTCCAGATGGGAGTCAATAGCGTGCTTTGGCATAATGGCGAAGGCGGTATCGGGAGGTCTAAGAATAATAGGCGATGCTTGGATCGATGTTGAGATGACGATTGTTACAAGAGGAACAGACCAAGTTATGAACATGTTCATCGTTTGTTTGTGCCAGAGAGAAGGAACAAACGACTCAAAATATCGTGAATCGGCAGAGTTTGAACAACTGGCAGATTTGATTCACTTCCTTCATTGCTTTGCGGCTCTGCGAGAGAAAACCAGTAATGATAGCCTCTTTGGGAGGATATCTTTTGTTCCTTTTTCTGCACTTTGTTGTCTCGAACTGGCAGATATTTAGTTACAATTACATTGTACAGCCTTTTACTACATATTAACTCCATGGGTATCTGTTCGCTTGCCCCTACGTCATCTAAACCATGGGTTGTGAACAGTATACGTGCATATGGAAACTCTGAGACTGTGAGGCTGCTTTTTGCAACTTGGATCTCTCGCACTTGGTTGGAAGGATTTACGGTAGATATAATTAGCGAGTCAAGGGAGAGATATTTTGGTGGCTTGTGGAAGCGAGATTACATCAATGTATGCGGATTACAATCGCGGCTATTCGTAGATAGCCTTTTTGATGCCAAGAAGAAAAGCCCTTGAGCAGTATCATCTACAGTTATCATAGAACAAAGGAATAGTAAATTCTTCTTAAGCACAATTACAATTATGTATTTTCTAGTACCGCTGCTCCTAGCACTGAACGGCAGCCCAATAAGGTTGAGCGCTGGAAAATCAGGCTCTGGGAGAGACGCCCACATGTACACATCGCTTCTCGCCCACCACAAGGACATGTACTAATATAAAGTCAGTAAAACATACAAACTGAGACATCTGGGCTCTTAGAGCACATGATAATGCATGTCCTAAAGCCACAACTGCAATGGACTGATGATCACCGCTCTGACTCAATCACATGTTGCTGCAGTGAACGGGTACCTATCCATATACATGTAAAGGATATGCAGCAATCCCATCGTTCTGCAGGAGCTGAAAGAGTAAAACGATCGGCCTGAATGAAATTATTGCATGTGCCAGATATTCAATAAACCAGCGTGAAAAGGGAGAGAGAGAGAAGAAAAGAAACAGGAAGCTGGGTGAGTATTTACAGTAGAGGTGTGTTCAATTTAATGTAAGTCCATGAAAGAACCTGATATTGGTAGGCAGACAGACGCCCTGTTTGATTGACTTGCTCGTAAACGCCCCAATAGGACAGCAGAGAGCTCAATAGTCCTCAATATTACCAGCCTGCCAATGCTACTTCAGCCCGCTCACCGACCGCGACCAAAAACAAACAATATGGGTCCCTGCCCTCAGCTCTTATTATGCACACACCCTCCAACGAGATTGATTGGCAGCTACTTGTCGCAGATCAGGACCGGGCCACTCCCGAAAACCCGGTAAGCGTAGCAAGCAAGCTTAAGAGACAATCTTGTCTCGGAGGGTTCAGATCTCCGCACGTTAGTACTATTCTGCGTGGGTGAGGCAGAGCCCTGCCTAGGTACGTGTGCTTCTGTTTCCCCAAGTATAGGTGCGTTAGCCGATACAAGGCGTTGGAAAGTTGCTATAAGTTTGTACGTAAGTACGTACAAGTCGACAACTAGAGCAGCCCATAGATACAGTCTTCGAGATATTAGACGGGTATGGGAAAGGTAGCATCTGCCGACTTATTTAGGAGAAATTTTGAGTATAGATACCATGTGTATTGATCGCTATATAATGGTGAGACGATGGGGAAAATGATGTAAATAGGGTGGCTATCTATAGAAAGGCGAGAGCAGAGAGAATGTAGAGTGAAAAGAAGGGAAGGGAAAAGAAAGACCGGATAAGTCTCGGGCTGTAGGCCGCCCAGCCCCAAGCAAGGAGAACATGGCGTTTTGCTCGAACCCCTGTCGTCACCCTCAGGACCAAAGGCAAACAAAAAAGAAAGAAAGAGAGGAGTGTAAGCAAGAAACGGGGACGGCCACTTCAATTAAGCCACACTCTAGTTCCTGCTCTGACGTTGCATTTCCACCTAAAAGAGGGCGGCACGGAATTCGGACGCCTCTCCCTCACATTGACTGGTATCTCGTCTAGGTAGTACTGATCGTTGTTGTCATCCTTGTCCCCGCCATCACCTGCGGCACTGTCAGGTAGCACACGCTCCGAGGGATTGGGCGGCATCCAATTTGCGTCATCTGGTAGCGTACAGGGGCCGCAGGCACTTATATCGTAATATCCAGTCCACTCATCACCAGGAACTGTGAGCGTCGATAGATAGTACGGCGCCGGTTCAGGTTTGCATGCGGCCGCCATGCAAATCAGAATACAAGCAGCCAACACGCCGGTAAATGCCATTGATTCAACAGTAGACGGGGAATAAGAAGCCTCATTCCCGACTTTCAGAAGCTCGTTTGAATATAAACCATGCTGCTGTACCTGAGGGGCGTTGTAACTGGAAGGCGTTCTCTGATCTTGGATCCGTTTAACAAAGCAAAAATATTTCTCTAGATATCCTAGTTTAGGTCCAGCTAATCTAAGCCTAATCGTATCAGGTTCGGATTTGTTTTTATCGCTGAAGACGAGGAATCGACCTTTAAAGCACTGAGTTTTTAAAAATGCTAAGCGGCGAAAGAAAAAAGGTTAGCGGTAAATATCCAGATCAATAGGATTGTATTTCGGTCCTCGGTAATGCCTTACCCAATATCGTTTCAAAGTTTTCTTTGCCCTCAACACAGACCCATCCTGAACAGCTAAGAGGAAAGATGTCAACGAAGCCGACACTGCAGGACTCTGAAAGCCAGTCCTTCACCTCTCGCCATGTCACTCTGAACGGCAACTAGGTGGTGCTCAAACGTGTTAGAAAAGAGCGAAAAAGAGTCTAATTGGGAGTACAAGAGAAGAAAGGAGGATGCAGTGCTCGGCTCTGTTACTAACGTTGCAGAAGGTGACGTGGTAAAAGCCTGTTTCGTCTCCCGGCTTTACTTTATGTTGAATGGTTGGGAAAACATATGGATCTGACATATTGTAACGAGGAACTAGGCGAGAAATGTAACTCAGGGGTAAGAGATACTGTTGAGTGCTGAGAGCTTAGGTGCTTCCCCGTGGGGAGAGAAGGTGTTATTTATATATGGATCCACGCTCAAGTGGACGCCAATGACCACAAGAAGCTAAACCAAGAGCTTTCCACTGACCTCTCGTCACATAATATCGGAAGAAGCCGTTTATCGGTCAGATGCCGAAAGATCAGATTCGTTGCCGATCATGTATGCAGACACATAAGTATACCCTCACGCGGCCCGATGGCTGATCCACTACTTCGCTCTCCTTATGTACTCCTGCGTTCAGAGCTAACACTAAAGGCTCAGAGGCCAGTGTAGCATTTGATCACGGATATAACGTTGAAAAGCGGCCGAAACTTGGCTCATAATCCTGGCAAGGCGATCTGTTCATGCGCCTCATGCCACCATGCTTTGGTACTTGTCTCACACGACGACGAGTTATACATACATAGAAAATCGGGGAACCCCCCAGCTTTGAAAGACAGAGGGGTATGCAAAATTACATGTCCACACTATGGAGTACTATTATTATTATTTCCAACTCATGGTCTGTATGAGAAACGATAGATCTTCTCAGCTTGACAAGGAGAGTATTCATTCTTCACGAATAAGAATCGAGAAAAATTGATGCTGCCATCTTGGATGAAGTTTCCTCTTTGCGAAATTTAGTACTGCCAGGGGCCAGAGAGCTGATAGTTAGCAGAGTAAGCTGCCTCGGTAGATGAGACGGCAGGTCGTTTTACTATGACTTGGATTAGAGCATAACATTCGGCCCTTCGCAAGGGGAATGCTTCTGCTTGTCACTTTTTGGCAAGTGGCTTGTTTGGGTTGTTTTATCCAGACTACCTTGAAAGTAGAGAGTAAAAGAGAAGCCCGAAGGTTTCTCTCTTCTGTTCTTACACCCCATGGCTGTGCAAAGTACCCCTCGTACCAATTACCATCACCCCCCGTTGCACTCAGAACGCCACACGGCAGGGGCCTGATACCACAGGACTAGTGACGTGCGCGATGCCTTTTATCTGTGTATTGCGAGTTGGGCTGACGATAACGTAAATGCTAGTAGGACGTTTCTCGTTCGACACTCACGGCCCGTAACGAGAGCGTGGCTCCGTATCAAGACTGGCAAATTTGGCTGAAATGGCAAACAGCAAGCAATTTAGACATTTCTAAAGGAAAATGTATCATCCATCACTTCATCTTCGTCGTCCATTGCGTAGTGATTCGATGTCGGGCTACCGTATTGAAATTCACTACTGTCGTGGCTTACCGCGGCTTGCTGCCAGGGATTGACGCCATCACCAGCAACTGATGGAGACAACAAAAGGTAATGCTGAGTGTCAGAGACAAATAACACTGGTAGTTCGGACTCGCGGTTAATCCACGCAACCTGTGCTTTTCCCGCCGCCCTTACTTCAGGCAGGTAAACTTCTGGGACAAGAGGCCTAGGTCCATTGGTTAAAGGATCCCAAACGAACGATACTCCTTGCTGCGCTGGATCTTGCGAAGTAATCAGAAGGAGCTCGCGAGAGCTTACATGCCACTGAAAGGCAACAGCGGTATGAAATATCAACACAGCCCTAAGTTCGGCCGCAACAACGTCCCAGATCCACAGCGTGCACGGCGAATCGTCCAGCCTCGTTGCCAAGAGGGTCGAAGATGAGTCAAAAGCTGCCACAGAGCAACCGGATTTATTTTCTTGGGCGCCATGCTCAGTACCAGATCCGGGGGGTGACAATATCTGAGTGGCCCTAACAAAGGTGTGGGTGGTCCTCCCTTGAAGAGGCTCGGCTCCGATTTGCTCTTGCCATACCTAAAATGGGACTTAGTATTGTAGGATAATTTATACTTGCTTTGTCTGTGGTTCCCCTCAACTCACCTGAAGAGTATCCTTTGGTGTAATGGTGACAGGATGAGGCAGTCTCAGTTGCGCCCTCCATGATTGCGTATGGAGAATGGCAACATTTCTACTGTAGTCTCCAATGGCACACAGCTCCGCATTGGGGCTCATTTGACAGATTCTGATGCCCAGTTCCAAGTCAGCATCGGGGCCCTTTAGCAGATTAGATGCTGTAATGGTGCGGAAATGCTGGCCGTCAGCCGTGTAGAGAAGCAAACGGTGACCTTGGGCAGCCGACTCCCAGAGAAGAAGCCATCGGCCGTCAGGGGTCCATTCAAGACCCTGGGCGTCCAGCGTCTCCGGACACCAAGATCTGAGCACTTGACGATCAGCCGGGCGATGAAGGCTCACGACATCTTTGCCACCAGAGCGGGCCAGTAGTGCCAGATGCCCGGTCCCTGGGCGAAGAGATACCCCTCGTGACGCGGAAGTGGCTTGATGGAACTTTGGACTCGAGATCTCGACCACCCCTGATGTGCATACATCGAGGACCACAAGTTTAAGGCCAGATGCCGACCAGATTAAAATTTCGGTATCTCGAGCCCCGAACTGCAGGAAGGAAGGCTTTCCGCTGATAGAGCTGTAATTGCGAACCGTTGCGTGAAATTCTGAGCCACGAAGCGCAGAAAAGACATCCAGCTGGTCAGCTGTTGACACGAGAAACTTGGTAGATGACGGAGCCCACAGCAGCGTAGGTACATTCGTCGAGCTGGTGCTTGCGGCTGCGGAGGCAAATGGGGAACCAGACCCAAATGAGAGCGTTACAGCGTTAGTGACTTGCAAGGTCTCAGTTGAGCGGACGATAATGCCAGAGGCTCGGAGTGTGACAATAAATCGGCCATCTGGACTTGGCCTGCAGTGGGGCGAGGCTGAGATGTGTCAGGATTAGCAGTTTGAGCATCAACAGAGGTCGTCATGGCGCTTACATACACTCCAAAGCTGTAGCTAAATGCATTGAACCGGTGTGGTCTGTCTGCAAGTCTGTCTGATAGTGTTTGTCGGGTGCTATACCCTCGCGAAGGGCACTTACGCCCGAGCGTTTCCTCACCTAGGTGTTCAAGAAGAGCTCTCTTGGCAGATATGATGGTGTACTTTGCCCAGACGGTCTTTTCCCTTTGCTTTGCGAGTCCACTTATGGCGTACTCTTAGGCAATGGATATACCCGGCCGATTGAAGCTGGTTGGCAACGCTTTTTTTTTTTCTCCCTTGCAAGTGTGACGCGAGAACGGCCAAGAGGGTTTAGAACCTCTAGGAGCCGCTGGATAGTTGTATAGCTGTACAAACACCAACGGGAAGCCAAAAACACGCTCGCGTGTGGTGGTGGTGCACGGCAGCTCTGTGGGGTTGATGCTGATATTGACCCGTGGAAGAGCGAGCGAATGAAAAGGTGCTAAGGTTGATATTGTCGATGCGTGCATCAATCAGCTTGTAGCGTGGTGGATGCCGCTTACAGGTTCCCGCCAATACTATTGCCCAGATATAGCTGCTGAACAGTGCAGTGAGCGCCTGTATCAGTGGATGCAGGAGCCCTACGGGGAGCTCTTTAGTGCTCTGCACCGGTAAACTTTGTGAACGCTTCCAGCTAGCGCCCGCAATTCTCCCCTCCAACAGCGCCTAAAGGCGGCCTAGCCTAGAGATTCCCCTCATCTCTGTAATCCGCGGCGTTATCGTCATGGTTGCATTGTGGCCAGGAGGCAAAATTCAAAATCTCAGCTTCTTCATCCTCTTGCTTCAATATTTCATACTTCAAATAATTCTTTTTCTCTGTGTGTATTCTGCATTTAGTTATATTCCCTTCATTCCTTCTTCTTAAATCCATCTGTAACGATTACACAAACAACTTACAAATCCACTCCATCGAGACGCCACCTATACGCCTTACAGCTGTGTCTCTCACAGACAGCTCTTTAGCTCCTCCTGAGCTTCATGCTAGGTCCAACTACATAGAAGCCCGCCGTCTGGACTTTCAACCTGGTTGTCCTGCTTGGTCTGCAGTAGCATGGCATATAGGCCGCTTTAGGAAAAAGTCGTGGTACACTCAACCGCTCGGCGCATAAAACCAACCCCTCTGGCTGTATTCGCCACCAACGAGGTACCACCGATATAGCAAACACTGCACGCGTGTCTGAGAACCGTGCTCCGTGTCCGTCCCAGATGCAGGCCACTCGCCGTGTTGCAGCAAGGCTGCCCCCAGGCCTCGTACGAGCTCCAGCTGTCTCAGGCTCACGGTCACCCGCCGGCTCGCTGGCCTTTATGAGACATGTGGCGTCGACCGCAGCGGCTGCCGAGGCCGCTCAACCAACACCGCAGCCAGCACAAACGATTCCTCCAGCGGCGGACATCCTTTCGCGCCGGGAGCGTATCCGCGAAGCCAAGCCCTTCTCAGAGTTCCTAACCGACACCTTCCACCGAGAGCATGACTATCTGCGCATATCGCTCACCGAGCGCTGCAACTTGCGATGCGTATATTGCATGCCGGAGGAAGGCGTGCCACTGTCTCCGGATAGGGAACTCCTCACCACGCCAGAGATTATCATGCTATCGTCCATCTTTGTGTCTCAGGGCGTAAACAAAATCCGACTTACTGGAGGAGAGCCGACAGTCCGACGGGACATCTTACCTCTGATGCATCAACTCGGCGCTTTACGCCCGTACGGACTCAAGCAGCTATGCATAACCACCAATGGCATCTCGCTGCATCGAAAACTTGATAGCATGATCGAGTCTGGGCTCACCGGTGTAAATCTGAGTCTTGATACCCTGGATCCGTGGCAATTCCAGATCATGACCAGGAGAAAAGGCTTTGACGCTGTCCAGAAAAGCATCGACCGCATCTTGGAGCTCAACAAGCTCGGCGCAGGAATCAAGTTAAAAATCAACTGCGTTGTGATGCGCGGCTTAAACGACCGAGAAATTATCCCGTTTGTCGATCTAACTCGCGAGAAGGATCTCGAAGTGCGCTTCATCGAGTATATGCCATTTGACGGCAACAAGTGGAATAAGGGAAAGATGTTTTCTTACAATGAGATGCTGGACGTGATCCGAGCTGAATATCCCGGACTACACAAGGTCCGCGACGGGAAGAATGACACAAGTAAGACTTGGAAAATCCCCGGCTTTGAAGGCCGTCTCGGCTTCGTCACGAGCATGACGCATAATTTCTGCGGCTCCTGCAATCGGCTCCGCATCACGAGCGACGGAAACCTCAAGGTTTGTCTCTTTGGAAACGCCGAGGTATCGCTGCGGGACATCCTGCGCAAGTCCAACAGCGGAGAACCCATTGACGAAGAAGCATTCGAGGCCATGAAACAAATCGAGATGAATCGTCGACAGGGCCTCGGGGGTGCGTCTGATGCCCCCCTAGGAATGGCACCAAACGAAGCTGAGCTCCTTGACATAATCGGAATGGCAGTCAAGAGGAAGAAGGCGAAACATGCTGGTATCGGTCAGTTGGAGCACATGAAGAATCGACCAATGATCTTGATAGGTGGGTAAAACAAAACAAGACAAAGCACAACATACCAAGGGTTTCGTGGCATATAACCCCCTTTGAAAAGACAAGCAGATGGTCGTTGTTTCTTATACAATCCACGCCATCCTGCACAGTCTCCATTGGCATCACAACGAAATTGATTGGACGACGATATACAAATCTATCATTCATTCACCCTCATTTGGTCTATACTTGGCGATTTTTCATACGCTAAGTAGTAAATGTATGATAGATCCTATTCCGCCAACGCTCGTCAACATGCCACCAAGAATACGACATTTTCTCAGCCGCAACATCGTCTCATCCACAACTATACCACCAACAGCCATTTCAGCAGGCCGCTCTCAGCAACTAAGACGACTATCCAGCTCACGCAGTTTAAGAAGTACAAAGGAAGGAAAGGAAAGCGAAAGCACAGCATCATCCCGCCTAACACACGTCTCCGACTCCGGCTCAGCACACATGGTCAACATCTCCGAAAAGCAAGTGACGTCGCGCGTAGCCACGGCCGCCTGCGCGGTGCACTTCTCCTCCGACACGCCCATCAAGCTGATCCAGGAGAACCAGATGAAGAAGGGTGACGTGCTGGGCGTGGCCCGAGTCGCCGGCATCATGGCTGCGAAGCGCACCGCCGATCTCATCCCGCTTTGCCACCCGATTGCCATCTCCAAGGTCGGCGTCGACCTGGAGGTCGTCCCGGGGAGCCGGCAGATCGAGATCCGGGCCACCGTGGCCTGCGATGGGAAGACGGGGGTCGAGATGGAGGCCCTTACTGCAGCGTCGACAGCGGCGTTGACGGTGTATGATATGTGCAAGGCTGTGGACAAGGGGATGAGGATTGAGGGGCTTCGGGTTGTGCTCAAGGATGGGGGGAAGAGTGGCAGATGGGAGATGCCTTGATGGTAGATTGCGAGATGCTATGTTGTAATTGATTTTGTCCTATCTCGCTCATTTTACTCATTTCACTCTCTTTAGCCTACAAGCATCAAAGGTTGGAGTAGCCTGCAAGGGACAATGGCGTATTGATTTCTGTACAACACCCGCATGGTGTAGTTGATTGATCTACTAGTGATTTGCATGCAAGTATGTCATACTGGATGCTCTAGACACAGCGACTCAGTAGAAAATCAACGATTGGAAAAGCAAGGGACAATGGCTCATCGTGATCTATACATTCAGCACCGTCATGGCGTAGTTATCAAGTTATCTACCTAGTTGATCTACTAGTTAGTGATTGACATACGAGTATGTCATACTGGATACCCTAGACCTTCGCGACTGAGCAAAACGCATTGTTTAAAAAAAGGCTTCTTTCTCACAGACAGCCTAGCCCCACAAAGAGAATGACGCGCAGGGATGAAAGGGAAAAAGAACAATGCTCTTCACCGCTAACCTTTCTGGCGAGCGTCTTTGACCTCATCGGTGAACACGGCGGTCATGACCTACGCATATCGCGATCTCACTCGCAACAGGCCCGCTAAAAAGACAAAAGGTGATGCGCCCCGGTTAATAGACAAAACGGCCCCATGTCTGCTCTGTGATTGGCATGCCCGTATGATTCATAGACTTGGTAACGGCCGCCCCTCCCCTCACCACCACGATGGGCCAGGCAGTAAGCTCCCAACAACGCAGCGGTGGAGGGGAGCTACAGGCCGAATGACCTCCCGCAGGAATAGCTTCAACGTTTAATGGAAGAGCCTGACCACCGGTCTGCGTTGTCAAGTTATGCACGTCGAGCGGTGAGCAGAAGCTAAAAAGCAAAAAAAAGCATCACGAACCAAGGAAATGCTCCAAAACCAGACACACCACACCTGCAGTTCAGAACGGAACAAGGCCGTGTGGATGGGACGTTGAAACCCAACCTTGCCCTCCCAGTTCCCTCTTGCAGCACGCAAGGTTGCAACGCGCACTGCAAGCAAGTTGCCAAGCTGCGTCCATCGCGACGATCCCATCACGGCGTGCCCCTCCTCCACACACTTCGCCTCGATGGCTGGCCGATGGCTGGCTGTGGGATATACGGAGAAACGGCCCCTCCGTTCTCAGCGAGGCAGCTTTGCTTGCCCTGCGATTTATCTCCGACACGCTGGGGCTGCTGCGCGTGTGCCAGAAGGCGCATAAAGGCATCGACCAATCAGGTGTTAGTTATAAAGGGCAATGAAGAATGCTTGAACGAGATGCGCCAATCGTAGCGCAGCGATAAGGACAAACTTAGAAGTCGTGCAGGCGATTACCCCATTTGGAAAGTTGCAGAGGGACTGAGTAAAGTTGGCTTGGTTGGCCACAGAGATTGACAGATTGGCAGATTGGCGGCGGAAGCATCCATAAAAAGAATTAAAGTGAGAACCATAGCCTGGAGCCTCAGCGCGTGTCGTCGATGATGATTGCAGCCCATACTGTATCGCAGGCAGCTTGTATATTACCACGCCCGTGGACTTGGACTCTTGCTGATGCCTACATACTCCGCGTTATACAGCATGGCACACCACACGTCATGGTTCGTCCCAGTACCTAGTCGCAATGTTCATTTTGCAGTCTAGGCACGTTGGGATATCCATCTGCCGCGCCGTAAATGTCTCAGAACCAGTCGATATTCACGATTCCTGTGAATGACTGCATGTGCATGTGCATATGTAATGGGCACGCAGAGCATGGCTGCCACACGGCGAGGACTGTGCGCATACCACTCAGGGCACGCATGAATTCACTTTTCGGTGTATCAATGAGTAGCTTCTTCTCTGTGGCATTCTGCTTTGCCTCTGTTCGGAGCAGAGGGCCGTGCAAGTGAATCCAGCAGCTCAAGTCGTCCCTTGATCGGCCAGATTGCGCTGACGGGGCGGCCGTGCGGTGGCGACCGAGTCGCTCTAGTGAGCTTCTTCGAACAAAAAAGCGCGAGTAAGTTTGGCTTCTGCCTGTGCTTTTCGCCTAGCAGCAAAAAAAAACATATTATGGCGTTGTGGGTTCAGTCTTTTTTTGGCCGCTCCACCAGACCGTGCCGAGGGACGTTGACAGGCCGCCAGAAGGACCGGGATGGCTTGTATCTGCTAGCAATAAGACACGTAAGAATAACTAAGGGCTCCGTAGAAAATGTGTAGCATTGCTTGTAGTACGTGCTGGCGGCAAATTCGCTAAAGAGTGTTCCTGACGAGCCAACAAGCTTGCGGCGGCTGGTGGCAAACTAGCCAGGAAGTAGCATCTATGCGAGATCTTCGCAGAGCCGCAGTAGAAGTTCTAGTGCCCCTTCTATTTTCCATATTCCACACCAGAACAACGCCGTCGCTCTGCTACTTGGCGGTGTACTCCGAAGCAATGAGCTAGCTATCCATAGCAATGAGATGGATGGAGAGATGGAGAGATGGAGTGTATAGAAGCTTTCGGCAATGTTTCGGAGCAGCAGGTTTGATCTGGTCCTGGTCCTGGTCTGATCTGGTCTGGCCTGGTGCGGTCCGGGGCACGAAACGAAGATCAAAGACTATCCAGGCAAAAAGATGCCGAGCCGCGAATGTTTAATTGCGCTCGGGATTTTTCCGTCTCTTCAAGAGCGAAAACTGTCTCATTCTGCAGGACCCCCTACAAAAAACGGGGAAAGCAGATATTGCTGCTACTGGGTACTAACATGCGCTCGTAATGGCGCGGGATGGATACCGTCTAATGGGGTAATTGTGAATAATAGCTGTGAACACTCGCGGTTGAGTAAGAAAGAGGCTCCATAGCGGATGTTACCATGGCTCTGTGCTCCGGACTGGCGAGGCCCTTGTTTCGGTTCCTCGCATAACAACCATGTCAATTCAGAGAGGAGCTTGCAAAAAAAGACTCAAGATTCCTTTCAGGAACCAAAAAGCCTAGCAGGCTGTGCCTGTGGTGAAAAAGATCAACACGCCGAGACCTTTGCAGTGGAGACTAGCGCGAGGTCGTCCTGGGGTCTTTTTTTTTCCCTTGGGGGTGGGGGGGCATTGGTACCAGAGAGTGGCATCTCCGAAACGGTTCATGCGACAGGCGGCCAGAAAAGACGCAGAAGACGAGCAGAGGCGAGAGGCGGGGTGAGAAAGATGGAGAAGAGCATTGAGGGGAAGCGCAGGACTCGTAAAGATTGAGAGAGTTTGAGTCGTGCTCGACAGAGAAGCTGCTGAGAGCGAATGAGACTGAGAGAGTTTGGTGGCCGTGCCCGAATTGATAGCAGAGGCACAAACTATAAGTCAGCTCCAAGCAAGATGAGAGACATGTGAAAGCTCTCGAGTGCGGTGCATTGTTTGCCTTATTGTCTGTAGCCGCTGGCAAGGTTCTGGCTGCTTTGTTTAATTAGCCGTGTCCCGGCAGTGGCGGCGTCGACACCACTGCATTGCCAGAGCCGATCGAGATACTGCCGCCGATGTCATTGCCAGCGAAGGACTGGTCCAGGCAATGCATGCATCGTCGTCAGGTGTCACTGTGCAGACCAGGCGTTTGCATGTTGTTGTGTTGCGTTGCGTTGAATGCGCTTCGCGGTGCAGGGATGCGGCAGGGATGCCCAAAAGAACTTCTTCATACTGGACTGGCAGTGGCCACGGAGCCACAACTCAGCGTTACGAAGCACTACGGCCAGTAGCTCCCAGCGCAATGCCTATTGTAGTAAGTCGTTCCACAGGCTCGCTGTGGGCTCCCGGACCCCTATCTGGGAAGGCAGCCCGTTGCCAATCGGGCGGCGGATACGATGGGGCGAAATCGTGGCGAGTGGGTGAGGATGAGCGGCCAGAGTTGACGGGAACTGGCTGGCGTTTGCGTTTGTCGTCGGGTCGTCGTTGGTGTTGAGAGCTGATGCGTGGTGGCTGCTTTGGAGCACAGGGCGCTGCTATTTCCAGTACAGTATAGAGGCTCGTGCTGGGAGATGCTCGCGCCGTCGTACGAATTAGAACGGCTTTAGACGACCAGGCCGCCAAGACGGGGCGCGCGTTTTGCGCTGCAGGAAGGTGCCAGCCAGGGGACTCAGTAATTAGCGCTTGCTCTGCGTCTCTCTCTTTTTCTTCAGGCTGTCGTTTTGGGCACGCGGCAGGTAGAGGCTACCTTGTAAGCCACTCTGGTTATCGTCCTAGGCAAGTACTCTTTACCCGCCGGCAAGAGGCGTCGGCTTCCCTCTCAGAGACAATAGAAGACACGCTGAAGCGCGAAACGGCAACAAGGCACCTGCCACCCTGGCCCGTTAAGCTTACCATGACGAAGGGATGCGTCTCCGACCATGCCTAGAATCTTCAGCGATTTTTAATTTGACGACAGCATGTCACACACAAACCAGACATGGAACAGGCTGCTTATTGTCATCGCACACACGAATCCTGTTGCATGTAAACACTGCTAAACCTGAACCTCGCAACAGCATCGATCATCCATACTTTCCGCCCAAGGCCCAAATCGTGCTCTAGCACGCGGTTAGTCAACATGGCACGGTTAGCCGATGTGGGAGTGGCAGAGCGGGCCAATGAGCAGCCCACCAATTCAACCCAGAGAGCAACAAAACCCCAAAGTTCCGTGCCACACTGGAGCAGGCCGGAAAAAAAGAGGATCCCCCAGGTGCCTTGTCCAGACCACGACGACCCAGCTTCATTAGTCGTAAGGCCCAGTACGTGCCGTAAGTTGCATGCTCATGATATGTGATCTGGGCTGCAGCTGGTGCATCTAAGCATGCATGCTTGCAGTAGCAGCAGTACTGTAGCAGCATTAGCAGCAACAGCAGCTACCTAGGCGCAACTCTTTTTTTCCTTTCTTTTTTTTTTTTGTTCCCTGTTCTGTTTCCAACGACGATTCCCTGCTCTCGCAGATCCCACCAACACCAACACACAGACCGAGATATCTTACATCACCTGGGTATATCCTTGCCTCGCCCATTCTAACGTGCCCAAGCACTGCTGCTATCCCCAAGGCCCCAGTTATTCCCATGTGTTTCCCACCAGGCTCATCTGCCATTCCAAGCACCATCGCTAGTGGCAGTTACTTATTCCACCGACCACAACCCAAAATCCATTGACTCGCATCGCCACCAGCCGCATCTGGCCAATGGCCGCCCAGCGATAGTCCGCCCCCTGCCAAATCGCTCCAATCCAGCCACACCCCGACACACCCGACGCAGATGAATAGGAGGACCCAGTTTGCCGTGCTCCATCAATCTCGACTCGAGGCCCTGGAGAGCTGCTCCGGACCGTGCAAGTACCCGCCGTCCTCGCCTCGGGCTGGCTGCCATGTGCCGGCCTTATATCTACAACTTGGCCGTCACTCTCGTGTCTTGTCCAAGCCATCCTCATACCTGAAACTACATCTTCATATACCACTCATCTCAAATATCCTTAGACCCAGCAAGTTTGCGGGTGTCAAGACGACTTCATATCTCTTCGACACTTTAGCCCCCATCGTCACTCTGTGCTACCTCACGTTTGTTTCTCTTCTGCCGCCCTTTGCAGCGTAGCGTGCGACGAGAGCCCTCTGGGACCACAAGCCATCTTCAACTCTGCACGATACAAGATACATCCACCTGCCATCCACGTTCATTCTAAACTCACTCCACGAGACGCCTCTTACGCGGCCCCTTATAACATCCATCCCGACAACAATTCTCCAGGAAAACAAAAAGAGCCCCCAAACAACAGAGTCACAATGGCCGCCCAGCTCATCATGCCCTCTGCCCCGGGACCGCAGCAGCACTCCCGCCACTTTATGCCCGACAGCAGACGCCCCCATGCGCACAACCGCTCGCAGTCCTTCCAGCTGCCTCCAGGGCCTCAGCTGTCGCCAAACAGCGCCAACGGCTTCCACGAGCCGCCCCATGCTGTCTCGACACCGCCATCGCCAAAGGCCCGCCATGCCCGCCCGCTGTACATGCCCGCGGCGCTGCGAGCCAACAACGAGTTCCCGTCACAGCCCTTGACCAAGTCAAGATCGGGCGACTCCAGCTCCGACTCGGGCTCTGACACGACGTTACGCCGCGCCAACACGGGCTTCATGGCCCTCGGCGGGCTCGTTGGCCAGCAGTTTGGCCGCCGTGCCAGCGAGAGCGGCAAGAGCAGCATCGACGGCGAGTGGAATCTCGAGCTCTTCCCCGACGTTACTGAACAGCCCACTCGCAAGCACTGGAAGGTTAGTTGAAATCCATGTGAAATTACCATCATCACCACCACCTTACTAACATTGTCACCAGCCTGACACTGAATCCTCCATCTGCGATGACCCGACCTGCAAGCGCAACTTCAGCTACTTTGTCCGTCGCCACCACTGCCGCAAATGTGGCAACATCTTCTGCGACTGGCACTCCAGCTATGCGCTCCCGCTGGACCAAAACGCAAACTTCAACCCGCGTGCCATCCCCTCTCGCACCTGCAACCACTGCTTCGAGCAGTTCAAGACATGGCACAGCCGCGAAGGCAGCCAGGTTTCCAGCTCGGCATCATCCGATGTTCGTGGCGCGGTATCATCGCCCATTGCTGCCCAGCCCGGAACTCCTTTCGGTCTGCCCCAGGGCCCCGAGATTCCGGCCAGTGTGCCCCGCGACTGGAACTGGAGCACCTTTTAAGATATTTATGAGCCAAGGGGCTGTGTCCCCTATTGCACTCGTTTTGCCGCTACGGCGGTACATTAACGATACCCGGAGCGACACATGAAATTTACGAGCAACTCGATGACGATAGAACATTAGACCAGATTGATGATTTTTCCTCTTTTTCTTTCTTCTTTGTCAACTTTTTCGCATCCCATCTATTTTCTTCCACATGGGACAAGCTTGAATTATTATAAGCGCAGAGATTCTCGGTTCTCATATTTTTGAGATCAACTTGCATGGCCAACATCATCTTTTCTCGGCAGGCTTAGCCGAGAAAGCAAAGGGACAGAAATTCAGGATTCCAGAACAGCATGGACACAGCTATTAGATATATCTTTTTTTGGGAAAGCAGGCGTTGTTTGATAATAGTTCCTGTTTTTGGGAATGTGTTTTTAGCGGAGGTGGGAATACCCCAGTGGCGGACGAGCCCGCTTCAATTGTTTTGTCTGCGACATATAGATGGATAATTAATTCAACAAACATTTACTCTTTAAGCTGATTTGTTTCAACTGCTATAAGTGACTGCGATGTGATACTTGTCCCATTGATGACACGCATGTCTTTGTGATCTAGTTTTATTGTAGCTACGAACATCACGCCTGTCATGCGTCACAGAATTTCCATTGCAGTTTGAATAATATCTCCATTACACACGGCTGTGTGACCACCAATTTGCCCGAGAGCGCAGCATTTTTTATACTCAATTTTAATCAAAAGTACGCAAAGTTTTCCATTAACTCTTACCAAAATCGACCACAACACAACTAGAAACCGGGAGGCTGAAGAAAGCTCTTTTATTTTTTTTATAAAGAAAAAAAGAAAAATACAATAAAATGAAATAAGCAAAGCAAAAGGACGACGGAAAGGAGAGAAACGGAAAATGCTAAAACGTAGAAAGAGCCTTGACATTAGAGTGAGATGCGAAAAATAACTCACATGAGAATCAATGAAATTGACTTGAATCTTATATCCAGAGGGTGTACACGCATTCGGCTGCTTTCGTCGAGTCTTTACGGAGCTGCAATTGTCATAAATTCTTGTTTATATAGCTAGTATTATCTAAGACGCATAAAATTGATTAGTTCTGTTAAACTCAGCAGTGTCTTGAATTCATGAGAATAAGTACATTATTTAAATTGTAAAGCATTTAGGGGATATTTCCTCTATTTTCTTTTTCAAGTTTTGGTACTAACAGACATACAAGTTTCACTCTCATCCATTATGTCCATGCGCAAATATGAAGATTCATTGATATTCTTATTCTCCTCCTCGACATCATCGCTATTGTCATCTACTCGCTTAATCCCCCCCTCTCAATGTAAATAATTAAGCAACGCCATGTCCTTTTTGTGTCAAAGAGATTTTGAACTCTTTTTCTTTTCCCATGCCCATGAAATTAATAAATACAAGTGTAACGCAAAAGAAAACAAAAGAAGGAACGCAAAGAAAACAGTCGTGATCCATTTTCAGCGTTTCAGCCACCCTGTAGCAATTGGTGCTGCCTTGCATGCCCTCGATGGCATCATTCTTCTTCCCCTTCCTCTACAAGCTTTCTAAGCCCTGCGCTTGGTCGTCTTGGCCTTGGGGCTGGTGCTAGTGCTGGCGCTGGCGCTGGCATGGCCGTCCAGCATCTGCTCGCCGCCATAAACCTCCCTCTCGACATTGCGGGCAGCCTCCCAGCCGGCCTTTTCGGCCATGGTGACCTCGTCGCCCATATCACGAGCAGTCTTGCCGTTCAGCTTCTGCGCGGCGGTGCTGCGCTTAACGTAGCTGGCAATGAAGAAGCTGACGAAGAGGTAGGTGAGGGGAGCGAGGTAGAGGACGTTGAGCCAGATGGCAAACGTCTCACCAGAGGTGACGATGCAAGGCTGCGCGAGCTGCGATGTCTGGGTGACGGTGGTCATCTTCTGGGCGCTGGGAGAAGCGGCAACAGCAGCAGCCTGGTGGGCGACATTGTCAGAACCAAAGATGAGATTCTTAAGCGACTCCAGAGCACTGACGGCGGTGGGGATGATGTAGTCAAGAGGAGCGCTCTTGGTAGCAGGAACGTCTTCGGCCACGGTGTGAGTGGAGGTGATGGGCGCAACGTATGTGATGAAGGAGTGAACCATGGCGAAGGAGGCTCCGACAACGAACTGGGTGATTTGCATGCTAGTCAAGGTGCGCTTCATGACGTTGGGGATCTTGATGGAAAATGCCGACAGAGTGTAGTAAGTGTACTGTAGAACCAATTAGCAAGCATGATCATATGCAACGTGTAGTAACAAGTGAATCTTACCATCAAAGCGTGGATAAAGGAGTTGAAGAGGCAGAAGATCCAGATGGGGCTGGCCATGTAGCGCATACCGGCCCACATGCACATCATGGCTCCGGCGTGGTGGTAGGTCTGCAGAGTCGAGCTGTACTTGCCCTTGGCCAGGATGATGAAGGTATCGAGGACCTCGTAGAACTTGCTCAGGTAGAAGATCCAGCCGTAGAAGTCAAGGCCCTCGGTCCACATGCGGCCGGGCTCAAGGCTGTTGGGCACAGCGTTGCCGGCAGCCATGAAGGCAGCGGTGCTTTGTGAGGCGGTATCCCAAGCGCCGGTGGTGTCGTTGTAGTACATGGAGTTGCCCAGGCCTCGAGGGCCGTGTAAGCGGCAGAAGCTCTCAGCCGTAGCAGCAACGCCGCCGGGGCCAAAGGGATGGTTGATGCTCCTCTGCATGACGCCCACCATGCCCCAGAAGGTCCATGCCGAGTAGACGGCGAGGAGGATGTTGTGCAGCACGACAAAGGCGAAGAAGGGCCGTGTCTTGCTGATGCCCCAGGGCTTCTTGTTGCGGGCCTTGTTGTACTTGTTGAGCAGCTTGGCCGAGATGGCATAGACGGCGGCGATGGTCAATGGGACTCGGGCATCCAGAGCAGCTCCGTAGAGATGGTCGGGAATGTTGAACGGCCTCAGAATCGAGGTGGGAACATGCGCCGGTGGCAGCGGTGCCGGAGGGTTGGCTGGAGGGAAGTTGAAGAGGCTCGCATCGGGCATTGAGCCCATGACCTGAAGGTTCGACATGCTGGAGGGTCGAAAACGAATTCGTATGAATGTGTATAATGCTTGATAGCAAAATAAAAAAAAACGAAGCAAAATGAAGATGAAGAAAAAGTGAGGCTCGTTGAGATGCAAGAACGGGTGTAAGTCGTGCACCAGCCAAAGTCTTTCTCCACACTAACGCAAACTCCTGCAAGCAGTAATTGATGGTAATGCAAGCTGTTGCTAGCGCTTCCCACTTGATAATTAAAGCAGCAACGAAGAGCGTCTCCTGGTCTGATTCAATGCAAGTCGCACCAAACAGAAATATTAAAATAAACAGAGGGAGAAAGAAGAAAAGATGAATTTCTCCGTGTTACAAAGATATTAGAATATCAGTTGAAAAAAAAAAAAGAGGGCGACAGTACCCGCTCTCGCCGCCGAGGCTCTTTTTTTTTTCCTCCAGGGAGGGGAAAATACGCGGGCTGGCAATTTTTGTTGGGGGAAACAAGAGCGGGTCAACAAATCGAGCTTGACCAAAGCTCTTGTCAGTGCAAGCGAGAAAAGGTGAAGAGGAGAGAAAAACAATTCAACGGGGTCTCGTCCGAATGCAGATGGTCGTAGACGATCGATGTTTGTGATTGGCTGTGCCGGGCCTGGACAAGTAACTTCTGGCTCCTGCTTCCTTTAAAGTTTCGAGAGCACGGCGCAGTCTTTGGACGTATGCGGGCGCGTCGCAGTTGAAGCAATTGGAACTGTGGGATTATTATGAATTAAATATTAAGAATTCCCAGCCGCTGAGTCTATCTCGGGAAGGAATTGGTGCGTGTATGGAGGGAGAGGGCGAGGGCGCGAGAGATAAGAGCTTTCGTCGAGTGCCAGACGAGCTCGAGGGAGGCGGACGGTGTTTAAGAGAGAAAACGACCTTGTTCATTCACACAATGGCATCGTACCGGCTACCCGCCATGGCGATGTCTCAGCGCAGAGACGGCCAGTACCGTCTACCTCTGCCAACCGCCGCCCCCAGCAACAGCTAATATCGATGTCATAGCAGCGCCAGAAGCTATTCCGCTTCACTTCTAGGCCAAGACCTGCGGCTCCCCTGTTGTTTTTTTGAATTCTGACCACGGCTGCCGGGCAAGCCAAGGGCTGATAGCCTCGTCCGTAGCGGCGGGCTGGCGACGGTAGCGAGAAGATACCTGCTGCGGTATCAGTCGGCCGCTCTCTCCGGCATTTAGTCGTGCCTGTTATGGAGACTCCAAAAAGGCTATTCCGGAGCACCGTCCAGCCCTTCACCCATGTTTGGCGATAATTGAAGCGGGCCTCATCCCCTGCTCGTCCTTTCGGAACCCGCGGAGAGCAGCAGGTCGATCGATTTCGTGGCGCCCTGCTGGTTGCCAGTCCAGGGTCTACGGCCGCTTTGGATTGCAGCTGAACGGAGCTGAGCTGACGCGCTGAAGAGACGAGCCTTATCGATTCTCAGAGCTCCAAAGCTGCATTCCCTACTGCCACTGCTTGTATAATATAACAGGTAGAATGTAAATACCATGTCACAAGTATCAATTGCAGATTCTACGGCTTCTTTCCATCTCGGCTTCCACCCTGTCCTTCTCCCTACTCTCGCATTCGCTTCTCCCTACGATTTGCGCTGTAAACGACATATGCAGCATCACATCATGGCATCACGGGGTCGTGCCAGCCGGGCCGGATCGAGCGGTAAAAGCTGTCAAACCTACCAAAGCAGCAAATCACATTATGCACCGCGATGCCTGGTCCGATGCACGTACCGGCCTCCTGTTCTATTTTGCTTCCTGATCGGTTACTAGCACTGCCGTCTTTACCAGTTTCTATCGCTTCAATCTCCTTTATTAAATGCGCTCCCAGGCATAGCGATTGGCTGGCCTATACATGCCGAGCTTGCTTGGCATCCACATCCACCCCGTGTAAATGAGTCCAACCTTTTTGCTCTAAGCCGGAAAGGATTCGAGCAGATCAAGTGCCGCCCGTTTTCCAGCCCTGTCCCCAGAATGTGCTGCGGGATTGTGATTTTTAATTGAATGCAATCTACAAGTAAACATGCGTTAGGCATCGGACAGCCGGACATAAGTAGATGCTGGGTATTCAAGAAGCCGACAATCACTCGGAGAGCGGCTTAATGCATTACCATTGTTTCTCCCACATGCCGGTTCACGCTCCGTAACCGCGAAAAAAAATGCTTGAATCAAGTTTGCAAGAGGGCTCCCAATAGCTCCTAAACCATTTGCCCCAAGGCACTAGAAGATAAGAGGACTAACTGCTAGAAGCGCCAATCTCCCACACCGTCACAGCAATCGCTCCCGCGCAAAGACTTAAAGATTCCATCCGTCTCACTACTTTGGATTTACCTTCCGGCCGGCCGGCCGCACCAATGTAAAAAAGTTAGCTCCTACTCTATCCGACTGATGGTGCGTTGCAGTTTAAAAAAAAAATGCGGAGAATCGCCCAAAAGTTCAGCTCGCCCTATAACTTCCAGTTTTTTTTTTTTTTTGTTGGGGAGAAGAGCACCCACACAACGCACTTAGAGGTTGCATATAATGTATCTTCATCTGTGCTTTTTTTTCCCTTCCCTTTTTGCCCCCCTTCCCCGCAACAATCTATTTATTACTTGCCGAGCTTTCACGATAAGGAATCATGTGTTAATGGGTCAATCTCTCTTTTTCTGGTTGTAATCTTCACGAGCCGCTGCCGAAATTCGCTTCGATTTGCTACCCCGTAGAAAACAAGCTCTCAAGTGCTCCCGGCGAATCCCCGCCAAGACAACTTACACGCTCCATAATGCTTGGGATACATCGAAATCGTGCCGCTTGGTAACGGGAATTTCCGATTCTCTCTGAGACGTACCACGAAGCATCACAATCCTCCATATCCGCATCTCCCGTTAACGAGATGGAAAGCAAAAAAAAGAGTTCTGATCGTCGCTCCCTGATTGATATTCACCGCCCTACCCTATCTAATCATGCTAATCCTGCCAAGCCGGTCCTTGTGCTCCATCGAGAGGCAACATCCCCAAAATCCCCAAAGGGTCAAGCTCTACAATTGTATGTACGTACTAACATACGTACAAATAATTTGCCACACTCTCCAAAAGAAGACTAGAGATCCCATCACTGAGTACCAATTGCCAATTGCACCATGTTCACTTCCCCGTGTTACTATGCCAGTAAAAACCACCGACTGCAAGTTTGCATCGCGAAAAAAGGGAATCAAACCATATCGCCGACCTGCGGCCCAAAGTATGAGATGCCACCTCCGTATTGGCACGCACCTGCGGAAATGAATTATTCCAGGGGTCCCTTCCATACCGAACCATAGCCTCGGACAACCTCCTTTCCACTGTCCTGTTGTTTCCGAGGCATGCAAATGCCATCACTTAAACCTGAGCTTGAGCATGTGCTTGTAAGTTTTGGCTTGTGATACTTGTACAAATAGTATTTAATAGCAATACATTGGGAAGAAGGAAAAACAAAAAAGAAATATTGAGATGAGATTGTTGAAATGAGATTTGGACGGAATTTTGCAACCACTTATACAGTAACCAATGATGTAGATGTGCACAAGTCATCATTCACATCACAACAGAGCATTATTTCAAATCGTACAATTTCAAATCATTCAATTAACCAATACTCATTGTCATATAATCGGTCACTTGTTCTGGGTGCCAACGATACTAAATATAAACATGCAACCAGGCATCCGTACTTCATCATCCTTCGTCTGATTATACGCTAACCAGTTAAACCATTGAATATCATAACCTCAATTTGCAATTTATTTAGCAACCCACTCGCCAGCGATCCAGCGGTTGACAAAGTTGATGCTGCCCTCAGGCTCATCGGTCGGTGTCATGTGGCCGGCACCGTAAACCTGGATCCAGGTCAAGTTGTGTGAGGAGATGACGTTGCCGTATGACCTGCCGCCAACGGTAAGATCCTTCTCCTTTGTGGCACGGAAGTCGTCGCCGTGCTTCCACTCAAGCGCCTGGGTCCAGGCCTTGTTGCCGAGCCAGTTGCAGATGAAGTCGGCGTCACCAGCGTAGATGAGCACAGGGATCTTCTCCAAAATCGAAGGAACGAGGCGGTAGATGGGCTTCATCCAGTCACCGTGCATCAAGAAGTTGCGGTTAATGTCGAAATTGCAGCTGTCGTAGGATGAGACCTCAGCACCAAGAGCCTCCATGACCTCGGGCTTGTTCAGGTACTCGGTGATGTAGCCCAGGCCCTTGTAGCACAGGTTGCCAGAGTCCTCACACTTGGAGCGAATGTCATATGGGTTGTAGCCAGTCTGCTGGTACGGTCCAATGAAGGCATTGTTGCAGTAGATGGAGGCGGGCACACAGAGCCACGCGCTCTCGGAGTCGTAGCACTGCTTGATAAGGCTTTGGCAGCGGGGGAGGGCATTGTCCATAGCTTTGCATTGGCTCTCGCTCAGAACGGCATCATAGCCACCCTCACCACAGGCCATGGGTCGGTAGTATGCGTACTGAGTGAACTCATCAGTCAAGCCATTGCCGACAGCAATGCTCTTGAGGTTGATGTTGCGGTCCTCGTGCTTGAGGATCTCTGCCGCAAAGGTGGGCACGTAGTGTCCACCGTATGACTCTCCAGCAATGTGGAAGTCCTGAGTAGAGTACTCGGGGAATTGGTGGAAGAAGAGTGTGAGAAGGGCGTAAACGTCCTTGCCAGCGGCGACAGTGTCGCTAACGGAGCCACTGCCGTAGGAGTAGCCGACGTTGACCGGCTGGTCCAAGAAGATGACGGAAGCATTGTTGTTCCATGCGTGTGGGTTGTTTACAATCTGAATCTTCTCGTTGATGGAAGCCGGTCCCAGCTCAAAGAAAAGACCGGTGAGGGAAGAGCATCCCGGGCCACCATTGAGCCACAGGATGACGGGGTCGTTCTTGGGGTCGTTACGAGACTCGAAGAACCCTACGGAACAAAGATTGGTTAGCCAATTGGATCGCATAAAGCATCGAGCATGTCAGAGAGCGCTTACAGTAGAACAGATGCTTGTCCTTCTCGTCATCATCGAGGTATCCACTGAACTGCTTCACCTTGTCGACACCGAGCTTGTGTGGGTCGATGTTCTTGGCTCGCAGGTTATAGTTGGACAGCTGGCCGCCCAGCAGCCGGCGAGACTCTCCAGACTCGCTCTCTACCCACAGCTTCTGGATATCGGCACCCTTGACGACATGGTCCCAGTGGCTGTCGGCCTTGCGGGAGTGCTTCTTGGCCTTGACGCCCTTGACCTGGGCCTGGAAGGCCTCCATGGCATCCGGGGCAAGCAGCGAGATCTCGTCCCAAAGGGCCTTGGCATCAGCGGTGAGCTCGCCAAAGGAGTCCTTCAGGGAGGCGGCCCAGGACTTGAAGTCGGTGTCGAGGCCAAAGTTGACCTTTGGCTCGGACGTAGGGTCACCGAGGACCTTTTGGTCCTGCAGCGCCATGGCCGACGAGGCAGCGCCCAGCACGAGGGCAGAAGTAGACAACCGCATTTTGCTGAAGCCCGTGTTCTGATGGAATCAGAGTCTTGATGCGAGTGATAAGAATGGGTGGATAGTGATGGGATAGGGGATGAAGATCGAGGGTTGGAAGGAGGAGAGACGACGCAGCTTTGGGCTTAAAAGGGCCTCGGGGAGGCTGGCCATTACGTATAGCAGCGCCCAACCTCTTCCTTGGGATAGGCTCCGGGGAAGGGGGGACTAGTGGCGCTATCTGATACCCCACGCTGCTATCGGCTAACAGATAATAACCCAAACAGCACTTCTGGCTGTTAGGGCGGCGTACCTGTCAGGAACTCGCTTCCGGAACCTTGATGGCGCGCAAATCCCAGCCAATGGTGAGCACTTGTGCCGGGAACTTTGCGCATCACTGCGCCATCAGGTCCCTAGATGTGCTTGCATAATAACCGTCGAGTCTCAGATCTGACACACGCCGATTCAGGCTTACGCTTCAGTAGGTGCTTTTAGCTGTTGCAAATAGAGAAAACAACTCACAAGTAAAGCGTTAAATTTAAATACTGCGATGCAGTTCGCCATTTAACGGCAGATCCCATTGGCATCTTCTTGCTGCTGCTCATGATTGGCGGAAGCAGTAGCTGGACTAAAGCTGGGTCCAAGGGGGGAGTGCGGTCAAAGACTGGTGCAAGGCGCATGCAGATCGGCTCATGTTCTGATTCTGCCAACGTTTAATCCAAGCCAGAAGAGTTGCGGCGGCAAGTGATTGCCGAGAATCCAGTACTTGGTTGCCTCAACTAGCCATAACATAGCCCCTGGCTCTCCCGTTGATTGCGATCAGGCGCTCTTTGACGTATTGTCGAGCTCGTCTAGGGTACACGCTGCTCTAACGGTAGGTGTGCGCATGCTTTACGCTAGATAGATTGAGCGTTTTCCCAAGGTGACGATGGCATGGGCGCTGGGATCAACATGTATCTCGATTAAATATAAGCAAAATGACCTAGTCGGGGGGGCGGTGATAAAGACATGCTTATGGGCAGCATGAATGTCGCATCAATCATGATATTGGAGACCAGCCCGGCCTTCTTCTAGCACAGCATGGAATCTATCATGAGAGAATACCCCTGGAATTTTGCTCTTGTCTACATAGACGATGTGATGAATTTCTCACGTAACTTGGGGGACCACCTGGACCAATTCGGCCAAGTTCTTGGAGCTCTTGATGCGTCAGTCTGTGCGCTGTCATTGGAAAGAGAAATCTATCCGCTGCTACTGCTACTGCTGCTATTAAATATGTTTGGCAGGTCTGTACTCGTTCACAATCGTGTTCTATTAGTACTGTAATCGTAGTCATGGACAATCAATACTCTGGTGATTGGTTTCTTCGTCATGCAGATGTAGCCCCTTGTAAGCATGCTGTGCAAGTCTTTGGCATATGGGAAACAAAATCCACAAAGAGAAAGGACCCATCCAAATCATCTAAGTAGGCGTTTGTCATTGAGCATCTAAACCAAGTGTAACTTTCCCAAGTTTTATTCAACTGGTCTTGTTCTTCAAGGTTCGGTTTACGTGATCTTTGCCCGTCTATGTATCACAGTGGAAACTCTCTTTCATCTTTTTATTTGTCTTTTGATACTTTTCTTTTTTCTCATGGTAAACAAGCTCCCAGCTAAAGAGCATCGTCTATTTACTCTCCTCCTTCTGCTTCGCCTTTTCCGCCTTCTTAGCCGCAATCTGCTGCTCCTTTAACAGCTTCTTCAGCTGATTCTTGGTCATCTTCTCGCCTCCCTCTGCCGAAGCATCCGCCGCGGCATCGTCTGCCTTCACCACCGGTACGACAAGGTCAGCGCGAGGGACCTTGGGGTTGCCTTGCCATTCCAACGGGCGGATGGCCATGAATTCCTTGACGACCTCGTCTGTAACCTTGGCTCTCCTGTCCTGGAATGCCCCGACGTACTCTTGGAGTTTGGCAATGCAGATCGCCTTGAGCTGTTCAGAGGGTAGTTAGCATACGCAGAGGGAATATAGGAATTATAAGCGGATCTAGGTACTCACCTCGCCAGTCAGAAGCTGTCCGCTGGAGTAATCAGCTCTAATCTTGGCCAGTTCCTAAATCATACTGTTAGCAAAAATCTGTTAGAGTAGCAGGTTTGTATATCGCCTTACCTCATCATCTTCCAGGAAAAACTGCAAGTATTGGTATGCAACATCAACATCAGGGTTGCCTCCCTTCTCACGGTGCTCCTCGACAGTCTCCCGGCCTCCAGAGAAAGCGTACTTGTTGACCTTGGTCTTGATTTCCTTTGCCGAGTCCTTCATGAAAATGGCAGAGGTGTCGTCACTGGCCGACATCTTGGAGCCCGGGCCTTGCAAAGCATCCAGGAATCTCATGTGCACCAGAGAGGGCTTGGCGTACTTGAGGCTCACTGCGCAGTCTCGCGTCAGACGGAAGTAAGGATCTTGGTCGATAGCGCAAGGGATCAGGCAAGGAATCTTGGCCGTCTTCTTCTCGTCGTCGCCAAAGATGTGAGGGAAAGATGTGGCAAAGGATGTGGCACCCTGAATACTGGGGAAGTGAATCTTGCCAATGTTTGAGCTGGGGAGAAAAGTGTTAGTCAATTATACAATTTGACCACAGCAAAAAGTGTGCGCCAAGGCAAGGACAAACTCACCTTCCGTCAAAGCCAAATACGGCCTTGGCCACGTTGAAAGTGACTCGCTTTGAGAATCTGGAAATATTCCTGTAAAAGGCACCGCCCATAAACTCGTAGTCTGAGAAGATGAACGTCTTCTTTGGGTCGAAGCCAGCAGAGATGATGTCCTTGGCGTTGGTTCGAGTATAGCCCATGACCTCCTCGATTGTTCGCTTCTCTGAGAAGAGGAACTTTTCGTCTGTACATTCAATTGTCAGTTCTCTATTGCAACTATCAAAAGAATGGGGAATAAATAACCTACCATCTGTCAACATGATAATCAGGGGGGCATCAAGCACATCCTGGAGCCACCTGCACACCACGTCAGAAAGTCCGCTCAAGTGAGGGCCTATAAGAATTCATACTTGACAAAATCAAACACTTGAGTATGTCCAATGTGCATGCTGTCACTGCTGGGACCTCGTCCAGTGTAAAGGAAGAAGGGTTCATTCTGTCAAGCTCATGTATTAGCGATTTGAGCCTCGTTCGTCTTATAACACAGTCATGAATTCCGCCCATCTCATTTCCTCTCACCTTCTCATAGCGATCCAGGATAGTGGTGAGATCTCTGTGGCTAAAGACAATCCCACGACGCATAAACCGATGCGGCTTGCTGCCCGTCACTCTCTCCCAGCGCTCCAGCAGCGCATCGTCAATCAAGCTGGTGCCGAACTCGTCAATCAGCTTTCGGTAGTCAATGGCCTTGACCTTTCCGTCCTCGCCAACCTCTCCAGACACGGACCACGGGTTGATGTCCTGCTTGCCAGTGGCAGCAGGGGCATCGACAGTGGCGTCCTCGACAGCCGGGGGAATCGTAGCGTCGGCCATTTTCGTTAGCTTAAACAAAACTCTCTGGAGATTTGGGTTGAATAAACCGGGACACGATATGCACAATATCTCAGTGAAATCGATAAAACACGAGCTTAACAGAAATAGAAAAAGAACCAACAAGGCAAAGCTTCAGTGGATTCTATGACTCCAAGACCCTCCTGTGACTCAACGCACAACAAAGGCGGGGCTATGCCAGCAAGAATATCAGCAGAGAAGAATTTCAAAGGCCAGGGTGTTTCGCAAGGCTGGGTTCGCATATTATGGTGGGGTAGCAGCGAAGAAAAAAAGCTGGTAGTGTGTGCATCGCGCTGGAAGTATGGACGTGGTGAGCAAAGAAAGCACAGCCAACTAAACCATTTCGGGCGCTCTTCTGGATTCCACGTCTTATGGATAGGCATGTGTATGCCTTCAGTCTTAGAAAATCATTCACTCTTTCAAATTGCCAAAATTGCCTATTCCGTAGAAATACAGATACCGACTGCAAAGTCTCATTGTGACTCTTACTATGACTCCTCGCTGTGCACTGCCAAAGAGTGGCTGTTCCGCAAAGGATGAAAAGTGGCAAAGACATCGTCGTCCAAAAGCAGTCTAGTCATGGTCTATATTTGTCATCTCGAGGTACCTTCCCCCCGCCAAAGCGATCAGCCCAGCCAGCCTTCCCATGGATTATTAAGTTTGACGTCGTTTTTCATTTCTTTGCGCATCGCCGAAGCTATAAATCATTTTCCTCCGCCAAAGCGCCAACTCTTCTTTACTTCCTCTTTCTTGTCTTTTTCCATCTTCTGTTTTCTAGCGTAACTCTTTGATTTTTCACCAAAATGTCTCGCCAAATCTCCCTTCCATCCAACCAGATCAAGCTCACAAACGTCTCCCTCGTGCGCCTGAAGAAGGGCAAGAAGCGCTTCGAAATCGCCTGCTACAAGAACAAGGTCCTCGAGTGGCGCTCCGGCATTGAAACCGATCTCGACAATGTCCTCCAGATCCCCAACGTCTTCCTCAATGTCTCAAAGGGCCAGACCGCGCCCAAGGAGGACCTCGAAAAGGCCTTTGGCAAGGGCAAGTCCACCGACGACATTGTCCTCGAGATCTTAAAGAAGGGAGAGGTGCAAGTGGGAGAAAAGGAGCGCGCGGCGCAGCTAGAAAGAGTACATAATGAAGTCATCAGTATTGTGGTCAGCAAACTGGTGGATCCGAGAACGAAGAGAGTGTATACGCCTGGAATGATTGAAAAGGCCCTCGATATGCTGAGCTCGCAGGCGCATACTGGAGAGAAGACGACCGATTCAGGAACCGCCACGCCGACCACGACGGAGGCTGGCGAGGCCAAACCAAAGACAAAGGAACATATTTGGACGGGCGTGGTGACGACCAAGAGCGCAAAGAGTCAGGCCCTGGACGCCATGAAGGCGCTGATTGCTTTCCAGCCTATTCCCGTTGCGCGTGCTAGGATGAAGCTCCGCATTACGTGCCCAACGAATATTTTCAAGCAGGCTATCAAGGCCCCCAAGTCTGCCTCAAAAGACGAGGACGGCGAAGCCAAAGCTCCCGGCACGGTCAAGGACCGGATTTTGGGCTACATTGAAGAGGTCGAGAACCAAGACGTCATGGGTTCAGAATGGGAGGTAGTGGGCTTTGCTGAGCCGGGTGCGTTCAAGGCTCTATCTGACTTTATTGGCAATGAAACAAAAGGCCAAGGCAGAGTCGAGGTGTTGGATATGGCAGTCACGCATGAAGATTAATATGGTGGTACAAAGTAGAGCAAATTTTAGAGGGAAAAAAAAAGAATAAGATGATACCCTAAGAGAAATTTGATCCCTAAAAAAACTCTATAACTCGTAGAACTCCTTTTTGTTCCATCGTGAAATCTCTATACGTCTGTCGCCTGATACGGTGGGAATTTCATCATTTTTTGTGACTTTCATGCAATTTTGAGCACCATCATGGTAAAAACGCCTTGAAAATGCTTTTTAATTCATTTGACTCTGATCTAGAGTACAGCACCAGCTGCGTATGCCAGAAAGCAATCCCTTCGAAATGCTCATCATAACGATGAAAAACCCAGCCGTCACGCCTGTCCACCCCAGACCGAAAACAATAAAACCATTAGCCACCCTTCTTCTTGGAGACACCGACAGTCCTGCCGCGACGACCGGTAGTCTTGGTGTGCTGACCACGGACACGGAGACCCCAGTAGTGTCGGAGACCACGGTGGGCGCGGATCTTCTTGAGGCGCTCGAGATCCTCACGGAGCTTGGAGTCGACACCGTTGGCCAGGATGTGAGAGTCCTTGCCGTCAACAATGTCGCGTTGTCTGTTGAGGAACCAGGTAGGGATCTTGTATTGTGTGGGGTTTTGGATGATCGTCACAATACGCTCGAGCTCTTCGGAGGTAAGCTCACCAGCACTGTAGCAAAAAATTCGTTAGTTCCAAAAATTCTTCGAAATTCCACTTTGATGGCTATTTGCCAAAGAAATTGGTGCTGATGGGTATAATTTCGTACCGCTTGTTCAGATCGACATCAGCCTTCTTGCAGACCAAGTTGGAGTATCGGCGACCGACACCCTTGATCTTGGTCAAGGCGTACATAACCTTCTGCTTGCCATCAACGTTGGTGTTCAGAAGACGCAAGATCTAAAGCAATTGAATGTTAGCCCCTTGAAATCTCTTCACTTTTCGAACATTGTTCCTTCTCGTCGCGGCTAAAGATGAAAGTATCCCAGATGCCCCGAAATTTGGTCCCTGGAATCAATGACATTCGACCCATCGCGCAAAACCTCCGTGGCAACTGGAACCCCGTCTCTTGAATGCGAATAAGGAGAGTGAAGGGATGACTTACGAACTGGAAGTTCGTCTTCTCTCCCGTGACGAGCGACATGCTGGGCAACTGTATCGGGACGTTGCCTTGCTGCTCGTTAGAATCGATTGTTCGGGTTGAAGTAAAGAGAGCGGAGGATTTGGCAGCACTCGCTAAACATGGTGGAATTTTCGGCCCTTGTGGGGCCACAAAGTAGGGCACACGAAAGCGACTGCTAACAAAATAATCACGTGCCTGCTCACGGAGCTATCGGCGTCTAATCTTCCGGCTACAGTGTGTTGATACCGTGCGTATTTCGCATTTTGTACCACCAATTCAAATTTTGCTGGGCTAATTCTCTTCGACAGCTCTAGCTTGCGATTGCTTAAGCTTCGTCAGAATGCGGCAAAGAGTGTGTCTGCAATACCAATGAGCATCTTTTGCAAGCCAACATTGAGAAATAGAATGCTCCCACGGTAGGTACTCTGTAGATCTTGTCGAAATGATTAGTCCGTCGTCTGTTTCCATGCTCGGTCAGCGTGTCCACGCCTGCTGATCTTGAGCCGGATGCCCATACTTGTATGAGCACAAGACAAGAACATTCACAACGTTTTTTGAGTACGAGGCCTTTTTTTCTTTTATGGAGGTTATCGTAATTTATCTGTTGTTACATACCACGGTGCGTCGCCATTATTGCTAAATAAGAGCCTCCAGTTGCTCTAGCTCATGACTATGGCTATGATTATAAGCCCCTATCCATTAATTACCATGCTTGATATTGAACTTTATCACCCATTCCACGAGCTGTTGCTGAACAAACGTAGACTCTAAGAAAATTAAAAAGACACATGTGGAGCAAGAGAGCCGCCCCAGCCGAAGATAGTAAGAAAAAGAGAAGAAAATTCCCATGAGCAACCTTGCTGATGCCATTTGGTGTTCATTTCGCCCGTTCAAAACGACCCTACGCCACCATTTCTTTACGCCAGCTCCATGTCGTGGTCTTCGTCCTGTCTATAGTTAGATTGCTGCTCCTGGACAAGAAACTGAGCAAGCCGCAAACTTACATCCTTTGCCCGCGTCAATCTGCTTGAAAGAAGCTCCAAGAGGTTTGCCCGGTCCATCTTATACGACTGGGAACCACCTCTGGACGTCGGAGCAAGCATCACCCCCACCTGGTGCAGTCCCCGAATTTCCAAAAGCTCATCCAAGCCAAGCACATCTGCTATTCTGATAGTCTTGAACGCCAAAGGAAAATAAGTCTTCATTAGAGCTGCTCGCTCATTAAGATGAATAAAGGTCAACTTGGAAATTACGATGCCAAGACTCTCGAGTTTCGGCATTTTGGCCAGTAATCGGAATGTCTTTGCCGACTCTGAGCCACTCCAGTGAACAACGATGCTTTTCACATTGTCGAGGAACATGTCGTTGCTAATTATATGCGAATGCAATTCACACGTGCATCTAAATCGAAACGTCTTTTCGCGGAAAAATACTCGAAAGAACTCGAGCGTGATGAGGTTGGAGCCAAAGATGCATGCAAGATCCTTCATCTGAGCCGTCTGAAAGACGGTATCGCGATCGAACCGAGGGCACTTGCAGCTGCCATTCTTGTTGCTAGCTGGTACAACGGATTTGGTCCGGAAGATGTTGTCAATCATAAGGCCGAGGACTCGCTCTCGTATCTCTACCGGGAGTCGCATAAAAGGAAATCCGTCCATCGGAGGCTTCCTATCTAGACATACCGTTAACAAAGGAAAAGACAGAGCCTACAGGATCCATGTGCTACTTACCTGCGATTTCGAGAAGCTCTGTGCACATTTCGATGACATCGACGCACGTCGTAATCTCCTCGGGCGACTTCTTGAGTAAGCCGGCACATTTTTGGATGGTGTTGGCGATGGATGCTCTCCGGTTAGGACTAAGTCGAACGAGCCTACCAAGCTCACACGCGTCGATGGAGCCGTCATGGTAGTGATCAAGGGCCATCAGAAGATCCTGAATGTTCTTGGACAGGCCGTACTTGGCCGGCACTGTCTTGAGCTTGAGGACGTAGAACGACTTGGCTGGCATGGTTTCTTGCGGCTGCTGAGCCTGAAGAACTATCATTCAAAATAGTATGTGGCATGAAGAAGGAGAAGATGAAGCTCGCGTTCAGGTTTTTGCTCTTTAAAAAAAAACAATCTTCAGATGGCAGAGCTCAGGAAACAAGGCAGTGACGCGTTTGACGTGCAAGAAGGAAGGAGCAAAGAGGCACCTGCCAGCATTCACTGTCCGTCTACATTCGCCAGCTGCCTGGCGGGGAAACTCCAGCATGAAGCCTTCGTGATGATGATTAGTATCAAAATTGTAGATACGCCGAATAAGCGATGATCAAATAATAAGAGAATTATCAGTAGTGGAAGAAGTGACGGCGGGTAGAGAGAGAAGCGATGTTGCCGACATAGCAGCAGAGATAGAAAGAGACGACATTGATCGCAGGCCAGATATAATTGTATGTGACAAAGAAGATACCTATCTCCATGCGCACACTGAAGAAATTATCGGCTAGGCCTTGAAGAATTAAAAACATCACATCGCATTGTGGAAGAGTGGTTGGTATTGGTAATTACCATAGATTCATTCATTAAATAGATACTAAACTGTCAAATACGAGTACGTAAAAATCTGTACCGTATATAAAGCCCAATTCTTCGTGATATTCTCCTCCAACGCCGTGTACCCTCTACAGCCCAGGCCGTTAGCCCTGTAGAATTTATGCCGTATTCCATCTATCCAATGGAAAAAGAAGAAAGGAAATTTTGATGACAAAGGAAAGTAGCTCTGAGCGCAAAGATGCAATAACCACTCCAAGCATCTAGATGTAGTGTAAAGCCGACCCCGTGATCATAACCATTTTTGCGTCGTGATAAAGTAGACCCATGCACCCGCAGCGCCGTAGCTTAAATGCGGACTGCACCGAAAAAGGAAAAGGAAAAAATCAGCTGTCGCATGAGGGTCTCGTCAGTCTAGAGAGATCTAGACCCTAGGCCGATTTCCCCTCATGCAGGTACGCTGGCCACCCACCAACGCTTGGTGGTGGCGTCTCTTAGTATGTAAACAACAAGGTAGAAACGAAAACGCCAAGTAAATAATAGCGAGATAATAAAAAAACAAGATCGAATGAGATCCAGAAGGCAGCCGGCGTTGCCCACAGCGCAGATCAATCTTTGCCAGTCAGGTGATTTTTTTGGAGACTGGTTGCTCAAAGAGTCAATTGATGTGCTGCGTGCATCGCACATTAGCCGGTGCATGTGATTTGACGAATGGGAAAAATTCCCGATTGTGGTAGCATGGCATCGCGTCGGCTGTCGGCAAGCAATCACACATGCTGCAATACACAAACAGTGCATTTATACTTGTATGCTCTCTGAGGACCCGAGATCGATGCTGCAGGCACGAGTGCAGCAGGGACTGATGCCGTCAAATTCAGGGTCGATGATTTGGCTCGGGTCGCTGGCACCAAATGTCATGGTGAAATGGCTGAGCATCTCTTGATGCTTGAGGTTCTGCTCCGTCAGGGGCTTTTCGCTGGGGTGTTTGTAGGTTCGGCCCTCATTTCGCTTGCGGGCTCGTTCTTGCTTTCTGGCAATCTTCTCCTCGTTCTTCTTGGAGCTGTCGCCACGGCCAAAGGAGAAGGCCTTGGAGAGTGTTGAGCTGGTCTTTTTTAATGAGAGCTGAGGAGCAGAGGACTCGGAGCTGGAGCTTTGTCGGCCTGATGAGGATGTTGTGCCGGTGGACTCTGTCTGAGAGATGGTGTCTGAGTCGTCGGATCGGCGCAGGGCGCGGCGGAAACGTTCCCGAATGGCCATTGTGATGTTGATGCTGGGTAGCGAAGTCGTAGTAGACAGGTAGAAAGAGTCGCAAGAGGCAGCGACGTTTATGTTTGTGATGTTGGTATAGAGAAGAGCGGCCGTGGTTGCAGATGCGGAGTGGGTATCACGATAAAAGCGAGAAACAGGCTGTGGACTGACTGCTCGTCAATCGTCGGGGTGATGTAATCTATATAAAACCCGCAGGGCAAGGTATTCGCTTCGTAGGTACTTCGGTGATATAGGATTCAAGGTTTGTGTGTATGGTGTGTGGTAGAGAGTTTGGCTGAACAAGCTTCGACGCCAGGCTTGACGAGAAAAAGCAAGCGCAGGCGCGTCGGCAGCAGATCGTCGGACTATTAAAGGGGAGCGAACGAAAACCGCTCACGGCATCCATGGGCAAATCTGCGAACTGCTGCTAGTCAGGCAGTGCCACAGAGTCCAACGCAGATGCTCTTTACGGAGCGCCCAGTGGTGGCAACGGGCCTGTTTCTACGTACTCTCCCCTCGCTGGGTTGCTCCGCGTCCCCAACGCTCGGCGCATTTAGCGGAGCAAACAGAAGGCAGCAGCCAAAGGGCCAGGGCCGGAAGAGCTGGTTGCGGCCGGCGATTGGCTTAGCAAGCGGTAAATTGGACCCAAGCGTCTCCAGAATCTCCAGGAATTTCTTCTGTAAGCTGCTATTCCCCAGCCCGGGGTTCCCGCAGTCCCCACTGATGAAGTCAGAATGGAGTGCAGGAGCCCGGAGAAGGGCCAGGGCCTTGTTTGAATGCGAATGCAAGTTTTAGTGGGCCTGCTCGCGACGGGGGGGTGTTTAGTAGGGAGAATCAGGAGGTCGCTAAGGGCCGCCCACCCCCTAAGCGGAATTTTTCTCAGCCTCAAGACCAACCATGGCGCTGAATCGACCGAATTGGGTCCCCAGCGCGCAAGCCCGACGGCGATACTCCAAGTGCTAGAAGCCTTCGCTGCTGGCAGTCAGTGCGAAGGATTGCGGAGGCGCCGCTAACCCTCGCGCCATTCGAGATTTTCTAGATTTTTAATTTCCTTGGCTGCTGCTCGGTGCACCATCATCTCATCTGGAAGGGCTAGAGCCAGAACCTTGGAACGCCACCCGAGCTGCATGAGAAGAACAGGGCAGGGGACAACACGAAGCAGTACTGGCCACAGCGGCAGGCTATGTATGCATGTTTAATTAAGTTGTGGTTTTTTTGCTCTCTTTGCTCCTCCTGATCGGCTGCTTACTCTTGTCTTGCTTTTTTCTTTTTTTGTCCCACGGGCACAGTAATAGTAATAGCGGAGACGGCGAGCGAGACATTGACTTGGTAAGCCGAGCTTGGGCATCCGGACTCGTCTACAATCCCAGCATCTCTGAGCACTGGCCAAGCCACGCGGACGGGGTGGACACTTTGTCTCTCCCGGGTTCCGTTTTCTCACGAGCTCGTGATTGCGCGCAGCGGTCGAAGAGCCCGATCCAGACAGAGCCAGAGAGTCTTACTAAGTGCGGAGCATTGTGTGCAATTTGCCCTTGGATTGGTTATATCTTTTTCCCTCATTCTTCCGAGGCTGTCTATCTGAAGTGCCGGCGTTATTGTTGAAACTTTGGTCCTGCATTCCCGCTCGAGGTGGCGTTTGATGCGACAGCGACTGGCTGGCCGCGACTCACTACTGTAGAACTGCAGAATCTCTTCGTCAGCGGTGCTTCACTTGTATTTTCAAGCATTATTCAAACACACAATCCGAATTGCCGAGAAACTCATGTAGGAGACTATTCTTCGGCCATACTGGCCCGCACTGACTCGCTGCGCCGTCGCACGTCCACGTTAGCGCCTCGGTGTTGGACACTGAACTGAATAGCAAAATAGTAGGCAGATATTTTGTACAGGTCCTCATGTGCGATTCGCATGCTGACAGGGATGTCTGTCAGTTGTCGATGGGCGATGGCGACGGGCTCGCTTTCGATCGGTCACGGATCTGTGCTCCTTGCATAAGGCCTACAGTAAGGGGGGCATCTTGCTTACATGTGTGTGTTACGGCTGCTAGTAATAGTATCACCATCTTACATGTGCTATCAATTGCTTGCTATTACTACCACTGCCACATAATTGTTAATATTATCAGCAGTCATACGATACTTGCAAGTTCAACGGCCTCGGCGCTTCCGCATCAAGTTGCAATTTCTCCTTCTTGATGCGCCGGCAGCAGTGAACCCGGGCGGCACGGATTATCTAAGCTCTGACCCAATCCCGATCCGTGTGGCCAAACGTGTCGATGATCTGCTGAAAAGCCGTCCAAGGCTTCAGCCATAGTTTCTTCCATTTCGGGTCTTCAGCGGATGTGGCGGTTTTCCGTCTGTGCCACCACCTTCATATACCGACCAACACGCCCTCCCTCTCGGTAGTGCCGTTCCCGCAAGGCGCCGGCGATACAACGTTGATCTGCTCGTCCTCTCCGATGCGGGCGCCTCTTTTTTCTTCTAGACCTTCAGCCACAGTACGGATCAATCTTGTAGAGGGCAGCCCTACTGAAAATACTAGTGCTTTGCCCCCTTTGATTAGGCATCTGTAGGTTGAGAAAGTGTTGAGGGAGGCGAACAACCAAGAGG
This sequence comes from Trichoderma koningiopsis, assembly GCA_022985005.1. Lineage (NCBI taxonomy): Eukaryota > Fungi > Ascomycota > Sordariomycetes > Hypocreales > Hypocreaceae > Trichoderma > Trichoderma koningiopsis. Next base: position 5,597,057 of record JAJPEM010000002.1, read on the forward strand.
CAGGTTACCGTGCACGTGTGTCTATTCCCAGCCTACCATTCAAGACAAAAGTTCTTTATGCAAGCGTTTGTCTGGCCGCACTGAGACCCCAGCACGCCAAAAAGAGGAAGAAAAGGGGAGGAAACCATTGAAAAAATCACACACACAATGGGTGGAACTGAAACAGCGGTGCCAGCGCTACGTTACCCGTTCCCAGAGTTCCATCTTTTTGAATCTTTGTTGCAATCCGTCCATCCGGACTGACCTGGGCGAACTAGAAGGTCCTTGGAATGCTGGAGTGCTGGATGCAACCTAGCCCGTAGACTTCTGTGATCTACGCTTCTAGACCGAGACTCCACAATTGACGGCTGGACAATAAGGGAGACCGGTCTAAGACGGCATGTTTCTCAATGAAGCTTTAACATTCCTGCAGGCTGTATTAATAGAATTTCCTCTTTAAAAGACTTTTAGCCTAGTTTGTAGATCCTTGACGAATTGCTATTTACTAGCATGTTTATAAGCTTCGATGTCAGTCAGCATTCAATAACAGGCGCATCCTGTGCTAAACGGGATCCTTCCATGATTGTTATGGTAAAATTAACTGCGTTCTTTTTAATTATACGCAACAAAAGCCCGCTGTTCATATATTGGCAGGAAACTTATGATTCTTGATAGATATTAATTTGCTAAAGAGGCTAATGAGAGTTGCCATCACGTCGAGTTGACGTCCATCAGTGCTACCCAGCTAATTAGCGATAATAGAGTGGTGCTCTAATCATGCGTCCATGCGACAATCTATGGGTATCTATATCAATCAAGACGCGGGAAGGCTAAAGAAAGTCTAGGCGTCTTCATGCTTATCCGCTCAGCGAATACTAGCCAAGATGCCGTACGTCAAGTCTCAACGCAAGCAGACCTTCTTCGGGCAGGATGGAGAGCTAGGTCAGCACTGAAATATACGCAATATGCATTTTCATGATTCATGCTGTGAGACCTAGTAATCAGAATTAATAGATGTCAATCTATTCGTAAATTTACTTTTATTGAAGCAGCAGCAGATGTCTCAAATTGTAAACGTAAGTTGAGCTTGGTAATGGTCAGCAGATAAATATGGAGTCCGCTTAGGCGAAATATCAACATAGCAAGCTCGAAATAAGAACATTTCATCCGCATATAGTCGCAGCTCAAAAATCTCCGATATAAATGCTTTACTCTGGGCCAAGTCGTTCTGCTACTCTCAAAAGGCGAAACGATGTACCGGCAGCATTATGTAAGCGCTGTGCTGGCTGAAGCTTCCTCCCTCTCCGATCTCGGCAGGTGGGGGAGCTTCCTCCGTCATAGCTCTAAACTTCTAACTTTCTCCGTCCGACCTCCCACCTCACACCTCGTCTTCGACACATTCTCGTCTTCGACAAATTCTCGTGCTTCGTCAATTGAGACCGATCTTCTTTGGACGAACTCCGTCGGACAAGTATTACAATCATGGCGGAACACAACATTGTTGTTTTTGCGGGCGACCACTGCGGCCCAGAGGTAACCAACTACCCCCGACCTTTCCCACCCTGACTCTAAACAGAGAGAGGCTGACTTTGGTTATTTGACAGGTTATTGCTGAGGCAATCAAGGTACGAGTCTAGTATTTGCGACCTGTAATTGAGCACGTCTAACGCAGGATTCAGGTTATCAAGACGGTCGAGGAGCTAAGTCCGACTGCTGGCAAGTTCAATCTGCAGGACCACCTGCTCGGAGGGGTAAGTCGTCCCCCGACGACGGATTACACGGGCCCAAAGACATCCACGAGAGATGTCTCTTGCTAACCTCGGCGTTTCTCCCCAGTGCTCCATCGACCAGACCGGCACCCCCCTCACAGATGAGGCCCTCGCCGCCGCCAAAGCCGCCGACGCCGTGCTCCTCGGCGCCATTGGCGGCCCCAAATGGGGCACCGGCGCCGTCCGCCCGGAGCAGGGCCTCCTGAAGCTACGCAGTGACATGTGCGCCTATGGAAACCTCCGTCCCTGCTTCTTCGCCTCCGACGCCCTCGTCGAGTCTTCCCCCATAAAAGCATCCCTCCTCCAAGGCCTCGACATGATGCTGGTCCGGGAGTTAACCTCGGGCCTGTATTTCGGAGAGCGAAAAGAATCCGATGGGCATAGTGCGTTCGACACTACTGTTTACACAAAACCAGAAGTCGAGCGTATCGCGCGGCTAGGCGGCTACCTAGCTAAGACTAGGGGAGAGTCGCGGGTCATCTCGCTGGACAAGGCGAACGTGCTAGCGACAAGCAGACTCTGGCGTAGTGTGGTTGAGGAAGTCTTCAAAAACGAGTTCCCCGATATAAAGGTCGAGCATCAGCTTATTGACAGCGCGGCCATGATCATGGTTAAGAACCCGACGCAGCTGAACGGCGTTATGATTGCGCCCAACTTGGCAGGTGAGCGGGGCCCCTCGTCCACCTTGAAGGCGGTTTAGCTAACGAATTTTCAGGGGATATTCTCAGCGACGAGGCGAGCGCCATAGCTGGAAGCATAGGGCTCCTTCCGAGCGCGAGTCTCTGCGGGATTCCGAATCCGGGCTCTGCAGTGCCTGGCATTTATGAACCGATTCATGGTGAGACTCCTATCCTCCACTCGGGCCCTTGTGGAGACATCAGTCGCTAACGCAGATGACAGGCAGCGCGCCGGACATATCAGGGAAAGGGATTGTCGTGCGTTAAGCCCCCATTTCGGCCGATTCCTATATATTCGCTGTAAGGACAGAGCTGACACCATTTCTAGAATCCCATTGGCACCATCCTTTCCGTGGCCATGATGTTCCGGTACTCTATGAATCTCGCCCACGAGGCTAAAGTCGTCGAGGACGCGGTCCGCGCTGCCATTGACGCCGGGCTGAGAACCAAAGACATGGGCGGCAGCACGGGCACCGCAGAGGCAGGAGATGCCATCGTTGCTGAGCTGGTCAAGATTCTCAAGGCGTGAGATGTCTCACGCGAAAATGAGAAAGGACAGAGAGGTTGAAAGGGAAAAATGTGGGTGGAGGGGTGGAAGATTTGAAGAAAATAGTGGCTGGGAAGCGAAATGAGTCGAAAAAAGAAGTGAAAGTAGTAGTTGACAGAAAAGTGGTGAAGAGATGGTTGACGCAGAGCAATGTTAACGAAAAAAGGGGTTTGCAGAAAATTGGCAAACAAAAATCAGCTACGAGGTTGAAAGCCGTCTGAGAAATGACGAAGAGGGCCGCAAAGCAACAAGACGGTTGGATTGGGTTGTTTTGGATAAATCATTTCGACGGATATGTTCTTTAGCATACTATAGCACTATCAAATTGTTCTACTGTACTTGACTATTAATAGTACGGGTCTCTTAGCGCACGGCATGGGCCGGACAGGCGAGAATGGAAGCAAGGCCTCCTCTGTGCTCGATAGACGAAGACCAGTGGTAATATGACTTTGGCCGCAGGTGCTGCCGACGAATATGCTTTGGGGCCAACGCAACGTGGTTTTAACCTAGAAGATGATATTTGGCGGAAAAGTTTTATTCGAGAATCTATACCTAGAATTTCCCCGGGCAAGACTATCGTCAAGCAAGGATAGGTAATAATAGTGGGTAGCCAATTTACTGTGGCTGTGCACGACGATAGTCACGTACCAGCGACAACGGCCCAGGATCATTTTGCATCGTCGCCAAAAAACCACTCACATACCCAAATCCAAGGCATGGACCCTCGAGTAAGTCAAAACATTTCCAACCCAAAACTCACTTTAAAAAAAAAATTAAATTATGCGCATATTCTTACAGTCTGCAGAAATTCATGGCGCCAATGGCAGCATTTGCTATGGCAAGCTTATTATTTGTGTATGCCCAACCAGCTTAAGCCATTTTGAAAAAGTTTGAATTCGACTAACCGACATAGATATACGAGATCATCTATAAGGGCAGCCAGAAGAGAGTCAGGTCGGGGATAGCACACACAATATTCAACGACATATATACGTCAAATGAACACATAATCCAAGTAGTGGCTTTGTTTACTTCAGTCCCATGCTATACACCTACGTACAGGTGATGCTACAGCTCCTAGCTCCAGCCATCTTCCACAGTGCCGCAAAAGCTGCTCAACATTGTAGCTCCACCAGCCGTTATTAAAGCCATGTAACAAACAAAGGAACACCCGTTTCGTCTTTGACAGTAGTGTCTATTTCAACACATACATACAGCGTAATAGTCCCGTCATCGTCGTGTTCGTGTGGGGCCGTCTGTGAATCTCTCTGACGATTCAGCTCCTAGCCAGTCCAGTGACGTGAGTGCTCCTCAAGCGCTGTTTTTAGCACTCACTATGCCTAAGAATCAGCGCCTGCGTTGGAGCTCAGGTAAGCTGATTGGTTGCAGCCCACATGACGCATCATCACGCTGCCCGCCGAGCTGCCAGAGCTCGTGATGCAGTCTGACCTGAACAAAGGCTGTTTCCAACCACTGCCGTATATGCTGTGTGCCTCGCTATTATTGACACCTGCATCTGTACCACAGATCCACTGCCTCGATCGGCCATCTTTAAATCGGCAACAGTAGCGCCAGGTATCGATCGCGTGGTCAGTTGAATCCTCAGCTCCGCCACATGATTTGTCTGGTTTGAGCAAAGCGCCTGATTTGTTCGAGCTCCTCCTAGCCATCTAACTGTGACCCCGGCGGCACGACTGGCGTCTCCAACTCGATTGATACCCGGCACGAAGCCTGCAGGGCTGTTCCCGCATCGCACCGCCGCAGCCGGCCATGGCCCTCTCGTGAAACTATCGCCCGCATTCGTCGCCTTCATACCATCGCCATCGTCGCTCTGCTATCGAGGCATCGTATGCCTCTCCGCTGAATCAACGGAGCTAAACGCATCCACATCGCAGGGGCGTGTCAACGCGCCTGCTCCACCCCCATCATGACGGCATCATCCCCCCACGGCGCTGATCAAGGCCAGCAATACGGCGCTTCAAGCGCGAGCGCGTCGCAAACTCCAGACGCCGGCACCCCTCGCAACCGCTCCGTCGACGAGCCTCGAGAGCGCGAAACGACAAACGACGAACAGTCGCCGCTGCTACCGCCGACCGACTATGATGCCTTTGGTGCTCGCTTGGGACGAGTCGACAGCCATGTCGACGACAGTCAAACCACCAAGAGTCTGTGGTATCTGACCATCTTGACGATTGGAATTGGAGGTCTCCAAATCGCATGGTCTGTCGAGCTCTCCAATGGCTCGCCATATTTATTGTCCCTGGGGCTGAGCAAGTCTCTTATGGCCTTGGTCTGGATAGCGGGACCTCTTACTGGCACTTTGGTGCAGCCCTATGTTGGCATGTTGAGTGACAACTGCCGCGTCTCATGGGGTAAACGAAAGCCGTTTATGCTTGGCGGTGCTGCTGCCACCATCATCTCGCTCCTCTTCTTAGCCTGGACCAAGGAAATTGTCGGTGGTGTGCTGGGCATCTTTGGAGCGGATCCCCAGTCTCATGGCGTCAAAGTCACCGTTATTGTGGTGGCGGTGATTGGGGTGTATATTCTCGATTTCGCCATCAATACAGTCCAAGCTGCTCTCCGAACTTTCATCGTCGACTGCGGGCCAGCTCACCAGCAGGAGGCCGCAAACTCTATGGCCAGCCGAATGACTGGTATTGGAAACATTGTTGGCTACATTGCGGGGTACGTCAACTTGACGACGTCCTTTTGGATCTTGGGAGATACCCAGTTCAAAATTCTCTGTGCAGTTGCGAGCATTGCTCTGGGCTTTACGGTAGTTTTGAGCGCCGCTCTGATCAAAGAACGAGATCCTCGGTTGGACGGGCCTCCAAAAAAGAAGCAAAGCATCTTCGTCTTCTTCTTTACACTATTCAAGTCCATCAAGAGATTGCCACCCCAGATCAAGCGGGTATGCCAGGTCCAGTTCTTTGGCTGGGTGGGCTTCTTCCCCCTCTTGTTTTACACATCTTCGTACATTGGCGAAATCTACGTTCAGCCCTTTCTTGAGGAGAACCCTCACATGTCTCCTGAAGAGATTGACAAGCTGTACGAGCACGCGACCCGAATTGGCTCATTTGCTCTTCTCATCAACTCCATTGTTAGCCTGTTGACAAATGTCTTTCTCCCATTTTTCGTTGCGCCAACTTATGATAGCCATCCAGTGTCAGATGATTCCGAGTCTGGCACCAAGAAGTCGTTTTTGGATCGCTTGAGGATACCTGGTCTTACCCTTAGGCGAGCTTGGTTTGGGTCCCTCATCCTCTTCGCCATCGTGATGGTTTGCACCGTATTTGTGACATCTGTTAACGCGGCTACCGTCTTGATTGGAATTGCTGGGATTACGTGGGCCATCACTCTGTGGGCGCCGTTCGCGATTCTCAGTGCCGAGATTAGTCGGCGCGATGCCCTCGCTCGAGCCCAACGTCGCCGTCACCGAGTTGACAATCATGATTCGCCTTCAACACTCCCTGCCCCGATTCCCCCCACCGGCGATACATCTCCAATGGAACTTACAGAGCCGCCAAAGGAAGAAGTTGATCAAGCGGGTGTCATTGTAGGCATCCACAATATGTCTGTTTCTGCTCCACAAATCATCGCCAACGTAGGGTCGAGCTTGATTTTCAGAATCTGGCAAAAGCCGAGAGGAACCCCGGGTGACCACAGCATCGGTATTGTCCTGGCTCTTGGAGGTGTCTTTGCCTTTGTCGCTGCCTTCTTTGTGCTGAGAATCAAAGATGACGTGTCTTGCCCGCCGGAGACGTTGGCTGATGAAGAGCACGGCATTGACGACCAAGATGACGATGAGCCTTCCCCCAATGGCGACTTTTCTACGCCCACCAAACCTGGCTACTCTGCGGTGCCGACAGCAGATTCTGAGGCTCTGAGGTTAGTAAGAAACCGAAGTTTCGGGGGCTTAGAAGTGGCTTCTGGTTCTGATTACTGATTTAATGCCAGAGAAGCTGAAGCTTCCTGATGAAGCGTGTTAATTATATGTACAGTGAGCGACAAGTATAGCGCGTAGACAAGAGCCGGATTGATATACGTGATGGTAGAACTCGCTGGAGATTTCGCTGGAGATTTCGCTAGAGAATGTTCATTAGGAATTGTTTTAGTTTGAGTCGTCCAAGCGGCAGCTATGCCTACTTAATGCACTCGATTTCATCATTGCTGCCATTTTCACCTACATAGTCTATACTTAGTGGGCTTCAAGCTGCGAAGTCTCCCTTCCTAGCCCACCTTTCTCTGCCATCTATAGCTATCCCATCATCAACAAGCAATTCGGATCCTACCGCCCACAATATAGCACCCACAGGCTTCCTCTATTCACCCCATCGGTCCAATCTAGTATCATCCGCACTTAACATCTTTTCAGAGTACCATATCTTTATTTGTTCCCCTCTGTTTGCCTTTTCAAGCCGCCGTTCTCCTCGCCTTTCCCAGCTTGCAGCTTCCCAATGTCGTCTTCACTTCTCCCGGCGACGGGCCCGATATGTGCCATGTGCTGATGCCGGCCCAGAAGTGGCAGAAGGACGTGCCGTTGACGCAGTACGTGATGTCGCAATGGATGGACGACGTGGCGATCGGTCCGGCGGTAGTAGGGATGGTCGTGTTGGCGAGCGTGAGGGGAGAGGTCGATGTCACAGGGGCAGTGGCTGGCAACGACGGAGCGGGACTGGTGGCCCAGGTGGTGGTGCAGAGGAGGAGAGAAGTGGAGAGGACGGACTTGAGGGAAGGCATTTTTGTTTTATATATAGGTGGGAATTCTGCTTTTCTCTCTTTGTTTTTGCTTGGATGTTGTGAGTGCGTTGTTGTTGTTGCTGTTGTTTGATCGGTTTGCGTAAGCTGTAGTGCTGGTTTATATAAGAATTTGCTTTCTTCTGTGGCACGATGCTACGATGCTGTTGTTTGTAGGTAGAACAGCGGTTGGTTGAACTTGCCCCAGGTAGGTATGCCAAGAAGACAAAGTTTGTAAGGCGGATCAAGTGATACTTGGTGCCTTGTTTGTGGAAGGAAAGCTGCATGTATATGTTACACGATAAGCTGGTAGGTGCCTTCCCTCGAATGTTTATAGAATTGAGGAAGGCACAAGGCATGGCATAGTCTTTTTTGCTGCACGTGTGCTTTGATGACGATTGTGTACTCCGAAGCGGTGTGGAAAATGCATGATGGATGATTCACGGTTTTCAAACTTGGGCAACTGCCAGCTCATGTGACGTCTTTGTTGAGGTCTGAGTTGGGATGAGGAAGAAGTTTTGTTTCAAGCATGTACTCGAGTCGCGCTACAAGGACCCTTTTCTCTCCTCTACTGCACAATCACAGAGCAATCTTCTACGCACCAGCCTTCATCAGCCAAAAACCCACAGCACAAGCATGCTCACAATGCCTGGCAGCCACGACAGCGTCCTCAGCACCGACAGCCTCTCGTCCGCGCACAGCACGATGTGCATAAAGATGTATAGCTTCCGCGACAAGACATACCCCATCGTCAGTAGATTAGGCTTGCAGACGTCCAAGGCTGCGCAGTTGGCCGCCGCTGCGTTAATGACAAAATACTTTCTTCTATTTACTGATAGGAAAAAGTTATCCATTGTCCTAGATTCATAAACCAACAACTCAATTATAGATCTGCAAAACACATAAATTACGTGTAAATATTTATTATACGTTTAAAATAATTAATGTCTGGTAGTAGTAGCAGCAGCAGCAGCAGCAGTAATAGTAGCTGTAACTAGAGTGCTGGCTGATAGAACTGGAGTGCTAGATAACGCTTCCCTAATAAAGCCCCGCTGTATTCATGACCAGGTATCTTCTACCAATTATGAATTTGGGCATTTTGCAGCTCCAGTGGCTTGTATATTTGGAATAAGGACGTGGCATTAAGCTCCCGCAATGAGTTGTTTCATCTACGTGTAGAAAGCGCCGGGCAGGCTAAACATCACATCAAACTATTTACAGTCAAGATGGCCTAGCTAGGCTCGGCCCGCCTTAGTCACGCCAGGTTAGATTCAGATCAACCGCAATTGAGCGAAGACGCTGACTATTCAACAATCACAATAGCCAATACTAATTGTTCGTAATTTCATTTGTCCCGATAGAGTTGCAAAAAGATGTATAAAAAGTGCTCTCGCTATGTAAGCCATCTGTATATACACAACTGTAATGTATAAGAAGAAGTAGAAGAAGACTGTAAATCCCAAAAAAGCCAAAAGAAGGAAAAGAGATATATATAGATAAGCATGTATATACACTCATAAAGCGTCATTCACCATTATCCTACCGAAGGATTTCTCCATCGGCACACCAACTACCCGCATCGCCTATCCCCCATGATCAGATCTCATCGATGTCCAAGCCCTTTTCTTAAGCCCTGAACTTGAGAGATCGTCTTGGGCCAGCAGCCTTGACAGCAGCGTTGGAAGTAGCGTTGGAAGCTTGATCATATACTTTGATAGAGTTGACGCTCCAGAACGCATCCACAAAGGCCGCAGGGTTGTTAGCAACATAGTCCTGGCAGGTGCTGGCCAAGGCAGAGCATTCGGAGTTGGAGTTCCAGACATTGTCAGCGCCAGCCCAGTCGCCGCAAAAGGTAGTGTCAAAGACAAGCTGCTGGTTCTGGAAGTGGTCATCAATGCTGCTACCGTCGGCAGGGTTGAACGTGGCCAGAGGAGTTCCCCATCCGCTAGGATTGGGGTTCTCGGAGCTGATATCAGAGGGAATTCCAGTTCGGGGGAAGAACCAGACGGAAATGTGGTCAGATGTCCACTCAGTAGCGTAAACGCCGCCGTTGATGGCATTGAATCCATCTCCGTAGTTCTGATTGTCCGAGGTAGTCTGGCTACATCCATTGTTGCCCTCACAGTCGCTACCGAGCAGTTGAGTGCCCGAGTTGGACCCATCGTTGCTGACAGAGAAGCCAGCAGAGGTGTGCAGAGTAATAGAATCAGACGTCTGGGTGTTGACGCCTTCGATGATATCTATTTCGCCCGAGTTTGGCCAGTTGGGACCAACCATCCAGAAGGCGGGCCAGGCTCCGCAGATGCTGCCTGGCATATGAGCAATGTCGGCGACGAAGAGGCCGTGGTTGAAAGATTGCTGAGACGTCACGCGGACTGACTTGCGGCCGTTGGCCGGGTTTGTTTCCGTTGAGTCGACGCCCATGATCACCGTTCCCGTCAAGGTTGAAGTAAGGTTGAGGGAGTTGGCTGTGTTGCCATCAACGTATTCAACAAATCCATTGGTTGGGTCGTGGTCAGTGAAAAAGTCGAAGGTGGAAAAGAAGTTGCTGACGTCGTAGGTCTGGCTCAACGAGTACTGTGCGTTGGCAGCAGTGGCGAGGAGCGCGCCGAGAGACAAAGTGATACCCGAAGAAGTATACATGATGATCGTTGTTGCGAAAGTATATTCGAGTTCAAGTGTTCAAGAAGGATGAATTGATAGCGTGTGAGCTGCGTCAAGCAATGTTGGTGATGATCAAGGAATGAATAAGAGTTGACAAAGGTCCAATAACCACCAATAGCGGAGCTTATTGATCTTTTGTGAATAACGGGCGAGCACGAATCGCTTAAATCTGCCGCTTAAAGAAAGACTATTCGTCACTCTGTTTGCAACACTGAACCGCCGAAAGGATTGAACGGCAAAGGACAATAGTTGAGTGAGTGGAAGGGATGGGCTGAAGGAGGCCAAAGCGTTGCTTGTAACGAGGCTGCTGGAAACGAGAGCCAGTATCATGAGGGGGCACATGGCCATCTAAATACAAAAACTCAGCGTCTCTAGCTCTCATCTTCCTTTTCCAATGGACATGGTCCAACGGTAATGAGCGAGAGACATATCAGACCCCCCAAGTCTCATACATGGGGTGGTTCACCCAGAGAGCCTCTGCCCAGGTACCATTTCTGTGACAGCGGCAGTCGATAGTACCCTCATCTCGACTCATTGCCCAGAATCAAAGGGACAGAGTGCCATGCAAACAACAGCTTCTCGCATGTGGTTGACTCGATGGTCAAATTGTGAGACGGCCAGTGTCAGCACCCGACGGCCAATGAACGCCGGTGACAGGGGTGTCGTACGGGCTGCTCGCGCCTAAAGTTCGCGCGGCTCGGCGAGCCACGGAGCTTGTGAGCCCCTGATCAGCATCTGCATAGGCCCTGAGTGGCTAGCTGAGGACGGGCGACATGAGACGATGCGCCGTCTGAGTTCGGACCGTCTAGAGGAACAATGGAACATACGCTTCTGTTTCAGTGGCGATCGTTGCCGGTCTGGATCTCGCTCTACTGCCGGTGAGAGGAGCCCTGTAAGAGACTATGCTGAAGGGAGCATGGAAAAGTCGAATCTCGGGTTTTGCTAGGGCGAAAAGTTGCGTTGGTGGATAGAAAGTCGACTAGATTGAACAAGAGAGGTTGCATTTGCACGTGAGCTCATCTCATGGGAAACAGTTGACGAGCCGTACCTTCCTTCTCAGAGATAGATGCGCTCATCATTGTCTCTATAGGGAGGTGCCAGCATTAAGGATCAGATCCAAGCAGCGCAGATCAGCTGCAATTAGAGTGGACGCACCTAAATTATAGCGCATCGAGCCTTTGACTCCATTATCGTGAGGTTTCACCACCAAACCAGAAACTCTAGCCAATATCAGAAACTCAGAGCGAAGTGCCTCCAAATTTTACTTTGCAGAATAGTTTCTTCTTTTTCCTCACTTCTCAAAGGTGCATCATGCCAAGCTTTTGGCCCCTGGTCTCGTCCGCCTTGCCGTTAGTCTCCCCTTGCATTTGTTCGGAGTTTATCCGTATATGCTTATATTACCATTCACGATCTTTCGCAGGGCAATCTAGTAGCTGAGCCGCGCTGCCAAGCTTTTCAGCTGCATGGCTATTCCGACTTGCCCAATAGGTAGACTTCATCAAACAACGCCATGGACATGTTGATGTTGTTAGACGATGGGTTTTTACCTGCTATATCAGCAAAGAAACGTCCAAATCTTTTTTCTCAACGTGGCGCTTACTTCAGCCCTGCGGCCGCAAAGCCCGATGGCATGGGTAGAATGCAACATCCTGAATAATCTCGCCGCCGCTCAAAGGCAAAAGCATAGTAGATGCAGAAGTTGCAAACTCAATGCACATGCACATATCACGAAATCACAAACTTTCGTAAGCAAACTCCAACAACGTGAAACACGGCGCCACACCTTCCAAAACAAAGAAAAAAACGTGCCCGATAATCGCCACATTCGGCGGGCACAGGGTCTCCCTAGGCCCCCCGTGCGATCTTCAGGGCAACTTTCCGGCGTTGGCAAGGCTCTCTCCACTTTGCCATTTATATGCCGTTCAACGGCAGCGAGATAACGCCGGATCGGCACGTTTGGATTCATTGCCGATTCGGGCCTATAGCAGCTTGCAATGCCAATTTTCTCTTTCAAGCAAATGGCCTAATGTGAACTATTAGCCGTTTGCCTTGTCCGGCTGAGGAGAATTTAGAGGCGGATGGAGCCGTGTATATACTAGTAATAACGGGGATGAGCCCGAGTATATAAGTAGCAACTAGAAAGCCGCTCAACGTCGTAGAAGACTCAGTCTAACTTACAGTGTGCCTAGAATGGGCATGCCTTTGGACGCTCCTGGGTCACCTGCATCTGCGTTTATTCCCTAGTTGACAATGGTATAAGCTCCAGCCTCCCTCAAATGCTCTTCAAAGCGTCGGGCTACTCCATTTCCCCGGTTCCCCCATGTTTCCACAGACTCCTTATCTCAAATGCCATCACGTCCTGCCTAATGCCGCCGCTTTCACTGCAGATCAATTTTTTTTTTTTTTTTTGCAGCTACTCTACATTCATCCCCCTCCCCCTGGTCTCCATCGCTTATCTACTCCACGACTCGCCTCGAGAGCCATAAACGGGGCTTTTCCTGGACATAGCTCCGCCGGGGATCAGCAAATCTCTTCTGCACGTACGCGCGGTACAGAGCACTCATATCGTGCTATCACTTCTAGACGTACTTGTAGATCTAACGGCTCGATGATCTTTTCTCTTTTTTTACATAAGCTATGTTTGCTATTCTAATAGTGCAGGTATTACCAATTAAATGGTTGACCTAAAGGTGAAAGAAGAAGAAGAAGGGAAAAAGTGTCCAAAAATACAAAAAACGTTTCTATGAATTATCTCTTTGGAGTATATACCCAGTCATAAATACGGGCAACTTTCAAATCAAGCCGCGCCAAGATTTTCTTTTTAATAAAAAAAATAGAGAAAAAATTTCACCAAAAAAATGTTACAAGGCCCAACGCCAGGCGACAGCCACGCAATGGGCGCCCTATGCATCGTGAGCCTTTGCCTTTCCCAAATCTCTTCTTTCCTTTTAGATAATCCCCCTCCGTTGTTTAGTCCCCCGTACCCCATGTTTGTTCGGCTTTGAGAAGCGAGTGTTTCGCCTCTCTTCCTCTCCATATCGACATCTCGCTTTCCCGGCTAAGCTACCATCAGCCGCTGGACTTGTGGCCTGAACTTTTGGCCCATTATGAAGAAAATTGCAAGCCGCACCGGTCTGTTGCAAGTCTGAGCCGATTGGCGTAGATGTAATTGTAGTTCGTCATCTCATCAGAAAGTAGCGCCCCTCCCCAACCATCGTAAATTATAATCGTCCAACCGTGAAGAAATAGGTCAACATGTTGATGCGTTTGATACAGTCAAGAAAGAAATATGTAAGATCAGCATCTATGCAACAAGCAAAATCAAAGAAGAAGGAGAAGAAGCAAATGATTTCTCAGAATGCTCTGTGCTAAGTAAAATGAAGCCGGCAACGAGTCCGTTGTCTAATTCTTGGTTTGTGAAATGGGAAGTTGTGCCGGCACAGTATGGATGTGGAGAAGTCAAATCAGATTGCTCGCTCCGCGCTGCTGACGCAAAATGAAGCAAAAGATTATAATTTGACTCGCTGGCCGGTAAGCTTGAACCAAATGAGGGCCACAATCTCCTCCTTGAAGAGTTCCCAAGGGTTTCGGTTGAGCCAGTAGCTGAACTCTCGGTAGTGATACATCTCACCCCAGCAATCGCGTCCCCACTCGCAGCCAGCCATATTGACTACGAAGTCGCGATCCTTTTCGTTGTAGTGTATCCGGGTGTTGTTCAAGCCAGAGTCGTCCGCGCACGCAGCAGGGGGGAAACTGTTGATCATGCGCTGCGGTAAGAAGCCAGTATGCTGTCGAATCCAAGGCTGCGTTCGGTACAGCTGCTCGAGGGCGTCTTGTTCCTTGTGCTCCCATTCCATGTGCTTCTGCTCATACAACACTGGGTCCCACCAAATATCCAAAAGCTGTTCGGTCCAGTCGCTGCGTCTGACGAAGAAAGAGCCGAGGTTGAATCCTGAGCAGTCCTGAGAAAGCAAAAAGTTGACAGAGTTGATGTTTCCATCGCCGACAGGGCTTCGCGCATCTGCGTCCAGATACAAGTCGGTGGGAGGATGGGTGATGTTGAGAGGGTTGAAGTCGTTGATGTCACGGTATACATGGCGATCGAGGTGGTTGAACAGATGGTGTTGCAGGGAGTATCCGGGCTCCATAACATAAGTGTTGAGGTCGAGCCACCAGAACCTATCGTCTTTGGTTAGTCTTTGTCATTGTCATTCAGAGGACTGTCGTCTTACCATTCAGCCTTGGGGTACTTCCGCATCGTGTTTCGTAAAAAGTCCACCTTTTCCCAGCTCTCTCGCCATTCGTGCGCATATCGCTTCTTGGTCTTCATGTCGACAATTTCCAAATCGTAGCCCCACCTAGTGGCATATTTCCGCTTGTTGCGTACGCTGTCTCGCTCAATGGCCCATTCTCGAGCACCCTTCCATTCCATGACACCTCCACCGACATTGGCGGCCAGGATGATGACGAACTTTTCGCCATTTCCTCCCATGCTAGACCGTCGCCACCAGTGAACGAACCCGGGGGCCTCGTCTGTCCTCCAGTTAGCCAACCTGAACCCAAAAACGTCAAATTAGGCTGAATGCCAGTGTTCCACTTACGAGTGCCGTAGTAGACGACAATGGTGCAGAATATTATCAGCGGAAGGAGGATCCTCCACTTCAGTCTTCTGTTGACGCGGGCAAAGAACGACCGTATCCTCCCACCAGAGCCCGCGTTGTATCCTTCGCGTTCGTACTTCTCTCGCTCAGCATAGGTGTTGCCCATGCCAGAGTTGAATCGTGGCAGGCTGCTGGATATGCGACGCATGTGGCGAGTGAAGAAGCCTTGGTTCTGCGTCGAGAAGGACGGATAACCGTTGGCACCGTGCTTCCTCATCTTGGCGGATTCCCAGGACGCGGAGCTGCCACCAGCATTGGCAGGACTCGTCCTGCCGCTGTTCATATTCAGGCCAGGACTCGACCACCCACCACCCGGCACAGGTGATGGGCTCCGCGAGAGAGACATTGGATCGGCCGGGGTGCCTATCAGCGAGGGCCAGGAGACACAGAGGTTAGCCAGCGAGTAACTCGAGGTTTGCGCAACACAAGATGATGCAGGGCAGACGGCACCCGAGCGGCCGCGGGAAAGGCTGCAAGGGAGCGGCGGGAGAAGAGACGAAACGCAACGTACCAACGATAGGAGACAGCTGGGACTGATTGGCAGCACGAGGATGGATGGACAGCAGATTGCCCGAGCGCACCTCGCTTAGGGTGTGGTGTCCCGCCGAAGAGCGCCGTCGGTGATGTGACGGCACAGGCCGGTCGTTGAAGGAGCTCGAGGAGCCGGCCGGGTGCCTTTGGGAAGCCAGGGTGAATAGCTGTGATCCAAACTGCGGGAAGAAGGTCAAGAGTCGACAGGTGTCGAAATAGGAATCGGCGTGGCAGCAGAAGCGGATGCGCTGGCGGCAGTCGTGTGGGCTTCCAGATACGGAGCCACGCTAGGAGGAGCAAGAGAAAAAAAAATGCAAGCAGCTCAATGCAGAGCCAAAAAAGTAAGAGACAGGACACAGCCAGAAGGGGGGGCTAATGCGCCGTTTCTGACCGCACAAGCAAAGATCGTGAGAAGAGCCCCCGACAAGCAGAGGCACGGAACCAAGCCGAACCCACAACCACAATGGGCAGACGCAACAGACCAACGGCTACAGACTGCAACACAGACGCTAGCTGAGCAAATTCGCGTTCTGGACAGATGTCGGGTTGGGATATGGGATGGGATAATATGGGATGGGATGGGGGTCAAGAAAAAAAGAGAGGCGGTTTATTGGCAGATGGCGGGCTGGTCCAGATACATGCTAAGGGTCCCCGTAGGGCCAGGTTGAGTACAAGTAGCCGGTACCCAAGGACAGCTGCGCGCCAAGTACCCCGCCGTGCCCCTGGCCTTGCAACTGGCGATTGACTTGCGGCGCTCGCGGGCTTGGCTGAAAACGATGGGGGCACAGCCGTGGCGGGCTACAGCGGTCGCAGCAGACTGGCGGTACATGGCGTGCGCTGTACTGGGTACGGCCAAGTGCTAAGATGGTGCTGCACACTGCGCCGGCGGCGTGGTTGCTGACGATGCTCGATACGGCCAAGCGCGTACCAGTGACTTGACAGGTACTGCTCATTCGTGCAGCGGCAACGGGCGCCAGTAAGGCTGCCACATGGTACTCTAGATGTATTCCAAAACTCTATGACACCTGCCAGCGCGAACGAATAGGGGAGACGGACGGCCTCTGATACGAAGTCCAGATACGAGAACAAGCAATATTTGAGATTGATAGAGGGTCTTTAGATGATTATC
Organism: Trichoderma koningiopsis; assembly: GCA_022985005.1. Taxonomy (NCBI): domain Eukaryota; kingdom Fungi; phylum Ascomycota; class Sordariomycetes; order Hypocreales; family Hypocreaceae; genus Trichoderma; species Trichoderma koningiopsis. Next base: position 5,613,751 of record JAJPEM010000002.1, read on the forward strand.
GGAGATACCTACGGAGTACGGTTGCTTCGATCTCTCTTTTTTTTTCCCTCGCCTACAGGGATGAACAACTGCAGCAAAACGTTAACGTTACGGTGTCTTTTTTTTTCTCGGCCCTTGTTCTGGCTTAGATGCAGATGACACGGTGCCGGAAACTGGCGAATCGAGATCCTCTTTTGCTGGTAAAAAGGGGGCCGCACGGTTTGGCCAGAATTTCTCGTATCTGCGTTGGCGATGGAACGGTGGCATAGGCCGCGATGCTTAGCACTATAATTAACACGCTGATTAACCAAACCGGGCAAGATTATGCACCATGCCCGTTGCGCTGCCAGGTAGCTGTATTTTTCGCCTTGATTCTCTGACCACATTGGGAGAAGAAGGATTCCCTTCTGTGACGGGTGTATATATCAGTTTCGTCTCGCGTCATGGGGCACAAGACCCGTCTCAGGTACGACGGTTACGGGAAGGGCAGCCGATAAGGCAAAGGGCACCGAGACGAGGGAAGAGGAAGCAATCACAAATCAGATAAAATAAGAGACGGCTGCACTTATCTGGAGCCCACTCAATCGCGTGTGTGACAGGAACACACAGAACCCGCTGCCCGTATTGCCATATGAGCCATGGATGGAGCATGTGCAGTAAGTCCAGGTACAGGCACCAAGTGCCCTGGCATTGCGCGATAAGGAGGATTCTTAGCCGCTACCGGGGCGCAAATTTTAAGATTGATGAACCGTGGACTGGTTGATGCCAGCATATCCATCCATCATCTCATCAGCTTCAGGGGGGTTGCCGCGCGGGGCCAACCATCAACGAGTCCGGCGATGGAGTCCCTCAGCGGCTCGTCTCTTCGCTGCGAGGAATTTCTCCGTGGTCCAATGCTAATTAATCAATCAATACGGCGCTGGACTTCGTAACTGCCTCGCACCTTGCCACAAGCGCAGGCCCAATAGCGTCTGGAGCTCTCGTATGCGGCTGAGCGCCCCGTGCTGGCGCTGGCCTCTAGGGACTTTGACTCCTCCAATGCGAATTGGTTTCTTCATGTCTGCCAGCGCTCCAGCACCGCTACTTTGAACAGCCCCCCCGGTAGCGCCATGCTTAGCCCAGGTCCAACGCGTTGCGGAGGAGCGCCCATCGCCAAAGAGGTTAGATGGCAGAGGTTATGGTGAGCCTTGCCGGCGCTGCAAAACTCGGAGCAGCCGCCGCGTTTCTCCGCTTCGGGTTTAGGGGCATGGCGTTAAATTTGATGTCAAGCGATTGACACGCATGGCTGAGGCATGCCGCTGCGTTGAAAATAGTCGTTGAGCTCATGCAGAGGCCAAGGCTTTGGGAAAAGTATCGTAGCCCGTATTTCGGGTAGTTGCAAAGTCAAATCGAGCCATCTTGCGGTTGTCTGTTTGCGTTGCTTGGCTGTAGCTGGTGTTCGATCTCGGTAGTTGAGACACACGCTTCCCTTCAACAATGGCGGCGTGGTTTGCTAGGTGCTAAAGTGCTCTTTCTGCAACGGCAGCTCGAAAAGAACGACCCTAAAGTACACAAGGCAGACCGTCAGCTTACAGGTCATCGTAATATCAGCAACTTGTGTCAATAGCGTTGCCTGCGCCATCTGCGGCTCTTCTTGGCCGCCCTTGATGCTGCCGGATTGGTACATGGACCGTAATGGTCGTAGTAGATGGCGTGCATACAAACTAGGCACTTTATAAACTTCTCCCTTCCAGAGGCGCACTTTAACTCAAGCATCGCAAGTAAGGTTCACTGTCGTCATGGCATCTCAAGAGCGCCAGTCATCCCCCGCCTTTGTCAAGCGTCTTGTCTAGGGGATATTATCTGTAAATTTGACCGACAGCCAATCTTTAGAGTCTCGTAGACACACGTCACTTCTTGGCTCGTTGGAAGTGCTCAATTCACATGATGACTGGGTAGTACATGTAGGTTATTTGGCGTTGTATCTCAAGCAAAGACCAAACATTTCCATAACAGCAATAGTATAATCACCATGAGATGCTATAACTAATAATTTGGTGCCTTTAATGCTTTGGCTGCAAGGTCACTGGGCTGCACCCGTGATTGATAAACGTCATATACGATAGATGCTTCAGATTCTAGACATGGCACACAGTGGCGTATGCGGGGGTTTCCAGTGTGGCTGAGCGTGTATCAAACGTGTGTTCTCCTTCGTCTTGACTTGCCATTTCTGCTTCTGTCTCGCGGCCTGCTTTGGGCCATGCTATCTCACGACATTGGCGGTGCAGTGTACTTCTTATCGTCATCGGTATTTGCGCGCCCAAATCGGCCATAGCAGCGTCTGGTTTCCTCAACATCACAGTAGGAATGAATTCTTCTTCGTCAAAGAAAAACGATAGATACTGAGTGTTATAATTTTTAAAAAAAAAATTTTTCCCCTGCGCCAAGCAGTGGAATGCGTCATCTATATGCAATTTAGAGTAGGTAATCATGTATATGAAAGCATGGCTCTGGTATATCCTGTTTGTGCTGCTACTCTCTCTGCATTCAAACACCGGCACCGCACCTAATAAATTGAATATCTCGGGCGCTTGTTTCATTAATATGCGAGTAATAACTTGTACACCTAGCAACCCTGCTTTCTAGGTGAAGCTCTTTCGTTGCATCAATCATTCCATCTGTGGTCCCATTTCTAGGGTAGGCTTCTAGAGCAGAAGGTGTTAGGATTGGCTGGCTTTTCTAATTACAGCATCTGCACCCCTGAAGGTCCCACCGCGGGTGTTGCGCAGCGGCCAATCTTTAGCCGCCCGGAAGCGACAGCTGGCCAATCAACTGGCCCTGCGCCGAAGCGCCCAAAGGTCGGTCCAATGAGAGCACGCCTAGCAGTTCACACGGCGCCTATTTCATACTTGCAAGCTGCACCTCTCCAGCCAATCCTTCCGCCAGCATCGCCATCCAGGACAAAAGAGCTCGAAAACGCGCCACCATGGAGTGTTTTGCCGCAAGGGAATCGAGAAACAGCGAGGAGGATGAAGCAGATGATGGATAGGCCATGCTCGAGACCGGGCCGAGAATCCAGAGTGGAGAGGCCTTTGCTGGCTGAAGCAGGCAGCCCGCATATCCTCGCCTATTGTCGACCGATTGTTTTTCTTTATCAATAGAGTAGCCTTCACTTTCTATTGTTTCTGCTTCCACCTTCATTGTGAGCGGATGTGTTCGTGATTCATTGTTGGAACAGGCGTTGTTTTCTTTCTCTTTCGCCTCACGCCATCCATCTCTCACTCTTTGTATATTCAGTCCTTGTTCATTAATCATTCTTTATTACCCGCATCTTGGACACTTTCATCGTCGCGTGGCCTGGCGCTTTGTGATGATTGCGATTTGATTTTATGTGCTACGATAGTCCATCACCTGACGAAATAATTACGATACCCAAGCTATTACGATCACGAGTTTGACCCATATGCTTTCGCTTCACACGACCTAAACATGTCTTTCAATCACGGCAAATACGCTGAGCCTCTGCATAGCAGCAGGCTCTCATCGCAAACACGCAAATCCGCAGCGCCTCGTGCCTCCTATCTTTCATCAAGACGCCACACAGGAACAGACTGGGAAGACTGGGAAGATGACGATGTCGTCACACTAATAGACATTGGCGAGACCCCCGCTGGCGAACATTCCGACCACCAGAAACTCTTCACAAGTAGCCCATTTTTAAACATGAACGCCAGCAGCTCGGCTATGAATACCCGCAGCCCATCTCCTCTGGAAAGCGACAGCCTCTCCGTCAGCTCCAATGAAGAGGTTTCGCCCATCGAAGACGATGTCCAGACTGGCCTCCAAGCCCCACCACCTACGCCGGCCTTGTTCCTCACCAAGGTAGCCAAACACCCAAGTGTCAAGGTATCCATGAGGCGCTCGACAGCTAGAATTAGCCGGCCGGTGTCAAAGAGACCTCCGAAGCAGCGGAACGCAAAGCTTGGAATCACGCTGATCACGGACATGACAAAGCTGAGGCGGCAAAATCACTTGGCCAATCAAGCAAAGTCACCGGCAAGGCGAAACGCAAAGTTTGCCGATGCAGCTGCTCTAAGAGCCTTGGAGGGATCTCCTAACCCGCAGTCTGTTGGAAATTGGAACTGGCTGAGGAGAGGGAACAACGGGGATCGTGAAGCTGCGTCCCCTTCTCCTCTTCGAGCCGACGAGGCCCAATCTCCCGAACAGCTCTCCCCAGAAGCTAGACCGATAGTCATTGGCATTACATTGCCTTCTGATGAGGTTGAAAGCCGAGGAATTGATCCGCTCACGGCGACGGTCAACAACATTGACACTCCGAACGGGGACATGAGAAATCCATATCCTTTTAATTTCCAGACAACCAACGACCGCGCAAATCCCCCCTCAATCCCTACCCAGCTCAAATCAATGTGGTCTCCAGATACCCCTGATACCGCTAGCTCGTTTAGCACAATCAGATATCCGTCAAGCGTGTACTCGCAGGCATCTATGGCGGCAATCATTGCGCCTGGGCTGAGAGATGAAGAAGTTCCCCCTGTTCCCGCCCTTCCAGCCGGCTACAAACAGACAACATCGGCGATTCCTCAGCGCCTTATGGGCACAGAACAGCGAAAGAACAAGGACGAGGAAGATGACTCCGGGACGCCTTGCACGCTTTTCGAAGAGGATGGAGTCACTCCCTTGAAATCGCCCGCAAGCAAACTATCTGCGCGCACTCCTGATAGCGTGCGTGGTTGGTGGGATCACCATTTGGTTACACCCTTTTTGGACATGAGAATGTCTTTTGCGAGCCGAAGAACGCAGATGGAATCACCTCTAGATCAGAGGGGTCATCAGCTCGCTAAAGGTACAGACAACAAAGGAGAACAGAACTCTGCGCTGACTCCAAAGAGCCCTTGGAGAACTATGATTTCAAAGCCCGACACGAAACAGATTTCTCCGTCTGTAGAAAAGGATGAACGTCAAAATCCTACAGCTGTCGACATCGAAGGCGGCCGTGCCATCCTGGGATTATCCATGCTGGAAAGGCAACGAGGCCTGTCTACATTCTCTCCTGACTCTGCCATCTCGAGGGACGTTGAAGGGAAGAAGTCAAAAGATACATTTCAAGACGTATCCAAGGTAGATGACGACAATATCATGATCACCATTGAAGCAGAGGACAACACAAAACAGTCTGACAAGTCCCGTGCTGTGAATGAGAGCTCAACACTCATATCTCAGTCTGACAAGCATCAGAACTCTAGCTCAAAATTTCATGAAATGATCTCCTCTGAGACATCCGAATCCAAACAAGTACACACGTACGAGTTTGTATCTACTGAGATCAGAGAGCGCCAAATAATGCCCGCCGATTTCCAACCAAAACACGAACAGAAACGTGATCTTACACCTCCGCCCAGACCTCTGCGTCAAGAAGTCCAGGCCCCAATCATTAAAGCACCAACACCTCGACAGACTCCACCACCGAGAGAGGTGGGAATGCGGGAAGGCTCTGAGCGACCGATCGTGGTCCACATACAGATCAACACTGGCGAGCAGCCGCAGAAGTATGTGGTAGATCGTGTTGGGTTGAACTCTACGCCCACTATCAAGATTCCTACGCCGCGACGGACTCCGTCGCCTCGAGGAGATGTCCTCAGGGTTGATGTAGCCGCTGAAGCTGCGCGGGGTGCTTTTGGGCATCATGAAGCGGGTACACGAGAGATGGTGCAAGGCTTGGGGATAACCCATTTGAGGGCTGATACTCCGCCCTCGCCTTCATCGAAGAAGCAGGCTGAAGCTGCTATCAAGTACCAAGCCGTCTTCCCACCTGGTCACCATCTGCATACCCAGGCTCCCCAGACAGAAGCATCTCGTAGTGTCACATCGGCACCGGTACCAGTTGCATCGGTGATAACAACTGTACCTGCTGCTTACACTGCCCACGCTTCCCATACTGCAGCACCTATCGCAGCTTCGACAACAGCTGAACCTACCGCCTCAGTAGCAGCAGAGAGAGTAGCACCTGTTACTTCACGGGCAGCTGGCCATGAGGCAGATGGAGCCACTGCGGCCTCTGTTGGCGCTGGCATATTGTCCTCAGAGGTTTTGCATCGACTTGAACAAATTGAAAGATCTAGAAAAGGAGTGAGCAGTATTACGCATGAAGTGTCGACCACAAATCGATCTGGTGGTGCTTCTCTATCCACACGTAACGCCGAGGATACTTCTGCCAACGTGTCTCGATCTGTAGGAGTTCAGCTGCTAGCACATGAACGAGAGACACAAGCTTCTACTACACATCCCTCATCGGAGCATCATAGCCGGTTCTCTGTATCGCCAACTTCATCAAAATCACCTGATGCGGAGCGAAAGGCTCGAGTGGGCTCAGGACACGTGCGGGCGGCGAGCAATTTTGTGACGTCGGTTTTGAATCGGCAGCGCTCTCCCGTTGATCATCGCCGCGGTGAATCTCGCGCTATCCAGCCAGTTGAGATAGTGCTAGAAGAACGGAGAGCTCCTGAAACGTTACCAGCGACTCCGCAGAGAGCTTATCTAACCATCAACGAGATTCCTTCTGGTAATAAGAACTGGATCAGGGTCGATTCCCCTTCTCTGGAGCATGGATTCACTGAGCCATTACCTGCGCACTCTGCTGAAACGTCACATGGCGAGCGAAGATTGGGCAAGGATGACAAAATTGAGCGGAAGAGACTGCGTCATGAGAAAGAAGAGAAAATTGTAAAACGAGCCGGTGGTCTCTGGAGGGGCCGAGGCTGTGTGCCTAAAAAGGGCTGCTTTGGCCGCCCTGGACCGGAGGGCCGCAAGAAGAGAAGAATCTGGTGTTGCATTATCGGATTCCTTCTGCTTCTCATCATAATTCTGGCAATTGTTCTGGGTGTTGTCCTTTCCAGGCACCATGGATCAGGCGGCCAGAGCTCGAACCCAGCCCCGGGACAGGCCCAATCCCCCTCATCTCCGTCGACTCCATCAAAACCTTCTCCGCTACCCTCATCCATATGGGTCAATCTTACGGATTATCCCGCCATGCCCACCGGCGTGTTGACCTTTGTCGGTCCGAACAACACCATTGCCAAGAACGATTGCACTCAAATATCTACCTCGTGGAGCTGCGCCCTACCCAAGGATTCCCAAGCGTCTGTGTCGCCATTTAAGCCTAACCAGCCAACTATTATCTTCCAGATCCAATGGGATAACAGTACCGACAAGGCGTGGAATATTCCCAACGGCACTCCACCTACTCCCATATCCAAGAGAGGCGAGAGCAACGGCAACTCTTCAATAGATGGATTCATTCCTGACCCGAGCCCGCCGAGTTTTGACGAGATGTTTTTCCTGGGCGAAACCACAGATGATATTAAATCGAGCCAAAAGGCTGGAGAGCCAACTCCGTTTTTCATTAGTATTCTCGAATCTCTGAATGATACAGTTAAGTCGCCATCTTTGAGCCGAAGGGACACCACTGTCCAGCCTTCTTTTAACCTTTCGGATTTCATTTTCCCACCAGACTTGAAAGCGGATGGCACTCCAGCGCCTGCTGTAATGCTCCCTACCCCAGTTCAACAGCCGGTTCGGCTTTTCGACAAAGGCCTACCAACCGAGCATTATGGGTTTTACACGTACTTTCAACGAACAATCTTTCTCAGTTCTCTCAGTGCAGTGCCCGCAGATAAAAACGGTGGTTCCAGCGAAACAGAGGCCAGCCATCTTGTTACCTGGGCTGAAACCCGTATGCTGGTGCAGATTTGGACACGAAAACTGAATAGCGCAGGCTCACTGCTGCCCTCAGATGGCCAAGGTATTGATGACTCGCCTCAGCTGATTCAACCAGGAACAATGCCCTATCCTGTGACAGTGACGCTGGACACTCACGGCGGCGATCCTGACCACAAAGTGGTGTGGCAGTGGCCCATGGATGATCACCAGAAGCTGAATCTAAGCGCTCCTGTAGCACTCGGCAACAATATAGATGCTGGGGGAACTTGGATCAACCGTCGTACGGGTGGTAATGCCACGTTTGGAGGATTCGATGGAGGCACCGGAGGGTGCAAGTGCCAATGGGCGAATTGGTCGTGAGAGGTGAAAGAAGTGGCAGATGAATGATACCATGAGAGGGGATTGAAGCATATAAAAGTACGAATCAACGTCTTTTTCAGTTAATTTTCTTTTGTTGTTGGCCATATGCTATTGAGCATGACATGTATCAAAATGGATTGGGTTGGATTGGGAATAGGACTCTGCATACTGTGCTGATATGCACATTGAATAGCGCTGTGGGCTTATGAAATGCCTTTTATTTATTCAATAAGACCTAAAATATATCAAGAGAAAAAAAAAATATTAAACCTTTTGTAATTTTGTTTTGGAGCTCGCTCTTCGGTGCATCGCTATAAATCATCGTATTGTCAGAGGCCAGCAGAGTGGAGCCCCGCCATGCCGGCGTAGCGGGACGAAAAAGTTGCTAATTCAAGACTTGACATCAACTCAATGACTTTTATACAACGAATAAAGAATTGACAAGCATCTTATAGTACTTTACAAGTACTGCTTTTTAATTTACTGAGAGGATATATGTAACACAAATATCCATAGGCATAAAACAGGACAGCTCCCAATGCTCTCATCACGATGTCCTCTCATCATCCGCCAGCATCTCATTCACCACAACCGCCTCATCTCTCTTCGCACTCTCACAACAACTGCTAGCAACAGATCATCATCATCCAGAACGAGGAATCGCTCCTTGACTACCCTCGCAATCGAAACGTCATGCGACGACACAGCCGTGGCAGTGCTGTCGAAATCAGCAAATGGCAAGACTTCGCTTCTCTTCAACGAGCGCATCTCGTCGGACAACCGCGCCTTTAAGGGGATCAACCCGATGATTACGGTGGAAGGGCATAACTCGACTTTGGCGTTGTTGGTGGAGAAGGCGTTGGGCAGTTTGCCTGATGATGATGCTTCTGGGGTGGAGAGCAGCAGCAACAACAAGAAAAAGATTCCCGACTTTGTCTGCGCCACTCGCGGCCCTGGAATCATGCCGAATCTCTCCGTGGGATTAAACGTCGCAAAGGGCCTCGCTCTGGCATGGCAAGTCCCCCTCGTCGGCGTCCATCACATGCAAGCACACGCCCTAACGCCACGTCTCGTCCACGCTCTAAAGAATGAAGACGACTCTGAAGGCATCACGACTTCAACTCCAAGCCCGTCCTTTCCCTTCCTCTCCCTCCTCGTCTCCGGCGGGCACACCCAGCTCATCCTCTCCTCCAGCCTCACCACCCACCAAATCCTCGCCACCACCGCCGACGTCGCCATCGGCAACCTCCTCGACCAGACGGCCCGCGTCATCCTCCCGCCTTCCATCCTGCAGTCTAGCCCGGACGTGAGTTACGGCCGTGTCATGGAGTCTTTTGCTTTTCCTCTCGGAGAAGATACGATTGCCGACTATGAAGCGTTTTTCAAGCCGGCGCTGTCGAGGAGAGAGGAGATTGAGGATGTGGCCTCGGGGTATGGGTGGTCGATTGCGCTGCCATTTCGCAATTCGAGGAAGCTTGCGTATTCGTTTTCGAGTATTTATACGCAGGTTCACGGCATAGTTGCCGCTATAGAAGCCAACAATAACGACTCATCCTCTTCCCCTGACGTGGACAAAATCTCGCTCGACCAGCGCCGCGCCCTCGCCCGCCACACCCTGCGCGCCTCCTTCCAACACCTCGTCAGCCGCCTCATCCTCGCCCTCCAAGACCACCCTTCCCTCCAGCAGTCTCCAGCCATAAACACGCTCGTCGTAGCCGGCGGCGTCGCCAGCAACCGCTTCCTGATGCATGTCCTGCGCACGACGCTCGCCGCGCGCGGGTTCCCAGACATGCAAATCGTCGCGCCGCCGCTGGAGCTGTGCACCGACAACGCCGCCATGATTGCCTGGGCGGGCATGGAGATGTTTGAGGCTGGATACACGTCCGAGCTGTCGGTGCGGCCGATTGCGCGGTGGCCCATGGATCCGGAGGTTGGGGGCGGGATGCTGGGCGTTGGAGGGTGGATAAGGGAGGGAGAGGAGAGGGTGGATTGAAGAGGGGATAAGTCTCGATATGTTGTATTTGTATGTTTGGTGAGCAGAGAAAAGGTTGGTTTGTTGTTGGTGATAGAATGATGATACCCTTGGTGTTGAGGCAGTGGACTGATATAAACTGCTTTTGTTTTGTACGATAGAGAATTAGCAATTAACACTAGCATCACAAGCGATAAAGACTCGTCACGTCAATGGAAACTCTCAAGTTTAAGCCCCAGAAATGAAGAAATCATTCCGTCTTTTCGCCTATTTCCCCTTTTATGCATTGTAACACAAGTAGCAAAGTGTTGCTCTCAATCGGTTTCTTGATTTCTTGATTTCTTCTTTATTGCTTCAAAACTAACACAAATTCACCCCCCTTCATCCCACTCTTCTAATCCAACGCGCTTGTCACGTTTGAAAACTCGCCCTTCTCCAGCTTCGTCTGCCAGAAAATCGGATTCGTGTCCATGAAGCCGTGCTTGACCCAGCCCGCCTCCTTGACATGGTACAAGTTGATGTAACCACCAGAGTAGGCATCTCGATGCGTCGCCGCCAGGATACTCCGCTTGCCCAGCTCCAGCGCCTCCTCGTCCGTCAAATCGTACTTGTACTCGGAATCCAGCACACCATAGGCAAACGTCTGACCACTGCCCACGCAAAACAGGTTGCCCGCCAGCCGCGTGCCGTCGCTGTCAACGTAGTAGAGCGCGGGGCCCTCCTCCTTGGTCACACCGGCGCACATGGTGCCCATGCTGAGGCCCATGCCCTTGTAGCTGTAGATGAGATTGGCCAGGATCTTGCTGGCGGCGGCGACGCTGATGCGGCGCTTGTGGCGGAGCTCGTGCAGGCGGCACTGCATGCCCAGCCAGGCGAGCCAGTACTGGCAGTCTGCGGCACCGCCGGCCATGGTGCCCAGCAGCACGCTGTTGATCTCAATCACCTTCTTGACCGTCTGTGAGGCAATCCAGTTGCCGGCCGTGGCTCGGGAATCCGTGGCCACGATGATGCCGCCCTGGAAGCGGAAGGCCAGTGTCGTCGTTCCGTGGGCAATCTTGATGGGGCACTCGGGGTTGGAGCGGTCGTCTGTGGCGGCGCGGAGCCAAGCTGAGGGCTAAAGCAAAGTTCAAAGTCAGCTGTTTGTTTGATTCACGATCATGCATAAGATGCATCTCCATCTCCATCCTATCCTGCCTCTGCTTCATACAGAATGAGATTGCAGGCAGCCATATGGAATATGCATGTAGCTACAACGCAGCTGATGGGAGCTGACGTACCTGCGCAACAGGTGGCATCGCAAAGTTGAGCGACAGGTGAGCCGTCGGGTTCATCAGCTCTTGGCCGTACTCGTCATCCTCAAGAGGCTCGTTCTGCGCATATGCCGGCCGGCTGTACTTGGCAACGAGAGAATCCATCGCTGCTGTGTGTGTGTCTGTTGATACTGGTGTTGAAAGATTCCCCGCCAAATTTCAAGTCAATGCTCCCCAGTTCTGCTGCGGAGAGACTATTTCGCAGGTCGAGGCACACTCAGATCCAGTGCAGCCTGCGGTTTATCGAGATGGCGGCCTGTGGAGTGTAATTGTGTGGCTTTTGTGGTTCTGGTTGAGGTTCAGAAAGGCCAAAAGACGCCCCTCGTTGCTTGCTTGCACCTACTAGAGCACCAGGTCAGGCAGCTTCCGTCTCGCGCGTCACTGACCTCTTTCGAGCAGTGCGAGCTTCTGATTGGCTGCAAGCAAGCGTGCTGACTAAGGTGACTGCGAGCTAGATCTTGGTGCCTCGTTGCCTGATGACTAACAACACCTCCTGCTATCGTCTTTATTCTATGATTAGGCAATTTCGCCGTCGGAAAGTAGTGAATTGGGAGAAAAAGAATTCATTGCATAATTATTTGAATCTGTCCTAAATGTAGCAAGCTGGCCGTCCCAGTTGGCTAGACTCTGCTTGTCCAGCGCCGCCTATAAATATATGTACAAGAGTCCTGTGAATTTCCTTCGCGTTCGAGATCCCCAGACTCCAAGCAGACTATCACAATACGTAGCTATACCAGTAAACAGAATAAAGACCAATACAAGTAAACAATTACAAGCGGGATAAGAGAGCAAAGACACGGCTATATCATCGCGTCAACGGAAAATCCGATGCAAATACCGATGCTCGCTCCCAGCTGAGCTTTAAAAGTAATAGAGAGAGGAATAAAACACGAATTTGTCATAAACGATGGTCGTCTTCTCAAAGACGTCTCCGCTCAAGGGTTTGGCGTCGTTTCACGACTCCGCGGCTCTCGCTTGCTCAAAAACTTATGTCGCGAAAACGATTTGGGGCTGTCGGGATATTTGTCCTCTGCAGGCTGGAACGAGCTCTTGACAGTCACGAAGCCACTGCCGACGGTGAGCTCCTTTGGCGTTGGCGAATTCGTTTCGTCTACAAAGTAGAAAAACTCGCCCAAGATATCGTCACTGCTGAACGTATGTTCGCCCTTGGCTTCAATCTTGAACTGTGCTTCTGGGGTGCAGTTGATTTTGAACGTCTCGTCAAAGTTCCACTGTCCTGAGGATGACTTGTGATGCTTCGTCTTACCAACAACCTTTTCCTTTGGAGCGATTTGTGTAATGCTGATATACAAGTCCGTCGAATGAGGGTATCCCGAAGCTCCCACGATAGTGATTGAACCCGTTCCGGTTGGTGCGCCGACACCGACGGCACTATGAACGGAAGAACTGCCAAAGCTCCTAGTCCTGTTATGACCTGAACCGCCCTCCGGCATCAAATGTGGAGGGAAATCCTTGGAACCGTCGACAGCGCTAGTCGTTGGCCTGGAGCTGTTGTTGCTGCCAGGGAAATCACTGCCATTCGTAATGATGCTGGGCACACCGGCCATACCGGGCAGCGTTGGCGCCTCCGCGAGCTCTGACAGCGAACCATTTGAGTTCTCTCGATCCTTCTTACCAAGGATGCCACGCTTCAGGAAAGAAGCGCCTCTGCCCACGCCATGGCCTACAGCGGTGGCTCCCTTGAATGGTGCGCCAGCTACTCCGGTGACAATGCGCGAACCTCCGCCAAAGGTGCCTTGGAACGTCGATGTTCCCTGTCTGGCTCGAGTGACATAATCAGGCCGGAAAACCATTCTAAGCTTGATGCTTCCTGACTTGCCATCAAGCGTATAGTGCTGCTCCATCGCCTTGAAGGGCTCCATGGTGTCAAGTCTAATGACAGTGGCGCCCAAGAAATCGGGTTTATCGGCAAAATCATAATCATAGACGTTGCAAATAAATTTGGCACCCGTCCTCGATGGCACAGGTACCTCAAAGAATTCATTCCAAACAGGCGACAGTGTCTTTTTCTGGACCTTTGTCTTGTATACTTCCACGCCGTTGAGTTCAAATTTGCAGTAAGGATCGCTCTTTCCGTTCCTGTCCGCAGAAGGCAAGTCATGACCGCTCAAGACATCTACGCGGAGGTTGCCCATGTTGTTGATACTCTCACTTGGATCGAGATCCATTTTGAGAGGTATATACTTGAGGCTGACTTTAACCCAGCTAGTTCTGCCGTCGTCACTCTTGAACTTTAATGTTGTGGGATTGTTCTATAGATGACATTAGAAAAAAAAAGAACTTGCTGGAGTAGGGCAGAACCAAGGCATTTTGTTGCGTTCAAGACTTACCAAACACTGCTTCAGTGTCTCCATCGTGTTACCGGCCAAGTACGCCAAAGTGTCGTCAACATCATCGCCCTTCTTTCGCGCCTTGAGTGTTAAGCGAGAAAAGTCGAGTTCTCGGATGACACAATCACCAATCTCGTCAAACTTATGCGCCTTTGATGGCACCGTTGAAGACGTGTATGATGGGTAGGCCATATCGTCTACGAAAATTTCTAAGTGGCTGTCCCTCTCGGGCATCTCTGATTCCATGAGCCTGAAGATGAGAATACCACTCTCGTACTTGAGAAGCTCCTCAGGGCTCAGATGGATCTTGGGCGGACCCTTCTTCTCTTCCGACATTGATGACCTAATAGATGATGGTGATATAGGCCGGCCATCTTCACCAAAGCTGGGGCTTAATTTGCCTGCATCCAAAGATTTCCTAGAAACGTCGACTGACTTTCTAGATACATCGAGAGATTTTCGGGACGGAGCCTTGGACGCGGAGCTTAGAGGCCTGTCAGAGGGAGTTTTGGGCTCTTCGCTTGCTGCCCTGGCCTCCTCGGCCTCCTCTTCCTCCTCCTCAGGGTCGGCGACATTGAGGCAAGGGAAAAAGGAAGCAGTATAAGTGAGCGTACCCTTGGGCATGCCCTTTCCGTGCATACGAAGGTCACCTTGGATAACGCGCTTTGTGTCGTTGATGAGATATTCGCCGATTTCGTCCTGTTGAACAAAATCGGCGGTAGTAATTTCGCAAAGTCCGAGGGAGCGATCTTTTCCAAGCTTTTCTTCGTCCATGACCTCGAGAGTGAGCGTTTCTCGCGCAGAATGAACAGGGACATAGAGAACTTCGTCCCATTCGGGATTCAGGTCATTCTTGAAAGTTACCGTTCGTCCTTTGTCAATACCAGAAAGAAGCACTCGGACATATGGATCGGATTTTCCAAAAGCCTCGTAATTGCGGAGATCATTCGCCTTCTTGAAATGGAGTCTCATAACACCAATCGGAGTCATGTAGCCGCCGGTGCCAGCAACGCCCGAAATAGCCACTGGCCTCCATTGGGCCATCATTTTCACTCGGCCAGTTTGGGCTCCCGAAAGCTCATACCACTCTTTGCCTTGTTCCATGCAATCCAATAAATCGTCGAGCTTGATCTGGTATTTACCGAGAGTCAAATCAGAGGAGAGGTCTCGTTCGTCCTTGATAGTGAGGCCGAGTTTAGCCTTCTTGCGATCTGTAATCAGAATTTCCTTGGATCCGTTATCCCAGATGGGGTTGTTGGTTCGCTTGAGTTTCTTTGTCTGATGGATAACTTTGCCATTGAGGAACATGACGGCGTAGGGATTCAAGAGGCCAACAAGACTCTTGGTACCATCAAGGTCTTTGGCCTGCTCGACAGTGAAGCGCAGAATACCTTGGTTAGAAACTGGCGGAGGTCCCTTTTTGCCGTCTTCGCCAACCGGGCCTTCGAGGACGGGGAAGAAGCGCAGGTCGCAAGAGACGACACCACGGCTCTTGCCGCCTCCAACAACATCGAGCCGCTCATTTTCGTACACATGAAGATCCTCAATTCTCTCCAAGGGGAAGGAAGCCACGCCCAGTTCTTTGGATTTGCGGAAGCCGTTCTTGTCCAAGACCTGGATGTTGAGAGTGTCGGTGAAGGATGTGACAATGATATAATGGGTTTCATTCCATCTGGGGTTGGGATTATCATCGACAGTCTTGGTTCGTGCAAGCTCTTGGCGGCCATTAAGAGTAAGAATTGCATAGGGATCAACAGTGCCCGCAAAGTTGTCAGTGTTCTTGAGATTGTATGCTCCGTGGAGAGTCACGACAAGCACGCCAACAGCCTGGTCAACTGGCGATCCAGCCAGCATCTTGGCGACCTCGATAGGGAAGACATGAGGAGCGTACATCATGGGCGCCAAATTGCCATGGATCTGTTCCAAGATGAACTTTTCCAGACCAGGGATGAAGTTGATGTCAAAACCAAAGCTTTCACCACCGAGGGGCTTGCAGACGTAGTCAATGGTTGGCTTCTCCAAGAAACACATTTCAATCTTCTCAATGTGGGGGAAGGGAATCTGCAGCTTCATGTTAACTCGCATTATGCCGGAAAAGGACATATCCTCTACGATGACGTCGAGGCCTTTGCTGATCATGGCTTTTCCGACTCGGATTTCCAGCACGACCTTGGGGTTGATTTTATTCTTAACCTGTCGCGCAGTCATGTCGGCAGTATCATTAGGCGTGAAGCTGAACTTCCAGTCCATTCGGACGATGTCGTCTCCTGCGTTGGGGTAGGTTTTCACATGTTCCATTCGAGGAGGCTTGGTGCCCAATGTAAACGTCTTGAGCTTCAAACTGTCAAGGAAGGCGGGCGTTGCGGAGCTTAGCACTTGATCGACGGAGTTGATAATGGTCTGGGCGAGGACAGGCTGGTAGATGGGCCAGAACTTGACCAAGAAGGAGTTTATCCATTCGAGAGACTCGTGGTCAGTCTCCAGCTTCTTGAGGGCAAGCTCTCGAGTGATGTCATCGCGAAAGTTTCGGCGCACTCGCCTCAGAGAAGTCCTGTAGTAGGTACCGCAAATCGCCATAACCATAATGACCCAACCGAGGCCGCCGCCGAAAACTGCCACCAGCCATGAAGCAATGCAGGCAAATATGATGACGCCAGTGTTGTGGTACCAATCTATTGCATCTGTGTAAGCCAACGGCACTGTTTCTGTTTGACTTGTGAAACCTACCTCCGTATAGATGATCCGGCAGTTGGCTATCCACCCATGTAGTGTGATCGAGCAGACTTTCACCGGCGAGTGTGCTGTCGGCAGGCCACCCAATACGAGGAGCCCAGCCAGTTCGCGAGAATTCTTCTTCCACGGGCTCCGCGCTTCCATTGGCCAGCTGCTTGCTTTGTTCGTCTTTGCCCACTTCGATGGCACCTGCTTTGGTCGGTTCCGGGAGCTCTTCATCTGGGCCAGTACCGTCATCGACGTCAGTTGCGATAGCCGTGGCTTTGTTCTGTCTAATATGGTGAAGTCCGGGAGGGATGGCCTGTAGCGAGAGATGGCATTAGCACAATTGCGCACATACACACGGGAACGAGAGATATGCCATACAGCAGCAACCTGAGCACGCTTTTCTTCTATAGAGGCATTGGGGTCAAAGTGAAAGCCAGGAACGCCGGCGCTCTTGGCCTGTTCAACCAGAACCCTTTCGGCATCCTCAGCCGATACCAGGCTCCGGGGATCTTGGGCAGCCTCGATGGCCCCCTGCTGCTTGAGTTCGCGCGCCTCAATGGCCGACATGGTGGCCAGCTATGGGCGCTGCTACGGCTATTATTCGAGTGCAGCAGCAACTGGGAGGTTCAATTGATCGGGCTGCTTTGCGGTAACGTCATTCAGAAGCCCGGCCGTGGATCGATGGAGGGGCAGGTGGTCAGACTGGCGTCCAAGTAAGACGTTCGATCACGAGCAATGAAAAGACGAAGGCAAGAGGGGAAAGAGGAAGAAGGGCTATCTATCGAAATTTTATTTCACAAACAGTATGATTGTGTGAATGGCCCCGTCGCCGAGCTAGTCAGAGCATCAAAGAAGAGAAAAAGAGAAAGGAAAAAGAACAAGGCTGCAGAGAAAAGAAATCGTGATGACGGAGGGAAAAGAGGACAAGTTGTTAGCGGCAGCGGCTAGCCTTGACCACTCCTTGATTTTGAGAGACAAAGCCACAGACTAATGCACGTGTGGCTCGGCACAATCTGGAAATGAAGCAGCAGAAGGAGCAAGGAGTGGTGCAGTGGAGCTGACCACGGGCGGTTGTTCGTGGCGCAGAGCGAAGATTGCCATTGCTCTTGTGGTGCGTCAGTGTTTCCGTGCGTGTGTAGACGTCAACTGTCTGAGCTCAGCGCGGCGGGGATTTGCTGCTTGTGCTATTCCAGATGCTGCCGCCCAGGGAGCTACAGTGGAGCCCTTGGCTGTCAATATCCACTGGAGCTTTGCTGGCCGGGCCCCTGTACTGCTGAAAGCGTGGCGGCCACGACGACGTAATTGCTAGTGTCGCCGCTCAATCAGATGGGCCCGGGGCCAGGCTCAACCCCAACCAGCGCGATTGGCGCCTTCCAGGCTGCCTTAGGGGCGCCGTAGACTGCAGTAGTGCCTGGCCCGGAGGGATGATCTAGAGCCTCGGGGGCCTGAGGATTCGCTGCTGCAGGTGTTTAGCGCCATCTGCACCGCTAGCAGTGGAAGTTCGGCATGCTTTGGGATGGAGGCCTCGAAATTGTACATGTATTCATGTTGACATTGATTCAAGATGTCTGGTGCCTAGGTATTCAGGTGTTGTGGGCGCTTATCAGCGTCAGACACCCTCGCTCCACCATTGGGTACGGCTGCGTGATGATACCTACGTGTGCTGAGATAGCCGAAGATTTGGCAGCTTCAAGCAGAATTTGGGTTCAATGTGGTCTGGTGAAGAAAGGAGATGGGCGGTATTACAGTAATACGAGCATTAATGCCCAGTAGATTGGCCGTCATCTCGGGCAGGCAGTGCAAATGTGGCCAAATATGCTTAAGATTTGGTGCCACAATTGCAACAGGCATTTCTCGCTTCTCTCCCATGGCCGTTTGCAGAGGGCCGAAATCGTCGCACAGCGGGGAAAGCGAAAAAGAAAGAAAAATAGGGAGAGAGCTTATTTCGGATACAGCATGAGAACGGAAAGGCTTGAGAAATTGATCAAAGCGGGTAATCTGCAGCAAAATAGCAGCAGGATATCTTGAGAGATAGGAGCCGGACCTCGGTTCAGACCCATGCTGAGACCCAAATTCTCGCCATGTCCTGGGTATTATCTGCAACCGCAAGGCTGTTTAGCTATGAGAAGAGCATGTAGTGCAGTTTGCGTGCATCAAACTGCTGTGGCATTGAATAACGGCAACTAATTTTTTCTATGTTTGCACAGTTTACGATATCCAAAACTGTTTACGCAATGTCACACCGTGCTTGTGGGACACTTAATCGCAGTGATTGCAAGCAAACAATACCAAATGTTTTAGCCCTAAACAATGACAAACAGTTACATGAAGATACAGAAACTTCCCCTCCCAACTGCATGCCGCCGTCTTCTTTAGACTCCCGCCTACCAGCACATGCCTTTCAGCCAGACAGGGGTTCGACTTGGTTCTTCCATGCATACGTATCCCGCTAAGAAGGAAAAAATCCCACCCTTAGCGGCCCATGCCCCGATCGCCCGGGCGCAGGCCGCAGATGATCATCATTCTCAGCTCATGATCTGCATGGGATGAAGTCATACCGAGCTGAGAAAGGAACCATCTTCTATAGAGCAAAGAAGGAGGAGAAAAAAGCAAACCAAAGCTCACTACGTTCTTCCCATCGTTGTTGTCCCATCCCGTAAGGAGTTTGAGACAGATATCTGAGCGAACACGAGCCATTATGGGTGCCTGTATCGTGCAATTACCTGGATCGTAGGGAGATACGTGCAATATAAAGTACCTGCATAAAGTATCCTGAGATGGAAGCGTTACTGTCGAAGTGAGTGTCCGCTTTCCCACTGTAAGACATCAATGTAAGACGCAAGAGGTCTGCATAATTGAGAGAGCAGCAGAATTTTGTTGTTTTATTTCGCTATTCAAGAAAGAAGCATAATTACTGACATTATAATAATAAAATGCTTTGCTACATCAAAATCCAGACTTCTTAGACCCCAACTGTATCGCTTCCTTAGCAGATGTCATGAGGCTGGACCTAAGGTCTGCGTCCTTGCCCGCAAGGACGATAAGTCTAAGTCATCCCCCTCAAGCAGAAACAGCTATGTAATCTTCAGAACTTTTATCCCAACTGGATTTTAAAAGAGCCTTTCCTATCCTCTCGGCTGCGTATTTAGTCTTGGCGAAGCTGTTTTCCGGCCATCCTACGACCCCATTCTCTTCGTGTTCAACCTCCTCGACCCTGTGGCATCTCTCAGCGCCGTCCATTCTACATCCCCCCAGCACCTCGGAGCCAGCCTTGTCATCCCCGAGGCCCTTACGCACGGCACTTTGGGAGCCGTTGATGGTGCCTATCGTAGGACGTAGTCGCAAGGAGGTGAAGCCGGGGTCCCATGTGTGAGCTGCAACGTAGGGCACATCAATCGGGATCAAAGAAGCTTGATTTCAATTATCTAACTATCTAAGGGAGTCGGGGCTATATAGCAGTTCTCTCATGGCTTGATGCTTCCTGCCTTCTGGGGACCTCAGGGCAGGCGTCCTCCAACAGTGCCCGTGCATGTTTATCGAAAGTTATTTTGGCATTAGAGTCGTGCCGTCCGGTGAGAATTCTTGTATGGCCGTTGCCTCGCTACTATCTTCGCTGTATATCTCGAATCCCTTCTCCTTAAGTTCTTTGCTGGATAATGGCGTCGAGCAAACTACTACAAATGAGTTCTTGCTAGCGCTAATGCTTACTATCTTGAAGCATCCGTTCTTAACGTAGTCCGCTGCCTTTATCAGCTCCTCCTCCACAGTACCATTGCCCGATTCACGCAGTGTACGGAAGTCAGACGCAGCGTGCATATTATGGTATATAATATCGACGTTTGGGGTAGACTGATATTTTGGTGGGTTTGGGTGTCTTGCTGTTAACTCCCATGTTGAACTTGAAGACATTATGCTGGCGAATACTTTGGGTTTGAGAGTTTGTATTAAAGGAGTACTTGCTTATAGTATTTATAAAACACTAAAAGAATGGACAGAATCATCTCTATATATAATCTTTTTATGTGGAAACCCAATAACAGCCACTCAGGTTTGCGCCATTTTCACATAGATCTTACCAACGTTTCCTTCAAGACTGCAGCTTTTGGCTTACTAAAGTTCCTTCTTATGCAGTTGGTTCCCGATTTACAAAAGTTCTTATTTATGCCGTTGGTTCTCCAATTACTGATTAGGACTTATACTTTATAATATGGAGTAGGAGATAAAGAAAACACATTATTTACCCCTCTTTATCGGGAAATCGACATCAGTTCCTACTGGTAGTGCTATCTTTAGGGATTGTTTATCCGGCGTCTCATCATTTATTCAACTAAGTTTTGAAACTCAAGAAGCTTATTGTCCAAGCTTTCTCTTCTCTAGTATTAGGAAGTGGCTAGAATGTTACAGGGTAAGATAATATCTTTGTCGACCTCCAGCTTCTCCTGCGGCTTGCCCCTCCTACATGCCTGGCGTCCGCTCGAAAGGACAGAATCCTTCCAGACTAGCTCCTGTGCCGTCGAGAGTCAATATGTCTTCCTTGTTTGTTTCTGCTTCTTAGTTGGAACTTCTTGTTAGTCTTTGGGAAGGCAAAGACCCTCAGGTCTATATTAGCGAAAGTTTATCGGTGAATATGCAGATCTCATTCGGACTCTAAATACGAACTGAAGGCTAGTTACCATTCTTTACTCCAAGCACCAATAGCCCGATCAAGGCAAATGAGCCACTAAACATAATCGGTAATGCCATCCAAATCCCTCCCAAACGCAGACCAAACTTAAATGCCTGGGCCACAAGAGGCGCCGACATCAAATTGCCAATCGTCTCGAGTATATTAAGGCCACTAAATAGTACTACTGAGTTCTCACCGACGGCTACCACGAGCAGATTCTTGAGGACCTGGTTGTACACTGTGCCTAGATTAAATAATACCACACCTTGTAAAGAAATTAGATGCTTGAATTTGAATGCGATGATATAGGGCGGGGGTTGAGAAACTTACCAACAAGCATGCCGACGCTGTTAGGTGTCAAAGTTATAATAACAGCTCCAAAGACGAACATGGCGCCGCAAGCCCGCGCCACAGACAAGTCTCGCGCCGTTGTACTCATGGTGAACTTGATGGACATGGTGTGAGACGCAACGGGCAAAAGAATCATGCAAGAGATGATGCCTACAATAATCTGCAAGGCAGTAACATACGATAGCTATAAGAAATATCAAAATGCTTAGCCATGCTATGACTAGGAGAGATCTATTAGAAAAGGCTATACGTACCTCAGCCCAACTCCACCCAAACCTCCTCCGCATGAGCTGTTCACTCACACCAGAGCACTGCCAGGCCAACGTCATGAATACCAAGCAGACAATGATTCGGAAGGTAAAAGAGCTGCTTTTTTGCATGAGAAAGGAAGCACCTGTTTTAGCTTCTTGAAAGCTTCTCAATATCTTGTCCTTCAGCTGTCTGCTGCCAGCCGCGGTAGTTGGCTGCTCCGATGAAGAGTGTGCATTGGCGTCGTCTGCCACAGAGTCATCTACATGCTTGACCTTGTTCTTTGGTTCTATGATTAAAAAAGAGAGAAGACAAGTGGCAACCAGAAAACCTAGACTGAGCCACAATGGAAGCCATGGGCCGTACAGTTCTATTAACCTCGAAGCGACTATGGTGGCGATGAGGCGAGGACCGAGCGAGAGGGCGATGATGAAAGAGAAAACAGAAGGTCTAGACAGCATCGATTGGTCAGGTTATCCGCTGGATGAATGTAAATATGATGCATTGAAGTGGACGAACCGCGATGCGTCAGTAGTAAGGCCGGTGATGTTGGCCAAGACAATAGCATTGGTGGCCGGAAGGCCTCCACCGATGAAGTAGAGAAGCTGCGTGGCCCATAGTGCGTGAATAGAGAACTTTTCCGGCCAAAAACCTTGATACCTTTATCAGAGACTGGTTGATGAATTGCAGCTCGTGGAAGTGGATGGCCTTACAGATGACTCTCACACACACACCGGCCAGGGCTGTGCCGAAAGTGCTCAGCACGAGAAACGGTTTCTGCCCGTAACGGTCGGCAAGCATTCCATATGGCAGCACAGTGAGCAGTCCTTCGGCGGTGGTCAACAAGGTGGTGATTTAGACAGAGCCTTGAAACATAGAATTGTGGGAGAGGGCCGATAATTAACAAACCTGGCAGAATCATGGCAGCACGATACCATCCCATCAGGATGGCCAGGGAGCTTTGCACATCGTCATTCGCGGCGCAGTCTGCTGCCCCACGGCAAAGAGCCTCTTCCACAACTTGGACCAAAGAATTGGCGGGCAAAGAGTTGCCCAGCTCCATTGCCAGAAAAAGACAGACATAAAGAATAAGAGACGCGACGGGGATATGGTGCGTAAACAGTGACTGAAACCCACGCCTGGAGCGGTCCCCTAGCAATGGAGTGGCTTCGGTAGCCTCGATATCTTCTAGAGGTCGATCACTGTTGGGATTCTCCATGTCAGGCATATCGTACAGTAAAGTTGAGAGTGTATTGGATCCTAGAAAGTCAACCACACTTGAACATCTGTGCAGATAGGAGCGAGCAAAAATCGCGCCCGCGCAATGGTCGCTACCAACAAGAGTTGGCTGCAGGGAACTTTTGCACAGGAGTCTATAGTAACATTGAATACATGTAATCAGCCAACGTCAAGAATCTATTTTTACCTACAAGCGTTATTGTTTTATGAATTTATAAGCTAACCAGCATTCAAGATACGAAATCTTGAGATAAATACATCTCGTTCAGGCCCTCGCCTGATCAGCTCGATTTGCCTGACCCCAGAACTTGGCCCCTGCCTATTAGTAGTAGCTCGAGAGTGACTCCGAAGCATCAACACCCCGCCGTCACTGCTGGAAAATAAAAATGGCGATTAAGATTTTCAGGCTGTTGCACAATGGGCAACTCGATTTTTCCCTAGGATTCGAGAATGTCATATTTGCAACTGTGCCCGCAAGCTGTGCGCTATTTGCAGTGATCCTCGATAGCGTTTGTGCCATGCCATGGCGGCGCGGTCGTGGCCAACGTCCACGTCTGAGAGCAGCAATTCAATACAGAGTATCACAATCGTTGCTTTGGTGACTTCTGACTGCTCAAAGTCTGATCAGTGGTTTTTCTAGACCATTCTGGCGACACTTACCGTCCTACATGCGATTTCTCTAGTTTTATATTATCGGCATTTGGATACCTCCGCCCTGTTCTCGGCCACCGGCGCTGCAGCCTATGTAATTCGGTTCATTGCTTCCTTTTTCTTCTTTCTCAGCTTCACTCCCCCGCTTCCCGGTTCTGAACTTCGAACGGACATCTATCTGCTGGTAACATGCGTTGCTGATGGCTTTCGCCTTCACACGCTCTGGGCCATTGCCCAGCAGCCGAGCGAACCTATTGGGACCGCCTTTCCTTCGCTACAGACAGCTGTAGCTGTTGTGAGTGGCGTTGCCTTGATTCTTTCTGAAGTTTTCTCGAACTTCAAGGTGCACGCCTCTAGAAAGAAAGCCGGCCCAGTGCATGTGGATGAGCCGGGAAGTGGCATCTTTGGCATGCTCTTCTTCAGCTGGCTCTGGCCGTTGCTCCGGTACGGTCACAAAAACACCATTGCCATCAGCGACTTGGAGTCCGCTGTCGCTCGCTCCACGGCGAAATTTACGCTCGGCAGCGATTGGATGTCTACTATGGAGGATGAGAGCAAGTTCCTATCCGGACTTGCCCTTCCTTTTCTCAGCGCGGTTATTATCCAGATTCTCAGTGCTGGAGCTACTCTAGCACAGCCGTTCATCGTGCAAGGGATTGTATCTTATTTGCAAAATGAACAGAACAAATCAATTGGTATCTGGCTCGTCATTGCCATGGTCTTCGAGTACGTTGAAAACTAGGACTCCATGTCCAAGTCTGCCCATCTAACACTATCCGTCTGCTAGCCAGCTTGCCATCAGCATTCTAGAAGCCCATGGAAGCCATGCATTTAACCAACTCTCTTTCAAGACGAGGTCCTTTCTCATACACAGAATTGCACTTCGAAGTCTTGGTAGCTCACCTCCCGCTGGCGGGTGGAAGGCGGCCGGCGACAGGGTCGTTGGTCACGTCTCACAAGACACGGCGGCGATTGCTGGCGCAGTGCAATTGTTGGGTATGATCATTCCCAACATTCTCGTCATTGGGATTGGCTCGTATATGCTCTTTCGACTCATTGATCTTGCATTTCTTGGCCCGCTACTAGTTGCAATTGCCTGTACGTTGCTTCCTACGCTACTGGCAGGGCCGCTCTCCCGGAGTGAACGTCGTCTGTTACAAGCTACTGAACGTCGCATTGCAAGTGTAAAGCATCTTATCTCAGAAGTAAGGAGTCTTCGTTTCAGCAACATGCAGCATACTATAGAAAGTCAAGCCACAGATAACAGAAGGCAAGAGATTGAGGCGGCAGCTACGTTTCGCCGCATCCTTACTGTGGTTATTGTTGCAGGTACGTTTATATGTCTCATTTCATACACTATATGCTTTGCCATTGACTGTTTCATCCAGCCGTCTTTCTCTCGAGCCTTGCTACGTTGGCCGCCTTTGGTGGCTTCTCCCTGTTGCCGCGACATGGCTTAGACTATGGTGTCCTCTTCACATCCTTGTCTACTATGCAGATTATGCTCACTCCTCTTCTCTCAATCATCCAAATGTTACCAGAATTCGTTAGCTCTCTTGTCAGTTGGAAGCGGCTTGTATCCTATGTCAAAATAAACGAGGAAGATCCGCCATCCCACAAGTCTCCTCAGAGTCTCACTTTCATCTCTGGAAAGCCAAGATCGCCACAGGATACTTCAATTGAGATGGCGAATCTCACTGCCAAGACCGGAGATACCCTGCTGGTAATGGAAGATGTGACTGCTGAGTGGGCATCTGGCTCAGTATTCATTGAGAATGGTAGTCTATCACTGGGGATGGGATGTACGGCAATCGTGACTGGTGCCGCAGGCTCTGGAAAGTCCAGCATTTTGAAGGCCATCTTGGGGGAAAATACTGTGGTTAAAGGCCGTCTTACAGTCGGCGCACATAAATTGTCGCTATGTGATCAAACGCTCTGGTTTGTTCCCGAGATGTCGATCAAGGAGAACATCGTTTTCGGAAAGCCCATTGACCAATGTCTCTATAACAAAGTTATCGCTTGCTGTTGTTTGGATCGAGATCTAAGGGCGCTTGATGACGGAGACGGCACGAGGCTCACCATCACCGGCTCACCACTCAGTGGTGGGCAGCAGCGCCGCGTGTCATTGGCACGAACTCTGTACGATTCAGGAGATCTGTTTTTATTCGATGATATATTTACTGGACTGGATGCGAAGACAAGGGCCAAGGTTGCTACGAATGTTTTTGGCACCAATGGATTTATTCAAGAAGCAGGCGCTGCCGCCATTCTCGTTTGTACTGAAGGTATGTTGCAAACATCATTGGTTGGTTTCGGTTTCTCTTTACTGACGACTATTATCAGCACCCGGTATCATGTCATCATTTGCTTGTACCGAATTCTATACGATACAAAACAGCCGCCTCAACGTTGTGGAAAAAAGCGCATTTGTGGAAAATGAGATCCAACATGCAAGGCACCAAAGCTCCAAGTCGGCTAAAACAACTACAAACACGGAGGTCCCTTCGTCCGACAATTTAGAGAGACAGCAGTCTCCTCTGGCTGAAGAAGAAGCTGTCCCAGATCCTTTTTCATTGGGCGGAAAGGCAAGGACTTGGGAAGCCCACCGCATATACTTCAAGTCTTTGGGCTCTCCGATTATTGTGGCCATAGCCGGCGTATTTCTATTTGCTTGGGCTGGCATTGATAGGGCTGGGTGTGAGTACTGAAGCGAATTATGTGGATTTTTAACTGTCATTGAGCAAAAAACTGACGTGGCTAGCTTTCTGGCTGACGCATTGGGCAAGCCAGTATTCGAACCTGAACCATGATATCGAGAATGGTTACTACATCGGAATATATGTTGCATTTTCGGTGGCAGGCGTCTTAGCCATGTTTATTTCGGTTTGGTATGCGTCCAGCAACTTTGGTCCGCTGATTGACATATCTAACTAAAGATACCAGGATCACTTTTATGCATATTGTCCCTGAAAGTAGCATCCGCCTCCACCGAGACATGCTTTCGGTTCTAGTCAAGTATTACACTTTACTTAAATAATCCGCTGTCGATTTTCTAACCCCTTATGCTTACAGAAGCCCCGTTTACACTATTGAACATCACAAATCCGAAACTCTCAATAGGTATATTCTATTAGCTCTCGGCTGGCACTTCTGCATTATACTAACAAGATGGAGGTTCACGAATGATATCGAATCCGTTGATCTACATCTTCCCCAGTCGCTGCAGAATCTCATAACCGGTATATAATAATGGCGCGCTCAATTGATAGATGCTCTTCTGATATAAATCTAGCGATCGCATCCTGCATCGGCTCTTTAGTCGTCATCGGCGTCGGCTCACCTCTTACAATGATTAGTCTCCCTATCCTTCTCCCTATAATCTTTATTCTTCAAAATTTTTATTTAAAGACTTCATTTCAGCTTCGCTCGCTCCAGGTTGAGGCACAGGCGCCCATGCTCCAAATGGTGAGCGCTGTCCTGGAAGGTCGCGTCACCATTCGCGCTTTCAATCAAAACCAATATATGGCTCGTCTCATGTCATATTGCATAAATCGAGGCTTAATGATGGGTTATTTGTTCAAGTCGGTGCAGATATGGGTTACGCTGATGCTGAGCTTCATGAATGGATGCTTGGCCATCGCACTCGCAAGTCTGCTGATCGGTCTTGCAGGATCGCATAGCGTTACTTGGGGAGGCCTCGCGCTGCTCAATATCATTCGGCTAGGACAGGAGGCTATGCTGCTGCTTATATGGTGGACAAGGTTTGAGTCGACTATGGCTTGCATGGATCGCATCTGCGATTACACCCAGCGTACGCCGCAAGAACATGTTCAAATTCCTGAAGCGCGTATTGACTGTACTTGGCCCGAGCATGGCAGAGTACAGCTCAAAGATTTATCACTTGCTCATCGGTATATTTTTTCTTTTCTTTTCTTTCCTTTCCTTTCCTTTCCTTTCCTCTCCTTTCCTTTCCTTTCCTTTCCTTTCCCCTTTCCCCTTCCTTTTTCTCTTTTATTGTTTGAATTATGGTTTGAACTGAAGAGCAATTATAGGTCACGCTGCGTTATCAAAGACTTGAGCATCGATATTCCAGCTGGAACCAAAGTGGCGATCCTGGGCAGAACTGGCAGGTAAGACGCATTCAGGATTACGAGTGCAAAGACATTGATAAACACTAATTGGTATTTTCAGCGGCAAAACTTCTTTACTGCAGTCTTTCTTTGGACTAATACGGCGAACGAGCGGCACCCTCGAAGTAGACGGCATCGACATCTGTTCCGTAAAAAGTGATGCGGTGCAATCACGTCTAGTCGGGCACTCGCAGAGATTTGTAGCGGACTCCAGTGCGACTATCAGGAAAAATCTTGATGTTGAAGCCAGAATTACCGATTCTGACATCCAGCACTTGCTGTCTTCCCTCACCACTCCGCAGATGACTGCAGACATCATGTCCAGAATGAATTCAACATGGAACGAGTGTAATTTCTCAGACGGCTGGCAGCGCATTATAGGCCTCGCTCGAACCTTGCTACGCGACTCGACTGTGTATGTGATGGATGAGCCCACAAGCGGGTATGTATCGAGATTTGGTCTGATTTAATACGATCTCGCCGGTGTACTGACTTTATAGAATGGATGAACAAAGCCACGTCTCTGCCATGAGGGCTATATTTAACATCTTGTCTGACAAAACTGTTATAACTACGACTCATACACTAGTCGGTATCACTATGTTTGACCAAGTTATTGTCATCGACGACGGATGTCTTGTCGAGCAAGGTTCGCCAGCACTCTTGCTAACTGACGAAAGCAGCACATTGAGTCAGCTCCTTCGCGCAGAGTAGATGCCTTTGTTTATTTTCTTCTCTTTCTTCTCTCCTTTCTCTTTAACCTCTTTCGTCTTTGTTATATTGTCATTTGTTTCTACCTCATTCAATATGTGGAAGAGTAACTTTGTAGTGGAGGGTTGAAAGGGCCTTTTGTGATTTATAGCATCTGGTTTAAAATCTAGTAGGCCCCAGGTAAAACTATGTCGCCACTTCTATTATATAGGTAGTTAGTTAGCTGATAAGATAATAGTGACAGTACAGGTATAACCACCAAGAGTAAAGCCTGGTGTGACTGCAAGGGTCATTTGGCTTCTTACAATATTTATTAGTCGTGGCACAGCGTGTTCTTACGGAGCAGGATTCGGACAGTCACAGTTGCATCAGTCTCAAGTCTGTTTTCCTGATGGTTCTACGTCTACATGTCCAGGCACATCGAAAGAAAGGGCATATAATTGCTGCACGGCACGTTGTATTTGTAGATGACGAGACAAGTCTGTTTACCAATTCCAGTCGCTACCATATATGTTTTTCATCCGCTTAAAAAGAAAAAATCCATAACAGCTAGATCAAGAGGCTCTGTGCTCAAATTGCCAACAACGCCGCCAGAGAGGAGGGAGTAGCCTCAAAATTGAAAGCAAGACTGCCAGAATACAAAATTGATATCATCAGAAAACGAGGGGAGACAGGCATGTGCTCCGACAAACAGGCCTACAAAAACAGACTAAAGTCTTTCCCAAAAAACTCCAATATGCAAGCGAATGGATATACGAAAACAGTCAAACGCACCGCCGGGGCCGATCGTCGGCCGTCTTTTCGTCTAGTACTAGTACCCGAACCCGTCATGCTGATGCACCGGGCATCTTCCTGGGTGATTGACAAACCAGGCTGAAATACAAGATCGGTGGAATCTACAAAGACACTCGAGTCGCGCCATCGGGATGCCAACCGTGAATTCCTCTAAACAAATAGTGCACTCAGCATCATCGACGCAATCTTTCTCCGTTGCGGGATACGTGTACATGCCGGTGCGCCGCGGGGGAGGAGGTGGCGTGGCGCTGTCTGGTGCTGCGCGAGGGCTGCCGTAAGTGCTATGAGACTGGATACATGTAGTGATATGTGACTCTCGTAAGGCCTCAAAGTTGGGCAGCTCTCTAGATGGCAGCTCCAGATGACAGATGGGACATTCATCCTCTTCTGCAATTTGGGGAGGGAGAGGCAGCGCCCTCTGCCGAGATGACGATCCCGGCTCTCCAGTCAAACGTCGTCGATGAATATGATGCTGGTTCTGCATATTAAAGGGCGATGGGCCAGCAGCCAACAGGCGATTCAAGGATGATACCTCATAGTTGGCACTGCTGCGCCTGCGTGAGGATGACGAGGACGAGGCACCCCCTGCTCTCTGTCCGGTTGGGTCCTAAGTAAAGAGCCAAAGATTAGATAAGTGTCCCCATGCAATAATATTGTTACATATGTTGATTGATATGCCTACCATGGTGATGCTCCTCGTTCTGGAGGTGTAGAATTGGTGGGGGTCATTACTCTGACCAGCTGCAAACACTCCCCCGTATCGATTGTTCACAGAAGGCGATGGTGGATATCCGCTGCCCGTGCTATTCCGAGACCTGCGTCGTGCCGAACGTGGTGACAAACCGGGAGAGCCGGGGCTTTGCGGAGGCGCTGTATTTGGATCAGGAACGCATGGGTTGCAGAGACGCACTCGCTCGCCCCCGGATAGTCCATTCATGTCAACATAACCACCCCCTGAACTGTCGAAAAAGAGTGCTGGAGGAAGTGGCACCTCGGAACCAGGTGCCCGGACGATGAACTGATGTGGGATGATGATCCTATGAGGAGAGCAAGAGTTGCAAACAACTCTCCCGCATTTTCTGTTTCAACCATTGTCAGTTCATCCATACTTGTTCAGTGGCTCTTTGTCTGGTTCGTAAACGAACAAACATACCTGCAGTGGTGTTTGCGCACAAAGATGCTGAACTGAGTACGACATATCGGACAGTAAGTCACTTCGCCATCGGGTTGCCACCTAGGAAGAACAACCGACGACTGGCGTTCGCGCTCACGTTCAGACGACCGTGTCAAAGAGTGATGGTGGAGAGCATTCTCGTTCGATATTCTATCCGTATCGACAGCATACATGGCTGAAAGCTGGTCTCGTGCGGACATCCTGGGCGAGGTGTTCCCTGACATATCCGCAGCTGGCGCGCTGGTAGACATTGCTCCACTGGGTTGTTCAAAAAGCTCGCTCCAGCTTTCACTGCTGGCCGAGCCGGCTGGCCGCAAGTCGATACTTCTGGAGGAAATGCGAGTTCTGATCGGCAACGATGATGTTCTAGCGGGTAGAGCCGCGGAATCCGCTGTTGACGTCCTCGCTGTGTAGCTCTCTCTTCTCTCAGCCGCCAGCCCAGATGTTATCTCCGACGAGGACGCCAAAGGATCCGTAGTAAGGCTATATTCACCCCGCTGCTGTTCGGCTGCCGTATTTTCTTGTTCTATTTCTGGGATTTCATCGATCGAACTTCGGGGAGAAACGTGATCGTCTCGAATCTCGGTCGCTTCGGCAGCGCTCTCTCTTGGCTCGTCGGTGCCGTCTATAGAGAGCCGCCTCTCCACCAGGTGAGACGGGCAGTCAAAGTACCGATAGCACTCCTGATCGTGATATTCGGGCGTTCGCCAGCGACAAGTAAAAACTTGGCTGCTTCGTCCCTCATCGCTTGAGTCAGGTGTCGCATCCGCAGTGACACTCGCCTCCCTTGCATCATGGGGGGCGAGAGCGCTCGGTCCACCTTGCTGGCTGGCCATGCTGCGACAGTTTAGACAAAGACAGCGGTTTAAAACAGAGACAGATGACGAGACAGAACGGTCGGTGACGCCGAAAGGAAACTGAGTTGGTCCTGATGGCCTCTGCTCCGGTGGAACGAGGGATAAACGGTAGCGAAATAGAGTGCGGGCGGAAGCTTATTATGTGTTGATGATAATAGACCTCAAGCCCCCCCCAAGCGCGAGACACTTTGAGCGATGATGCACCACAGTACCACGCCTCCTGAGAGGGTTCAAGTCATGTTCGAGTGATAGGGCCGCTGTAAAGGAGACGCCGCGTCAGGGCAGTAGAGCGATCAAACAGAGCAGAAATGCATGGAATCACCACCTCGTCGAAGCCCCCTTGAATGTAAAGTACATGTAGGTTGAGACACACGCGATCACTTATCGCTCAGGCGGGTGAAGCTTATCGAGAGGGTGGCGCCAGCGCTTAGTCACCCGACCCAGTGACTCTCTACGGCAAATCTGGTTGGAGGATGCTAAAGGCTGGGAGGTCAAAAGCGTTCCATCGTCTTGTTTCGTGGTCACTGCATGGTTCTCTATAAGTGGAATATTTGCGGTAGTATGATGAGTATAATACCAATACAACTGCCGAGCCGTACTATACAGCTTAGCATCTACGCTTTTCTGTTCTAAAAATACCTAATATGATTACGGCTCATCCATTTGTACGAAAACGTCCATGTACTCCGGAGGAACTATAGTTTGGCTGCTAGCTTTGCAAATGGGGTATCTCGCTTAGACGGCCAGGACGCCTCCTTAATCAGAAATGCGCTGCAAGCAACCTTGACAGTAATGACAACAATGATGATAATGTGAACTGATATCTACTCTCCCACTTCACGGTCGTTATCCCAGTGTATAAATGAAATGACCCTCCATTGCCACGAGTGATGCCGAATTCGCTTTCCCCAGATATACAAGGGGATCCACATAAGGAGGACTCCCCCCGCAATTCCCGCCATGGCTCCAAATGCGTCCTGGTAGCCAGAGAAGTTGACCCAGGCATTTGTTTCAAAGGAGAGAATGAAGCCGAACAGAGCTGGTTCCTGTTAGTCACGAGCAAATCTTTGAACGACAAATATGCAAGTAGTAAGTAAAACGTACCCTTGAACCCGGTGACTGCCAACGTTATCTCACCTGCCACTGGACGGTAAGAATCAATAACATAAACTATGCAAATTGTATTGGACTGCGTGATGGAAAAGTTGACTGCATTTAACGGATTAGAGCCAAACTCATTTCGCAATTGTTTGAAAGGTGGGATTCTCTTACGGAGGCCCAGTCCTATGGTTGGACATATCCAGTGAAGCTTATACTGGATACCAACACCATAGAGAATTAGAGCAAGGGGCGTGGTAATTGCGGATATCATCACTGCTGGTAGCCGCATCTCTGGTTCTCGAATGCCATTGTTTTGCTTCGTCAAGATGTCAGCAACCTTGTCTCCAAGGTGGCCACCTGCTGGTAGTCCGAGGAGAGAGCCGATGGCGGCGGCGATGTAGCAGAGCCCAACCTGGTACGAAGCAAAGCCGTACGTCTCGTTGAAAGCCGCAGCCGAGTTGGATGTAACTGCGACTAAAAATCCAATAGTCACTGCTAGAGAGAGAGCAGCCCATAATACTGGCGGGAGGATAATCAAGCCAAAGGGACGAATCATCATTTTGAATATGTTTTCGCTCGTACCGGCAGCCTTGAATACCAAAAGCGACTCAATGTAGCTCAGTTTCTTTATGGAGCTCTGTGTCTCTTCGCGTACAATTGATGCCTGTTTCTCATCTGACGCGTCTGAAGAGGGCGACTCATCATGGTCTGTCCGTAAATAGCTGGTCTCAGGTACGGTGAAGATGAGGAGAAGGAGGACAAAGCCAACCAAAGCGGCGCCGACTTGATAGATGGTTCGCCAGGTATGGTCTATTGTGATCAGACCGGATACTATCAGACCTGCAGCTGCGCCAACAGATAGAAAGCAAGTATACGCAGACATGACCCTGCCTCTTTCGTGGAGAAAGAAAATGTCCGCGATGGAGATGGGCGCAAGAGTCTCTGCCGCGCCGGAACCGAATCCCATGAGAATTCTCCCCACCAGGAACCTGGCATAAGATTTCTCGAAGATGAGCCATATAGCCATGGCAAAGTAGATTGCGTAGCTCAAGACGTATACTGGCCGGCGGCCCCATTTGTTGGCAGCAGGGACCCAGACAATGTTGCCCATGCCTTGAAGCAGAGACGTGGTAGTGAAAAAGTACGCAACCTGTGTAATGGCTGCAGTAAATAATGTGCCGTCAGCCAAAGCATTTGGATAGAAATCCATGGTCGTGGGCACCATCGCGATAGCTGGCCCAGCTGCCAGAAAGTTGCACACTGCCATGGTCAGGCAGAGAACGCCAGCGACATAGTACTTTCGCCATTTTGACCTAGAGTGTACATATGCATGAGTTAGAAAACCACCAAATAATGCTGTTTATTGCAATGATTAAATGCGGTGGGCAGTTACACACCAGTTGAGCGGATCATTGGGGTCGGAGGATGGCGTGGGGACCAGAATCACGGCATTCGTTTCTTGGTCAATCAGTCGCAGATTGCCGAGGGTTCGTTTGCGGCTCTTCTCCTTGATATGCTCTTCGGCCTGCGGATCAAGTGCCGGGGCAATGACATCGTCCTGGAAGGTCATGATGGAGCGTGCAAAGAGTGGCGCGGGATGGGGCCGAGGAGATTGAAAGAGAACTTCAACTCGCGCTCACGAATTTGGCATCATTAAGGAACTGTCTAGATTTTTCTATTCTTTTGAGGCAAAATGCTGTCTCAGACGATTGGTACCATGAGCATTTTGTGCGGCGGCCGCAGAATTAGCCCGAACAGGCACAAAGACAGGATACGCTCTGCAACCTCAGGGGGCTGCGGACCGCCAGATTGCATGTAAGAATGCAATATCCAAGAAAGCACATGCAGGGAGGGCACGGGTCCACAGGAGGCGATGGCAGATGCGCGGCGCTTGGAGGACGAACTGAGGGTTGAGCTGAGACACGCGGCTCACGGCTGCCCTATGGCAGTTGAGGCAGATCTGACCTGCGAACCGCCGCCAATTTGGTTACCGAGATAGTAAAAAGAAAAGAAAAAGCTGCAAGTATTCAGCCTTTCAGCAGAAATCCGAAACATGTGGTGCTGGGTTTAAGGGTCTAGCGAGGCTTGCGGCAGCAGGCCTAGCAATCGATAGCGCTGCCGCGAGATGGGCGACAGCAAAATCGAGAATAGGGTGCCCAGTTTAGGTACCGGCACCAGCATAGGAT
This sequence comes from Trichoderma koningiopsis, assembly GCA_022985005.1. Lineage (NCBI taxonomy): Eukaryota > Fungi > Ascomycota > Sordariomycetes > Hypocreales > Hypocreaceae > Trichoderma > Trichoderma koningiopsis. Next base: position 5,648,273 of record JAJPEM010000002.1, read on the forward strand.
TGCCCCGGTATTGGTGTAGAGCACTAGGCCTACCTGTAATGGGATAGATAGGGGTCCCTAGCCTGTGGGTAGGCTCTAAGGGAACCACGATGGATCAGATGCCGGGCGACAACGTGCGCGTTCGCTAATGGGTAGAGATTAGGTGCTGCGGCATCGCCAACGACCCAGTTTCAGAATCCCTGTGCTTGTTGCGACTGCGCAACCAACAAGACGGATTCTTCCGTCTTTGAGATGCCAAGTGCTGCTGTATTTGATGTTAGCACTGCAAGGAAGTAATAAAGGCGCTACCGCAATGAGTATCGGGCAATATCGATATTCGTATATATCAAATATATCATTACATGCCAATATGACACCGAGTACTCCGTACGCCGCGTGTGAACGGCGCTGATTAGTACTAGGCGGTGCCCTCAATCTGGAGCGGCATAGTCCACCGCATGATCTCAATCTCGTGTAACCTGTCAACCCAGATGGACGCCACATGGCCGAACCCAATTACTCGGGATTCCGAATGAAATTACTATGTACAGCTGCTCTTGCGAACAACTAGCGCGGGCAGCGTCAGCTTCGCCCGGGACGATGCCAACGCTAATATAACCATATCGTCGGAAATGGCCTCCAGGTCCGACGCTCGCAGGTGGCGACTGTTTACTTTGGTAAAAAAAAAAAAGAAAAAAAAAAAAAAGCTGGAGAGCATGGCGGCACTTTGGTTAAGCTTTGGCCCTAGGGTGCGCCGACAGAGTTTTGCAGCAATGCCTAGACAGCTCCAGCTGAGGCCCGGCTCCATGCTAAAAAGCGCCAGTAAAGCGCCTCTACGAGCAGCACCTCTCGCGAAGAAGCTACTGCCAAGTGGAAGATGCAGCGGAAGTGATTGTCGTTGGCCGCCTCGATATGTTTCTGCTTACAGCAGGCCGCAATGCCGCGCAAGGGCCGGCGGCACCCCAGATCGCCCCCACACTCTGCAGCCAATTCGTTCGTCGTCGGAGCCGCGGGCCAGGTACTCGACCTCTCTCTCTATCCCAAGCACATCAGCTGTGTCTTCAGCCCCGGCTGCAAAGCTCGTGGCACGCGTCTTCAGAGCTGCTAGTAGAGCTCGGCGAAAGAGAAATTCCCCGACAACCCACCGGGGGGCCCGAGCCGCCCTTTGCCCCAAGGCTTCACCATTGGCTGCCGTTACGGGAGGTGCTGGAGGGTCTGGCTCTCCGAGCACATTACGCGTAACCGCAGGTCTGGTCTCTGCAACAGTTTCAACCGCCGAATCATCGACTCTGAACACGCAAGCCACGTTGCCGCGAGTCGCTAAGCTAGACTGCCGACTAGTGGCTTCCAAGCTCGCTTGCCACAGCTGCGCGCGCCGAATCTACTCGCGACGTCTCGGGCGTCAAAGTGGTCGAGTCTAAGTGTAAGTAGCGCCATCTGCGCCATCTGCGCTTCGGTAGCTCAGATCGGCTCATGTCTATGTGGTGTTTAGGTTGATTGATCACGCTGAATCAACGCTGCTGCTATCGCCACAACAACGTGCACGGATTGACTGCATTCCACTGCAGTCCACTGCCGTTCAACACCAACCGCTAGCATCAGCTATACTAGGCTCAACTGCCGCTTCAGAGCCTCAGCCTTACCGGTAACGGCGCTGCCATTGCCCCGGCCCCTCTCATCCGGGAGCCTCTAGTCTAGCTGTGGTAACCTCACGTCAAGGCGTCTTCTTCTAATCTCCTTCGCGAGGCTGTCCTCCAAGGCCTTGATGTGTTGCTAAACCCTGCCAAGCCAGAGAACCAGGTGGATATCGGGGCCTCCGCCAGCTCCATAGCCTGGCCACACACAATGGCCGGAACGCTATCCCATATCCTCCATGGCCCGGGCAGCGATCTTCGGCCTCTGTCCGCGCCTGAATCTCTGTCTGGGTCTCTGTCTGGGTCTCAACCTGCACCTGCGCCTGTACCTATCTCTGAGACTTTCCTAGTGGCGAAGCAACAGGCCGTGGGCTCTGATGCTGCCGCTACAAGTATAGCAGGCCCGGTGCCGTCAAATCCAACGACTCAAGGTCGCATCACCATGCAGGCTGTACCATCGTCAGCCACGCCTGGCCCTCCTTCAACTTCTCCGGGGACGAATTCTGCTGCTGGCACTACCTTCTCTGCTCCAGATACGACTACCGACGCATTCGCCGGCAGTGTCACCGGCGAAACTCCAGCACCAGCATCCCACCAGAGCCATCAGAACACCAACCCTTATGCTTGTCGCGACTGTGGACGCTCATATTCGCGGCCAGAGCACCTTGTTCGACATGTCCAGACGCACACCTTGGGCCGGCGCTTTGCTTGCGAAATCTGCAACAAGTCGTTTGCGCGAAAGGATCTGTTGAGGAGGCATGTTACTAATCATGAGAATGACTCGCCCAAGAAGCGCCAACGACTGGTTTCGACTCCCAACTCTAGCCGCGTCACCCAGGCCTGCCGCCCTTGCGCCGCTGCTCGAGTTAAATGCGACGAAACCAAGCCGTGCAGGCGCTGCGTTAACCGTAACTTGGCTTGTTCTTCCTTCGAGACCAGCCCGGCCTCTTCTACGCATCCTTCTCACCTTCCAGGGAGCGGACAGGATGCCCCTGTACAAAATCAACCGAATTCCGGCTCCTATATAGCAGCCGCTGACTCGAATTCTACGCTTCTGAATGCCCCTATGAACTTCATCCGCGATAACACAGCCAGCAAGAGCAGCCCTCTGTCGCAAACCAACTCATCAAGGCAAGATGATATTAGCCAGTTGACAACTCCGGATACTGGAGTGGAGTCAGGTAAGTCTTGCAATTAGCCTGGGGGAAGCAAGCTTTGATTTCTTCACCATTATGGGAAACCCGAAACCAAAGACTGACGGCGCGTGCATCACCTAGGCCATACACTTAACCAGGCCAACCACCCACATAACTCGGCGAAAGCTGGCCCTATGGACTTTAATAACATCCCTTTTTTCGATTTCCTAAGGGATGTCCTCTGCCAGCAGCCTTTGGATCTGCCGCGGCCAACCGAATCTCAAGGCCCGGCCGTGTTAGATTTCTGCGACAACATGGACATGGATCTTACCGAAATGGACTTTGGCCTCCTGGACCATTGGAATCTGGATTTAGAGGACGGAGGAGCTCTGATAACACCAGCTTTGATCAATCAAAACCCCCAAAACTCGGTTGAAATGTCCCAGATGCGGCAGAATCTTGCCAACGTATGGGGAGAATTGCCGTGGAAATGGGAGCCGACTGCCAAGGATAGTGGCTATACGGAGCAGGGCAACCTGCCCATATCCGCCAAAGATCTGTCTAATGCGCAGTTTCAAGAAACCAAAAAGAATCTTGAGCGAGTTGTAGACCAGAAGCTGAATCTTTCCAGCCGCGACCAGATCCTGGCCATTGTCTTAAAAACTTGCCGCGATCCTTCGACGGCCGGCCGGGTGGCTGCTTCTTTTCCAACGGTGGACGTGATGGACACAATGATGCAAGTTTTCCTGGCCGCGCATATTCGACAGGTATCGACATGGATACACTTTCCAACCCTCAAGCTCAACTCGCTGTGGCCCGAATGGGTTGGGAATGCTGTGGCTGCTGGTGCTGTGCTGATGCCGGCCCCGACGTTGCGCAAGTTTGGATTTGCCATCCAAGAGGCAGTTCGTAAGTGAAATACATACGAGAATTCTTCAAAGTGGTTGGAAAGATTATAATCTTACAAAAATTCGCTAGGCATTACCATTCCTGGAAGAGTAAGATCCAAACACCCGACTAGCCCATTTGTATCCGCCAAAGAATCATGAGCTTACGTCTAACTCTTGTTGCAGTTTGAAGAGAATAACACCGCTATCCAAAACCTTAGTTTGGTCCAATCGCTCATTTTGGGGCAAGACATTGGTCTATGGAGCGGCAATCGTAGAAAGATGGAGATTGCCGAGTGCCATTTGGTGATTCCTGTGACGGTATGGGGGAAGATACCACTTGCGAATTATACATGATGCATGCTTACAAAGTGATTTCAGATGATGAGATATCGACGATTTTTCCAGCGGCATATGTATCCTACCATTACGGTCGATCCCTCGGATGAGGGCGAACTATTACAACAAAAGTGGATGAAGTGGGCAACTGCGGAGCAATGGAAGAGGTCAGTTTTGGAGAGGTTGTTTCTCTATTTCCATCAGCATATAACTAACGTTAGGGCGAGGAAAGATTAGCATACCACTGCTACATCCGAGAGGCCCAGTTATCGATGACCGCATTGACAAATCCCTGCATGTCCTATTCTGAGTTGACGCTACCGCTGCCGGAACGGAAGGAATTGTGGTTGGCCAAATCGGCGTCTGAGTGGAAGGCAATTTATCTATCGGGGACGGCTGGACAACAGAATTCAAGGCTGCCATCAATCGCCGATGCGTTTCGAGACGTACGTCAGCTAGCTGACAACTCTGCACGGATTGACACGCAGCTGTCTGTGTCAATCTTTCTCCACGGCTTTTGGTCAATGATCTTCGAATACTCTCAGCTCAGCGTAGTGCACCAATTTCGGAGCTACACCAAAGAAAGGCCCAACTCTATGCTCAATTCCAGACGCCAAGAGCTCCTAAGAGATCTACAGTCGTTTCAGTTCAGCTGTTCAGATTTGCCAGGCGTCACCCCTCAAGAACACGTTGTTTTAAACCTTCTCATGATGCACCTTTACGTGTCTCTAGACGACCTACAAATCTTCTCGGGCAAACAAGGAGAAGAAGAAGCCCGTCGTATGTACCCCATTTTGCAACAATGGACATCTAACCCCGAGTCATGGTTCGCAATCTGGTGCGCGGGACAGATTTTGCGGTATGCCAAACTGTTTCCTCTCGGCCAGCTGAAAGATTTCTACGCCATAGCAGTCCATCATGCCGCACTGGCTCTGTGGACTTATGGAGTTGTGGCTCGAGCCAGCCAGCAGCAGGACATGGCATCGCAGTATGGATATGAGCCCATGTACCTGGATGAAGGGAATGTCACATCAATCCAGCACTTTTTGAGCTTTGGGCAGGGGAGACCTCTTATACAAGGACCCACGTTGGCATCAGGCTCGGGCGCGGCACCCGGCGAGGCGTCTATTTACGACCCTCGTGCGTGCATGGATATTGCGCAAGGGATTTTGCAGACGAATTTTAGAAGACCCCAAGACGCCTTGCCGCCTCTCGTGGAGAATCTTTGCCAGCTGATTAAACAGCTTGGAAACGCGGCATGGGCGGTTGGCTTGGGATGAGCATTTCATTTCTTTTTTTTTTTCTCGCCCACATGAAATTACCCTGCCTACATGTATAAACATCATCTTACTAATCATTGGACGGAGTTGTTGTGTGTTATTGAAGCAAATGTTTGTTTGATTTGATTTGATCTTTTCTTTCTTCCTTGATGAGCTATTTGGCCAAGGATGGCGCATCGTTGTATGATACCCGAGTGTGGGACGTTGGTGTACGAAGGAGACGAGTATGCTGTATCATACCTATATGTGGACGTATATATACCGCCTGTTGCATATGTAAATATACACTCGTATATATTTCTCTCTATCTATACATAATATTACCAAGTATCCAGATACAAAGAATTACATTTCACCATGAAGATCGATCTGAATACCGCTAGCTGATGAGTGTCGAATTGATTGGGTACCAGCAAACTAAGCCGCAGAGCCACGTGCGTTAGATTGGCATACCGATTCTCTGCTTAAAGCCCGGCTGCTATTATTGTCCTCGGAGCTACTGTATAAACGGCAACAAGCGTCTCCACCGCCAGGCTATACTGGATGCGTTTGCGCAGCTCATAAGACGAGGCTGAGCCGAGATTGATCATCTCTCTGCCTTGAACTCCTGGTTTCCCCAAGAATATTCATCTTACTGGTGTCATATGTTTACCTCTTGTCTTCTGAAACCTTTTTCAAAAACTCAGTTTGCTCCCCTTTGCGTGGAAATAGAGAGGCTGGGCGATAGAGTTTTCGCTTTCGCTCGCTTCCTGCGGCCCGTCCCCCACGTTCGCGGCGTTATCTCTTCCTTTTCACCTACTCGCTCTTGTACGCTGAGGAAATATCACGACAAAGACATTGTACTCTATTGAATATCCTGCTATTCAATCACTGTTTTCATTTATCGTGACATTTTCTTTCATAATTATACCTCTTGACCGCTACAGCTTTAAACAGTCGCAAGACAGGATCCCCCCACCAGCAACAACAAGCTACGACCCACGGCGTCATCATCCACCTCATCATCGCTCGCTACTTATTCTCACCCCATGCTGAAAAATCCACTCAGCCTTGTTAATTAACTAACCTCTTCTCCGTCTTCCGTCTCCCATCTCACTCTTTTCTCAAAGGGGGCCATGGATTCCAGCTTCTTCCGCTGGTCATCGCCCGGGCCGCAAACCGCCGTCGCCGTCACCGTCACGGCTACGGCCGTAGCCACGGCGACGCTGCTGCTGCTCGCCAGATCCGCGCTGCGGCCGCGGTGGGGCAAGGCGCTGCCGAACCCGCTCAAGACGACGATTCCGAGGCTGCCGAGCGACGAGGTCGAGCGCCTGGTCTATCAGCCGGACGCCTTTCCGGGGGCGAGGGACGTTGATACGCCGGTGAGTTTGATGGAGATGAGAAAATGTTGAACGATGAAGAGTGAAGAATTGCCAGACTAAACATCATCCTAGTATGGATCCATCCGTGTCTATGAATTTGGCCCCGAGGATGGTGAAAAGGTCCTGCTCGTCCATGGTATTAGCACTCCCTGTATAACGCTCGCTCTCATCGCCCACGGCCTCGTCAAACGCGGATGTCGAGTGATGCTTTTTGTAAGAATTCCAAAAGGCTCAAGAAAGCAGGTACAACTCAGACTAACACCAGCTCCATAGGATCTCTTTGGCCGAGGCTTCTCAGACGGTGTCGGCGATCTGCCTCACGATGAGCGCCTCTACACCACTCAGATTCTCCTCGTGCTCGCCTCAAGCCCTCTGGCCTGGACCGGAAACGACGCCTTCCGCCTCATTGGATACTCCCTGGGCGGAGGCATCGCCGTTCACTTCGCCACAGCGTTTCCTCACCTTGTCTCGTCGCTCATTCTGCTCGCCCCCGCTGGCCTCATCAATGCTTCAGACTTTGGCGCCATGTCATTGTTCATCTTCAAGTCTGGCTTCGTGCCGGAGAGAATCCTCGCCTACCTGACCCGAATTCGCCTGCAGCAACCCATCGCCGCCTCTCGAAAGGCCAAAGAAATCTCACCATCAGCAGCTGCCGCCGACATCGCCGCCACAGAGGCTACCAGCGACAATGAGACGCAGAAACCCGATGGCTCCTCCGTCCCCTTTGAGCAGCATGTGCTCATGTATGTCCGATGGATGGCTCTTCACCACCGCGGATTCATCCCGGCATTCATGTCTTCGATTCGATGGTCGCCCTTGACGGACCAGCATGAGAGCTGGAAGCTGCTTGCGCGCCGGAAGTCGGGCTCGACGATGGTCCTGTTGGCGCAGAATGACGAAATTATTGACGCCAAGGGCTACGAGCGCGAGGGCCTTCCCCTTGTGGGCGGTAAGGAGAATGTGGTTTGGAAGGTTCTTCCTGGTACGCATGACTTTGTCATGACGCATTCAGAGAGGATCCTCAAGGAGATGGATGAGTTGTGGAACTAGATATGCCGCTGGAGGTGGCAGATCTAAATACTGATTTTTCAACTTTCCTTTCGGAAAGATATTAACAATTTATAAATTTAGCGGGAGAGCGGCCATGTATCAGGCTTAGAGAAGAGAATCTTTGTGTCTATTTGTTCGTTGGAGTTGCGTTACTAGATCTTTCTTATACTGATCCAGTTGAATTTACAGATCCAGTTGGATTAAAGCAAATACAAGTATAACATGACAAAATTCCGTCATAATATGTAAAAAATCGCCGCTTATTACGCCCAAGATGAGATAGTGATTTATGCGTAAGTAGTTTATAAGACAGGTTGTTTTCTTTCACGTAAGATTTTACCTGTCCAAAGCTTGGCTTTGACACTGTTTTCACCACAAATGTTAGTAATGAAATATGAATAGTAAGAGTTCCAACGACAAAGCAGAAAAAAAACAAGACTTACCATGTTCCAGTAAACTCCCTTCTTCTTCAACAGCTCCATATGACTGCCCTGCTCCAGAAGCTGGCCCTCGCCCAGCACGAAGATGACATCTGCATTCTGCACCGTCGCCAGCCGATGAGCAACCACAACCATGGTACGCCCCTTGCTGGCACGCTCAAACGCCGCCTGCACGAGCTTCTCGCTCTCCGAGTCGAGCGAGCTTGTGGCCTCGTCCAGGAGCAGGATGTTTGGCTTGCGGATCAGGGCGCGGGCAATGGCAACACGCTGCTTTTGGCCTCCTGAGAGGGAAACGCCGCGGGAGCCAATGTTTGTGTTGTAGCCTTCGGGGAGGGAGACGATGAAGTCGTGGATGGAGGCGTCGCGACAGGCTTGGTGGATTTGTTCGTCGGTGACGGTAGCGTCGTCGACGCCGAGGATGATGTTGTCTCTGAGAGTGCCTAATATGGTGGATGAAAGTCAGCTTCACAGGTATGAAAGGTATTCCGGTAGAGATAGAAGGAGCTAACCTTGGAATAGGGTTGCTTCTTGTGCTACGAGTGAGAGGTATTTGCGATAGTCGAAGACGTTGACATCAGCAATATCTTGACCATTGCACAGAATGCGGCCTTTGTCGAGATCGTAGAACCTATTCATTTCGAAATATTAGTGGCTGGCTCAGTCAAAAATAACAAGCTGTCAATCGGCTAACCGTTCAAGAAGTGAAATAATGCTAGTCTTGCCACATCCAGACGATCCCACAAGAGCCGCAAACTGGCCCTTTTCAATCGTCAAGTTCAGCCCGCGGAAGACAGGCATATCTCTTGTCGGATACTTGAAATGCACATCCTTTAGCTCAATCTTCACACCTCCTTCTACGTCCGGAATCTCCTTTCCTCCAGAGCTCTTGTCTCGGAACATTGTCTCTCTCGTGTTCAAGATGCGGTTCGAAGCCTCCGTCACTTGTGCCGCATTAGGGCCAAAGCCGAAACTCTGACCGGCAGACTGCGAGGCGTTCATAATGGCCATGAAGCAGACAAAGTAGTTCTCAGGTTTATACTCGCCGCTCGCCAAAAGGCGGCTTCCATAGTAGAAGATGAGCGCCTGGCAGGCCAATGTGCAGCTGTCTGCGAATCCAAAGAGAAAGCTGGCAAAGCGTGCTTTTTTGAACGCCGTCTTGACGTGGCCATCGCATAGTGTCTTGAAACGGTCTGTGATGGGAGTTTCCAGAGTAAGCGACGTAACGGTTCTAAAAGCACCAATTGACTCGGAAGCAAACTTGGAGCTTTCGGCGAATACTTCGTTATTCATTTTTTCAAATTGCAGTTCATATCTGAAGCGCCAGTACGATGACGCAAGGAGAATGGGCATGACAACAGCGACACCAACAAAAGCCAGTTTCCAGCCAAAGTAAAATGAGATGATGATTGATCCGGTGAGGTTGAAAAGTGCAATATAGACGCTGGCCATATTCGCACCCATGAGCTCCTCCAGCCGCTGAGGATCTCCGGCAACGCGCGCCGTCATGGTGCCGTGAGAATGGTCCTCGTGATCAAAGTACGAGGTCTTTTGGTAAAGGATGGCCTCGAAATACTGCTGCTGATACTTGGCTCGAATGATCGACGCCATTCGAGTGGAAGCAAAAAATGCCCCAAAGTAAGAGACTCCAACGCCAATGGCCAGCACAAACCACATCAAAGACCAGAAACGGCTTTCGTGAAGCAGCTCTTGGCCAGTATATTCGAATACCACAATGAGTTTTGCGAAAAGCCAGGCTTGTAGCGGGATTGCTGCGCCGGCACAGGCGCTGAAAATTAATGTTATGAACATCAAGTACCAGTAGGTATTGGTCTCATAGAAGAGGCGGCCAAAACTGCTGAAAATGTTGCGTTGTTTTTCGGTGCTGCTGCTGTCAGTTTGAACTGTGACTTCTTCAAGAGCCTGGCTCTTCTCGCGAGTCAGATTTTCATCGCTATCCGTCGGGTCATCGCCTTCGTCGGCCGTTGATGCATTTCCCAGTGAGAGTGCCTGGGCTTGAACGAGACCAGCATAGACACCACCTTCCAACGCAATGAGGCTCTCGTGGTTGCCCTGTTCTGCAACTTTTCCCTTCTTAATAACAATAATTCGATCGGCCTTCTTGATAGTGGACAGACGATGAGCTATCGTGATGGTTGTCCGATTCTGTGCCACGCGGTCGAGGGCAGCCTGGACAATACGTTCTCCTCGAACATCTATCGCACTCGTCGCTTCGTCTAGAATAAGGATCTTCGGTTTTCGAACAATAGATCGAGCAATAGCAATACGTTGACGCTGGCCGCCAGAGAGTTTGGCACCACTATCCCCAACTAAGGTGTCGTAGCCCTATAAAATATCCAAGCATTAGCACAATTGTCGAAAGGAGAGAAAATGCCATGGAAACGAGAAAGAACGAGGTAGGGATCCGTGAGCAACTAACATCTGGAAGTTTGTCAACAAATTCATCAACAAATGCTTCAATACACGCTTCCTTGACCAGTTTCCTCTTTACTTCTTCCGGCTCATTCTCCCATTGTGTGCCAACTAAACCATTCGCCACGTTTTTGTAAATCGAGTCGTTGAATAGAAAGGGCTCTTGTTGGACCAGTCCAATCTGAGATCTCCACCACTTCAAGTGGATGTCATCCAAAGCATGGCCGCAAGTTGTGAGTTTGCCGCTGAGCTTCACTGGCGGGCCGGTGTCTTCCTCTTTTGGGGCCTCAAGCTCTTCCTCAGCCTCGCCCGCCTTCTTCTTCTTTTTCTTCTTTTCCGGTTCCACGGCCTCTTCGATAACGTACTGGTGCTTAAGTGTATACCATCTTTCTATCAGTCCGACAACGGTACTCTTTCCTGATCCCGATGGACCAACAATAGCGTTAATTTTGCCCGCCTCAATGCGGAGATCTAGTTCGTCTAGGATCTTGACATGGGGACGGCTGGGGTAAGCAAAGGTGACCTTGTCGAATACAATATCGTCTGTGGCAGAGACCTCAGGATCCGTAAGATGGCCCTTCTCTGGCTGGGGTGCGTCTATAACAGTAAAGAACTGGCAGGCTGCAACGGTAGCATTGCTAATAGCCAACATGGGGGTAGTAGTGCGTTCCAGCGAGAAAACAACATTCATCACGGACATCAAAACGCTTTACAAATTAACTTCAGATCATAATGCTCATCTCAAGAGGAAAAACTCACATAACAATTGTTCCAACATTATCGGCCTTCCCCTCAGCTATCTCCTTGGTGCCATACCAGAATGCCAGCGCAAACGCCGCGAATACACTGAAGAACTATAGCATTGTTAAAGACGCTCTTTTTCTACATAAGAAGGGCGTGTGCTACTTACAATCAATCCAAACTGCAGAGAAAGTATTGGAGATTTGTGCTGGGCATGCATCTTTGCTTCCTCGACAGACAAGCCATACTTTTTCGCCATACGACTCTCCGCGCCGCACGCTGAAATCATGCGAATACTAGCAAAAGTCTCACTCGCAACGGCAGAGGATTTCGCTTCCGCCTAGCAAAGACGTTAGTCCCCGTTTTGACAGCTGTATACCTATGGTTAAGAGCACTACTTGCTTGCGCGATTCTTCCATTGCCTTTGACAACGATAGGCATCAATAACGAGACAGAGAGTCCAATGAAGAGGATGGTCGAAGACGTAACCAGCGTGAGGGCCCAATTTCGGGTAAACGCAATGATGATGGAAGCCACAATTGTTGCGTTGTACTCAAAAAAGACACCGAGCTTTTCCGAAATGCCAAGCTGAAGAACGTTGCTGGTCGAGGTGATTGTTGTCGTCGCGTAGCCCGGCGGCATCGAGTCCAGAACATGAATGCTCTGGCCAAGCAGTGCTGTCAGGTAATGAAATCGAATCGCCGAAGATATCCTTAGTCCGATCATTCGAAAGGCAAACTGTTGCACAATATATGTCTCTTAGCGGCCGATCCATTCGCATAGACCAGACACAATATGGATGACAATGACGGGGCTTTTCGCACCTTGTTGATATAATTGAGTCCCAATCGGCCGAGAAAGAGAGCAAACATGTATAGACTAGAAATACGCCTAAGTAACTTGATAGAAGGTAAATGCCAAGAATAGTTACTGACGATAATTTGTTTGCTCTTCGTTGAAAAGCTTCCTCGCTTTGGTTGGAGGGATCGGTGAAGTCGCTTATGCTGCCGACGAAATTACCTGGAACAACACCGTAAATTTCATGTACAACACGGCAACATGGAACGCCAGAAATTGGTGTAATAAGCAGCAAATGATAAAGACATACCAAATACTACGTTCATCAGCGGCAGTGTGATACCGGCGCCAATGGAAGCCAAGATGCCCGCCGCGTACGCAAAGAAGTCCCATTTCGTCGCATATTGGAAGACTCGCTGAGAAGCATTGATGTCGATTAGCACTTTCAAGTTCCATCGTTTTCTCTTTTAATGTATTATTTGCGAAATACGCACCAAGTAATCTTTAAAAGATGCTAATCTCTGAGGCCGAGCCTTTGGCTGCTCTTGCGCCGGCTCAGAAGCGGTGCCATCGTTAACAGAGGCCGATGCCTTGTCATCCACAGGATAGCTCGACAGCTCGACGTCTGTCTCCTTCATCTCGAAATGATGAAGATCCCCAATCCGATACTGATGAAATCAAGTACCGGGCCTTAGAAGAGGATTGAACAAGACGAAGTTGGTGGAGGCGAGAGGTGTGCGCCGCAATGCATAAGTAGGTACAAGTACCAATGCGCGGTTGGGCGGTTGTCGTCATGAACCGATACCTACGGCTTCCTAGGTCGGTCTAGCCCCAGCGCGACTCCGGAAACTCACCGCGAGTTCAAGCCCCTGAAGCCCTTTTTTAAGGATACGGAAAATTAATTAGAGCTGGGCGGGCTTCGAAACGTGGAAGCGATCAATACGCGGGAACTGCAGACGGCGATTCGCAGTGGATACTGATTCGGGGCGGCAGTGGCATATTGGAGTCCTAAAAAAGTCCTAAAAGAGAGGCAGCCGATCAATCTGTTAGTGAGTTTTTGTGGCGTGAAACGGGCTATTGGCATCTACTTTGCAGCAGCCCCCTGCTTGGGTGCCTAAGAGGAATCCATCAGTCATTAAAACCATCATGCCAATGCTTCTAGACCGGCTACTACAGTACTCCATTCTACAGCAGCTGGAAGGGCCAGATAGCAATTCCAGCCATTTTTCTAAAGTTTTTTTATCATCTACTTGCTACATGTAGCTATATTTGGAGTATTCATGTCCGCTGGCGCCACATCAAACCTACGTGTAAATACTACTCTAATGCTGAGCTTTGCCAAATCCTTTGAAGGTATTCGTACCTTAATTTCCCATAATAGCCCGGCCTAGCTCGTTGCAATCTGGCTTCAACTGCGTGATCCCAAAACAAGCACTTCTTGGGCGCATCTCGAAGCGATACGAGTACTGTATGCACCATTAACATAAAACTTTCACTCGGGATAACCTCGAATCCCGTTATTAGCAGGCAAAGGATGCTGGGGTTGGCCAATCATGGCGCAGCCTCATACGTGTAAAGCCTTCTGGCCCAGTTAGGTGCAAGCAATAGTAATGGACAGCGCTTGTTCTGGAACAATCGCGCTAGGGCCAGGTGGCGCCGTATTGTTCGGTTTGCAAGGATGTATGACAATATCATCGCCAGCGCCGAGTATGGAATGCTGCTAGCTAAATGGAAAGTGTACAGTTGGATTGACAGGTCAGAGCAAGCGACGTCGTGTCTGCTTCGATAGTCGCATCGTTTATTCTGGGTTTGACTCTGCCGGGGAGTTGGAATAGCCCGAGAAGCCGTTCTGCAATTGAATGGAGCATTTCCGGCACCAGGCGGTCCGCCACGCGAGAGGCAGCGGTGCCCCGATTGACTGCTTGTCTCGCCTCCTCTGGGCGGCACTTTAACCCAATCTGAAAAGCTTAGATGGTCTGATGTCAACCATCAGCATCAAAGAGGACACTTTTGCTTCTGCGCTTCGCATTGTGAGTCACGCATCAGCCATGCAGTCGTCATGCTTCTAAGCGAGTACGCACTACGGCCCCTCATAGGGAAATCTGGGGTTTGTATCATCAGTGCGTTGCGTGGCTTCAGTCAAAGTGGCGCAAAAGGGGGACAGCTCTGCATTTGCGATATAGCTCCTCTCGATTTGACTGCTATTACCCTGGATGGGTCCCTGGATGGAGTGCAGGATGCCTGCCAACCCATAAAGCTGCATCCGGGTTGGCTATTCCGCTGCGCAGCTGCGTACTTGTAAAGTATGACTTACATGATATAGGGCGAGATAGCTAGATGCAGAGTACACATCAATGAAGCTTACTGCACCAAATTCTGTCAATCGATCTTGGTCTGTTGATCCGGGTTCTCAGTCGGCCATACATATACACACACACGTAAATATGTTTATATATGCGTTCCATTATAAGATATTTACAATTTTTGAGTTGAATGCATCCAGGGCAATGCAAAACACCACGAGTATCGCTTCATGCATTCCATTTAATCTTTCATTGGGGTCGAGTCATATAAGTGATTGAGCTCTACTGTTCGCCCTCTTTTTATCCTTATCGATAAAGGATGGCGGGGCTGACTTCGTGACCCATACAAACAGCGCCGATGACTCCTGCCACAACTTCAAGCCTATTTTTTCCCCTCCACCCCTCGGATGAAGATAGTTTTGGCTGCACTTAGGTCTCTTCGACCATATCGGCCATTGTCGCAATTGCAAAGACTTCGTCTTGCGACTCCCCTTCCACGTACCGCATCTTCTTTCCACTCACAGGCGCCAACCGTCGACATGGCTCCCAAAACCAAGTTCGAGCTAAAAACTGCCAAGGGCACAAAAGATTGTAAGTTGTGATTCTTGAATCACGAGCAAAAACTCGAAGCTTACTCACCCCACGGGAGTGGCAAGGACATGGTCATTCGAGACAAAATCTTTAGCACTATCACCGAAGTCTTCAAGCGCCACGGCGGAGTCACCATCGACACTCCTGTATTCGAGCTGAAGGAGATCCTCTCTGGCAAATATGGCGAGGATAGCAAGCTCATCTACGACCTTGCCGACCAAGGCGGCGAGCTTACCTCGCTGCGATACGACCTGACGGTCCCATTCGCTCGTTTCCTGGCCATGAACAAGGACATTCAGAACATCAAGCGCTACCACATCGCCAAGGTCTATCGCCGAGACCAGCCCGCCATGACCAAGGGCAGAATGCGAGAGTTTTACCAGTGCGATTTCGATATTGCCGGCAACTACGACTCTATGCTGCCCGACGCCGAAGTCATCCGTATCATCACCGAGGTCTTTGAGGGCCTAGGATGGAACGGCGCATATACTATCAAGCTCAACCACCGCAAGATCCTGGATGGCATCTTCCAGGTCTGTGGAGTCCCCGAAGACAAGATTCGAACAATTTCTTCTGCAGTTGACAAGCTTGACAAGCTGCCATGGGCGGAGGTCCGAAAAGAGATGACCGAAGAGAAGGGCTTGGATGGAAAGATTGCAGACCTTATTGGAGAGTGGGTTGTTTTGAGAGGACGCCACGAGCTGCTCGAGAAGCTCCGCAACGATGAGAAGCTTTCAGCAAACGAATCCATGAAGCAAGGTATCGCAGATGTTGCTCTCCTTTTCGAGTATCTTGAGGCCTTTGGTGCTCTTGATAAGGTATCATTTGATCTTGGCCTGGCTCGTGGCTTGGATTACTATACTGGCCTCATTTACGAAGTTGTCACCGAAGGCTCTGCTCCTGAGGCAACACCTGGATCAGAAGCCGCTGCCGCAAAGCCATCCAAGAAGAAGTCAAAGAGCAACGGAGAGGACGATGACCGTTCTGATGATCCCACCATCGGCGTTGGAAGCGTGGCTGCTGGCGGCCGATATGACAACCTGGTTGGCATGTTTTCCGGAAAGAACCAGATCCCTTGCGTTGGTATTTCGTTTGGTGTCGATCGCATCTTCTCTATCACCAAAGCTCGGATGGCTGCCGACAAGTCCGCCGAGCAAGTGCGCGGCAATGAGGTCGATGTCTACGTCATGGCTCTCGGTGGAAAGGGCTTGGTCAAGGAGCGTTTGGAGATTTGCGCAAAGTTGTGGCAGGCAGGCATCAAGGTAACACATTTTGTTCTCGCAGAATTGCACTTCATCTGAGCTCTACTAATGTATAATCTGCAGGCCGAATTTTTGTACAAGGCAAAGCCCAAGATGCAGGCTCAGTTCAAAGCTGCCGAAGCCAACGGCGTGCCGTTTGCCATCTTTATTGGCGAAGACGAGCTGGCTCAAGGCAAGATCAAGGTCAAGGAGATGGGCTTGAAGGATGGACATCCCGAAAAGGACGGAGTGCTGGTGGACACATCACGCATGGCAGAAGATTTGAAGTACCGCATTCAACGCAAGAGAGAGCTAGAGAGCATCACGATACAAGCCGAGGGTCTGAAGGTGGTAGACGGCATTAAGGGTGACCAGGCAGCCAAGAAGGAGGCTGAAGTCAAGGCGGAGGAAACCAAGGCGGAGGAAGCCCCAGCAGCTCCAGCGGCAGATGCAACGACTGAGACTCCAGCTTCATAGAGGAACCTGACCGAATTGAAAAAAAAAAAGTTGAACGTTATGATATGTCGCAATCGAGCAGCATTTTGTCAACTGGTGCAGTAGAGAGCAGAGGTGGCCAATTTTAAAGTCAGCCCTGAATTGGAATCTGACAGCAAGTCTGCTGCAAAGTCGGCTTTTAGCTAGTACGTCAAAGAGGATTAGCCATTGGGGGCTTGTGTGCTTGGTGATATGCCTGTTGGGGCCCTATGTAGCCAAGTGTTGGCCTCTGAGTTGGTCTCTGTGTTTGAAATAAACATGAATAAAAGCTCTTTCGATGTATCACCATATGATGATATAACCAGGTTTTCGTATACACACGATGTGTGTTACATAACAAGAAAAAAAGGAATTACACAACTTAAATGTTCTCTATCACCTAATACCCGCAGTTGGCCCTTGGCCTTCCGTGCTGGCTAGATAGGTATGATGTTAGGAATATACCTACCCGGTGAGCCAATGAGCCTAGCTGTTGGTAGATATAAATTGATCTGTGATTAGCTGATGCAAAGAGAGCCAACATCACATATCACGAGAGATAGCAAGTCGGAGTAGCGATTGACACCAGTCTTCAGTGTGGACGCACAAGTGCTTTTGATGATGCTATGCAATTATGCACAGTATGTAATACTATTACAAAGTCTGAATGCGCGATCGACGCAGTCTGCATAACGCACATGCAGCAAAGAGGGTCGCTGCAGGTTGGACGATGCATACCAGGTACCCAGCCTTCGGAATGCAGCATCCTTGACACAATTAAAACCTTACTCCGTCATAGAATCGCCAGATTGATTAGATCAACCCAGATTTAAGTTGCATTTTGATCACAATGACTGCTTTGTTACAAATCTAGACTTGACGCACAGTTACCATTTATCAATTTGATACAAAGTAGAGAGTAAAGAACTTGGAGCTACCTCCAGCTACGATGCGTCAAGATGAGCCGTTGATATTGATAGCGCCAACAACACTGGCATAGATCGCATAGTGGACATTGTACGGAACCTTATTGGTCTACCGTTCCGTAATTGATGAGGCTCTTGATAGTGACAGGGGGGCTCAGGGAGATGGGAATATTGAGCGGCACTGCCGCTTGTGCTTCGTTTTACAGAGTACGGAAAGTACCGTCACAGTACTGAAAATTCGTTGGAAGACCATCCTTTTCGGATACCTGTGCTTGAGAGGGGGGGAATACGAGCAGTAATTCCAAGGTGTATGATGACAAGAATGAGAAAAAAAAAGGGAAAAGGAAAGAATATAGCGGGAGCACGGACTGCAACGCCTCGAAAGGAGGCGAGAGAGTAATCACTAAACTAGATGGGCGAACAGTTAGCGAACGGACGTGCCGTAACACGCTGAAGCCATACAAAATTCAAGAGGAAGAGAAAAATTTTGCTTTTTGGGGGCGTTGTCTCGGTTCGCTGCAGGAAAGTGGCTCCCGGTGACTCTTGGATGCAGGTGAGAATTTCTTGTTTCGGCCTTTTGTTTTGTTTTTCTCTTTCCTTTTTCCCCTCTTTTATTTTCTTGGATTAACGAATGAGAAGATAAGCAGTAGTCTAGTGATTAAATAGCTGGCTAGCGTTTAAATGGTAATATGTTGAATGATGCGGTTGGACTTACATGCAGTATGTCATAAGACGGGAGAACCATATAGCTTTGACCGGGCCCTCAAGCGGATTTAAGTAGCAACAGGAAGAAGAAGAAGAAGAAAGACGATACATAGAGCAGCAACGAGCGTATGGATACCACAGCGTGCATTCTCAATAACAAAACACAACGCGAGACGCGGTAACAGGTTCTGTCCGACTCAAAGATGATTTGGTTTCGCGTCAATGCAGGCGGCTGGGGACGGTACCTGCCTTGGCGATGCACCGGCTTTAGCAGATGCGGGTGGCGCATATATGGGGAAAGAGCGACAGGTGCCAGGAACATGTGCTCCACTCGCCCGTCGTTCTTGCTCACATCACAGCTCACTTGCAGCGAGGTAAAGTGCACTGACAGCCTCCTTCCGACATGTTGCGTTTGTCACGGGACGCAGCGTCTGGGATATCTCGGCGTCGTCCCCAGGACCGGGCAATCTTACCTCGTCCTGGTGCTACCGCAGACTGCCATATTTCGCTGCTCATTTGCCCATCCGGGCGGTGGCTCGCAGGCAACAAACAGGGCCTTGCCGCCTGTGCAGGCCCGCGGCCCTGGTCCCCAATTTCACAATCTCGTCTTCGTGCCTAGGAGTGCCACTATACGCAAGGCAGGGAGGCCGGGGAAGCGGGATCCAGGGGGCAAGGCCTGCAAACGCCAACGTCCATCCCGGCCAGCGCCACTCTTTTGCGGTAGCCGTACCGGTTGGCCGCTGAGTGACAGCAGGGTCTAAAGCGAGGGCGAAAGGGGGATTGGACCAGGGACGCCGGCTAACGTTATACTACAGTAGCAGCAGCACCGTATTGTTGGAAGCGGGCTTTTCACCAGTCTCCCGGGACGCCTCTGATGCGACGCTGTTGGAGGGCTATCCTCAGCAAGGAGCCGGAACATGGCAGCGCCGCCGCAGGAAAGGCACAACAACGACTCGCTAACAGCAGGGGATGCGGGCGGCGCACCAATCACTCGAAGCAGCGAGAACACTGAGATGAGAGAGATCCGGGAAGAGGACCAGGAAGACCAAGGCTCTTCCCCGAGGTGGCGGGTCAAGTCAAACCCCTCTGCGGGCCCCCGGGATGCCGGTAGACGTCTGTGTTGCGTCTGTCAGTCTTAGACACGCACGAGCGTTTTTGCTTTTTCCTCTCTCTCTTTTCTTTCTTTCTCCCGTCCCTCGCGTACTCGATTTTTGTCGCCGTTTTCACTCTCATTGTACTTCGTACAAGCCGGTCCTTAAAAAGCTCAACTCGCATTCTCTCCCTCCCTTGGCTGGACGGTTTTTGAAATCGTTCTTCTACCAGCTTCTCCATCCTTATTGTCTTGCACCCTGCCACTCACTCCTCCCTTTCCCTGCCTTTCATTAGTTTTACGGGTATACTTATCATCTTCTCTTTCGTTCTATGGCTTGAATTCAAACCAGTATTTTCATTTCTTTACGTGAATAATATACGTTGCATACTACTCTTCGTCTCCAAGCCTTTATCCATCGCTGCCACTTTCTTTCTCTCACACTTCCTCAGCATTCTCTGATACCCATATCTGTGTTCCAATATATACCTACATACAACCCTGGTCCTTTGCAATTTCCTTTTTTCGAGAACGCTATTACGACGCTACATCGTCAAACGCTATTTCCAGTCCAATCTTTCCACACACTCACTTATTTGATCAAATTCGATTCCGCCACCTCTTCTCTCTATAAGTCGGACTTCCATTCATTCATCGACTCACAAGTTTATTTTCAACATGCCGGGCCTGATCCCCCTTCGCATGAGTGCGCTCGTTCCAGCGTCAAAAATCGCAACAACTTTCGCAGAAGACAGGCCCAATGCCACAATTTGGGAGCCCACGCCGTACAAGCCAAGAACAGCTGAGATGCAGTTCCGGCATACGACGCGCTCGCGCATGATCCCCGAGCCTCTCATTATACCTAAACCAGCTCCTTCTACGGCTTCTCAGTGGAAGAAGACGTTGGCTGAGATCAAAAGAGACTTCATCAACCGAAAGTACCGGCACTGCTCAATGCGATGTCAAGAGATTCTCGACAACATGAAGGATTCGGTAAGATGTACTTGTCGCAACGATGTGTCTTTTACAATTTGTTAACATGAAACTTCCCAGCACAAGCCAGAGACAGCATGCCTAGTCTATATCCGTTTCTATGCCGCATCTGCTCTTGAAATGCAAGTCCGTTCGCTTCATCACACCTCTCCCTACCGGATGAAGCTCCTCCTCCAAGCCCGCGACCACTACCGCGCCGCATCTGATCTCGCCAAAGAAGATGAGGCTACTAAGCGGCGACCCCCTTCACGATCATCCAGCCGGCACACCCCTTTCGGTTCGGACGCATCGTTCTCTACAATCTCCTCCGGAAGCTCTGCTTCACTCTCGATCAGCTCTCTGGACAGCTGTTTGAAGAGCCCTGGTAGCCGGCCCAAGCAAAAGAAGCGTGTCGCGTTCTGTGACGTACCCTCATATGAACCTTTGCATGAGTCTACCTTTGAGCCTTTTATTCGCCCAGACTCTCCAACCCTCGGCTTTGACGACGACTGGTGCGTCCGTCAGCCTACGCCTGAGCCTCCGGCTCTCTACTCGGCTCCCATCCGGCCCAGCTCTGGAAAGTCGCAGTTCCCATTCCCTTCTCCTACCAATTCAGAATTCAGCTCCATTCAGGGCGACGATGACAACTACTTCGATACCCCCACCGCTGCAGACAGCTTCCTCCACGCTCGTTCCGTCCACCACTATTGCACCGTGCTTGCCAGCCTGCAGCGCCAAATCACCTCTCACCTGGAATGGTTAGAGCGTGATCTTGCTGCCGCAGAGAATCCCCAGCCTCCGCAAATCCTCAGCGAGGAAATGCGTAACCTGGAGCTGCGTTCACGGATTGAACGACTGAGGGCAAATGGCTGGAAGCGACAGCGTTTTGATTACCGAAAATACGAGGCACTTCGAGAGAGGGCCTTGGAGGATATCAATTAGGGGTAGTTGGATGTGGTAACAACAAAAAAGTAAAACTGGAAATTGGAAAAATATTACTGTTTTATTGCTGTTATTGGCTAGACTTTGGAGTTTGCATTGTTTGGGCTTCTTTGGCGTTGATAGATAGCGGTTACGGGTTGCATACCTACTTGGATATGCTTGCTATGAAGGTGCTCGTTGGGAAAAGTACATAGATCTCCAGATTAGATAGGATATAAAAAGGGATAAAAGATGCCCTCAAAAGCTATTACGTTTTTACTTGAACTGAATCACCTGTCTACTCCTCGGTTTAAAATGAGCCAAATCTCCTTGTTCAAGATTGTTAATCACGTCCTATCTCAAAATACTTTGCTTATAACTAATGTCGCGAAAACAAAAGAAAATTATATTTCGGAAACCAAAAAGCTGGTAAAGCAAGAGACCCAAAACAAGATATCCCCCCCAAAAAAGTCCTCATAACCAGTCCTGCTCTTTCGAGACGCGAGCGCTTTAAGAAGCCTCGCTAAAGCTGCGCCGCTTCGCCTCCTTTCCCATCTCCTCCTCAATCTGCAGTGTCTCCTGCTTCTGCTTGACGTCCTTAAGCGCAAAGAGGCCCAGAGCGTGCAATCGAGCACCGTCTCCCTTTTCTTGGCCACCTTGCACGTCTCCCATCTCCGAGTTCTCGGGGTCTTCTTCGTGTTCTTTGAGCTTGTTGATTCTGTTTTGAAGCTTGACGATTTCGATGGCACGGCGGAGGCGGGATCGTCTGCGGAAGGCCTCGATCTCTGGCAGCAAGTTGTGGTCGCTGGCGGTCTGGCCGCTGAGCCAGATGTGGCCCAAAGCTTGCTGCAGGTTTTGTTAGCTCATGTCTATGTCCGCAACGCCAAAGGATCATACCTCGCTAGTCCATCTCTGCTCAGGCTCTGGGACAAGAAGACGGTTGATAAAGTCCTTTGCATCAGCGCTGACGTCCTTCCAGTATCTCTCGTGGAACACGACGCTGCCCCTTGTGCACTCATCAAGAAGATCTTGAAGGTTCTCGCTTCGGAAGGGGGAGTAGCCGCAGAGCAGGGTATAGGTGATGACGCCCATAGACCACATGTCCACAGGCTTTCCGTGGCCCTTCTTGGCCATCACTTCAGGGGCCGCATAGCCAAAGGATCCAGCCATAGTTTTGAGTGTTTCGTCCTTGCTGTCCAGCGTCTTGGCAATACCAAAATCGGCCAACACGAGGTCGGAGTCGTCTTCGGCAGTAACATAGATGAGGTTCTCCGGCTTGAGATCTGCAATTCTACGTTAATCTCGCTTCAAATAGTTGAGTAGGTTCAGCGATCAGGGGAAATCGCATACCTCTGTGAACGACGTCGTTCTTGTGCAAGTAGTCAACGGCGTCGAGGACCTGCCTGATAGTTTGCGAGGCATCTTTCTCGGTGAACTTGCCCCTGTCGCAAATACGATCGAAAAGCTCTCCTCCTGTGGCCAACTGGGTGACAATGTAGAACTTGTCCTATAGGCGGCGCATGGTTAGCGAGCTCGCAAGTACCCCATTCCCTCCCCTCCCCGGTTTATAAAGTATCAACGTACTCTGGACTCGAACCAATCGACAAACTTGACAATGTGAGGGTGCTTCAGTCGTTGCAGCATAGAAAGCTCGTCGTAGACCATCTGCTCGTTACCCTTGACATTCTTCTTCAAGATGATCTTGACGGCAACCTTGCCAGTAGGGCCGTCTGCCTCACGAACGACTCCATAGGTACCAGCACCGAGGGTGCGTCCGAACTTGTACTTTGATCTATTTCAAGAGTTCGAATCGTTAATGCTGAGTTCAATGTCGGTATCCTCTTAGGTTATGCATCGTACTTTTTCTCATAGCTCTCGGGTTGCCCGTGGAGGCGATTGAGCATGTTGGCGACTATATACAGGGAGAGCACCCGTTAGCAACCAGCACATGACTGTAGGGGGTCCCAAGCATTATAGATTAATGGGAAAAGGGACAAAATAGAAGAAAAGTATCTGATGGTCTCGCAGATAAGGCTGCTACCATCTTCGTCCACAGGAATACAGCGGTGGAAGAGTAGTGCGACTTACAACTCATCTTGATGTCTGGCGGGGTATTTGGACGCGAGAAGCGGTATTCAAGCCAAGCTGCGGTTCAGAGCGATTCAAGCACACGCAGCTCAAAGCTCGCAAAGGTCACCTGAAGAGGGGAATCGCACGATAATTAAAGGGTGCGAAGTAAGCGGCGAGAGGCAGCCCAAGAACAGGTAAAGAAGGAAAGGAGAGAGAGGTGAGGCGCCACAAAGTCCAGGACGACAAGAGCCAGAAGCTGAAGGAGCTACAGCGACGGCTGAGATTAAATACGACCCGAGTAAAATATCAGCCCCTCACCAGGCCTGGCGGTTTCCAGCCGTCAGCCAAAGGGGCACTAGCACCACAGCCATACGGCATAGTGGGGATGGCGCCAGGAGAGAGAGGGAGTCTGTCGCCGCCAAAGTACACCAAGCACTGTAGATCAACTAACAGCACCACCCTACCTGATTGTCCCATATGTGCAGCTGAAGAGCACCCATAACTCTACTGCGTCCTAGGCAGTATCAGTACCTGGTAAGCTTAAATTCAACTCATTTTCCTAAAGCTCAATAGCATCACTTAGACGACAGCTCCCAGTCAACAGTAGCTATTCTCTCAGACGCATGTACGCGTGTTGTACAAGCACATGTAAAATTACTCCATTCTCGGGCAAGGAAAGGCCCCCACGCAGCAGAGAATCAACAGCCCTGCGTTAGAATCGCAGCTATGTCGGCATTTCCAGCCAGCGTCGGGGCCTTCGTGGCTGTGCCCGCGACAAGGTCTCCATCTGCGCTGCTCTGGCCAACGAGAGGTGATTCACCATTCAGAGTGTCCAACACAGCACAGAAAGAGGCACGAATTAGACAGCAGATACTAAGACGTCACAACGGCTGGGCTGTGGCTCAGCGACTGGGCGGCAAAAACTGCCATACAGACAGCCCAAGTTCGATGCAGACAGTTGCGCCCTTGCTTGGGTTTTGGAGTACCACCACCTACCAAGGCAGGCCGACATGTATGTCGAGGCTGTCGAGGCTGTCGTCTTAGGCGGCCTCCGTCGCCTTTCCGGGAGGTAATGTGCGATATGCCAAGACAGCTGCCGAAGCACCGTTACGGCTCTTTGCAAGGCTGATTAGGGCTGCTTATTCGCCGCATCAGACTTCAAGTGTATGATAATCCCGGGCGAGCGGCCTCTCGCAGTGGGTCGGGTGTTTTGATTCTCAGAATGATAGCGTTTGCCAACCCCAGGGGACTTGTTATGCTATTCGCGCTTGGCGGCTAGCAGTGGGCACTAATGCCTGACATGCTGCATCTGCTGATACATACGAAGTAGATGGGAATTAGATACCTTGTATGATCCCGGCCATATTGCTCTGGTAGACGTCATGTTTGTCTATAGGCCGGGGCAGATTGCCGGAAAACATACCTACAGTCAACGGTTCAGAGTGCTGAGAGCTTCTGGCTCTGGGATTGGCTGCCCATCCAAAATGCTAGAGTCTAAGATACAATTCGATTGGCTAGGATGCAGGCTGAAGAGGCCAGAGCTGAGTCTGGGTCCACGACTTGGCTATGAAAGGCTGAGGGAGATGAAAACAACCTGCAGATGCAACTTGGCTATTAGACACATATTCTTTGAGCTACGGCTCAATATTGATAATTCTGACAAAAGTCGAATGCACTGACCCTTCTCAAGCATGTTTCACAATTCTGCGTCGATCACTAGCGGCAATACTCCCCAACATAACGCTGTATTGGCGGCCTCACTCCCAGACGACTCAATGTTATTTCTGTTGCTGCTATCAAAGTACAAAACTGACTTGTAAAAGATGATATAGCGGGCTTTTTAACGAGGTCTAAAGCTGTATAAACTATGTGATGACGCTTTTTCGGCGGTTCAATGCAGCTTTCTATTTTAGAAGCGCAACATCGCCCTTATTCCGAGATCACATACCTACTATATAGTAATAGATGCTAATAGACATGTCTTTATCTACAAGTTCAATACGTCTCTTTTTTTTTTATTGTTATTGCCATTATTTTCTAAATTTCTAGAAGGATATCGCCTTGCCTTTAATAAAAACAAAATAGCTCGATAGCTGCCCAGATGGTGGAGTGTGTGTAGGCACATGCATCTGCGTACCTCTACCTCCAGCCGGATAACAATCTGCTGAATGTTAGCAGAAAGAAAGGTAGTGGTGAGTAAGAAACCGAAGCTATTGGCGATCCATAGGCAGGTATTGGCTAGGAAAACAATATTATTGCCGTTTATATCATGCATGAAACGCATATGTGCATCTACAAGCGCTTACCTTAGTAGGTACAGCCTTTCCAGCCTGCATTCTGCTATTAGCCGTCACCTGACAAAATACAAGCAAGTACACAAGTACCTTGTCAGACCAGCTTGGGCGCTGAATGGCTACGGCTGGCCGCGCAGAAAGCGCTGCTGCAGCACTACAAGGAATCTTGCGTCTTGAATCATGCACTGCGCACGCTGGCGGTTAAAAGATCCGCAACAGAGACCTGCTGTTGGCCCGATTCTTGCTATTGAAACAAAGACTGGGGAAAAAAAGGGAGGGAAGCAAAAAAGGTTATAACTGCGCCGGCACCAGCGCCACACATGATCCAACCCCTCCAACGCGTTTAAAACGTGGAATGCTGCCACGCAACCGGCGTTGCTGCAAACTTTCAAAACCACCAAACTTAACCACCAACACAAATCTGCCGTCGTTATTCTCGAGTTACACTTCTCAATAGGAAGCCCCGGTGCAGCAAAGACAAAATGGCTACAGGAATGCGAATGAAGAGAGTGGCCAAGGAGCGCCAAAAGGTAAGATGTTTCGCCGTGCAGTTGGCTGGCATAGATTGCCTTCTTCAGAGCTGACGCTACTGTAGATAGATAAATATGGTCTCCCCCCTGGTATAGAGCTCGTGGAAGGCGACGACTTGAAGGAATGGCTCCTTGACATTCGTGTCTTGGACAACAACCCTCTGTATAAGGATAATGTCTATCGGCTGAAATTCGTCTTCTTTGATTCGTACCCCATAGGTGCGTTCATGCTGCCAGCACCCCTCGTCGCCGAAGCAATCAGGCTAACAGACAGATCAGAGCCTCCAGAGGTCACCTTTGTCGAGAGGCCAGGCCGCCCAGTCCCCATGCATCCGCACATCTACTCGAACGGAATCATATGCCTTGACCTCTTGGGAAATCAGGGATGGAGCCCTGTCCAGAGCGCCGAGACCATCTGCATGAGCATACAAAGCATGCTCACCAGCAACAGCAAAGACGAGCGACCGCCTGGCGATGCAGAGTTTGTGCGTGTCAACAGACAGCGACCTCGAGATATAGAATTCTTGTATCACGACAATACTGTGTAACAGCCTCAGCTCTACAGATGGCTACACCTCATTTGCTTTCTCGTCCTTTTTCATTTAGTCCTTCTGGGGGGGATTATTTTATTTTAGCGGTCATAATGGCTCATCGGCGTTCATGATACAACCCCGTCTTGCAGCATGGAACTAGACACATATCACTGCTTGTCTTGAGTCCTCTATCTGCTGATTTCTTTGGGGCCAAGCAAGTTTTTTTTCGGCGGCTAGTACGGAGTAGTCTGGGGTCTCGACTCGACGCCTCGCGCAAAGTCGTGCATGGCGCAACTAAGAGCGAGGATTGGCGGGGAGAGCTCAAAGTACCTTATGTAACTCGGAGGACGACCTATGCGTATATGCACAGCTTATAGAATTAGCTGGGGATCTTAATTCTATTCATTTTAGGCCACATATAGCATCAAAATGAACTTTTTTTTGCTCTTCTTTGCGGCAAGCCAGAAACAATAAATATGGTCTATTCTCATTCATGCCATGAAGGCTGCCATACCCCAATGAGGCCTGGGCATATGACGTCGCCCCTCTGCTGCATTTCGTGCCAGTGACAGCTCTCCCCTCTGGCGGGGCTGGCCTCACCGCCCGCCGTAAGCCACACTTTGGCTCCCCTGGCTGCTACAGGAACCGGGACTAGAACTGAAGCTGTTTCATCCACCAAATATTCCCCCACGAGCTCTCTGCCGCGGGCAAAATCATGGCTCCCCGCGCGGAATTCAGCACCGAGCAGATTCGGGGCAAAGCTCGAAAGGACCTGCTCTACCTGCTCGAGGGTGTAAGTAAGGCTCACTGTCGTTGAGAGTTCGCCGGAAGCTCTGCCTTGCTAACCAGCAGCTATCGCGCAATCTGTAGGTCCGCGGCAAGAAGAATCTCGTGTTTGATCGCAGCCTTGTCGGGCCCATCGGTACCATCGTCAAAGTCGCCACGCTCCAAGAGTACGGGGTCGACAAATTCTTCATCTTGGAGAACAATAATGTGGACGCGAGCCAGCGCAATGTCGTCTTTGTGGCCAGAGGCGAATGCGGTCGGCATGCCGAGGCCATAGCAGGTAAGATTCAAGAAGCGACGATACCCATGAGGGCGCCCTACGCTGTTTCCTCAGCGCCATATTCAGCTCCATTGACTTGAGATGTCGTGGCCTCAGGTGAAATGGTTAGCTAGCCAGCAGCTGCAGTGAGTGAGCTGACGCAACGTGCCCCTCCAGCGCAGATTAAGCGAATTCAGCGTGAGAGCCAGACAACTCATGACTTCCACATATTCTGGGTGCCACGTCGTACCCTTGTGTCCGATCAACTACTCGAAGAAGCCGGCGTTCTGGGCGATGTCAACATATCTGAACTGCCACTACTCTTCTTCCCGCTCGAAGAAGACGTTCTATCGCTTGAGCTCGAGGATTCCTTCAAGGACCTCTATCTGTCCAAAGATGTCACACCAAACTTCCTTATGGCCAAAGCGCTCATGGAAGTGCAGCAAAACCACGGCCTGTTTCCAAGAATCATTGGAAAAGGTGACAATGCGAAGCGAGTAGCAGATCTCCTCGTCCGCATGCGTCAAGAACGGCTGGCGGGTGAAGATGGGAGCGACGTTAAAACAGCGCTGACGCCCAGCACCACGAACGAGAGTGTTATCATTATCGATCGTGAAGTCGATTTTGTTACTCCACTACTCACGCAGCTGACATACGAGGGACTCATTGATGAGATTTTTGAAATTCAAAATAACCAGGCCAAGGTAGACACAACCATCGTCGGGGCACCGGCGCAATCCTCAGCGGCCACCTCACAAAGCAGGAAGCGGACGGTACAGCTCGATTCCAGCGACAAGCTATATGAGCAACTACGAAACGCCAACTTCGCCATTGTGGGCGGGCTGCTGAACAAGGTCGCCCGCCGTCTTCAAAAGGTACAGTCAGATTACGAGAGCAAGCACAAGACCAAGACGATTGCCGAGCTGAAAGAATTCGTGAGCCAACTGCCTGGCTACCAGCAAGAGCATCAAAGCGCGAGGATACACACCGGCCTGGCAGAGGAGATTATCAAGCACACACGAACCGATTTGTTCAAGGGCCTTCTCGAAGTCCAACAGAATCTCGCTGCCGGTGCCGACCCATCGTCTCAATTCGACGGCATTGAAGAGCTCATTGCTAGAGACGCTCCTTTGCGGGAGACTCTTCGTTTGCTCTGCATCTACTCGTGCATATCTGGAGGAATCAAACCCAAGGATTTCGAGCAGTTTAAGCGTCTGATTCTCCAAGGATATGGCTACCAACATCTGCTCACACTCAACAATCTTGAGAAGCTGCAGCTTTTTCTGTCGCGCTCTTCACCACTGGCGGGGATGATCCCGATGGCGGGCAATGCCGGCGCCGACGGCAACAAAACTAACTATACATACCTACGAAAGCAGCTGCGTCTAATTGTCGACGAAGTACAGGAAGACGACCCCAACGACATTGCATACGTTTACAGCGGCTATGCTCCTCTTTCTATCCGACTTGTACAATGCGTTCTTCAGAAGCAGTATCTATTATCCATTACAAAAGGAAACGGCGCAGCGAACGCTAGCAGCACTGTCCCTGGTGCGGGAGCCCAAGGATGGCACGGATTTGATGAAGCTGTCAAGCACGTTAGAGGCCAGACTTTCTATGAGCTTCAGAAGGGCGAAGATAAGGCCGTCAAAGCCAGAGCCCTGCTATCTGGCAGTGGACACAAGCAGACGGTCTTTGTTGTTTTCATCGGAGGTGTTACGTTTACAGAGATCGCCGCGCTGAGATTTATCGCGAAGCAGGAGGAGGGTAAGTCGCGCATCACACGGTGCATGCCAGCCAGTGCAAAAGCTAACATCCCTTTTCAGATCGGAGAAATATAGTAATCTGTGCGACTTCTATAATCAGCGGGAACAGGATGATGGATGCGGCAACCGAGAAAGAAGCGTTCGCCCGCAAAGAGGCGACGCTGCCCAACAGCCCATAGGCTTTGGCGCATTGAGTCGTGACACGATATTTGGAGTTTGGCGGCGTACGGGTCGGTGGGAGATAAATTCTGTTGTGGCATGCAACCACCTTGATCGACATTTTGATATGGAAGCCTCATTTTCTTTCCTCTTTCCTTATCTTCCCTTTTCTCCTCCTCTTTCCATGTTTTCCCATAACCTCAGTCGCGCTGTCTCTTCGCTGATGCCTCGTTGTTTGAAGCTCGTCCGGAGTCTATAACTCGAAATATCACCGGATTAGTTCGGAGTAGAGCGCGCCCCACATCAGAGAGCGCCGCGATTGGATTGTCCGTCCCACGTGACCAGTGCCTATGCGATTGAACTCGGCGTCCTTGAGGGGCCATGATGAGCTGATGGCCTATATTATTCCTGCTCATTGGCCCTTCCTTGCAGTAAAATACGAACGGCTGCGCTGTTGGACTCTTTCTGTTCCCAGCCGAGAACTCATCCAATGGTCCAATAATCAATGATCTCAGCCCATCTCGAACCTGCAGTGCGGCCCTTGTAATCACTACTCCTTTAGACTGCTCTTCAGCCGCTGAAGCCTCCAGGCCATCTTATTCCGCTTACAACAGCAGGTACATATACACCAAGCAGTGAGATATACGGAGGTCTTTGGCTGACATGTCGATTAGACAGAGGCTCTTCATGGCAGGCCCTCTCATGATATGATGCATTTGCCCAGCGTCATGCTGTATATGTATGACATAGTGCCGAGTCTCGACCTCCAAAACACCGTCACCATTCCGACATCCGTAGCCTCTCATATATCGACGCCGAACCGTCCCAGCCGTCGTTAGAGCAGGTGCCTGGTTGGGCTCTTCACCATGGCAACTGTTTTCGAGAATCACCTCAGGCTAGAAAAGGAAGTACCGGCTGGACAGATTTTTTCGGATGCGCAAGACATCGACTCTTCATCGATATCAAGCTTAGCGCCCGAGTCCGTCTCCAACAACCAGGGCCATATAGCGGTGTCACCCAGCAGCAGTCTAAGCACTCCCCACGCATCGAGACAAGGCTCATCGGATGAGTCTTCAGACGTCGCGCCTGAGATTGTCGTGTGGACGGAAGATATGGATTTAAGCAGCAACTCATCATCCCAAGACCCGGAAGAGACTTCCAGCATGCATCTCGACACGGAGTGAGTTTTGGCCACCACAAACACCTCTGAGAGAAAAAACAATGCGAATGATTTTACCACCTCTCTATTTGGTCTATCATTCACTACAATTTTAATATTTTTTTTTAATCTTCTCCCTAACATCTCGATAGTGATGAAAGGCCTCAGTTCAGCGATAATGTCCCACAGCAAGCCGAACCCAAGGAGGACGCTTTTATCGAGTCATTCTCCTCCTCGCACTCTGCATTGACGGAGCTTTCAGAGCCTTCATCTAGCCCATCCATCGTCTCTAGTAAAGCCACGACGCCTATCGAGACCGAATTACCTAAGCGTCCGCAATTTATTAAGACTTCGTCAAATTTTTCAGCCTCATCACATCACCATGATATCGAGAGTTTAACCTTCAACATTCGGCCAAAGTCGTCTATACCAACAGATATCCCATCATATCAATATGCCAGCGAGTGCATCGCCGCAGCCGAATCATCGCGACTCAACCCATACGCGCTGCATCCCGGAGAATATCATTTCCTACGACACCACATATCTCATACTCAGGTTACGACGTACCTAAACATTAGAAACGGTATACTGCGTATATGGATGAAGCAGCCGTCGGTTGGTGTAACGCGGCAAGACGCAGTCGGATGTGCAAATGCACGCTGGTTTGATGCTGCAAACGTGTGCTACGACTGGCTGGTTCGCAACGGGTACATAAATTATGGTTGCGTACAGCTTCCTAAACCCCAATTGGAGTTAAGGAACGGGTCGCCCACAAAGAAGCGAAAGACCATCGCTGTTATCGGAGCAGGCATCTCAGGCTTATCCTGTGCAAGACAGCTAGAGAGCCTGTTTACACAATATGCTGGCCGATTCTATGCAAGAGGAGAGGAGATGCCAAAAGTGATAGTTCTCGAGGGCAGAAGTCGCGTTGGCGGTAGAGTATATTCTCGTGAATTCAAAACAAAAGCAGCTGGAGTTGAGCCTGAGTTTGAAGGGAAGCGTCATACCGCCGAGATGGGCGGTATGATTATCACAGGGTTCGATCGTGGCAACCCCATGAATGTTATTGTTCGTGGACAATTGGGAATACCATACCACGCGCTTACTGCTGATACTACAATTTACGACAGCAATGGCAAACCTGTAGATCCAGTGAGGGATCTACAGGTTGAGAAGCTCTACAATGACTGTTTAGATCGTGTCAGCGAATTCAAGTATAAGTTTCAGTCATCTAAGCTGATCGAAGGCAATCGTGATCTTCTCGACGAAGGTCGGGATAGTCTCGGAGATGGCTCCAAGTCGATCACCCAAGCTGAGGAAGCAACCGCTGCGCTTCCTGATGCTCCCTCAGTATCGCAACAAAACGTACCGGAAACTGTAAACATGGTTCCAGTGTCTGCAGACAAACTGACAGGACGAGTACATACCGAACCTGGTGTTCCCGCGACCCTAAAAGCTTCAGAAAAGGCAAAACTTATGGGATGGAGCATTAAACCAGGAGCAGCAGAGAAGGGCAATCTCGATTTAACCCAAGCCAGCTCCCTGGAGAAAGCAACGCTGGGTTCAGTTTTGGACCATGCCATCACCCAGTACAAGAACATTGTTGATTTAAACGCACAAGATCACCGATTGATAAACTGGCACATTGCCAATTTGGAATATAGCAATGCTACGAACTTGCATAACCTAAGTCTCGGCCTCTGGGACATTGATGCAGGTAACGAATGGGAAGGCAGTCACACAATGGTTGTCGGCGGGTATCAAAGCGTTGCCCGCGGCTTGCTCCAATGCCCCTCGCCGCTCAGCATTACAACCAAATTCCCCGTCCAAAGAATCACCTATCACGGTGAAAGCTTTGACGGCCCCGCTACTATTGAAAGCGAAGATGGAACAAAGGTGGAAGCAGACGCTGTCGTCTGCACAATACCACTGGGCGTTCTAAAACAAGGTAACGTGATTTTTGAGCCTCCGATGCCTTCCGAAAAGGCGGATGTGGTCAAGCGTTTAGGCTTTGGCATCCTCAATAAAGTCGTCTTACTTTACGACAGGATGTTCTGGGATTCAAATAGGCACATATTCGGTGTGCTCAGAGATGCTCCCAACAGGCACAGCACATCTCAGCAGGATTACGGTGTAAACCGTGGACGCTTCTTCCAGTGGTTCAACGTTTCCAATACGACTGGCCTGCCCTGTCTGATTGCGCTTATGGCTGGCGATGCTGGCTTTGATACAGAACATACAAGCAACGACAGCCTTGTCGCCGAAGCCACAGAGATCTTGAGAAGCGTATTCGGTAAAGATGTCCCCTATCCCGTAGAGGCAGTAGTGACGAGGTGGGGTTCGGATCGGTTTGCTCGTGGAAGCTACTCTTCTGCCGCGCCCGATATGCAGCCAGATGATTATAACATCATGGCCCGGTCTACTGGTAACCTATTCTTCGCTGGAGAGCACACCATTGGTACACACCCTGCAACTGTGCACGGAGCATATCTGTCAGGATTACGCGCTGCTTCTGAAATATTAGAAGCAATGATTGGTCCCATTGAAGTTCCGACACCTCTCGTCCTCCCGAGGGACTCACTTCTGCTGCATAAACGTAAGGAGGCAGCCAAGGATCCCCGGCAGGCGCGCTTAGAAGCATACGAGATAGAAATATGGGAGCATGTCCTTTCAAAGATTGGCGAACGGCCGCTCCGCCCAAACAAAGTGTCTGGCAGCGCCTACATCATATTTAGCAAAACCCACTTTGATGCCGCGAAAAAGAGGTGCGAAGCAAGCCGCAAACCTGGTAGAAGCCGGTCAGTGCCCAACGAAGTCCGCATCATGATGTCCCGCATGTGGAAGGAGACTACTCCAGACGAGCGAAAGCCGTACGAGGAGCAGGCCGCTGAACAGAAGAGGCTCTACTTGCAAGCCATGCAGGAGTATACCGGGCTGGCCGAGAAGTGGGATCGCGAAGCTATCGCTATCCGAGCTGCCTACGAAAAAGAACATCCTAGCCTGCCGGGTCCAGAGGAGGGCCCGGAAGACCCCTTGATGACGCCGAAGCATCGGAGGGCAAGGAATGTGAGCTATACGGAGGTCAGAGATTACGAGTAGGAGTTGTAAAACGACGAGTGATCTTGTCGTTGTAAGCATTTAGAACCATGGCGTTTGGATGTCTGTTTCCTTTTGGGTCCCGCAGGATCGTGGGAAACTTTTATAAAAATCATGTCTTTTACGTCGAGGATAGGGGCGCCATGAGTGGGCGCAAGGCAGTTTTCATGGGATGGAATTTTATGTGTGTTGCATGTCTATAGCTTATTACTTAAAGTACTTCATACCTACCATCTTTTAATGAATGGGACGTCGTAGTTTAACCATTGACTTTTCACCTTTTCTCATCTTAAAAGAAAATTGGTTCTTGAAGCTGTATACAACTTTTGGTTCATTTTCCTCTTTTGGTCTACTAAAGAAAATTTATTTGTGGGTTTGATACACTGGCTGGGGACCACCGCGCTGGGTAACCTCTAGCTTCGATATTACAAAGGATGGGGAGAAAGGCTCAGCGCGCCAGCTCTCTTTCTACCAACATAAAAAAAAAAAGAAATGTACTTTATTCTTCGTCTTCTTTTTTTTACATATCGGCGGAGGCAGTAGCACCAGTAATAATCTCGACCAGCTCTCCGGTAATGACAGCCTGTCGGGTACGGTTGTACAGAATCTGGTACTTGCCAATCATCTCACCGGCGTTCTTAGAGGCGTTCTGAGAAATTTTGAATTAGTATTTAAAAAGAGGGAAAAACATGTAGAAGAAATTGAATAAAAACTTACGTCCATAGCGTTTCGTCGGGCAGACTGCTCGCAGGCGTGACCCTCAGCCAGAGCCCAGTAGAGGGAGTTGGCAAGGCTGTACTCGCGGAGGTTGCCGAGAGCATCGTCCTCAACCTCGAAGGCGGAGATGTTGGCTATTTGGCTGTTAATATTGTTTCCTGAATAAAAATAATGACAACTGCAACATACGGGACTGGGAAATGGCCTCCTCGGAAAATGCCTCAATGAAGGTGGGCTCGTAGCTGGTGGCGTTGATGAACTTGTTGTACAAGATCTTGACGTCGGTGTACTCGGTGGGCAGGTTGACAACCTGGTCGGCGATGGCCTGGGCATCGGCAAAGGTAGGAATGTCCTTGCCAACACCGGCGAAGCTGAGCTGGATGTTCTTGGCGTTGGTTCGCTGCAGCTGAGCCTTGCTCTTCTCACCAATGAGGACCAGGTCGAAGTTCTCGCCCTCGGCGAAAAGGCGGCGAATGGTACGGGACATTCCGGAGTGAATACCACCGCAAAGACCCTTGTCGGAGGAGCAGACGATGACGAGGGACTTCTTCTCGTCGGCCTCGGCGGCGGTGGTCTCGGCGGCCTCGAAGACCTCGTTGGAAGTCTGGCCGTACTTGCGGGAGTCGTTCATGCTGCGGGTAGCACGGGTGAGCTTGGTGGAGGCGACGATCTTCATGGTGTTTGTGATCTTCTCGATGTTTCGGATCGACTTCAGACGAGTCTCGATCTCACGGAGAGTCGCATAGGTGGCGGCGGTGCTGGGGCCAGCAGCAGCTCTAAAGCAGAGTCATTATTAGCCCATCAAGTCCCGTTGAAACTTGCAATTTTCCCTCTCTTCTAAGCAGATAAAAAAAGTAATTCGCCATCGCATCCCTCCAGTAGCCGCAGGCCCTTCGCGTTGGTTGTCGTAAAAATGGGCCGTCCATGAAAAATCGCAAAACTCGTTCGCGGGCCACTTCGATGCGGCTATAACAAATTCTTATAGATGCTAGTTCCCGAAGAGAAAAAAACTTACCGGGAGGGAGCTGCAACTGCAGCTCGCAGAGCAGGTCGGGCAGCCCTTGACAGCATTGTGGCAAGTGTGAGATGTCGAAGCTAAGCCCTCTGGTCAACGCAGACCCAATTGATCGTGACGGCAGCGGATCAATTGACGGGGTGTTCGTGGGGATGCGGTTCGGGTTGTTGAGTGATTGCAGTTTTGCTCACTTTCTCGGCAAATCGACGGGAGACCACGGGAGGACCAAAGTATCTTCGTACCTGCTATACCGCTATATGCAAAGTGTGGGGACTGTAGCCTTGCTCGTGCACTAACAGCCGTTGCGGGTGATAAGCAGCGAAAAGTGTTATCCTATTGTTGTGATGCAACCCGTTACAGCGATATAAAAGTGGGTCTTCGAACTTATCGCTGTAAAGCATATCTAGTATAGCTGCATCGAAGACGATAGATGCATAAGGCTTTTCATGCCGAAAACACGAGGGCGTTCCTACTTGAACTCTTTTTCCGCCCAGCTTTTCTGCCTTCTTTAGACTCTCTCTCGCCCTAAGGCTGTCGAGGTTAAGTTCTCGCCAGCCTGCTCTAAAGTCAGCAGATCTGTTCTGTTCTTTTTTCCCCCGATTCTCCCTCGGCCTTACACTTGGCAATCGCGGCTTCAGCATTCCTTCGGTTTCCCGCGCCTCATTCAGAGCCTTGCATCTATCGAGTGCCAGCCGGTCCACGCTGCAAACCATGGCTTCCGACAGCTCAGACGATGATGTGCCTATCGCGAGGACAAATGGGCGTTGTGAGTCATCTCCAGTTTATGTCTTGACATTTTTCCTTCTCTCTTTTCTCTCTTCTCTCCAGTTTCCAACTACCTAGGATCGATCTATTCTCGGCACACGCGCGATTGCGCTGGCGCTTACTGTCAAGACACACCTCCACGTCGAATCGCGCGCAAGTAAGCATTGGCGACTGGCTAACATGGCATCGACTCTAGTGTCATCATCGAAGATATCTCGCGCCGAAGACATCGCCTTGGATAAGTCCATGTCCAAGCCCTCTGGGATGGCAGGTTTGTCCATCCGAAATGGGCCCGTTGAGATGGATTTAGACTCGCCGTCTACCAATGGTTCCAAGCGCAAGTCACGAGATTCGATCACCAAGGTCGACTACAAGGATGAGTCGGAAAGTGATGGTGAGCCTCTGGTAGGTGATGTCTTTCATTACTCTGATGGAGACTTTGGTGTAAGCGCATTAGCTAATACTATGCCGTAAAGGCGAAACGACAACGATCCAAAAAGCTCCAGGAGTCGGATTCAGACGATGAGCCTATGGTGAAGGCTAGAGGGAAGAAACTGCCGCCGTCTTACAAAGAGACTGCACTACCTGAGTCCTCTTCTGATGAACAGCCGCTCGGTGTTAAGCTCGCTAAGAAGAAGGCTGACATCGAGAGGAAAGGTGAACTGGAGGCCAAGGCGATTCGTGCTAAGGAAGCGAAGGCAAAGGCGACACCGAAGAAAGCCGTTAAGAACGAATCGGATGACGACAAGCCTCTCGCGTTATCCCATAAGCGACAATCAAATGGCACGACTGCAAAGAGAAAATCTACCGTTGTGAAGAAAGATGAATCTGACTCTGACGCTCCCATCTCCAAGAAGTCCAAAGCTACCAGTGCCCTTGCCAAGGGGAAGAGAGCTGCTTCGGCCAAGGATACAAAGGATGTCAAGAAGGGCAAGGCCAAATCAAAGGAGCCCAGCGATGAAGATGAGGAAGAGGGATTCGAGTGGTGGAATGCGCCCAAGAAAGAAGATGACAGCATCAAGTGGAATACTCTTGAGCACAACGGAGTTCTCTTTGCACCAGAATATCAACCTCTCCCAAAGAACGTCAAGATGTACTACGATGGAAAGCCTGTGACTCTCAGTCCGGAAGCAGAAGAGGTCGCAACCTTTTGGGCATCAATGATGACTGCTGCTTCTACTCACCACCTTGACAACCCTGTCTTCCGCAAGAACTTCTTTACCGATTTCTCTGATTTCATCAAGAAGCATGGCGCTAAAGACGCGAGTGGAAACAAGATTGACATCAAGAGCTTTGACTTGTGTGACTTCTCCAAAATTGCAGAATATTGGGCGGCAAAGAACGAAGCCAAGAAAGCGATGACCAAAGAGGAAAAGGCAGCTGCCAAGGCCGAAAAGGATGCACTCGAAGCTCCATACCTTTACTGCACGTGGGACGGAAGAAAGCAGAAGGTTGGCAACTTCCGAGTGGAACCTCCCAGCTTATTCCGTGGTCGAGGAGAGCACCCCAAGACTGGTAAAGTCAAGACTCGAGTAATGCCCGAGCAAATCACCATCAACATTGGCAAGGGTGCCAAAGTCCCAACTCCGCCAGCTGGACATAAGTGGAAGGCCGTCCAACATGACCAGAAAGCGACATGGCTTGCCATGTGGCAGGAAAACATCAATGGCGCTTACAAGTATGTCATGCTTGGCGCTGCCAGTGATGTCAAGGGGCAGAGCGACTTTAAAAAGTTCGAGAAGGCCCGTGAGCTCAAGAAGCACATTGATAAGATTCGCCGAGATTATACCAAAGATCTTAAGAGCGAGGTTATGGCGGATCGTCAAAGAGCTACAGCCATGTACCTGATTGACAGGCTTGCTCTCAGAGCTGGAAATGAGAAGGACACGGAAAACGAGGCCGATACTGTTGGCTGCTGCTCATTGAAATACGAGCACATCTCCCTGCAGCCCCCAGACCAAGTCACATTTGACTTTTTGGGTAAGGACAGTATCAGATACAACGAGACAGCCCGCGTGGATGCCCAAGTTTTCAAGAACTTGAAGCTGTTCAAGAAGGCGCCGAAGACAGATGGCGATGACCTCTTCGATCGTCTTAACGTAAGTAGCATCACTCCCTTACGATCTGGACAGCACAGAATAATCACTAACAAGGAACTCCTAGACATCTCAACTGAACAAGCATTTGAACAGCTGCATGCCTGGACTGACTGCCAAGGTTTTCCGTACTTACAACGCGTCTCACACCATGTCCGAGCTTCTCAAGGAGCTGGGTAAGGATCCACGCTCCCGAGGAACTATTGCGGACAAAGTGAAGCTGTACAATGACTGCAACCGCAAGGTTGCCATTCTTTGTAACCACAAGCGAACTGTTGGCGCAGGCCACGAGCAGCAGATGCAAAAGCTTGGAGATCGCGTAAGCTTTTTTTCTCCCCCTTCTCTCGAGAAATGTATAACGAAAACAAGCTGCTAACTATTCATCAGATCAAGGGCCTCAGGTACCAGAAATGGCGGACAAAGAAGATGATCCTTGACATTGATCCAACTCAAAAGAAAAAGAAGGGCGCAGCTTATTTTGTGCGGGATGAGGATCTCGATGATGAATGGATTAAGGAGCATCAGGCCTTCTTAGTTGATGAACTACGCACCAAGATCCAAAAGAAGTTTGAAAAGGACAACGAGAAGCTCAAGGCTAACAAGGAGCGAGTCATGCCTGAAAAGGAGCTCAAAGAGCGCCTTGGGGCAGTCAAGGAGATGGAAACCAGATTCAAGAAGGAGAATAAGACTGGCAAAGTCGAAGCCGAGGGCAGAGGAGCGTCGGTCGACAAGTATCTGTCTTCTATCGACAAGATTGATGAGCGTATCAGGGTCTTGGAGACTCAAGCCGAAGACCGTGATGGCAACAAGGAGGTTGCCCTGAGCACTTCGAAGATTGTAAGCCTTAAAACATTGCACTTACAGCAAAAGACACTAACAATCGACTGCAGAATTACATTGATCCTCGTCTGACGGTAGTGTTCTCGAAGAAATTCGATGTTCCTATCGAGAAATTCTTCTCCAAAACTCTGCGAGACAAGTTCCGATGGGCTATCAAGTCTGTCGAAGACGCAGAGGACTGGGAATTCTAAAGCAGAATTCACAGATATGAAGATTTTCACAGTGCTTGCTGCAGAAAGTTTTTATTTCCTCTTGTTTACTTGCTCCATTTTGCCTTTTCCTTTTCCTCTTCATTGAAGTCATTCTACGGCCTCCACAAACAAAGGCATATATATTTATATACAATATACATTTACAGTAAAGGTCGCAGGCAATCTGCACCTTGAGGAATCCAGCCCAAATATCATTCAGATAGACGCGGCCCAGCAAAACAGAGCACTTTTTTTTTTCTTTTTCATTAATATTTTCAACTACATTTTTCACGGCTCCCACGAAACATGGCACGATGGAGTTTATGAGGGGTGACGGCGGAAAAAAAGGAGAGATTCGAACATGGTCAAACATACAGAGGGGGAAAATTGGGAGGAAAGCTCGCACGCACACACGAGCGTGCTTATTTCGGGGTGTCCAGGCCGATGAACGGAGTCGTAAAAGGCAGTTGCTGAGAGAGGGGAGGTGATGGGACAGACATAGGGGATAACGAGAAACATAGCGAGGAATTCGAAATGGCTTTGAGCTGGGATAGCTTGAGTCATGCCATATTGCTTTAATTGATGATTTTACTTGATGATTTTGCTTGATGATTTTGCTTGATGATTTTACTCGATGATTTGACTTGATGGTTTTCCTTAGAAGTTGCTA
Source organism: Trichoderma koningiopsis (assembly GCA_022985005.1). Taxonomy (NCBI): domain Eukaryota; kingdom Fungi; phylum Ascomycota; class Sordariomycetes; order Hypocreales; family Hypocreaceae; genus Trichoderma; species Trichoderma koningiopsis. The sequence goes on from JAJPEM010000002.1 coordinate 5,688,520, forward strand.
GATGCGAGAAACCATAATACTTGCATAATCAAAAGCGTTCAACAGATGATACAAGTTATCGAGTTAATTGGTACGTGGCTAACGCCTATCTATACACATGGAGTATATACAAAGATGTGATGTCAAAACGGCATAAATGAGGCTCCTAACTTGTCCATCGTTCTCTTCATGCTTCTACCATCTATAGTGAGTATCCAAAAGCTATGTATGCCGTGATATAACGCCTTAGTAAAATGCAATCCCCGTGTGGAGCACTATTCCTCTTGCTTCTTTGGCCAGATTATAAACCCCAGGCAGCATCTTCTTCCTCAATATATACATGCATTCCAATCATTCATTACGCTTCATCAGCCATTAAAACCGCTGTCGGTTCTTCTCGTGCACTCGTCATCATATTCTTACAGCAAGTGCCAACGCACCCAACGCCACATGGCCCAGCACAACCATCAAGAGCGATGGTACAGGCACACTCAATGATGTGCCAGCGTTATCACGCGCAATCCTGCCATTGGGATTGATGTGCCACCCACTAGGGATGCTCCCTCCTGTAGCAGATACACCATCAAGCCAGGGGAAGTCAGTCTGGGTGGCAGTAGCTGGGCTTTTATCCGTGCCGATGCCGCCCACGGGAATGGAAAGTACAATCGACGGGGAGTTATTGGGCGTGCTGGCTGTGGCAGTGGCAGTGAGACCACTCTCACCGTTTGCATTGCCGTTAACTTTGCCGCCGACAGCTGTAATCGACTGCCACGTGCCAGAGTTGTTGCTGTAGATGTATTGCTTGCCCGTAGAGTAGTCTGTGATGCTGATGCTCTGTACCATCATGGTAAAGGGGCCTTTGCTGAAGTCAGTAGGTCCTTCAGCCCATTTGACAGTGCCTGGAGCATTGGTGGCCGGATCGCCACCAGCCCATGAGCCGAACTTGACCTGCATCGGTGTCTGCGGGTATTGGTTCGACTCGGCATCAGCCACGGTCAGAGTGCGCAGCACAGAATCACCCGCCTGCCAGACAATTCTATCCTCAGTCCAGTCCACCGTATACTTGATCCAGTTTGCCTGAGTGCCCGAAACGGTGTGGAACTCTCCACGGTTGTAGGACGTGGTCTGGCCCTTGCCAAAGTAATTGGACTGCATCTGGTCTGGCTCAGCCCCAAGCCACTCCATATCAATCTCATCAAGGTCGTCCGACTGTAACACCACCGATGAGACAATACCCGCGCCAGGGGCAGCCTTCATAGTGACTTCCACCCGGCCAAACATGATGTAAAACACGGAAGTGAGCTGTGGAGCGTCGCCACCACTTGCAACGGTAAACGAGGCACCATTGCTGTTGTAAGTTGGCGCCCCAGAGGCGACGAATGAGTTGACGCTGCCCTTGGTAAAGTCAACGTTGACGCTCATTCCCAGAGCCGTGTCCGCGGGACATGAGCCTGTCAAGCCGCAAAGACATGTCGGTTAGCCGACACTTGCACATCAAAAACTGAGTCAACTGGGTGACTGATCAACTTACCAGTGGTCAATGGGTTGCACCGGCTATAGGTCTGTGCCAGAACCGCTCCTGGCAGCGCCAGTGCAGCTACAGCCGCGCAGGCGAAGCTCGCCGCTCGTCTCATGGCTGCAAGGAGGAGGCGCCCGAAAAGTGACGGGTCGAAAGCAGGAACAAAAGCAGCAAAGGATAGTCCCTGGAAGTCCCTGGAAGTCCCTGCAAGCGACGCAGCCTCGTGCAGCCTGTGTGGCAGAAGGACTGGGCTAGTGCCACGCAAGGGCGAGGCCCCGATAAGATAGTGCAAGCAAGCAAAAAAGAGAGCGAGAAAAAATGCTAAGCGCTCGTCTTCGCACGTAATAGGAGCTGATGCTGCGTGATGCTGCTATCTGTCGCTCCAATATGTTCGTGCGTGCACGTACTCTCCAGCTGGTCCAAAGTAAACAGACTGGGCTTGGCCGACCCAACCGCAAAAGCACAGTAAAGCGCGCACAAAAAGCAAAAAAGGATATGCAAGGGCACTCAGACTATGCCTTTCAGCATTCCAGTCTCAGAATGGCTTCAAAACGAGAGGAAAATGAGAAAAAATGTGAGGCTACGCAAATTCGGGAGCTGCGATGCAGTAAAACCAACCAGAATAAACAAATGGCTGGTTATAAGCGGGGGGCCTTTGCACCTTCCCAGCCACTCGAGTTGCCAAACGTCTTCGTCATCGAGGCCAACTTCCAAGGCAGGCTCGTATCAACTTAACGCTATTCCTGGCGTAGTTGCCGTATTCCTGTTTCCTATTTTCCATTGCTATTTCTCATGTCTCTTTCCTTTCCCTTCTTTGCCCTTGCCGGTTCTCGCACAAGACGTGTAAACCAGGCAGTTTCTCCCTCGCATCCACGACCCACCGCCTTCTCGCAATTTTCGCTACTGACGCAGCGCCATTTCCTCTTATTAACTGAATCATATGCTTTCCCGCTTTGATATTCCTGCCTTTTCCTCATTCTCTGCATAATGCATATGCAGCCGTCGTGAAATTTTCCCGCAAGTCTGTCCCTAGACTCTCTTTCCCCATGCAAGTAGCATCTTCTTCATCTCCCAGCGTGCATTAGCGGTCAACCACATGCGCTGGCCTCTAGAGTGACAGCTGTCCGACGTACCCAGCACTATTAATGCGGGTGGTTGGGACTTGACGCAGTAGCATGGCCGGCCCCTCCAGCCGCGTCCCGATTGGATGGCGTTGCTTGAGGCCCAAAAGCGGGCCCCGGAGCCGAAGCGCAGAATTTCGGTGAGGGCACCTCGCCGGCCTCCCGGCCTACCCTACAGGCCTTATATGGAGCTGCAGTGCATGCTGGAGTCCATTGGGCATCTGACGTGGCGGCCGAGGGTGGAGGAGCGCCGGCAGCATCGTACGGGACATGCGGTGAAGGCCCGTCCATTGTGCCGTTTACCAGCGGCGGACTCGTGCTAGGCAGGATGCCGTTGCGGTTTGACAGCCCCAGTTGTGACGTGGTGCTCCTCTGAAGGCTTCTAACTTGCTCACGGCTGTGGGAATTAGCAGCACTAGCAGGCAGTTGCTTTTCCCATAGTCATGATGCTTGATACCTACCCAGGTATACAGGGACACTATCGGCATGGCCAATATCATATCATATCATATCACACGCCCCGCGGGCTCACTCCCCAATCGCAGGGAACGGGCCCTTGCAGCCTCCAGGACACAGCATTTCAAATCTGCCTGCAGTGTCCGGGGCATGAACTGGACAGCAGTATCTCCATCGCGAATCTCAAGCTTGCGACAGAGCCTACTACTCATCTATTGTATGTAACTCATCAGCTATGCTCATACTGTAGGTCTAGACGCTGCGGTGTCGTGTAGGGAGAGCGTTGTGGCGGCTCCGCAGACCGCCTAGACCCCTCATTCAGCAAGTAGGGTCCAAGTTGCTGCATCGCCAATCAACTAATAACAGCGCCACTGGCTCCCAGCTCGTATCAATCAATTGATAAAGTTTCCCTTATCAGTGGCATGAGGAAAGACAGCCCAGTGGCTTCTCGTCAAATTAGACAGTAACGCACGGGTCGCTAGCCAATGTGACAGTTGTACGCAGTATTACTATGTAGTAGCACTAGGCAAAAGAGAAACAGGATTATCACAACCGTTAGGCCGTTGGTAGATGCAGGAAAAAAAGCGCGGCGTTGTTTCGGGCTTCAACTAACCCAGAAGAGAGAGCCAGTCTATAAGCAGATGAGACTGAGCAACAACACTCACAATCATCTCCATAATATCATCCACCCATCGACTCTTCCCGAGCCGAGACGTCTAAGACACACGCCCGCTTGATCATGCACGTTGCATCTATGCAAGTCTCTCGGCAAGAATGCATGCCGGTCTTGGCTTTAGTAGCCAATTGCTGATGCTTTTCCCCAACTCGAGAGTGGCAAAAAAAAAGAAAAGAAAAGAAAAGAACGCGATTTTCCTAAGCTGGCATTGCATTGCATTGGCCTGATGCGTGGGCAAAAAGGGCTGTCAGTCGTAAGACACAACGGCAAGCTAGCGCAGCAAATCGCAAGCCTTGATCAAGATCTGTCCCCTCTCTCTCATGTCTGATTACCCCTCCAACCCAGAAACCAGGCAAAAATCCCACTTGTCTCATGATGTTAGACAGATGCTTCCGTGGCCGTGGATCGTGCGTACTGTGTCAGAAAAAGAGAGAGGTGACTGGTCTGATTAGCAGAGGTACTGGAAATGAGAAAATTACGATGCCCAAAGTAAAGTCTAGTTTCGTGGAGGAAGCCATATAGCCACCACCACGAGGAACACCATTCCAAACCTGGCGGATTTCAATGTCACACACGGCTGTAGCAGTCGTCTTGCCGGGTCTGAGAGAATACCAGCAAGATGTCTGAGCTTATTTCCTGCTAAGCAGCAAAGCGATTGGCTGTTTCTTCTTTCCCTTTTCTCTCTCATTGTTGAGAATCGACTAACGGGATGCCACTTGGCTAATTTTCACATCCTACTGGGCCATCAAGGTGGTATGTATGCAGTCCTTGACCCCATCCAATTGGCCTTTACTCTGCAAGATTGACCGCGAGAGCCGGAACTTTTTCCTATGAGAGGGGGAGGAAAAAGGCAAAAAAAGAGTAAGTATGCAGCAAGCTGCAGCTTTGCAGTGTCACACTGGATCCAAAAGCAACAAAATTGCAACTGCATTCATCCTTCTGCGGGCAGCTCGTACATTGGCTCAATTTCCTTTCCAACCCTCCGTGATCCGCATTTTCTTGTGGCTCGCGCTTTGATACGGGAAGAGTTAAAAACGGAAACAAACCATAACGCCACCCGAGCTGTAAGGAGATTTGGTTCCGTCATAAAAAAAAAAGCAAAAAAGAGAGAGAGATTGCAAAGGGGGCCACCAGACATGTCAGAAGTCAGAAGTTGAGCTTCTTAGCCTGCTTTAGCTTAGACCTCCAAGAGCTTTTGCTCATGTCTCAGTTGTTGGTACGCCATGTCGCTATACTGTACGGAGCAATGCACTCCATATTGATGACATGTCGGACTAAATGACGCGCGCCACTTCCTCGCGGGCACAGGGCAAAATCCAACGAGCAAAAAGCAAAGAATGGTGGTTCTGTGCATCATACTTCGTAATTCCCGGTGGCTCATGTCTGTTGGTCGATCCGCCAGGCACTAGTCGAAGCCAATATCGCAACGCAGAGCATCATCAGCATCATCACCAAACTCGCGCGTACTGTAGGGCAGTGCCACAGCCTGCAATTGCCATCACAATCTTCACAGCTCAGGAGTGCTGTCGCCACCGGGCTCCCGTCGTGGCCATCGTCCGTAGTCCGGTCCGTGCTCGTATTGATGTTATGTGCCATCTCACACTTACACGCGGATATCGGTAATTGCTTGTGAATGGCGCAGCAATATTCTCGGCGAGAGACCATCTCAGGACTCGTGCGCACAGCTATGGCTTTTTCTTCTCTCCGTCCGGGTTGGCTGGAGCCACTCGGCTGCGCTGCCGCGTCGGCGCTTTTGAAATGAGTAGCCCACACACCGCACGCCACTGAGTGAGGCGAAAAAAAGGAAGAAAGGAAAAAAACAAACCATGGCTTGACTAGGAATTCCATCAGCGATTCGTTCCGTAGCGATATTATCTGTGTAATTTTAGAGAACCACCAAACCGGTGGCTAACGGTCTCACACATAACACTTGTATGGGGACACGACTTAGCATGTAGGTATAAGCCTCAATATATCTGGAGATCCACCGTTCAATACTACCTGTAGTAGCAAATTTTAAAGTGCTGCTAATTTCCACACAGTACCCCGTCCGAGCAGATGAAAATAGAATATTGTGACGTCCGTTAAGTGGACATTCGCTTGATTTAATTCACCTGAGCGTTTCTATTTTTAATAGAGTAATTGAATTGGCATCGATGAAACACTGACGTCCGCAGGTATATGAGGCTAATATGACATATCGCAGTGTCTAGAGTCAGTCCTCTGTACGGCGTAGCTGTAGCAAGATTTCATCAACAAGTGTAGCTCGTGGCAGCCCGTAGCCTGTAGCAATAGCTCAAGCAATTCGATTAATCGTGCATGAACCTTGTTAGCTTTCGCCCGCCCGTCCGCCAATTCGTCCGTAGTTCTAAATTGGCGCTCACAGACCGCATCCCGCACTCTGCATTCAACGGCTCTATCTGCTTGGACCTGTCAAGCTATCATGTGTTGTGTGTGTAACTGGCTCATGTACCCTGCTGTCCCGTGGCGAGAGGGCAAATCAGCGCATTGTAGCGACAGCAGTGACATAGACCCCATTGACAGCAGCCCCAGTGCATATGGATGTACTCTAGCAGCATGAAGAGCTTTGCTGAGGTGGTTTATGCGTTCTCAAACGGTAGTAGGGTAGCATCCATCGAATGACTGCCGGCAGATGATGGGGCGGCTGAGCCTCTGCTACAGTAGCGAAACGGCCTAACCCAGCCGCTCACATCCACGCAACACTAAATGGTATAGTAGGCCTAGATAGTCGCCAGTAGCAAAGCGCAAAGTCGACCGATAGCGGCTGTTCTATCTGACGCCACTTTGACTGCCGCGGAATCGCTAAATCGGAATTGTTGGACGAATATTTCGCTGCCTTCCGCAGAAAACTTCCGTGGGCATATCATATCTGGAATCGCCGACGCAGCAGGCGCGATATTGAGCTGAGGCCGGGCATGGATGCAGAAATGGATACGCCATATACCGCCGTACGAGCTGCCAGCACCACCCGGGACCTTCGGTTGCTGTGCCCTTGTAGGACCTGCCACCGTGAGGACGAATACCTGGGAAGATTGGCTATGGAAGGTCGAATTGTGGGCCATGAAACCTTCCAGAAGCTCCATGGGCTTGGGTTGCGGAATGCCCAATTGGCCGTCCTATAAGCCCATGCTGGAATACGTCGTACCTGCGCTAGGCCGGGGGATGCCCTGGCTAGCCTTTTGCCAGCAATGCCCCTCTCCACTGGGCTCTTAACATGGCACAGCGAATTGATTTACCATGGTCGCGGTAGCGGGTCGGCCATAGGCACTGAGCAGCCGAAGCATTGAGACCTTTTTGCCGTTCTCAGTATAACGGACCCCCCTCCGTAGTGCCGGCATGAAGAGTCGATATGCCGTCAAGAACAGAGCAATGCGGCCTTTCAAGATGAGGCACGCTGAAACATATGGCAAAGGCGAAACAGAAATGGGCAATGGCTCGAAACAAGCCTAAGCCGTGAAAATCACCCGTGCCGCATCCATTGTTATGCCTTGAGCGGGGAAGCCTGCCTGAACGTCTCTTCTTCGGCAATGGCACTACTGGTATCGCCCAGTAGCAGTTCGTGTGCAGTAGGTAATCCCTACTAGTAGCAGCACTTGCTTGCAAGCAAAGAAAGGCGTTGGTCGTTCTCTCTCTCGGCTCGCAATGGGAATAAGGAAGGACGGATAGAAGACTGGCGTTGTTCTTCCAGTGGACCGTTGGGCACACAATTTGCCATGGTGCCGTGCCATGGCCAAGCAGAAATCCGGGGAGCGGGTAGACCGCTAGGGTCCGGTGGCAAGGGCCAATTGATCCCGGTCCTGCCAGGCCACTATGGTATCAGAGCAAGATGCTGGCCACACGGCTGCGAATCCGGGCCGCTGCTAGTCTTTGCGCATTGTGCAGTGAGCTTTGTCTCCCAGGGCCCTGGTCGCTTTGATCTCAGAGATTAAGTCCTGACTCGTCCGCATCCGTCAAAGTCACTTGACATTGGCCCTTGAAATCGACGGTGTAAAAGGCGGTGGCAAATATCGACTCAACTTCCCTTTCCCGCCTCTGGTCCAGCAATTGCTTGCCAGGATGCATCACCGGCTGTGAGCTCCGTACTCCGTAGTTGAATGATAGTTCCTAGGCTTGCAGGCGCCAAATGGAGCAGATTGGGCTCCATGAGTTATCTCGATTTGCCGACCATGTCAGTGCGTTTGGCCATCGCCGCTGGCTTGTCTACTCCTATCAAGGTGAGGACGGACCATCGAACCCTTCTTTTTTTTTTTTTTTATTTTTCCCATTCGAATTTTCTTCTTTGCGTGTATTCGGTGTTGGCTCGGCGTAGAAGATGATGCTTGTGAGCTAGTTCGGCTAAGTTTCGTAAGCTACCCCAAATGAAAGTAGCGGTGGGCGATTTTGAGACATTGGGCAAAGAAGACAATAACAGGAACTGCAAGAGCGCAAACCAACGGTGAAAGACACAACGTGCAGAATGCTGGCAGCAAGAGAACTGCCCCGGGTGGGCAGATTGCTGGCAGTATCCAGTTAGACTACTGTCCGCATCAAGCAAGCTGCAGAGGCGGCCCAACCAGAGCATGACTTGTTCAAGTAAAGTGGCGAGCAGCAGCTTGGGCAGCGCGCATTGGCTCGAGCTGCTGCCAATAGAAGCCCGTAGTGTCCCAAGTAGTGCAGCTCCCTTGTCGGTTTTGAAGGCCAACTATCTACAGGCACGACTCTTCTAGGGCTCTCGCTCGAGTCCGGGGACGCTGTCGCAGGCATCCGTAAACCAGTGACCGGCGCCAGAGCTGCCGGGGGTCGTCCGAGTCAAGAAGACCGCCTCGTCTACACTGGAAAGATGCAGCAGTTGTCGTACCCTTGCCCTACCCAGAGCCTGGCTGTCTGAGAGCGCCGGTGTATGCTAGCAGTGCGATCTGTCGTCTGCAGATGCCAGAGACACCTCGCCTAGCAAGGATGTTGCCGAAATCTCTTCCCTCTCTGTTCCAGGCGGTGGACGCTGCCGGTTCCGCGAGCAGTAGTGCTTGGCATTCTTTTTGCCTCTCTTTGGCGAAGCGGCGAAAAAAAAAAAGGTTTTCTCGCGCAGCCTGTCAAGCACCACCATCCTGGTTTCTGGCGGTGTCGGTCGAGATCCCCCTCCCCTCTCGGCTGCCAATTGAGCGCAGCATGTGCAAATACAATCTTCAGGGCTTCAGAGCGATCAATAGTCGGTGGCCATGCAGACGGCGGCCGAGGATCGGTGGGGAAAACCATCTCGGGCGCGGTGCGGCTTTGCTGGCTGGTTCATCTCGCTCTTTTGTAGCTCGTGTCGCTCTACAAGATTAGGCTATTGCCTTAGCCAACCCAGGTTTGCGGAGGCGGGTAGTGACGCCTCGCTGCAGCGGCCCTCTGCTTCTGCTGTGCTCTGGGCGAACAAGGCGACGAGCTGACGACGGTTACCTGGAGCAGCTTCAGACGGGTCGAGGGCGGGTGGAGAGAGGAGCGCCGGTGCTAGGCCAGGCTGGGGACGGCGGAAAGTGGTGATGCATCGTGCATTGCACAAGGCCCCAGGAGCCCTCTTGTGCTAGCATGCGGTGTACAAGCAGGACGGATTGGCACAAGCGCGAATGCGTGAGTGAGGTGGCAGCTCTGGGTACCTGCCCGGGGGGGGGGGGGGGCGAAGGCCAGGCGGAACGAGCCTGAGCAGCTGTGGGCGGTACCTGCATACGGAGGGCTCCAGTGGCCGCGTTGGTTCCTGCATGGCTGCGTCTGCAGCGCAGTGGCGGTCTCTTCGCAGTGGGGACGCGCCAGGCTGATGCAGTGGCCAGGCGGTGGGGGACGCCGGCCAGTCACAGCGCCGTATTGTGCATGCGCGGGCGATGAAAGCGTGCACTTCGTATGCTGCGATTAATGACCCCGGGCCCGGGGATACATAATTTGCTGCTTTGTCGGTCAACCCATTGAATGCTGGCCGACCACTTACTCGCATTCCCACACGCACGCTATAGGCATGCGTCTCCATTCATCACATCATGATTAATTACATAGTGCGGCCAACGGGGCCGATTGATTAATTGCTCGCACAACAGTCGTCTGTTGGTTGCCCGGGGTCACAGTTGTCGGCACAATGTCGGTACGGGGCGGAGCGCCGCCTCTTTAATTTAGCAGCACGGGGCCTAGTACCGCCTTGGGCGTAGCAGCGCCGTCGACGGCCAACGGCGCAGAGACGGCGAGTGATAGTGGCAGTACCTGGGACGATCCATTTGGTGTTGCTGTGCCTGATCGTTTGATGCGATTGCCTGTTCGGGCTAGCAAATCAATTTGACGGACGGCGCTTGCGCCTGGCGCATGTTCCCCCAGTGTTCTTCAATATCCCGTTTCGTCCGCACGTGCTATCCGCGTCCAGCGGGCGGAGGATCATCCCATAATTGCACATCATGCGTACTTGGAGCTTCTGCCGGAGCATTCGCTTGTTCTAGTGCGTCGGTGAATGCAAGAAGGTGCCTGATGAGAGAAATGCAATGGGTTGACGGATTAAGGATCAAGGGCCCTTCGTATTACACGCTGCTACCATTACGGTGCACCAAGTGCTGCTGTGCACAGCAATGGCCCGGGCCTGCCGCTGCCAGGGCCCGACGTCGAAGTGGATTTGCCCGAAAGCCCACGCAATGCGGTATATCGATAAGAAGCAAAAGCAAAAGATTGCCTTGGATGGGAGAAAAAGACGCCTCTCCGCTGCTTTGTGCAAGGTTCAAGGGTCCGTGCACTTTGTTCATGCACTTCTTCCCTTCTCGACTCGTTATGCAGGACTAGAGTTTCAGATTAATCTGCGCGGCCAATAGGACTGCTGCCACCGTTCCAGCATAGTGCGTAGGTCCGTTACGTTAGCGACGGCGGCAGCCAATGCTGGCATTGTGCGTGTGATAATCGGCGGACGCTGCAGGCGCAAGATTCCTGCTGGGCCTTGTGTGTGTACGGAGCATTGCAGGCATCGTCGCCAAACGTCAAGCCACTGACACCGCTAGACGGCACCGACGTGACGGCTCGGACTGGATGAAACCCTCTGCATGCGGGACGAGCCTGTAAATCACATCCATCACACACACACGGATTCTGCACGCACACTGCACGCACATGAGGATCAGTGCCTCCCGCTCGATCCTGATAGGGCCATGTTGGGTTTGGGGAAATTGGATGTTGTGATATCATTTGACTTGTACTAAATAGAGCCAGATGCTTGCTTGCGCAGCACATGCTCTCTCTTTCGATAAGAGGTACCCCGGGGCAATTAGCATCGGCTCAATCGACTCAGGCTGGCTTCGGCCTACAGAGTCCCATCGCTTCTCCAACAGCTATACTTGGAGATACCACCTCATTTTTGCCTCTTTTGTCAAGACTAGCGGAGCCGACTTATACTATCGCCATCTAGGTATCTTAGCAAACTGCCATAGTCCTTCCAAGACAAGACTAACAGCAAGCCACCAATAAACGAGCGATTGTACTTGCTAGTCCGCAGTGCTACCGCTGCATGCAAACAGGCAGCCTCTTTATTTTCCCCAGCTGCACGGTGATGGACCCCAATGGCTCGTCAGGCGCGGTGGCTAAAGCAATATGGCCCGAATGGACGTAGACGAAGTAGACGGGCGATGAAAAATTGAAACAGCCTCCCACCCAGCCGTCGACACACCGTTAGATGCCAAAGTGGCGGCCATGCAGGCTGTTTGTCTGGCAATAGTACGGAGGAATGGCTGCATGCCACAGCCTATCGGACGGCTGCCAGGGCTCGCTTAATCATGTACGTACACCGTCAAAAGGAAAAAAGTGGAAATGCATCCCGGCAACCACCCATCATTGTAATTGCGGTGACAACTGCATGTATTCTTTTTGGACTTTGTTTCCATATTCTAAACAAGCACGTGCAAAAGTCCTCCACGACGCTCTTCATAGCCATTGTTGGTCGAGATGAGGAGAAGTCAGTTGCTTGAACGCTAGGGCACGCCAGCGCAGAAAGATCGCCCTGGACAACAGGGCCATTCCCACTCTTTTCCGCAATCGACAGCACTTGCTATGACTCGCCTCACCAGCCATCACGGCCGATGGTGAAACTGGCGGTTTGCTGTGCCGGGGAAAGCCACCGCCCACCGACTTGGAGACGAAGTGGCTGGCTCCGCACGGAGTACAGTTAGCTTCAATGCCCTTCCAGTAGCCTTTAGCGGGCCGGAGAACCCACCGGCGAGTCGACGGCCGTGGCTCGATTCTCAGCCCAGGCGATGGGGGGGCCTGGAGCCTCAATGGGGCAATTTTGCGGGAACGCGCGGGGCCACCAGGCGATAGCGAGCGCGGTTCTACGTTTGGCTGTCCCGGAGAGGGAGGAGGTTGGATGGAATGGAAGCTTTGCTGGAAACTTTTTGGCACGAGGCGGTATACATACATGTGCCAACGCATACTTGTGAATTAGGCGACGTCGGCGGAGAGGAGGGGTTGAACATGGGTGGGTTGTGGTTGTTCTCCATGCACAGGAGATACAATAGAGGATACAAAGGAAAAGAAAGAAACGAATAGAGTCGATTAGGAGCGGAAAGAGACAAGAGAAGAGAGAGGTAATGTAAATACGGATATTTTAGCTTCTGCTGGAAGGGGGTGCATCTTGCTTGGCTGCAAGATTGTTTGCCACGCTGCCCGTATTTTTCTCTTTTCGTATACCTATCGATACTGCAGCCTGTTTACCTATCTAGTCCAGGTAAGCACGTTGCTTCTGTCTCTGCTGTCTCTGCTTTTACTACTTGCGAATTGGCGTTTCGTATTTGTGTGTGGCTACGGGCTCCAATACCACTGTTCCGGCCAGAGCTAGCGCGCAGCACTAATTTGACACACAAACAACAGGAAAAGAGTCCTAATGCATAAGCATTATGGAGCACATACGAGAAGGCTAGGAGCAAAAAGTGTGAAACAGATGACGGAAAAAAGGTGGTATTGAGCATATAGTGCCGAGTGGAGCTGGCCTATGCTATTCTTGTACAAAAGTACAGTGGTACATAAAACAACAACAATCCACTCATGCAGCCTGCTCCTCTTGGATTGGGATCGACGCGCTAGGCCTAGTTCTGGCAACTGGGCAATATGTCAGATCCCGTTTGGTTGTCGATGGCCACCGTAAGACCAGATCAATGCCACAGATGCTGTACTGTAGGGTATTCGTACATGTGCTAGCAGCCTGCAATGCTTATAACAATGAATTTGATGACAAGAAATACTTGCCTTGGGACCTACCACAACCAGTAGGACCTGCACAGCCTGTGTGACTGCTACCGGGCTCGCAAACATTCATCAGATCGAATGGATGTCTTATCTGCTTCTATTCACCTGCCCGACGGGCCAGTCAGCTCACTCATCCATCCATCTACCTGACGTGACAAACACACCATCACATAATTAAACAGCCTGGGCGGCAGCATGGCCAAACAAACAACTCTCTCTCCAGCCGCTGCCAGTTGCTGTGGATGTAACATCAAGCCTAGTCCCATTCCCACACTCCGTCGGCCAATCTGGCATCCGCATTTGACGTCGTTTTGTTTTGGCCCCAAGATTGCGATAGGGTTTGAGTTTTACGATTGGAGCACCATCGTCACTTCAACAATCCCACTCCCACTATCCTAGTGACAAAACGGCCGGTTTCACCTGAGCTGCTGGGCACTTGAATGACTTACAACCACTGGAATAGCTGAGCGGCGCCTCGCCCAAGCGGCGATATCATGTGCCTTGCAGCGGTGGGGATTGTACGTAGGTGTGACGCCAAAAGTCGAGTCCAATGGCTGTGCATAGTCGAGTGTGCGTCAGTGTGCAAAGCTGAGACGGCGGCTTTTTTTGTGCAAGCTGCGAGGTTCTACCCTATCAATCGCACCACGGCACTCTGCAGGGCTTGTGACGCGCTCACAGTGTGCTCGTGCTGCGCTGTGAGTGGCCGGCGAGTTGGCGGAGGGGGGCGCATCGGTGGGAAAAATGGCGCGCACAGAGGCAGCCTGTCAACGGCTGGGCAGCGAGATTTGCGGTGCAGGCTAGAGCAGTGCAGTGCTACCACCTGGAAAAAGCTTTTAGCACGCGTAGCACACCTGGTGCTGGGTTTTTAGTGGGTGGTGGTACCTGTTTAGTTGGATGGGACGAGTGGTAGCAGCTGGATTGGCGCCGGCGCAGGCCACTTGCACTGCATACCCGCCAGTCTGATAGCCTGAGCGCCGTCTGGCTGATGCCATAGGCGGCCGCTCGCCATCAGGTGTGCGTGCGCGTGGGATTTAGCATCAAATCATCGAGCAGACAAGACGAACGGCATGGCAATCTACGGCCCAATCATCGGCACTACCGCCGTTGAGATGTCATTTGCGAGGCATCCATCTTGTCGAGCTTTGGGGGATCTCGTGGGTTTCTTTGATTTTTTTTTCCAACCTGCTCTGCTCTGCACGCGCGCCCACACCTCCAAGACGGGTTGTGACAAGATGTGATACTAGCCGTATGCGCGCGATAGCAGCAACAAACAACCCGGGAACAACACTCATAGGCTCGGCTGATGATGGTGGCTTTTTTTCCACACTTTTCTTTTTTCACTTGTTTTTTTTTCCTTCTCTCATTTTGCTATCCCAAGAAAGAAGCTGCGGTGGAGAGAAAGAGAGAGCCTGTGGGTTTGTCCGGTGCCTGTCGCGGTGCAGCCGAGAGGCAGCAGCATTTTCTCGCTCTCATTACATCAATACAGTATGCTTGTTCCTCATGCCGTATGGACGGCTGCACTCTGGACGTTACGCTCGCTCGTATGTACCGGTAAGCCCACACCACAAGTTCAGTCCAGAATTAGAAAATGTGGCTGCGCCCTGCCCTCCCGCGGTTGACTCAAAGCCAGCCAGCCAGCCAGTCATCTCGTTAATTTGCACGGCACAAACGCCCACTGCCAGAAAACAGGTCTGAAAAGTGCGCGTTGGCCTGGCACCCGCCGCCTTCTTGATTCTGATTGTGATTTGATTGCATTGCATGTATCATGCGGCGGCCATGTAACTTGTATTCATGTAGTGCTATTACTCGTGCTATGCTATCGACGCTGCTAGCTCGCGCGCTCACAAGGCGAGAGCGCAGAGTCGTGTTGTCTCGCTGGTGGCCCACCGGCTTAGCAGCCCGTACCCACTGCCAGCAGAGCCAACGACTCGAGCTTGGCCTGATCAACTGCGATTTTTTTTGTCAACTTCCCACCTGGGCCTGCTAGCTCGGCACTAGGTACGTACCGCCTCCACGGACGCTCTCGACGGCCACCGGACCAGGGTCTCGTATACTAAACTAAGAGATCCCTGCAAGGCCGCTGGACCTTGGAGTTGGGTCCTCTCAAGGTTCACACACCCCAGGCGCCATCCTGGTCACCTCAGACATCCCAGACGTGCTAAGACACCCTGGCCCGACTCGACTTTTGCACACCACTCGCCCCAGACACCTCACGGCCGACAGGGGCCAGGGAGGGAAGCCTGTCCCGTCATGTCCGCGCAACGGATCCTGGCTTTTGGCCCGCCGTCGAGTGAGACAGAGTGGACATGGGCCTTCGTGGAGGCAACGGAGCGTTCCCACCATGGCTCTGCCTATCGGTCGATTGATGATCTTGCTTGGGCTTCATCGTCCTACTTATCCTGCCATGGCCCCCCGCCGAAGCCATCAACTCATCTCATACGATCGACAACCTTGAGCTTGTGTGATCTTGTTTTTATACCCTCGATTCTTCCTTCTTTTGCGACCTGACATTCTTTGGACCCTCGATATAATTCTTCGAGAACTCCTTCCCTTCTTTTGCTCAGCCATTCTTCGTCCACTCGCATATCCTCCTTCAATCTTGTCTGCTTGCGCCAATACACACAACGCAACCAGCACATCCAAACCAAACCTCCTCTTCAGTCTTTTGACAGTCATCCATTCTTTATACCAGAGCCGGAAACGACCTGACGACAAACCAAAACCACTCTTTGCCTGTCTGAACAATTGCCTGGGCAGTTGTATAATACGGAACGCTACCTACTTATTATCTACAACCATAACACTTAATATTTAAATATTATTCGGAAGCAACCACAGAAAGGTTAGACAAGCCGAGCAACGATGCCCATATCATGGTAGAGGGACACCTGAAAGAGCTAACACGCTGCGCAAACAGAAGAAACAATGGACGGCATGATGTCTCAGGCTATGGGACAGCAAGCGTTCTACTTCTACAACCACAACCACGACCACAAGATGGCCCGCCAGGCTATTTTCGCACAGCAGATGGCCGCCTACCAGATGGTACCGACCCTGCCGCCTACGCCCATGTACTCGCGACCAAACTCCTCCTGCTCTCAGCCCCCGACCCTCTACAGCAACGGCCCTTCAGTCATGACTCCCACAAGCACTCCTCCGCTGTCCCGCAAGCACATGATGCTGGAGGCAGAGTTTGGCGACAACCCCTACTTCCCCTCCACTCCTCCTCTGTCCACCTCCGGCAGCACCGTTGGCAGCCCCAAGGCCTGTGACATGCTGCAGACCCCCATGAACCCCATGTTCTCCGGTCTGGAGGGCATCGCCATGAAGGAGGCCGTTGACACCACTGAGAGCCTGGTCGTTGACTGGGCCAGCATCGTCTCGCCACCCCTGTCGCCTGGTAAGTGTTTTCCCCCAGCATCTTTTGATTAATTTCCGCAGCCGTTGCATCGAACGTTTCCTTCCTTCCATGGAAGTAAAAAAAGAAGCAACAGCCGGAATTGCACCTTGAAATGAATATTGGGGCGGGACGCAGGCTAATCCGCTTTGGGCAGTGTACTTTCAATCTCAGGTTAGCAAGGTGCCCTCGCCCACCTCCAGCCCAAGCGACATCCTGTCCACAGCCTCATGCCCTTCTCTGTCTCCCTCGCCAACTCCCTACGCGCGGTCCGTCACATCGGAGCACGATGTTGATTTCTGCGATCCTCGCAACCTGACCGTCTCCGTTGGCTCCAACCCCACTCTGGCCCCGGAGTTTACCCTGACTGGCCTGGCCGAGGACATCAAGGGCGAGCAGCTGTCCACCGCCCAGCCCACCTTTGACTTCAACCCAGCCCTGCCCAGCGGTCTGCCGACCTTTGAGGACTTTTCCGATCTGGAGTCCGAGGCCGACTTCAGCAACCTGGTTAACCTTGGTGAGGTGAACCCCATTGACATCTCTCGCCCCCGTGCCTGCACCGGCTCCTCTGTTGTCTCTCTGGGCCACGGAAGCTTCATCGGCGACGAGGAGCTGAGCTTCGAGGACAGCGACGCCTTTGGCTTCAACTCTCTGCCCAGCCCAACTTCATCCATCGATCTCTCCGACGTCCACCAGGACAAGAGACGCAAGAAGGAGAAGAAGGAGCCCATCATGAACACTGCTGCCAGCGGCTCTCAGTCTGGCAATGAGCAGATTGGCGCCACTCAGGCTGCCTCTGCCGCCTCTGACTCCAACGCCTCCTCCGCTTCTGAGGACCCTTCTTCTTCCATGCCTGCTCCCACCAACCGCCGTGGCCGCAAGCAGTCTCTGACTGAGGATCCCTCCAAGACTTTTGTCTGCGACCTCTGCAACAGACGCTTCCGTCGCCAGGAGCACCTCAAGCGACACTACCGCTCTCTGCACACTCAGGAGAAGCCCTTCGAGTGCAACGAGTGTGGCAAGAAGTTCTCTCGCAGCGACAACCTGGCTCAGCACGCCCGCACCCACGCTGGTGGCGCCATTGTCATGAACCTTATCGAGGATGGCTCAGAGGTCCCTGCCTTTGATGGTAGCATGATGACTGGTCCAGTGGGTGATGACTACAACACCTATGGAAAGGTTCTGTTCCAGATCGCATCTGAGATTCCAGGAAGCGCTAGCGAGCTCTCTTCAGAGGAGGGTGACCAGGGCAAGAAGAAGCGCAAGCGCTCTGACTAAACGACTGGTCTATGACTACCTATTTACACACGCCTGACATGATAATTCTTACCGATTCTTGCTACACTTTCTCGCTCACTAGCTTGAGCAGAAGTGTAAGCCCTATTTTCAACACATACACTTTTACCTAGAGGAGGCTATACACTACATACAGGGAAAAAGCTCAAGCGGTTATGATTGCATTTTCAAACCTTCAGTTCTTGTATCGACTTGCAACATCATACTGATGATATTCTTTTTATATCGGGATTTTTAATCCCTTTATCTTTTCTACACTTTTTTTTTTTTTGCATCATGACAAAAAGGTTCGGCACAGATCGAACTTGGAAGAGGACATGAGTTTTTTATATTTATTTTTGGGCGCGCATGGCGGACTCGTTTCTTTTTTTTTATCTTAGATTTCTTTTTATATATTTGGCACTCACAACGACGGCATTCCAATCAGTTGGCTCTGCCCCTGTTATTACACTAAAGTGTAATGATCCATCGCGAGCGATGGCTGGAAAAGTCGTTTTTGCCATGGTGGGAATAACTGAAACATAGAGATGGGATGCCTTGGAAAGCATCAAAGGCCAGTGGAGGACTACCGCCAATCATTTGGAAGGTCGCTTCCTTATCTTTTAGTACATCAATATCTTTTGATCTGTACTGCTCTTCATTGAGCACGTGGGTTTAATGGCAGTGTGTGCGGGTCGCAATCATTTTTTTAGGAAAGATTTTTACTTGACGCTACGCCAAACCAATAAGAAAAAACACTGTTGCCAAAAAATAACTTACTGAATTGTGCCTGTTTTGGAGATGGTGACTGAATGTTTGCCTGTGGCCAGTGAAGTTTGTTACGAATGTCTTTGTATATAGAAACGGGATATGGGATATAGACTATGGGACTTTAGACATATTAGACATACTACTACTAGACATAGAAAAGAAATCATGTTAACTAAACTCCCTGTCTCTGTTGCCATTCTTGCCATCTTGTCGTGATTGGCTTGCTTGGGGTAAACTTGTGTGTGATTTGATGCTACTACCGTCCTCTATCCGGTATAGAGCTAAGAGCGGCTTTGTTCAGATAACGTTCTTACCACCCCTCGATGCTCTTCCGCCGGCAAAAAACGACGTGTAGGGTTTTCTATGAGTTATCACAGGTGCGTCTAATAACAAAGACGTATAACGACAAGAGTTACGCTCTTGAACCGTTTACCCGCCTACATGATACCATACCTGCAACTAAAACTCCAAAACCCAGGTCAAGAGTTGATAACCCTTGAACGGCTGTACTATTCTTCCACGAAGGGGGGGAAGGGTTGACAGCAAGAGTGACAGGTGGGAGGGTGGGAGGGTGCCTCGTTTGACAGTTTACGACCTGTGACATCTCTCGTCTCAAGAGGGGGGAGGGGGGGAATTCAATGGCCCAAAAAGAACAATTGATGGAAGAGTTCGCCGGGTTGAGCCTGTGGAGAACATTTGCGGCATTACTGGCTGTTCCTTATCCGGCAAGCCATGGCCCTGCAGGTTTCTTGCTAGGTGAGGCGTAGAGTTCAGCTCACATTTTCTGGATTTCCTTCTGTGACGGTTCTATACATGTGGGGATGTACCTACTTCATCCTAGCTGCCCTGGCTAGAGGAGGGTATAGGAGGGGGAATGAAGAACGACCCCGTCGCGTCTTTCTCCGGCCCCATACTCAGACCAGCCAAGGGTAGCGCAGTAGCATTCGCCGTAGTTTGAACTCGGTACTGGGAAGCTGGGATGGGAGGGGGAGGGGACCCTGCCTGGTCTAGGTAGCAATATAGAAGGAAAATAGAAGCAATAAACGAAGAAGAAAAACCCTCCTTTGCGTTTGATCCATTCCGCGGGGACGCTACCTCAGGTACAGCCAGGTACTGTATATTGAAAAAGTGAGCCGTCACATATTCGCTTAATCGTACGGGCTTGCTCGGTGGCATTCTTGGGAAGTACCCTTTGTCGGAGAGAAAAACGCTAGCGATGGTCTACCTCGTACAAGACAGACCCCCCCCCCCTCGGCGTAGTCTGAAATATACCAGGCCAGGCACGGCGGCGCTCCGTGCCTACAGGAAAGTCGTGCGACTCCATATCTACGATGGAGCTAATCTCTCGCGCAATCTATCCGGGGCCGGGTATGGCCCGTCTGGTCCGTTGAAGAGGGAACGTGCCTTGCCCAGGGCTCACTCTTTAGGCAATATAGAAACGCCCTAACATGGGAGGTGGACCAAGGCCGGCCGACGAGAGGGTAAACGCTGCTAGCATTGTCGAACGGTCCCTGAACTAGTCCAGAGCTAGGAGGGGTTTGGAGCTTTCGAATTTAGGCCCGGGGTGTGTGGGCTCTGGAAATGGTGGAAATGAAAGATTGGTGATGCGCCTGCTACGCCATATTTAGACAGGCGAATAGCTTGGCCATCGTAGTCCCTGATAGAGTCCTCCCCCCCGTGGCGTTTTCTGGTGGCGACAAATTAATTGGAGGCGAAGCAAAGAAACTATCTCGTGTAGTAGTATAGTAGTAGCTAATTAACTCGACGGTGGGTTTCGGTCAATGGAGCCATTCGGTGATAGCTTTGAGCGTTCCTGGTCCGCGGTGCTGGGCACATGTGTGCCAAGCGAAGACCAGAAGAACAAATTAGTGCGTGTTGTCGAAGGTCGGTCGAAGGTATGCGGACATGCCCTCGTACCGGCTCCATATGGGAGAAAATACGGAGTCCGGAGTGTACTCTTGGCTTGCAGGCTCGGCATCCAGCCAGAGATTGCCTTGGACTGAGGCTTATGCGGAGAAGAGCATCCATCTTTGCGGGCGTCCTGGAGAGACTCGGCCGATGGACATTGCTCAACTGCCTGTCCATGTTCATCTCTGCCGATGAACGCCATAAGCACCAATTGACCTTGTCTCACTCCAGGCTACTAGTATCTTGGTATCTGTGCTATATTAGCCCTCCAAGCTATTCACTAGCATATCAGGAACTGACCTACTGATCCGTATAGCTCTCCTCGTAGCGCCTGAGCTTGGAGCAATCAATGGCCACCCCCACAGAAGACTAAGGGCCGTAGCCCAGGGCGCTCATCGTCGTGCTCGAGTCAGGGCCTCATTTTGGAGCGCGAGTAATACTAGCAGCGTAGCTTGATAGACTGCCAGTAACTAGCATGGCACACGTGCTCTCATAGCCCTCTTTCGCCTTCATGGCCGGCGCGTACTAACGCCGATGGCGGGTGAAGGGTCGCTAGTAGCAACAAGATCGCCGTTGCTATCATAGCTTGATGCGGAGTAAACATGCGCTGATGACGGAAGATGTGTCGTTAGTTTGCCAGCTAGGACAGGCGTGCGGTTGCTGATACTTGCTTAGAGGCCTCTTGTGCTCAAGCTGAAAGAATTAGACCATGGTAGCCATTGTGCTATACTAGCGTGAAGATGTCTTATCTCAGGGCTGAAAGTTGGTGATGTGGGCTGTGGGTGACTGAGTCGTACCAGCCGCACATTGTAGGCTGCTTTGTAGCACGTGTTGCACTGCGCACGAGTTGAGGAATCAAAAATTGAGAGGAAAAAGCTATGGTTTGCGTTACCAGCAGCGACTTACTGTGACGTATGTGCTTGTGAAGGTTTTTTTCCCTCCAATCTTTTCCAAAGGTGTCGTTGTAGAAGAAAACGTGAAGTTGGTAAACGTGTAGATTTTGTGTAAGCGTCCCGAAAAAAAGATAGCACCAAAAAAAAAAGTTGCATGCACGTGAGAGCTTTGATGCGCATTTTGGACCTCACAAATTGTTTGCATGCAGACTGCAGAGTGAGCTCTAATCCAACAAAAGAATGACTACCGAATCATTGAATGTGATTGCGCTCATTTCAGGAGGCAAAGACAGCTTCTTCAATTTGCTTCACTGCATTCGTCATGGGCATCGCATCGTGGCCCTGGCAAACTTGTATCCAGAGGCAGATGGCACCACAGGAGCTCTCCAAGATGTCCAGTTTATCGATCCAGCACAGGAGAAAATATCACCGGCCGCAGAAGATGCAAAGCCTATCGAGGAAGACCTGAATAGCTTCATGTACCAGACGGTTGGGCATGAAGTCATCCCACTGTATGCTGCCGCAACTGGCCTACCCCTCTATCGCCAGCCCATTCGCGGCGGGGCACTGCATCATGAACGGGACTATGATTATTCGTCTGGCGAGCAAAAGGATGCGCCCTCGAAAGTCGATGAGACCGAGTCAATGCTGCTTTTGCTTCAAGCAATCAAGGCTCGCCATCCTGAGGCAAATGCCCTTTGTTCCGGAGCCATCTTGTCCACTTACCAACGAACTCGAGTTGAATCGATAGCCTTAAGACTTGGTCTCACTCCTTTGGCATATCTTTGGAAATACCCTGTTCTTCCGCCTCCTGCGAATGAGGCTGCAGACGAAGCTCAGCTGCTGCGTGATATGGCTGTCGCTGGTCTCGACGCTCGAATCATCAAAGTTGCAAGTGCAGGTCTCGATGAGAATCATCTGTGGGAACGAGTGTCAAGTATCAAAGGAGTAAATCGTATAAAGAGCGCCTTGAGAAAGTTTGGTGCTGCTGAAGGCGCTTCTTTGGGTGAAGGGGGCGAGTTTGAGACGCTTGTATTGGATGGGCCATCGTGGTTGTTCAAGAAGAAGATCTCAATTCCCGAGGAAGGGCGGAAAGTTGTCAACGAAGGAGGTGGCTCGACTTGGTTGATGCTGCGGGGAGCTCATCTTCAAGACAAGCTAGAAGATTCTGACATTGATGCGAGCCCAGAATCATCCGTCAGAGCCCCTGAGTTGCTAGACTCAAAATTTCAATCAATATTGGATATAATTTCTAGCAAAAAAGAGATTGATAATAGCGGGAAGCAGTACGAGGGAGCTCTGAAGCCGCGAATCCTTGGCAACAACTCCTCCTTAGGATTGGAGGAAGACGATGATACTCTGCGATGGTCTGTTTTGGCCAGCCCTTCTGCAGATCGAACTTCTATCGATGCAGAAATGCACTCTGTGGTTGGTCAAATCAGGGAGTTGCTCTCTTCTTCGTCTCTTGATGCGGCTCAAATTACCAATACGACCATTATTCTTCGTAACATGGCGGACTTTCCACGAATCAACGCAGAATATGGCAAACTCTTTACAAGGCCGAACCCGCCATCTCGAGTCACAATCTCCTGTGGCCCTCTACTTCCGCCTGGCTACAACGTCATGGCGTTTCTCACAGTACCAAAGTCAGGGGTCAACTCTCACAGGAACGGCCTTCACGTTCAGTCTCGATCGTACTGGGCCCCGGCGAATATTGGTCCGTACAGCCAAGCTATTGACATCTCTGCATCAGCGAAAGCAGAGGAGACCGGTGTACGAGCCATATATATCGCTGGTCAAATTCCATTGATACCTGCGTCAATGACATTACCACCTCCATCAGAGACCGGTTACGCCATGCAGATTGATCTATCCTTGCAACATCTATGGCGAATTGGGCTTGAGATGAAGGTTCAGCTCTGGAGCAGCGCTGTAGCCTACTTTTCTAAGTCATCGTCACCCGATGAAATGAAACGCTATGCCAAGGTTGCTGGCCTCGCGTGGAAGCTGGCCCATGGATCACCAGACGATGACGAAGATGATGAAAGCGAGTTGGATCCTTGGGATCTTAAGCATAACTCTCAATACGCCTCGCTGGGGAACAGCCAAGAGAATGCTCGCGCAAGATTGCCCGACTGGTCCATCTTTACACTAAGACAGCAGAACGAGCCAGACTCGTGCATCCCTCCCTTTTTCGCTGCTGAAGTGGAGGAGCTCCCTCGACAGTCCATTGTAGAGTGGCATGCGCATGTTGGTCTATCGAAAATCGAAGAGAGCAGTGCAGAGATCGTGTACCATCCAGAAACAGTGTCTGCTTACTGGAGGGCATGGCACACGTTTGTTCGCACAGAGAAAGCCACGCTAGTATACACAACGCTGGCTCACGTCCCATCGCCTGACTACGAGGACCGCAGTTGGGGCGACTTACAAGAAGAGCTCTCCGCTTCATACGCAAGCTCAGTAAAGGCTCTTGGGCTGGCGCCTCTGGAGCACCACGCAACCCCTCACCTGGCGTATGTAGAGGCCACCAGCGTCACATTACTGTCGTCGGATGTCGGCGATGCTGGGCCGTCGGTGCCCTTTGCGACAATCCCGTGCCATACAATCTGGTCTGCAGGAGGAGAAAGGATAAAATGCGTGGCATTGTATAAAATGGCCCTGGTACAGTCGCCGACAGATTAAATAAAAAGGTCGCTGAGAAAGAAGAAGTGATTATGAAACATTGCGCCGGCAATGGCATTTGATGTCCGTCTGAGTCTGCCGTTGAAAAGATGCAGCGAGAGCCCCGACGAGCCGACGAAGGTGGGTTGCGCCGCACACCAAAGCGCCATGCAGCCCCACGCCCGTCAGACGATCTATGAGCCAAGATGCGAACTTCCTTCTCTGCCTGGGCATGAGCAGGACTACTGGTTCCGTGTGACCTCTTAGCTGGGACTGAGAATGACACGGCGCTTGGAGGAAGCTGGCTTCAGCGCAGATCTCGTCTTGATCATGGTGTATTTGGCCGAGAGGTGAGTGAGAGAGGGATTCACGGACAGTCAAAGACATGGGCAACATTAAATCGAAATGGAAACGTCAATATCGAACTGAGAGCTGCTCCGGCACTTACATGTCGAGGCGCATAGCTGGCGCAATGACGTACATAGCGCGTGTTGCATCGCGGATCTCGCTCTGACGGAGACCGAGTGGCCACTGACAGCGGGTGGGATAAGTCACCACTTATTTATTCATTGAACTAGTTATACCGCGCGGGAGCCAATTTATTTCTTAATTGCAGTTGTCTTCCTTCTGAGACTCAATCTCAACTGCTTCCTCCATCTCCCGCCGCCGCTGGTTGTGCCGCCACTCTGCACCAGAATCACGCAACCAGGCCCGAGTCCAAGTCTAAATGCGCCGCTTTGCGCGCCCGAGTCGAGCCTCCGCCCATCCCCACAAGAGCTTGGGCACATGTGCCGTAGAGACGTAGTCAAGTGAGACCTGCACCCCTGCGCCAGGCGTGGTGGACGCGGACGTGACCACGGCCATGGCCTCTCAGACCAACGACGTCGATGCTGCGGCAGCCAGCTCTGTGGCATTGCCCAAGAAGACGCTGTCGAGGGCAGACCTGCACCAGCGCCGCCAGTCGACTGACCGGATTAATGACATTCTCGAGGTGAGACGCGGCCGTTGTTGTGTTTAGCTTTTGCTTAAAAAGGCGGCGTCCTTTGTGCGTGCTTCTCTATCTTTCTTATCTCCATTGCCACCCTCCTATCTCTTCCTTGCACCGCAGCTTGAAGTGTCCTGCCATGCGGATTGGCTTGCCACGGCACCCTGAATCTTGCATCGGCAAAGCGTGGAATATAAAAGGCGCTAATCACAAATGTTGGCGGCAATTCAGACAGCTTTGCAACGGGCGGAAACCATGGATCCCGCCTCTTTGAGCCTCCTACAGAAAAGCTCCTCCCGCAGTGCCAGCGCCGACAATGGTGCCTCGGCAGCGATGGGAAGAGGCATCTCGCAGGGCTACCAGACCCTTCCGACGAGCGACGAAAGCGACACCTCCCGCCCGCCGCCGAGAAAAGTTTCATACAGCGATACGACGAAGAAGAACGAGAACCAGCACAGAGACCAGAACCACCATTCTTTGAGGCGGCGCAACGGGGCCGCCAGCTCGGAAGATGCGGACGGGCCAGCAAAGGCGAAATCATCGAAACCATCGTGGACGAAGGAGACGTTTCGCAAGTTCCAATCTCTCGAATTGGAGAACAAAGGAAGTGTCGCAAGAGACCATCTCGCTCTCGGTATGTCGCACACGTCACTTCCACCACAGCGCCCACGTGCATATCGACGGCTGCGCTGCATGTCTCGGGAGAAACCCATTGGCTGACCACGCTGACCTTTTTTTTTTTCTCCTTTCTAGAACGCACCTTTCTAGCATGGCTACGAACCTCTTTAGCTTTTGCATCCATCGGCGTTGCCGTGACGCAGCTGTTTCGCCTCAATACCGACTCTGCCTCTGCGAACAGGGTCGATTTTGACCACACAAAACTGCAAAAGATGGGACGGCCATTGGGTGCAACATTCCTCGTGATTAGCATCGTGACGCTGCTGCTGGGCTGCAAACGCTACTTTCACGCACAGGAATGGATCCTCAAGGGCAAGTTTCCGGCCAGTCGCGGGACCATTCTTGTCATGTCATTCGTGGCGCTGGCCCTCATGATTTTGTCACTGGTGGTAGTCATTGTCATACAACCTTCGTGAGGCGGTGCTCAGTGATTGGAGGAGGTTATCTTTTTTGTATCATCACCTTTGAAGCATGATTTAAAGTAGTTACACAACCTTGGGGCAGCATTGGGATTGGCGTAAAGATGTTTTGGATACTGCTTGTTGGATTTTAGGATTTTTTTTACTCTTTCATATGGTGCATCGGGCGCATGTCTGCATCTGGATCAAAGCGAGTCTCACCAATCAATACCTATTTGACAATTTGACATATGAGAAGAAAGAGAATTGGACATATACAGTCCAGATCGCTCAGATCAATTGACTCGTATTTACTTGTGCGCCCTTGTTTGTCATACATGTGAAAATGTGCTGGCCGGCTTATCGATGCTTTTCCAAAGGCCGATAAGAGCAGATCTGGGTGTGGTGGGGGGTTTTGCGGCCGCTTTGTCACCCCTCTCATATTACAGGCTGCGAATTGACTTTACACATCTGGAGCTCTCCAAGCTGTCTGCTGCAGCTTCGTAAAACGCCGTCCATGGATTCAGTGTATGTGCCGTCTTTTGCGGCAACGCAGCTTGCCCTACTGGACCAGGAGCTGCAGAGCGAGATCCAGGAAACGAGCACTCTCATCACCAACCACAGCCCCACTGGACTGCAGCGAGCTGGACTGGCCATCACGAATCTGAACATCTCCTCGCAGCGGACAGGGTTGGGGGGCAAGACAGTGCTGGAGTTGAGTCCGGACAGCGCAACCTCAAGCACGGGAGAGTTGCCTGAACATGGCATCCGAACAGGAGATATTGTCCTGGTGGCAGAGCAGCCTGCGGGGAGTGCAAAGAAGAGAGAAATCAAAGAGCTCGAGAAGAAGGGAGCCAGGGGCGTAGTTACAAAGGTGCAGAGAGCGGCTGTTAACGTCGCGCTGGATGAGGGGAAAGACGATGTTATGTTTTCGGGGAGAGTGTGGATGGTGAAACTGGCCGATGAGGTTACATATCGACGGTAGGGATTAACAGACGCTTTACAAAGTTATCTATGCTAGAGCCTTTAAGCTGACCATGACAAGTATGAACCAAACCATGGAGAAACTGCAAAAGATGGGAGAATCAGAGTACTCGAGCTTCATCAGAGTGCTGTTTGGACTATCGAGTCCTTCACCGGTACCGCAGAATCTATCAACGAGCGATGAAGTTGGAAACATTGAATGGATAGACCCAACTCTGAATGATTCGCAAAAGGATGCCATCCGGTTTGCGCTGGTTTCTCGAGAAGTAGCCCTCATCCACGGACCTCCCGGAGTAAGTGACCGGCCAGCGGCACCCTGTGACATACCGTTCTTCGTAAAGTGCTTGGTGATGCTAATTCGAACAAAGACCGGCAAGACTCACACATTGATAGAGCTGATTCTACAAATGATTAAGCGTAATCAGAGAATATTGGTTTGCGGCCCGTCTAATATTTCTGTTGACAACATTGTCGAAAGGCTCTCGCCGCACAAGATACCCATCCTTCGTCTTGGCCACCCTGCTCGACTCTTACCATCCGTTCTTAACCATTCTCTCGATGTTCTGACACAGACTTCTGAGGCTGGCGCCATAGTCAAAGATGTCCGCGCCGAGATGGACGCTAAACAGGCATCGATTAAGAAGACCAAGAGTGGCAAAGAACGGAGAGCCATCTACACCGATTTGAAGGAGCTACGTAAAGAATACAGAGAGCGGGAAAGAAGATGCGTCAGCAACCTCGTTGGCGGTAGCAAAGTTGTTCTTGCAACGCTACACGGTGCCGGAGGCTTCCAGTTGAGAAACGAACAGTTTGACGTGGTCATTATTGATGAGGCGAGTCAAGCTCTGGAAGCGCAGTGCTGGGTCCCGTTGCTGTCAGCAAAGAAAGCTGTCTGCGCCGGAGACCATTTACAACTACCGCCGACAATCAAGTCCCTTAATTCAAAGGTCAAAGCATTGAAGCTCAAAGAAGGCGAAGACGGCACGCCGGTCATCAGGGGCATGACGCTTGAGACTACTCTCTTTGATCGTCTCCTGGCCCTTCACGGCCCGTCTATCAAGCGTATGCTCACAACGCAATATAGAATGCACAAAAAGATCATGCGGTTTCCGTCAGACGAGCTTTACGGGTCGGAGCTCATTGCGGCTGATGCGGTGAAAGCACGGCTGCTCAAGGATCTAGAATACGACGTCGAAGGCACCGAGGACACTACAGAACCGCTCATCTTCATCGACACCCAGGGAGGTGATTTCCCAGAGCGAAATGAAGATGACGACAAAGATGGCCCGAAAAGGGGCAATCTACACGGCGAGAGTAAAAGCAATGACATGGAAGCGGCTTTGGTGCGCTTGCATGTGAAGCAGTTGGTGGAAGCCGGCGTTCGACCCGAGGATATTGCTGTTGTCACCCCTTACAATGCACAGGTAAAGTAACAAACTCTCCCGTCATTCGCATCCTTCTAAGAGAGATGAGTTCATACACTACAAAGGAGAGACAGAGAGCGATCAATGCTGACTAGTGAGAGCTAGCTCGCTGCGCTTGCAACGCTGAAAGAGAAATTCCCGGGCATTGAACTTGGTAGCGTGGATGGCTTCCAGGGGCGTGAAAAGGAGGCTGTGATTGTGAGTCTTGTGCGAAGTAACCCTGACGGCGAGGTGGGCTTCTTGGGAGAAAAGAGACGACTGAATGGTAAGACTTTCTTGCATGTGGAAGCTTCGTTTTGGCTTCTGCTTTCTGTGTTCCAGCGCAGCGGCATCAGAAGCCGGATCATTCGGGTGATTAACAAGTGACAGTCGCCATGACACGGCCTAAGCGATCATTGACAGTCATTGGAGATTCCGAGACGGTCAAGAGGTAATCTCCCTCTTTCTTCCCGATGATGATCACAAGGTGGAAGTACTGACGAATGTTCTTTTTTCTTTCCGTTCTCGCAGGGGAAGCAGCTTTCTGAAAAAGTGGATGGAATTTCTAGAAGAAAATGCCGATCTGAGGTATCCTGACGCGACCGAAGTTAGCCGAGAGTAAATCGAATTAGACTGCTGCCACGATACAGAAATAAACGAAAGAAATACGAAGTACAAGTCGTACGGTTGAGCGTCATGAAAAGGTAATATACTCGATACTTGCTAAGAAGCATGGCCAATTACGGAAATAGGGCGTCTCACGCCATTATTATTAACAACCATTTCGCCAAAGAAAAAAGAATAAGCAATGCCGAGATTAGGTAACCAAGGTTACATTCTACATATACCCGAAATGGTCAATTAGATGGAAATAACGCTTGCTTGAAATTGCACTTTAATTTCACGTGGTTGCGGTACGACGGCCCTCTGCGTTTCCGACGGGTTTAGATGTTTGTTTCCTGTCAAATCTTGGAAATCAATCCGTCTGACGTTTTCCATGTGGAGGGTCCATGCTGCGTCACTGTTGGCATGTAATATCATTGCCTACACGCTGTTGTCGGTTGAGATGGGCTGCAGTGGGAGTATCAGAGCAAGTTTATAATTTCTGTGCTCGCGAGAAAGAAACTGCTGTGAGGAGCTGTATGTGTGTGATGGTTTGAATGATATCTTCAAATTAGCCAGTGTGCCTGTAGCGGCTGAGGGCTTTTTTTTATCCCTTGCTGTGTACCGGCAGCTTGTCTTCTCAGGCTGGGGAGGCATGCCTTTCTCGCTAGCTAGAAGGTATCTCATCTCGGTAAGGGGAGACGGTTTCCGCCAAACTGCCAATCCCAGCAGCGAGATACCGGCCATGCTCACAATTACTCCGCGTCAAGCAAACAGAATATGCACATCATCGCCATCACAAATCACGAACTGGCATCTCGTGAGGGCATGGCTGCCGTGTGGCCTCTGCGTGGCAATTTAAGATGAGAGAAGCACGGCCCTCCCTTGCATTCCTTCTAGAAGGAGGCTTGAAGCCACACGGATCTACCGCATGAACCACACGCATCAAAGACCCCCTGGTTCAGATCTCCAAAACGGCCTGAAACGATTGGGCGACGCAGCCAGTGCAACAGGGCTTACTGCCACCTTATGCTTTGCATGGTGCTTAGTCGGATAGCGGCTCCGGCTTGGCTGGCCGCATGATGGAGGAAACAAAAAACGGAAAAAGGCCAGTCTGGAGTAGAGATGGAGAGACGAGAAAACGAATCTGGGGGCGATGCATTGGCAATGCCAGCTGAGCTGGTTTCTCAGAAAGGAAAATCGCAGAGCCAATTACAGCAATTCCACCCACGCTCTGGGATTCGTAGCGGCCATGGTCTGACAGGGGAGGTTTTCGCTTGCCCTAGTAGAAATTTCTCGGTAGCTTTCCACGCAACTACGAAAGCAAGAAATCACAAACGGCCGCTGCCCCAGAACAAGCACAGTAGTGCCAGGTGCTCGGTAGAACAACTGGAAGAAGAGATTGAGCCATTTTGGCTTGCTTCGGAGATGGCATAGAAGATGGAATAGACGCCCGTTTGGCAGCCCTTGAGACGAGCCACGCATGCGCCTGGGACAGTAGCGCGGCCTGTCTCGTCACTTGTCACAAAATCCTGGCAGCTCGATGGTTGCAGGACGCTCTCGGTGAGTGAGTCGATTATGTGCTGTGCATTGTATGTTTCAACGCCATGCCGGCCCGAGCACAGCGTGCCGTGCCCGCAGTAGTTTATAATACGCTACTGCATATTAGTTGGTGAGGGCGAGGATGAGGTGGAAGTGAGCAGCTGCGGAGTTTGGAGTTTCTAAAGTCCATGGCATGGATCATTTCTGCTTGTCTCTGGCTGTGATTGATAACATCTTAGTACAGTAGCAGTATCAAGTTAAGCTGTGAGCGGAAATTCGCAGCGCAGCCAATTTGTCATCTCCACAGGCCATGTTCGGGAAGGTGCAGCTTTGAGAGCTCACTCGTGTCGCACCTGCCGCTGCAGTAGTGCCTTACGGCGCCTCTCACCTGAAGCTTGGAGCTTTTAGCGGTGGGAACGCTGACAGGGACGTTGCCGCAGATGCAGATCTTTGGTCTCTTTGCCGCAGTTCTCGTCGTTGTATGTGACCTTGGACCGTCTGTTCTCTCCGCTCTCGCTGCTCTGGCTTCGTGGCCGTATCTCGCCCAAATTGGCTCTGCGTTCATGTCTCCGGCCGTCTCTGCCTCTGACAAGCCACAGCGGAAGTCGCACCACCACCTCCACCGCTAGCATCAAATAGCAGCACCAGCTATTCTCAATGGATATCAATGATGGCGGTCCCGTCGGGTTCAGCCGCCCACCAAGCATCTGCTAGTCCTTGCAGCTACTCGCAGCTACAGCCACCGCCAGCGCTATTGGAGCCAGGCATCGTCTCTGGTCGCTTAATCGAGGAGCCAAGGCCGGAGAGGCCCTGTCCACCGGCCAGGACCCAGTACTGTATCAATCCCGAAGCTGCCTCTCGCTATACCTCTCGCTGCGGCTACTGTACAGGCTTCGCGGCGCTGCGCCGGGCACCCCTTTCTGTGCTGTCGGAGTGCGGTCCAATCCCGAGACCCCATCAGCCCTCCCCCTGCGAACAACGTGGCCGGCATCTCTTGGCGGAGAGCCCTGCTGCAGAACGGGGAATCCTGAGTCGCTGCGGATTGTGGCTGCAGCTGCCACGACAGACGTCTGTCAAATGGCCTCGTCCGGCGCCATTGACATGCACCGCGGTCTCGGCCAGCAAGAGACGCTTGGCTGCGCGGCCATCCATTCGCCTGCCGCCGTGCTTGTGCCGCCCCTCGCTGGCTCCTCGAACTGCACTGCACTGCAGCTCGCAGCAGGCAGCAGAAAGAGAGGGGCCCTGGCATTGCTGCTCCATCATGCTTGGATCTGGTACATACGAAGTGCAGGCCGTATTTCCACGCACGCGACCCTCGTTTGATTCTGCGTTCCGCCTTCCGCGCGCCGGGCAGCAGCTCGCCGTATTAAACTTGTACATGGACAGGCAGAGACACCGGCCCTGGTCCAGGTGAAGGTGCTGGAAGGGGAATAAGGCGGCCGGCCTGCTACCGGTGCACCGCACTCCATACGAGCTCATTTATACAGTATCTCTGGCGCTGCTCTGGCGCTGCTCTGGTGCGTCGCTGACCTGCCCTTCCTGGGCGTTTCAAAGTATGCGCTCCGGCTCGATGCCAACTCCTCATCACCCACTAGCCTGGCTGCATGCTTGGGGCCATCTGGGGGCTCCGTTAAAATGCGACCAGGGCGCAATCGTGTTTCATGCTCCGTCTGTCCAAGGCCTATTACACAAGACAAGCTACTCGCCCCGGTCGTGGCCGCGAGCTATCAATCTTCATCGCCGCTCCATTCCATTGCTACCTTGTGCCACTTCAACTTCTGCAACTTTCTTGTGGCGACTGGCCATGGCGCCGTTGGCCAGATCGCATTGACCTTATTTCGTGTCTCTCGTTTCTCAATAGTGATATCTTTCTTTTTTTATCTTTTGCTCCAGTCTTCTTCTTCTTGCCCCGCGATTTGCCACCCCGGGACGCTTCGACAACGCCTGGCCCGAGTTGACTCTGATCGCTCCGTCGTAGCCTGGCGAGCTGTCAGTGGACTGAGGACTCAGAACGGCCTCTGCTCTCGCCAGACTGACCTGACATAGCCGACTGGACTGACCTGGCGCCTAATATTAACACAAGCTGAGGACGAAAAAGCCGAAGCTCTCACCAACTGGTCTGAGAGTTCCTCCTCGGGGAGCCCAGTCATCAAATTATAATAATTAGCAAACTCGGTTTCCTGCCGCTGAAGCTTTCCCTACTTACCAATCGCCCCTTCTCTTACAACTCAATTCTCGACACTCGTTCAACCTACTCTGCTCCTATTAAAGCTAGCAATTTCCTTTTTCAATCTTTCCTTTTCCTTTTCCTTTTTACATGTCATTTTCTCAGTATAATTGAAAATAAAAGATGCATCGATCATCTTCATCCCCCCTTCCTCCCCAGGGCATGCCCCGGTCTTCGAGCGCCGCTGCCATCAACAACAACCCCAAAGTTCGCCCTCAGCCCAGCTCCAGGATAGTTCGGGCCCAGATTTCCAGCCCGATTCCAATGCAAGATCCGCTGGATAAGGAACTGTATATCCGACCACACGATACCGGAGCCTCTGGACACGCACCGCCTCCGCAGGTCAACTTGTCCAAGCCCTCCATGGAAACCTCCCGGCCGTCAGCGGAATTTGCTCGCCGCCGCATCTCTACAACACCTGAGCGATCTAGATCAGTCCTCCGAACGGCTCTCAGCAGGATATTTGGTCGCAAAAAAGCTCCCCGGCCCATAACCCCCTTAGCCTCTGCTGATTCGGACGACGAGAGGCAAGATGCGCATTTCAGTGTAAGTAAAGCATTCTGTGGATGGAGTGAGTTACAGCTTCTTGTGGATAGCGTATTGATGCAAGTAAATAGGACAAACAGGATGCTGCGAGGGATTCCATTCCTGCGCAAAGGATGCCTCCAAAGAAAATTGAAACGTTTCCCATCTCTGAATATGATCGAGCCTTGCGCTCTCATTCCGTTGGCCCCGAAGATGTCATGGCCATCCGAAGCGCGCGAAGCCCAGTCAACGCCGAATATAGCGGGCATTCAAGGAAGCGAAACGGAACTGGCAGCGATGCACATCCGGCCAGTGCGCGCTGGGTGAAGCCAACCGGCCTGACTCCCCGCCCTGCCAGTACGACTGACTGGGGTAGCAGGCTGGTTGATGCCAGCCATGACCCTGAAGAGATTGGCCGCGCTGTAACCACCGGCCTCAAGCGCAGATCAAGGAGCCTATCATTCATCCCGTTGATCGAAACTGCGGATGCTCCCAACATCACACGACGCCGCAGCGATGAATTCCCTCGTGGCTGGCGGGAAAGCTACGACCAGGATGCCGCATCACCTACATCATCAACTGCTCCAGATGGCGGGGATCGGCGCACCTTTATCAGTCAAAAGTCCAACGACGAGGCAGAGCCAGTAGATGAACTTGATTCGCCTGTGAAACCCTTTACGTTTTCTAATATGCCTTATCTGGCCGAGTTTGCCGGCAACGCGAGCATGAAAATTACAGATGCTGTTGGTTTGGAGAC
The DNA here is from genome assembly GCA_022985005.1 of Trichoderma koningiopsis. Lineage (NCBI taxonomy): Eukaryota > Fungi > Ascomycota > Sordariomycetes > Hypocreales > Hypocreaceae > Trichoderma > Trichoderma koningiopsis. Next base: position 5,722,515 of record JAJPEM010000002.1, read on the forward strand.
GCGGATTGGCCAAGTCGAGAATCGTCTGAGCCTTGTGGAAGGTCTTTTGACGCATGCCCGTCAAGCATCTCCAGGCGATGGATTGGCAAACGACTCCTCTGAACGATTGGCGCCACCCATGCCTGCATGGTCATCCGTCTTTTCAACGGCGGTTCGACCATCTTCTCACTCTTCTGCTCAAGTTTCTGGAACGTCTAGACTCTCTTTTGGCGAGATACCGACCTATATACGATCAGCAAGCCAACAAACATCAAAACAACCCATGTTTGCAGCTTCCACCCTATCCAAATCTGTGCCCACCGGATCCTTCCTCATGGATCATGAGACCTACAATGCACTCGTATCAACAATGGAGAGCGACCGAGCCGCTCGACTAGCACTGGAGGCACAGGTTAAGGAGCTCAGTCGACAAATCACTCGCCTTTCCAAAAGCATACCCGTAACTCGTGCAGACCAAACGAATGATGAGGTATCGTCCCCGTCCTTTGGTCAGCCACCAGTCATGGATTTTGGCGAAGGTGAGGACGACGACGAAGACTTGAGAACAAAAAAGTCTCGACGAAGCTTCAGAAAGGCTCAAAACGAAGATTCCGGCCTTGGGACCGAGTCTGGTGACAGAGACTACCCCGAATCGCTTGCCACACTCAACGACGAGCATCACAGCTCCAAGGCAGATCTGCCATTTAGCTCACCCGATGCGATACTGTCGCTTTCTAAGCTCACAACACTGCACTCTATGGCACATCCAGCATCGCAGCAAACCGTATCGCAGCCATTCTAGGCTGGGTGAGTGTGAATTGCAATCGGAGAAACATCAGCATATGGTGATATTGGAAAAGTTGCTAGCGCTTCATTATTTGTATATTATACCCCATTCAAACGATGTTATACATCGTCTGAAGTTTTTGACTATAGCATTTTATTATTCGGGGTGTTGATTGGCGTGTGCCAACGGAAGTTCTTTTGTCAACAAGGGTTTGGGAGGGAGAATTGGAATAAAACATCATCATTCGGTGCGGGGAGGATTGCACCGTGCTTTATATACATTAGACCATTGCCAGAGAAAAATGACTCGGCAATTTTTAAGGGAATAAATATAGAGTTTATTTCTAAAAAGTGTGGTATTCTATTGTGAGATGTCTATGGGAGAGTGGTTTTTGCCAGACAAGTTAATCTTGTGACGTATACTGTAGCCTCTCCCCCCTTTTGCGCCAAGTAAGTTTTCTTTCTTTTTTCCTTGTCCCCAATTGTTCATACAAGCTACTGAGTCTTTCGACATCAATTCAATTCGCTACTCTTAAAATTCAGCCATATCACTAGTGAGTCAGACCATCTCTGAGCCCCCAGCTGCCCACCAGAGCCATGGACTTTTCGTCTCCAGGGGCCAAGCGGTCATCCTGCAGCGTATCAGCAAGGCACGTCCAGGGATCTCGGCCTCCGCCCCATTTCAGCAAGTTCTCCTTCAGGCGCTCGCCATTCTCGCGGCCAATGGCGGCACCGTCCTCGCCGGCACGGAAGACGACGCGCCATACTCGCTCGGCGAGCACGCGGTCAAAGAGGTAGCTGTAGTAGGTGCTGCCGTAGCTATGCAGGTGGCCGAAGAAGCCCTGCCAGCGGGTCTCGGGGGGGTCGCGGGGCCCATGGGCGAAGCGGCGCTGGATGTCGTGGAAGGCGGCGGTGGAGTCGAAGGAGGAAGAAGAAGTGACTTCCGGGGCGTGGTAGGCCTGGTCGACCATTGCGAGGAGGATCTGGTGCTCGGTATCGATGCCCTCGAAGCGCTTGGAGACACGGATGCGTTCGGCGACGAGGTCGTAGGGAAGGGGCTTGTCGGTCTTCCAGTGGCGGGCGAAGAGGGAGAGAACGGTGCGGTCGGCGGCGAAGTGCTCCATGAGGGTGGAGGGGAGCTCTGCAAAGTCGGTGGCGCAGCGGGTGCCGGAAACGTTTTGGAAGGATGTGCGCGCGAGGATGGAGTGGATGGCGTGGCCCATTTCGTGGAAGAGCGTCTCGACGGAGTAGAAGGAGAGAAAGGCGGGCTCCTTGGCGTTGTCGTTCTTGGGGAAATCGCAGACGAGGGAGATGGTGGGGAGCTGCTTCAGGGTGCCGTCTTGCGTGGAGATTTCCATGCCGTCGTTGGCGGCCTGCTCGGCGGATTCGAAAGCTGGTGTGTTGGGGGAAGCGAGGTCCAGGCCGGCTTCTTCGACTTCGTCGGGGAGGATCTCGCGGGAGCAGCGGACGGTGAAGTGTGCCGGGTTTGGCGACTTTTGCGGGCGGTAGAAGAGGTCGCAGTACAGGACGGCGACTTGGCCGCCGTTGTCGGACACCACGTCGAGGCGCTTGACGTCTGGATGCCAGGTTTCGCCTGGGAGAGTCTCGCGCGGGACAAGGCGGATGCCGTAGAGGCGATCGAATAGGCGGGACAGGCCTTGGATGACGGTGCCGACGGAGAAGTAGGCCGTGAGATGGTCATCGAACCGGACCTTGGATCGCATCTCGGCCCTGATCTGCTCCATGTAAAAGTCTCTGTCCCAGGCCTGAAGGGTGGCATCCTGCATAGCGAGTCTCTCGCGCTTCTTCTGAGTCAACTCGCTGAGCTCGTGCTGAATGATGGGGGCGTTGTGGTCTCTCAGCGCAAGTAGAAACTCCATCACTGAGGCGGGCGATTTGGCCATCATTCGGTCCTTCAATGCCATGTGTCCGTGGCTCTGGAAGCCGGCGAGGTTGGCCAGCTCAGCTCGAAGCTTCAGCATCGTCTCCAGGAGCTTGATGGTCCGGCCTGATGCCCTTCGCTGGGCGAGATAGATTTCCTTCCGCGTTTCCTCATCGTAGACACTCTGCAGGGCGGCCGCGGCCTCGGAGCCGGTGGTGGGGATCGATATGTTTGACCGGTTCTTGAGCGATGCGGCGAGGCCGGGGTACAAGCCGTAGAAGCGATGAGACGGAAGTGTGACGACTCTGCGCTCTGGCTCCATGCCCTGGACAAATGCCGACCCTACATCACTAATGTGCGAGGAGAGCTCAACGAACTTATCGCGCGCAGCTTTGGGCAGATTGACGGCAGACTTCATGAAGTCGAGCTTCAACAGCTCTGCCACTTGCTTCTCCTCCTCGGACCAGGTCGAAGTGACCTCGGGTCGGGACATGGCCTCTCCCAGCTGGTCGCTCAGCCCCGTCATGGTGTTGAGCTGATTCATGTACTGATATACCATTGACCAGGCATCTGCCGCGGCCTGCTGGAAACGCACGTCGGGATGCGTCATGCGGACGAAGTCGGCCATGTCGAGGACTCGGCATAGCAAATCGCTCAAGCGGTCGAGGTCGCGGACGAGGGATTGGTACTCGCGGGCCGTCGAGGCCGAGAGCACGCGGTGGACAATCTTGGTCGCTCTCTCCAGGTTCTTCTGCGCAAAGGCGAGGAATCCATCGGGGCTGGTGAGGTAGCGGTTCTTGAACAGGCCTTGGCTCTTCTTCAGGCTGAAGCTGGCAAAGGTTCGCCCAGATGGGGCGTCGAACAGCTCGCGCAGGACGGCATCTTCATGTCGAGAGCTTGTGAAGTGGTCGAACGGGAGCTTCGCAGAGTCTGATGAAGGCGTCGCGGTCGTAGTCGCAGTCGCAGTGGCGGTGCTTGATTCCCATCGGATCTGGCTGAGGGTCTGCTTTCCCTTGATCACGCGACGAGAGCATCGGGTGCAGACCCAGAGGCGGGAACCCCTGGAACTAAGCATCGCTGGAGTTGGAGATGGGGACGAATGCTGGATGCATGCGAGGAACTAGATTTTTCTCATAATAAACATGCGCGACGCATGGTCAAGAGGCAATTGCAATTGGGAGTTGTGACGAGACAGAAAAAATCCAAGGTGGGAGGAACGATTTCGGAGTTGCGAGGGGCGGGCGGTACTTCCACGGATGTACCCGCGAGATGCCGAACGCCGGCTATGATGCCCCTCCAACTGAGCGTCAATGAGAGACTCTGCTGTGAATTAAACGCTTAGCAGTAGTTTTACCCTGAACAGTGAAAATGATTTTGAGTGTTTTTTTTTTCCCGCTTCAATTGTGATTTATTATGGTCTTAAATGACCATTGTCCATTTATTACAAACCATGAGCCCCTCTCCCCGCGTTTCCGGAGCTCACTTACACAGAGGGAAGGGATCGCTGGTCTCGTGCTGTGACTTCTCAAACTCCACATTTCGTCTTGTCTGCCTATATCACATTGAAAAGTGATAAAAGTTATGGCCAATGAATAGTGGCATCAAAGACGGCTCTTCAAAGCCGTAAATATCTGGCGTGTTATTTATGCTCTTGCCTTGCAGTTAGTTCGTGGTGTATATAGTATATGTACCTAGGTAGTTTTATCTACAGCATCTATAGGACAGGTTATCTTGTTTAGTATCAAAGAAAAGGCAACTTTTACTACAGGATAGGTAGCAGAGGGAAGCATAGGATAGCTTATCACAGCACTGTCAATATAAGGAAATCATGACAACTGCGTATGAATGCCTTTTTACTTTGCATTGACATGCCAATCCCAGGCAACCATAATGTTCCTCCCAGATCCTACTGTCTCTTTCTCAATAAATGGTATCCTTCCAAATTTGTTTACTGGTGCTGTTGAATCTTCTGCAAGGGATGTTAGCTTTGAGACCAGAGAAGCTGTTTGGGCCGGATTTAATTACCTTGGCACTGGGGGGAATTGGCATCTTGATCATGGGAATATTAGACTCGACCTTGGGGCTTCCACTTTGGCCAACGTTCCAAGACTGGGTGACGGAGTACCAATTCGACGCAGGGAGTTCGCCGTAAACAGTGTTGGCCGTCTCGGCAGTAATGCCCCCGAAGGAGGTCCAGCTTGGCTCGTTGGTCATAACAGTTAGAGGTTGGTTGGCAGAGTAGACAATAGTGCCCGAGCCGGAGGTGAAGGTGCTTTTGTATCCATCGTAATCGCTGACGATATTGAGTGTCAGTGCAGAAATGGGAGATTCGTAGTTGGAATTAATCCTGTTGTTCGTGCCAAAGACATTGAGGTCGGTCAGAGAAATAGAGGTGGAAACAACCTGGCCACCAGGAGGAGTGTAGAGGTAGGTAACACCAGTGATGACACCATTAGAGTCAGCGGTAGGCATAATGTTAATGGTAGCGCCAGCAGGGATCTGGCTGGTGTTGGGGAGGGAAGCAATGCGACCCTCGTTGTTGATAACTTGAGCATATTGACCGGAAGGAAGGGTGCCGGACCAGTTATCAATAAAACTGTAAAGAGTGTTATCACCGGGCTGCAGATAGATACCATATTGCTGCCAGTTTGGAGTGGTGCTTGGGGCGTTGGGAAGCTCCTCTGCGCGGCGGTTAGTATTTTCATTTTAATAGTATAGGTTTAAAATCACTTACGGGCATACGTGTTGAGCTGGATGCCAATACCATTAGAGGTAGAGATCAGAGGCTCGGCAAAGGTGATTTCAACGTTGAGACCGGTAATAGCATTGCCTCCATTCGCAAGGAAGTAGTTGAAGTTGCTGCCCAAGCCGGGTCCAGGGGGTGCTACGGACATTGTGAAATAGCAATTAGACCAAGCAACCACTTAAAGACCGTTGTATTTTATTTTGGTAGGGCAGAGTTGTTGAAAGGCCTCCGAGATGAATGCAAAAGCTCAATGGACTGAAAAATTCTGAGGTGATGTTCAAGGCACATCTATTTATACTCTTGGCAGCCTCTGCCTCATCCTCTGCCTCATATTCTGCCTCATCCTCAACAGTCCCAGTCCAAGTGTGGTGAGTTGCCTATTACAGACGAGTTGAAAGAGTGCCCGCAGGATCTAGACATATCTCAAGTGCTACGTTCCTAATCGAGTTAACCCTTTCGATCCTTCGGCTCTAAAACATACTCTACAATGGGCTTACGATTATGGGATCGAAGAGGGATACCGCTTCCAGGTGCAGCGAGTTGCCTCTTTTGAAAGTCGTATTTCAGGCATCGTATTCCCCAGAATTGCGGGAATACGCAACCGGAGGGTTGCCGAGCGTAAACATCTGTAACGGCTTTTCGATCCGGCGTTTCGACTCGGCAATTCTAGCTAGCAGCCTGGGGTTTGAGTAGATGTAGCCGGTGTGAGCTTGACTGGTCGTGTTATGCGTGGCTTGGAGTCTGATCTCTAGCTGCGGCTACTGTGAGCTATGAGAGCTGCACTTAGAATAGTGTTTAGAGAGAGAAACTAAGTTTAAATTTAATACTACCACAACTGCATCTTTCTTCCTTGGCTTCCACCAGCTTGCTGGCGATCCTTTGTTACATCCTACGAGCTGCTTTGCGCCCCCTGGATGCAGTTGTCCAGGGTCTGCATAGAACGGCGTATGAAGAAAGGATCTACTACGAAATCGTCTCCACACGGGCATGTTACTTGTACTAACACTACTATCCACAGTTAGAGTGCGCCTATCATCCTCGCTTAGACTTAGTTTGCGATCTCTGTTTTTCTGTTGACCAGTTGCTTGCCATTCAACCCTTTTGAGAATCACTAGCTACATCTTCATTCGTAGCATTATAGCGACATCCTTGCAGCCATTTCTAGTCTAACCTCAAGTTGCTGTTGTCTGTCCACTTACATGAAAAGACTCCCTAAAAGAGCAATGGATTCGAAGTCTACCCTGTACAATGCTATATACATCTATTCTCGGCACAACAGCGTAGCTATCTTATGACAGACATCTTTCGGTGATTACCATTCTCCATTTGCAGGCGCCATATGTAGTTTATCCATGCAAATTATGAGTTGTTTCCAGGCATCATTCTTTTTTGGGGGGTCGAGATTGATTGGGCGGCAGCTCGGCTTTGACCTGGCGGCGAGATTGAAGATGAAGAGATATTCTTTAGTGTATTAAGCTCGCGGGTTGTTTTTACTTTGATTAGATTAGTGAGGAGTATTTATCTTGGTGTGCGTCAAGCAGCCTTAGCTGTATTAGATGCGGCTATCTTATGTTATCAGTAAATAATGAGGCGAAACCGTCACCAATGTCATATAGCTTGGTAGCCTGCCTTCAACTGCTATTGAAGTGCACCCAATCGGAAAAGAGATGTCGCCTCATTTATTTCTGGGCCCATCACTGTAGAAATGTGGACATATCAAGTTTACAGCATCGTATCGAGCGGCATCAATCTGATAAGCTCCAACAGCCTAGACTTGGTTCCCATAACCCCCCCCCAATACTTGGTATCCGTGGGAATAGACATGTGACATCTGCGAGAAAAATCCGGGCAGATGCAGCGTCTGCAAATGGTATCTGACCTCGTCGTTTCGGTTATCCTATCCGTTTCGGTATCTCTTCCTCCGTATTATAATTGATCCACAGTGGTCACGCCGTATAGAAGAACGAGATATCCACGAGACAGAATGTCTTACCAGAAGATAACGTCTTGCGGCTCAATTAGAACTGCGGACTACGAACTAAATAAGATTTTAGCGCTTATTTGGAACAATATTGCGAGAATAGGCGTATGAAAAATTGACCTGCGGAATATGCAGCCATGACTAAAGTAAGCATCACATGTGAAGAGGCTGCGCACCTATCTTTGTACAACCCGAGTTGATAAGTAATGAAGAGTAATTATATTTCTCAGGGCAGGCATATATAGACAGTACAATGAAAAGCAAATGAAGGTAGAAAGCTTGAAATCAAACTCTATTATTGCCCTTGGATGTGATTTATATCAAACAACAATGATTTACCTTGTGCTATTGTTTGGTGGGCTTGTCCTTTGGCAGGCAGGAACAGCGATTTACCATCTTTGGTTTTCGCCTCTTGCAAATTTTCCGGGTCCCAAGTTGGCAGCAGGAACTCTGCTCTATGAATTCTATTATGAAGTCATATGCAGTGGACAGTACACGCGTCAGATCGAAAAGATGCATGGAAAATATGGTCAGAGAGTCCTGGATTGCTAGTGATTTATAAGAAGCTAACGAGAGTATCTATAATCTGTAGGGCCAATTGTACGCATTAGTCCATATGAAGTGCATATAAAAGATCCTGATTTCTGCGTGGAAGCATTTTCTCCAGTCAAAAAGCTGGACAAATATGGCTGGTGGTATAGAGTGTTTGGCGGACCTGGTGCAACCGTCAGTACCGAGCATCACGACGTGCATAGAAGTCGACGTGCAACGTTCAAAAACCTGCTATCTCCAGTCGCTGTTAGAGCCTTCGTGCCCACCATTCTTGAGAAAGTGAAGCAGGCTGGTCTCCTCATGAGCCATCACAGTCAGATTGGAAGGCCGATAAACATGTCAAACTTGTATCGGTGTATAGCAGCGGATACAGTGTCGGCATATGCCTTACCGGCTTCACTGAACTTGCTTGACTCTGAAGATTTGGGCAAAGAGTTTCAATCTGGCTTGAGATTATTCTTCGAAGCAGCCACCACTATGCGATTTCTCGGATTTCTGCAGCCCCTGATGATGATGATGCCTGATATCATTTTCAAGCGATTGCTGACTGACCCCGCGAAATCACTAATAAAACTCATCAGAGTGAGTAAATCAAGATTCCGCCGTTACGGTTTGGAGGAATGAAATAATGCGTATTGACTGGTTGATTAGAGACTGGAGGCTTCCGTCGATGAGACGATCCAAAAGCCATCTGACTTGAAAAAATCACGTTCTTGCCTTATTGAATGCATCAAGACCAGCAGCTATAGAGAAAACACTGACTTTCGCGAACGATTACTGCAAGAGGCAGAGCAATTCATCGTTGCTGGTACCGAGACAACCGGCTACGCATTATCCGTTACCACCTTTCATATCCTTCAAAATGCGGATATTCAAACGAAGCTACGTCAAGAGCTTATCAATGCACAGATCAGCCTAAACGAGGATCTTGACATTGCCTCTCTTCAGAATTTGCCCTACTTGGTTAGTTCTTCTCCTTTTGGCAACAATATCAAATGGAAATGGAATTAGCAGTAGCCAGAAGCTGACATGTTGCCGAATTCGTAACTTTAGTCTGCGGTTATCACGGAAGGGCTTCGGTAGGTTCATCACACAGTGCAAAGAGCCAATCTACATGTGCTAACATCTCGTGTCCTCCAAGATTCGCTCATGGCGTTGGCTCAAGGCTGCCCAGAGTAAACAAAACCAGCGACGTACAATATGGCCAATGGAGAATTCCTGCGGGTGTATGTTGAAAACTGCTTCTTCTTCTGCCCATGACACTTTCCGAGATAGCTAATTAAGCCTGCGATATTGAAAGGTGCCGGTGAGCATGACATCAAGGCTCCACCATGAAGATCCGCGGCTCTTCCCGGAACCGCTGACTTTTCGCCCTGATCGATGGCTTGAGCCAGACAGCAAACGGCTAAGAAAGTATCTCAGCCCATTTGGCCTTGGGTCGAGAATATGCCCTGGAATGCAGTAAGTTCAGGCGATCGTCTTACGTAAAATAAGAAGTAAACTAACAATGAGATAAAAAATAATAGTTTGGCGTTCTCTGAAATCTATATTGCACTGGCGTATATATTTACTCATTTTGATGTGGCAAACAATGGCACAACGAAGGAAGACCTTATCTCTGTTCACGATTTGGGAGCGCCATTTCCCAAACGTGATTCCAAGGGGCTCCAAGTAACTCTGAAGCTTAGATAATCGTACTCGTTGAATTATTAATGAAGAATAGAGTTTAGAGAATAGGCAATATTTGAAGATTACAACTTAGAACTCGTTTTTACCCACAACCCGGACGCCTCTAATTTGACTTCTTCTCTGCCCTGGGCTTGGCCCTCGACAGGCTCTATTTGAACAGCTTGTGCCCTCATCCAATGCTTCCGTCCATTGTATGCTACACACCATGATTTAACAATTAAGAGCCCTGGGGTCCGGACTGGGCGTTTGAATCCCACTTCGAGTTTCGATGTCAACAGAGTTCTCCTTATGTCGTCGATCTTTTCTGGATCAGTTGAGAAGTGCACAGCCAGTGTATGGGCCATGGCTTCGTCAAGAATAGTTGACAGAAGCCCGCCATGTGCTGTTGAAGGATGCGAGCAAACACCCGGGCTGGATAATTCAAACAGGGTGATTAAGTGCGGAGGCGTATTGTCGTAAGAGTGAACGGACGAGGACAAATTATCCTTTGAACGTATGGTAGGATTGGCCTCTGATGCTTCTACCAATGCCGGAAGATTTGCCTTCTTCAGCATCAAGCAATGTGGTATCGTCGACTCTGTTGCGAGAGTCTCGGAGAAGAAGAAGTCTTCGCCGCTAGACTTGCGGATTCGCCCCCAAAACGGGACAATCTCATAGTCTTGTGACTGCAATAATGGAATAAGATAAGACGTTTTGGAAAAGTGCTCCATTATGCCATCAGCTGTCGCAATGCATACAATGTAGATGCTTGAGTTCACCTTATAGTAAGTAGATTGATACAGTTCTGATTAGACGTTGTTGTCGTGTAAGTCTACGGGCTTATGTATGCTCTCGCAATCTCACACACACACTTATAAGCGTTTACTAAACATGCAGCTCTAGATGATGGAGGTGTAAATATTGGCATAAATACCGTTTTTGGTCGATTACACAACATGTTACTCTATAAGTACAGAAGTCGCCATTCTTACACGACTCAATCTATTTTGAAGGTACCGAATGGATAGGCTAAGGATCTCGGAGCTCGGAATATACGCACCGCTCCGTGCGGGCGCCAATATTGACGTGTAAGCAATGGGGGCTGACGAGATCTTGTTTGCTGGTCAGAACATGCACACCCCGCAGCTATCATGTGTTTACTATTCCACGGATCCTTTCGGAGCTTTGCACGAATCTGTAAGAACAACCTTATCTGATACAAGGCACAATGAGCTAAAAAATACTAAATACGTTACAATAATGACTGCGTTGCGGCTTAGTTACGCCGGATAAGGTCGAAGAATGGATTCGTAACGTTTAGGAGATCCACAGTAATACTTTGGTCGCGTGCAGTCCAGTATGTGCTTTTTTATATCCCCCAACTTACGATAACACAAATTCTTTATTAGGTCCAATTTCGGATGTTGTTACGCTCGTTGTGCCAAGTACACGTATGTAATTGCGCTATACCTTATAAACTCGATAGTCGCCCAGAGCTTGATTTGCCCGAGCTCGTATCCATATTCCGCTGCTGTCTTCTATAAACGATATAAAGATGGCGAGCAAAGCGATCAAAGTTGATTATAGTGGGCGCATTGCCATAATTACTCTCAATCAACCTGAAAAATTAAATACCTTTAACGAAGAGCAATTTTATTTTCTCGGAGAGTGTTTACGAGAAATAGCAAAGCGCGATGAGGTGGCCATCACTCTAATCATCGGGACCGGACGGTTCTTTTCGTCGTATGTCATAATATCTAATCTTAATTCGGCTTTCTTTCTGATGTCTAACTCGTCATCGACTCCCTTTAGCGGCGCGGATGTGTCTGATCTGGGTAAAATAATGGCAGCGCCAAACCGCAAAGACATCTTGGCGGCGTCGTTGTTCAACAACATTGACCTCACCCGGGCATTTTATACGCACCCCAAAATCCTAGTGGTGGGCCTCAATGGCCCTGTTGTTGGCTTTCCAGCGGCATTGATCTCGTTTGCCGATTTCATATATGCCCGACCCCATGCCTACTTGCTTCTTCCGTTCTCATCGCTTGGGTTTGCAGCCGAGGGGGGTGCTTCACGTGCGTTGCGAGATCGCCTCGGCGTAGCAAAAGCAAAAGAAGCTCTGATGATGAGCAAGCGTATTCCATCAGACGAGCTTTTGGCCTGTGGATTCGTGAACAAGATTCTTCAGCCGCTCTCACCTGGATCGAATGCGGCTGGAGCTGACCCCCTGGAATTCTTGAAACAAGTTCTCAAGGAGCTTAATAAGGATCTCGGAAGCCATCTTAGCGACTCCAGCTTGTTGAGTATCAAGCAACAGTTTTTCCAAGATGACAGACGGACATATGAGCATACAAGTGTGCAGGAGGCGTATACGGCGGTGGAGAAGATGTGTGCTGGAGTCCCGCAAAAGCAGATGCAGCGGATAGCCGCCGCCAAAAAGACGAAATCTAAATTATGATTAGTGATGTGTATAAAGTATTGATTATGAAAATGAGTATATTACAAGATATTGAGTATTGCATACAAGAGGTGAGACTGACACCCTCAAAGAGAGATTAGTTGCTCTGAAAGTTATAAGCTCGACGCCGATGTACTTGAGATTTGCTGGATATGAGCATATTTACCAAGACAACAAGAAGCCTCCTATCTATGCAAGAAAAGAGCAAAAAAAAAAAAAACACATCTATAAAACTAACAAAGAATAAATAGATAATACTACTAAGAGAATTTTCTACTACTATTCAATATTTGAGAACGCACGTCGTAGAAGTGACATGATTAAGAGCACATGCTCGTCTCTTCAATTTCCCCATTCGGCAATGACCTAGCAAGCCCCCGGGCCGGAATTTCTCTGCGCCGCTCCATCCATCGGAATAGAGCGGGTAGCCGATCGCATGAGCGCCTTTTCCAAAAATACGTCGTTGAAACTTCTCGAAGCTCGCCAGAACCGCCTGCAATCATGGCCGCGAGAGTGCTCCTGCAACGGGTAGGCAATTGGAATCCGACATTCATTTCTTCTCAGCAGTATGTGCGGGTTAATTGACTTGTACTTGTCTTGATTTAGCGCTTTGCGCCGCTGGCCGCAGCCGCCCTGGGTGGCATCGCTTTTTCTCCAGCGGTCGCCTTTGCTGAGGCTCCCAAGGTATGTTTCTCTATTTCTCTTTCCTCTTCTTCTCTTTATAGTGTGATGACATCCTAATTGGAAACTTGAAACAGAGAAAACCCATCTACGATGAAGCCGAGCACTACTCTCCCCTGCCCTCAGCACCATCACCGCCGGCGATTCTCCCGAGCCAGCCCATCCAGGACAACAACAGCAGCAGCGAGGACGAGCAGCCATCCTGGACCCCTACCCCTACCGACCGCCTAGCCGTCCAGATCGGCCGCGCGCGCCTGTTCCTCTACGACGTCGCCGTCGCCGCCGAGAACAAGGTCAACCAGACCGTCGACTCGGCCTTTGACCTCGAGCAGTCCTTCACCCGCACAATCGCCTCCCTGGCGCCCCCGCGCGAGAGCGGCGAGAAGCTCATGCCCGGCGCCATCTACGTCCTCGTCGCCGCCATGGCCGGCAGCATCCTCACCCGCAACCGCAACATCGTGCTGCGCGCCACCATGCCGTTTGCCCTGGGCGTCGGCGCGGGCTGGACCGTGCTGCCCATCACGATGAGGAACGTCTCCGACCTGGCGTGGAAGTACGAGCAAAAGTTCCCCGCCGTGGCAGAGTCTCACGTCAAGCTGCGCGAGGGTATCCAGAAGACCATTTCGTTTGCCAAGGTCCACAGGGAGGTGGGCGTACAGTACGTTGACAACAAGGTCACTGATGTGCGAGAGGCATTGGAGAACTGGGTCAAGCAGGGGAAATAAAATTAAAAAAGGGGGGAGGCGGGAAAACATGTGTGTGTTATTTAAAAAAAGCGATTGTACCATTACATAGAGATTTTTTGTTGTTAAAAACCGTTTCTTTTTAACATCTCATTCGGTTCACTTGGAAAATTCAAAACGGCTGAGACGAGATATAAAAGAAAGGAAAGAGGAAGAGGGGCATGAGATGCTAGAGGGGCATAATAACAGAGACATTTCAGACTATATAAATACATTTTTCAATTTTTAAATACTGCAGCTGGGCTATGAATCTGTGGCCATCGAGGCATATGCTATTGGATATATCTACTGTTCATTAGTTATGACATCTGTCTATAATATTTTGGGCGTCATCAAACAGAAATAGCAGGTTTCAGCTCCATTTCTGTTTGCGCACTATTGCTGGCTACTCGCTCAGATAGCGCCTTTTTCTGTTGTGTCTTGGTTCTTGCTTGACCAGTCTGTCCGCCGGCGGCCAAGGCAGTGGCGTTTGATTTACCCTTTTTAACTGGCAGCTTGTCCAGTCCTCGTCTGACGTCTGCCTCCTGGGCCTGCTCCATAAATTCTTCGTGACCCAGCATCTGGCAAACGGCTGTGTAGTTCTTGCTTTGGGTCAAGGGCTGGTGGAGCCCGGCTTTTCCGGGAACCATCTGGGCCAAGAGATACTTTGTGTTGCCGAATCGGTTCTCAACCTCCATGGCTGTCTTGACGTATTCCTTGACGACCTCTTCCCAGGGAGCGAGGCCTCCATCGGCCTCAGCCCTAAAGCAACTAGGATTCTTCTCCGCAGATACGGCAATCATGGCGCCATCTGCGCCGAATTCCTGTGCCAGTTTTAGACCTTGGTCTCTGGACTCCACATCGCCATTCATCAAGCAGGCCACGCCGGCCTCGTGGCAAATGTCGGCAATCATACGCAGCTGGCCGCGGATGGCACGCTCTCGGGGACGCATTGGTGTGGTTCGGCAATGGACCGTGAGGCCAGTGATACCCGTGGCGACCAGTCTTCTGACCAGGGCTTCAGTCTCAGCTGGCGTTTCAAGAATGCGAATTTTGACGCTAATGCCGATTTCGAATTCGGGGGTGATGTTCTTGACAAGTGTTTCTAGAATGGCACATAGCTTGTCTGGAGTCCGCAGCAGGGCAGCGCCCATGCCGCCGCTGGTGCTAAAGGGCTTGGGGCATCCGGCATTGACATCAATGCCAGCAACGTCCGCCGCGACCAATCTTGCGGCTTGCAGTGCACGGTCTGGGTCCGACGTGCCAATCTGGAAGATGAGCCTGTTCTTCTCCTTCTCGGGGTGAGTGGCGTAGATGATGTTTTCCTTTGCGTCTGGCGGCGGCTCTTTCTGTCCGTGGGAAGCAACTCGAAACCATTCGACCGTCTGGGTGGCCTCGTTGTAACGTCTCGTCGTACCGATGATTGCGCGGTCAACGGTTTCGGGGCCTGTTAAGTTTACGTTAGAAATGTGCAAGATATCAGAGAGCAAAACGCCTGCGTATACTCACCCCACACGAGGTCAGCGCCGTACTTGAGTGCAAGCAGACGGGAGGGAAGTTCTCCAGAGCGCACCATTGGCGCAAGGACAATCTTGCCGCGGTAGTCCACGCCGCGGCGAGGGATGGGGACCATCTTGACCTCTGAAGCCATGATTCTATTCAGCAACCTAGAGAGCATGCCACTCGGGGAGGGAGGCACTACTACATGCTCTTCTAGAAGATTGTGATTAGATGAGGCGAATCAAAAGTTAGTAGCGGGATCTATGATGATTCGTCTAGCGTTCATGGCCGTTTGTCTCTTATCGATAACGGCCGCCACTTTGAGTAAAAATTGCAACGAGGTTCATTGCGGCTAATGGAGACTCGCTCCGAAGTGGAGATCGGACGCGGCGCCGAAAGTCGCTCCGCTTGCTGAATTTAGATGCTACTTGTATGTATCTCAGCCACAGGGTCTTCAGTTTAATGTTAGATATGGGGGAGACCAAATGTGGAAATGAAGAGCCACGGTTCAGCGTGGGCAGCTCGCTTGCGCCCGGAATGCGCCCAAAGCACCACGTAGCAACGATGGGAATGCCCGCAATCTTAATTTCTGGGTGGATGGGGTCTTGGAATATTGGCTAAATTGCATGCGATAAAGACCTGTGGCATTGGGAGTGGAAGTAATCAAAAGCTAAATGTCGCGTGACAGTTTACCCTCCGCTAAGACTGAGAACCAACTTCGTCTGGCGGGGGGTTGGGCTTGCAGATGTGATGCAGCCGAAAGCGGTTGAAGTGACCGAACAAGTTACCCGATAACGACTTGCTCGGGGCCTTCTACACGCATGCCAAGTATCGTCTACTCAGAAGATGCCTGCGTGCAACTCGAGAACAGGCGCAAAAATAGCTGCAATCTTATGAAGTAGTCCCACTAGCGATGCCTCGGCCTAGTCTGTGGTTTAGTGCTCCCTGACCGAGCTGGAATGAACAATGCTACTATTTCAGGCGTGGTTCCCGAGAGCAATACGATGTTTCAACGACGAAGGCGATGAGTCGGCTTCCTTCGCAGCACTGAGGGATACGCATGCGAGGCTGCGTCTATTTTGGGCGCTCGTGCCAGGAGGGTGTGCGGGATTGTCGCGGTGCAGCCCACGATTACGAGGCGCGATCTCCAAGCGCACACAAAAGATTTTCGAATTTGGGATGGGATGGCATAGATACGGCGACTAGGAGACAAGATCTTGGCTTGATGTGCCCCCCAGTCGCCCGCTATGGATAAACAAGGCTATAACTTGCGTAGATCAAATCATATCCTGGACCTAAAAGACCTGGCACCAATTCTTGTCGACTGTTGCGGCCGCCATCGCTGCTCTCAGAGGGATCCTTTATTGTTTTGTTCAGATGTTGCGATAGTTCTGAATTTGAGTCAATATCTTCGAAACATTGGGAAATATGCATGTACCTGGGCAATTATAGCGAATATGTCGGCCCATTCCTTAACTCCCCTTGTAGTATGGAAACTATTGGGCGGTCAACCCTCACCCGCGCAGAGCCTGCTTTGTTTCGAAGAGAAGACAAGGCCAGCCAGCCGACAAGGGATGCGAGAAAAAGGGAAACAAGCAGCCTGATAGGATGCTGCTGCACGCGTCGTCCTTCAATATTGAACGAGATGAGTTTGAACCTTGGGTGAGGGTGGTCATGGCGCTCGGTTTCAGGGATCTCGCAGGCCGGCTCCAGCGTTTGTATTAGCCTGGTCTGGCACTCAAAGCGGCTACGGGCACCCAAGGGGATCCAAAAGGCCCTGAAAGGCCCTGAAAGGCTACGGTTGATTGATGACCCTTGGAGGTTGATTGACTTGGCGTTGAGCCAACACTCAGCAGACGACCTAAACAAAGAGAGAGATGCTCGTCTAGGCTCGGCGCTAAAGAATGGAGGCGAAGCCCAACTCTGTGCTCGCTGTTCTCGTACCGGCCAGCTGTGCTGCTTCAGCGAATTAGGCGCCATCAGGCTGGGCCAGATGGGCGCCGAACCCCACTATTAAGCCACTACGAAGCCCCTCCTGGCCCGCGATGAGCACAAGGAGGAGGCGCTCAGGGGCTGGTTGGTGGGGAGAGCGACGACGAGAAATGGAGGTCACTGCGAGAGCAGAGCACCTAGACTGCCTTAGCTCACGACTGTGGATGTGCAGGCTGGAGGTGGCGTGGTTGAGGCACTAGGAGAGGGGAAAACACGAACAACGGCACAGAAGTCAGATATACATAGTATCGAATCTGCACGGCAGGACAGAGTCTGCGAGAATACGAACAGCTGCAGCCCGCCGCATCGACCAATAGAGAACCTTACGGTACTTGTCAGGTTCTATTTTCGAGTACCGGCGCCAGCTCTCTGCTCGTCCCTGGGAGGAGGTACAAGCCTCGCGGTACCTGCACCCCTGGGTCTGTGATAAGGGTCGTCTCCATCTCCAGAAGGGCTGTGGGTTTGCTCGCAGCGTGGTCTAGCCGTCTTGAATGCTCTGAAACTTCCTTGCCATTCCCTGGAGACGCCGATCAAGGCCAATTGGATTCCCTCGTGACGACATAGCACCTGGTGCGCGAGTAAATCCTAATAAACCAGCCGTGCAGAAGTGCACCCTCCCAGGCCTCTGTAGCAGTTGGTAGTACTTGTACGAGTGGCATCCCGTAAAAAAAGCAGACTTGTACAATCGACATTCCTGCCGCCTGCCCACGCCTGCACCGCTACTGCATATGCTGGCTGGCCAACTCCGTCCCTCCTACAGCTTCATCGCCCGTTCTCTGCGGCTTCAGCCTCTGCACTGCAACTGCAGCCATCCAGCCACGCACGGGGAGTAAGACCAAAGTGCTCGCTGCCAGTGTTTTTCCCGAGCCGGCGACGGGGGGTGCCAACACCGCACCATATCTTGGCGGTGCAGAACGTCCAGGAGAGCGAGCCCGCGCCAGAAGCACCATCCCGCCCACACCAGGTGCTGCAGTCGGTCAACAATGGACAGCGCGCAATCGTACATGGCCGACGACGCCAAGTCGTCCAAGAGAGGACGGCTGATGGGCAAGCTGTTTGGCGGCAAGGACCGCAAGCTGGAGGAGAGCAGCAATGCCTCCAACCTCGATGCCTTCCTGAGCTCGGCCGACACCCTCAACGTTACACATCCTCCTCCACCGCTGCCTCCCACCGTCGCCCTGCCGAAGCTCGACACCAGCATCTCCCGCTTTCCCCAGGCCCTGGCCGTCAACCAGCAGGCCCAGCAGAACCGTCCTCTCGCCCCAGGCGCTGGCGTCGAAGTGCGATCCCCAAAGCGAAGCCCACGACCGAGCCGCAAGGGCCTCTCCGTCAAGTTCACGGAGGCGTACCCCGACGTCATCGGCGAGGGCGGTGACGAGTGTGAGAACCCTACTATGGAGATAGCGAGGCGAAAGGGCCAGCAGCAGTCTCCTCCTCCTCAGAACCGACCAAACCCCCCCTCAAGCAAGCCCTCTTACTCGAACAGCAGCATCTCATCGGCACAGGATGACTTCGTACCCAAGCCCATATCCCGAGTTCAGACGTCTTTCTCGTCCATCTATAGCCCTGATGCTGAGACCAAGACTCTGCCAAAGACGAGGACGAATTCGAACCTCGGGGTGGACCGCCAGAACTCGCTGGACCCTGGGAGAAACCTCTCTCCAGGAGGACTCTCACCAGGAGGATTCTTGGGGGCTCCAGGAGATAGAAATGATGAAAATAGAAAATCCTTTATTGAAGTTCAAAACGCGCAGATGGCACTGGCCGAAGGAAGGGCCTTTGCCAAGGCTGTTCGCACCGCCAGCGCGGCATCTGAGCACGATTGGGGTGAGAGGAAGCTGCCTCCATCTCGCGAGCTGAACGATTCGCCCGAGCCTACATCCCCCGAAGCCCAAATGAAGCCCACCGAATACAGCCCTGTTACCTCCCTGTCTACAACCTCAAGCGCACACGCTTCGCCAGCCAACCCCAACCCGCCAAAGCAGATGCCACGACGCCCCAGCGGCACCCAGAACGAACCTGCCTCGCGTCCTCCGCCGTCCATGGCCTCGAGAGCTCTTTCGGTGCGAGTTACCGACGCAGCGGCCGCTAATGAAGCTCTCAAGACTTTTATTGCCAGGAGCAGGCACCTGTTTGCACTGTTTCGACTACATGCCGAGCAGGTTCGGCCACTGGGGTCCTGCACTCAGTCACAGCTTGCGCGGGGTAGCTTATGGTGGTTTTTGAAGGGCAGAATGGGTCTGGAGGCGGCTATACGAGACCGCCCAACGACCCCTCAGTCACAGATGCAGCTTGACCTTGACCGACAACAGGCGCACTCCAACTTGGCCAAATCGTATTGGCTTTGCCAGGAAATCCTCCCTAATATCGTCGAGTCACAAAACCAAGCCCCAGACCCCGAGGTTGCTGATGTGGCCAAGAATCTCGTCACTGCCTTGACGAAACTGGCAATCTCGATGAAGCGAAACGAAATTCTGCCACCAGAAGATGCCGTACTGCCGCAAACCATCGACAAGTCAATCTGGGTGGAGTATCCTCCTCTGAGCCAGGATCTGGTGGCTTTAATGACGGGCAACTGGGGTGGCGGCCTCACCGCGATGCAGCACCCCATGACTTATTTGGAGCTACTGGACGCGTTCCCCGTAGGCGATACGACAGAGACATTCTGCTATGGCAGAATGTCGGCGGATGTGTTCTTGATGGAGCAGGGCAGAGAGAACAAGCAGCTACGCTTCCCCTGCATGGTTTCCTTGGTGCGGCCCAGCAGGCAGAATGGACTCATCTTTGTGGTATCTAGCCAAGACGGCAACATTCAGCTACCTATCCAAGACCGAAGCAAAGGAACCGGGCCATCGTGGGAGGATATCCGCTGGAGGCCTGAGACCTCTTCTTTTGATCTGCGCCTGCCGCGTGGCTTCAAGCTGGCCTTGCAGTTATCCCAGAGTGACTACAAGATGCTTTACAACATGTACGACTACGCCACGAAGCTCCAAGCGACTCTCCAGCCTCGGCCAGACGAACAAGTCGTATTTCGAAACTCGCTCCGATCGTTTCAGTACCTGGATGCGGATCCCAACTCCCGTGCTTTCCCTAAGGAATCGATACCTTCTTGCGATTTAGCTCTCTTTGAGAAACTCCGGAAAGAGAACGGCCCTCAGGGCCAACGAACTTGGCACACCGGTTTCCGCATTGCTGTTGTCACGGGACCCAAGACGAGGACGGCATGTGGAGTGTCTCACTCCTATCCTCCGCCGCTGCCTGTGCAGTTTGGATTTTTCAGGGCTGAAGGAGACTTGCCTGCCTTCTCTGTCAAATTTGAAAATGGCCGGCAAAAGGGACGCATGGTCATGGTATTTAGCGACGAAAAGGAGCGAAATCGCTTCCACTCCTTACTCACGGGTACATCTGTAGAGCCTGGCGAGAAAGTGTTTGCCGATGTGCCAATTACCGGCGTTACCATTGCCCAAAGCCTTCGTGAGCCGCTTGGCATGTCGCCTTTCAGCCGGCTGCAGTGGAAAGCAGGCAGGGTCGTGAACGACGAGTACGGCGCTGAGGGAGAGGAGGCTCCTACGGTCCTCGCAGACAGACTGAGGATTGTTCTAGAGCACCAGTATGGCACGATTACAGACAGAATCAATGTCGAGCCTGGCGAATTACGCATGCGCTTGGAGGTCAGCAACGCTAGAGTGCTCAAGCTGCTTCGCCAACCCCAGGCAGATATGACCATTGCCATTGCAGAATCGCAAGTGGGCAAGGACGTGCCGAGGAACATGTGGGACTCGCTGCAGCTTATCAAGACGAAGCAGACGATACGATCAATCGAGTTCAACAACCTCAAGGACCTCCATGCTTTCCAGTACGCAGTTTTCGGCTTCGAAGTCATATTTGATTCACTGGCTGTGACCTTTGCCATTGCGCGACGCCGCATGGTTGTGCCCATCCACAAGAAGTGGGAGGCGGGATACACCAGAATCCAGGTCATCAAGCAAGAGGACAAGCAGCTGCAGCTGTTGGCCTTTTTCGAAGATTTTAGCCATGGGCATTGTATGAATTTTGTGTTGAAGCAAACGGATCTGTACGAGGCCTTCCACAGGGGCGGCAAGTCAGGCATCAGGTTTATTGATGCCAAGTTTCCTCTCCCGCGGCTGCCGGCCGACAAGGATGGGGACTACGACGATATGGCCTTTGTTTGCTTAGATCTACCGGACCTGCCGGGTGAGCATGATGATATATCAATCATGTTTGAAAACGAAGAAGGTAAGCTTGCGTGTTTTTTTTTTCTTTTTTTTTTTTTTTCCGTATTCACTGTCAAAGGAAAGAGAAGAATGAGCTGTTTGCTGACAATATGCATAGACCGAGATCGCCTTGCGCAGTGTCTTCCAGCCCCTATAAAGGGTTCCTCGAGAATATCACGAGTGAAATGAGTGGATAGCGCCTACGAGGATACGTAGAATGTCAACTTTGTACGAAACTGGCGACGGCATGCGCACATGAACAATGGTCACGCTGCGTGCCCCCAAACACGTTGTCACAAAGAGCTGCAACATAGCAAGCAATATGCATCCTGCTTTCTAGCGTGCCGGAGTTTTTGGAGTAGACTACTAGTATCAGTATCATGGGATATTAAAAGCAACGAAAGAGCGGATTCAAGGAGCAGAGAAGAGAGAAGAAGAGCCAAGACGAAGTTGGAAATGGACATGTGTGGGGGAGCGAGGAGCGAGCCGAAGGATCAGGCTATCTCCCAGTATGCGAGCATGCAGCACATGTTTCTACGGAGACATACTATGAATACCCAAGAAGAGAAAATATGAAGTGCAGGAGTATGACACTGATATGAAGAACAGCGTCAGATTTAGCGATTGATGTAATATTTTCTTTTGTTTATATTTGTCTTTTTGTTGCACATTGGCTGCGGAAGACAGAGTACCTTGGAAATGCGGTGTTCTCTAACCTGAGCCGACCAGCCGCAGTTATAAGTCAACATGAAGATATTGGCGTGTATATACATGGAGTGTTAGTTGCCTTTCTTGTTCTTCTATATTGTTTCTAGAACCACAAGTGCCGAGGGAGTATGACTAGATTAATTGGACCGAGTAATAAGACGGTGCCTTAACCCATGGTATTGCGACCAAGTCTAGACCCAAGTATGGGAAGAGAGCGCCACGAACCAACTTGGGCAACTGATGCTCCCGTCAGCCGGAGACAAAGAACATGCAAGACAAACAAGCCATAAGTAATCCTTCGGATCAGCCAAAGGAATAGGTGGTGGCAATTTGTTTAACAGACTTTTGGCCTATTCCTCGGGAGCGGCGGGATGCTAACAAGGGGGCTGATTTCTTGTTTTCTGTTAAGCCGGGAGTTTTAAACCGAGGGGTAAGGTCGCGTGGACGCCATCGCTTTATGTATGATTTTTTATTCCTTTCTTGTTCTTCGTAGGGATCTATCTAGGCCCTATCTTGCACTCTTTTAGCAAATTTAAATGGCCGGAGTTTCTATCGACTCCGAGGAGCGTGGGCTGGTGACCCCCGCGCGGCTTCGGGGAGAGTTCCGGCAACCGAATTGATTACTGCTATGAGATAAACTGGGTTTTCTGGACAAGGGAACAAAAAAAAAAAAAAAGAATTTTTTTTTGTTGGGGAAGGATGGCCATGGCTCTAAATTTCTGTAATGCCTATTACAGCTATTATACCTAGGTACCAAGGTATTACTGCTTGTCATATGATGCAGGACCTGGTTACTAGTGAGAGAGAAGAGAGAGAGAGGGGAAAAGACAGAAAATCGTTGGCTGCTTATGGCGTCTGGTTTCAATTACGAGGTGGTTCCTGCTGTTTTGCTCTAATTATTACTCATTGGTTTATTGCGATGGAAAGCGCTTGGGCGAGAACGGAAGTCGTCTTGCGCCGCGAACTGCTGTTCTAGGGGTGTAGAGTAAGTTTTGGTGCCAGCTGAGTAGTCCAGTAATAGTGCTTGAAAGGACCACGATACATGTATGTTTGCCTCTAGACCAGACTACTAGTCCTGCTGTGCTATCTAGCTGTATGTACATGCCTGGCTCAGCCCAAGCATCTGTCTGGCTGCCTTACACGTCCAAGTTGCTGTAAATTCTCTCAACACTTGAGCCTGATTGATACAACGTCGGAACTTGCCTCGTCACCATCCCACGCGGCCAAGCGTCCGAATATCAGTGCCTGCTGCGTGTGCAGACACACAGACATCCCGCTGACCTAATTCCGAGCGCTTTTCGCTGCCAAACCACGCTGTTGGGTGCGCCTGGAACGGCCTTAGCTCTGGCGCCTTGCGGAGGGTCCTAGCGCGCAACGTCATAGAATGTTGGGGGCACTAATGTACAGAGGACATGAAAAGCATGTGATAGCAGCTTTTGGCTGGGGTACAGAGTACCTTCCTCGTATACCGGTGTCCTGGCAAAGGCGTCCTGTTTAACATGTGCCTCCTTGTGTCCTTTTTTTTTTCGCCGCCGCCTATTGTTTTCCATGGCATCATCGCCCGCGAAGGAGGCCTCAGTCCAGCCTACGACTGGCCTTACGTAGTCTGTCTGTAGGCACCCGAGCTGCGAACGAAGCGGCCTAATTATAGGTAGTCTAAGGTAGTTGAACACAGAGCTCCGGCAGCCGGCACCGGCTATAGGCCATAGAGGCCATTCCACTACCATCTTGTACCTTATGTTCCCTCGCATCTGGGCGGCTGCAGGGCCACTCCGTGGTATATGCCGTGTACATGGATGCGGTCCCAGGTAGATCAGCTCATTGACGCAGCGCCGTGGTACAAAGGCAGCCTTCACTTGGCTGCATTCCTGGCTAAAAACATGACAAGACATAAAAGTTACCCCCCGGCTGATCCATCTATTGGCCTTCTTCTAGCTTGACGTAGTTTTTTTTTCTTTTCCGTCCCTTTTGGCTTGGCATTTTCTCTCTTTTCTTCTCCCTCACTTCTCTTTCTTCATTCTCCATCGCTTTCTCCCTTCGCCCTTCTTAACTTTTTTGCTAAGCGCCTCTCTTCGGAGCCAAGCGGACGGATTTGAGCCGTCTTATTCACTTGCTCCATCAGCCGCCTCTCGCTGCCAGTTAGACAAATACGTCAGTCAGTTTAGACATAGCTGCTCCGCCACCGTTCAAGGCGCATTTACGCCCACCAAAGGAAACCCAAAGCTGTTACAGGCCGAGCCAAGCCTGTCCAGACATTTTTGGGATTCACAGTTGATTCCGGCTGCCAAGAAGGAAACCAGCTCGTCCAGCTGCAGCTCGTCGATAGCTAGCTCTCGCCACGAACGCCTCTTACACGCCCTAGCCCCGTCCCTATCGTCTTTCACACTGCCCTTGTTCGATCGGGTTATTGATAACGAAAGAAGAAGAAAAGGAGTTAGAGGGGCTACCGGCCGTTGTATTTTTTTTTTTTTTCTTTGGTTCTTTCAGCCGAGCTGTCCTAGCTACTACCCAATTTTTGGGCCATGGGGCTTTCATCCGTGCTAGCTCTCCCCCGGAGGAACAGATCCTCTACAACTGGTAGTAAGTTTTGGTGCTAAATGACCCCTCCGCTTCGTCATTCCTCTAGACCTGAGTGACCTCTCTTTTTTTTCCCTTGTTCCATTTCGACAACCTGCAAAACACAAACAACCCGCTCCGAGGCAGAGACGTTAGAGTATTTTTTTTTACATATTCTCTCGTCCCTGCTTTCCCGCTATAGGGCGAGCATTTTCTCTACCCTACTTTGCCCTAAGCACCCCTTAATTTTCGCTTCCTCCTTTCGTCTTCCGAGCTCGCAAAGCTTGCTCGGCTTTACGACCGTGCATCTTCAACTTTTTTTTTTTTTTGGAACCTCGCACTTCACGACACCATCCTGCACTTCCAAAATGTTTACAAACTGGTTAACGCAACCACCTGCAGGCAACCGATCTTCCACCGACGAAGGGAGGACCGATAACGATGACGATACCCAGGTGATGGAGCCCGATCAGGGCAATGGTAAGTCGCAGCAACACCATATATATGGCGGGGGAGGGGAAATGGCTTGGCTTTGCTTGGCTTTGCGGTTCAGAGAGCTGGATGAAGCTTGCGCTGCATTCAACTGCGTGGACTCACTCGCAAGCCAGCTCCCCAGCCATTACTCTGAGGCGGCTACTATAAGGAAACACCGGGCTGACCGCAATGCACGCAGTTCTCACTCACATCATTTCTCAGCTGCGCCCTGGCGCCGATCTGAGTCGCGTCGTCTTGCCCACCTTCATTCTTGAGCCTCGAAGCATGCTCGAGAGAATAACCAAGTGCGCCGACAGTTGCCGACATCATACACTCAATGGTAGTGCTGACTGGGTTTTAGCTTCATGTGCCACCCCGAGATGCTCCTGCATATTCCGACAATCGAGGATCCTACTGAACGATTCGTATCAGTCGTCAAGTTTTACCTGAGCGGCTGGCATATTCGACCACCGTACGCATTCTTCCTAACAGAGTGAGCAGGCGCAATTTGGCTAATGATTCGCAGGGGAGTCAAGAAACCGTTAAATCCGATCCTGGGCGAAATCTTCTCCTGCTACTGGGACCTCGAAGGCGGCAAGCGAGCTTACTACATCTCCGAACAGACTTCACACCATCCTCCCAAGTCAAGCTACTTCTACATGGCCCCTGATCACCACATCCGGATCGACGGAACCCTCAAGCCCCGGAGTCGATTTTTGGGTAACTCTGCAGCTAGTTTGATGGAGGGCATTGCTTTCCTTAGCTTATTAAACAGAGGCAGCAACAAGTCCAAGGGAGAGCAATAGTCAGTTTCCGCATAATCCGTCCGACTCGCAGCTACAAGTGCTAACAATGATGCAGCATCCTGACACAGCCCAACATGTATGCGAGGGGAATCCTGTTTGGCAAAATGAAATATGAGCTTGGTGACCACAGCTTCGTGCGATGCCCTGAGCTGGACTTGGCCGCTGATATCGACTTCAAGACAAAGGGCTGGGTTGGAGGAACCTACAACGCTATTGGCGGTGTTATCAAGAGGGAGAGCACCGGCGAGGTTTTGTATGAGCTGTCTGGCCTGTGGAGCGAGGAGATGTATATCAAGGATATGAGGGTAAGTTGACCGGGCTCACCACACAACTAATGCTTTCCAGCTAACATGGGAAAATGTAGACGGGACACCGAGACATGTTCTTTGATGCCAACAAGTCAAAACCTAGCCCTCCTCTGGCACGACCCATCGAAGAACAGGAAGAGCGCGAATCTCAGAGACTATGGGAGAAGACTGCCAACGCCGTCAAGGAACGCAACCACGAGCTGGCAACAGACGAAAAGACAAAGATTGAAGATCGGCAACGTGAAGAAGCCGCTGCAAGGGCCCATGATGGTGTTGAGTGGCTTCCACGACTCTTCCGCGCCGTCCACAGTGGGCCAGGAGAACCAGAGGAAGGCGAAGAAAACTTGGAATGGATAATCAATGCTCAAATGTCGGTTCCATCTCCCTTGACGTACCATGATCTTGCTGCTAATATTCTACAGTGACAATTCAGCATCCCCTCAAAAGCAGACCGAGCAAATTCTGGCCATATATCCTATTTTACCCGGTCAACCAATGACCCGAAGGCCGTCTATTCCAGCACAACCCTCCTCACCAAAGTCGGTCAAAAAGTCGACAAACCAGGTGGCGCAAAAGCCAAAGGAGGAGGACAGCTTGATCGACTTTGGCAATGAAGAAACTTCTGCACCGGCCGTAAAGAGCCCCGATGAAATTGAGAAAATGCTCACAGCGACAGGCAAGCCAGCCGATGGTCCTTTAATTGACTTTGCTCAGGATTTAAAGAAAGATTTGCCGGCTGACGGAGACTTGCTGTGAGAGATGGGAAGAGACAATAAAAAGAAAGGTGACCGATTTTTTGTGTGAGGACTGAGACTTTGGGAGTAATATCATTGGTTAGGAGGGCGGGAAATACCTTAACAGTATAACGGCGCAAAACATCGGACCAGGCTACTACTATATATATAAATGGGCGCGCACCATGATGCATTTGTGCTTAATGTTCTTTTAGTGTTGGCAGGGAGCGGGTTTCTTTGGTCTAGGCCTAGCACGGGCAATGCGATGGGACGGACAGCGTTGGCTAGCTAGGAAATATATCAACTATATCAACCTTGTGAATTCAGGCCAAGTATCCGATGCTGATGCTAACGAGAACCGCAAAACTCTCCTTTTTGACGACTGATTACATTTTTTGCTTTACAAGTTCCCCCGAAACGCCAAGCCTTTGAACGCAGAGTACATATAATCCCATCTGTTCATCCTGATCATTCTCAATTCCCAAAAACCAAATGACATTAATTGCAACATTATATCTCTCCTTTTCTTGCCCTGCGCCTTTTCTCTAAAACCTCCTTCTAGTAGGCTCCGGCGTAGGCGATCGGCTGGCGCTTCGCTCGTCCCGGCCACGCGACTTGAGCCACTTCTTCGTGCTGAGTGTGAGCTCACGGTCGAGCTCCTCGCTGGGGTTCTTGCGGTGGATGAAGTTGCAGAAGCCACCGCGGACGCAGCCCTCGCCCGAGTTGAGGCGGCAGCAGGCCTCGCGGAAATCTGTGACGGGGCTGAGCTCGCAGTATATGGGGCGCGCGGCGTACCAGCGGCTGTTTAGCGTGTCGGCGGCGACTTGGGCGCTGTCTTCGTATTTGAAGCGGGCGTAGACGTTGCCGATGAGGTCTGTTGTTGAGTGTGTTAGCTATATTCTGTTCACTTTTTTTTCTACGGGGAGAGAATGGACGTACGGTCATTGTTGTTGTCGCAAACGACGAGTTCTTCCAGCTCGCCGTACTTGCACAGCTCGCACCAAATGTCCTCGTAGAAGGCGTCAAAGTGGTTCTGCAGCTGCGAGGCGTTCATCCGGTTCTTGGGGTCGTAGGCGGGGTTCTGGTAGAGGTTGGGCATGAGGATGGTCTGGCTGTAGGAGGGCTTGACGTGTTTTCTCGAGCAGCGGTCGCCGTGACGGCAGGCGCCGATTTTCTATTACGATGATTGTTAGCATTCAGCTTTTTTTTTCTGTTAAGGACGCGGGCGCGCGGCAGTGGGAAAAGCTTACAAAGTAGAATGAGCAGTTGACTTTGTCAAGCTCTGTGCCGAAAATGGAGGCGAGGAAATTGGCCATTGTGGGTGGTTGAGTGATGGGATGTGAGGGCTGTTGATGTGGGTTTTCTTTATGTTGGCTCTTTCACTTCAAGGCTGGATATATTGAAGCTTGGAAATGGTAATACGGATGGTATGCTTGTAGGGAAGTAGGAGTGGCGCGCCACAATTGAACGACGAGGCTGAGGTGGCGCATGTCACGTGGTGTGGCTAATTGATAATTGAATGGAGACTTCTAGACCCGCTTGGAAGCATCCGTAATGAGGATGGGGTATGGGTCTATGGGGCAATATAGAACGTCCTTGCTATCGGGTCATATTCCGTATAAATGTGAAACATTTATATTGATATATTAGATTGCTAATATGTGCATAGGACTTCATTAATATTTTGTTTTCTTTTTGAAAAGAAAGATAAACTCATACGTAAAATCTAAATTAGCCCCTGTTACTTGTGGAAACTGAAAAAAGAGAAACTGCTGCAGAAACGCGCCCCGACGCGCAACGGTGGTAGAAAAAAAAGCTGGGACTAGGCCGGGACCTGCAGAACCATCAATCGACTAAACCACATTGGGTGCGATAGCAATCTAATCCCCTGATACTAGAGCTCGACTCGACTCGAGACTCCCGCCAGCAGTCGCCATATCCAACTAAGCGACACCGATAGCTGTCCTGAGCTACGGGCTTTCGCTTAAATCCATCCTTCTTTCAAAGCAATGATTTTATCGTCGACAAGTCATCACCAAAAGACGTGCGCTTGGTGAACCCCAATCCTTCTTCAACATCCACACGAAACGGCTTCGATCCATCATGGACCAAGCAGACATCCCCGCGCTGCTCTCGAGGCTGGCCAGCGATGAAGATGCCGCCCGTAAGATGGCCGTCTTCAAGCTCCAGTCGTCGATCAACGATCCTGCCTTTGCCGACGTCTTTATATCTTCGGGCGGCCTCGTCATCCTGCGTCGGCTCATCATGACCTCTGGCGGCAACACTCTCGCCTATGCGCTCCAGAGCTTGTCGCGGCTGCTGGAAGTGGACATGGGATGGGACATCTTCGAGGGCCCTACCGCGAGCGAGCTGGTGGAGCGCATTGTGGAACTTATTGTGACGAATCCTCTGGTTAATATCCTCAGAGGCGCCATGTCGATTCTGGTTGCTCTTGTCGGACACTCGCAGTCGAGCGGCGCAGAGTCGCCGATACAAGACCAGGCCTTTGGCTTTCGGGCGCTCAAACCGGCGGTGGCCATATATCCTCAGTTTTTCGACTTGGTCGTGCAGCAGCTGAATAGCGCAGACCATGCTCTTTGCGCGAATGCGCTCATGCTAGTCAATGCGCTGATTCGAGATGCTTTGTCGACTAAGAGTGTTATGGCAGGCGGCAACGGAAAGTCTGCTGGCGATGAGTGGCCGAAGCTGATGAAGCGGCTGCAGGACTTGGGCCTGATCAAGGCGGTTTATAAGCTGATGCAAGGCACCGGACTTCAGGATCTTGCACATCCTGCGCTGGAATTTCAGAATCTAAGCAAAGTCATCCAGCGAAAGTGGAGAGATGTCAAGGTAGACCTAGAGCGTCCGGAACATAGGCGATCGCTCAAAAGCTTGCATCTATCGAGCGCTCCGGATCGACCAACTACCAATGGCCACACTAGAGACAATTCAACGGACACTACCGCAACTAAGAAGGATGGTAGGAAGCACAGCCCGGAGAAATGGAGAAGGCTTGGATTCGAGACGGAGAGCCCGGCGCAAGACTTTGATGTGGCCGGGTATCTGGGAATGATGGACATGACAGACTATGTACGCAAGAACGAGGACAGATTCCAAAAGCTGCTGCTAGAACAGGCCATAAAGCCTATGAATGAGCGTTGTCCTGTTGCTCGGGCGAGCTTGGCCATGACGATGATCCTTTACGAGCACTTTGACGTGGATAAGGCAGACTTGGAAGACGCAAAGGGATACCACCAAGGTGTCGATACCAAAGATTACGATAGAGTCTTTCAGCCGTTGCTATTGCAATGGCCCCGTCTACACGCCGCTGGGTTACAAAGCTTCTTCCGCATCTGGAAAGCCACGGGTGCCGTGCAGGAAGACTTCGACAAGGTTGCAGAGCTGGTGCGCATATTAATAGAAAAGGTGGCCGGCCAGGCTCCCCGAACCCGCGATATTCTGGAGATTGAGGATGACTTACAAGAATACGACATAACGAGACTGAGGGAGCTCCAGATGGAGCTGTTGGAGATGTCGTTTGAGGAAACCTGGGGCAAGCATCTCTACCAGGTGCGAGACGTGCTGAAGCAAGAAGCCTTGCAGTTTGTGAAAGAGCAAAGAATCAGGTGTCTCCTCGAGGGCGCCTGGTTCCAGAAGAAGGAGGATGCGGCGGAAAAGAAGCCTTGGAGATTTGCCAGGCTGTCTCACAACCGCCGCTACCTCCACTATACAGACTTTGAGAAGCAGATGGCACAAGATCCTGGCCTAAACACCCTGATGGAGAAGATTGACCTCTCTACTATAAGCTCTGTCGTGTCCAATGTCTCTGCAACGAACGACGACTCAAAGACCACGGCCAGCGGGGCAACTATCCAAAATATCACCAGCACCGCGGAAAAGGCCAAGACCAAGATTACCATATACAGCTTTGTGAGTCCTGCTGATGCATCTGCTGGCGGTGGTGGCGAGGCCAAGGAGCAAGCCGTCTTGTCTCTCTGGCCCACCAGCCATAGCGTCGCTTCCGAGTGGCTGGACGGATTGCTGCTTTTGCTCGGCCAAGCCCCCGTCACGACGGAGACGAGCAAGCTTGTCAATTTGGTGGGCGGATATGGGCTAAAGATTAGGCTTCTCAACGTCAGGATGGACACTGTTGAAGGTCCTCCGGCTGGAGCTGGCATCGTGCCCAGTCGGGAAGGGCTGGATGAGGACTACTTTTACGAAGTCTAGACTGTTTTATTTTTCTGGCCTCTTCTCTTCCTCTTTACGATATTTTCCTGTCTTTTGTATTCTCTATACCAGTCATTGATTTTTGCCATTTTCTTGTTTTATATACCCCCTCCTTTGTATGGCAGGCCCTGGCATAGCGTGGGAGCATCGAGAGGTTACGCGTTGGATTCTACTTTCGTCTTTCTGATTCTTTGTGTATGAATAGTATACATGTTTGTAATACTACTGAGAGCATCCGCGATCTATATGCGTTGCGACTTTTACATGGGAATGAACTTTATAATATATCAGCCTGGATGCCTTGGGGAACATTCTACAATACCTAATTGTTTTATACATACGGGTATGGGCGTAGTAGGTGAGCACTCTATGATGACCCAAGATGGATAATAGTACGGCCAATAGAAACAAGATGTTTACTAGATGGTAGAAGTCGTCTCTCGTACAGGCTGTCTATCAACTCATGTGCATTCTGCGCTGCATATCCGTATCTGTAATCAGCATGGCAGGCGAATGGCAGATATGCCTCATAACTCGACACTGCTTCGACTCCACAAAGAGCGCCAATGGAGCAGTAGTTTATAATAATCTTGGATTGTTATCTAAGCGGGAGTCACATATTTTTTTTCTCTCACTTGGTGTCTGACATTGTTAGGTGCTTATGTCGTGATGCCTGGAGACGGCAGAGCGTTAGTGCCCAAAGAACGGTGAGGATCCTCCGCCGTGGGAACCTGTTCGCATAAAGAGGGCTGGTGCTGGCATGGTGAGGAGACTGCGTCCGTCAAAGTCAAGATTGACACATATCTGGAATCGATGCTCAATCTCGAGTAGGAAAAGGCCAAGGTTACATCGAGATATCGGATGGTGGCATCGCTCACCGTACAATCGAGAGGTCAAACTGGGAAGCTGGATACTAGCACTGCTAGCACTTCACTGAGGCGCTAGAACCGGCTAGAGACAGTTGAAGATGACCCGGAGACCTTCTAAAGCCGCTGCTGCTGCCGTCACATCCACACCACTGTAGGTGCTAAACATGGCCGTCCAGGTATCGGCATGGAGGCCTGCACTTAGTGGTTGCTGCAGGACAGCTGGTCTTGCATCCCATTCGTCGACTCGGGCCAGCAAAGAGTTGCGGCTTGCATGAAGTGGGTAGCGGCGGTCGCAATTGAGACTCTGGGACGTGTAGCCTGAAGGTGCCCGAGCTCGCGGATTCATTCTGTTCCGGCCCATCTCCTCTCGCTTCTGACTCTTTCTCGCTTCTCGCTTCTTTTCTTATTTCTCTTCTCCTTTCTCTTCTTCCTCTTTTTTTTCTATTTCTTCACCTCCATTTTTTTTTCTCCCCTACAGCTTCTTTCTCCATCAGTACACGGTTTCGGGGGAGGAAACCGGGAGAAGAAACACTCAAGACACCGCCACCAACCCCAGGTGTGGCGGTCTGACGCCTGCTGGAGGCGGGGCTTCCGAGACTGGCACTGAGGCTCAAGACTAATACGAGGTACGTATTTTACTCTTGTGCGACAATTGGGGAGGAAGGGTGAAGAAGAACCGAAAAAAGGGAAGAAAAAAGAGGCGAAAAACCCAAAGGCGACCATTGATACCTTGAAACTTTCACGCCTCTTTTTTTCAGAATTCAATCCTTCTCTCTTCTTCCTTTTACTTGCCTCAGGTACTTCGGAGTGGCTCACATGTGATTTTGCCTACAGTCTTGTCTCTCTTTTTTTTCCCTTAGCCAAATCGAGAGGCGTTGTGTGGCGTAGCTGGGGGTACGTACTGAACACGTATTCGCAGCACGTCCCTCCCTCTTTGTACTCCGTCGCACAAGTCTGCGGTGCTTGTACTTGCACCCCTGGCGCAATCCAGGAACCTCAAAACTTTAACAGCGATCGACGCCATTTACTCCTTTTCAAAAAATTAAAAAGAAAAGTCGACGCGCGACCTGTTCTTTGGCATCACTTCGAGTGTCTGACATTCACTGGCTCTGGTATGTACCTTTCACTTCAAGGGCACTGCGCTTTATGTCTTCTTCAGCAAGATTGAATGCGATGCTGGTAGCATAATCGCTCTCTCTCAATCTTCTGTTTCGACGCCTTCGCCTTTTCTGGGGATTCCGTACCCGCTCCGCCACGCAATCTTCCACGATCACGCCTGCTAACAGGGTCCTCTTTTTGCTTAGTTGCGCATCCAAGCTTCTTGCATATCCATCAAAGCATTGCTGCTACCGTGGCTTCTACAATCGCGGCTGCCTAACTACTCTATCGCTATTTACACGTATACAAGAAGCAGCGAATCCAGCTTAAGTCCCGTGCGACCAATTCTATTTATACAACCCGTCACTTCGCTCGAAAAAGAGGAGAAACAGAGAAACATCAGCAACCATGTCTGGCCTTCAGATCCCTCTCGACCTCATCACGTCCCGCTTCAACCTGGGAGAACGCTTCCAGGGATTGCGCGCGGGGCCTCTGAGCGGTCGGTTCTCCAACTTGAGGCCTATCTCGGAGTTTTTCGATTTCAAGCGCCTGTCCAAGCCTGCCAACTTTGGTGAGGTGCAGTCGCGTGTCAACTACAACCTAAGCCACTTCTCCAGCAACTATGCCGTGGTTTTTGTCATGCTCAGCCTGTACGCCCTGCTTACCAACTGGCTGCTGATGTTCGACATCATCCTGGTCGTCTTTGGCATGTGGTTTATCGGCAAATTGGACGGACGAGATTTGGAAATCGGCAGCTTCAAGGCTACTTCGTCGCAGCTCTATACTGGACTCCTCGTTGTCAGCATTCCCCTTGGACTGATTGCCTCTCCCATCTCTACTCTGCTCTGGTTAATAGGTGCAGCTGGAACAACAATTATTGTAAGTCGAGCTCCTTTTTCTTAGATTACTACTCGTACACAGTTACTGACCATGTTCAGGGTCACGCAAGCTTTATGGACAAGCCCATCGATGAGGCTTTTTCCGGGGAGGCGGTCTAAATGGTCGGCCGCGAGCTCCCAAATTTGCGCCCCAATGGGGAAGACCATCGCGGCGCGGGCGGAGGAGTGGGGATGCTGCGCACTACGATGAAAGAGTCGAGGAGTTGGCCTCGGATGACGAGGATGGAGAAGGTTTAAGGAATAGAGAAACTGGTATTGTGCGTCGTAATCAGCGGCGATACGACTCCAGAGATGAGGAGGATAGCTCGTCTGGCGATAGCTACGATGAAGACTATTCGGACGACCAGCAAGACGAAGAAGATGAGTGGGAAGCGGCCTTGGTGGAAAAGGCGCTATATCGAATTAATAAGGCACAAGCTAAAGGAAGGACAGACGTGAGGCTTAGCAAAGAAGAGATCAAAGCCTTGGAGCGAAGGCAACAGCGCCTGGAGGCAGAGGAGCGAAGAAGTCGCAGGCGTCGCCAAGAGCGCGTGGCTATACCGCTTTCTCAGTTTGGATCGATGACTCGACTGGGAGGTTCAGAATCCGGCTCCAACCCAGTATCAAGACAGCCCTCGGGAAGCGAGACGTATGACGAGATCTCTCCTCAGATGGGATACTTTCCCCCTCCATCCGGTTCACGCCCTCGGCCAAAGTCTACAATTTCTACATCGCGGCCAACTAGCTTCTACGAGGAGTCTTCCAGGGACCCCTTCAAGTACCAAACGGCTGGACCCCGCGCCGCAAATTCTGCTCCCAAGCGCCATGGCTCCGGACAGTCTGATTTAAGTGCCATGTCACGACAAGGCAGGCCTGAGCCTGGGTCTGAGTGGAGCCGGCAAGGATCGTCCCGGCGACAGAGCTCTGATGATACAAGCGAAGAACTGGCATTGGTAGAAGAACGTTCAAGTACAACGGAGAGTTTGAGCAGAACAGCAAAGGGCAGAGAAGAAATTGTGGTCGAGGTGGAAGTTGAATCTCCTTCTGGACCTGAACAGGCGCCATCTCGCACACGCTCAACAACCAGGAAGAAGTCTGACCCGGCACCAACGAGAAGGACGGTATCAAGTAGGACGGGCACTGCAACTTCGGGGGTTTCTGCAGGAGTACGGAGGAAGAAGCGGGAATAGGAAGCAAAATGTTTGGCGTGCGCTGATGTTTGGTGTTTTCGTATTTTTTTTGGTGCAGGATGGAAAAAAGAAACGTTTGATATAGCTCGTATTACCATGGCGAATATATGTTTAAACCAGGATGCTTTTCAAACAGTCCTTTGCTCATTGCTTCTATTGCGTTCGTATAGGACCAGATGGATGTTTAATGCATTCATCATTTAATAGAAAGGCCGTCTGTACACGTTGAAATTAACTTGGCTGCGCAAATTATGTGATGACTAAGCTGACCTTGAATGTCACCCGTAGCCGCGGCCTGGACCCCTGCGCTCAGCTCCAAGCTCTAGCCGATAGCCTCGCTGTTGTTTGTTATTGTTTGCAATTTCACATCGTATACCCGCAGCAACATAGTAGTCGCATAGAAGCGTTTTCCTAGTTTCGCGCCTGTTTCATTTCGATTTGGAAGCGAGAGCGACAAGCAATCTTCAGTCAACTATTACGCGACACTCTGCCACTTCGCAGCAAAACCCAGCCGCGGCTTTCTACCTACGGAACTTGCGCCCGAGCATCTAATTTAGCGACCGAGCAGCATTTGGTATTGCATGCACCAGTACAAGAATCACTCAAAACCACAAATCACAATGTCTGCCACCGCCAGAAGCGGAGCGAAACGGCTCATCAAGGAGATGGAGAACTGGCGCAAGGAGCAAAAGGACGAAAAGGGCGTTGAGAGACTTGGGCCGGTGAACGAGGATGATTTGTTTGAGTGGGAGGCGGTTATCAATGGCAAGGGGATTGGATCTGGATACGATGGTAAGTCTTTTTGCCCGTGCCCCCTTTTCTTCACAGCCCTTTCTCGCGATTCGAAAAATAAGATAGAAAAAAGATACTAATATTAATGGCCACAGAGGGCCGATGGCTCATCAACATCCAGCTCTCGACGTCGTACCCGCTGTCGCCCCCCAAGATGCGCTTCGTGACGCAAATCATCCACCCCAACATTGCGCTGCAGACGGGCGAGATCTGCCTGGACCTGCTCAAGGACAAGTGGACGCCGACGTACAGCGTGCTGCAGTGCGTGCGCGCGGTGCGCATGCTGCTGGGATACCCGGAGACGGACAGCCCGCTGAACGTGGACGTTGCGGCGCTGCTGAGGGGCGGCGATGTCGTGGGGACGCGTAAGTTGGTGCAGTATTGGTGTTCTGAGCCCGAGGGGAGGTATGATGGGCCTTGATAGGGGGGAAGGGGTAGCTTTTGCTTTTTGTTTGTCATGTCTTGCTTTTTTTACTCCTTCTTTTTGAGATTCGGTTCTTGGTTTGAATATATGGCAAATGTAATTGACATAGTAGTAGTAGCCGTTGTTTGTAATGATTTTGGGCACGTGGAAGGGTATTATATATGGGCTGGACTGGACGAGGCTTTGAATTGTAGCTGCGAAAGATTTATATCACGGATTCAACGTCATCATTGTTGGCATGTTGTGCATCGCTTTCATTTTGATTCTATCCCAACTTACGAACAATACGTATAAAAACATAGCTCTACTGCCGCCATTGACCCCCATCCCAACATAACTTAACTAAAAGGCATATAAGTAATAAGCACGCATCGCAAGGACTCTCTCCCACTTTTCGAGCAAAAGAACAGCTTCAACTTCCACTCCTCACAAGGGTGAGCCACTTATTCTCTCCCTCTGTTTCCCTTCCTCTTCCCTGCTGGTGCCTGCGATTCGACAGTGGTGATTGAAATATAAGATAAAAAAATAGTAAAGTGGGAAAAATGGGGGGGTTATCTATATAAATTTCATATGCCAGAGGTTAATAGGTAGATGCTTTCCACGAGAAGAAAACGCCCGCGCCACGCCGCGCCGTGCCCTTTTTGTTTTTTGTCTGTTTTTGTTTGCCTATGCCTTGCCCTTGCCCTGCCCAGACTTCCCTTACCAAGACACCATCCGAGCATCTTCCCTTTTTTGTAATTCGAGTCTAGAGATGCAAAGCCAAGAAAGAAAAGATCAAATAAGTGCCCATTGATCTTACAGCACCTCTCCAATTCGAGCCAAAATGCCTTCAAGGCCTGAGCCCAACAAAGTCGTAATCGTAATGAAATAAGAGTGGCAGGAGAGAAAAAGTGTCTCTCAGCCGCTGCGAAGTAAAAGAAAATAGTGGATTATGTATCTTTGATTTACTCATTATAATGGTAGACCTGGCGTATCACTGTTGGCCCTTTTCTCTGAAATAGATGGAATTGTGGCGAGGACTCACTTTGTAGTTGGGAAGGCCGTACGGTTGCCATCCCAGGCGCTTAGCCATCTTGGCAAAGCCTTCGCTCTCAATCAAGTGGTAGAAGGAAAAGGCAGGGAACATGGCTCCATCTCTGTGCACGTCGGCCTTGACCAGCAATGCAGTGCTACCAACTCCATCCAGAGGAACTGCCAGGTCCTTGGGGCTGCCAGGGTTGCTCATGTACGCCATGAGGGTCCTGTAAGTCGCAAGCTCTGCGTAGCCCTCGAGGAGGATGTCATCGGGTCCCATCTGCTCGGCCATCTTGAGCGCAGTCTCGCTGTCCTGCCAGCTGTTGAAGTCGTATGGGCGCTCGGCCATCTTCTTGGTTTCGGGGTCGTAGTACTTCTGGTAGCAGTTCGCAACGATGACGGGCTTATCGTGGGAGGCGAGATCCTGGATCAGGGTCGGAGGAGACTCGACAATGTCGGCATCGAGCCACAGCACCCACGATGTAGACGGGCCCAGCGTCGTGAAGAGCAGTGAATTGCGAGCCTTGGCCATGACCTCACGGCGAGCTTTTTGGTTACTCAGCTTGTGGCGCTCGGATTCGTCCTGGGACACAACAGCAGGGTCAAAGTCTTGGCGCAGAATGATGATGCTCTTGAACCGATCCTTCTCTGCGCCGTGGTTCTGGATCTTTTGAATTTGCTGCTGCAGCGCCGCAGTGGCCTGGTTACCCTCCTTCGTCTTGGGCAAGATGAAGCCCAGAGTAATCAGCTCATGGGGATAGCTCAATCGCAGGAGATTGTCCCAATACTGTTGGTAGAATCTGGCCATCGGCGTCAGAATGAGGATGTGCTCCTGGTTCTTGACGGGATCGGGCGTGACCGTAACCTTGTTGAGGTCATATCGCGTAACTGGCGGGGGTCCTTGAACGCCTGATCGCGAGCTCTTGTACGGCGACGTAGGGGGCGACAGATGGTGTTGGGCCGAGACAATGTTGGACAGTCTGCCAGCGGAGGCAGGACTTGACGGCGAAACGAGGAAAATGATTATGAAGATGCAGAGTACAGCACCCAGGAGGAGGGTCGAGGAATTGGCCTTCTTGAGGCGGACTGACCCCAAGGGTCGAGCCATGGCGCCTTCTCTGGTGTCTTTTTGGAGATTAGATATTAAGAATCTGGCTCAGTAGGCCCTCGTTCGGCTTCGCGATCACTTCGACCGGAAATCAGCGCAGCGCAAAGATAAAACCCAAGTTACTGCGTCTAGCTGAAACGAGCGTCAGGGCATGGAACGTTGAAGACACTAGGTCTAGTCCGTAGTTGAAAAGGTGGCCCGCGCTGGGGAGGAGAATATAGGAATGAAGAAAAAGAGAGGGAAAGGAAGAAGCCAGAGAAGCAAGGCGTAATTGGTGCTCACACGCCGTATCTCGTACTCCCACCGGACCCTAAAAAAGGACAGAGTCAAGGAATACGAGCCAATCGCCGCCCAAACAAGGGAATTGCTTGTGAAATACGACAGCAAATGCTCTACTGGCCGGTGCTACGGCTGCGATTGGCGACCTTGGAGGTTCAGGGGCACCGGATTAATCTGGGGCCGAAGCCCATTTTCAGTAGCATTCTTCGACCGCTAATCTGGTGGCGGGACGTGCTGTAGATGCAAAGCAGCCCGCCATTGTGTGCTGCAAGCGTCCGTCCAAGCGTCGAGACTGTAGATTCCTCTTCTGCGATATCAAAACAATTGATAATATTCAAGTATCAAATTCTCTAGTTCTACTAATGCCGTAATGCACGAATTTCAATCCCTTGAAGCAGAGATTTCTTTTTCCAACTGTATTTCAGAGAAGTGAAAAGATCATCTTACCAAGTGGCACCCGAAATCGCAAGGCCAAGTCACCGATGGCTGGAGCCTTTTCCGGCCCAGCACGCTGGAGACCCCTAATCCTTCGGCGACCCCTACGCGCTGCAGTGGCATGTGCTAGTACGTAGCAGCACTACTGTGTCTCCCATGCCTATCAAATCAACTAGCCTAACGTCGCCGCCTCGGACTCACGATTTGGCTATTCTTCGTTTCCTTCACAACTCGCATCTTCTCCTATCCGCCCAGTCCAGAGCCGTGCACATATCTGTCTGCGGCATTCCACACTTCTGTCCTTGCAATGGCTTCTGATAAAATGGACCGCGGCCTCGACGAAATCATTGCTGACAAGGTTGGTACCTCTTGTCCATCTCGAATCCGCCAGCCTTGCCTCTATTGCGAAGCCGCAAAAAACCACGGCTGACCACTTCACCAGCGCAGCAATGGATCTCGCAATCGACGCGGTGGTGACCGCCGCCGTGATCGTCAAGATCGTCAAGATTACCCCCGTGACGGGGTGAAAAAGGTGCGTGCTGCCATCAATTCTGGGAGCCTTTGGGGGCTGCAAGTGGCCGCGCGAGGCTGACTCGCCGCTTAGGTTGAACTTCCTCTCCTCCTAGCAATCGACTTCGTCTGATGCTCTGCGCACTCCTTCGGTCAATCGATTTTCGGAGTTTTTGCCGGTCCAGCAATGGATCTCACACTGTAAACTTCCTCGCTAACCAGCTCTTGGGTCGACCGTACAGTCTAGTCGCAGCGAAACTCGAAACCTAGACAGGTTGGTCATGAATCGGTGTATAACGCTTCCCAGAGAGTCAATGCTAACCCAATCGTCACAGTGAATGGGTTCATGATCGATACGAAGAGAATAGTACAGTCACATCCTACCTCTGCTTAAAGCTTTCCTCCAATGATCTCGACTCATCGTTTCCCAGCCTATCGCAACAGCAGAGCAGCACCGCGTCGCAGGCGCGATTCCCCCAGCGGGTAAGTCGGTTTACATAGAAACGGATAATACACATCGCAATAAGCTGGTCTAATACCTATTTTTAGAGGAGATGCTCGCGGCGCCCGACTTCGCGTGGAGAATATCCACTACGACCTTACAGAGGAAGATCTCGATGTATGTCCTACTTTGAGTTCAATACCAAAAGGAAACTCTGGCTGATCCTTTTGTAGGAACTTTTCAGAAGAATTGGCCCTATTACAAAGTTACAACTGCGCTATGACCGCTCCGGTCGGTCTGAGGGCGTGGCTTTTGTCACATACGAAGACAAAGAAGACGCTGCTGAAGCCATCAAACAGTTTGATGGCGCAAACGCCAACGGTACACTATCTTCCGTCCAATTCGGTATCCAAGCTTGCAACTAATATGATGTCTAGGCCAGCCAATTCGGCTGATTGCGCTGTCAAGCGGTCCTTCTCGAAACCCGTTCGACACCGCCGTGATGCCAGGAAAGCCCCTCTCAGAACGCATTTCTGCTCCTGGAGGCAGATCCCGATCCCTCTCCCCTCACCGAAGATACGACGAAGAAGACGCTGCTCGTAGAGGCATTGATCGATACGTTCCAGGCGGTGGTAGCCGTTCACGAAGTCCTATGCCACCTCGTCGTGGCGCAGGGGGACGTCGCCCTGGTGCCCGCCGCGAAGGTGGAAGAGAGCAGGATGCAACTCGTGGCGGTCGAGGTGGCCGCGGAGGAGCCCGTGCTGAGCGGACAAACACTCCTCGACCCAAGAAGACTCAGGAGGAACTGGACGCCGAGATGGAGGATTACTTCAACGCCAACGGTGGAGCTGCAGAGCCTGCTGCAGAAGCTGCCGCGGAAGCAGCTGCGCCAAGCGAAGCGGCCCCCGCGCCGGCTCACGCTGATGATATTGATATGATTGAGTAATTATCACGCATGACAAAGGGAATGTATTTCATGTGGGTGTTGGGATTCGACAGTATGGGATTCAATGTTTTAAGAAAATGGTATCTGAAGCATGGGAGACAGAGCATATATAATTCAGCATAGTGTGTTGTCATTACGAATGGATTGCTTTTCAGGTCGGGTTAAGATGTTTGATGCCATGAATACACT
This sequence comes from Trichoderma koningiopsis, assembly GCA_022985005.1. Classification (NCBI taxonomy): domain Eukaryota; kingdom Fungi; phylum Ascomycota; class Sordariomycetes; order Hypocreales; family Hypocreaceae; genus Trichoderma; species Trichoderma koningiopsis. The sequence continues at coordinate 5,763,684 of JAJPEM010000002.1, forward strand.
TGCCAAGATTTGATATGAACGTGCTTGTCACTTATTCATTCGGCATGCAGTTTCGAAGAAGCGGGTGTTCTCAAAGAACCCCTCCTACTATTGATGTTGGTCAAGAAATCTTTTGGGTGATCCATATAGACTAGGTATTGTATCATATGGCTCAATTTGGCTATACACAATCTCACCATTGGAAGCCATTGCCTAACTAAGAGCTCCACCACCACGGTAGAGCGGCCCGGATATACACCATTCGTCAACCGACTCGTTTTATACGCCATTTATCAAGGTATGACCAGCACGGCATAAGCAGCATTCTCTCTTTCCTCATCAAAAGTACGATTTCTTTAAAATGGCTTCTTCAAGTCAGAGCACACCGACCAAAGTCGGCATTTTATCACTGGGTGACATGGGCGCTGGCATTGCCAGGCTCTTAATTGCTCATGGATTCCCCGCAGCTACTAACGGCCAAAATCGAAGGTACGTGGATGGAAATCGCAAGGGTCTTTGATGAGCCTGGGCCCGGATTGAAAGAAGAAGAGGGGTACTAGGAACTAAATCTCTATTTCGCTAGCGAGGATACACTTGAAAGAGCCCGCAACGCCAAGGTTGAGCTGCTCTCGTCAGATTTAGAGCTCGTGCAGCAGTGCTCCGTCATCTTCTCGGTGGTGCCGCCACGAGATGCTGAAGCCACGGCCCAGCGCATCGTGGATGCGCTATCAGGCGGCTCTCAGAAGGAAACGATTTACTACGTTGACCTAAACGCAGTGGCGCCCTCGACGTGTAAGAGCATCGTGTCCTTGTTCGAAAAGGCGAGAGTGCCCGTCAAGTTCATCGATGCCTGCATCCTAGGTGGACCTCCCATCCTGAAGAAATCTAGTAGCGAAGAGGGCAAAGAGCCCACGTGGGATCAGCCCAGCATTCCCATCTCGGGGCCTCACTCGCTATCAGCGTTGCCGGATGGAGAAAGGCTCACGTCAGTCTTACAGCTGCGCTCTATTTCGCCCGAGATTGGCGCGGCCAGCGGTCTCAAGATGTGCTTTGCGTCGCTGACAAAGGGCTTCACGGCGTTGGTTACGCAGTCCTTTGCGACGGCGCATCGCCTGGGGGTGATAGATGAGCTGAAGCGGGAGCTGGGTATCATGGTGCCGGCCATGTTGGCGAGAGCGGAAAAGGGTGTTGTAGGGATGCCGCCAAAGGCCTATCGCTGGGTGAGAGAGATGGAGGAGATTTCCAAGACGTTCCATGAGGAAGGCCATTGGGATAGGACGGTGTTTGAGGGCATCGCTGGAATTTATAAAGCAGTAGCGGAAGATGGAGTTCTTGGACAAGAGAAGATTGGAAAGAGGAAGAGAGGGACAAGCATAGATGATGTTGCAGCTTTGATGGCCGAGGGGCTAGAAAGAAAGAAGAAGAAGACTGAGTAGGTTGTTATGATGATGCAAGTTGATTAGCGGAATGAGGGGTGATATATACAAGTATTAGATAGAAAGGGGTGGCCGCCTCCTCACCCGATATATGATACAATGAATTTATCCATGCCTATTCATACACCTCTTTAATGCTTCAGTCCTGCTAGTGCTATTGTTCCAACATCTGCCAGTTCATACGCGAGGCTTTCAAAAGCACCCATCTTGACCTCAGGTTCTCTGCCATACACTCTAGAATGTGGGACGCTCAGCTTCGTCTCCTTACCACCGGGAAGCCCTTGTCCAGAGAGGTAGATGGCCGAGTTTGAAAGCGCGCCAAAATGCTGTCCTATGAAGCCATTTATCGGATCAGTCTCCTTGGGAACGGCAACATCCCCAGAAACGCCAAAGACAACGCCAGGTGCGAAGGGCTCCGCAGTATTCTCTGGCAGAGCCGGTGCAGACATGAAAAATTGAATCTGTGAGCCTTCGGGAGTGAAGCCTCCGCCATTCATCGATTGAATAAAATTTTGCATTTCCTCTTCTTCTGAAAGAGAAAAGTGTGCCCGCTGAGGGTCTAGAGACAACAGTCCCTTCTTGGCTCCCCATCCGCCGCCGCCGCTCACTAGATATAGAGGTTAGTACACAATAAACATCCTGAAAGGGGCTGCTCAGGAAAGCAGAAACACCTACATATCTTGTACAAGCGACCGCCGTGGCTATAAAGCAGCTTGAGATGCTGAGCTGTGGCCTTTACGGTTTCCCTGATATCATCGACATCTGGCAGCGCTGTTATCGGCTCGGGAGCTTCCTCGAACCATTCCTCTAGCGCACTTGATGCGTCACGGTCAGGGGTAACCATTGCCCAAACTCCTACTGGGCCCGATAATACGCCAGATGGGCCATTTTGCTTATGAAGCTTGTTAACAATGTCTTCCAGTTCAGTCGATGCCGGGATAGTATCCCCGTCAACCTCGATACCTCGAATGATGTTGCCAAAACTTTCAGTCACGGTTCGAGGCTGAGTCAATGGCATCAGAGGTGCCCACATATCAAGATGCGCCAAAGACTCGATATCATGGTCCAGCGAGACTTTCACAAACTGGGAGTGCTTTTCGGCCTGTTGAGTGAGTCGAGGCAAGCTATGAGCCAGATCAAACTCAGACGTCAAAAGCGTGGAAGGTCTGCTGTTGTGGAATGTAGTTCTAGCCAGGGGCAGCGTCACTGAGGGGTCTCCAAGGCTGAACGTCAAGGCAGAGACTGAATCTGCATCATCCTTGGACTTTGGCGATAGCGGTTGCCATAAATGCGGTAGCATATGGTCCAAGTGACCCCGTAGAACTGATATCCCCTGGTGCGATCTGAGTGACCCTGCTGGAGCTGCGAGATGGTCGACCACGGCGCTTAGAACATGAAATTTTCCCACGTCTACGGAACCAGCCATCAGTCTGGCAAATTGACCCATGATTTCTGCATTTTCGAGATCCCTGGAAAAGCTTGGCGTTGCGAGGATGACTGCAGCGTTGTGGCCGTCGGGATTATCTAAGATTTTCTTGCCTCTCACATTCTCAAAGAGCTCTTGGTAGTTGACCTGAAGAAAGAAGCAGTTAACAATCATGGTTTTTACTCTGTTGCAGAAATTATCAATTACAACTTTTTTATTCTCTGGCAAAGCGTATGTGAATCTTGTTTGGCTAGTTCCTGAAATGCTTGAATATGACTTTCTAAGAAGAGATGAACTTCGCCGTGAAAGCGAGCTTCTCACAGCTTGTGAGCAGCCTCGAAGGATCATTTTTCGGCGGGGATTAAATTTTCCGAGGGTATAAGATTTTAAAAATCGTAATTTAGTGATTACACCTGAGCAATTCAACAACTGCACTGATTTAGGCAGGAGGAAATATTCATGGATATCAAAGGATCGAGTGTAAGCTTGAGAGCATCGCCTAGCATGCACTAGACCTGGAAACGGTATACACCAGGATCGCTTGTGGCGCACCGTGTGGCTAGACCGCTTATCGATTACTCTTCAACCCCGCGACACCGCCACACCCCTCCAATTCCGTGACTCAAATTTCAGATCGAAGGATCTTTATTGATGACTCTCTGCTTACATGCGGCTCGTTAAAGCTGGCTTACGCTGGTTCATTTAAAGTAAATATTGGCGCATAAGATTGACGAGGAGGCCAATTCACCATAGGGCTTCCCCGAATTCTATCCGGCACCACGTTTAGACTCGCGGCTCGAGCACTTCGAGTGCGGCCACTTAGACGTACAAGACCTTTTGCTGCTATACCTGCTGCTACCATGGCGACGAACAGTGGACGAGGAAACCCCAGTATGTCTGCAGAAGGAGCAGCGAGACATTCTTGAATCATGTAGCTAACGCAGTTGATGTACAGTCGCGGCGGCCGAGGGTGTCGAGGAGAGAAATGCAGCTCCCCCTAACGTTTCTGGTGAGACCAAGCAAGAGATTGCTTCTTCAACTCAATCTGCCACTCCTGGTACTCATTCTTCAGGCCAAGATGCAGGTGCCGCGCCTGCTGCTCAGGGAGCTCCCAAAGAAAAGACTGAGAAAGAATGTAAGAAAACCCTTAGTATCCCTCGGCGACTATCTTTCCTCCCCGAGAACCATTTGTCTGATCTGCTGGTGTAGTGGAAAAGGAGCGAAAGAAGGCTGAGAAGGCCGCGAAGCTCGAAGCGAAAAAGGCCAAGGCTGCTGCTGCCGCTACGGCTCCTGTGAAGGAGAAGAAGGCGAAGAAGGAAAAGGTGGAGGAAGAGCCACTGCCCGAATACGTCGAGGATACCCCCGTCGGCGAGAAGAAGCGCATTCGATCATTCGAGGACCCTCACTTCAAGGCATATAACCCCGTCGCCGTTGAATCTGCCTGGTATAGCTGGTGGGAGAAGGAAGGCTTCTTCAAGCCCGAGTTCAAGGCGGACGGAAACGTCAAGGACGAGGGAAGCTTCGTCATTGTTCACCCGCCCCCCAACGTCACTGGTAACCTGCACATGGGACACGCTCTGGGTGATTCTCTCCAAGATCTCATGATTCGATGGAACAGAATGCACGGCAAGACTACTCTCTGGCTTCCTGGATGTGATCACGCTGGTATCTCGACCCAGAGCGTCGTCGAGAACATGCTGTGGAGACGGAAACAGCAGACCAGACATGATCTCGGCCGAGAGAAGTTTGTTGAGACTGTCTGGGAGTGGAAGGAGGATTACCACAAGCGAATCAACAAAGCCCTGACCAGTCTGGGTAGCTCTTTCGACTGGAGCCGAGAGGGTGCGTATCAATCTAAGCAACTTGGGAATAGATATTTGTCTCTAACGTCACACAGCTTTCACCATGGACCCTAACTTGACCAAGGCCGTTATGGAGACATTTGTTCAACTCCACGAAGAGGGCATCCTCTACCGTGCAAACAGACTTGTTAACTGGTGCACAAAACTGAATACCGCTCTTTCCAACTTGGAGGTCCAGAACAAAGAGCTCACTGGAAGAACCCTCCTCGATGTCCCTGGATACGACAAGAAGGTTGAGTTTGGTGTCATTGTTCACTTCAAGTACCCTATTGAGGGCAGCGATGAGACTGTCGAGGTTGCCACAACTCGTATTGAGACCATGCTGGGTGATACTGGTATTGCTGTCCACCCTAAGGATCCCAGATATACTCATCTTGTTGGCAAGAATGCTGTCCACCCATTCATCGAGGGCCGCAAGCTTCCCATCATTGCCGATGAGTACGTCGACATGGAGTTCGGAACTGGTGCCGTCAAGCTGACACCTGCTCACGACCCCAACGATTTCAACCTTGGTCAGAAGCACAACCTGGAATTCATCAACATCCTCACAGACGACGGCTTGATGAACGAGAATGCCGGACCGTACAAGGGTCAGAAGCGCTTTGACGTTCGATATGCCATCCAAACCGCCCTCAAGGAGAAGAACCTGTATGTTGACAAGAAGGACAACCCCATGAAGGTTCCCCTGTGCGAAAAGTCAAAGGACATTATTGAGCCCATCATGAAGCCCCAGTGGTGGGTCAGAATGAAGGAGCTTGCTGAGCCCGCTCTTGCGGCCGTCCGAGAGGGAAAGATCAAGATTCGACCCGAGAGTGCTGAGAAGAGCTACTACCGCTGGCTCGAGGATATCAACGACTGGTGTATTAGCCGACAGCTGTGGTGGGGCCACAGATGCCCTGCATACTTTGCCAAGATCGAAGGAGGCTCCGGCGACATTCCTGAGGAGAAGCTCTGGTTCGTTGGAAGGACCAGAGAAGAGGCTGAGAAGAAGGCTCAGGCAGCGCTGCCCGGCAAGACCTTTACCCTTGAGCAAGATGAGGACGTCCTTGACAGTAAGTTGAGCCGATCCCTGACATAGTACGCCAATACTAATAACGTCAATAGCATGGTTCTCATCTGGCCTGTGGCCGTTCAGCACTTTGGGCTGGCCTGAGAAGACTATGGATCTTGATAAGCTGTTCCCTACGAGCGTCCTCGAGACTGGCTGGGATATTCTCTTCTTCTGGATTGCCAGAATGATCATGCTCAGCTTGAAGCTAACAGGTCAAGTTCCCTTCAAGGAGGTTTACTGCCACAGTCTTGTCAGAGATTCGGAAGGACGAAAGATGAGTAAGAGTCTGGGCAACGTTGTTGACCCCCTGGACGTCATCGCCGGTATTAAACTGGAAGATCTTCACGAGAAGCTCAACCAGGGCAACCTGCACCCTAACGAAGTCCAGAAGGCCACCAAGTACCAGAAAACTGCTTTCCCTGATGGTATCCCCGAGTGTGGAGCTGATGCCCTCCGTTTCACCATGATCAACGCCACAACCGGCGGTGGTGACATCAACTTGGAGGTCAAGATGTAAGCAACGTGCCGCTTCGATGTTGTCTCTCAGCTCAACTGACCATTTGATTAGTATCCACGGCTACCGAAAATTCTGTAACAAGATTGTACGTCATGAAGCTCTCAATGATTTCTTTTAGCCGTGCTAACACCGATCTCAGTTCCAAGCGACCAAGTATGTTCTGGGAAGTCTGCCCAAGGACTTTGTCCCCTCAAAAACTGGTGCTGTGCCCGGCAAGACCTTGGCAGAGAGATGGATTCTCCACAAGATGAACCAGGCCGCCAAGGAGATCAACATCGCCATTGCCGACCGCGAATTCTCGAAGTCCACCATTATCGTCTACCGTTACTGGTACAACGAACTCTGTGACGTGTACATTGAAAACTCCAAGGCCATCATCCGCGATGGTACCGAGGAGGAGCGCAACTCTGCTATCCAGACCCTGTACACTGCTTTGGAGGGAGCCTTGACTATGATCCACCCCTACATGCCCTTCATCACCGAGGAGATGTGGCAGAGAATGCCCCGACGACCCAGCGACGAGACCAAGTCCATTATGGTTGCCAAGTACCCCACCTACAACTCCATCCTTGACGATCCGGCATCAGAGGCCGCCTATGAGCTTGTCCTCGACTGCTCCAAGGCTTCGCGATCACTCATGTCAGAGTATGCCATCAAGGAGGATGCAGAGAGTGAGTGACATCTCAAAATTAGCCATTGTTTTCATCAACTAACATACAACCCAAAGTCATCATCCAGGCGTACAACGCAGAGTCCCTTAAGACCTGCCAGAACGAGATCTCTTCCATCAAGTCTCTCAGTGGCAAGGCCGTCAAGACTATGGAAGTCGTCGGCCCTGACGCTCCTCGACCCCTTGGCAGCGTTGCTTACCCTGTTTCCACTGCCGCTTCCGTTTTCCTGCACGTCAAGGGCCGTGTAGACATGGATGCTGAGATTTCAAAGGCCCAGAAGAAGCTCGACAAGGCCTCCGCCACTATCCAGAAGCAGGAGAAGCTTCTTGCCGACCCTGGATACAAGGAGAAGGTGTCTGCGGCCGTTCAGGAAACTGAACAAAAGAGATTGGCCGATGCCAAGCAGGAGAAGCACAGCTTGGAGGAGACGATTAAGCAGTTTGAGCAGCTGAAGTTGGAGTAGACAACACGGGATCATATACCAAAAGAAAAACAATTGTAGCCTGGGATTTTTATAAGGCTATGTAGCTCTTATGTAGACAGAAACAAAAGGAAAGGGCCTCTAGAGTACATGATAAGAGAAATAAAACACAATTGTGAAAGAGAAGTACAGTTTCATATTTCAACCTTGTGATAAGCTGTAGACCAAAACTCCCCCTTTTGCATAAAACGTCATATATATATGTCTAATTCAGCCATGTTTTTTACACGGCATTATAATAACCCAAAATTACCAGGTTCCCTTGCCGCCTCCTCCTTTGCTGCCCTCAGAAGCAGCAGCTTCATCCTTCTTGCCAGCTCCGCCGCGAACTGGCCTCGACTGCGCTGCTTCATGCCTCCTGAGTTCATCTGGTACCTTGGAGATGGAGCTCTTGCTCAGGATCTGCTTGAGATCGTACAGGACATCAGAGTCCTCGTTGCCCAAGAAGGTAATAGCCACACCACTCTTTCCAGCACGACCAGTACGACCGATACGATGGGTATAGCTCTCGATGTTGGTGGCCATGTTGAAGTTGACGACAAGAGAGACGTCCGGCACATCGATACCACGACCAGCAAGATCCGTGGCGACGAGAACCTGGGTCTGGCCCGAGCGAACGGATGCCAGGGCGGCCTCTCGCTGCTCTTGCGTCTTGGAGCCGTGCAGCGTGACGACGGACCAGCCCATGGACTTGATGTCGCGGGCGACGGCGTCGCAGTTGCGCTTGATGTTGACGAAGACGATGATGGGCGGCGCGTAGGCGGCCGAGTTGAGGATCTCCTGGAGGCGCTTCTTGCGCCGGTCCTCGCCGGATATGAACTCGACGCGCTGCTCGACGGTGTCGACGGCCTCGCCTGCGTTACCGATTGTGACAATGGCAGGGCGGCGGAGATATTTCTTGGCAATCTTTTCGACCAGGGGCGGCATGGTGGCTGTGTACATCATGGTCTGTCTGTAGCGGTCTTTACCTACGTAGCGCTTCATGAGCTGTGCGTTTTCAGCCTCGTCCGTGTCCGGCTTCTCGTTGGTCACGGGCAAAGCGTCAAGGATCTTGTTGACCGAGTCTTCGAAACCGAGGTCGATCATGCGATCGGCTTCGTCCATGATGATGTAGCAGCATTGCACTAGGACGAGCAGTCTTCGCTCGATACAGTCTACGAGACGACCCGGCGTGGCGACGATGATCTCGGCGCCGTTGCGGAGCGCAAAGACTTGCTCTTCGAGGGAGTGGCCACCGACGATGCTGACACACCTGAAGCCAAGTGGCTCGGCGAATTTCCTGGCCTCGGTCTCGATCTGCTGCACCAGTTCACGGGTCGGGGCGATGATGAGCGCATACGGACCGTCGTTTTTGTTGGCTTCTGTGAGGGGCGGCAGGTCGGAAATGTACACCAGCAGGGGCAGCAGGAACGCAGCTGTTTTACCAGAACCCGTGACGGCAACACCAATAAGGTCGCGGGCCTGTAGAGCAATGGGAATGGCCGCCCGCTGAATGGCAGAGGGCTCCTTGTAGCCGACCTTGTCGACAATGTCGAGCAGCCGCCGCGGCAGCCCAGACTCTCCCCAGCTGCGCATCGGGTTCGGAATGGCGCCGCCCTTTGTCGCAATGCCAAAGTCCTCCTTGAAGATGCGCCAGTCTCGCTCCCGCATCTCGTTGAGGTCCTTGTCCGACCAGTGTCGTCCCAGACCCGTCCGTTCCGCCCTCTCCTTTGCTCTGGCGCGTGCTCTGTAGAAATCTTCCATGATGCCCTTTGCTCGTTCTTTTCCATGCTCCAGATCGCGCTGCTCAATCATCCTAGCTCGCTTGCGCGCCCGCTGCTCGGCCTCTTCGTCAAACTCGCCTCCAACGCCAGCCAGTGAACCGCCCCTGTTGACACTCTGGCTCGCATATAGCGGGTCGTTGTCTCTAGATGTGTCCTCTTCGACGTCCCATTCAAAGTTGAACTTCTTCTCCGTCGTCCGCATGCGCTTCTTCTTGGCCGAAAAGCTGGACTGCTTGTTGACCTCCGGCCCAAGGTATCGCGACCGAAGCAGCGAATCCTCAATCTCCGCCGCCGAGCGCTTGGCGTTTTCAGCTTTTGAGTTCTTCTTCCCATCTCTTCCTTCTCGTCCATCGCGCCCTCTGCCGCTACCAGTCGCCTGATTCATCGCTCTGGGGCCCGTAGGAGGCACGACGGCGCCGTTGGGGACGCCGTTTGAGACTGGCAGGCCATTTGCGCGGGCTTCCCATTTCTTCTCCTCTTCCCGTCGTCTTTGGGAGTCGTCAATTGTCTTGCGCTGCTTTTCTTGTTCCTCCTGCTTCGCCTTCTCGGCCGCTAGTCGCTCGCGTTCGGCCTTGGGGATGAATCTGGGTTTGGCGGCAGCAGCATCGGCCGCTTTCTTCTTTCGTAGGATCTCCTCCACATCGAGAGGCATCTCGATCTTGATGTTATGTTTCGCAATATGTGGAAGTCTGATGATTTGATTAATGAGGTAATTGCTCAAAACAAGTTGTCGTCGAAGAAATTTGGCGCTGGAAGTTGATTCTAGAAGATGGATTGTGGCAAGGCATCCGCCTTCGAGATCATAGGCAAGGCTATGAACTACGGGGAGTTATAGACCCACTTGAGCAGGGTTCACCAATAGAAGAGCTTTAGTTTAGCGGGCCAATTTTAGCGGGCGCTCAGCCTTGGGAATCTCGAATTCGATCAAATTAGGAACCTCGAAAAAGAACCTCCCCGCGATAACCTTCATTCAGCGGAAGATCAGCCCCGGTCCTTTCTGCCGTCTCTCTCCCTCTCGGCCAGGTCAATGCCAAGACTTGGACCTTCATAGCATCCTTCATGGCCTCACCATCCAATTTCGTCCAGCTCGCAAAGAGCCTGCCGGAGCCTCTGCAGCGCTTCTTTGCCCGCTGGCCGCCGGCAGCGCTCGTTGCTCCCGGCACGCCTCCGACGCCATTCCAAGAGCAGCGACCGAACCCTTTCCGATTCTACAAGCACCCCGTCACCGGACGATGGCAGGACCCGGTCTATTCGCAGAGGAGGCAGATGCAGCTCGTGAAGCTGGCACGAGAGCATGGCGTTGAAGAGCTGCTGCCCCAGACCAACAAGGGCACAGAGTACCAGCTGGCTCAGCGTGTTGAGCATGGTTTGAGAGTAAAGGGTACTGGTGTGGGACAGAAGGTCAAGGGTCACATCCACGAACGACACATGATTGCAAAGTACGTTTGTTTATATTCCCTCTATCTTCATGTTCGAAGAATCCAAATCATGACTAACAATCTTTTGTTTAGGATGGAACAGAGGAGAAAAGCCATGCTGGAGATGCCAAAACTCATCCGAGCCTGGAAGAGCGTAAGCACCATCTCTCTACTTCTCTATATGACCATTGTTATAGCTAACTCTTGGGAAACAACAGGTCGGGAAGAGAAACTGGACAAAGTTCCCGAAATAAACAATGTGACGCAAAAACTTCTTTACTTTATCCTGGCGATCCTGTACATACGCCGTGTATTTCTATGTACAACAATGAGAAACGAAATATTGGATTCACCCTCTCTCCCCTTTACTGCCACCTATCTGCCGTGATCAATTGCGATTTCGAAATGCTCAACAACATCACGTGATTCCAATGTCTAAATTTGCCGCCTCTAAATATCTTCAAGTAAAAACATCCAAACTCATGTAGTAGCAATAAATCCACATAAACGTCGTCTCTCATGCCACAATTTTCTAAATAAATATCCTCAGAAATACCCATTCTCCCACAAATCATGGCCCTCTCATCGCCATCTCACTACGACGTCCTCGGCCTCACCCCCACAATCCTCAGTTCCCAGCCTGACCCCTCCACACTCATAAAGCAGGCCTATCGCCGAGCTCTTCTGCGGCATCATCCAGACAAGGCCGCATCCTCATTAACATCAACATCATCATCAACCTCTCTACCGTCTCACTCGATATCCTCAAATTCTCAGCTCTACACCGTCGACCAAATCACCCAGGCCTTCACAATCCTTTCTTCACCTCATCAGCGTAGCACTTACGACGCAGGCCTGCGCCTTTCCAGAGCAAACACTGATGATTCACAAGCCCGTTTTCAAACAGGCATTGAAAATGTGGATTTAGATGATTTGCCGTTTGACGAAGAGGGCGAGCGCTGGTATAGATCCTGTCGCTGCGGCAATGACCATGGATACTCCTTTCAGGAGACAGATTTAGAGGAGGTTGAGCACGAAGGGGTGCTCATGGTTGGCTGTCAAGATTGCAGCCTTTGGCTTAAAGTCCACTTTGCCGTTGCAGATGATGCATAGGAGGGAACACATGAAAGAGTTCGGCAAAATCATGTTTAAGCAAGGCGCATCTGGGAGCGAAATGAATCATTTTCAAGCAAAAATAGAGGCGTTCTGGTTCATATAATATAATATTAAAAAGCAATTTTAGTAGTTTTTATTTGTCCAGACGGCTACGCATCAAGAGTCTAAAAGCAGAACCTCCAATATGCTCTTCTTCTTCGTCCTCCCTGCCAGTCCGTAAAGGGGGAACCAAATCAGTTCCTTCCCGAAAAAGTTTGCGTGTTTTACCTAAAACGATGCCGAAGCTCTTGATCAAAAACAAAGTCTTCCATCCACACCGTAGACACCAACCCATCCGATAACATAGCGACCCAAGCCTAGAGATTTATACCGTGCTCCCCTGAATTTACTCAGCCTTGGGCTCTTCGGCGGCGGGAGCAGCGGCCTCAGCAGGGGTCTCCTCCTTAGCGGGGGCATCAGCCTGGCCGGAGGTCTCGGCCTCGGAAGAGGTCCAGAGGGTCTTTAATTCATGAGTTAGCAAGAAACATGTAGCCGGTTACCAGGGATAGACTATGTACGCACAAGGTTGTCACGGAGCAGCTGCATGATGAGAGTGGAGTCCTTGTAGCTCTCCTCGCTGAGGGTGTCGAGCTCTGTAATGGGTGTGTTAGCAAAAATGTCAATTACTAATCGCCAATGACGTTGGCACATCTTCAGCAGGTAAAAAGAGACTTACCAGCAATAGCATCGTCAAAGGCCTGCTTGGCGAGGTGGCAAGCCTGGTCGGGGGCGTTGAGGATCTCGTAGTAGAAGACGGAGAAGTTGAGGGCAAGACCAAGGCGGATGGGGTGGGTGGGAGGCAGCTCAGTCTGGGCAACCTCGGTGGCAGCCTTGTAAGCCTCGAGGGACTTGTCGGCAGAGTCCTTGCGGCGGTCGCCAATGGCGAACTCGGCGAGGTAACGGTGGTAGTCACCCTTCCTATAACGAGTGAAGAAAATAATTAGCTCACAACGTCATGCTGCGGCTTTGGATGGCATGGCATGCGTACATCTTGTGGTAGAAGACCTTGGACTCGCCAGACTTGGCAGAGGGGATCAGGTGCTGGTCAAGGACGTCGAGAATGTCGTCGCAGATCTTGGCAAGCTCGTTCTCAATCTTCTGGCGGTACTCCTTGATAAGGGTGACCTGGGAAGAGTTGCCCTTAGACTCCTCCTTCTGCTCGATGGAAGTAACTATTCTCCAAGAGGCGCGGCGAGCACCAATGACGTTCTTGTAGGCGACGGAGAGAAGGTTGCGCTCCTCGACGGTCAGGTCGCGGTCCTCGGAGGCGACGATCTTCATGTTCTCAACCATCTCTATAGGCGGTCGCAGTCAGCGCAATCGGTCCATCGAACAGGGACGTAGATTTCAGCGATCAACGAACCCTCATATCGCTCAGCCTGCTCGGCGAGCTTGGCCAGGTAAACAGCATCTTCGTGACCCATTTTGACGGTAGATTTTTGGACTTTTTTTTGTGGTTTTCTTGGAGCAGCTGTTATCAGTCGGTTAGCAAGATGCACGCGTCCTCAGGTGGTGGCGTAACGCAGTAGGCGTGGGTTCGTTTAGGTGTTTGAACAAAGGGAAATGCAAGTGAAATATGGTGGACGAAAATCGCGAATGGGAGAAAAATCCGATTTTTGGGAGTAAGGCAACAGCCACAGCCTCATCAAGGCAGAAACGTAGCCTTTGCGCAAAGAAAGCACCGTGGCAGGAACAAGTGCCGCAGGGCTGACTTTACGACAAGGCCCAAAGTGAGGCGTGCTCCCCCGCTCCTAAACCCCACCAAAGGGGGTTTCGAGAGCAGCAATGAATGCGCCAGCTACCGCGACAGGCACGCAGGCCTCCAATCGACAGAGGCAAGGCGGCCGACGAGCGCTGACACAATCGCAAAGCAGATGCCCGGCTGTAGCAACGCGACTGAGGCCCCTCGAAGCGCTGCTTTGCTGAGCCAGGGGTGGTGCCAGGCCATGACGAAAGCGATGAGGGGCGCGCGCCATCCCATAAGGCGCTCACATACCGAACTGCGGGAATGCTGCCAGGCGGCAGCTGGGAGGAAAATGGGCTGCTGTCGAGGGGAGAAGAGGGCAGGGACGGCGATTTCAGCAGGATGCACGGGGAGTGGGAGATACGTACGGTCGATGGGACGCGGTTCAGGAAAAGGGGGTATTTGTTGTTTCGTTGAGAGAAGAAAGGAAAAGAAAGGGCAAGATTAGAGAGAGCTGTAGATGAGGGTCCCGAGCAGCCAGCACATTGGCTTTAACATGGGAGCGGCTTTTGCGCTGGTCTCACGTGCCGTACAGGAGCCTGGCGCCTCACCCTTTTCAGGGCACCGGGGGGGCAGGACGGTCGGGTACAAGGAGATACCTAGCACTAGCCCAGGCGCTCTGCAACGACGGGGCCTCTAGCACGCTTTAGCACGGCTGGCCGCACTGACTCAGCTGGGTATTTTGTAGACCGCAGGTACCAGGCCCTCCAACCATCACGTCAGAGCAATTATCGTGCCTTACATCCCTGATGCTGGGCCTAACGACGCAGCGGGTACCTTCGAGTAAATGAACTGCTAATGCACCTCGCGGGTGGCGTTGACGTAGGTCTGTATTGGCTGCAAGGCAGCTGGAGCAGCCGTTGGGCTTGACGTCGTCATCACCATCTGGCCCTGCTAAGTAGGTCCCTGTTTGTTGTGCCTTGGTTGCCCGTGATTCGGTCCAAAGCCACCACTTTCCATGACTCTCGTGATGGTGACTGGGTGCCCAACGTGGTTGTCACCAATTCGCATTCACTCTCCTATCGCGACCGATACATGTACTCCCATTGTATCGCGGTACTGATGCGACAAGTGATGTCTTTCCATGGACTAAGCTGGGTGTTGCGAACAGCAGCGACAATGTCTGGCTTTTGAACCCGACTTGACTCTCATATTCAGCACATCATTAGGCTCTTGTTCCCTAATTTTAGCTTGGTGGCGAGTTGGTACGCTACCAATCGAAAGAATATAGAACACATTGTGAACTTGAAGATTCTGTCACGCGATACATACAAGATTAGGTACTCGGGAAGCATGGGTACGGGCATCTCAGATTCAATCTCCTTCCACGAAGCGTTGGTCCGGCTTGCTTTCTCGATTCCAGGCCGCTCTGGGCTGAGACTAATTTCAGTGGTCTGGATCTCAGTAGGTAATATGAGTTAAATTACCATTACTCATACTCCCCCTTACCTATCCCCGAGATCTTCGACAAGATCTTGCGATCTACCGGCTCTTGCCCTGCTTTAGCGATAATTATACCGATGTCTCTCATTGAGGAACCATCGCATAGCAGACTCAAATGCGCCTCGTTCGGATTCACATGCGGAGTAATTTTACCAACCAGTAATAGAGACTTTTACTTAGTAAATACCTAGTTCTGGTTTATTATCTAGCAGTCCAGCTGTGGCTATCGAGGTAATTGGTCATATAACTGTAATTACATGGCATTAGCCACAACTGGGGTTGATAACGAAACCGGGGTGCTGAAAAAGAAATTCATTTTCCAACTCTTATACGAGCAATAGTATACCAGACCAAAGACCGGGGGGGCTTCGCACTTTAGTATTGAATGTACGAGGTACCTTTTTTTTAGGTAATGCCGGAATTTACACAATATTCGGACTTATAGGAGGATACTATCAGTCTTCAAGTGAATATATGCACGGCCACGTTAGGGTATCAGGGTTAGTATCAAGTTCTGCACGTGTCTGAATATTATGAATATCGAAATAGCTGTGTGGAGATGGTTGGACTTCGCTATCTCTGCTGGGTAAGATCGTCCAGATCAGGCACAAGTAGATATCGCCAGAGCATGCTAGCCTGGGGTTTTAGGATATATATACACCCACTCCAAGATAGGCTCGAGCATAGATGCTCAAACCAGGCGATATATCATCACATAGACGGCCAAGAAGTCCCCATGCAGGACAATCTCCCTATTGGCGCTGTTCGAGCTGCGCATTATCCCGATGTTATGCTTCCGTAAACATTAATGTACCTACCCGGGATACTACTGCAAATAGTTGGCCAAGCAATTCAATTATTCCTTATACTGGTTGATTTACTTGCGCGGTGGTGTGTTTTCAGCCATCGTTTGATTCTGGATAAATGCAGGCGCCCAGCCTCGAAAGTTGATTCTGTTTACCCGCATATGGCCATCCACGACAAAGTCTCCCGACGCCTCTTGTCATGCGCCCCACGATTCGTCGTTGTTTCCGATCAGTCCACCAGAACGTATCGTGATGCGCGGAGCTAGATTTTGAGATTTAGTCTTTCCCCCCATACTCGTGGTAATGCATTAATCGCATAAAGTTTCTTTGAGAGAGCTGTGTCATGAGCATATCGCAAGCTTGTTTCTGGTGCCCACTGTATGAACAGTATCGTTCTGGCAGACCTCTATACACGATAGTATAACGCACATATTTACAAGAATAATGCCTACTACTACATACAATTGATAACAATGCTCTCATTCAAATCAACATTCAAATATTCGTGCCCCCTGCACGAAATTGCAATTCCAATCGTAATTCTGCCAAGTTCTCTCTTCCCCCCACATGCCAAACTACAGAATCCCCATCGAACCACTTTCGCTGTCCCCAATCCGAAATAGTGGGCGGCTTCGATGACGCTCGCCTTTCAGCCCCTCACACCACTCTAACGGAAGCTCTGCTGTGCTGCTGCTGCAATTAGCATTCCATACTAGCTCCATTTGCGCAGCGATTCGGCTCCTCAGGCCAGCACCTCGGACAAAAGCTCCAACCAATTGCTGCTGCAGGCACCGTTCCGTTCCCGTTTATAACCTCAATCCTTTCCCTCCTCCACGTTTTTACTCTCCTCTTCTCTTGTCTCACAAACACCCTCCACGAATAAAACCTCCCTCCCACAACGACATAAAGATGCTCCGCACCACCCTCACCAAGACGGCCGTCTTCCGTCCCATGCGCGCTGCCTTCAGCACCACTGCTCGAGCCATGGGCGAAGGTGACACTGGTGCTCCTCCCAAGACTGGCGGCGCAGGGTAAGTGGAAGAAGAATGATTCAATTTGGTTTTCAATTGCGATTATTTTCATCCAGTCAACACACGTCTAACAGCTTTGCGATTCTGCAGTGACGCCTTCCAGCGCCGTGAGCGGGCCTCGGAGGAGTACGCCATCCGCCAGCGCGAAAAGGAAAAGCTCGTGGAGCTCAGGAAGAAGCTCACCGAGCAGCAAGAGCACCTCGATCGCCTTGCCAAGCACATGTATGCGCAACACAAGTCCCAGTAACCCCCCTTTCAATTCAATTTAAGACGGCACCGCTAATGAAGCCATGCTACTTCTTTAGCGATGAGATTACCAAGGAGCAGGGCGGCGAGCAGAACTAAGGAGGACGCAAACGCCTCAAAAGACATATTAAAATTTAATAAGAGCAAAAGAAGAAATATATCCATCTCATGTCGGCCCATTCGCTGAGCTGAGCTGTTGAAGCTGAAGTCTGTGAACAACAGCCACTCTGGGACGAGCTGCGCTACATGTTGTCTTGATATGCCTGCGTATTTTCTTTCCCCTTGTTGCCGTCTAAGGTACTGTACAGCTACATGACTCTTCCCCTCCTCACAGAAACAACCAAATATATAAAGGAAATAAAAAACAAGAGCTACTCCGATGTTGTTGTGTCCACCAGATGCATGTCCCTCAATCGGTCGTGCGCGTGAAAGACCTTTATTAGATTCATTCTTCCCTGATGCCATCCCAAAACTCCAATTTCAATCATCAATGCCTCGTGATTAGGTACATCACCTCCGTCCCATGTAAGATCTATAAAAGCTCTCCGCCACGTCGCTCTCTCCGCTGCCGTAGTGGCTACCCAGGTTGCTGCTCGACTTTTGCGCGGCCGTGACCTTGGCCTGTAGAGCTGAGGCGTTGGCGTCAATCCATTGCAATTGAGTAAGATGGCCGTTCAGTACGCGAACAATCTGGCTCAGCTGCAGCATCGTGTTAGCACATATATTTTGTCAGAAATTTGCCAATTCTAAAACTTACTGGATCCTCAGCCTTGGCTCCCTTGCTCAATGTTCCAGAAATGTCGTTAATCTCCTTGACCATCTTGGATAGGTCTCGCGACTTCTCGTCGAGTTGCTGTGTGAGCTTCTCCGCTAGCTTATAGGTGCGCTCACGCTCCTGGTCCGGTCCTCCAAGCTGTTCACCAGGGCCCATCTGCTTGGAAAACATATCTTGGACCTCTGACTCGTATCGGTTCAGCCAGGCCTCCAGCTCCTCCTGTTGGCTCTCCACGGCAGCGAGTTGGCGCTCAATCTCATGGCTGGCTCGTTCCGCTTCAAAGGTATCCAGATACAGCTTCTGGATCTTTTCACCATTGTCCACCAAATTTCTGTCCCAATTGGACACGATAGTGGCTTGGTCCTTGAATTCCTTTTGGTATTTTGATAGATCCGAGGCCCATCGGGTGACAATGTCCTCCATCGTCTTATTCTTCAGTCGGGCCATCTGAGATGGTGGTCCATTGGTGGACGCGCCCAATGCGCTTGTGGTGGTTGTTTGACCGGCGGGCTTCGCAGCATCTTTGTCACCAGCGGGCTTGGCTCCGAATAGGCCACCGGCGGCAGCAGTAGTCGAACCGGCCGCTGGTGCTGCCGTTGCAGTAGCCGCGGTAGTAGCGGCAGGCTGAGGCGTGGCAGTACCGAACAGTGAGGTGGCAGGTTTGGAAGTGGCAGCAGGAGCTTGAGACGTGGCGCCAAACAGGCCACCAGCTGTGGCAGTGGTTGTCGGAGCTGCTGAAGAGGTAGTCGTAGCAGCAGCGCCAGCGGGCTTCAGACCAAAGAGACCTCCTGCCGCAGCGGGTGCCGGAGTCGATGCTGAAGCTGCAGAGGTTGTGGTAGGAGCAGCGGTACCAAAGAGGCCACCGCCAGCTGCTGCGGCTGGGGCTGTAGTGGCGGCAGGATTAGTTCCAAAGAGAGAATTCGTCGTTCCAGCACTAGCCGGCGCTGCGGCGGCTGTAGAAGCTGCAGGCTGCGCAGTACCAGCAGCGGTGTTGCCAAAGAGCCCCCCAGCAGCCGGTTTGGCAGCGGGAGTAGTGGTAGCAGCAGGCTTGGCACCTCCAAACAGACCACTCGTGGCTGATTGTGCTCCCCCGCCGAACAATCCTGATCCTGATGTAGTGGTGGCCGCGGGTTGCGTGGTCGCGGTCGAGGTAGCAGGCTTAGCGCCAAACAAACCGCCAGTAGCTGGAGCAGCGCTGGCAGTGGTTCCGAACAAATTGCTGCCCGCAGGTTTGGCTGGGTTTGCGGGGGGTGCGCCGGCAGGCGTTGTCGATTGTGCGAATAATGGTCTGGCAGGCGTTGTCGCTCCAGCAGCAGTGGTCGGGGTAGTCGGTTGGGCAGCAGGAGCTGGTTTGTTTCCAAACAAGCCTAGAGCTGGAGTTGTCGAGGTGCTTGGTGTCTGGCTGGCATTGTTTCCGAACAAACCGCTAGTCGAGGGAGTTGTCGATGCAGGCTTGTTGCCAAATAGACCGCCAGTGGTTGGTGCTGCAGTGCTTGGCTTCGCGCCGCCAAATAGCCCACCTGTCGCCGGTGTAGTTGAGGCTGCTGTTGTAGTGGTCGCGCCGCCAAACAGGCCGCCTGTCGCCGGTGTGGTCGAGGCTCCTCCTCCAAATAGGCCCCCAGCTGAGGTGGTTGGAGTAGCAGAAGAAGAAGCAGCAGCTCCGCCAAAGAGATTGCCAGCAGGCTTTGATGCAGCAGCAGCGTTCTGACCTCCAAAGAGGGATCCTGGAGGGTTGGTAGCAGGAGTCGTTGTTGCATTACCAAAGGAAAATTTGGGCGCTCCAGGCGTGGCACCAGCATTGCCAAACAATCCTCCACCGGCCGGCGCAGTGCTGGTTGTGCTGTTGGGCGCGGCACCCGAAGAATTCGAAGTTGGAAACATGGCGGCTATCGCGAGTCTGTCTTCTTTTTTATCTGAATCGTCGGTCGCGAAAGGCGAGAGGCAGCAGCTTGTGAAGAATTAGATTCAGCAAGCTATCATGATAGCCTAAAGCTCGGCCAAGATGAAAGAAAAGAATTGAGGACCGTAGCGACTGCCGAAAGCTCGCCTTGGGATGGTTCGGAGCCGATGTCGAAGAAAACAAAAGATCGAGGCGGTCCAAGGCTGGTGGTTGACCAGGTGCTTTTTTCGCGGCCATGTTTTCTGGGAGCTTTAGATCAAGACCCAGCACGCGCAGCCGTGGTGTGGCTGGAGAACCCACTATGCTGGTATCTTCAGCCACATTACTTAGTGATGCATAGACCCAGCCACAGCCGGCCCCTTGAAGCATGGCATAATGGCCATTCCCACGTGATGATAGTACTCCCACTCTCAAGAGCTCCCATCTATCGAGAGACTGATCGACTTTATCACCTCTGGCGACGACACAGACGCCTCTACGTGCAGTTTTAGGCTTTTTGCCTCTCTTTCCCCCCTAGATTTGCTCCAGCACGTTCTACACCGCCGAGCCAGTGCGCGGGATCGTTATGACCTGAAGGCCTTCAATTGCCTGGCCTCGACGCCGAAGATAGAACTACAGCCTCGTTGCTACAAAGCAGACACCCGACACTCACCTCGACCAATCGGACCCTGCAGTCAAATACTACCTACTGGAATAATCAATAGCTTCTCAGCTCAGAAGAGCACCAGCAGAACACAATGGCGGACTCCCGGGATCTTGAACCCCCGCCACAGACCCACGTCGAGGACCCGGGGGCCCATCAGCTTGGTAGGCCTTCAACTCTCAGCAAGTGTGTTTTGACGAAGTTGGGCTAACATGTTTGGATAGCTGAGGCTTCAGATTCGGAGGATCAGTTCACAGACGCACAGTCCGCACCCACGAGCCCCGGCGTCAGCTCACCGGTCCCCAAGACACGAGTGGAACTGGTCGACAACGAACCAGCGTACGGAGAAGTGCCCGGCACCGAAGCGTACGAGAAGAGAGAGCAAGATGCTGAGCCTGACGAGATTGCTGTGGTGTCCGAAAATGCTTCCGAGCCAACGCCACCCGCTCCCCTCGAGCCGGCCGTTATCCCTGTAACGATGGTCGAAGAGTCCGCTGGTGACTATCCCGGACAAGACACCCCGCAAGAGCTAGAGAAGCATAAAGCAGACGCTACCCCCGATATTATATTGAGCCCTAATGGCGAATTAAGGAGCGGCAACGAAGATGCTATTTCTGGTACGCATATACTGAAAGCTTGAAACATCCTTTAGGATAGGTTACTGACTCTATCACAGATGCCCCTCTTTCGCCTGCCCTTTCTGCGGCTCTTTCGAGAAGGGAGTCTGTATCATCTCAGCCAACGGTTTTAGCCGAGCCAATAGAAGTAGCTAGTAGTGGCAACGGAGGTGGCGATGGCGATGAGATTGTGACAGCCGAGGAAGGCGAGAAAGAGAACGAGAACGAAGACGAGAAGGCAGATGAGAAAGAAGCTGAGAAAGAAGCTGAGAAAGTGGACGAGAAAACAGACGATTTCGGAAACGATTTCGGAAATGATTTCGGAAATGAGAAGGAAGACGGCGAAGATGACGATTTCGGAGACGACTTTGACGATTTTGAAGAAGGAGGCCATGATGACGACTTTGATGACTTTGAGGATGGCTTCCAACATGCTGAACTTACTACGACTACGACTACGGCATCGGCACCTCTCCCAGTTCAACCACAACACTCATTACCATTCGTATGTACACCGCGAAGATACACATTCAACTAACTCAACGCTAACACCCCTATAGTCGATACCCGACTTCGATGGGCTGAGCCCCGATGAAGTCACTTCCGCAATTGAACCGTGTTTACATGATCTCTTCCCCCCTGAAGAGCTCGACTTCCAGGCCTACCCACCGATGTCAAAAGACTCGTCATCCATCTTCCTCACACCACGCTCCGCCTCTCTATGGTCTCAGCTCGTTGCTCCCCCGCCCTTAGCACCCCCCGACTGGATCCGTTCGCGAACGCGCCGTCTATTTCTCGTCTCTCTCGGAGTCCCCGTGGACTTGGACGAAATTCTTCCGGCATCCAAGCAAAAGAAGCTTGTATTGCCGTCGCTCAATATTCCTGCCGCCTCACCTAGAGGGTCAAGTGACTTGCGCTCGGCGGCAAGATTAAATCAAGGTGACGGAAACGCTTCATCAACGTCAGTGGACTCGCACGGCAAACCATCGGCGTCCAAGAGGAGGAAAGGACCGCCTCCCCCGCCAGAGTTGGACTTGGTAGTGGCAAAACATGTCTGCCAGACGACAGACGAGGCTTTGAATGGCATGACTGATGAGGAACTAAAGGGCCATGTGGCAAAGCTGGAGGCCATGCAGGGAGCGGCCAAGGAGGTGCTAGATTACTGGACAAAGCGGACGGATGAAAAGATTGGGGATCGGGAGGCATTTGAAGGGGTTATAGAAAATTTGGTGGCACACGCACGTAAAGTACGAAAGTAGAAACTTGCATGATGATTTATATATTATGGATTGTCCAATTTTTCAAAGCAAAAATTGGCCCAGCAGCCATTTGTGCCTTTTTTCTCTTTTCACCGTTATCACCTCAGGTAAAAGAAAAAGAACTTCTATAGCTTTATAGCACCAATGAAGGGACCTTTCTTGACGCCGCTACCTAGCCTCTGGGAAGGCGAATTTTCGATCATGCGCTGTTTGGCTCCTTTGGAACCGACCAATTGCTGTCCCCCCCTTTTCTTTCCCCTTGATCTCCCCTGTTTCCTCACAACGTTGCAAGAAAAATTGCTGATTAGGCCGATAATTCTGCTGATATACCACTACTCGAAGCGTAGATTACTTTTTTTTCGCTTCCCACCTAAAATCCATAATATCACATCGCTTCATAGACAAGTTTACTCTTTTCTAGCTCTATGCTTATGCAGAGCTAGGCTCCAGAGTAACACCACTGTAGAGATTCCGTCAGCTTCAAATCCTCACAGCACAAGAGAAATAGTGGTCTTTGAAAGAGAGTTAAGAGGGGAATACTTACGCAGCAATAGTAGCCCATCCAATAAGACGCCAGTGCTTGTCGATACGTCGGCTAAGGGCGACCTTCTCGCCAACATCCGTGCAGACGGGGCTGGTCAGGATCAGCTTGGCAGCATCGTTCTTGATGGCAGCAACCTTGGCACCGGTGGATGTGGAACCAATGTTGACCATGATGACTTCGTTCTTGGCCAGCTTGGCGACCTTGGCCTGCTTGCCATCGGCAGTCTTGACACCAAGCAGGCGTCGCAGGAGGTAGAAGTTGATTTCGATTTCGCTGTAGATTTCGGGGAGCTTGCCCTTGAGACCCAGGACGAAACCGACCAGACGATCGGCACGGCAAAGGGTGGGATCGATCTGGGTACCGACACCAATCAGACCACCGGGAACAGCGTACTTGAGGTCATTGCCTTCTGAGTTGAGAGAGATGACTCTGCTGAAAAGAGGAGTGCACTTGAGGGCACCGCTGTTGTCGCGGGAAACAATACCAGGGCGAATCTCAATCTCATCACCCAGCTTAAGAACACCGTGCAGGATACTGCCACCAGCAACACCACCCTTGAGGTCGTCAATCTCAGCACCGGGCTTGTTGACGTCGAAGGAACGAATGATGATCATGTGTGGTGAAAGGGAGAGATCTCTGACGGGAACAGGGATGGTGTTGACAATGGCATCGAGGACGGCATCGACGTTGACCTTGAGCTGAGCAGAGATGGGGATGACGGGAGACTTTTCAGCGACAGTTCCACGGATGAACTTGAGGATCGAGTCAAAGTGCTGCTGAGTGATTTCTTCTCTCATCAGGTCGACCTTGTTCTGCAGGATGATGATGTTCTCGAGCTTCATGATCTCGATGGCGGCCAAATGCTCTGATGTCTGAGGCTGAGGGCAGGATTCGTTACCTGCGATCAGCAGAAGGGCGGCGTCCATGACGGCGGCACCTGACAACATAGTGCTCATGAGAATATCGTGACCAGGGCAGTCAACAAATCTGGAAGATTAAGTATCAATAATACAGCTCTCATCTGGCAATTCCTACATCTACAGGACTGTAAGAGAAAGGAGAGGGCGGTAGACGTACGAAACATGTCGCAGCAGACGGTATGTGCCACCGCAGCCATCTCTCTCGCAAGGAGGGTCAACCTCCTTCTCACTGCCGTAGCTTCGGTAGCAGCCAGGACGAGGGCATGCAGCGTTATCGCACTGGTAGATCTTGGCGTTGGCGTAACCCAGCTTGATGGTGATGTTACGGATCAGCTCGTTCTTGAATCGAACTGTCTGGACACCGGAGATGGCCTTGACGACGGTGGACTTTCCGTGAGCGACATGACCAATGGTACCAATGTTGATGGTGGCTTGTCGGGCAATAATCTCGGGGGTGAGAGGCGTCAGGATGGAAACATCGAGATCCTTGGGATCGGTCTGTGGGGGCAACGGGGGCTTTGCGACCGTCTTGTCGGGGATGACGGGGTTGGACTTCTTGAGGGCGGGCTTGAGGGCCTTTTCTTCGACGGCGTTGTCCTGCGCGTCGATGGACTCTCCAGAGTCGGAGTCGGACTGGATGTCGTCGTATTTCGGATCGTCAGACATGGTGGCTAGGCGGGGCAGTCTCTGACAATTCGCAAGGAGTCGGGGGGTTGATTCTTCAGAGGGTATGAGGATTGTGTTCTTTCGGGCAGTCGAAGAGCTATAGGGCTCTAAATGGAGGACTGATGAAAAGAAAACACAGGGTGATGATCGAAGATGTGGAGAGAAAGGCAAAAGCCTATCAGGTTTTTGTCACTATAAAATTGCGGAGGTTTGCACAAGCACCCATTTCGCTGTCGAGTGGTCAAAATTCATCGTGTGCAGCTGGATGACTCTTACTCTAAACCCAATTTGGCCTGATAAACTGATAAGGACTCTTATTGCCCCTCCCTCCACAGGTGTAGATTTGGTAAGCCTCGTCGAGCTTTCAATGGCAAAGGATATAAGAAAAGCCACTCGACTTTATACTCTAGGAAAATTAAAGGATACTTTAATGCAGATGGAAAATTGTATTCTGGGTTCAAACTTGGAAATAACGTGAGAAAAAAATTGTTAGTGAAGTAGTATGATTATGCGTCGTTATGCACTACCAGAATTATGGCGATGGCTAGGAGCTTTTCCCCAAGCGATCAGTATGAGCGCTCTGTACATGTGTGATAAGGAATGCATGTACAAATAGCTATCATGGATATACACCTGTAGCTTGACGTGAAAAATGATAACGCAAAAAATTAGAAAGTGGAGTAAAAGACGTAAACAAATAGTGAAGAGTCGACACAGAGTGGCATACAGGTCCAAATTCAGCGGAAATATTGAGCGTGCGGTTACCAACTCTTTAGATAGAGCAATTGTGACGACCAAGGTTGCTTTGCTGCGATTTCCGCCAACACAGGTCTGATCATCTATCGGCTTTCTCATTGCTGCTAAAAGCTCTCATCAAATGTAGCCGCGAGTTAGAGATTGGCCTTTCGGGACTTGGCCTTGGCGATAAACTTAATAAATCGCCGCTGGATAATGCTGCAAAGACTTGCTTTTACGAGACAGTTACTACTAGCAACTTTCAGCCCAATGTTGATCTGAGCAGCATCATATGAGTTACATCGCTTTTTATGAGCTCATAAACTCTCGAATTGCTTTACGCACCAAGTATAGTCATGTCGCTCTCCGATACTATTTGGGCAAGCAACAAACAACCGTAAACTCCAAGATCACTCATTGGTACTTTGCTTACACCTCCAAGGGCCATCATAATTGAGACGTCGGAGACTAAAGCAAGTCAACCTTGTCTACCAGCTGGCCGGGACAAATCAATGCCGACCTGCAGAACCATTGCCTTCCAGCTACGGTTACGGACTATGCGACTGCATTCTGAAAAGGCTTAAATGCTGTTGCAAGCATACCACAACGGATGAGTTCCTTCTAATTCATCCTCTATTTGCCCGATGTACCCCACGGTTACGATGCAGTGCCCAGCGTATGACGTGCTTGCTGCTGCTAGTAAACTGCAGTGCGTGATATTCCCGGTGCGTGGAGTGGCAGAAGGCGACGACTTGGCCCCCAACAGAGGGACACACGGCTAAAGGATCTTTAAGGTAGAACATGTTCCTGGCACTACTGCCTTAGGGCGCCTGGTTACGTTGTGGCAACGGCCGCAGGGACGAAGGGCATGGGGAGTGCATTTCGATGCTGACAAGGATGGCACACCAATGCAGAGATATTCCACTGGTAGCGTTGATAGCCTTGTGCTTGGCAGCAAGCCTTTGTGGAAGCGTTTCGCAGCATAGATGCCGCTGTCAAGTGCAGCGAGCGCAGATGTTCGTGAAAGAAACATGAGCACGAGCAGGAACATAGACAATGACCTGAATTAGCCGGTTCATGTATTTACGCGATCCACCTTTGATAATTTCGAGCAGCCCATCACCAACAAATGCAACCTCTCTATACAAGCTACCTTAGTAGCCTACCTTGGGCACAAAGTACCTAGATACTCGTACATCAAGCAGCTTACGCATAAACACGAGAGATTCCAAAGATTAATAACCAGAGCTAGCATATGCACTCAAATGACAAAACGCGGCAGAGCGGACAAACACGTTATACCGCCCCGGATAGCATACAACCGCAACCCCGGGAATACGCACGAAAAAGGTGTTAGCGGAGAAGAAGCAGAAAAAAAAAGTCTGCGTCTGCTGACGGGCTTGCTGGGGTTCCTAACGCCACGGCATGTGTTAGTGCTTAACGATTTCGGTTCAGAAGAAGCCGTGGAACTTTGCGGGGGTTGATCGGGGAAAAGCAAAGAGTGAGAGAGGAAAAAAAAAAAGAAAAAGAAAAATCCAAGACAAGAAAACGTGGACTGATGATCTTCTTGGCAGGAAGAAAAGACGCAGTGCCGGGAGGGGTGTTGTGATGGCTTCGGCGCGCGGCTGCTGAAGTGCATGGAGGTTGCGTGTGTTTTAAAATAGCAACAATTCAAGTCTCTGTTTCTCGTACTCGTACTACACACAGCAGAACGGCAGCAAACTCAACAGCAACCGCCATTCCTGGCGAAAGAGAACCTTTGGACGGAAAAAAGGGCGGGATGTTTTCTTCCCATGGCAAGCAGGGACGAATCCCAAAGAGCTCATTGCCGCCGACCAGCTGCGGTGGCTTGCCACCCATCACAGCACTTGGCTCGCTGATTGGCTGCTGAGCAATAAATCCAGCAGCCACAAGACAGCCCCCCCGGTCCAAGCAGGGCCCTAAAAAGGCCCGCCGGGAGTGCCTTTCGCGGGGCCAATCAGAGCGCGCGGTTTGCCGTCGCCATTCGAGATATCGAACAGCCCCGGCGGCAAGGCAAGTTGAAGGGCGGAGGAGGTGGACGGGGAGACTCCATCTGGGCGTGTAAATTTCTGAGCTTTGTTCCTGTTTTTGGGCGGCAGAGGTATGTAGCAGAATCATTAGTAAAGAGACCGGAAGCTAGGAAGAGAGATGCCAATGAACGATAAGATGATGATGGTAGCCGCAAATGAAGCGAGCAAAGCGATCTAGCAAGGGTCGCCGGCTTGTTAGTCTAAGTCGTAGCTATTGTGCTGCCTCTTTTGACGTCCAACCACCAGCCACTTCCGGGGCCCGCGCCCGCTCGCAAGGGCAGAGGCAACTAAAATGCCGATGAACGATGCGTGCTGTTGGCTGAATGAGCGCCCTCCGGTTTATAAGGTCCTGAGTGAGATAATAGTGCACCCGGATGTCAGAGCCTTGCTTGTGTGGGTAGATTTGCCGACTCGCTTCTGCTGTCTGTTTGTTTGTTGGTTCCCCTCTCCTCAGTCAACTCTTGCTCTCAACTCAACTCTGTACCTGTTTCTATTTTTCTGCACAAGCAGAATAGCAGACAGCGGCTTTCAGTGCAATCACTCGCCAATCTGCTGAGCGACAAGGGCACGCACAGCAGACCCGCATTGAAGCGCCAATCTGCCATCCCCCGTCCAGATTGAGCCAATCTGCATCTCAGCCTGCCCAGCGTCGTTTTTTTCTTGTTGCCGCCCGGCGGCTAGCCGCATACACCCACCCTCTGGGACCCTCTGGGCACATCACACCCTCCTCCAATCGCCTATCAGATGGCCCTTTTCCTCGTCCCATCTCCAATGCCCATCTACATTTAGCATTGATTCCCTCCCATATATGCACGCAATATATACAGCACGTTCAGAGAGAGAGCCGCCCGTCAGTATAGGATTTGTCGCCTGCTAAATCGACGCCCCTCCCCTCCTCCAATCCCAGCGGGAGACCAGATTCGCTTCAACAGTCTCCATCTCGCTATTGAAGTTTCCTTCTTTTGGCTCCGGCGCCTCGAGCTGGTCGAATGAGCTTCTCGCATCGCTTCTCTCGCCCTGCCACCAGTCCTGCTCAAAACTCTTGCGCTCCCACTTCCACGTAGCGCTTCTGGAGTTTCTTCTCCTTCTCTTGCTTCTCGATAGCTGGTCTCGTCACACTATCCAACAGTGATTACTGTCTCGTCTTTCTTTATTCGTGTTTTCGATACTGTCTGCTTTGCCTTTTACCTACTATATCGCTGTGTGGACTTTCCTCGTTACGGGGCTTACTGCTATCGACTGGCTCGAGAAGTTCGACTTACACGACCAAGCCCGCACTTAATTCCTCCCTCCCAACCCAACCTCATAAAATAAAAAGAAATATCAAGAGCTATAGCTCTTCACAGTGTCCAACATGGACAGCAAAGGTCCGTCCTCGCTGACGCAGGAGACGATGCCGCCACAAGACGTGGCGGTACCGGCTCAAGAGAAAGAGGCGGCAGTCATTAACACGCCAGAGCCTGCAGGCTTCAACTTCAATGAGAAGAAGCGGCCCGCCGCCCTCAACCTCACACACCAACGCACAGGAACTTCTTCCAGTTCATCATCAGACAGCTCGCTCAAGGTTCCGCGGACGCCTCGCTTCGCTGAAGCCACCTCCGTCCACTCTCCAGTCGACGATGACAAGATCTCGCCCTTTGCCGACCCGGTCAACCCTCAAGCCTCAGAGTCTCAGCCCAGCGATGTCGGCTTTGGCTACATCGGCACCAACTCCAACCGGGAGTCGATTCCCATGCCGCCAAAGTCCCCTCTCAAGAGCGCCATGAAGGTGCCCGGCACGCCAGCCAGGACGATGCACATCCTCAGCCCTACGTTCCGCGAGGAGGCCATCCTGGAGAAGCGCGAGCTCGAGACAGAAAAGGAGCAGGCCAGGGATTTTGTAAGCCCTCTTTCTATTCTACTCTCTCAAAGACCTGTGATTTAACTAACAAATCTCTTCACAGAAACACAAGGTCCGCGTTCGCATGGCCAAGTTCGCCCTTCGAAGCGTCCACTTCAGCTGCTCGCTCATTATCCTCGCCATGCTCTCCTCGTCATTTGCCATCTTCAACGCCACCAAGCACCTCCCATCTCAGAGCGCCATGCCCTCCTGGGCCAATGGAACAGACCCCTGGGCACAGAAGCTCGTCCTCTCCATGGCCTGTCTGTCTCTCGCAATCTCTGTCGCCATCTTTATTGCCTACTGCCGTGGAGGGCATCGCCGCGCTGAAAAGGTCGGCACATACTACACCATGTTTGCTATCGGATGGGTAAGTTTCCAAGATCTCGTTGGCTCTGTATGTAACTATAAGCTAATCCGAACGCGTGTAATGTAGTTCATCGTCAGCTTGATTCTCTGGGTCCTCGCGGCCGCCGTCTTCTCTAACTCCAAGAGCAACGGCGACAACAAGGACATGTGGGGATGGTCCTGCGTCCAAAACACCAGATCCGTCGTCTTCTCCGACAAGGTCAAGTACAGCTTGGTGTGCCGCCTCCAGAACTGGTCCCTCATCTGCATCATCATCGAGGTCGTCGTCGAGGTCATCAGCATCCTGCTCTACAGCATCGTCTTCTATCGATACTACTCCAAGCGCCGCCTGCACAAGTCCATGGACGTCCGAGACCGAGCTCGCTCCGATCTCTATCTCGCCCAGCTTCGCTCGCAGTCTGCCCCCAACACGCCTGGCTTCCCTCGCTCTCCCAGCTTTGCAGGCGCTCCCATGACCCCGGCCATGTTCCCGCCCAAGTCGCCGGCCCTGAGCCAGTACGCCTTGTCGCCTCGACATGCCCCGGCCAACTTTGGCAGCCTCTCCAGCATCAACGAGAAGGGCACCTTTACCCCTGGTGTTCAAGTCATCGCCGAGCCTCCATCGGTCTTCACACCAGCTCCAGCTGCGTTCAAGCTGCAGGCTCCCCCTGTCAAGGCTCCTTCGGCTACGCCCAAGACTCAGAGCCCTCTAACACAGGCTGCGCCGCCGTTGCCATTTGGCGTGGCTTCTCAGGCACCGCCATCAGAAAACGTTCAAGAGCACGGCCCTGTTGCTGCAAACGAGCCAACATATGATGCCGTGCCCATCCCTGGCGCATACGCCACAGCTCCTGCTTCATACGGACAGGCGATGTAAGATGATGCTTCAAAAAATAACAAAAAACAAAAAACAAAAATCTCCAAAATTGCGATGACTTTATCAGTTTCATCTTTTCTTTTCTACTTCTTCTACTTTCTTTTGTTCTTCCCTTTTTTGATGATGCGGGCCGAAAAAGTCAGGTTCGAAGTAAGATGAGTTTTTCCTTATTATCAAGAATGAGCCGAAGACATGGATTTTATTTTTACTTTTGGGGGGTTTTCAAGGAATCAGAGTGTACTTAATTTACCACACACATATACCACTTGGGGCGTTATTTTTGTTGTATTATCTATTCTCTTTTGGAAAGAGGCAGGCAGGCAAATTGAGCGGAATCTTTTGATAGTTTGTCGGAACTGGGTTCGACGATATGTAGCCATCTATCTTGGACATATATACCTATATTGTACATCTTGACGCGCTTGAATTTCTCTTTTCTGTCTTGTCTGTAGACTAGCCACATACATAGCGATTACTTATCCCGCCTGCTTGTTGTGTAACAGTAATCACCTTGGGCTTCACTTGACATCGGGAAATATGCTTGTGCCACTCCCTTGTTAAGAGACCTGCCAAGTATTCATACATCGAGTGTTGGAAGGGTAGAGACATGGAGTGTTTGAAGAATTGCGGCGTCATACTATATCCTGCATCTGGTATCCGGCTGCTCAATATGCTCTTACATGCAGAATGATTCGACATCACATATCTCACTAATACGGCAAACTCCATGTGAAGTTCAAGTTTTGTTTTTTTAAAAAACCATACATCATCATGACAGCGACTCCTAGATACAGACACAAAGAGGCGACGAGAAAAAGATATGAAATATAGAAAGAATCATTGCATTACTTTTGGTTGCCCGCCGCACCTTCATGTCATTAAGGTGCAAAGGACTTCCTGAGCCTTCGTCACGCAGCCAATACTGCCTCTCCTTTTTTTCCCTTGCAAGTCACCTCCCCCTTTTGAGAACCGGCTTGTTCAAATGCCGTCTCGGATGGCTCCCTCTAGAAATGTGAATCTATCAGCAGCGAGGTTCAAAGAAAAAAAAAACACCTTTTGGAACGATTTCCCTCCCACGAATGCCTTAACTACCATAAACAGGGCTACTCAGTACCAACAAGGGTAGCCCGAAGCGGGTTAAAAAACTTGGATATGATGGGGAAAATATTGCTTAGATCAGATCGGCAACGTTCATGGGCATTTCCTCGATCTGGGTGCTGTAGAATTGTTCAATCTCGCGCATCATGCGGACGTCGTCAGCGGTGACGAAGTTGATGGCAACACCCTTTCGGCCGAAACGACCACCACGACCGATACGGTGGATGTAGTTCTCCCGGTTGGCGGGGAGATCGTAGTTGATGACCAGGGAAACCTGCTGGACATCGATACCACGGGCCAGAAGGTCAGTGGCGATCAGGACACGAGAAGAACCGGATCGGAACTCCTTCATAATCAGGTCACGCTGAGCCTGGTCCATGTCACCGTGCATGGCAGAGACGGTGAAGTCACGGGCGGTCAGCTTGTCAGTCAGCCAGTCGACCTTTCTGCGGGTGTTGCAGAAGATAACGGCCTGGGTGATGGTGACAGTCTCGTAGAGATCGGACAGAGTGTCGAGCTTCCACTCCTCCTTCTCAACAGCAATGTAGAACTGCTTGATACCTTCCAGGGTAAGTTCGTCCTTCTTGACGAGGATACGAACGGGGTCACGCATGAATCGGGTGGTGACCTCAAGGACGTCCTGGGGCATGGTGGCGGAGAGCAGGACAACCTGGGTGGACTGGGGAAGGAGCTGGAAGATGTCGTAGATTTGGTCGGTGAAACCACGCTATTAGAGAGTGCACATGTTAGTGAGGCTGAGCTACCAAATGAAATGGCAGGATTTTGGCTTATGGGGTTTCCTTACAGAAAGCATCTCGTCGGCCTCGTCGAGGACGAACATCTTCATGGCGTCGGTCTTGAGGAAGCGACGCTGGATCATGTCGTGGACACGGCCGGGGGTACCGACAACGACCTGGGGGCCGTCCTGGAGGGCCTTCATGTCATCACGGACGGAGGTACCACCAATGCAGGCGTGGCACTCAACGTTCATGAAGTCGCCGATAGCGACAACGACCTTCTGGATCTGCTGGGCCAGCTCACGGGTAGGGGCGAGGATCAGGGCCTGGCACTGCTTGACGGCAGGGTCGATCTTCTGGAGAACGGAGATGGAGAAAGTAGCGGTCTTGCCAGTACCGGACTGGGCCTGAGCAATGACATCGTGGCCCTTGATAACAGGCATAATAGCACGCTGCTGGATAGCAGAGGGACGCTCGAAACCGTAGGCGTAAACTGATCGTTGTTAGAGATTGTCTTTTCCCCTTTTTCCTTGTGGTTGATGTCGCTTTGTTGAAGGCGTGGAAGAGGGGCAGCACTCACCACCACGGAGGAGCTCAGACTTGAGGTTCATGTCGTCAAAAGAGTCGACAGTCTCATCGTAGTTGGACTCGATCTGTCCTGTAACGCAACCACAGTCAGCAAACCGAAGAAACAGAGCGGGGCATTAAGAAAAGGAGGCCCAGATTTGGGCTATCGTGGGGTCAACGCCGCGACCGCCTTGCGCGCACAAGCAAAATCCTCATGAAGTTGCAGACACAGCGCTCAGCAGCCAGATGCAGCGCAGATCTTGCGGTTGGACTCACCCTCGGGGACATCCTCGAGTCCCTTGTCAGCCATGATTGCGGTTGAAGAAGAAGAAAAGAATCTAGATCAAGCGCAGCTCGACCTAGAAATTATAAAAAAAGTTGGGCGGGGTGGTAGCAAAAAGGGCAGTCTTCTGTCGAGAGAAGGCTGCGAGTGTGATAAACTGAAAAGTAGTCGTCTAGATTCAGGTTCTCGATAAATACGAGAACAAAAAAGAACCTAGGAAAAAAACCGTGATGATATATTTGTATGCCTTGAGAAGGTTGAGGAGAGAGAAAAAAAGTGAACTGAGGGGCGATGTGGACTTGCTTTTTTTTTTCTCTCCCAGCCGCTTGTGGCCAATCAGTGTAGGCTTGCGTGGTGGGGCACACGGTTAGGGTACCTCAAGCCAGTGGAATTTTTTTTTTTTTTTCCTCTGGAGCATTGTATGCAGCCTAGAGCCCAGCGTCCTTAGCGCTGCCAGCAGCACATTGTGGCGGATTGCCGCAACACTCGCAGGACGCCAGACGCTTCGCCCCATTTTACGGAGCGCCTATCATCCAACACAGTCAACGGTCATTGGGCAGGGGCGCAGGGAGGGAGAAAAAAAAAAAAGAATAATGTCACTAACAATGTCGAACTTCGTCAACACTATACGAGCCATGTTTTACCCTGGCTAGCTGCTAGTAACAGCAAAATTTCTGCATATGACTTTACTTTTGCCATCACCCAGACAGTATATTCTCGCTTTCACTTACACGGCCTAGGCAAACTCAGACCTTGATTCCGTAATCTCGGAACTTGCCTAAAGTCTATATTCCCAAACAACCTAAATCCTCCTCAGATCTTAGCGGGTGATGAGTCGACGCGAATAGCATCATAATCATGCCTTCTGCAGTTTCAGAGAAGAGTCACCAGCTCGGTGACTCAACAAGTGCCAGCCACTCTGACTCAATTCCAACTCACCCTCTCGGTGTCAAACCCCTGGGCAATCAGTATCTCGCCAAGGGGCCAAACGCCCGCAGGAGCATTGGCTCATGGGCTTGTTTGCCTGATGAGATTCTTGCTCTTGTCCTTGAGGGTTTCGACAAACAATCTCTCCTGAATCTTGGGTCCACGTGCAAATTCCTATATGCTTTCTGCCATTCTGAGGAGCTATGGAAGGCCCTGTATCTCCGGTATGTTTGACGTATGCCTTTTTTTTCTTGAGATCTTCACATTCGAGTATGTATGAGGGAGGTGAGCCCCTGCATATCCCTGCATGAAGCATGCAACGACATGGCCAGCTTCCTGGTGGTAGCCAAGTGGCTGGCTGAGGCGTGCTGCTAAGGGAAGCGATGAACTCCCTTTCCGTGCCTGTGATGGGAAACTTTGTAAAGAATTTGTGCCAAATGGTGCAGATGAACGCAGTATGCATCTATCTAGCAATATCTTGTATTTGATTGACAACATCAAACACGTGTGACATGGGCTGACCTGCATTATGCTTCAGGTCTCAGTCAACTAACAGTCCATCTATAAACTGGCGGGGCTCATGGAGGTCAACGGTCATTGGGCTCCCTAAAGAAGATGAGGCCAAAGTTGACTGCAGCAATGTCTTCTCTGATGTCCTGCATCGACCATTTGCTTGCAGCAATATCGATCTAGAAAACTTTGTCACAAAGATACCAAAGGCCAATGAAATCCGCCGATTTGAGAATCTCACGTACGAAGAATACTCCGAGAAATGGACCGAGCAGCCTTTTGTTTTGACAAAATGCATACAAGAGTGGCCTGTCTACTCCCAGTGGACCATCGACTCGCTGCTTAAGCAGTACGCTGAAGCCGAGTTTCGTGCTGAAGCAGTGGACTGGACATTTTCACAATACTATGATTATATGAATAGGAACATGGACGAAAGTCCATTATACCTGTTTGACCGAAAGTTTGCGGAAAAGATGGGGCTCATAATAGGGCACTCAGCAGATGCCGCGTATTGGAGGCCCGATTGCTTTGGACCGGATCTCTTTGAGGTTTTGGGAGATGAGCGCCCAGCTCATAGATGGTTGATCATAGGACCTGAACGCAGCGGCTCTACTTTCCACAAGGATCCCAATGGCACAAGCGCCTGGAACGCCGTGATACAAGGGGCCAAGTACTGGATCATGTTTCCTCCAACAGCTGAAGTCCCTGGTGTTTATGTCTCCGAAGATAGCAGCGAGGTGACTAGCCCGCTGAGTATTGCCGAATGGCTCCTGACGTTTCACAAGGAGGCAAGGCAGATGCCTGAGTGCCATGAAGGTATCTGCAATGCTGGGGAGATTCTTCATGTCCCCAGTGGATGGTGGCACCTGGTCGTGAACATCGAAAAGGGCATCGCATTAACGCAAAACTTTGTGCCTCAGTCCCCCGGTCTCAACCTCGTCTCTGAAGTGCTATCATTCTTGAGAGATAAGCCTGACCAAGTGTCTGGCTTTTCCCGAGATGTGGAGGATCCTTTTGGGCTTTTTACGGAAAGGCTCAAAAAGGAGTATCCAGATATCTTGGAGAGGGCACTCGAGCTAGCTGATAAAAAGAGTGGCAAGAAGAGGAAGTGGGATGCTGCGGTAGGCCGAGATGAAGAGCAAGCAGAAGGTTTCAGCTTTGGCTTCGGTGGTGACGATGATGATGAGATACCGTGACGGATCTCGCACATGTACAACAGAAGAGAAATAATTCCTTTACGATTTACGCCTATAAATTGATGTGGATATTTAGCATAGTACGGGGTTCCTGTGCAGCCAGTGATATCTGTACTAGGAGTAGATGATAGATAGGTACGCATGGGGTATGCAGCAAAAAGTGTGTCCTTTGCGGGGCTCTCTGCGGGACGATTTTTCGTCTGGGGATTACCCCTACTTTTCGATTGTGATCGTTTGTAAGCAGAGACGCATCGTACTCACGATAAGCTGCTGGTTACGGAAACCTTTAGGTTGCTTCAATTAGTCAAGCAATCACTAGCTGCACGATGGTGATTTGGAATGGACATTGATGGAAACATTGCCGACACCTGTGTGCCCCTCCGCTCTACTTTTCTTACAAAGCGGTCCTGGGTATACTGCCCGTTGAAGAACGAGGGTGAATACTAAACACCACTGCTGGGGTAAGATACTGGGGTAAGATATCGGAGTTAGGATCATTTCAGCAAAAAGACAGCACGCCTAAGTAGAGACACAAGGTAGTACACCAAGGCTGGGATAACAGCCCCAAAAAGTATATACCTACCTACTGTACCTCCCCATAGCTCATGCTGCAGGATTCGTTATCAACTCGGTTTCGTTCAGATGCGAAGCTGTGTGTAAGGATTGGCACAGCGGTGTTGCATCTGCTCGGAGGGTTCCAGACAAAGCGTCCAGGGGCAAAGTTGTTGAGGTGAAGCCCACGTTGGCACTAGCATGCAGCAAGATGTAACCCAAATGGGAAGAGGGTGTGCTCTGATTAGGACGATTGTAGATGCAATCCTGTGGCAGCACTGCTGTCGACAATCCCACTCGCCGAAGCAGCGAGGAACGTGCAGTGATTATATGCGTCTGCCCACTGTAAAACGCTCGTCCAGAGTAAGAGCCCACTCGCTGACCACGTCACCACTGAGCAAGTTGTAGCAGCAGCACCGGAGAGGAAGCTGGACTCGGGCACTAAGAGCACTGAAGTGCGCTGCTAAGGAGCTCTGCCCGCTACAAGGAGGATGGATCGCTAGCGCCCGTCTCAGCGCAGCTCCTGCTACGCCTCCCGTTGGCTGCTAGTCAGCTAGTTCTGGACTGCTTGGTAGCCCGGGTGCCAATCAATTGGCAACCCCTTGCGATCCGAGTGAGGCACAGGCACAGAGGAATAGAGGGAGGGACGGGGAGGCAGAGAGACAGAGGAGGCTCAAACAATCATTACACTGCATGTTTGTGCAAGGCAACGCCTATAGCAGCAGGCAAGCACAGCCAAATAAGCACGCCATCTGCGGCGCTCTTGGAGTTTGTCGCCCAACTGGACACGGTACCTCCCATCCCGCCTGCAGCGCCGCATCCCGTCCAGGTACCGTCCACTTCCCCTCCGCCTCCAGGTGCCCAAAAGGCCGGGCAGCCATTAGGGGTTTATTACTGGGCCGCCGCAGGGGCCATTTCGCCTCCACCACGACCTGTCGCGAGTCTCGTCCCAGCATCAGAGCCGCCTCTTTCCCTTCGACTTCGCATCTCCTCTGCCTTCACCGGTGCAGGGCCTTCTGGAGGAGGGCAGCCTTTTTGCGAAGACACTCTTCCGTTCACACATCGACAGAGCGAGTGCGGCGCACTCTGGGATAACCGTCTCGGCACTCCTCTTCTCTTCTACTCTACGACAGCTGGCGGGGTTTGCGGCGCAATGTAAGCTTTCGCCGTCTGCTTCCTCTCCGCCCTTTCTTCACCGTCGTCCACCGCGCGCTCCTGGCTTCTCGTCTTTGCTTGTCCGGTTCTTGTTCGTTGCGTCTTTGCTGCCCGTCCACGATATCGTGTGAGTTGCTGTCATCGTCATCGCTGTCTTGCCCATAGCTTCCCAAACTGTAAGTGCTTGTGACACCAGGCTGTGGCTGCCCCCCTAGCTCGAAGTACAGAGAGCTGGAGAGCTTCGTGGGAGCATCTTTTGCCAAACGCAAACTAACGGCATAAATCTACTTAGGCGCTTGTTCTTTCTTTTCTATTTACCGTTTGCCTTTGTTGCTTCTCTCTCTTATCTATCTACCACCGCTTTCCAAGCTCAGGCCATCCACCTCTCTTCTCTTCTTCGCCTATCGTCTTACAGCGATCCGACACTTTATAAAGTACCATACTGCAATAGATCAAAGCGCAAGCGATAGACTTTCCTAGTCTTGCCTTGACCTCGATTTCAGTGGAAAATACCACTCACCAAACTTGCTATTCCCGCCTTAATATCTGCGTCGGTCTGCGCTGTCAGATCTGGCCGCCCGCAATCATGGTGTTAGACGAGCACTACGAGATGTGCTTGCCCATCTTGCAGGACCCCGCGCTCGAAGATGAGGACAAGACCGATAAAATAGAAGAGCTTTTCAAAAAAGAAACCAACATGGTTGGCTCGTCTCTGGAGAATGCCATCCTCGATGTCATGTGGAGATGGCGCGAATGCGGAGGCACCTCAACGTCACCGCCTCCCATCCGTCAGACCATCCTGCGACGACCATCGCCAGCTTCGTGGAGAGGCGGAACGCCGTTATCAGGCTCGCCTCGCCTGGCCGTCAGTCCTCTCGCGCCGCCAGGGTATATCCCTGCCACCTTTGGCAGGACCAAGTCGGTTACAGCCTCTCCCTTCGGCTCGCCACGAGCCTCGCCTCGCCTGGCCTTTGCGACCCCTGTGATTCCCCATAGTCCAAATCTCAATGCATATGAGTTCGCTAGCGACCCCACCCCCGCCACGGAGATCCTTGGAGAGTACCAGATCGAGAATGTCGACTGGCTCGTCAATGATGATACCATTAGTCTCTCTTCCTCCGTGGGGACCACTAGGAGCCTCAATGCCGCCGCCCCAGAGTTTTCGTCAATGTCCTCGCAGCAAGTGGACATGTCTCCTTACGACATGCTCAGGTCAATCTTGGGACACACAAGGACAGACGAGGAGATAGAATCTGCTCTTGCGGCACACAACTACGATCTGAGCGCTACCATTACGTCCATGATGGAGATTCAGCAAGACGGAGGCGTCCGGCTTGATGAGCCCAAAAATGTTCTCATTGGCAAATCTATATCTGCAGAGGGTCGTCCATCTACCCCGGTAAACCAAAAGGCAGGTGTTATTTGCAAGTTCTACATGTCTACCGGACAGTGTCTGCGCGCAGACTGCCGATTCAGCCATGACCTTAGCAATCACCTCTGCAAGTAAGTCCGTCAAATAACCCCAGCGTGGCATTTCATCACCAAGGCATAGCCTGCTAACATCTTCGACTTAGATATTGGGTCATGGGTAACTGCTTGGCCGGCGAAACTTGCATCTTCTCGCACGACCCGTCCAAGCTCGTAAGCAAAATGTCTCTGGAAAGCGGCTCCAATACTCCTACTAGGAGTCACAGCAGCTTGATGCTCCAGGATATGAATTCATTTCCCTCCTTACATGGCGATTCAGACCACCATGGAGGCTATTCAGGTAGCCCCAACTATGCGTCATCGCCAGGAATGCGATCTCTGCGGGCCGAGAGCCCACGCCCCAGATCACGACCCGGAAGCCGACACCAGCTGAAAGAAAACTATACAGCTGCTCCCGCCCTTGATGACAACGAGGCTTTCCCATCCCTTGGTGCGGCTATAGCAAAGCAGGGGAAAAAACATCATGGCAAACGTGGCGGCCATGGCCACAAGGAGAATGGTACTCCCAGCTCTTTGGCTGACATTGTTAAGATGAATCCACCTGCATCTCCCAGACTCGAAGTGCGCAAGCCTGTTAGTAACGGAAACGGCGTTGTTGGCAGAGATGGTGAACATAGCGCTGCAGCTCTGGCAATACCCAGTCCAAAGCATGTTCCCTGGCTTGAAACTGGAGAACGGGCCAACAAAGCATATCTCAAGGCCCGCCAGGAGGCTATTAAACACGGCGGCCTGAGGAACAAGTTTTTACAAAGGTATGTCTTAGATCATTAATCACCATCAAGCTATGTGTTTCTAACGAGAGCTGCTAGCGCTGCACAAGCATGGAACCGCAACGACGCGCGGGCTGCCAAGGCTCTCAGCCTCCGCGGCCAGAGCGAGAATGACCTGATGAGAAAGGCTCACAGGGAGGCAGCTCGCGAACTATACGAGGAGCGCAACAAGAATCTGGACGCCGTCTCTGAAGTGTATGTTGACCTCCACGGTCTCCATCCGGAAGAGGCCGTAGAGTACCTAGAAAAAGTCCTTCTGGAGAATGAAAAGGGAAACCGACCTGTTTATGCCATCACCGGCACCGGCCACCACAGTAAGAATGGCAAGGATAAAGTGGGAAAAGCGATCCGATCATTCTTGAACGAGTGGCGATATGCCTACCGAGAATTTTCCGTGCCAGGAGATCGCAATAGCATGGGCGGCATCTTGGGGGTGGACGCCAGCAGCTGGGACAAGTCACTGGCAAGAGATGGAGCCGACACAGAGACATCCACTGTTGACATTCTCAGTCAGGGCATTGAGATTGGCGACGGCAAAGTTAGGATGCTTGTCAGAGAGCCCCCCAAGGGTCCCAGTCGCCGGTGACATAGCTGAGCCTAAAGAAGTAAAAGATTCAAAAATGATACAAAAAAAAAAGGCAGAGACTTGAGATTATGTAGCGAAATGAAGCAAAGCGCCTTCCAGTGGGGAGGTATCGTAATATTAGGAAGACGTTATCTCAGGCGAATCTGAATTATTCTACTCACTTGATGCGCATAGCCCTTTTGACTGCTCTAGTGGGGACTTACATGATGCCAACATTCTAGCTCTTGCTTGTACTGAGCGCTAGGAGACACCTCTTCTATTAATAACAGAATACATATAGATGGATTTACCAGCCTAAACGCCATAGCAGCTCTTTAGTCAAGAATCAAAATTGGAGAAATATGCCTTACACACGGCCATCTACTCCTACATTTGGAGTGCGCAAAGCGGCCGCAACGTTGCGCAAAGCGAGCTTCTCATTGGACTCCGAAGTCCGCGCCGTCTGACGTAAGTTAGTGCCTGTGCCTGCTCTGGCCGTACCTTTGAGGGCCGCGCCTCAGGTACAAGTACCCTCCCATACAATAGTAGCACAGAAATACCTGCTTATCGAGCGACACCGCCCGGATAGATGACGAGGAGGAAATGGGCCTTGTCCGAGACATTTCGCCTCCGATTTTCTGCAGCTTTCTTTGTCTCCGTGTTTTTTTGACGCTGTGTTGGCCTTATTTTCCCTTCTTCTGCCAAGTTTTTCATGACCCATTTCTTCATTGATCCTAATTGACCTGTCTTTTTTAAGCTTGAATTGCACCTCCGGCAGCGGACTGCTAGGCTCGTGGAAATATTCCGAGAAGCGTCGATATTGACCGAGCGATCCGCCTACAACAACAAAGAGAGTCTCGAGCTCTTTTAACGAATAATACGACGCATTGATTGGATACGGTATGGAGAGCTAGGTGTTTGAGAGAACGATCTTTTCCTCTTCCTATTCTTCTTTCTGGTTTCGATATACTTTTCGCCGTATCATTTAATATCGAGTGCCCTTGTGGGTTATACGACTACGGTTCTTGCGACAAACTTGCCTTCTCTCCCTCGACATCGAAACCAACGAGGACCAACTACAACAAAAGACATATAAAAGAAGGAGAAGAAAAAGGGAACAACAAAAATGGCAGGCGGATATCAAGACGCAAGAAGCGACAGCGTCTCAACCCGCTCCTCATCGCCCACCACTCCTCCCCTCTCTTCCTCCGAAACTCGATTCCCCCATCCGCAGCGATGGTCTCGCTCCGGCAGAGACGCAAGCCACCGTCTGTCAGGCAACGTCTCGCGGCCACGGCAGATGTCTTCTGATGCGCGGGACTGGGCGCGCACCCAGTGGGATACGTACCTCAAATGGAGCCAGAACCTGATAGCGACGTTTTGGAAGCTCTCGCCGTTGTACCGCGCCATGGTTATCCTCGTTATCCTCATCGGCTGGACGTTCATCATCCTCTCCGTGCTGTACTCGGAGGCCTTCTTCCGATGGTTGGCGACGGTGTCCAAGACCTGGCGCGAGATCCCCGGCGGCTGGCTCATTGCCTTTATGCTCATCTTCGTCACGTCGGTGCCCCCCATTGTGGGCTACTCGACGGCAAACACCATTGCGGGCTTCGTCTACGGGTTCCCCTTGGGCTGGCCTATTGCCGCCTCGGCGTGCGTTGTTGGTAGCTTGGCTGCCTTTATGGCCTGCCGGACGGTGCTGAGCGGCCAGGTCAACCGATTGATTGGCAATGACCACCGCTTCGTCGCGCTGGGCCAGGTCCTGCGCCGCGATGGAATTCTCTACTTGACGGGCATTAGGTTCTGTCCTCTGCCTTTTAGCTTGAGCAATGGCTTCCTTGCTACCATTCCGAGCATATCCCCTCTCGCTTTTGTTATTTCTACAGCGCTATCCACGTAAGAGAACCCCTCTTTTTGCGTATAAAAACTATCAGCGTTCACTTTTACTAACTCATTCTGCCAACTCATTTCCAGACCTAAGCTTCTCATCCACGTCTTCATCGGTAGCCGTCTCGCCATCATCGCCGAAGCTGGCGACTCCATGACCTTCCGCGACAAAATGGTCAACTACGCTAGCATGATCGTCGGCGGGGCGATCGGCGCAGCTGCCGGCATCATCATCTACCGCCGCACCATGGCCCGTGCCGCCGAGCTCGCCCGCGAGGAAGCCACCGGTATTGTCGCTGCCGAGGAGGGCGAGGGCGGCTATGAGGACACGGATGACACGCTCCTGGATCCCGAGGATGCGGCTCACGCCATGGGCGATGATGATGTCTCTCTGTGGGACACGCAGGTGGATGATGGCTGGGGCGATGCATATGACGATGATGAGGGTGACGGTGATGCGAAAACGACAAGGTTAAATAAAGACTAGAACATGATTATGGGTTTGAGAGGAAGGAGCGTTATGATGACTTGACCTGATTTTACCTTGGGATTTATACACGCGGCCGTTGGTATAGAATAGGAATTGGTATCACTTTTTATAAGATATGCTACATTTCACAAGCCGTGATTCATGCTCAAGGCATTTCATTAAGACACAATGAATATCAGATTCTCATAAAGCCAGTGTAAATGTCAGTCAATATAGCCAGTAGCTTGCTTTCCATTCTATGCTATGGCTTGTTGGGACAATATGCCGTGATATCCCAAATCCGATAAAATCGCAGTCCGCTTGCTACCATGTCGTAATAAAACAAATCCGCAGACTCAGTAGAATCATACGGAAGGAAAAAAGAAAAATTTTCTTTGAAGCCAATAAAGAAAACATGCCCTGATTCTGTACTATCTCTCACCATTCTCAAGGAGGGGAGAAGAAAAACTCATAACGCCACCGCCGAAAAGAGAATTATACAAACTCTACTAAAACATGGTAAAATTCTTAAATCAGAAGCATCATCGTCGCTAAAGTGAATATCTGTCGTAAACCGGGCCGTCAAGTAATAGAAAATGTGTAAGAAAACAAAGAGATATAAGCTTCAAAGGCTTGTCTCAGGAAGTCCGTTGATACTGATTCATAAATTGAATGGCTTGCTCCATGGGATATCCGATAAAAACAGGGCCAGTGAATACCATCTGAGGGCCATTCGGGGCTCTCGATGTTTCCGGGTTGATAAAGGTAGGTTGTGGTATAAAGGTAGGCTTCTCCTGAGAGGCATGATGCTCCTGGGGTTCCTTTATAGGAGCTAAAGGTGTTTGAAGTTGGGTGTTGGAAACGGTATCCTTCTTAACCTGTGGATCGGGCGAAGACGTGATATTCAGCCCAGCAAAAGCAGGCTGCTTCATTGCCGTGTGGTCAAAAGGGCATTTCCCTGCTGGTTTTGCTGGTGCTTCCGTGTTCCGTACAGGGCTCGGCATCCGTACAGGGGCAGGAGGCGGCGACAGGGGTTCGTTCCTGGGCTGTTTGTATGTTGGTACAGAGATACCCCAGGGTCGGCTTGGCGATTCTCCCACTCGGACCTCTTTCAATGGCCGGTCAAAATGACTTTGTCGGCCGTCGTCAATATCGACTGGCGGTTCAGCGGGGACCTCTGGGTCTGTGCTGGCGCTAACAGTAACAGCATGTGCCCAGCTCTCCACTCGGTCGTTTGAATTTTTCGAAGTATTGCTGTGCCGGCGTGTGCGCTCCTCGTCTCCGGGCAGCATTGGCTTGTGGAGATGGCTTAGGTCTTCAATCATGCTCACAACATTTCCATACTTTGCATCCAATTTCCTAACCTGCTGCTCGTTACCCTGGTATCTCCGCACACAGACTTCATGGCTTCGAGGAATCTCATTTTTGTGAACTTCAACGTATTGAGCAATCTCCTGTGGAGAGTCTAGAAATCGGATAGGGCATTTGCTGGGCTGAGCATCGTTTACGCCGTCCTGCTGAAACGTCTCTTCTTCGCACATGGCAACACAAACAGGGTCTTCAGATTGATTTGGAGTCAAGTCCGGGCCGGTTTCAGGCTTCGGTTCTTTGTTCCTATTAGCAGCAGCCTTCTTAGCAAAGGGGCACTGCAATTTGCCTTTCTTATCTTCAACTGTAAAGTCTTGTTCCAAAGCAGTTGTCGACATGGAGGTTTCTACATGGGAGGTCTGAGATGGCGTATCTTTGGATGATGCTGTGGTCTTACTGGCTTCACCTAGCGAGGCAACCAATTTGTTCGCAGCGCGTCGTCCGTCACGAATGATGAGGGCAACCTGAGCCTGAGACTGCGGCGTTCGATGCTTAGGAAGAGGCACAGGTAAAGTTTCATCGACGGTGGTCTGCGCTGGAAGCTGCAGCTTCGCTATACTTTCTTCTATTTCTGGTGCAGCTGGCGCATATTTATCGGCCAAATACTGGAACTGTCAAGGCAGAGTCGCGTTAGCCACAGAAAGTACACTAAGAAAATCTTGACTCAGGATATGTCTTGAGCCCTCGGCCAAGACAATAAAGAAAAATAAAAGAGGAGAACGGTGCAGATCAGTGATAAAAAGGTTGTCAATCTTAGCAGC
Organism: Trichoderma koningiopsis; assembly: GCA_022985005.1. Taxonomy (NCBI): domain Eukaryota; kingdom Fungi; phylum Ascomycota; class Sordariomycetes; order Hypocreales; family Hypocreaceae; genus Trichoderma; species Trichoderma koningiopsis. The sequence goes on from JAJPEM010000002.1 coordinate 5,808,260, forward strand.
AGTGGCTGCTCTTGATCTAGAGCTAAGATATCTCATCATGTTGCGTGTCCCGAAAGACAGATCCCAGCCAATTTTAAATTGGTATGTGCGCCGGCAAGTGCGAGGGATGTACAATTGTGCAAGGAAAAACGAAATGCAAGGAAGAAGAGGCTCTTCTCGAAGCTTACCTGTTCATGCGCAAAACGCAGCTTATGCTCCAGTATCGTCTTGCGATCCGACAGAATCTGCACCTCGTCCGCAAGCGCGTTGAATGCGTCCGCCACGGTCTGGGTAAGATGTAAATATGCCATTCCGGATGGCTCAAGCTATCAAGACTGGGCCACGACCAGGGGAAGAAAAGGCAGAAGTCGGGAAGTCGGGAAGAAGGAAGAAAAGAGTCGTGCGGTGATGGGAGGGAGTTTTAACTGGCAAAAGTGGGTCGCGGGCGGGCCGATTCCGGGTTTGCGCAAGATTCGTCAGCGGATCGGTCCAAGTTTCAGTATCTTGTACTCTACTGCCTTGAAAGCAGTTAGCAGCTGCCGGCGTATGGGCTATTTGATGAAGTGATGTGCATGGCCTGAAGACGCTTGGGTGAATCTAGCGCTACGTCACCTGGATTATACCGGATAAAGTACCCTGCATGGGTTTCTGGCCTTGCTGGGTGGGAAATAGCAGAACCTCATAGGTTGGTATAGGCAGGTGGGCAATCGGCTTCGGGTGCAGAGTGCTACGATCCGGGGGCCTCTCACGCCGTAGTCATCCGATTCTAGCATGCATCCAGCACCTTGTCTGAGTCGGGAGATGCCCCAGTATGGCCAGACTAGGCCCGATAGACACTCCCTGCAGGCCATAAGTAAGGTAGTATCTATGTAGGTAGCTGTAGTTGTATCAATATTCAAGATCAGACGTCAGATGGAGTAAGTAGGTCAGTCAATGGTCTCAGCCCCCCATCTGGGCGTCCTGACAACAGCTTAGCATCAATGCCTATCCCTCATACCCCAACTCAAACGTTCATGTTACCAAAAACCCTCGCTCAGTAGGATATCTCAGTAAGCTATATCTAAGTCAAAGTTGTATAACAGAGAAAAAGCTCTTCGGGGACAGTTGAACGTTGCAAGTGGACTTATTGTCGTTGGTTGCTTTGGCGGGGTGATAAAGCAGGCCTCCAAAGCCCCTCCATCTCACCTCGGACATTAACACATCGAAGCACCGAGCTGGAACTCACATATCGCACAGCGGTGCCGTTTAAATCCCCACCCCTCTTATACTTAATACGACACGTATAAAATCAAATAAAAGAGACTCTTCTGCGATAGTATCAGCACATTAGAACCGCCTGTCGCCATGGTCCTCCAGCGATTTGCCATCCCCGCGGCCAAGCTGCTTCGCAGCAGGAGCCACATCATCCCCGGACAGCTCCTCGTCACCGAGCACTTTTTCCAAGTCCCTCTAGACTACTCCAATCCCTCTTCTGGCTCCATCACCCTCTTCGGCCGCAGCGCAACGAAGCATGAAACTCCCATCATCCCTCCAGACGAGCCTCCCGCTCCCAAGCCGTGGCTCGTCTTCCTCGAGGGCGGCCCCGGCTTTGGAAACCGAGAGCCTCAGGACCACCCGCTGACCCGGACGGCGGTGTCTCACGGCTACCAGGTGCTCTATCTCGACCATCGCGGCGTTGGTTTGAGCACCCCCGTCTCCAAGGAAATGCTGGCTCGCCTTCCGGGTGGAGATGGGCCCAACGCCGTCGACGTCCAGGCCGACTATCTGAAGCTCATGCGCCAGGACAACACGGTGCGGGACTGCGAATCAGTCCGCAAGCTACTTACCGACGGCCTGCCTGAGCACAAGGCCCGTTGGTCCATCTTTGGACAGTCCTACGGCGGCTTCGTCTCCATCTCGTACCTGTCTCTCCACCCTGAAGGCCTGCGCGAGGTCTTTCTTACCGGCGGCCTGGCCCCCGTTGGCAAAACTGCTGATCAGGTCTACGAGGCTACATTCCAGAAGACCATTGAGCGTAATGCGCTGTACTACAAGAAGTTCCCAGAAGATGTTGAGGCGTTGCGCCAGATAGCTACGTATATCGAAAAGGAGGGCGGCAATCAAGGTCTGCCTTTACCGGGCGGCGGTTTCTTGACTGTGCCTCGTTTACTGACCATCGGTATTGCCCTTGGCTTTCACGGCGGCTTTGACCAGATTCACGCCATACTTCTCCATCTTAAGTCTTCTCTCGACCAGCTCGGCTTCCTTACGCGGGCCTCCCTTACACCCCTCGAAAGCTTCACATCGTTTGATACCAACATGATCTACGCTATTCTTCAAGAGGCCCTCTACTGCGATGGGCCTGGCAGTGTTTCTAACTGGGCTGCTCAACGTGTAGGCCAGTCCCTCGCACAATTCTCCTGGCTCGGCAAGGACAACGACTCCATAACTTCCTCCGTGGCTCCCGACCAGCCGATCCTCTTCTCCGGAGAAATGGTCTTTCCCTTGCACTTTGAAACCTACCCCGAGCTGATTCCCCTGCGAGCTGTCGCCGAGAAGCTCGCAACTACAAACGACTGGCCAGCGCTGTATGACATCGATCAGCTGCGCAAGAACGAAGTCCCCGTTTATGCGGCCTCGTTCATCCACGACATGTACGTGGATTATGGCCTTGCCAAGGACACCGCGAATCTGATTTCGGGGGTAAAGACCTTTGAGACAAACGTCATGTATCACAACGCCTTGCGGGCAAAGGCTGAAGAGGTTATACAGCACTTGTTTAGCTTGAGAGACGACGTGTTGGATTGATTTTGCAGTAATCAGCTCTCAAGTGTAGGATTGGGGAGCATAACATGAATGAAAGAGAAGGGATATAAACGTCAGAAATGGCCAAGGTTTGAATGAATAAATGGTTATTAATTCAGTGATAGACGGCTGTGATAGACGGCTGTGCCTTTTTAAAATATTGCTCTATTGTTTTCTTTATTCTTCCTTTCCTTTTTTTTTCCGTGGGTCAAAGAAATGTATAAGTACCTAACAAGATGCCCGTATCCATTCATTCATCCCCCAATTTCTCCCATTAAAGTGTAAATAAGTATATAAGTAAATGGAAATACTCATTAATCTCATTTTCACGTGCAGCACAAAAACAAGCATAGCCAGAAAATGGCCCGCAGACTTTATCGCTTCTACCTCTTCTTGGTGGACTTTCGCTTGACGGGCTTTCCACCTTGGGAACCAGACGACTTTGCCTTGCTCAGCGAGTCTGTGCTCTTGTCCAGGAGCTCAAAGTCCTCGCCGGCGGACTCGGAGCTTGGAGGCGTGTGCTGGGGGATATCCGAGTCTTCTTCGGCGGCGTCGGCATCAGCTGAGGCAGAACCTGGCAGATAACGGCCAACGGTCAGCTGGAAGATCCAGGCGGGTACGCGAACCACGGCGGTATCTCTAAAGGTCGGCTTGAGAAGCTCGTTCGGCTATGATAATTTTGTCATTAGCATTTAGAGATAGAACTCGGCTCGGCTTGGCACATTATTTGATACTTACGTCCAAGAGATACTCATTGACGTTGCCCTCTTCGTCCTCCTCCTCCAGGAAGACGTCGCCCTGAGAGTCTACCACGAGAATCTTGCCATTCTCGGCGACAACCCTCTTGCGGGCACCAGCAGGGGCGGGCGCTGAAGACGCATCACGCGACGAACTCTTGGAGGCGGCCTTGCGGCTCTTCTTGGAAGAAGACTTGCCATCCTCTTTCCGAGACTCCTTCTCCTGCATGCGCCTCTCCTTTCTGTTCCTCGGCTGGGGGGGCGCAGCAGCTTCGTCCTCTTCTTCAGCAGCAGGAGCAGGCTCAGGCGCAGGCGCAGCGTCGATTCCTGGAATGCCACCACTGCCCCAAGCCGTGTTTCTCGCAAACGTGACGTAGCGCTCCACAAACTCCCTCTGGCGCTTCCAGCTCATGTACAGCGCGAGGTAGTGAATGGCGCCGCCGCCCACGATGAAGACGCCCACCAGCACCGTGCCCAAGCCGGGCCGGTATCGGTTGTAGTAGTAGTCGGTGCCCTTCCACAGCGGGAAGCCATTGGCGAGGAAGTGGTCGTAACGGTCGCGGGCTGGGCCTCGGAGGATGTTGGCGATGAGCGAGAGGCGGGCCTGGCGCTCCGACGCCTCCTTAATGGCCTTGCGGATCTTTGCCTGCGAGGGGCCCTTGGACGACGACGCCGCTTCGCCCTCCTTCTTGCTCTTCTTCTTGGCGGCCTGGGCGTCGGCGCGGAGCTGCTGCTTCACCTTGTCGGGGTGCAGCGAGCGCGACTTCTTGCGGTAGGCCTTGTTGATGTCGTCCAGGGAGGCGGACGCCGCCACGCCGAGCACCTCGTAGAATGTAGCGCCAGTGTCGGCTTCGTGAGCGGCAATCTCGTCGCGGATTCGAAAGATTTCTCGATCTGCAAACAATCCAGAATTAGTCAATTGATAAATCTCTCTACACATTGGTTGGAGCATCAACCATTAAAGGGTTCATGGTCACGAGTGTCCATTTGTTAGTTGTTCCGTACCTTCTTTGCTCCATGCTGCTGATAATGGGGTCAACAGGGATAAAATCCCGACGACCAGATACTCCAACTTCATGATTGCAAAGGCTCGGCTCGCCCTACCCTTTGCGTCTATGAAGTCAAGTTTCTAATATGTATCGTTTTCTCTGGAGTGTCGCAGAACCTTGAGGGGCGATAGACGTGCTTTTTATGTGGGACGGTGAACAAGGCCAGATAGCTTAAACTGCCCGACCTGGCTAGGGAGGGTTTCGGGGTACGTTGCGCCACGCCCGCTGCCCCTGCATACGCCATGTATTCGTTACATGGATCTGCGCTTGATCTCCCTGCTACCCTGAATTTACGCTGTAGACTTCAGGCGTATCGTGGAGTGGAAAAGGGCCGCAAAATTTTGTAGGATAATTCAGTTCAACTCAATTTCGCATGGGAGAAGTCATAATTACAGCTTGGGTAAGAATGTGTCTTTTGCATTGTGCGTACAAAATAGGTAAGCTGTTGTGCAAAAAGTAAGATATCGCTTATCGTACATCAGTCAGCCATACCAGATTGCGAAGAGAAGGCAGCAGAGAGATTGAAAAGAAGCATAGAGAAGTAAAGAAAACAGCTAAAAAATATAGCATGTTGGAGAATCAAAAAAAGGAAAAAGGAACTCTGGATATTGTATAATTCGTTATCTTTGGAAAGACTTGGTAAAAAAAAGAGAAAAAAAACACAAGTATCTAGCAATTGCACGTTTCGATCGTGCGACCTCCGGGTTATGAGCCCGGCGCGCTTCCACTGCGCCAAATTGCTTTTTCAACTTGTTAGTAGGTCTGGCCACTAAAGCTCCATACATACCTATGGGACGTATGGACACCCAAATTTGCAAGTTTGAGCTTGCAATTAATTTCTGCATTCTGCTACTTCGTATCATTTCATCACCTACGAGTTCTTTCGTCTTCAAATTCATGGATCTCGAGAGATAGTAAATTCTACTGAAACATTTAATACGCTTATTGTTCTGGAGTATGCAAACATGAACGTGGGTAACACGGAGCTTGGAATGAACACACTTCATTAAATACTTGTATGATGATGAAATTATATATACATCTACTTGCGAGAATTCGCTCGCTTTCGTGCTTTTTGCTCCCTCTCGTAATTGTTCGCCTCTCGTCCCTCCTCGTTTTGAATCTCCGCGACGAGCCTCTTGTACTTCTTCTCGTACGCCTCGTCCTTGGCCTTCTTGATGCGAAGGTTCTCTCTCGCCATAAAGTTGGCGTCCTTCCGAAGCTCTCGCATGGCACCCTTGCGTTCCTTCTTGTGCTCCTTCTTGAGCTTGGCCATTTCCGCCCTTTCGCGATCGGGGTCGTAGTGTTTGTCGGGATCGAATGTGTCCTCGAACTTGGGTATATAGGTCTTGATCGAGAGGGGCTTGTGGTGGTGGAGCTCCAGAGGCCGGCGTGATAGCTGCGAGATTTTGGACATTCGCTTGAGCTTCTCTTCTAATCTCTCCGTCTTCTCGCTGGCGGTCGCTGGGAGGTGCTCCCGTGATGGCTTGCTGTTCACATGGCCCAAGACCTCGACAACCTGGCCGAATGTCTCCAGAAATGCGGGCTTTCCCGTCCACAGATCTGCGGCTGCATCAAGTACCTGAATGGTTGTACCTAGCAGAGCAAGCTTCAGAGCGTTTCCACCCTCCTGGGAGTTCTCAGCGAGGCAATCGGAGAAGTTGAGACGCCTTAATTCAACCTTCTTCGCCTTTTGGATTCGACTGCCTGCAGAAGGTTGGTGTGCCGGAAAGTTACCCAATGATTTTGATGGGGCTATTGGTGAGAGCGAGCAGACAGTGTTCAGCGCAAAATTGATAACCTCAGGGACGTATCGTTTGGAAAGCTGTTGATACTGCAGACACAGAATGGACAAGTACGTTCCGATTGCATAATCTGATAGCTCTCGAGGCACCTTTTGGCCTATATACCGGCCGATTGTTAACATTGCTGGAGTCACAACCTGATGGAAGTGGTCAGACGTTGGAAATATAGTTCCAATGGCTGTGAGCAACATCAAATCCGAAGGCATCAGCGCAATGGGCCGAGACTGGCTAATTTCTTCAAGATGTTGGCGGAACTGCTTGGCAATTTCAAGCGGAAACATTTTGGAAAGAGAGTGAATGTGACGAATGAGGCTCTCCAGGACAGAGAAAGGCGGCGATGTTGCCGAATTCCAAGGAAGGGCCACAAAATCCACAAGAGCTACAGAGAAATTTGCCAATCTCTCTTTATTTTTGCTGTCCAGCTTGGGATGATGTAACGCACGAATTCGTTGAACAATCTTAGGCAAATTTGTATGGTCATAATCTTTGGAGATGGCAACAAATTCGGCGCATGACTGAGGGCAGGGAAATGTGAATGGTAGTCCATTTTCATCGCTCTTCTCTTTGGAAAAGTTTGCTTGGAATATAGGGTCTTTTGTTTCTGATTCGTTGAGAAGCCCTTTTGTGAATTCGTCATCGTCGTCCTCATCGACTTGAGCTTGATTTTCGGAATCGCTTTCATCCTCTTCGTCCTCGTCGAGCTCATCATCGCTTTCCACGAGTTCTAGATCAGATCCGCTGGCCACCAAGTCGTCGTCGATGACAAAGTCATCTTCATCGTCGAAACCCAATTCAGTTGCCGTTGGTCTGGTTTTGATACCGTGTCCTAACCCAAATCCATCATCATCATCTTCGTCCTCATCGTCTTCCTGTCTACCGCCCGCATTGTCTTTCTTTTTGTCGTCTTCATCTTCATCGCTATCTGACACCTCTTCGCCCATCATTCGCTTTTGGCGTTTGTCTTCAAGCTTTTTCAATCGGCTGGATTCTTCTTCTGCCTTTTCCTCGTCTGTCTTGGTACGATTCGACGGCTGCGCCTTCTTATCCTGGGCAAGTTTCTTGACTTGGATATCGAAATTCTTGTCAAAGGCATCCCGATCGACGCCTGCTATGCTGGATAGAGGCGCACTCTCCTGATGCTTTCCGTTGAGGCTAGACCACAGTAGTTTCCGGATATCAGGAAGCTCCTTGTCAAGCTCCAGCCGAAGGTCATCGTCATCGTCTTTAGCGGCCTGTCGCTCGTATTTATGGAGTTTTGACTTGGCGATAACCTCTTCCATGACTTCCTTCTTTGTCTTCTTGCGCTCTGGCTCACCATCCTCGCCGCCCTCCTCCTCGCCAGCTGCGATGATGGCGCGTAGTCGCTTGAGTCGCTTCTCGCGAGTGTCTCCCTCGCTGTCCTCGTCATCTTTGAGATCGTCTTCTTGAAAGTCGTCCACCAGTTCCTCCTCTTCACCAAAGTCAATCGATCTTCCCATATGTGTCAAGCCATCCATAGGTTCGTCATCTTCCAAATCAAAGGCAGACTTTTTGTTGTGCGTCTTCTGCTTCTCACGAGCAAAACGTTCCAGCATCTTCTCTTCAGGAGTCATTGTTGGGTCGTTTTCACCGAATCGCCGATCGAGGATACCTCCAACCTTGTTGCGACGCTGCATATCTACAAGAAGGGTTTGTTTGCGCTGTTTGATGGGAGATTAGAGAGAAGCTTCGCAGGCAAGACGGGAGCGGCGCTCTTACCTTTTCCTCACTGGCGGCCTTGGCCAGGCCAGGTCGGCCCTTGACAGAAGCATTTGCGGTCTTTGGTTTGTTGGTTGTCACCTCAAACTTGGGTCCGCGCGCGGCATGCTTGAGGTCGAATGGGTTGAATTGCTCTCGGATCCCCTCCAAGACAACACCTCGCTGCAAGCGCTTGTCGTTTCGAGCCGTGTCATCTTGGGCCAACTTTCGCCGTTGCTTCTTGGACTTTTGTGGGCCAGTGATTCCTTGATCTCTCAGGGACGCCTTTAGGCGCTTGAGCTGGGAGCCGGCCATGACGGGCAGCTTTTGTCTGTATGATCAAAAATTTGATCGCAGAATTGGCTTGCTCGTCAGACACAGCCTATTACAAGGGCCTGCTGCTAAATTTTTTGGAAATGGCTTATCGATAGTGGCGCCTAGCACCCGCTAGTGGAAGCAGAGGCGGCCGCATAGTGGATACGTACCTTTTCTTCGAGAGTGGAGTCCTCAAGCTGATCTCAGCGAGCATCTGCCTTTACTCAGTCAAAGCTTCATAAACAACAGGCTACGGTATACGCATGTCCACCTCTCCCATGTGATCCCGCCGGAGACGGGAGATCTGCGGGACGATATGAGCTGGACAAGTCGCCTTTTATCGTTTTCACGCGATGAGCGAGTAATCTTAGTGACCATCGGCCTGGCCTCGTTTGGCTTGGTCAGCTCGATGGTCACACTTCTCACATTCATCCGAGACGACAATGAAATTCCGCCGTCGGAGCCCAAAACCCAGTATATCACGCAGGATACGGAAGATTCGCTTCAGCTCGATACGCTAGAAAAGCTGCTAGACCATCCTAATTTTTCAATAAAGGAAATTGCCATTAAGATACTTTGCGATAGAGCGGCCAACGACCCGGAAGTAATCAAGTATATCTGGTTCGGCATCACTCGGCCAGAATATGAAGAGCGCATGAATTCTCTCAGAACACTAGCTGTGCTAACGAGTCAAACTGGTAAGAAAGCCAGAGGTCATCATATTGTAATACGTGCTCACAGTCATAGGTAATGAGGGATTGGCAAGACTGCATGATGAGAGGGCATATTCAGCCTTGGTGAGGTGCATGGAGCTGTGCATGGAAAGCACCGATCTCCCAATTGTTACCGATATCCATTGGGATGAATACTATCTGCGTGATATGGGCGAGAGATTTTGCCTCATGTTTCTAACAGAGCTGATCAACAAATACGGGGCTACCATGCTTGTCAAAGCTAAATTTGTCGAGAAGTGGCTTTCAAAGCAAGATTGGGGGAGCACTGGAGAGGAAAGACGGCGCAACTTTAAAGACTACACAGATCTTCGAAACAACAGAATAACGGACATCATCAATCGCATCAAGCACTCCCGGCGTGGACTACGCGCCTTGGAGAAAGCCGGGTTGATCGACAAAGAAAGCTCTCGGCGGCGAATGAGGGAGCTTCCCGATCTTCTCATGGAAGTGGAAGAGGAGATTGTAGGAGAGCAGGCAGGAGAGCAGCAAAGTCGAAGGACCAGGGAACATTCCGCCGAGGAACAAAGACTTCGACGCCAGCATCGCGAGGCTATGGTCCTTAATGACGGAACACGGCCCCTGGGACGAGAGGACATAATCGAACGAGATGCTTCCCCATCGTGATGGAGCAGGTCTGTGCATTGAACAGACCAGTAAGAACGGTTGAGACTCGCCTTGGAGATTCTGAAAGACGTCGTGACAAGAAGGCTGTATGTGAAATATCTATACCTACATGGTCCGTTCCCGTTCAGTCTGATTATTCATCGGTCGATCTGACTCTAATACAACAGGAAAGACACGCTCGAGTGGTAATATGCATATACCTGGCCGCTACTCTGCAGTTACATGTACCCGTTGCTCAAAAGGGATGGCACAAGTGACATATATAGCCCTTGTACCAAGCTTATTAATTTTCACTACAAGAATATCAGAAAAACAGAGAGGGTTTTAGCTAACGTTCCACGTTTGTCCGTGCTACAGCAGCTGGCGTTTGTTCGCAGGTAGTCGAAGGCAGGCTTACCACCTTAGGTACATATTTAGTGCCTGATGTCATCACATGCGATGCCCTCGCGTACATGACAACCGTGACATGTGATCGGGCATTTCCTCTGAGTATACTTCATGTAAGTAAAAAAACATGTGCAAACATATCTCTCTTTGTTAGTAGCATGGGCCTACCTAGTAGGGTGCTCGCCAGAGGAGTGTGATGATTAACTGAGCATCTACTCATGTGGCTGTACTCCTGTGACGAAGCCAAGATTGGTCGGATGGCACAGCATAGCGGCCCAACAGGTAGACTATCTGAAGAGGGGTTTGAGAGACTTGGTAAGACTCATGCCAGGGAGAAACTTCTCTGGCGCCTCCTGAGATTCGTTTCAATGTTATTGCCTGAAGGAAATTCCATTCGCCACCATTCGCTGTCTTGTAGCTATTGACCCATACTCTACACCCAGCCCCTTTATTTGCTGACGTACGTACTCATCGACATGATCTGCTCCGTGTAGAGGCTCGGCACGAAGGGGGCTGCTAGCAGTGCCTGAAATGCCCAATGACTCCCGCCTGCTCCCGAATCGAATTTACCAACAGACAGCCCGTTACCAAGGAATATTGTGACATCAACAGCCGTCATGTAGGGGGCTCCGTATTATTGCCCGCTAGACCTGCAAGTAAACTCGATGCATGGCGCTCGCTACAGGCTGCGCTCTAGGCTGTGCTTCAGGCGACCCAGTGGCCGTCTAGCGGCCATGATAGGCTGGGCCAGCTGCAGCCCCCGGCTCTGTGCAATATCGCTCGCAGCATCCAGGTAAACAAACAAATGAGCTGGCGCAGCATCTTTCCTTTTCATTGGCCTCCTGACATTTCGCATTTCTATCTTGTTCTTTCCCTTTCCCTCTTCTCTTTTTCCGCTTCTGCAGACTAGAGCTACGTTTTGCTGTGCGAAACTCTTCTCCCTTTTCGCAGCTTTTCCAGGCTTCAGTTTACAGTTTGCGACGTACATTCTCACCTTTCCCTTTTCTTCTGGTTTTAATTACGGTAGTCGCTGGATCCCCAGTTTGGCGTCCAGGTACCCGCAACCATCAACCCGGCCGCTCATTTTGTTCCCTTGTCGCTCGCCGGGTCTATACCAAGAGGAATCGCAGCTGGCCGTTCTTGCTGTCAAAGGCGAGGTACTACTGCTGCAGAGGACAAGTCTAATCGGTGCTAAGTCATATTGGACGAGGGGGAGCCCCTTTTGACACACCATCGGCGACCTCATCGCAGCACAGCACCACTTCCGGAACTGGACCTGGACCTGGAACCACTACCACTACCACTACCGGTACCTGTCCTGGCGTGGGGTCCCCCTCAGGCCGACCGGCACGCCCCGTCCAGATTGCTGCTAATTTTTGCTGGATCCCCAACGCCAGCGCCATGTCCTTTTCCACGACTGCCACTTCCACCGCTGTCAAGCCGGCCAGGTCCAACTTCTCGCGCTCGCTGCGCCGGCCATCCAACGTTTCGTCGACACCCGACCTGGGAACGCTCTACGCCGCCCAGCCGAAGCTGCTGCGCAAGACATCGCTCGCGGCCCTGACTCCGAGCTCCTTGGCCAGCATCCCCGATGGGAGCGAGAGCTACGCCATCGACTCCGTTCTGAACGAGATTTCCGAAAACACCATTCCCGAGGAAGATCCTGCGACGCCGCCCGCCATGGAGTTGTCTGTCGGCGATTCTGTCAACGTGCCGGGAGGCATGGTCGGTACCGTCCGCTTTGTCGGCACCGTCCAGGGGAAGAAGGGCACATTTGTCGGGGTCGAGCTGGATTCGGAGTTTGCGGCGAGGGGGAAGAACAACGGCGATGTTGATGGGTAAGAAGAACGATTCGCACCGCCGCCGGAATTAACCGCTAACATGTTGTTCTCAGCGTCTCCTATTTTTCGACCAACGTCTCTGGCGCCGGCATCTTTGTGCCCGTCGCCAAAGCTCTGCGAAGACCTTCCGGCGCATCCCCCAAGACACCAACGCCCGCTGCTGCGAGCGGCTTGAAGCTTACCAAGAGCAACTCAGTCAGCCTGAAATCTCCAACATCAAGCCTATCCAAGTTGAGCGCCTCGGTTGGACCTGGTGGTTCTCGAGTCCAAAGCCCAAAGGGCAAAAAATCACAGCCCTCGCTCCAACGCCCCGATGAGTCACCACAACGGAAGTTGGCCATGTCGCCTGGGCCACGGCCGTCAATTTCAGCGCCAGGAATCAAAGCTCCTCCAAGATACGGTAGTCCGACAAACCGACTTGCACAGAGCGTGCGCGGAACTGCTGGTCATATGGGCGATCCCAACAAGGCCGCGGCGATGGAACGGCGACCAAGCTTTGGACCTCGTAGCACCTCCTCTCTGGGCCCCGAGCCACTATTTGATGAAGATCCTAACCCACCAACAATGCCTCCCCTGCCGACAAAGAGCAACACAGGCCTGGGGTTGCTGTCATTGCGACCGCCCTCCCGAGCGACCAGCATTAACGACGAGGAGCTCGAGCGATTGCGCGCCCAACTGGAGGATAGAGATCGACAACTAAAAGAACAGGCCGCGACACTAGCAGAAATGGAGAGCAGTCTTACTGAGCTTCAAACGCTAATAGAACACCCTGACGGACTGAGGCGAAGCAGCATAGATGACAAAGATGCAAACCAGCTTCGACAAATGCTACGAGAAAAGAATGAAAAAATCGCCATGCTCGCGGCGGAGTTTGATGCTCATCGAGCGGATTTCCGAAGCACCATTGACACGCTTGAAATGGCCAGCACAGAAACTGAACGAGTATATGAGAAACGTATAGAGGAGCTTATAGCAGATATCCGCGAGCTTGAGTCGAGAAACCTGGATGTTGACTCTGTAGCTACACAACTGAAACAGCTAGAAGAGCTAGTCCAAGAGCTCGAAGAAGGTTTGGAAGACGCTCGCCGTGGCGAGGCTGAGGCTCGCGGAGAGGCTGAGTTCTTGCGAGGAGAAGTTGAGAGAACTCGGTCAGAGCTTCGGCGAGAGAAGGAAAAAGTCGTTCCTCATAATATGTCGGCTTTGAGTGGCGACTCCGCAGTACTAGCCAAGGAGCTGGAGCAGAAGGAAGACGAGATTCGAGGACTGAAGGCTATTATCCATTCCCTTAGCCGAGACTCAATTCCTGGTGCCGAAGGCCACACTCCTAGACCACGACCCGGCTCGCTAATTAGCGAAAAGGATGCTGTTGAGAACAAAATTGCTCGAGATAACTTGGAGAGACAAGTCGCTGAGCTTCAGCATATAATCAAGGAGAAGAATCACAAAGAGGAGGAGTTGCAGCACGAGATTGCATTCTTGCGCTCAAACGGCATCAACTCTAGTCGTGATTCGGCCCCTATTCGAGACTCGGTCTCTATTCGAGACTCGGCCCCTATTCGACGAACGTCTGTACGTAACTCGAGAGAGACGGTTCGAGAGTCGGTTATTCCCACCCAGCCTCAAGACGAAGAATCTTCGGATCTCTCACACAACTCGCACAACTCGCACAAGCGAGCAAGTACCCTCGAGACAATGAACGAAAGCGACACCTATTCAACTGCCACCGAAAGTAGCACTCTTTGGTGTGAGATTTGTGAGACAGGTGGTCATGACATCTTGACTTGCACAAACATGTTTGGCAACGATAACGCCAAGAGCTCCAAGAACAAGAAAATCGATGAGAAAGAAGAGGAGGATGATAACGAAGACGAGGACGAAGAAAAAGAACGCAGGGAAAAGGAGGAGAGGGACGAGAGGGATGAGAGAGATACTACTCAGGAGGATCTCAAGCCTCTTACACCCACGGGTGACGATATTATTCAACACCCCGCCGTGTTGACCCCCGGTATTCCCAAGGAAGAGCCCGCATCGGCTCCGGCAGTCAGAATCATTCCCAACCCCATGGAATCAGGACCCGTGGCTGGCAAGGAGAGTGGTATTCTGGACCCGGAGAAGTGGTGCGCCATATGCGAGCGGGATGGCCATGATAGCGTCGACTGCCCCTTTGAAGACGCATTCTAAGACTCTGTCGACTTGAATGTTTGACGAACTTGGAATGCCCATTAAAGCGGACACGATGAACGGCAGACATTTATAGTGCGCAGAAAGCATTAACGATTTTGACGTTTCTGTGTGTATGGCTGCATTTTGTATTCAAGACATGGCGTTCATTCGTATTGATACCACACCAGGCTCTTCTTTGCTTCCCGGAGCGGGACTGTTATCCTTTAGAGAGCCTTTAGATACTATTCCTTCTACCTACTAACTGACCGTATGATTCTTCCTTCTTTTTTTTGTAATAATAGCATTGGATTTGTACGCTTTTATTCACATTGCTAATGAGCGCTCTATACCCTGCATCTGATGCATTAAGTTTACCCACTTCTGTCGTTGCTGCCAGGCGTCGGTTTTGTGAGAAATTACAGCCTGAGCTGCCCACTCCGTCTCCAGACACACCTCCCGAGCGGCCAGCAGGTAGCCGACAGCTGTACTAAGGCACTGGGTGTCTCTCAAACTGGAGTGCAGGCACATCCCCATCTCGATAGCGACGATCTTTTAGCCGACACTCCGTACTAGCTAGCAGCATTATTCATAATTACCAACTGCTTTAGGATTTGCTGGTGACTGAGTTTGATATAATCAGTTCTACAGACTGCCTAGGGAAATGCGGATATATTGGCGAATAGAAGGGATAGCGATATGTGCTAGGCAGGTTCTATTGGGTGCCAAAAGGCCCAAAAGCCTCCATATCCTCATCCCGCACCCAGCGACGAAGACAAAAGAAGGCTGCGGCTGTTGGATCCAGCGCTTGCATGGAACAGCATTACCAATTGCCCTCTGCGTCTCCACGAGCATCGTGTGGCGGTGTCAGCCAACCTGCTGCTTTTCCAACCCATCCCTTTTATCGGAGCGCCTCCATGGATATGCATCCAGTGCTAGTCTTGTTCCAGCCAGCAAAAGCGGGATGCTCCGCTGAGCGAGATCGATGATTTGACCAGGGAAGACGTCGACAGTGACGCCTCGTGGGGACGGACCCTGGTCGGCAAGCTGGGTTCTTTCTTACTTTTTTCGTCTCTTGTTTTCAGCTCGGACGGCCGTACTCTCACATTGCACATGAAGAGGCTGATAGAAGCATTTACAGAGACAAATCAGACGCGGCGCTATAGGTACCTACGAGTAAGGGCCTTCCGGTGGCGTCGAGGGGCTCGGGATGCGGACGTGGAGCGGAATCTTTTATGGATTTGATGGCTTTAAAAAGATTTAGTGGAAAGCAGAGGAGGGGAATCTCCAAAAGCCCGCTATTGTGCTGTCCGAGATGGTACAGGTACACAATGCAGGGTACAGTAAGATGTCAGATGGGAAAAGGCAGCGTCGGAAAGCTTAAAGCGCGAGGTATCTGCGTAGTAACAGTACCTGCGAGGGCGATGCAGCCTCATGTTTTCTTCTTTTGGGCTCCAACAGATTGAAGGATTGCCATGTGCTCACCAGCTGTTGTTGCTAGTGCTGTCAAGTGCCTGGCCTGATTTGCTTTGGTTCCTGGTGCTAGAGGAGTTGTTCTGATGCGACGGCCAATGGAGGATATTCGCTGTGCATGCCGCAGCCGTAGTTGGTCTCAACTCGCGCTGAATAAAAATAGCAAAGTATCTTGAAAGTCTGATTTGCGGCGTCAAGGCGCCGAGGCCCCTTCGATTCCATCTGGGTACTCCGTACAGTGACAATCGGATACTCGGCGGTACCCGCTACCGGACGCTTTGCCGCTCCAGAGAGACGAATAGGTTGCGCGCTTTGCAGTATCGGGCACCGCCACACCATCGACTTTCTTCGATACAATTCCATGAGGCGCACGCAGCCTTGGGGGACCCCTGCAGTCGCCCTTTAAATCCTCCAAGGCGGCGCTTGAGCATCTGCCCTTTCACCAAGTCTTAACCCCAGAGGCCGCTTTCCCTTGACCGAGCCGTTTTTTTCTTCTCTTCCCTTTTTCAAAGAGCAATCGACTGCAACTCGGGATCTTTTGATATCCTGCTCGTCGCCAAAGTCTCCGGTCACGATTTACAGCTTTTGCGTCGCA
This sequence comes from Trichoderma koningiopsis, assembly GCA_022985005.1. NCBI lineage: Eukaryota > Fungi > Ascomycota > Sordariomycetes > Hypocreales > Hypocreaceae > Trichoderma > Trichoderma koningiopsis. The sequence goes on from JAJPEM010000002.1 coordinate 5,824,459, forward strand.
GCCCGCAAATTTCTTCTTCGCCCCACTGGTCCTTCTGTGTGGCTTTTCCAGGCACGCTATCTTTTTTTTTTCCTGCTGGGCTATTACTCAGGTACGGTAGAATCATAGGCCATATTACGTGCACTTTGCCCCTCGGCGCCTCTTCCATCTTCTTCTATTGCATCCCGCCGAAAACATTAAGAACGATCTGTCACTGGTCGTCTCTGGAAGCTGCTTGAATAGCGGAGATTTCTTTTCATTGTTTCACTCTTTGTCTTCGCTGCCCAGAAGTTTCTACGATCCGGTTGCCACGGACTCTTTCTTTTTCTGGCTTTGACTAATTGCTGTATAACAGAGCCTCTATATCAGCAGTAAACGAGACGGCCACCTGTCGTCGCTTTTCTTGAATTTTTGGCACAAACAAAACCTTTTTTCGAAATTTTATAATTCCAGACAAAATGGTAAAGGAAACAAAGCTTTACGAGACACTTGGTGTATGTATTCGCCCTATATGCAGCTCCACGACCGCTTCGAATCGTACGAAGAGATGAACTGACATGTGCCCTACCAGGTCGCTCCCACAGCCACTGAGCAGGAGTTGAAGAAGGCTTACAAGATTGGTGCTTTGAAGCACCATCCTGGTACGTTTTAACCTTACGAACTGTCCGTCAGAGAGAAACTCGTTCTAATATACACGGTTGTAGACAAGAACGCCCACAACCCTGCTGCCGAAGAGAAATTCAAGGAGATCTCCAGCGCCTACGAGATCCTTTCCGATCCCCAGAAGCGTCAGATCTACGATCAATATGGTGAAGCCGGTCTTGAGGGCGGCGCGGGCGGCGCTGGCGGCATGGCTGCTGAAGATCTGTTTGCTCAGTTCTTTGGCGGTGGCGGCTTTGGTGGCATGGGTGGCATGTTTGGTGGCATGCAGGGCCAACGCGGGCCTCCCAAGGCTCGCACCATCCACCACACCCACAAGGTTTCCCTCGAGGATATCTACCGTGGCAAAATCTCCAAGCTTGCGCTGCAACGATCCATCATCTGCCCCAAGTGCGACGGTCTTGGAGGAAAGGATGGTGCCGTTCGCAAGTGCGCGGGTTGCAATGGTGCTGGTATGAAGACCATGATGCGCCAGATGGGCCCCATGATTCAGCGCTTCCAGACTGTCTGCCCCGACTGCAATGGTGAAGGCGAGATTATCAAGGATAAGGATCGCTGCAAGCAGTGCAACGGCAAGAAGACCACCGTTGACCGAAAGGTTCTCCACGTTCACGTCGACAGGGGTGTTAAGAGCGGCACCAAGGTTGAGTTCCGAGGCGAAGGTGACCAGGCCCCTGGTGTTCAGGCTGGTGATGTTGTTTTTGAGATTGAGCAGAAGCCTCACGCACGCTTCACACGAAAGGACGACGATCTCCTTTACCGTTGTGAGATTGAGCTGGTTACTGCTCTGGCAGGAGGTACCATCTATGTTGAGCATCTGGATGAGCGATGGCTCAGCATTGAAATCCTTCCCGGAGAGGCTATTGCACCAGGTAATTATTCACCTCTTTGCTTCCCATCTTCTAACTTTGATATCAAGACAAGGGAAAAAACTAACAAACTTTCTCTAGACTCTGTGAAGATGGTTCGCGGCCAGGGTATGCCCTCATACAGACACCACGACTACGGCAACCTGTACATCCGCTTCGATGTCAAGTTCCCCGAGAAGAACTGGACCGACGACGCCTCTGCATTTGAATCCCTTCGAAAGCTCCTCCCACCTCCTTCAACAGAGAGCAACCCCCCTGCTGAGTCCATGACTGAGCCTGCCGATCTGGAAGACTTGGATAGCGGAGCTCAGAGCAAGGTCTTCGGAGACCCCAACGGCATGGGCGACGACGAGGACGAAGATGGCCACCCTGGTGGTGAACGCGTCCAGTGCGCTTCGCAGTAAACTGAAAAAGCAAAACCTATATATCCAAGTAAATGTAGCTTGGGACTCAAAATAAAAGCAGCGACCGAATAGTGGACGCGGGATGGTGCCTTAGAGCTATTGGATCACTATGACGTCCTTTTTTTCTGGAGGCAAGGCAAGCGAGTGAGGCGGATGGAGCGGTGTTGTTTGAATTAATTTAGGGAATTGGGCGCTGCTTCGTTCCATTCTCTGCCGCTGCATTTGAGGAGTTCTCTTTTCAAAAGTCTCATTGATACCATCGGAGGAGGGAGATAGCTGTTACTTTCCGCTGCATCTGGGAAGACAATGGCAAAACAAATGCGCAGAGGGATGATCATGGGCATGTCCATTTTGCCGACCATTATTATGGACTTGGGTGCTTTTTGGACTTGCATGACTAGGCTGGAGGGCGTTTAGAGGACATAGACGATTTTGATGAGTTTTTTTTTATCTTAAGTTGTTGCAAACTTAGACTATGAATATGATGATTTCAAGCAAATTCCTTTTCAGAATAAGTGACTGTTCCATGAAATCGTAGAACATGTACTATACGTAAGCATTACTATATCCAACAATAATTACTCTTCGGTATCAGGAGTATCTGCCGCCATATCGCTATCAGTATTTGCTTGTGGCGCTTCTGAGCCAGCCTCTTCAAACTCCGCGTTTGTGACCACTTTCCGTAAGCTCTCAACAGTGTACAACAGGCTTCGAACCTCCTCTTCGCTGATATCAGATTCGTTTGCCTCGACTGCCTTGTCCTTGAAGGAAGTCTCCACGTCCACGGCTAGTCTGTCGTGGTTAATGGTCAGGCGGAACGCATGAAGGCTCTGCGCCTTGGTCTCCACGTCGGGGTCGATTGCGGCAATGATTGTGGGGGCGGTGTTGTCGTCGCTGTTTGAGGAGATGGTGAGGGAGAGGGGCTTGCCGGGGAGCTGGATGATGCCGGGGCAGTGGAGCTCGTTGTTTTCGAGGAGCTGCCATGAGAAGATGGCTTTGACGCTGTGGAATTTTGTTAGTGAATTTTTCTTTTAAAAAAAAGTTTTGGGCGACCTCTGTATATATATGTATATATAGATGGAGATCTTGAAGCGAGAATCTTACTCTTCGCAAATGGCTAGGATGTATGTGAGCGGGCCTTCTTCAGAAGGGTAGATCAGAGTATAGATGCTTGAAACGGCAACGGCTGTGGTCTCAGGGGCGATTTCTTGGGCGAGCGATAGGACGCTTGTCTTGAAGAGCTGCTTCCCGGCGAGCCAGTCCCAAACGAAGATGTATTCGTCACCGCCGCCAGAGACGAGGATGTCCTGGTTATTGGGAGGAATGGCCATGTCACTGATAAACTCCTTGTGCCCAAAGCAAAAGTTTTCGATAATGTGCGCGTGAGGGATGTAACGAGATACTCGGATGTGCTCATCTCTATCCGCTGTGAGGATATAAGTGCGACCCTCCTTCTCTCCGATCACCAGGGCCGTCAGCATAGAGACATGTCCCAGCAGCAGGTTGAGTTCAAACTCTGGGACATTGGCGTTAGTAGCATCTTTGGAAGCGTCGGAAAGCTCGGCTTGCTTGATCTGGTTGAGAAGGGCGAGTCGATTGCCCTTGGAGTGAACAGTGAGCGAGTTCGCAGTGGGTTTGAAGGCCTTTTTGGTTGGCATTGGCAGTGCTGACATTGATGCGGAGGATTTTACGCCTTCATCCGGGATGACTACAGGCAGAGCATAGACATCTCCAAACTTGTCGGCGCAGATGATTTGTCCAAAAGGCCCAGTGGCAATTGCGCTTGGTCGCTTAGGCATAGTTCTACGAATACATATGTTAGTACACGTCGCTTTCTCATAGTGAACAGCAACAATGGACGCTCATACCTTCGGCTGAGCTCTTCAATCTGGCCGTTGCCATCGTGTTTAAAGACCCAGACGACTTTGTCATGTCCAGTCACGGCCAGGAGATGGCTTCCGTCAGGTGTACTTGTGAGATGTGTAATCACGGGCCGGTCAGGCACACGAGCGAAACGAGTTTTGCCACTTTCAACGTCCTTTCCAGCTTTTCCCTTGCCCTTCTTCCCTCTGCCATCGACATGACCAGATCGTGTCTTAACGTCCTGGGCTGTTGCAGATGTAGATGTGGATGGCTCAGCTTCAGCAGCCACTGGAGCACTTTCATCTTCACCACCCAGCTTCTGCCGTTTTGCTGGCGGGCCTTCGCTTTCAGTAGCTGGGGTGTCCGCCTCTGCTGCTAGAGCAGCTTCAGCTTTGGCCTCATTGATGGCCTTTATTGAGTCAGCGACCTTGTCGACGTCAGGGTGTTTCCATGATGAGATGTGAGAGCCGTCTGTGAGATTGAAGGTGTGGATTGCGCCTCCGCGAGCGGCAAAGAGGATCTGCCCTCGAACATGGACTTTGTTATAAGGAATCTTCATTGTTTATAAAAGACTGGAGATTTCGTCTCTCCTTGAAGATTGGGTGTTTAGGAAGAATGAAGTTTAATTGGAGCTTAAACAACTTGAAGTCATGCAGCCTCTCCAGCTTATCAACTTAGAACTTTTTTTCTGATACCGACCTAGAGAAAAAAGATACATTCTGCTTGTACCTTCAGCGTTCGACCAAACGGTACGTTCCTTTTGTCCCCACCTTGAAATCAAACCAAAAGCTCCTCTTACCGCTTACCTAATTCGGCCATGCCCTAGCCATTCGACACACACTTTCTCGCTAGGTGCAAAATCCGCGAAATTTCGGCTCCTCTCTTTTTTTCCTTCTCTTTTTCCGCGATAAGACTTCAAGTCACCAAATAATCAATACCAAAGGATACCCATTTGCCCTTAAATAACCTGCCTTCAGGAAATAAGAAGATATGGGGGGCAAATCAGCGAACAAGGCCGGCTACTTCGACAAGCTCAAGGGCTTGCTGCAGGACTACAAGTCAATCTTCATTGTTGAGATTGACAATGTCTCGTCCCAGCAGATGCACGAGATCCGTCATGCCCTCCGTGGCAAGGGCGTTGTCCTGATGGGCAAGAACACCATGGTAAGGCTCTTGCGCTTTCTGATTTACTTTTTACAAGTTGAAGAAGCCTAACAAGTTGGGATTATAGGTTCGCCGAGCTCTGCGAACTTTCCTCGTTGATACTCCCGAGTACGAGCGCATCCTGCCTTTCGTCAAGGGCAACGTCGGCTTCGTCTTCACCAACCAGGACCTTAAGGAGATTCGTGACCAGATCCTGGCCAACCGTGTCGCCGCCCCTGCCCGTGCCGGTGCTGTCGCTCCCGTCGATGTGTGGGTTCCTGCTGGAAACACCGGTATGGAGCCTGGTAAGACCTCTTTCTTCCAGGCTCTCGGTGTCCCCACCAAGATCGCTCGTGGTACCATTGAAATTACCACCGATCTCAAGCTCATTGAGGCTGGCAACAAGGTCGGCCCCTCTGAGGCTTCGCTGCTCAACTTGTTGAACATCTCTCCCTTCACCTACGGTCTGGGAATTGCTCAGGTCTACGACCAGGGCCAGGTCTTCCCCCCCAGCATCCTCGACATTGGTGAGGAGCAGCTCCTCGGCACCCTGGCCAAGGCCATCACCACCGTTGCCACCATCTCTCTGGCTCTCAACTTCCCCACCCTGCCTTCCGTCATGCACTCTCTTGTCAACTCCTACAAGAAGGTCCTGGCTGTTGCCGTTGAGACCGAGATCAGCTGGCCCGAGATTGAGCAGCTCAAGGACCGCATTGCCAACCCTGACGCTTACGCTGCCGCTGCTCCTGCTGCCAGCTCCGGCGGAGCCGCTGCCGCTACCGAGGCTGCCCCCGCTGAGGAGAAGAAGGACGAGGAGGAGGAGGAGGATGAGGAGGGCTTCGGCGGTCTCTTGTATGTCATACCCCTGAAATATCGTTTGGAACTAACACTAACCTGCTCAATAGCGACTAAACAACCAATAACGGTACTGGATCGGTTTTCAGGGCTTCTTCGACTTGTTTCACGGTATATGGATCTAAATCTATGGGTACATAGGTCATTGGTTGGCCAAAATAGGATCAACGCAATGATTACATGAGGCACGAATGAAATTCAATGAAAGCTACGAGTCAACTGTTCAACCTTTGAGAAAGAATCAACTTGTGAATATTGAAATGCTATGATTGAAAACGACGAAGAGATTATTCACCTGCCAAAAGGTTAGTTATTTCTCCCTTATTTGCTTTTATAACATTTCCCTCGAATGATTATAAATTTATTCATGAGCTTTTTAACCCTGAATCTCCTGATGAAAACAAATATTCAACAACACCTTATGACTTTTCATTATATCTACCATTTTCAATGCTATTTGTCCGTAATGATCTTTATGGCTAACATGCGAAAAGTACATAGGATATGCTCGCAGAGCGACATGACAAGTGTGGTCTCTCTACTGCTTATCCAGCAAGCGACTGGCCATTATTTATCGTCTCTGTAGTAGTATCATCCAATATCCGCTTGGCAATATTGATTGCGTGTTGCGGTAATCCAGCCAATCGTGCAACCTTGAGAGCATGACTTCGGCGGTTAATACCCCGTCGTAGTTTGTGAATGTAGACGAAGCCTCCTTTGTCATCCTCCTGTACATCAGTGCAATAAGCCTGAACGGGCCCAGTCTGTGGATCGGAGAATCCCTCAGCTGCCGCCATATCGGCGACGTCGTGAAAGTGTGTTGCAAAGAGGGTTCGGCACTGGTTGACTGTCACAAGATGGTGTAGGCAAGCAAATGATATTGCCGTGCCGTCCTCTGGTGTAGTGCCTCGGCCTATCTCATCCATGATGACAAACGACTTTGGAGTAGCCTGCCGTAGAATGTGGGCTGTTTCGAGCATCTCCACCATGAAGGTGCTCTGATCATGGTATAGGCTGTCGGCCGATCCCACGCGACTGAAAATGGCATCGACAATGCCTATTTCAGCGTAGGTAGCAGGCACGTAGCATCCAATCTGAGCCATTATCGTAATCAAGGCATTTTGTCGAAGAAATGTGCTCTTACCGGCCATGTTCGGCCCAGTGATGAGCCAAAGAGAGCCATCGGGCGGCAGCCCAAGAACGCAGTCATTGCGAACAAACCGACGCCCTTGTTCCAGCAGGCCCCCTTCCACCGTAGGATGGCGACCACCCTTGATAACATGGCTTTTCGAATTATTCAGCTTGGGGCGGACGAGATTCTGCTCAACGGCCAGTTTTGCAAATGATGTCGCAATATCAATCTCGTCCAGCACAGATGAGATACGTCGAAGCTTGACCAGATTCTTAACAACGTGCTCGCGAAGAGCCTGGAATACTCGCTGTTCCTCGCGGCGAATCCGAAATTTTGCTTGATCAATCTGCTGCCCAAGCTCAGTCCACTCATGAAGATGGTATGAGCTTGCAGTGCGGTTTGAAGAGACCGTCTTTACCCCGATTAACCTCTTCGTTTCTTTCGTCTTGAGGTGGGCTATATGCCCCGAGTTTGATGTCCATTTGAGTGTCAGACTTGGTGCTTCCAGTCGCACTCGAAGCTCCTCAACAAGAGCACCTTTCTCTTTTATAAGTGATGTAAGGTTACTGTGAAGATTCTGGAGCTCCTTGCTTGCAGCTGGTTTCATAACCCAAGGTTCGTTATCTTCGCCGTATAGATCTTTCAAGCTGGTTGTTTTCTTCCTTTTTGCCTTTGTCACAAGTTCTTTGTCTTCATTGGAGCCTTCGGAGGAGACAACATCTTGGGCTAGAGCAATCATTTGCTCGGCTTCAGATTCTTCAACGGCCTGCTGCTGAGCTATGCCTTCCTCATCTATGGATTCTTTAATTCGATCCGCGAGTTCAAGGGGCTCTGCGAGGATAATTCGAGATGCCAAGGATGTGAGGCAGTCAGATGTCGGCGAAGATAGAACGTGCTGCCCCCCTGATGCCTCTTTGAGCAGACGCACGATTTCTTCGGCCGCATATATCGTGTTAGCTATTCCAAGCAGATCATCAGGATCGCCTCTCCCCAGAGCAAACTTTTGAACAAGCCGCTGGCAATCATGACTCCGTCGCAGAAGAATGACCATGGAATCGCTGAGATCCGTTGAATCAATGAAGCAAGCGACAATATCTTGTCGTGCTTCAATGACTTCTAGAGATGTAGATGGAGAGCCAAGCCATTCGTTGAGCAGTCTAGCGCCACTTTTGGTGACTGTGCGTCGTATGGCATGAAGAAGGCTGCCGCGGAAGAAGCCGTCGCGAATGGTTTGCTTTATCTCTAGCGCTCTCAAGGTGTTTTTATCAATAGTCATGGTTTGCGTGTTTTCAAAGCGGAGAGGCGGCTGAAGCTTCATGCTCGTCCCTTGGAGTCGGTTTTTGACATAATTTAGGATCAGTCCTCCCGCAACAACCTCGTTGTCCGTGAACTCTTTTCTTGAAGCTTCAGACATTTGTGATTCTAGAAGAGGTGTCCAGTCGTCGAGGTCTGTCAAGCTTTCATGTGGTGAAAATGTGACGAGATGTCGGTCATCTGTCAATATGGAGAAAATGTCATGATCTTTTCTCAATTCAAAAGTTTGCTCAAGGACAACTTCTCGCGGAGCTATGCGAGATAATATGGATGAGAGAGATGACAGAGTCGTAGATTGGGTAAAAAACTGTCCAGTAGAGAGGTCAAGCCATGCTAGGCCGATGGGTGAATCATTCCCGCTTGGAACATGTAGAGGTTCGTTGACTGAAAGAGAGTCCAACTGCGAAGAGTCAGAAGGGGCATCTTGAGAAATGTGAATTGCCATGATGTAGTTATTGGCATAAGGATCGATGAAATTTTCGTCAATGAGAGTTCCTGGAGTGATGATGCGAGTCACTCGACGATCATGCATGAGGCCGTTTGACTTGATTCTTTCCGAGACATCGTTGGGGAACTCTTCAGCCACGGCGACATGGCGGTTCAAATCTTGTACCAGAGTTTTGAGATATCGGTCTAGCTGGAATACAGGAAAACCTGCCTATATATTGACGTGGTTAGCAACGATATAAACTTGAAGAATCTTATAAGTTTATAAGTATACATATTATAAACAAGGACAGAGGCGTGTTTACCATAGGCACAGATCCAGCGCTGAATTTCTTGGAAGTCAGCTTCAGATTCAGTAGCGGTGCATATTCTTCGGCGTGCTCGAAATAGAACTCGTAGAAGCCGCCCACTCTTGTGAGAAGGATGCACTTCTCAAATCTGTCCATATTCCGGCGCGCTTGGGACACAACGGGTGGCCATTGTGGCTCATTTTGCTCTTCTTCGACAGGGAGAGGCTCTGCCAAGACCTTTCCTTGGGGCAAATCAGAGAGCTTGACCGTAGTCTTCGTCGGTCTCGATCGCTTCAGGACAGTCTCAAGATTAACCGTAGTCTTTTTCGACCTCGATCGCTTCACGGCAGCTTCAAGGTGACCAGTTGTGGTGAGGTTCGCGACAAATACCGCCGCGGGAGATCTACTACATCGCAAAGACGCAGGGCTTAGAGCCAAGCGGCGAGTGCAGAGAGGCTGATATCGCAGGCCATGAGCTGCGCGTTGTCGAAACATTCCAGGCCATTCAACAGGATCAATCACCTGTCCTCCTCTGAAAAAGGCCACTTGGACTTTGCAAGAGCATCGAGACGAAAGCTCGTGAACAAGAAGAATTTCTGCTGGTATAAGTATTTTTGGGAGCCTTGTGAAGATGGTGATTTGCGGCCCCACCATAGGCAGGCTGCCGGTGCCTGAAGCGCCGTTGGAAGCGCTACGGCGGCAAATGGAGCACTGGCGGCGGCTGGCCAGCAGCTAAGGGGCCAGTTACAATGACCCAGGTGCGTCTCTGGATGCCCATGGATGCTTGGGCTGTAGGAAATAGATATCAAGGTAGGTAGGCCAAGAAAGAGAAGGGAAAGACTATAACTGCACTCCTTAATGCGGTAAGGTGACATACATAGATTCACGGTAATAGAAGCTGGAGATGTCTCATCAGACGAGGTACGCTAGAGCACAAGCCGTGACCTCATCAATACTGGTAGGTTCATGTGCCCTTACACACCGGCATAAGCTGCCCGCAGAGCTGGTTGGGCAGCAGCAAAAGGATCTCTCTTTCCAAGGGTGCGGAGGTAGTCGCAAGTACTCGGGCCCTACTTGTACCAAGCTTTTCTGCCCCCTTCTTCTTCTCTCTTCCACTCTTTTTATTCTCTTCATATCTCTTCCTGTTGATTTCACGATACCAACAGCAGCTTTTACCCTTTATCCTTCTGGTGTCATAGCTGTACGCGCCGGCATAACGCGAAGCGCCCACTCAAGAGCTGTTGTTGGTCGTCCTCAGTTTCACTGTGCCCCTCTTCTCGCGCTGGTCTCGGTCTGGGAAGACATTGACAATCGGGCTTCACGGGGTATGTTAGAACACCTATTCGTACTCAATTGATACGATTTGAGACCCCTCTTCGGCTTCTGCCACCCGAAATATCAAATCCCAGCCCTTTTCGACCTGCTTGGACCCCTGTCTAAGTGAATCTCGACCCTACTGCCATCGATTTTGAATATTGCATCCATCTTTTGTCCTATTGACTATTTATTATTCTTTTTCCCCTTATCATCTTGACCTACTTCTTCTCATTCCTCAGAAAAAGCCCAGGTTGCAAACATGAGGTGCGTACTCTGCCATTATCGAGATCCAGAGTGAAGAGCATCAGCCCATCCCAACCTGCCACCCCTGAGACAATGGCTGGATCGGATCCAGACTCCCCGCACGCTACCTCCAACACAGCGCCGATTTTCACTCCTTTAGCGCCCCCCATGCTTGCTGCGTCGCCTAAGGAACTGGGAATCTTTGTCTTTGGAGCGGTGTCTTCCCCACCTCCCCACAGCAGTGACGGCTCTGAGCTTCCCCGAAGCTGCGCAAGCTATGCAGGCGGTAACTCGGCGCTATATTATTATATAATACCGAGCTGCTCTCATGCGCCGACGGATCTCGGCTCCCTTTGCGACTTCTCCCATTCACATCACTCTTTGGACAATTGGCCTGTCGCTTGACTCAATTCGCTGACCGCAATTGGCAGTTACAACGACAGCTTAGTCGCTAACCCTCTCGCCTCTTCCGACTGCCCTCAGCATTCGCCCTCTCCAGACAATCTCCAGCCTCTCCCGGGCAAGCTTCGGCGACTGTCCAATCGATCAGCACCGCCCGCTCCAGGACACGCTCTCGACGCTCATACAATGGGTGGTGGCGGCGAAGTGAGGAGCAGCGTCTCCTATCCGGTCTTTGCTCAACGGCCTGTTGGCGTTCCCAAGACCAGCATTCTCAAAAGCCGTATCGAACCATTCTATAAATCAGGACAGTACGATAAGGTGAATCTGCTAGCGTACGTCTTCCTGTATCTCACCAATTTTATCCTGACCCCAATCATTTAACGCCTGCCGTGTAGGAATCTCTACAATGCCAGATACTATGGCAAACCGCACGTTCAGATTTCCTACTGGAGCGCTCCCGGACAAGAGCGACCAACTTTTGAGCATGCAGTTTCCCAGCAATTTAAAGAGACGCATACCGGCGCTGCCTTTGGGCCTTCATGGTCTACTCATTGGTTCAGAGTCGTCTTGACTGTTCCCGACGCAATCGCTAATGAAGAGCTCCTCGAGTTCCAGTGGGACGGCAACAACGAAGGCCTCGTGTGGACTGAGGATGGTATGCCACTTCAGGGACTGACTGGTGGAGGCGAGAGAATTGAATGGGTTATTCCTCGTTCGTTCCGCGACGGTAAACCGCATACTATTTACATCGAGATGGCCTGCAACGGCATGTTTGGAAATGCGCCCGGTGGGAAAGCCAGCATTATGCCACCAGACCCAAACAAATACTTTGCCCTTGTGAAAGCCGATATTGTAGCTGTCAATGTCCCTGCCCGCGGTCTCTTATTCGACATGTGGGAGCTTGGTGACGCTGCTCGGGAACTCCCCGAGAATTCGGCCGAGCAGGGCAAAGCACTCGCTGTTGCGATGAAGATTATCGATACCTTCGAGGTGAATAATCAGGAATCTATCCTCGAATGTCGAAAATTGGCACAGCAAATCATTGGTCCCGATGTCGACTCTCATCGGGTTTATGAAAATGGCCCAGAGCCAGTCGTCTTTGGCATTGGTCACTGCCATATTGACTCTTGTTGGCTGTGGCCTTTTGCAGAGACAAGACGAAAAGTAGCTCGGTCATGGTCGAGCCAGTGCGATCTAATGGATCGCTATCCGGAGGCTCATTTTGCTTGTTCTCAGGCTCAGCAGTTCAAGTGGCTAAAGCAATTCTATCCCAAGGCTTTCGATCGTGTAAGGCGAAAGGTTAGCGAAGGCCAATTTCACCCCATTGGTGGCAGCTGGGTTGAGCATGACACAAACATGCCTAGCGGCGAATCGCTTGTGCGTCAATTCTTCTACGGCCAACGATTTTTTGAGGCAGAGTTTGGATCTCGATGCCGCACTTTCTGGCTTCCTGATACATTTGGATACTCAAGCCAGCTGCCCCAGCTCTGTCGCTTGGCAGGCATGGACCGTTTCATGACCCAGAAGCTGAGCTGGAACAATATCAACAATTTCCCTCACACTACATTCATGTGGGTGAGTCCCGACGGAAGCCAAGTCATCTGCCACATGCCTCCATCCGAGACATACACAGCTGAGGCCGATTTTGGTGATTTGAAACGCAGTGTCTCCAATCACAAAACCCTGCGTGTTGACAACTCCTCTTTACTGGTGTACGGCAAGGGCGATGGTGGTGGCGGCCCTACCTGGCAGCATCTGGAGAAGCTCCGACGAATTTCAGGAATCAGCAACACCATTGGGGGTATTCCAAAACTTAAGCTCGGTCACAGTGTCGATGACTTCTTTGACCGCCTCGCTCCCAAGGCCAACGAGCTTCCCACTTGGTATGGTGAGCTATACTTTGAGCTACATCGAGGCACTTATACCACCCAGGCAAACAACAAGTATTACAACCGCAAGGCCGAGGTTTTAATGCGAGATCTCGAGCAGCTTGCAACGCTCGCCTCCCTCAAGAACAAGTCATATAAATATCCTACTGAACAGATTGACAACATGTGGGAGGGTATTCTTCTTTGCCAATTCCACGACTGCCTGCCTGGCAGCTCTATCGAAATGTGCTATGACGACTCTAACAAGGTAAGAAGACTGAACTTTATCCTAGCAAATAAACTCGCTTGTATACTGACTATCTCCTAGATATACAAGGAGACGTTTGAGACTGGACATAAACTGCTCGCAGAGATTTACAAGGCTTTGGGTGCCAGCGATTCGCAACCCGATGGCCTTAACGAATCCACCGTCCTCAACACATTGCCCTGGCACCGGAAAGAACTCGTTGAGATTTCCGATAACCAGGTTGGCATTGCTTGTGGAGATGGCCCGCTGCTTGCACTTCGCACTTTTAAGGTCCAGGAAGACAAGCCAGCCGTTTCAGTGCAGCAAGTGGGCAGCCAATTCGTATTAGAAAACGACGATCTCCGCGTTGTTGTTGAAGACGGCTGTATCACTTCGCTGTACGACAGAGTCAACGAGCGCGAAACTATTGAGAAGGGCGGTAAAGCCAATAAGTTTGTCATCTTTGATGATATCCCACTCTTCTGGGAGGCTTGGGACGTCGAGGTCTATCACCTTGAAACTCGTCGAGAGCTCAGCTACGGCCAAACCAGCCTCCATGAGGTTAAACCTCACCGTGTTACTCTTGCTACTGAGATCAAGATTAGCGAGAACAGTTCCATCACGTCTTACATTTCGTTGTCGGCAGCCCTTAAAGGCCAGACTTCTTGGGTCGAGTGTAAAGCGGAGGTGGACTGGCACGAGAACTCCAAATTCCTCAAGGTCGAGTTCCCTGTCGACGTTGTCAATACAGAAGCCTCTTACGAGTCCGCATACAGCATTACCAAGAGGCCAACTCACTACAACACGAGCTGGGATATGGCCAAGTTTGAAGTCTGCTGCCACAGATTTGCCGATCTGTCAGAGCATAACTATGGTGTTTCTATCATTAATGACAGCAAGTATGGTTTCGCTACCGCTGGCAAGCTCATGCGCCTATCGCTGCTTCGATCGCCAAAAGCTCCCGACGAGCATGCGGATATGGGCCGCCACTCGATTCGATGGGCTATCCTTCCTCACAAGGGAGGCCTCTCTTCGACTACTGTCAGAGCGGCGTATGCCTTCAACACCCCACTCAAGGTCCTGTCCGCACCAAAGGCCACCATTGAAAGCTTGACCAATGTTCCTATCAAGCTTGTTAACGCAGATGCATCTGCCTCCATCATGTTGGATACTATCAAGCGGGGCCACGATGACGAGGACATCAGCCGTCGCGAAGGCCTTCGTGTCAACAGCGGGCGGAGCATCATTCTTCGCTTATACGAGTCTTTGGGTGGACGCAGCCGAGGAAGTATTGAAACAGAGTTCGATGTGAAACGCGTTACGAAAGTCAATATTCTGGAGGACGAAATCGAAGAGGTCTCATTGGAAGATGGCAAGTTTGACATTACCCTGCGGCCCTTCGAGGTGGCGACATACAAGCTGCAGCTATAGGGAAGTGAAGACGCCAGTTGTATATGCCCTACCTCCAACGTTCGGATAATGCTTGTGACATGAAGTGGTTTGATTACGATTGAAAGTATACGCAGTGGACAGTGAGCTATTCGTTAGGATTAGAAGCGGTAGAAATTATGAAATAGCGATGCTGATAAGTTTGTTGCCCTGTCAATTATCACAAGTTCATGCTGTGATGCAACGTTATTTCTGGGCATTCCTCTTTACGAGAGTAATCTTTCCCTGTTTGTGTTTTATTTTGCTTTGCTTCTCTAAATCAATCAAGTCATTCAATCCGTTGTAACGCCGACGCCCTTTTGCAGTAGATACATATAAACATGTCCACGACAATGATAAGATATCATAAATAGGAGACGGCTCCGCCCATTGGCTAGTATAGCAAGTATAGAAACATGTAAATGATTTTCTGTCTCAGGCTCACATCATATCCTATTGCCCTGTAACTCGGACACAAAAACAAAAAGAAAAGGAAGGAGGAAAAACATGGCTCGAATGGCATATCAAGCAGGCAGTTTTCATGACAGGTCATCGGGCAGCTCTTCGATGACTTGCTCAACCATAGTGATGAGCTCATTGATGTCGGGACGCTCCGCAGGTTCGACTTTAAGACACGCCCGGACAATGTTGCGAATGGGCTCGCTGATGGAGACATCTCCAGAGCCGCCAGCGCCGGCAGCACCAGCAGGGCCGTCCCCCGTCGCCTTGGCCTTGGCGGCCTGAATGGTGTTTGTGCGTTTTGGGGCGCCTCCGGGGTTCTCGTCGGGGAAGCGCCAGTCGCCGCCGAGGACGCAGAGGCTGAGGGTGCCGCCGGTTTCGTCGGAGCGCATCTCAAAGGGGGATTTGCCGACGAGGCAGGCGTACAGGGTGCATCCGAGGGACCAGATGTCGGTCTTTGTGTCGATGACGGTGCCGGTGCGGACGTCGAAGAGCTCCGGGGCGCGGTAGGGCATGGTGGAATGCTCGGCGGCGGTGTCTTGGATCTGGAGGGCGAGGGACTGGGAGGTGACGGGGACGGGGGAGGCGGCGACGGAGCCGAGGTCCATGAGGATGGGGATTGAGCCGGAGTCGTCGATCATGATGTTGCCTGGCGATTTGTTAGTCAGACTGAAGATTAGACTTGGGGAAGAGAGGTTTTGCTTCTAACCTGGCTTAATATCACGATGAGCATATGATTTGGTCTTGTTGCCGCGTGAGTCGCCCTCGATGCGATTTCCCGAGTCCATGAGCGGCCGCTCCTGTTCGCCCTGCTCCTCTTCCTCCGTCCGCTTCCCCCTCGTGCCCATCTTCCGGCCGCCCGTTCGCGAGGAGCCAGCATTCTCGTCGTGGTCCTCCTCCCGGCCCATCTGCATGCGCTCCGCGGGCGCGGGCTGATAATCGTGCATGCCCCGCAGCGCCTTGCACACGCCCAAGAACAGCATCATCAGGTGGCGCTCGGGGAAGTGGCCGTGGTTGACGAGGTTGGCGTTGATCATGTCCTGCAGGTTGCCGCGGCGGTAGTACGGCAGCAGGACATAGACGGTCTTGCTGGCGTCGTCGTCGCCGCCGCCGCCGCGGTCGGTCGCGACGCTGTGGTCAAAGGCCGAGATGATGGTAGGAACATGGTCGAAGAGCCGGTAGGCGTCGACCTCGCGCATGGCCTGCTGGACGGACTCTGCGCCAAAGGGGCATCGGATCTTCTTGAGGGCAAAGAGCTCGTGGGAGTTGGTGTCTTCGACGAGGTAGACGTATGAGAAGCCGCCCTGTGTATTTGTTCGTCAGCGATGAGCTTTCGCGGTGCTTGCTGCAGCTACACCAAGGAGGGGGAATATTCTCTCTCTAAATAATTTCTTCTTACGCACCTCGCCTAGCAGTCGCTGGATCTTGAAGCTCCGGCCGTTGATCTTGAGAGTCGGAGATCCCGGGAAGCAATTCAGGCAATTGCTAAACGAGTAGAACAAGTCCGCCAATATCTGCGCCATGATGAGAGAGTTTTTGCGTCAAACGCTGTGTGTCTTAAGTAGCAAATAGGCAATAGCTCTGCAGCTCTTTTGATGTAGGTGGTCTCTGTTTTCTTTCTCTAGCAGAGCTCCCCTTCCCTATTCTCTCTTATATATCCCTCAATCTTTTTCTAGCTCTCCCAGCTGTCCTGCTAGCCTACGCTGCCTTTTTGTTGTGATGCGGCTTGTCGGGTCGAGATCGACTGCGGCTTGTCTGCGAATCGCCCGCTGAGTTGTTTCAATGGAAAAGATGAGAGCAGCGCTATTATCAAACAATCAATGCAATTGCGTATGAGCTGGTCGATGGAGAGAGGAAAGGCCTGGTCGCGGTGCTGATCCAGGAATTGCGACGTTGTTATGTTTAGTAAGTTGTTTGTGAAGGATGGTTTTGGGACAGCTTGACGCCGGTACTTGGACAAGGTACTTTGTTGTGCATATCCGGCCAACCACCTCTGACCTCAGACACACAGCCCTGGGGTGCTGAGCTAACGTGGGCTATTTTTGGGGCCGCTGGTAGTCCCGGCAAGGTACCAGCAAGTAGCTTAATCGTTAATATCGTTGCTTATTCACATACAAGTGGATGCCGTTCGGTACTCAGAGAGTACTATAGAGTACCTAGACAACTTTCCCGTAATGCTGATCCTCGCAGCTACAACTCCGCCTCATTGGCTCCGCCTCAAGACAGAGCTCTTAATATGGCTTATAGCATTGCATCACAGGTCTGTTTTGTTTCAATTGTATCTTTTGTATTTTGGTGGTTTTGTATTATACAGAAAACCCAACACTACATTAGTTCCGTCGTTTCCAATAACACGATATACTATATAACATTCGACAATGCACCTTTTTCTCCTGAATATGCATACTGCATTTGCCCTCTATAATTGGATGAGACCATTCAAAAGCCATCATTGTGTGGTCCAACTTCCCTTCCCTTGCTTCTCCCATAACCTCTAATTTGAGACACGGCAGAGAAATTCTCTAGATTCACAAGAATCGGCTCCATTGTACGCCATATAAGCAGCGTTGATCTCTCAGGTCGTCTTTCGACCTTTATTAATAAATTTTATCGTTTTGAATGAAAGAATAAAAGCAACAAGGAAAGGATATTCGATGCAGAGGACAAATCGTCTCCGAGCCAAAACAAAAGAAGAAAAATGGCAAATGACAAATACACTCGTATATATACGCAGCTTGAAGACCTTCGGCTTCCATAGCGAATGGACTTGAGTAGACCTCCGAAATAAAAGCTGACCAAGGCCTTAAGAGAGTAAATTGCGAAGAGAAGGATTCGTACTCGCCGCTGTAGCCGGCCTACTTTCTGGGAGTCGTGGGGCCATAGGGCCCGAGGACGGAGGCAGCTCATGAGGCTGGGGTGGCGGCGGCGGCAACCCGTTTCTCAAAATCGGAGGGCTGGCATGTGAGGGGGGCGGATATGATGATCTCTGAGGATGAAGACCATGCGAAAATGCATCTGATCGCGGCGGGGGAGGCGGAGGTGGAGGTCCGTTATTCATGAGGTGAGCCGGGGGGTGGATAGGTCCTCCGTGGCCTGGATGTCCGCTGTGATAAGGAGGGACGTACGGAGCGGGAGCAGTCGGTCCACTCATGCGTCGTGGAGAGGGAGGGAGCCCATTGGTATAACCATGTCCATGCGGGTGACCACCGGGAAGCGGTGCAGCCGGAGGCGGACCAGCCATGGCAGGCGGTCTCAGAGCTGAAAGGTTCGATACTGGTGGTGGCTGAGGCGGGGGCGGGCCGCCGTGTAACATAGGCGGGGGACCGCCGTTAATGTGACGAGGAGGTGAGCTATGCTGACTGCTTGGACGATGCGGCGGTGCCCACTCAGGATAGGCCGTCGTCCTGCCTTGTGGCGGTGGTGGTGGTGGTGCCGGCGGATATGGGTGTGCCATCGGGGGTGGCCGGTGTCCTGTCACTTGAGCTGGCGCGTGAACCGGTGCAGGTATCGGCGGAGGAGTTGACACAGCTGGCATTGGGTGTGAACCTGGTGGCGGTTGTGGCCAAGAAAGGGGATGGCTCATATGGCGTCCGTCACGATAATCAACCACATTTGGCGGCGGCGGCGGCGGCGGAGGTGTTGGGCCTCTCATAGGAGGCACCGGAGCCATCAGAGTAGCTTCCATCGGCTGAGGACGTGCAAGTTCGGAAGGCGGAGGTGAGGGTCCAGTTCGCAGAGTCAGCCCCGGACTACGGGGTGTCTTTCGTAGCTTGTGACATTTCTGGCATTGGAACTTTCGCTGCTCAACAAACTTTTGTGCTTCGGATCCAATGACCCCGTGATGGCCGTTGGTAAGTTTCCGCTCTTGGAAGTTATCAATCGGCCACCATCTCAAGGCGACGTCAATGCCACATGTGATGCAGATCTTATCACCCGGATGCTGGGGATGGGATCCTGGATCAGCCACATCGCCGTTGCGCGGCGGAGCCCAAGTACCATTAGGCGCCGTCGTTGTGGATGCTCTGCGATTCCATGCCTGAGCTGGTGCTCCGGATACTTTTGCCGCTGTAGTCATCTGGTTGGCCTTTCGAACCGTACCAGTCAAGGTAAAGTCTGCCTGCTTGAAATTCTGGACGTAGAGCTGAAGGGCATTCAATCCTGTTTCGCTCACAACGTCATGGATTCGATGAACAATCGTCTTTGTGGGAGCATGCTCTTTACACCAAAGCACTGCCGACATGATGCCACTCTCACCGTTGATGGTGACAATATTGAACTGATCTCGCCGAGAGCTCTTGACCGGAGCAACATCGAATCCGAGAATATGCCCCTTCTGTCGAGCGCACTCAACGTGATAAGATGCACGACATTGATGGCAGGGCACACATGCCCCGCCTTTCTGATTACAGGCTTGGCAAACCTCGTCATACTTTGCTCTTGAGATAGACGGGACTCCCTCCGATGGTTCCATTGCCTTGGCGTTACCAAACTTGACTTCAGGAGTCCATACGGCGCAGGTGACATGCACCCAGTTGTTATCAGCTGTACGCTTGAGCGGTTCGCGGGGGTTGACTGGACGGTTCATCTCTTCCTGTCTCTTGCGATAATACTCAGCAGCTTTGCGGGCTTGTTGAACTTCAATCTTCTCTCGCTCGCGGTCTTTCTCAGACATCTTTTTCTTGTGGTGTGTGAGCTTCGGCAGCTCGACGAAATCATGTTCAGTTTGCTCAACAGGGCACAAGACACATTTGTATTGCTACACAGGGGTGGTTAGTACAGAACATGTAGTGTGCGGAAAGAGAGTTTATAAGTATAACTAAGTTCGGGGTTTGAGCTGGACTTACAATCGACACTTGTGGGCTCTTATCATTCGCACACATGTCGCATATCCATTTGCCTTGGACCTTGTTATCAATAATGCCGTAGCAATTACGGTGCACTGTTAAGCGACACTCTCGGCATGAGAGGTGCTGGTCTCCCATTGGCTCCATCTGGTCGCAGATAGCGCATGGAAGAGTCCGTGGCTTCGGCATTTCTGGGGCGGCAGGCGGCTCGGTAGCTGCTTTCTCTGCTTTCTCCTTCTTCTTAGTCGGAGCTGCGCTTGGAGTGCTCCCGGCTTCTGAGGGTGTTGCTTCGGCTTCTTTATCGACAGCAGTCTTGAGCTTCTTTCTAGGAGGCTCCTGAGTCTCGCCGGGCTGAGCGGAGGCGGCTTTGGAGGGCGTCGGGGCTCGTTCGGGCGTCATATATCCCATTTCCTGTGCAAGCTGGAGCTCTTTGAGAAGTTCTTCATCTTGCTTGCGTTTCCATGCACGGCCACCGGCCTGCGCAACCTTCTTGGCCACTTCTTCAATAACTTCATATCGAATGGCATAACGTCGCCATAGTTCAGCGCAGCGCCGGCATAAGGCGACAACGTATTGGTTCCCAGCTTTATCTTTCCCAGTACCTTTGAGGCCCTGATCATTGACAAGCCCAGGAAGCGGGTTTGGCGCTCTTCTCCATTGACGATCCTGCGTCCTATTGCAAAATTGACAGATGAAGCTTCGCTTCTTCTCAACCGCCTTCTCTGCGTCGAATGCAGAATCGTCATCGTCATTGGCCACATCGTCAGCGAGCTTTGAAGCTGCAATGTCCTCACGTCTAGCTTGCTTCTTCCCTTTTCGACCGGGGAAGCTGCCCCAAACTTGCTGTCCCTTTTCGGTCTTCTTCCAAACGTAGTAGTGCCGGACAATCTCGCCCGGCGGCTTCGATTTGACATGTTTCATGACAAGATGCAATTCAGAGCCGAACTTTGAAACGCCTTCTTCAAATTTCTTTGCCTCGGCCGGGCTAAAGTTGGGCTCTTTGAATTCACTTCTGGGCTTCTCTGAAAGCATAGTGAGGGCCTTGGACTCATCAAAGTCTTCGCGAAACAATGATTCGATAGCGGCATCCCGAAGGTTAGTAGAGCGCGGCGGGAGGTCCAGCTTTTTGGCCGTCGACATGGCTTCGGCAACATAGTCGTTGATCTTATCAGGAGACGGTGTATCTGAGGTTGGCGGCTTCCATAGTAAGGTGGCCGTGCAATTAGGGTCATTTTCGTCCAAGTCTTCGCCGCGAGCTACGTACCCCGGGGGCTGATCCTGGACCCACTTCGGCCGCTGTCCTCGGCGAGCTTTTTCGGCCTCCTGCTGTTCCTTGATTAATTTCATATCTTTTTTGCCGCCCTTTTTGAATTCCAGCGGCTTGACATATTGAACAGGTTGTCCAGGCCACGCGCCAACAGAGGCTTGGTTTCTGGGTCCAATGCGGGTGCCTGCACGAGGGTAGATGCGATCATCGTAGTCCAGGGCATCCTCCGGCTTGCAATGCATGCCGAGATAGCGCCATGGCCAGAGACTAGCCTGGTAAATCTGCTCCGAGGTTCCCTGATGAGGCGCGTCGTCGTCGGCAAGGCTCGTCCTCTCGGTTTCAGCGCCATGAGCATCCTCTTCGTCTTCGTCCAGGAGCTCATCGTCGTCTGCATCCATGGTGTCGATAGTATTTGGTGTATGGCGAGCTTCCAATTTGCGCTCCTGAGCACGACTGCATGCAGCGCAGGACCAAGCAAACCCACGTGAAGGTTTTTTGAGCAGCGGTGGCTTGACGCAGTTCATGTGGTATGTGTGCTGACACACTGCGCAATCAACGGAATCATTGCTGTTGGTGGGGAATTGATATTAGTACAAAGAGGTTATCAAAGGTGGTTTGGCATGTGAAAAGAGGAAAAGAAAAGGAAAAAGGAAAAAAGAAAAGCAAAAGGAAAAAAAAAATGCTGCCAGTCCATATTCAAATTTTCGCCAAGTGCTTGATGATAACACAATGGAACTCATGCCCTCCTGGTGCGACCCTCTTTGGGAGCCGATGTCATGATGCGCGCCGCTGCACGATGCTGCTTCTTCAGCGGCTCAAAGTGACATCGGACAGTGCCTAAACGGGCTCTCGGAGTCGCTGTCACGGGCAGTAGCAGAAGTTTTAGGCTCTGGCGGTGGTCCGACTCTGGGCCAGCCAGCAAATTGCATGCACATGCACGCACGGCAGAAGCACACAGTGGGAGGGGAGAACACGCAAGGCGAGGCGGAGAATGAAGGAATGGGAGGGGGGTGTGTCGACGGTTGTGGTAACTGGGGCTCCCCAACTAGAGGGGCGCCCAGGCCGGCAATCCCTGGTGAAGGTACCTGAAGAAAAAAAGGGCTCTCCCTGAAAGAGGGGGGTAGACGCATTGTACTGGTGGGCTGGCGGCCAAGTACCAGCTACCACAGGAACCTTGTCCTCTGCGCAAGGGACGTCGGCCGAATGGAGCCGGGCATCGCAGGTACCGGTGACCAGCGAGGGCAAAGGGCGCCAGGGGACAGGTACGGCGCGGTACTTGCAGCGCCGCAGCTGCAACGGGAAACAAACAAGAGATAGGGCAGGGCAGGGCAGAGACAGAAGCAGAGACAACATGACAGACATGACAGGACAGGGACAAGGACGCGACGAAAAGAGAACATAGAGAAAAGACGCCCTAGGCCTGATGGAGCGCCTTGTAGGGTCGTGTCGACGGTACGTACCTTGCGCAATAGCCGCTGCATCTCTTGCAGAGCTTAACGGCGCTAGTCAGCTCCTTGCCACGCCCCTGCTCGACTAGCACGTACTGCCAGCGCTCGTCCAGCACCTTCTTGACCTTTTCGGGCACGTTGACTATGAGGCGGGTGGGAATCAGATCGTAGTTCTTCTGGATGTACCTGTCGTACAGCTTCTCGTACCAGAAGCTGTCCGGCGTGCGACGGTAGTCGTCCATGCTCTTGATCTCCAGCCGGTGCCTGATCTGGCACTTGCCGCGCAGGGCCGTCAGGGGGCTGATGTCCGAGTGCATGCTGGCAAAGACCATTCGCGTGTCGCTGGCCTTGCGCCCAATGTCCTTGGGGCGATAGAACCAATTGATGCGCACCGCGTCCACCGGCCGCGAGGCGTCGTTGTTGGTGTGCATGAACTCCATGATGCGGCCCAGGTAGTAGGGCTCTCCCGGCGGCTCGCACACGAGGTAGACGTGATCTGCCAAAGACGCTCTGTTAGCAGGTGCAAATTGCCCTCTGGCAATAGATAGGGTGGAGGTGGATCCCGGCCGTGCTACCTACCATTCGCCTCGAGCACCGTGCCATCGTCGGCCACCATTCGCCCATTGTCCGGCCGGCCTTTGCACGTCTCGAAGGTGAGCATGTTGGATTCGGGCCATGTCATGCCCTGGAGTTGTGCCTGTGCGGCCAAGGCGTTCTTTTTTGATGCCGCGATCGTCGACGCTGGCGGCGTTGCTGCAGCCGATGTTGCGGTTGATGCTGCCGCTGCCGCGCCGCCGTTTTGGTTAGCTGCCGCCTTGCGTTTCCGCGAAGGCTGCGAAGTGCCAGTTCCCGACGTCGCCTGTGATGCGTGAATCGTTCCGCCGGATTTCGCATCCTGGCTGCCATTCTGGCTGGGGGCGGCCTTGGAGTCGTCGGCCGCGGCAGCAGCATTTTTGCGTGAGCTGCCGTTGGCGCGAGACGTCTCGCCGTTGCTGACGCCGTTGGTCTGCCGCGAGGGCTTCTTGGCGGCGTCGCTGTCTTTTTTGTCAGGGTAGTAATCATACATGTCCATTTCTATGTCCTTGTCCTCGGCATAGTTGGGACGAGAATTGGCCGTCCTGTTGCGGGAGCGAGTCCCGTAGGGCATTGCCTCAATGACTGTGTCTTTGTCTGCCGCGCCTGAGGCGGACGACGTCTTGGCCGTTGCCTCGGGCGTTGCCTTGGCTTCAGGCTCAGCAGATTTTGAATCCTATGGTGAGTGTCAGAGCAAACGTTGGGCGACGGATGAAAAATATATCGAACATGAACGCCAATGAATACAAAATAGAAGATAAAAGAAAAATCGTGGGAGTTGCCAAATGCGGCTTGTAAGAGAGCAAAGTATAAAAAAAAACAAAAGACGATAAAAACTCACGCTCGGTTGCACCATATTGGCGACAGATTAGCAGTGTGGCCGTGGAACGAGGCAAATGGAGCTTTGTGAAGGCATGCCCGTCTTATGCCTCGAGCAGCGTGTGTGAGTGAAGGAGAGTTGGAAAAGGATGAGAGCGATGGAGGGCTTCGGTGTAAAAGACGAGAGTACCAGGCCGAAACGCAATTTACAGCTTCTGCAGTGTCGTAGCAAATCCGGCACGATGAGTTGGCACGGCAATAGAGGCGATCGAGAGCAAGAAAGGTCGTCTCTCGCCGCGAAGGCCACGGCGTGGGAAGCAAAGGTTGAATGAGAGAGAGGAAAAGAGAGTTAGTATAGGCATGAGTCTGAAGAAGACATGCCCTGGCACTGGCGCCGTACAAGCATGGGGGCGGCAGACACTACCCAGCAGGTACTAACGCAGTAGCGTTCCCAGGCCCAGGTAGCCGAGGTAGCGCAGAGGTATGCCTTAGCAGCCTGTGGCGAACCGTGCCGCGGAGCCTGCGCGCGTGAGGCTAAGCAGCGATGCTAGTGACTTTATATCTACCTGGCGCACCCTTGATTGAGCAGTGCTCCACAAGCCCGCCGCTGGTCTCACACCATTGCTGAATGGACGGATCGTCTCCCAGCTTTTTTTCTATGAGGCGTTCATCAGCGCCCACCCACAGACGACGCACACGTTTGGGTCGATTCTGTGGCTGCTGCGTGGCTGTTGCGTGCAATGCGCTGGCCCTGGGGGAGGAAACCGCATCGCCAGGCTGCTTCGTCTGCCAAATGCCAAAGCCAATATGCATCATGCATCTGTAATGCAGGGCGCTGAACAAGGCGGGAAGCTACCGAAACGCCTCGATGGCCTGCTAATGAGAGGCGCTGGTTGGCTGGTCTGGAACAACACGGCACTACCTACTGCCTATCTAAGGTGTCTAAGGTGTCTATTGTGTGTGCTGCTAACGGCTCTCTGGCGATCTTCCTTGCTAGCAGGTTCCATCGAATAGACCGCTCTCCGCCGTGGCTAGGGGCGATGCGATGAAGCTGCAGGCCTCGTGGCAGGCAACGGACAGCATCCATGATATAGGCCTACTACCCGCCCAGTACGGGCACTACTTCTGCTCAGACCTAGAGCGTCTCCTGCCTGCTAATGCAGTGCGAGTTGCAATTAGGTGCTGTGCCATGCTCTGCACTACCGTTTTTTTTTTTTCGACCTTTAGCAGCACGTATCACGCGTGTGGGCTACTCTGGGCGCGGCAGCAGTGCTTTGGCCCATCGGACCGCATCTACCTTTTAGGTACGAATTCTCACGCATGTGCAAAGTATTGCCGGTGCAACTTGGCGTTGGCACGGACAGCGGCCTTGCTTTGGGTACAAGTTGTTGCAAAATACACTCACTGGCAGCAAGCCACCAATGAATTATCTGCCTTGTCCTCATCTCAACTTGATTGACCATTCTGGGAAATGAAGGGCTTGGTACGTGTATATCAAGCTTCTCATAGATCGGTACGGCTAGAGATACCAAGTCGCTTTTGGTTCATTTACAAAAACATCCTACCAATAGACCGCCCCTGTAGAGACTACCATCTTTTTTTTTTCCTTGGGAGACTTCCTGGCGCGGGTTATTATCGCAGAAGAGCGCTTTGAGTTCCGGAGGTGAGGTCATGAGCAATTCCTAGAATGGTCAGCCCCCTAGCAGATTTTATGGGGCATCTCGTAGGGACGCCGGCACACGCAAGATGGGAATTGTTCGAATATCCACCCACCTGACCAGGACGTCCAAGGAGCACTAGAGAGCAGCATTCGCTCGCGTCACCCTTTTTGCTTGCTCGCCTGGCCTCAATCTTGCAAGGCGAATGGTGACGTATGGCGCATAGTGTGTGCTACCAGCTAACTGTCTGAACTACAACTCTGGACAGACCCTAATCTGCTGCTATTCTGCTACGCCAGGGTCGTTGTTTGCTTGACAGCCAGAGTCGCAAGGATTGAGGGAGAGACGCCTCCCTAGCATGCATGGCTGCGAGAGTAGAAGTGAAAAGGCATAATCGTGCGAGACTAGCGGCGTGTTGCGGCCAGGCTGGCTCATTTCATTTTCGAATCGCTGAGCTGCCGCAGTTAATTGGCATGCGGATACACGAGCGTTGTCATGCCGGTCGGATATTGAGGGTACCCGTCGCTAGGTACCTCGAGTATTCCCACTGTCTGCTCCGCAACACGAGTAATAGGTAATCCGCATAAAACGATAGATCTGGGCTGTGTGCAAGTCGCCCACGCGACTACACAACCAGCGCGAAACCGACGGCATCAGGCATCTTGTGCTTGATGAGCAAGGTGCGAGCTGCAAATCGCAGGCAACCCATAAACCGTTTTTATACAGCAGGACGGCTGTTGGCTGCCTTGCACGTAGAAAGCAGCTTTGCCGGATCAGCCTTTGGGGATGCGAATCCGGCTATGCTGCCGTCATCGTCACCACCATTGCCACGACGTCACAACCTAGAGCCGGGGCCGTCTGTCACAATCTGATACTGCTGCTACCACACGTTAATAGCGCAATAACCGCGAAAAGTCCGAGCAACCCGCAGCAGAGAAATTTTGGCCATTATCGTACCAGCACGCAGTGTAGTAGAAGGTAAGGCAGAGTGGAAAGTGGCGACATGTCGACGAACTGTGCTCCAGCGGAGAAAAAAAGTAAAAGTAGGCTAACGGCAACATGCCGTCGGTCACAGGGCAGCCTACCAGAAGGTTCCTACTCGGAGGCGGTTTTTTCTCTCCTTTGTGCGAGAGCCTGGCAGAACACTTGGAGAAGGCAGTCTAAAGTAACAAAGAATCGCCCGGATCGGCTTTGTGGAGCCCAAGTCTGCGAAAGTAGAACAACTGGTGGTAGTAGTAAGCTCCGCTAACAGCGCCACAAGAAAAAGGAAAAAAACTTCCATCGATTGCCAGCGGCGCCGGGGCCAAGGTTCATTATGATCGCGCTAAAGCCTAAATGATTAGGTTATAGGCAAGCAGCTGGCATTATCAGTGGTGAACGGATCGCCCATCGGTAGGTTTCGCAAAACAGCCCGCGTATAAGCACAGTTGGCGCACCCTCTTGATAGGCAGCTGAACTCCATCCGTGGGAAGATTGTGTTGCCCAAGATTGCGTGTTTGGACAGTTGCCCGACACACACGTATACGACACATGCGCACACTAGCCTGTTTGCTCGTCAACGGCGACATTCGACATGCCTGGGCTTCTCTTCCTCTCGAATGTACAATCAAAGCCACTGCCACTGCCACTGCCCACCAGTTATTAGCGGGCGGGTGACTTTGTTGAGGACAGTCTCACCGATAAAAGCCAGATTTGGGCGGAAGTCATTCGTGCGGCTGTCGTAAGACGACTCATCCACTTCGCCCGTTCAGCACTAATGGGTAAGGGATACATCTAAAGGGTGAAGAGGGCTCAGTGCCACGCACGAGTTTCGAATTATTTTATATCCTCTACGGTGCCTGTGTGTAAAACGAGGATGCTGGGTGGTCTGAGCAAAATGCAGCACGGGTCAAACATCTGCGCCTACTAAAGCTAAAGAATCTCAGCTTGTTGATTGCGACTACCTACCTCTACTACTAGTTTCCGTGATATTGTCGCGCTCTCATCTACACGCCCGTTTATAGGCCGATACACTCGTACTACTTGTCAGCGCTGTGCGCCAATTGCATATTCGTGTTACCGTTGCCACTGGCATTGATTTAATTTAACAACAGCTGTTTACAGGTACAGCTACAAACCTCCTCAGCGCCCTGCTACTTGCAGGTACAGCCAGCATGTACAGTATCGCCAGAGTTCTGGAAGCGGAATGGCGCAGGGTTCCTTGGCCAGCCAATCACCAGCCGCGGGGGGGCATCCTTGGAAATCGGGGCTGCAGCGATTGGGTGTGGGTGTGTGTCACTGTCAGGTTCCAGGAACGCCCCGCAGGTCTGGAGCAGCGACTGCACAAGGACGTTGACAGGCGCGTGTTTGAGGAGCCGCTACAGGTCAGATCTGACACAAGGCCTTCGATTGTGCTGCGATGCCTGCTCGTAGTAAATTTCACGTCTTCCCAAAGCACGCTTTCCGGGGGAGGGAAAAAAGGAGAGGAAAATTTATAGCAAACGAAACGCCCGAAGCTGGCAGCTAATCTAGCATAGCCGCATGGACGCATCGAGACTTGCCCTTGTCTCGATGCAGCCTAGACGCCTTTGCTCCCGCACTAGCACCTAATAACATTCAGTCCGCTGTCCGCCAGAACGGGATGGGACGCTATACAGCAATCTGAGCGAGGTACTTGTGCGAGCGCGGCGCAGCGCCTAGGAGACAAGTACCGGTACCCGTGGCACCCTGCCCTTGGGTCCCTTTGTGTTGGCTACTGCCGCTTTTCGTTACATACAAGTAAGTCGCTTCACGTGACTTCGCGTGTTAGTCTTGCTCGTAGCGACCCGACCCTGTCACCTCTGCCTGGCAATAGCGCGCTTCTCTCTCCACCACCGATCCAGGTCAAAAGGTGCCGAGGATATGGTACGCGGATCATGAGATTGCTGACTGATACTTTTCAACTTTTCTTTCCTCTCTATCCTTTGCTTCTTTGTTTTTGCGGATAACCAGATGAGCCTCTCTACTTTGTAGGTGCGTGTCGCCGCCTGCTTCCCCGCAGTCATGGAGAGCATGAGGGGTCTCCTGCACAAGACGAGCGTCCAGGAGGCTCAAGAGCGACAAGCAGGAGCTGTTGAGCCGCTGCCGCTGGCTGGTCAGAAGAGGAGCTGGTCGACGACCCTTGACGATGCAGACACGAAAAGCCTGCCTCTCATATCCGGTGGCACAACCACACCCATCTCGGCGCCGAACTCCCAGGGCCCGGTTCGGTTCCAGAAGGCGCCCTTTTTTTCTTCTCCAGCTGCTACTCGGCTTACTGCCAGCAAAATTGTGTCGATTGATATCCCGGAAAAACCTTCCGAATATACCCAGCGTCGTGTTTTTGCTGCGACCCCCTCCTCTTCCATAGACGATGAGCTGGATCTTGCTCACCCAGTATATAATCTCCCGCCTCAACTTGTTAATAACTTTGCTTCGCTTGGTATCAAGCAGATATACCCATGGCAGAAAAACTGCCTCAAGGGACCCGGCTTGCTTACAGGTGCTAAAAACTTGGTGTACTGTGCTCCCACCGGTGGCGGGAAGTCTCTTGTTGCTGATTGTGAGCCATCTTGTCGTATCTGTCATGTAGTCATGGGCCAAGTAGCTGATGATTTGCCCAGTACTTATGCTTAAGAGGGTAATGGAAGAGCCCGAGACCAAGGCCCTCCTCATTCTCCCATATGTTGCTCTGGTGCAAGAAAAGGTTCGCTGGCTACGGAGTGTAGTCCAGGGGCTGAGTGCAGCTTTAGATCCTGATGTCCTAGAAAAGCGAAAGGCTACCAGCATATGGCAAACTCGTCCCGACCATGATTCCATCAGAGTTGTTGGCTTTTTCGGAGGCGGCAAGATTAGATCTTCGTGGCAGGACTTTGATATTGCTATATGTACCCTGGAAAAGGTTTGCTTGCTGTGCCTGACTTGAAACGCAGTTTTAGAGATCTAACCTCTTTCTCTGTCCCTAGGCGAATACGCTCATCAATACCGCTATTGAAGACTCTTCCATCTCCCAATTGCGGGCCGTAGTCCTAGACGAGCTTCATATGATTGATGATGATCACCGTGGGTATCTCTTAGAGCTGATAGCAACCAAGCTCCTGAGCCTGGAGCAGCCCATTCAGATCATCGGCATGAGTGCTACACTTCCCGTAGGTTCTATGCGTTACATGCAATTTTCTGCTCGTTCTTGCTGAGTCTGAAGCTTTTTTTTTTTTTTTCTTTAGAATGCGAATCTAGTAGCTGAGTGGCTCAAAGCGCACTCTTACGAAACTAGATACAGGCCAATTCCGATAGAGGAACACCTAGTCTGCGATGGAAAAGTCTACTATGTCGGCTCCAACGGTGCTTCGACCCAAAAGCACCTGAAAGTCGATGAAATTTCAAAGGGCCAAGTTGAACCCACAAGATGGATTCAAGGATCCAACCATAAAGAATTCCAAGATCCGGTTATGAACGCAGTGGTATCCTTGGCCCACGAGACCGCGGTGATGGGATACGGATCCCTAATATTCGCAGGTAGCCGAAGCATTTGTGAGGCAGACGCTCGTCTCATCAGCAAAGTTATGCCTCAGCTGGATGAATTGGATAGCGCAACGATGGACAGACGAATGGATCTTCTGAGCGAGCTGCGAAGTCTCAGTACGGGAGCTGATCCAGTATTAGAGGAAACTGTTTTGTATGGCGTTGCGTTTCACCGTAAGTTTTTTCTACCTGGCAATAACCCCCCTCTACAGTCATTTATAGTCATCCGGTACTGACTATTAATATCAAGATGTGCGTATACCATTTCGCTTCCCCAAGAGAAGTACATGTAAGCTAATAAGATAGGCTGGCTTAACGAGCGAGGAGCGAGATCTCATTGCCGCGGCGTATGATGCCGGCACTCTTTTAGTGTGTGTTGCTACCTGCAGCCTAGCAGCGGGCATTAACCTGTATGTCTTATATAAAAGCCATTGCTTGATAAATATGATATGACTGGCTAACTACATAAACAGCCCTGCGCGAAGAGTGATACTGCATAACGCAAGAATGGGGCGCGATTTTGTTGGTCCCTCCATGCTACGGCAAATGAGAGGCCGTGCTGGCAGACAGGGCAAATCACCTGTAGGCGAGACATATCTTTGCTGTCGCCAAAATGATCTAGAGCAAGTCCTGGATCTCATGTATGCCGATATTCCAGAGATTGCCAGCTGCCTCAACACTGAGAATAAACGCGTTCAAAGGCAAGACGACGACAGGCTGTATTCCAACTAGTATTGCATTCGCTAACAGCCCCTCTAGAGCCATCCTAGAGGTGATTTCCGTACGCCTAGCGACCAGCCAGGAATCCTTGACGGAGTACTTCTCCAATTCCCTCATTAGCTATACTCACGACCGAGAATTCGTGGAAGAATGCATAAAATCGGGACTGGAAGAAATCCACGATCTGGGCTTGATCGTCAATGATTCCTACTCCAGTTTCACGGCCACACAGCTGGGCAAAGCCATCGTGGCCTCTTCGGTTGATCCATATGACGGAGTCTTCATACATGCCGAACTTACTAAGACACTCAAGGCATTTGTGATGGATGGGGAGATGCATATCCTCTACGTCTTTACTCCGGTTCAAGATTTTGGAATCACACTCAACTGGCAGATATTCCGCAACGAAATGGACGCCTTGGACGAAAGCGGACTTCGGGTCCTTGGATTTTTGGGCATTAAACCAACAGTGGTCCAAAAACTGTAAGAATAGCTCCCCTAGTAAGCCACCTTGTTCATTCTATACGACGTGCTAACACATGCCCCGTCAAGTGCCCAGGGAGCACCTCTCAGGGAAAACACACCTGAAGAAAAGGAACTGGCTCGAGTGTATCGACGATTCTACCTTGCCCTTCAGCTACGAGATTTATGCAATGAAATGCCGATACACATGGTCGCTCGAAAATATGACTCTCCTCGGGGTTCCGTGCAGACTCTTGCGCAGACGTGCCAGGGCTTCGCAGCAGGCATAATTAAGTTTTGTGAACATATGGGATGGGGGTAAGTCTCGACTAAAGGCCTTCTCGTTTCTCCATTACCCTCACGAGGTGACTAATCTTAGAACTTGAAGTATCATGGCCGCTGCTCTAGAGCACTTTTCAGACCGATTAATGGCCGGCGCAAGGACGGATCTCCTGGCGCTCGCTAAGATTCCGTTTATCAAAAGCCGCACCGCGTAAGTACCTGCCACGTTACCCACCCCCAATCCGAAAAAGGAGATAAAGGTAAATTGTGCTGATGTGTATTTCTTCTAGGCGTGTCTTTTGGGAGAACGGATACCGAACCGTCGGCGCCATTGCGAACGCTGACCCCAAGGAGCTAGTTCTTGTTCTGATGCAGGTACGTTTCTTCTTTCTTCGGACGAGGGAGCAGAAAAAGATGAGAATAGAAACGAAACAATCTTGCACTGCTTTCCAGACTAACAAACTTTGAACCATCAGGCTCAACCGAATAAACTGCGAATCAAGGGAAAGGCTGACGAAATGTACGAAGAAAAGTTACTGGCCAAGGCGAATGTGATTTCTGCATCCGCAAATCGACTGTGGCGTAAGTTTGGTGTATCATTTCTTTCGCGATATTGGCCCACAACATGGATACTTGTTATGGCTTTTGATTAGCTAACTTTTGCCTTTAGAGGTACAACTACAAGCAGAAATGGCGGAGGAATAAGGAAAGGTACCAGGTAGTTTGTATTGCATATACCTCCAGGCAGTAGGGCTATAATAGGTACTTGTAAGAGGTAGATATTGCGAGATTTTTTACAGATGATACTTAAAATGCCAATATACGATATTCAATCTCTTCAAGGAAGCATGAAAGGCTGTCTTGCTTCATAGATATCAGTACATAACCCGCCAATTTTCTCACAAATCTCGCCCGTTCAAAATTCTGATCATTCATACAAGCGCACACATATACACACCTTGGACGTATAGAATCAAATCCAGCCGCCATGAATGCCGAAGCCATCGAATCCGTGCGATACGTCTTAGTAATCGCCTCCCTGCTTTGCCACTGCTTCCTGTCGATGAACCGTGCAAATCTGCCCTTTCCAGCATATCTGGCCGTCTTCGTGATGGACGTTTGTCTGATCACGTCGATGGCATTGGATTATTTTGTGCCAGTGGAATGTTCGCGCTATTAAGGAATATAATTTGTTATGCGTGTGCAAAACATCGACCAAGGTGAGCTTCTTTTATGGTCCAATTTTCGCATACGCAGCTTCGTCTGTTTTGCTAACATCCCATTCGATCAGCACAGCATCGTCTTAAAGAGAAGAAAAAGATACCATGTCGTTTTCATCTTTTCGACCTTTTCTAAGCGGTTTCGAGTTATATACCTCCCTTCAATCAAAGAGCCATTTAATGCCTTGAACATCACAGTGCTATGGCATGAGTACGAATGACGAGATAAAAGTTATGCTGGGCTTCACCGCAGACCAAACTTCCGTTCCCGGTAGGCATAGAACCAGTCAATGTCACAGAGTAAATTCACTCGTATCAGGAGGCGTTGGGCGTTTATACAAGGCGTTTGAATTACAAAGCTAATCAATCCATACTATAATAACAAAATTGGCCCAACAAGTCTCTTCTACAAACTCAGTGCATGCTAATGAGACAAAATGAGACCAGGTGTCCTCTCAGTCAAGCCATCTGGTTTGCGCCTCCCCCGAGTAAACTTTGCGCTCTATACAAATGTTCCCTCCCATCGGCCCTTTGTGGAAAAGAAACGCGTCGCTTGCGTAATTAATGGACGGAAGAGGCCTTCGATCCTCCTCTAAAAATAGATAATCGTATTCAGGATGTACTGTACTCGTCTCCATCTACCCCAATCTTGTCGAATTCGGTATCGTCTAATCGGCCAGAACGTTCCTCAGCATGATCAAGAAATTTTCCTTCAGCTTGTGAACCTCAGAAACCGGTGGCTTCACAGGCTCTCCCGCTGACCGGCGTAGACGGTCTCGCCTCTTGGCCCGCCTTTGCCTCTCAGCTTCTATGGGATCCAGGTCATCTTCCTCTTCTGCTTCAGACTCCGAGCCGTCGTCATATGCCAAATCTTCTAGGTCTTCGCCATTCAGGCCAAAATCGGACGAACTAAATCCGGTCGGCATCATGTCGCTTCCTGGTGCTCCCTCTGCGGCCATCTTCTGCTGCGTCTTGTCGCTGTGCCACTTCTTCCGCGCCTCCTGCCAGGCAATCAAAGCATCAATCTCAGCAACCGCCTTGTCCTTGTCGATGATGCCACTGCTGACACCGCCCTCGAATAAGGCATTGACGTTGAGCGTCCCGTTCTTGGGGCCCTTGCGGAGGAATTCCAGAATGCCCTCTATCCACTCCATAAGTTGAGTAAAGAGGCCGTTATCGTGTGTATGGATCTCATGTACAAATTTGTAAAAGTTATGCTCATGCCTAGCGCACAGATCAATAAACGCCTGGACCGTTTGATTAGGATCCGCAGACGCATCGGCTTCTCTGCACTTCTCGACGACCTTAATCATGTCATCGATGAAAACGGCAAAATCAGTCACACTGCCGTACACATTAGCCGACTTGTACACCCTCACGAGGGGCTCGTAGAAGATGGTGAACAAGTCTCTAAAGAGTTTCAGCGTAACCGACTCCTCAATCAGTTGTAGCAGCATGGTCTTATCTCTGTGTCGCGTGCAAAGCTTGAGAAGCTGTTTGAGATATGAAAAGAGCTGGGCACCCTGTATCAGTTCTGCGTCAATGTTCTCGACAGCGTTGTTGAAAGCGACATATGCATTAAACAGTCGCTGAATCTGCTCGCCCGTCAATTCAGGCTCAATGAGGTCCGATCTCAAAATCACCACGATGATATCGAGGTCTTCATCTTCGGCTTGCCGACGAATTTCTGTCTTGACATCTTCTGGGGCATCCGTGTACTTTTTGATCTTCTCAACGAAGACAGGGTCGTCAATTTTCTGATCAAGTGCATCGATAGATCTCTGAAAGCTTCGAATACCATCATGTAGCGCAAGGGAAAACATGCGCTGCATCAAAGATCGAGCTCCAAAGGGCTGAGCGAGGAATATGTCCAAGATACCAGACATGACTGCCGCAGGGTTGGCAATCCGAATGACATTTTTGATAACGGTATACGGAACAAGAGAGTGGATACGTTTAGCCTGCGCAAACATATCCGCCGAGTTGTCTTCGGCTAAGAAAAGGTGATACACGACGGCGGCAATCTCGATCCTCAGCCACTCGGCGAATTTTCGATACTGAATGCTTAGGTCGCCAATCGTCTCCTTTTCCTTGATCTCTTTGAATAAGAGAGTGAGACCGTTTCGTTCAACGATATCTCTTCGAAACCTATAAATCGTGGTGGTTAACAAATGATTGCTCACAGATAGCCAGCATATCAGGAAATTTGAGAGTCACTAACTGTTCCATATACTCGTCAAGCTCTGCAGCTCGTCTTCTGGCAATCTCGTAAAACTCTTTTTGCTCTTCCATACGCTTCTCATCAAGGGCCTTTCGTCGTACTATGTCATCCACATCTTCGTCGGTGGGCGTTATGGGATCACCACTGAGGAAATCTACCATTGCCTTGGTATTGGCAACCTGCGGATTATGCAAAAGGGACCGTAAGAAGGCGCGAAGGGATATTCTTTGGTTTTCTCGCCAAAGCACAAACTAAAAGCTACGTCAGCCTTTCAACAGTCCACAAACACTGCAAAATTAGCAGTTACTGACCTCTTTGTTCCCATCGGGAGTTGCAAATCCCGACCTTGGCTGGCCATCCACGGATAGTCGAGGGGAAGTTGCCTTCTTTGAGCGGCTAGATCTGGCTGATCTAATAGATCCTGCGCCACGCGTAGCTATTGGGTCAATTAGTATCAATTGTCGTCCTTACTCTCGTCGTGAGAGAAAAGGCACCGCTGAGTACATACCACTGGAAGCAGTCAGCAGCGACGACGCACCGCCGACGTTTTGAGATTGTCTCGTTCTACGGGTCGATATAGAAGACGCAGAGGAATCATCAGAGTCGTTTGCCGCGCTAGTAAAGCTTGTGAGCAGCCCGCTAGCTCTTGTATCTGACTTGTTCTTTTTCGGCAGCGCAGGCAGCACCCTGCCAGGCAGTTCAGTGCGCAGCTTTCGGTGCAACTTGCTGAAATCGCCATATCTGCGCCCGACGAAGTGTTCCAACTCTCCTTTCCTCTTAATTCGAAGAATGAACTCGGCGTGCTTGTGATATCTGATGTTGCGCTTGACCGAAGTAACGCGAACTCCGGCAACATTAACGTCCCAGCCGTTGATGTAGTTTCCCTCGGGAAGGGTGTTCATGACGCCCCTATCAATGGCATTGCTGTCCACAATCTCAATTTCTGAAAACTTGATGCGCTCTTCAAAACCGGATGAGGTGGGGATGCCCGAGACCATCATCAGCTCAACGAGCTTCTGCGCCTTGATGGCCAGCTTCCGCCGCTTCGTCTCTTCCAAACGGTCCTCGGAAGAGGATATCTGTTTCGTCGCAAACGATTCGAGAAACTGCCCTCCAAACGTTAGCAAAAAGGACTCATCTATAGCCCGCAGAGCAGCAGCTCTTGGGCGATGACGGCGCAACATACGACTTGGAGCTTGTCTTGCCAAAACTCCTTCTCCTTCGCCTTATCCAGAAACGGAAAGTCGCGGATATGCTTGACGAAGATGTACCGCAGAATGGGGAGCTCGGATTCCTGGGGAGGCACTTCGCCCTGCTCCGACTTGAACGGCGCGCCGAAGCGCTGCAACGCCGTGGGGGAATTGAGCTCGTTGATCTCCCATTTGACCTGGTCGGAAATGAGTTCTCTCTTCAAGTCTGCGCAGCGCCAACTCCATGATTAGCTTGATATTCAGCGGAGAAGAGAAGCCTTTCAGCGGGCTCTCGCGGCTCGGCTAGGAAGAAAAACCTACAGTGCTCCTGTTTTCCCGTCAGCGCATTGCTCGACGTCAGCGCTGCGCCAGAGCCGTTTTCGCGAATGGGCAGAGAAACAGCAGCAGCAGCGCCGCCATCGGGCAATCCTTCCTCTGGAGCTGTCATGGCGCAAATCTAGCCCGGCAAAAAAGAAACAAAAAACGAAGCGTTCCTGAAGATCAGAAAGAAAAAACAGATGGGAAAAGGAAAAGCTTCGATCGCTCGCTCGCAGGTTCGAATGACGACAGATCTCCAAGGTCAGTCCGTTTCTGAGAGAGCCCCAGTTGAAATCCGGCGGGGTAGCTAATAAAGTGCTGCCGTAGCGCGATTGTATGGGTAAGCGCTGTAAGCTCGACGAGAGACGGACGGACAGCAGGTTCGCCTAAGCAGCAGGGCGCAACCAAAAGCAAAACCGCCAAGCGCAACTGCGATTGTGGAGAGGAAGATGGTGAGAGAGGTCGAGTTTTATTCAACGCCCGCTATCACGGCGGAAATTGCTGAGACAAAGGACGATGGCGGTGCCTGCGCAGAGGCCAAAAAAGCGTTTCACCAAAGAAAATATCAAAAGACAAATACTACGTCGAGCAGTATCTGTCGAGGCACACAGCCTCCTTGGCCCCATTTTATTGCCATCGCATCACATCTGCTGCACCTCTGGGCAGTTGCAGGGACCGCCGCATGGGCGCACGCTGGGTGTAACCATTGGCGGGCGCGTATTAGCAGCAGCGTGCCTGTGTCTGGATATGACGTTGGTCCGCAGCATCAAGCCACCTCTGTTGCTGCACCTCAGTTGGAATCCAGTGGCCTTATTACAGCTAGCTACAAGGGGGAATCGAGGCAAGAAGCGCCAGTCTCTGAGAAAATTCCATAGACTGATTCCATGTATCGAGGCTCGGAAACTCTCAACATTCTATCATATATTTTCGAGACGAAAATCACAGCTTCAGCATGACATCACCGGCCCGCAGCCAAGAAACCTGGCAAAAATTACAGGGTAGCCATATCGATAGCAGCAATAGAGAGTCACCGCCAAGATGCTCCAAGCCACATGCCGAGAATAAAAATCAGTCATTGATTCAGAGGAATTTTGGAATGATCAGATATCCACTGCTCTAGGTCAATTGTGGCGGCCTCCCATCCGTTAGCCTCAGCTTTTTCCAGGTACACAAAGAAGAAGAAGAAGAAGAAAGGAAGCCAGAATCCAAGCTAAGGAGCGCAAATAGGAAATTATTATTAATTTCGCCTAAAATGGAGATATGAACATTCCCTTCCTTCTTTTATTTGGTCCTTTAGTGGTATTACGGCCTAATAGATCCCCCCATTGATCACTCCCTAGACTAAACTCAAATCCCATTTGCCATTGATTTATCCAAGCGCTTGTAGAAGCCTAATATGGCTGTGTGAAAAAGTCTGACGGTTGGCCGGACAAGCCGCGATCCTTGGCGCCAAGTGACAGCTTGACCAACGACGAGAGACTTGCGTCTGGCCAGCAATACTATAGGTATCTCGTTCATCGGTCCCAGGTACCTGAGGGGCACAGGAACATGTCTTAAATGGCCGACATAGGACCGGATTTCCTTCCAAAGGGCAGATTCTACGGATACAGAGCACCAAATTACTTCTTACGGTCATATGAATATGTACCTTGTGTGTTTATAGCTATATACCATCACGCCTATTATACAAAAGTTCTATACCCAGACTCATCCTAAAGATATCTCCATACGAAATTACCCTTTCTGGGCATATGAAACCGCTCTTGAGAGCAACTCGTAGTGTTGTAAACCCCCCACAGTCAACTAATTCTCAAACCGCCGACCCTTGAGCCTGTTGCCAATCATCCTTTTCTCGCCGGGAGGATCGACACATGATTTGCAGTCGGGAGAATAAAACCTGTCCTTGAAAATGGCCTACTTCACCGCTCCTCAGATACCCACATGTAGTGAACCGATCTCGAGGCGCTGCATGATAGTCTCATAACAAGAGGCTCTGCTGTGTAAGAGATGTAATTGGGCAAAGAATTTTCGTGCCTTTTGCACGTCCCATCCAACTGTGGCCCTCAAAACCAATTTTTTCCCCATTTCAGAGAGAGGAGCTCAGCTCTTTTGTTCAAAGGAAACGGCTGCAAAGTCCAATGGCAAAGCAGCTTTAAGCGCGCCGCAATAGTGCCCGAGAAGCAACGCGCGCGACCCTCACTGCTTGGCTGGGTCGCTCCACTGTGGCAGTGAAGCGGGAGGTGCACAAAGCCAGTGCTACGTCTCCGCATAATCTAGACTAACGCTCCTCGGTGATGCCGACAAAATGGTCTCGTGTCGAGGGCGTTTCCCGTCTCGGGCT
Source organism: Trichoderma koningiopsis (assembly GCA_022985005.1). Classification (NCBI taxonomy): domain Eukaryota; kingdom Fungi; phylum Ascomycota; class Sordariomycetes; order Hypocreales; family Hypocreaceae; genus Trichoderma; species Trichoderma koningiopsis. Next base: position 5,863,260 of record JAJPEM010000002.1, read on the forward strand.
ATTGACGTAAAATCTTGATGGCGCAGCCTCTCCCGATGCCTCAAAGAGCCTTGGCCGTCTATGCGCCTCGGCGGGCAAGAGAAACAGTGCGACAGCTTTCTGTGCGTATCGGCGTGCGTTGCTCCGTACAGTGTTGATAAACAATCCGAATAATTCAACGTCTCCGTTGGTCAGGTTACAGTTCGTCGAAAATGCGCAATGGTTCCTCGTCCGCTAGTGGTGCTTCCCATGCCAGCTTCGCCTCGGATCTGTCGTTGCTCTTGCTTGTGGGAAGACTCTGCTTGGCGCCATGATGCATCTCGAGCTCTGGCGTGGTATTTTTCCACACGCTCCGGGCAGCAGATTCAGTGTCCATTTCGGCGTTTTGGGAACTGTAGTTGAAAATCATAAAGAGAAGGGCAACGAGGCAAATCATAAGAGACAGCGCCGCCCAGGTGATTCTCAGCCGTTTGCGCGTCTTCTCCTGCCACGCTCTATCCGCACGCTCCCAGCCCTCGACGAGTTTCCGGACCTTATCCACTCGCGCTGCCAGCTCGATGACGCTTTGCCTCCCCTCGTTTATGCGACTCTGTAGAGCATCGATGGTGGATTTCTGTGAATCAAAGTGCCCGATGTTGTATATCTGTTTTGTAATGTCCGTCTCAAGCTCTCGCGCAGCCCTGTCAAATCCCACCTGGAGGTCACACGACGCCTGCGCAAGATCCTTTAGGGCCTTGACCATGACCTGCAGGCCGCTTGTCTTCTCCAGCAATACATGGTGAATTTGCTCTACTTGTTGAGAGACTTCGGCCGAGAAGTTGTGAAGGTCGACAACAGACTGCTTTAGACCGCTGAAGGAATAAATTAGCATGTGAAATAGCAGACATGTGAGTGTAAGCGCGCGTGGGAGAGAGAGAGAGAGATGTTTGTGTTTATGGTATGTCTTGTCTTACTCGGTGCTGGGAGAGAGCTTCTGCTTCTTCTTCTTCTCTTGCTCGCCCTGGAGCTTCTCCTTGTCCTTGACGCCCCGTATCAAGTCCAGCTTGTCCTCGCCCAGGGACGGTGACAAAAGGCTCGCCCGCCGGCTCTGGATCGGGCTGAGGATCGGGCTGAGGATCGGGGTCACGGCCTCCGACCGCGGTACGTCTATCGAGCGCCGCATCTTCTGCATCGACGGTATATCGGCATCATCCAGCGTCCTCGCGCGGTGGAGTTTGTTGGTCAAGATGACATCCGTCAGCGACCGCTGGACGCGATGCCGCCTGGCCCCGGGCGGGAGCGTGATTGGTGCTGCAGGCTCCATCGGATTTCGGGTCGTCATTGCCGCTGGTTGGACCGCACGAGTAAGAAGGGGACCCCCTTTCTGGTTCAAGCATCGTGCATGCATGCATTATCCACAAAAAGCTGATGTGAACATGCGGCCGGAGCCAGGAACAAATTAGGTGGGGCCGAGGCCAGCACGCGAATGACGACAAAGCATTCACATGCCGCAGCTTGGGTGCTCGTAGTCTACACACTGTAATCTGCAATACACAGTTGTATAATGCAATGCCAAACGGAAAAATAATAATAAATGACACCGGGCGATAATAGTCATGGAGTAGGCATTGGTACTATTAATTTCACTAGATTTTGCCAATCACCGCTTGTGTGCGTTGTTCCATGTCGAAATTGAATGCATTTCTCTCATCTTACGCTTGAAATATCGTCATTTCCACAGGTCTGTTCAAACCTTGTGCAAGTACGTAGTCGTATCAAAGTCCTCCCAACTCCATGCGATGCAAAATGTTCAAAAAATGTCCAAAAAATGAGAAAAAACCAGCATGCATATACCCACCACCAGCCATGACCATCATTACCAAGGTATTTGGTAGCAACAGCACATAACATGCAGGGTACATGCAATGCCAACTGTTCCTATTCGTTCATGACCACCAAAAGCCAACGCAGCTCAAACAAAGTAATCCCTGCAAAGTCATACAAATTCTGGTTTCGGCAAACCCAGCACAGAGCCATGCTAGCATCATGCAGAACGCACCCTCAAGAGCTGGCCCCGTTTTGATGCAGAATGGAAAGAAAAAAGAGTAAGACACGAGGTAAGAGATGCAGACTGCCACGAATGCTGGTCCAGTGGCCAAAGTTGATGGCGGTGAGGAGACGCTGCTGCGAGCCCCCGTCCAGCTGCGAGCTGCTTCCATGGCCGTGCCACAACGTGTATCCATTGTAAGCACTTCGCAAGAATATGCATGACGCTGCCGATGCAGTGTATTCCCATGTCCTTCTTCGGCGTGAGCGTAGCTTTGCCTCATGAGTTCAGAAGCTTGTTTCGCTTCTCCTTGCGCTTCAGGCGCTCCACTCGCTTGTGGTGCATCTTCTCGGCCAACTTCTCGTATCGTTCCTTCTCTTCCTTTCTTGTGCGCTTGTCTTTGATGGCTTGAATTCGTCGCTATAGATATTGTGAGTAAAGTGACCAGATGAAAAGAGAGCGTCTTCTCAAAAGAACACAGATCACCACCGCCATCACATACCTGGCGCTCTTCTTCCTTCTCCTCCTTCATCTCCTTCTCCTTGGCCTTCATCTGGGCCATTGCAGCACGCTCTTTCGTCCGCTGCTCGTAAGAGGACAGACCTCTAGTCGGGCGAAATGCCTTCTTTGGCGCATGCCATTGTTTTCCTTGAAGATCCAAAATGTTAGCAAAGAGCCATTGTTGATAGCGAAGCGCAAGGCTGGAGAGCGCATACCGTTCTTGCGCATGCCAAGCGGCTTTGTCGACTTTTCAGCCGCCTTGTCGGTTGATCCCTCCATTGTGGACATCTTGTCTTGCCTGGTGAACTGGAGATCAAGTGACGTTTGAGCTTGTCGCTTCTTTCGCTGGCTCGTGAAGCTTTTTTTTTTTTTTCCGTCCTCTACTTTTTTTTTTGGCGCCAGACGCCTGCAGATGCGGGGCCAAGGCGGTGAACACCAATGGCGCTTCTGTATTCTCCACTCCAGGGTCCTGGATCTTGATTAGGTACTCCGGAGCATGTAGGCGTCAGATTGTGAAAGACGCCAGTACTAGCAGTACGCTGAGCTACCTAATAAGGGCGTCTGCCACGCGATGCGGTACGGTACCTACAGGCGGGTTCCGCTATAATTCTGTAGTCGCGGCGGGCAATGCTTCTGGAACTGGTGTGTTGTGCCAATGAGACAGGTTACATTCAGTTCACCGCTGGTGGTCACACAGCAGCAAATGACACGCGCCTGGCTCTTGGATACATAAGATTCTAGTACTCTAAATTTACTAGAGTACTAGAGTACCTACCTAGGTATGTGCCAGTAGCAGTACATACGGCTACTTGGGATTGTTGTCGTTCGTCTGACGACCTGCGGACCGAGACTCTTCGCCGTAGACGGATACAACTTTCGTAGCTGAAGGCCGCGGTCCACCCTTCCAAGGCGTCGCCGGCCACTCAGGCTTTGACAACGCAGACGTTGACAGAACGAGACCCCGTGTTGCGCTGCAGAATGGTGGTATCCGGCAGACGCAGGGGCATCCGTCGCGCCCCGATCGATACGAAGACGAAAGCGGCCGTCTCCCTTGCCAGGCAAAGGCTCCTCCGAATAAGCTGATATCGCGTGTGTCTTTACCAGTTGGAGGAGGGAATTGCTGCTATGTACGAAGCACTGTACTACCTAGTCTACATTGGAAGATGAGTTTGCCTACGCAAGCAGCTTTGGTCAATCATTACTTGAAAAGTCTCGATTTGCGGTAAAATGACTTCACAAGGGAACACAGAACACGCATGTTCATCATGGCTCTCGTTGGGCTTCAGGACTAATAAATGCGCATTGGCTAATGTTCATTTATCCCGTACAGCAATAACATGAATGATGAGCACGCACAGGGGGTCATCTCAAAGCTTGAACAAAGGTTTGCTGGTCGACGACGTGCTAATATGTCCTGAACATGTCTATTTTTAATCTTGCTTGTTTCAGGCTCCAGGTTAATCTTCATACATTTGCTGGGCGATCGGTGGATTCCCTCGCATTTCCCAACACGCGCGAAAAAAAAGGGTTTATGCCACGTACTCCCTTGTCGTCCACGATATTAAGCGAGGCTGAGACCGATTTTAATTGCGATCATACATGGGGGGACGTCCATCAATGCAGGTACTACTGCCACCAACGAATGGATTTTTTTTGGTAGCATGCTCCGCTCCGTATTCTCTAGTCTGCGCAGAATAGATCAAAGCAGTAGTGCTCGTCGTGTCGATTATATCAATACGATGGGGTGCACTAAAAAGGCATATCGTGAATCACTTGTACAGTAGCGCCGGCTGAAAGCACTGTTGCCGTGGAATAATGAAGGAATGTCATCCATCTGTCAATGGCCTGGGCGGGCTTACGGGGCGCATACTTGTCCCTTCAGCACCCATGTCTGGCGGAAGGCACAGATGCATCTGTCATGGGAAAGATTATATCCCCTCCCTGGCGATTTTAAAAGAGATGCTGGCACTCGTACTGGGAGACATTCAAGTTGAAGTTCGGATGACGATACGGACGGTCCCTGCATGAGGGTGGAGACTCTAACGGGCAGCATGGCCCCTTGCGAGCTAGACAAACGGCCTCCCACTGGGAAAAGGGCAGTGTTTCTGGGCCATTTACTGGCAAATTGCCATGGCAGCAAGTGTCTTATGCGGCGTTCAGCTGAGCACCAGCAGGGCTAAAATGCCCGTCCGCCTGCATATCCTGCGTCAAACAGGAAAACTCCCGTGGCTTTATGTTTCGAACAAACGGTTAAGATAAAAAAGGAAGGATCCCGTAGCACCTGTTTATTGAACGCGGAGTATGGGGTACGAGTACTTGTGCCCAATGGAGCAGCACTTGCAAGTTCCTGGTACTACTAGTCTAATACGGGTCCGATGAGGCGTCTAGCAGCAAGGCCATGAAACACGAAAGGGCCGGCGGGCCGTCGCCAGGCTGTTGTTGCCGGTACCAAACGGCAAAGAGGAAGTCCAAGAAGAAAGAAAAAGAAGCAATTAGTGCGAGAGAACATGGCCGGACCGCTTCTCTGGGCTTGCCCGATGCAAGCTGAAGAGCGAGGGTCAAGATTATCCGAATACCAAGCAGGTGTCAATTGCGGCCTCGGATAGGTGCAGGCCAAAACCCTTTTATTATCGACTGCAGCTTGCACCCAGCCGCGGCCAGAGCTTGCGTTTCTGGTTGGGCCGGGGTAATTTGTTGTGCATGCAGGCTTCTTTGGCGCCTGCATGCCCCTGTCGGTGGAGCCCGTGTGAGTGTGTGTGCTGCATGAATCTAGGTACAGGCAGTTCTCTCTGCCGCACCGTACCTGTACTCGTCCCTGGCCAGATAGGGCAGAGGCTGAGGTACCTTCACGAGAGGGCTTCTCTCCTTCTGTCTTGCATGCAATTGTCGATTGCCGATGGGGCGGGTGGCTGAGAGTAGGCAATTGTCTTGCGAGGACTGATGATTGCCCTGCTCAGCTGATGGGTCTCAAGCAAGGGAGATGGAAGAAAAGGAAAGCCTGTGCATCTTAGATGAGAAACAGGATGGTCTGTGAACGCGGCCGGGCACTGGGCAGGTACATGTACATGCGCTCAGTTGCATCTCTATGCCACCTTCTGGCGAGCTGGATGGTCACGAGGAGACAATAAGAAGGGCGTCGTGGGCAAATACATCGTCAGCTCGGATAGAAACCAACGCAGCAATACCTCCAAGTAGTATCACCGCGGCAGGAAACCCAAGCCGTGCTAGGCGATGCCCATTTACCCATGGATCAATAGCGTGCTCGTAAACGCCTGCGAGGATCTACCACATATGCAAGCAGGCAGTATTAGGAAGGCGATTTGCGGTTGGACTCGCTTCCAACTCTGGCTGCCACGTCGAATCGGCTCAATGGCTGCCTTGTGATCTCGATACGCAAGGGGTCTTGCTGGGACGGCCAACACTGTGTTGTCAGAAATCCTACAGCACCTCGAGTGAGCCAGACCAGGCCAGACGAGGGACCGTGAAGCTGCCTCCACTCGGCCAGCAGCGCCTCGCAGCGATATCTGATCTCGCCGCCGTTGCCCTGGGGTCCAGATTGCGAGATCAGAATGATGTGCCAGATGCTTGTCCAGATTGACAGGCGCTCCGTAGTCTAGCACGCAGGGAGGCTTGTTGCTTCGGGAAACTGAAAGCCTTTGGTAGTAGTATTACGAAAAGGGCGCCGCGCTATGCATGCATCTCGCATGCAAGTTTGTTTTTCGCTGTGGCCGCTTGGATGGTTTTGTCCAAAGAGGATGAGTCTAGTTGAGTCCCGTGAGTGTAAAACCAGCAAAAGGCGGCCGCCTTCGACTTTCGGGTGGCCTGGGCTAGTGCCAAAAGCAGCAAACGTGTACGAGTCTTGGCAGTGGACACAGGTAGGTACTTCTTACAGGTACCTGCGAGCCGACCGCCGGCCAAGCACGGAGACAGGTACCAGCGCAAAGGGCTGACAGGGACATTGCGAGATTCAGGCTCCCCATCCGCCAATGGCAGCGGCAGGAGGGCGGCTGGGGATGGCCAGATGGATGCATGCCTAGAATAGATCAGCCTGGGGCTCAGGGCACTACTTCTGACTTGTACAGTATAATCGTGCTAATGTACGGCGTGCCTAGTGCCGTGCGCTGCGTGCTAGGCGCTGGCCCGCACCGTCGCCAGCCCTGGGGCACTGTGTGGGTGCGCTGAGCATCGGGTGCCATCTAGTGAGCGTTCGTTCGGCCGGAGGAGGCATTTAATGGGGTGGCAAAGGCGCCGCAGTTGATCTGTGCGATACTTTCTGCCAGTGAATGAGCACTAACGGCGCCGTGTGTGTGCGAGTACTGCTGCCGTCGGTACTGGTACGGGCACCGCGCCGCGCATGTACCTGCCCTCGTGCCTGTACAAGCGGTACATGAACAGTTCGCAAGGGGCTGCTGAGATGTCTGGGGGATGGCGGCCGGAGTCTAAGAGACAATAATCCGCACTTGGCAGTGGGGACCGCGAGCCCTTTAGCGCTCATACCCCGTGCCTGCAGCCCAGGTACTTCGCGCCTGTATGGCTACCGGCAGGTACCTTGCGCAAGACAGGCACCGCGGCAGGGATCTGCTGGCAGGCTCGTACTTGTACTTCCCTGTTCCGTAGCGCCCAGTTTTTGGCTCGCCCCCCCATATTCTCCCAAATCTTCCTCTTCTTCTTCCGCTCCAGATTTCCTTTCCTTCTAATCCTCTATCCGCGCCATCGAAAACTTTAACCACCTTTGGTGCAATTCCAGCGACGCTCTTTGACTCGAGTTGTTGCTTGGTTTTGGCCGTCCACTCATTTGCCCCGATTTTGAACTTGATTCTCTTCAGCATTGCATCTTTTCTTCGATTCTCTTCACATCTTTTATTCCGCGACACGATTCTCATCTTTGCCGCCATCATTCGAGCCTCCGTTGATACGCTGGTACGCATCGCCACAACTTCTGGACGCAGCCTCGTCTGTGAACTGGCTGCTCATTTCTCTATAGACTCAAACATTTAATCCAAATCTTATTTCGCTTCGGCCTGTTTTATATCACCATTGTACTTTTCAGACGGATCAGAGAAGGAGACGAAGAAAGAAGACGACAAATACAGGATAAAACCATCAAAAGACCGAAAAAAGAAACACCAGTCACCAGACCACAGCCACGCCCTCCCTATGGTCCAGCCTGCCTGCAATTTGGTCGTTCGTCGATGCTAATGCCAATTTACCGCCGGAAGCAATGATGGCAACCGCACTCTACACTCCCGAGCGAGGAGCCGTTGCTTCGTCAGTCCACCACATCGATGGGCCTGTCGACTATCTTGCTTCCTTAGACGACACGACTGCGTCTCACCATGGCACCCTTCCTCCGCCCAATCCTCATTTCGCGTTTCCCGCGGCTTCGCCTTCATCCACCCTTCATGACCCGACAACGAAGCGGAGACGGCCTCTGTCCGCCGTGGAGATGCACACGAGATCCCTTAGCATAGCCGTAGATGGCTCTGACTCTCGACACGCTGCGCTACCAGCGTTCAGCTTCAACCCCGGTGCCTCTCTTCCCCCGAAACCACATAGCTTTCTCAGCCCTCCGCATTCTCCAAGCTCTGCTCAGCCCCTAGCTCAACCCGCTGCTGCATCTGCTAATCGGCCAATGGGTCATGGACATCGAAGAGGCGGCAGCGAATTTGTTGGCGGTCGTCTCCGTGAGGGAAGCACCATTGCTGTCATGAGCACTAGCCCGCCAAAGAACGAGTTTGACATGAAGGTGCCCACTCTCCAGCCACCACCACGCAGAGGACACCGCCGAGGCATGTCTGCTACTATCCCGGCGACTGATCTCCCCATCCTTTTCGCGCCGCCAGCCATTGGTTCATTTTCTCAAGGAAGCAGCGCCCCCAACAGCCCCACGATGTTTAGCCGGAAAGACGATTTACCCATCCTTGGCCCAGACATGCCTTTGCCAGAGCCCGTGCGATTGGGCCAAGACACTAGAAACACAGGCAGTCCCAGAGCATCCAAAACCATTCCAGAAGAACACTTGAAGATGGCTAAGCCTAACATGCGTGCGAGAGTTGGATTCTCAGATACCCTGGAATTCATTCCTCGACCGCTCTCACTCGTCTCGAATGAAACATCCAGCACTGTGACAGCACGACCGGGCCATTCAGGGTCCGGTAGCGTCTCTTCAATTATCTCGATTTCATCGCTCAGCGGACGCGACGGCTCCAACTCCTTGCTGCGGACTCCGACTGGCGAACCCTATGAGTTCAGACCAAGCACAGCAGGCGCTATCTTAGAGCGTACAGCAGAGCTCCAGATGCCAGATCAACCACCAACTTCTCCCCGCCGCCGAAACTCGATTCCCGCCCTTGTCAACATCGCCGATGCTGATGGTGTAGAGTCAAATGTGTCTACTCCGTCCAAGCCCGCCAAACGTTGGTCTTTCTTTGGCTTGGATGCGTTTGCTTCCGGCTCCCCCATGAAGAGGCGACCAAGCACTTCTAGCTCTTCAAGTTCCACACCCCGCCCTATTGACGGCATTTCATGCTCTGACCGCGGATCGGCATCATCACTGGATACGACAGAAGCCCTCCCTGCAAAATCCAAGAAGGGAGGCAAAAAGAGTGATAAGAAGAGGAAGAAGAAGGAGAGGAAGGAGAAGAAAAAGGACAAAGAAGAGGAGAAAGGAAAAGAAAAGGAAAGGGAGAAGAAAGAAGAGAAGGAGAAGAAAGCCAAGGGCTGGGCCGGCTCGATTCTGCCGTTGAAGAGCCACAAGAAGCGCGGCAAATCACACGTTGTTCGCCCACCAACTCCGCCAGCCTCCGTGTCCCACTTGGACGATGAGGAAGAGGATGAGCCCGAAAGGGACATTCGCCCGCCTCCTCTCGAGCCGCCTACCATAAGCATCACCGAATCTCCATCCCTACCTGAGCAGCCAGAGCCACCGAAGCGATCTTCAGATGACATGTCCTATCCCATGATTGACTTGGATGCTGCACTTGGTCCTTTCAACACCCCTCTGTCATACAATGCCGAGTGGGAGGCTGCTCAGCGCGCTGCAGGTACGCCGGGCAGCAGAAGGCGCCTCCACAGTGCTCAAGGGTTGAAGGGATTCAGTGGTCCTGGCATGCATTACCACCGACGTGCCGAATCGGCTCCTGATCTCCCGCCTTTTGATTTCCGCTCCACTATCCACCGATTTGGCAGCAGCTCAACCATGGCGGATGTGTTCGAAGAAGATGAAGAGGACGAAGATGGAAAGGGCAACACCAAACCAGAGCTGGAAACCAGCGAAGAAGTCAGCGAAGAATCCGACGGCGAAGCCACACCCCCTGCCATCACGCCTGTCCTGCAAGAGCCCTTCCTCGGCCCTAGTGACAAGGTACTGGGTAAAATGCGACGCGGAAGCGCTGGGCTGGTTGAGGGTGAGTCTGCAAGCCTACATGCAGTACGGGCTGAGGCCTCTCTAGCCTCACTTCAAGACGAAACCATCACAGAGGAAGATTTCACGTTTTTCCGAGCCCCGACCTTCCAAGGCCGCAGAGATTCTGTCGACTCGGGAGCACCTTCAGCTCCGTCCCCAAGGCAGCTCCCTACCACCGCTGATCTGCCAGTTGATGATCCTCTGGTTCTCCCTGGTGCAAGCGTCACGCCGCTCAGCCCTTATTCCTCTAGCTATATCTCTTCCTCTCATCCTTCTCCTCGATCACCAATGTCGGTTGATGCGCAACGCATCTCCACCGCACCCTCGTCCATCACTGACGATAGCTTCCACTCTCTGCTTATGGGAGAGCCGGGACCAGAAGTCAGGATATCAATGGACTATGACGCCCCATCACTCGCGTCAAGCCACTCAGCCATGACCCGCGACAGCACCTTTATTCCTGTGCCACGACCTCGCCAACTCGGACCTTCTCGTGACCAGCGTCCGGTGTCAATGTCAGCTCCATTCGGACGCAGACGCTCGAGCTTGGCGAGCCTTAGTCGACTCATTAGCAGCTCTCATGGTGAGAGAAGCAAACTCTCCATGGAAGTGACTTTAGATAATGAGCCAGAATTGAGAAAGTCGAAGCACAGCAAGACCAAACGGCTGGGGCGGATGATGCAGTTTTGGAAGCCAAGCAAAGAAGATAAAGTTAAAGAGGAGAGAGCCACAGAAGATAAGGCTGCTTGAGCTTTCAATACAGAGAGAGGCGACAGGGGACGAAGAATTACAAAGCAGCGTCTAACCATTATTAAGATGCTGCTTTGACGAACTTATATGTATTCTATGTAGCGCATGCTTTCACAAAAAAAAAACTTTTTTTTCCGCTTATGCCTCATGGATACTGGACCTACTGAAACTTTTCGAGGTCGTGTGCTTGCGTTTTTTTTTTGTTCACGGAACACAGTTGAAAACCATCTTGAAGCTAGCTGATGATAGTTGAGAAATTATGATGCTGCTATTTCTTCACATTGAGCTACAAGAGAGCTGTCATTTTCATACAGCCGGTACAGCCAGGATGAGCGTTTGATGATAAGCATGAACCCTGCTTTTGCGTGACGAGTATATTTGGACTCTTCACTTTTTTTATTACCTTTACTTTTGGACTCTTGGTGGATTAGGAACGGGGAAAGTTCCTCGACGCTGTGTATGTCTTTTTTTCTTTGTTCTTGACTTTCTTTTGTGATTCTTTCTCTGGATCCAAGGGGGAAACAACAAACTCTCATCAGTCGGGAGAAGTACAACCGGATGGATATATAAAGCCATATTTAAAGGGAACGGGGCCTTACAATTTTTTGATTCGAAAACAAAAGGGGTTTCTCGATTTTGGCCGCGGCTAAGGGTTGCTTTTTTTTCACGGAGTATGTATTATTTTTTACAGAGGCAAAAAATAATACGATGCAGGTTTTTTTATAACTTAAATGAATTGAGAAGTGCTCGACATGAGCAAAATAAAAAAAGTTTCATATTTACTACCGCTGTCTGATGCCCTTTTCACTTTTTGATACCATAAACATTTACGATAAATGCTAGGTAATACGATTTGATGATTTAGTATATGGTAAATACTAGGTAACATGATTTGTAATTGTAGATATTGAGATATCTAAGTAGCTATCAACGGAATATGGATATAAATATTTCGGAAACATCATCTCGTCTTGTATAGTCATGTCGTATACACAAAAAAGAATAGTCATAAAGCCGTAACACATCATAAGGAGAGAGATAGAATGGAAGAAACAGGGTGTATCAGAAGAAAATCATCGTATCCAGTCATATGCGAAACACAAAAAGCCTCAGAGCCTTTTCCAACGCCACATCGTCGTGAGCCCGTCGACGCATCATCAAAATACAGTGCTTATGTGCAATTTATCGTAGGGCTTGCAAAAAGGTGTCTAAACAAAAGGTTCTCATCTCATGAGAAGAACTTGGACACGCCATTGCGGATGCCGTCTACTAAGCCGCCGCGGGACTCTCGCTCGATATCATCGTAGTAGGCCTTGCGCTCCCATCGCATATCGCCGCTGCGGCCACGCTCGACGCGACTTCCACGGACATACGACTGGACGGCGTTGCTGCCGTTGCCGTGGCCGTACTCGCCAGCCATGCGGACGGCGTCGTTGACGGCGGTAAAAGGATCGCCAGTAGCAGCGCGTTTGGCTACGCCCAGCATGCGCTCGATGGATGGCGGAATGCGGAGGCCGAAGCGCGCGAGCAGCGCCGTCAGGGCACCACCGGTGACGAGAGGCACGATGACGAGGAAGAAGACCTTCCACGGGTGGCGCTTGGCGTAGTGCTGGAGGTCGCGGAGGAGGCGCTTGAGCTGCTTGAGGCAGCGCTGCAGAAAGCCATCGCGGGGAGAGCGCTTATAGTACGAAGGGCGGCCTGATGCGTTGCCATTGTTAGCTGTGATATTCATACCACCTACGAACAGAGAGAGAGAGGCACATACGGTTTCCAAACAGGCTGGAGCGGCTGTTGTTGCCGCCCAGGCCGAAGAACGAGCCGCGCGAGCCATTGTTCTTGCGGTAGCTGCTGCCCTCGCCGCCAAAGAAGCCAGAGCCGCGGCTCCGGGGAGATCTGGATCTGGATCTGGACCTGGATCTTGATCGGGAGCGCGGCGGCGGCGAGCGCGACTCGGAGCGAGAGCGACGCTTCTTGTGGCTGTGGCGGCGGCTGGCTGTGTGGTGACGAGATGAGCGGCCGCTTTGGCTGAAGGCGTCGCCGAAGATGCTTGACGAACCCATGATGGCGATCAGGGGAGGGAGACGAGTTTCGAGTGTTTTTGGTTGATGTGAGACAAGAAATTAATGAGAAGATGAAGCAAAGCAGGTGAAAAATTAACGAAGTTGATGCTGTTTCAGGAAGCGGGCGGCGCTCAGCTGAGGGTTGAGCGCATTGAGCCTTGCTGCTGCTGCGCTATTATGAGAGCACCGGTTGATCAAGGCTGAGGCAAGAGACAATGTCGTCTGTTGAAGCAAACGCTCGCTTGGAATTATCAACGCGATTGGGAAGAGGTGGTTGTAACAAACAAGGTCGCAAAGCAATGCGCCGAAAGAACAATTCCCGGCCTGTAGCAGAGCGAGGCAAGGGCTCAGCTTGGGTATAGCAGCCAGCTTTACTGTAAACAGTAAGAGAATAGCTGCAGACCCCAACCAATCTAAGTAATCAATCCCTACGAGTATGCAAGGCACAGACGGCACTTTTTTCGCTTCCCTGTTTCTCTACCTTGTCTGTGATCTGGCTTCTGTGTCACTCTCTCTATCTTGTCTTCCCACTTTTGCCCACTTGGAGCTTCTGCCACGGACATCCGTGCAGCAGGGCGGGATGCAGGCTGCAGCGATGAGGTGCAGCTGAAGAGCTTCACGGCCGCAGAGTGGAGAAACGATTGAAAATCGCCCGTTTGGAGACGCAGAGGACAAGCGCCTTGACCGCCGGAAAATCGGGTGGCTGGAGGGTGGGAAGAGAGCCGGTAAATTAGAGCGACTTTTGTTGCTTGTTTGCTCTCAGCTTACTATTTGTTCACAGTGAAGCAGTAGTTCGTACGGAGTACAAGGGGCCGGTAACTCGCTGGAAAAGGGCCCTGAAACCGCTAAGTAGGGCGAGGAAAAGAAGGTGGCGCAGCAATCTATGGGAAAAAAAGCTGGACGAGATCAATTAAATGCGATACGAGGATAGTCAGCGGGAAAATGCAAGGAGTGGGAATGTTACTAGTGGAAGCGAGGGAATCGGGTGCAGATCTCAATACGTGATACTGCAGATAATGTCCAGTAGTAGCTGTACTTTTACTTGTTGATACATTTGAAAAGGAAAAGTTATCTAACATCTCGGCTGTAGCTCAATAAGGTACGCGTAGTCAATTTACATGATAGTATAAAAGGACTTCAAGCTTACCTGCTTAGATTATGTTGTCATTTACACTCAATTAGCAATAAGAGTAGCAGTAATAGCAGCAGCAGTAGTAGTAGCAGCAGCAGTAGTAGTAGCAGCAGCAGCAGCAGCAGTTGTATGATTTATAACTTCTGCTATTGGTAGCTGAGTGCTGGAGAACCCCCAAAATTTCAATAAGAAAAGAGCCAAGTTTGGTGAAAGACAACAGTTGCTTCACTACTTGTATGCCTGTGGGCACAAGCTTGGTTCTGTCGTCCTGCGCCACAGAATACGCCACAATCCAGATTTCAACCTCCGTAGCGCTTTCTCGTATGCGATCAATGTCTGCTTCATTCGCGTAAGAAGAACGCGTTCAGAAACTCAATATCAAAGCTTTTTCTGTATATATTTCTCTTCAATCTGTCTCAGCACTCAATAACTAGGCAGTAATCCGAACAAGGGTACGAATTTTGTGCCATTAAGACCATAATTCTGAATATACTGCCAAAATGTCTGGTGACGACGATGAAGACGATTACATGAACATGACGTTCGACGATCCCGCTCCCACTACAGAGTCTTCAGTTCAACGTGCTCAGCGTCTCAAAAAAGAATCCCGCGCTCGGGGCGTCATAAAGTCGAAGGCAGAGCTCGCCCAAGAAGAAGCTGCTGCGAGAGAAAAGGCTCTCTCAACCTCCTTGCTGGATGACCCACGCTCAAAGAAGAGTAAAGGCCTTGCTATGATGGCGAAAATGGGGTTCAAAGGCGGTAGTCTGGGGAAGAAGTCTGAAGACGGCGAAAATTCCGGCAAATCAGAGCCTATTCAGATCAGCATGAAAGAAGACCGTGGCGGCATTGGTTTGGACAACGAGAAGAAGAGAAGACTTCGAGAAGCTTTCGAGGAAAGGGACGCCAAAACTGTCAAAGTTGATCCCAATGAGTATCGCGAGCGGATGAGAGCGGAGAGAGAAGACGCCAGATTAGAAGGGCAACTCCATGCTGCACAACGCACGGCGGAGCGATTGGACGATGAAAAAGCTGGAAAAGACACAGCCGATGCCAGTTCGTCTCCTGAAGAGGTAGAAGAGTCTGACTCAAATCCGCGTCCAATATCATCTCGCCCGCTCAAGTCTTTCCCCGTCGTCTATCGAGGCTTGATTCGCCACCGTGAAGAAAAGGAGCGTGATCGACGGATGAGATATGACTTGGAGCAGTCCCTCTCTCGGCTGCCGACATACGAAAGCGGTGATGAGGATGACGACGACAAAAAAGCGCTGGGCAAGAAACAAACGGTATACGCGACTGCGGATGACTTGGACGAGGTGGATGAAGAATTGGACGAATTTGATGCTCTCGACCCTGGCACTAGGCTTAGCCGTCTTGTCATGTACTTGAGAGAGACGCATTGGTATTGCTTTTGGTGCAAAATGGCGTATCCGGATGCTGAGATGGACGGGTGTCCGGGGTTAACGGAGGAGGATCACGATTAAAGGAGTTGTCTGTCAAATACGTGGCATCTTGATTTAGCCTCTTTCTCATTTTATACCCATAGAGAGGGATCTGTGTACTGTTAAAATTCTGCCCTTTTCGCCATAGCTATTGAAGTTTCCTCATAATCTGTCCCCTCGACCGACTTTTTGCTTAATGATCATCTTGTCCTTAACCTGGCCTTGTATGCCATTGCTGTGGTATTAGAAATTCCACAATCCTTTTGTTTTCTTCTCTTCGACCACCACCATAGACTTGCACAATACCATGACGGAATCGAAATTCTCACCATCTGCATTTCCAATCTTCCAGACGGTAGGGCTTTCAAACTTTTGAACGACATAGCTTGATGGTGTGGTAGCATCGATACTGTCTTGAGAAGACGTCATCGTATGCGGATCGTATTCGCAGGCACCTTCGGTATAGTCGTCTTCGGGCCATTGTACAACAAAGATGGCTTTTGACCTCATCATAGCGAACTGAGTCTTCACTGCTTGTTTAAATATCTCTTCTATATCTCTCTTGAACATTTCGCTCTGTTCGCCATGTAGGCCTTTACCAAAACAATCCATCGCATCTTTGACAGCGTGATGTTGTTTGGAATCCTCAACAGCATTTCCATGCTGTTTGATGTTCGGATCACAGACTGATTTCATATTGCTGATCATCTTGAGATATTGGCAACTTGGAAGAGCGCAAGGATCTAATTTAAGGCTAAAGTTAACATCAATCGTTGAATATTCTAACGCATAAGAAGACCATAAACCAACCTATCCAGGCGATATGATGCGCCAACACTTGGCTAATATCATCCTTACAATATTGTGTAAGGCCGCCAAAATAGTGAAAAACAATAATCCTCCATAGCTTGGTCCGAGTATCAGTGTCGCGTGAAGGGGACATGGCGTTATCGGTTGTTTCAGATTGGAAAGTCGTCGTTAAATAATTGCTAGCAATGTTCCGGACGTTATAGCTGAGCTGAGTCCACTCTCCAATAATAGCGTCATCCGATACTTTGGAGTCAAAGTACTTAACATTTGCCATCAAAATAGAAGCCATTTCAACTCTAAGCGCTGTAAAGGCTTTTTCAAGAACAGCGTATCTTTCATCCTGCGATCTCTCTTTCTGCTGATAGGTTGCTCTTTCCTGTTGGATACTTGCCTCCAGATGCTCTATCTTGCGGCGCTGTTGTTTCGTCTCAGACTTACCAGCATTGAGCAAGTCACGGATAGCAGAGGGATGTACACTGCAAAGCTCCTCTATTATAACAGAGTCCCAGTTCTCTATATCATTTTCGGAATAGATACGTGTTCTGGGATGCTTGGCAGATTGTGCTAGCTCATCTTCGCTTTCAATATGATTTCGCTTTCTGTTCTTCATAGTCTCATGCTGGTGGATTGCTGCTTGTCCTGAGATAGCTGATGGTTGGCTATGAGGGTATGCATGTGGGGTTTTTAACGAACGTGCTCCTCGAGTCGCTATCCGTGAGTTATTCGCCAAAGGATTGTCATCATTGCCGCCTTCTCCTTCTATACCATACAACCGTCAGTTTACTTTTCTTAAGCGAGGAAAGAAAGTCAAGGTTCATTATATGAGTGGTTCAAAATAGAATGTTTGCTCACCATTTTTGATAAAGAGATAAGAATTGAAATCTGGCATGTTCGTGAATCCGCTTTAGTAAAGCTAAAAGCTGCTTAAACCTCTTCAAGGCGAAGATATCTAGAGACGGAGAGAGACCAAACTCAAATCGCGGTAAAGCAAAGTTATAAACGATCTAAAGAGCTGACTCCCTCTTGAGCTGAATAAATTTGTTGGAGTGCGTTATTGAAGACGTGTTGCTGGATTTCTGCGTCAAGGTGCATGCGAAAGAAGTGATGCGAGAGAGAAGTTATGACTGATGAAAATATTGAATTGAAATAGAATAACTTCTGCCATGTCGGTGAATACATGTTGCTAAGTGCCTGCTGCCAGCTGCCTGAGGCTTGTTGCTTTCCTTGCTATTTAAACAACAGAGCGTAGCAGAACTTTCTCCTCTTCTCCTACTTCTATTCATCTTCTGCACACTCGCTACTCTCTAAAGGAAACACACGCGCCTCACTGAAGCCACAACTCATAGCAGCAGCAATGCCTCGATCCACCCGAATTCAAACCGACACTGGCGGAGATGCTTCAGACTCAAAGAAAAACGACTTCACTCTTGTCTTAGGCATAGATTTTGGCACCACGTACGTCTATCTTTCCCTAGTATTTGACTACAATCACTGACTTTAACAGATATTCAGGTGTTGCATGGGCTCTCTCGAGCCGCCCAAACCATATCAGCATGATCACTAGCTGGGACTCAGCCAAGTACCAATGCAGCGATAAAGAAAAGACCCCGAGTGTCGTCTCTTACGACGATAATGAGAATATTGTTTGGGGTTACTCTGTGTCTGACACAAAGTCCTCGATTGAGTGGTTCAAGCTGTGCCTTTTGCAACGAGATGATATTCCCAACGCCTGCTACTCACCACAACTTCAAAAGGCTCAAGCTGCTTTGGAAAAACAGAATAAAAGTGTCGTGGAAGTTATTAGCGACTACTTGCGAGAGCTATGGAAACATAGTATCGCTACTATCCGGCGAGCGATAGGTGGGCAGTTAGTTGACCTTTGCAGGTTCAAGATAGTTGCTACAGTTCCTGCAATATGGCCAGCCTATGCTCAAATTCGCATGAACGCGGCTATAGAAAAAGCTGGTATTCTGAACACCCGAGCTGCTGGCCCTACAACTTTGAATTTCTCTCTGAACCTGAAGCCGCGGCATTGGCAACTCTGAACGGCATTTACATGTACAATGGAGCAAACATGAAGGTAAAAGAGCCAAATATACAACTGTACTGCATAAGCTAATGAATTAACTTAGATTGGCGATCATTTTGTTATTTGCGACGCCGGTGGAGGCACTGTGGTAAGCATTAGAGAGTACATCGTGAACTTTGCTGTAGCTCACATGTTTAGGATGTGATCACCTACACTGTCATTGCTCTCAACCCAATGAGAGTAAAAGAAAGCGTCAAAGGAGATGGTAGAGTGCTGTCTTACCCTTTCAATCGGCTTGGATACTAAACAGATCTACAGGAAAGCTTTGTGGAGCTACTTTCTTAGACGCTCGTTTTCTAAAAGTCCTTCGAAAAAAGCTTGACGAGGCGTTTCCTGACGCTTGGGGAATACTCAACGAGACTGGAGCACTGGAGCGGATTATTAACACCGATTGGGAGAATGGCATCAAGCCTCAGTTTCGTAACTCTAACCAGCAGTGGATGATTCAAATGCCAGTCAACGGTTTGAAGCAAAGTCATGACGATTTCCGCTTCTCCAACATTAAGCTTGATGTGTGAGTAGTCCAAGACCAGAAATTTTAGGTCTGGGTGCTCTAATCTATGAAACGCAGCTAACCCATATTGAACAGCAACGATGTTCAGGCCATTTTCAAGCCAATAGTAGCTGAAATCAATCAGCTTGTGATAAACCAAGTGAACACCGTCAAGAAGAAGTATGAAAGAGAGCCAAAGGTATGACATTGATATCGCCTGTGCTGATTCGAGGTAAAACTGACACATTTTATCAAGTTTGTCATCCTCGTGGGTGGCTTTGGCAGACAGCCTTTTCTATTCACTAAACTGCAAGACGATTTGAACTGCGAGAATGGGCTGGAGGGAAAGATGGAAGTTTTGCAGAGCCAAGGTTCTGAGCCGTAAGTGTTAACCGAGATTTTAAAAAGGTATGAGGCTAATTTCTTTGCGTTCGATTGATAAAGCTGGACAGCTGTCTGCCGAGGGGCTGTGATCCGAGGCCTTGAACAATCCGACGATGCAAGTCAGCCAACAGTCTCATCAAGGATTAGCAGAATGAGCTATGGCACAACATGTAATACAATACCCTGGGACGCGAACGAGCACGAAAAAAGGGATTTGAAGTGGTTTGAGGTGAATCAAACATTTGGGGCCAAAAACCAGACATCGTGGTTTGTAAAAATTGTAAGTCCATACGCCCGACCAGGGCAGTTGACTTGAGATATACTAACTGCTACATAGGGAGAAGCTATTCCAGTGGGCGAACCGATCATCAAATCTTTTCATATAGATCTTACGGAGCCAATTAGTGACCATACTACACGTATCGTCTACTCAACATCAAGCACTCCGCCAAAGCGATGTGATGAGACAGTTAAAGACCTTTACGAACTCCATTGGTCATCCATTCCTGATTTCTACAGCCTCCCTACTTGGAAGAATCCTCTGGGCCAGACTATTAGACGGATCGATATTGACTTAAAGATGATATCAAATGGAGTGACCTTGGATTTTGAGGTCATCTATGAAGGAGAAGTTCTGGCATCAGAGAACATCAAGATTGACTATGGTCATTGCGGTGCTCTCGCTAGCGGCGACAGCAGTGATGAGGAATAAGATGATGAGAGATATCAATTTTCAGACGCAGGGTTTATCATAATCACTCTCAATTAGCTTTCATGGGCCGATTCTGGTTGGCTATTGGATCATGCATATTGCGGAAATGAGACTACTTGGCTTTGGTATGGGGATATATTAGGATTACTTAAAAGTTTTGATACAGGAAAATTTGAGCATGGCTGCGTTTACTCACGCGATAGGCGCGTCTTTTCTGAAGCCATCCAATAACTTTCATCACCGGTGCTCAATGGCCCATAAGATACTTCGTGGTTAAGAAAAGAGCCAAGGATTACAAATCATCTTTCATCGTCCAGAGTCGCAATTAAACAGACTTGTAGAAGAGACACTGCTGATGAAGAGAGTAAGAGGTGTACTCAACTTTCAACACCTTAGGTTTATTATCGAGTAACTCAGCGGCGGTGTAACGAGACCATTTATCTACATAACATATGACACTTAAATACATGTCGCTGAAGGTAAAAAAGGCAGTAGAGGCGGTAGGAGATAACAAATAGTTTAATTCATGAGCTACAGCTGGAAGCCAAAGTGTGAATATGGGGCGCTGAGTCGCAGTCTCCATGAAGCACTATACAAAATCCGCTGGCTACAATATGCTGCCATCCTGCCATCCTGCCATCCTGCACATCATGGTTCAACCTCTTATTTTTTCTTGTAAAATTCATGGCAGGATTGACCCGAGATTCAACAGCTTTGGCTACAGTTAGTCCTGTCAGTGCTCACATGACACCGGCAGCATAGCGCATGCCCTTTTCCTCCAAGACATGAGCGCATTCATCCGAGTGTACGCTGGTGATGGCTGCAATGCTTAAGACGGCAAATCTTATGATGAGCTATGTAACTGTCCAAGCAATCACAAACAAGATCCCAATAAGCCAAAGGGCATAAAGATTTGCCGCTGCAATGCTAAGCAATATTGTTGGGTTCAAATAGTAGACTCGCATTCGAAGCCTCAGATGGCCATACCTGTGAAGCAGAAGGAAAGCGCAGGTAATTATAATGGAGAGGTTAGAGATGATCGTGCCTATGCGACATCGCTAATTGTCGTCTCTTGTTTGACAATTTCTTGAACTTCAAGTCACGCTTTTCTTGACGATATATATCATGTGTGCTCCGATTCTTATGTTTATTTAGCAATGGTCTCTCTCTCTCTCTCTCTTTACTTTTTTTTTGTGTGGTTCTAGGCTACATAGCGAGCCGTTTACAGATCAGATAGCGTGTCAAAGATATATATGAATCCCAATTGTTGTTCGTACTCAGATCTCTCTCCATTTACAGCATTTGCGGCATTCCTCATCAGGTTATACCGCTATGTAAATAGATCCATCATCCGAGTTAGATATGGTTTCCAATTCTCTAAGTATAACCGAAGATTTCCAAAGGATCATATTAAACTCAAAATCCTCGCCATCTGCATTGCCATATTTCATCAAGGCTGGCGCTTCGACAAACTCCACATAATATTGAGATGTGTAGGCGTCCACATCACTTTGCATAGATTCCATCATTTCTCGGTTATAAAGCGTGAATTGCGCGCCATCATCGTCTCCAACCCACCGTTGGAAGTAAATGGCCTTTGAACTCATCATCATGGTATGGAGATCAACGGCATCCATTATCAACTTCTTCATCTTGGCCTCAAATGGATCCATCATCGAATCTGAGATGAATACGGAGAGCATAGACTTTGCAGCTTCGAGCAGTATAAATATGGCTCCTTTGGCTCTTTCATCGAGCTGAATGCCATCTTTAAAACCAGCAATCGCTCTAAATTTCATCTGACTGAGCATCTTGAGGCAGTGAGGTTTATTGGAATATCTTTGGCCTGTGCGAAAAAATTGTTAGCTGGCAACGTCAGCTTGTATAAGTTGTTGACGTTGGAAATAATTACCTTCTACAAGCAAAATCTGTGTCAACGCCTGGCCAGCTTCTCCATGCCAGATGGGCCGCATCCCCGAAAATATAGCGGATTTGATTGTATGCCATATCGATCGCCGAAGTACAGCAACTCGTAGACTGGCAACATTACACTGAGATAGAGGCAAGAATCTTTTCATTCTCTTCATCAAAGTCTCGATCTCGTCACACTCATTATTGGGATGATTGGTTAAGCACTGAGAGACTATGTCGCGAATGTTGAAGCATAATTTCCCCCATCCCGCAGCGATATCAGAGTCCGACACTTTGGTATATATTCCGGGTTCTTGTTTAGCAGCATCAATAGTAGCCTCTAGCTTTCTTCTCAGCGCACTGCATTCGCTTTGTAACTGAGCAATCTTTGAGAGTTGCGACGCTTCTGTTCGTTTCTTATCTTGCTGTATTCGCTTGAGGTCTTTCTTTAGAGAGTTATTCTCAAGGTGAAGCTCTTGGTTGTTGGTTTTGAGAATCTCAAGATTCTGGGTCTTCGATTTGTAGTCTTCCAGCCATTCATCAAGCGCCTTCTCAATCTTATTAAATTTAGCATCGGCCACAGGTTTCTTGCCGCGCTTTTCAGGCCGTGCGGCCGCATCATCGTGTTTCTCGCTGCTTCTTTTTCTCGAAGCTGAGGCCATAATCTGAGTTGGTGTTGGCGTTCCTCGTTGCGCTGGCTCCTGTTTGGCCGCATTTGATCGCAAGCGCCGAGAAGATTGAAGTATAATGCGTGGCTTGTTGGAAGTGATGCTTTCTTGATAAGTTCCATCCGCTCCATCAGTAACAGATTGATCCTCCCCTTCACTATCCTGGTATTCTTGATCCTGAGCTCGTGGCAGCGATGGCGCGCTTGGCGTCTCAATAGCCAGATTGTCGACATCGACTTGCGAGGATTCTGAAAATCCTGCTTCAAGGTTAGCCTCATTTCATTTTGACTGACACGAATAGATGGGTGAAAACGAGGTGTCGTGAAACAGGTTTTTATTACCGCGTCCTTTGCCAGGAGTGTCCATATCTCGCGGCGGCATTGTGTCGGAACATAGAAGAATTGGCTTCAGCGTGTCTGGATATCGATGCTCTCCCAAATTGAAAGAAAAAGATGTTGAGAGAAATTAAAAAGGAGAAAGAGAGAAAAGAAGCAAAAATGTGAAGAGTGCATTTGGCAGTGGGGGTTATGATGTGCAGAGCTTTCTGCCAGATGGCTGCCAACTGTCAATGCAGTGAATCACGCGCTCTTATTTATGTGGCCTGTAATTAACCATTGTTTTTATTCTCTTCTTTCGCACTGCGCACTTTTCTTTTCTTTTTAGCTACAAACTTGGCATCGCTTACTCCTTGTTCAAAACGACCCAAACTCAGAAGCGCCTGATCATGGCTGGAACTGGTCGGAAACAAAGAGGTGCTAATAGAGGGACACAGAATGCCTCTGGAGGAGATCCAACAATTGTCATAGGCATAGACTTTGGAACTACGTGCGTATGGCCTGTCGCGATCACGCGGTTTCTGATACTAATTCTGAATAGTTTCTCCGGCGTCGCTTGGGCCCGATCAAGTCGGCCAGATCAGATCAACATCATCACGAGTTGGAAATCTCGCTTCAACTTCAACAGCGACAAAGAAAAAGTCCCCACCGTTATCTCTCGTGAAGAGAAAGATGGCGCTCCTCTTTGGGGCTACGTCGCTCCACTGGGATCAGCCTCGATCCAATGGTTCAAGCTGTGTCTTCTTGACAAGGATGATATACCTCAGTATCAACGAAGGTCAGAACATCTTGAAGCTGCAATGACTTCGCTGGAAAAATCCGACACCCATGTTGTGGATGTTATCAGCAACTACCTTCGAGAGTTATGGCAGTACACCATAAGTTGCATTGAGCGAGCTGAGGGGGCATCTATCGTCGACGTCTCCGCGTTCAAAGTGGTTGTCACGCTACCGGCGATTTGGCCCGCGTATGCCCAATTTCGCATGAAAGAGGCAATCGAAAGGGCAGGAATCTTAAACATTCGTGGCGTTTTCGACACTGCACTGGAGTTTATATCAGAGCCTGAAGCGGCGGCCCTGGCGGCTTTGCAAGATCTGTCTGATAGGGCAGATATGGTGGTAAGGCCATATGATCACTGCAGCTGGGAGTACTATTACCGCACTAACTGGCCAATCTTGACAGCCTGGTGATCATTTCGTCGTCTGTGACGCTGGTGGTGGCACTGTCGTAAGTATTTCAGTCCAATTTAACGTTAACACAGCTCATTTGCTTCGCAGGATGTGATTACCTATACTATCATTAGCAAATACCCAATGAGAGTCAAGGAAAGTGTTAGAGGAGATGGTAGGCAACATATCTTCTGTTCTTGTTTAGATTCACGCAGCTTATACATTCAATAGGAAAGCTCTGTGGCGCTACGTTTGTGGACGAACGTTTCCGAGATCTCCTTAGACAAAAGATTCCCCCAACTACTTGGGATAAGCTTGGAGAAGACGGAATAGCTCGTCTTATGAACAATGAATGGGAGAATGGCATAAAGCCGCAGTTCAGCAACGACGGTCGCATGTGGTCTATACAAGCCCCCGCCAGTTCACGGAAGAGAGACCACGAACAATTCACTTCTTCAGATATCAACACACAAAAGTAAGCCCCTTTACCAAGGTGGTTGGGTACCATATAGTGACTACTTACTAACACATCCAACAGTTATGAAATTGTTAACGTGTTTCAGCCCATAACCAGCCAGATTGTGGAACTTGTGGCCGCTCAAGTTAACGAAGTCAAGAGGCGGTACAAGAAGCAGCCCAAGGTATGAAACCAGGTTTGAGCTCTTTGCGAATATTGACATCGATTACTAGTTTGTGATCTTGGTTGGTGGTTTTGGACGATGCCACTACCTATATAATTGCTTGGTCGAAAGTCTCAGAGGCAAAGTAGAGATTTTACAGAGCTCTGGAGCACGACCGTGAGTACAAAATGACGCTTACAATACTAGACGCGACTGACCTTGACTCTTTTTCCAACAATGTAGCTGGACAGCCGTTTGTCGCGGTGCGGCCATTAGAGGACTTGAACAATCCGATGGTGCTACAGAATCTGCGATTTGTTCAAGAATTGCAAGAGCCAGCTACGGTACCATGTGCAATGTGATTCCATGGTCTGAAAAGGAGCACAGCATTCAAGATCGAGAATGGTGTCCGGTTGCACGAGTATATATGGCTGCTGATCAAGCCTCCTGGTTTCTTCGTATTGTAAGTGATTAATATCCTTTGCAACCGAAATGGAAGGACATTACTAATAGTCACCGAGGGCGAGACTATAACCGTGGGCAAAGCCATCGAACTAGAATTCCACCAGGACTTCGAATCGCCAGCCAGCGAAACCGTCACAAATCTTATATACTCCAACAGCTTGCAGCCATCAGAACGATGCGATGAGACGGTCAAAGAGCTCTGCCAGTTGCGCTGGTCGAGGATCCCCAAATTCGACGATCTTCCTACGTGGACAAATAACAAGGGTCGCGTTATCAGGCGACTCTCTTATGTAATTAAGATGACTTCCAACGGCGTCTCCTTGGATTTTGAAATTTCACACGATGACAAGATTGTCGCCTCAAAGAATGTCGCTGCTGATTATAGCGAGAGTGGCACTGCAGCACATCGGCATGCTGCCCAGCTTGGTGATGACAATAGTGGCACCTATGTGCCTCCCGAAAAGGGGCCAGGAGGCTGGGACGACGAATTTAGTGATGATTAGTTTCTGCAAACGAGTTTCTGTGTTTGGGGGCGTTGGGAAAGGAGATTTATTTGCTGCGAATTTTAGCGGAAAGGATATATTTTCCCGAATACTTGTTACTATCTACAAATAAGCTATAATTCTAGAGAGATATATGAAGCATAGCAATATCTCAAATAGCGAAACTCATTTAATTATCCAGCATCCCAGTCGAGACTGATGGCACAAGTTTAAAGCCATTCCAATCTTCTTCTGCTGTTTCTGCTACCTCTACCTACATGTCTTATGTGGTAGTCAAACTTTATATGCGAAAGCTGGCTCTCTTGTCAGGATAAAGCAGTAGTTGTCTACTGCATGCATTTTGTTGATAGCTAGAGCACTAGATAATAGAACTGAATCGACTTTCCTCCGTTCAAATAGGCAGCTTATACGTAACTCTCATGATAGAAGGGAATCCCCAACGCCACTCACTTTTACTTGTCATTCTCCCCTCGGCCGACTCGACTACAGCGACGAACAAGCCGATTCTGGCAAATCTCGAGAATAATCTCAAACCAGTCTTTGGCTCTCTCGACATCAAAGACTTCACCTCAACGTATCAACATGCAGGCCTCGTAAAGCGCAAACGCGAGCAAGAATCCGAGACGGGCAATGACAAAGACATCCCCTGCCGCATTGCCAAGAAACAGTCATCTGATAACTCGCCTGCTGAGAAGACTGCCGCCACTACGACTCAAGTCTTGCGCTCCCAAAACGGTGCCCAGAGAGCCATCGCTCCCAAGCAGACAACATCTCATTTAACCACGAGGAACTCAGTTGGAATAGACATGGGAAAAGCTCTCAAACACTCGAATGCACATCTCATAAAGCGATGCGATGCGCTTAAAGCTATTGTGGCAGATCTTCAGCGAAAGGCTGACGTAAGTCACCTCAACCTGATCGTGCTACTCACTACCATCCTGGAGAAAGTTACTCAGGCAGCCGCATTGAAGGCAACCAACAGCCCAAAACAAATTCAATGTCGCGAGCATCGGTTTTTGCAGCCCAGTGCATGAGTGCCATCGCCGTGGCCATCCTGGCAGCCAAATCTACGATATCCAGATGGAGCTCTACCATCTGCTCCAGATGCAGCTTGAAATTTCGGAGTGAGAAGAATCTAGTTTGTCGGCCTTTCAGTGAGCCGAGATATGGTCGCACCAGGCAATCTTTATTCGCGACGTCGTTGAGAGCCATTTGCTTGACTTGAGGCGGGCAGTATTTCTCGATGAGCAGGGTGCGGGTGGGCTTCGGAAGTGGGTGAATTCGCTCGGAAACGAGGACGCTTGTCGGCATGTTGCATATTTCATCCGCCGATTCCACCAAGCTGAGATTCTTCTCAAAGTAGAGCTGTTCGTCTTTTGGCACGAAATAGTAACACTCAGGAATTTTGACGTCGATATATCCCCATTTGTGAAAACTCTGGGCGATAAGCTGATGCATTTGAAAATCTTTCCATAGTGAATCATCATCTGTCTTTGCGAGTTTGAACACCACTGACTTTCCATCGACCGCAAAGATGGCGCCGCAAGCTCCAGCTCCGATCTTTCGGTAGCCTTCTTCGTAATCTGCGGCAGCATCTGGTGAAGCGGCAGAAGTCTGGCCTCGAAGTGATAACAATTTTTGCAATTTTTGTTCCATGGTGGTAAGCTTGATCAATATTGAATTCATTGAAAAGAAAGAAAAGGGGAAGAAGAAAGTCAGAAAAACCAGACGAGAGGATTGCTTTTATATCCAAGGAAAGCCACTTCTGCCAAGTATCCAGAATTCTAGCCAGGCGCCTACTTCGTGTAAGTAGCTTACTACCTATTGCTACTATTGCTACTATTGCTACTATTGCTACTATTGCTACTATTGCTACCCCTGATATTAGGTTCCAACCTGTGTATCAGATGTATATAACATCTAAATAGATGCCTTCATATGTAGACTGGCCGTCTTATCGAGCCACAACTAGGATACCGGATAGGTAATCCCCCTCCCCTCCCTCCCTGAAAATACTTAAAAGTGACAGTTTGGGGTAACCAGTGGTGAGTTATCCTCACTCCCTTTCCCACTGTGGCCTTGAATAGAACGGAAGTGGAAGCTTTTCACCTCACATGCTGGCTTTAGCGTCAAAATTTGTGATATTTTGACTTTCTTCTTCCCGTACGCATGCCCAGTATGTAGATACATACTTCAAGCCACTTAAGGAGGCTGCCCTGGGTGACTCAGGAGAGGCAGTGCCCAGCCAGCCAGCAGCGGAGCAAGTAACCACCAATCGTTCATCGTGACTCACATGTGAAAGTCACTGGATCAAGACATTGCTGCAAGCATCAGAGTACTCGTATAGCATCTAACCTACTGGTAACTTGGCTACTCTCTATCTCTGTACCTGGTTTGTGCTAAAGCCATTAACCTCCTCCCATCTCATGTATCCATTAATCATTAATCACTAGTTTTCCTACTACCCAGCTGAAAAATACCTTTCCAATAT
This sequence comes from Trichoderma koningiopsis, assembly GCA_022985005.1. Lineage (NCBI taxonomy): Eukaryota > Fungi > Ascomycota > Sordariomycetes > Hypocreales > Hypocreaceae > Trichoderma > Trichoderma koningiopsis. The sequence goes on from JAJPEM010000002.1 coordinate 5,891,202, forward strand.
TATACTCTTCATGGCTTCATAGGCCACATTTCTCCAATAGTGTTTGAGGGGTCGTAGCCAGATCGGCTTGAGTAATTCCTCCCACAGGAGCTCCTTTCCTCCATTCGTTAAGAAAACACAGCTCCAAGAACGCCAGACCAGCCTCCAATTCACAGCATCGCATCGCATCGCATTGCCTCACTCCACCTCCTGGTTAAAACCTGGATAACAAGTTGACTGTTCCCAATAGCAAATATACATGTACAACTGTTACCACTGGCTCATCTGAAGCTGCTGAGCCATTGCATCTCGTACATGTGGTAGCATAGCGTGAATCCCGCCAATCGATCCCAGAATTTGGGCTCCTATTTTTCCGGGATAGGCGACTTTGCCAGCCTTCCCCCTGCGCTCACTCGCTTCTGAAGCCGTACTTCTTTGTCTCGCAGTAGCCTTTCGGTTGAGCTGCTAGTGGTGGGTAGCGATGGCACCGAGTCGCCACCAACAGTGTACGCCCTGCCCTTCTTCTGTTCAATATACTGCTGCGCGTATCGCCCAAGCGGGAAGGCAGGGAGCGACGTTGGGATTTCCGCGCCGTTTTGAACAAGTAGCTCTGCCACTGGGAACGGTACCGACTTGTTATCAGCCTCTGCCGACGGCTGCCCAGCTGCGGAAGATGGTGAAGCTGGGTCAGCAGCTGCGAGCGCTAGCCAAACGGCGTGAGTCCCTCTCATTTTGTCCACAGTATTAGGGTTTGCCTTTAGTGCCAGAGCGTAGAGTACTTGCTGGATCTCGTTCTTTTTTATCGCAGCCAGTAAGGTTTCGTCCGCCGTGGCGTATCGTGAAAGGGTTGGCGAAATCGGATCAACGAAAGCGCGATCGACGTATTTCGCAGTGATATATCTGAGACGCTGCTCACGGGTTGCTTGTGGCGCCAGCTTTTGGGAGTGGTCAAGTTTGGCTTCCCAGATCATGTTTGATACTCGGTTTCCGACAAGTAGGAGCATTTCGACAATATCGACTGTAAAGGACTTAATATCCAGAGTGAGAGAGCGTATTTTGCTGATGTGTGTCCCCAAGGAGCGGTGGATACCACTGCATTCGATGCAAAGAATGATACCCAGGTTGATTGACACCCATTCAACCTTGGCTCCTGAGCCGCAATCAGCGCACCAGCAGTTTCCTTGGTCATTGTCCCTTAAACTTTGTAATAGCCTGTCAGGGTGCTCGTCATAGCCCGAGCTGGGCGTCCGTACTGGGGTGGGTCGAGCCCCGACTGTGGTTCTTCGGAATGGCACTCCGCTATTTGTGTTAGAGTGATGCGAATTGTGCGAGCCGTGAACTGATTGGATTTTGCCGGTGAGAACCGAGCCAAACTCCCTGTTGATGGAGTGATCGGATCCTCTGGACGTCGCCTGTCGGTCTCGGTAGGCACGGCCCTCCACCGCGCTCTGTAAAGCATTGTTGATAGACAAAATCCAACTGTTCATATCTTCCTCGGAAGTTGCCTGATACACACGCTTGAAGTTGGGCGTAATGACCTCGAAGCAGAATCGCCTCTCAGCATTTCTGGCCTCGCGAACCGAGGCCATGCGGAGGTCAATTGGCTCCATGTGAAGATCCAACTTTTGCTTCCAATTGCTGTATTCAGACAGCTTACCCTGATCCAAGACGATCCAAAACCTGGGAGTTGTTAGTAAAGGTAGATAGATTTAGTGGATGACAGTTGATAAGACTTACTTGTGCCATCCTTGTTTATTCAGATTGCGAGGATCAACATGACCTCCTGGCCGGCTCAGTGACCAGAGGAGTCCTTCCTTTCTCTGTGAAAGATTTGTCTGTAGGCTATTCTGCTCCTCAAGGTCACGAATACCCTTGAATTTGGAACTTTGACTGGGGCTGCCAATAGACGAGGCGTGTCCGAGGCTGCCTGGCGATCTTGAGAGATCGGCAGGCACGCTGGCTGACGCCGACGACTGTACAGCGCCGCCTGAAGTTGACGGCTTGAGCTGAGAGCCCAGGGTTTCTGCCCTTCCCAATTCGGTGTCAGAAGTATGGGCCGGATTGCCATTGGAGCTTGCTACTATCGTGGCGGCACTGCTGAGGCTGGCCTGCTCTGGCTCATTGTATGGCTTGTTGCTTTTTTCTAGCTGGCGGCGCTTTTCCTCACGCTCTCTTCGCTGGTATTGATACTCTTTGTCAGCTTCTGTAACTTCGTTTGTCAAGGCTACAAGCTGTGGGCGGAGATTTTCAATCTTCTTGGCGGCAGTCATGAATCCGTTCGTCTGTGAATCAGCAAACTTCGTTAGATGCGACAGCACCTCTTGATCTTTGCGGCCACCATGAAGGTCCTGCATGAAACTCGAATAGTCGAAGCGCTTGAGTTCAAAGTTTCGCCGCTTATTCTGATACTTGGAGTCGCTTTCAGCAAGCTTCTTAGCCTTTACCGAATCTTGACGCTGACCAAGATAACGTGAAACATAGGCATAGTAATCTTTGCTCTCTTCCTCAAAATCTCGCTTTTTAGACTCGGCTTGCTTGATGTCAAGCTGATATAGTTTTGTAATAGGGTCAATAACGATTCTTTGAAGATTCAAAGTATTTTGACGTTCATAAGCCAAGATTTCTCGAGCGATCTTATCGAAGTAATGCTCCAACGCAGGCTGAACAGCATTTGCATTAGTAGACGATGCCTCGCGCAGCGCTTCGATAAAGGCGACGAAGGCATCATTGGCCTCGGTTTGTGTTGCATGAACTTGTTCGGCTTTCTTTAGCACCTTTTTCATCTGCGCGCGCACGTTGCCCGTCTTCTGTTCAAGAGCTTTCAATGTGGCGCGGAAAACGGGACCGTCTTCAGCCACTGCGACATCTTCGGTCGGCCTGGGGACGCACTGTACGTCAACCTTTACAGGCTCCTTAGCCTGTGGGAAAGGAGGTACGCTGGCCTCTCCAGGGGTAAACATAGGAGAGAGAGGCTGCTCGTCAATCTCCGCGGCAGCTAATCGAGAGTCTACCGACTGAGCTGAAGCAATTCGGATCTTGGGAGGGGCCGACAAAGAAAAGGGCGCTGACGGTGAGCTCGGCTGAGTTGGTGTGGTAGATGAACCTGGAAGCTTTTGTCAGCAACGAGAAGCCTGCGATTTGCGTTTGAAAGACAAGCCGATTCGACATACTTGAAACCCAATAGGAGAAGGTAGCTAAAGTGTGCAGCTGGTGAGCACGGGAATCATACTCGACAAACTTGAAAAAGTTAGCTTGGGACCTTTGAGGAATTACGAAGTGTGCGACAAACGCTGCAGCAGTTCCTCCAGCCACCGCCCTTGTCTTCATAGTTTTTGGGAGCCTTCCATTTCCATGTCCACTCGAAGGAAACAGCGGCGGTTCCACTAGTCGAATAATCCCCAACAAGAGCTACATTTTCATTTTTATGCAGGTTGGGATCGGCGTGGAATTCTCGAGTGACTAGATTCGCAACTTCCTTGGAGGAAGAGGCATAAACAAAGGTGAGGCCAGATATGTTGGTGTCTCTCGTCACAAGGCCATCGGAGATTGGGATTGGCAAATTTGAGGGCGCGGGTTGTTGCGTCTGGCGAATAACGAATGCAAAGGTAAATATGAGCTCATCGTCACCGCTCAGCTTAAGTAGGAAGTTGGGGGGTCCATTAGGATTTGATTCCGGGTCCTAAAGCGCCCATTATTAGCATCGTCGATAAGAGGCAGGATAAACAAAGAGGCCTTGTCTTGTCGGTCTAACCTGGACGTATTCTATCGGGTTATGGTCGCCAGGAGGTCGCGCGGCGCTCACTCTGGTCGCCGGAAAAGCATTGGGAGTGATGTGAATCGAAGTGCGCTTTCGCGGGTTCGTGACAATAATAGAGGTGATGCTCACTGCAGGCCCAGGTCAGTATATCACATTGTCGCAAATGCGGTCAGGAGCCGGGACGCACAGCGGTTCTGGTCCCGGAGGTAGAGCGACGCCTCGTCGTCGGGCCTGCTGCTGACATTGCCCATGGCGACAGGAGCTCGGCGGCGGCCAGCGGTGGGAGTTGGTCAATGGCGATACTGGAAATGTGCGAGCTGGCAAAGGGAAGATGGCGCGGGGCTCGGGGCGGGAGGCGGATCGTCATCTGGAGGCCAGAAGCGATCGTAGAGGCGGCAAGGGATGCTGGGATAAGCGATGAGGGCAAATATACTATATGCGGCGGCCGACAGCTGCGACGAGGTTGAGGTCGGAGAACAAAGATGAGCCCTCCGCGAGCAGCGCCTGGCAAGTGAATAATATGGAGTTTGGAGAGAAGAAGAATGAAAGACCGCGGCGCATGGCTGCACGCCCTCCACAGTCACACGCGCCGCTATAATTGTGCACCACGGCGGTGTCCACCTGTAGCTGGTGACCTGGAGACCGTGTGGCGATGTGGCTTCAGTGCAGGTACCGCGCTACCAGAGCCGCCTGGAAGGGCCCCGAGCCATCGCTGCACTCCACTTGCACGGAGGCGGCTGTTCCAGGTAAACAGCTGCGACGTCTCTTATGACGGGGAGGGGACAAGGGCTCGTTAGCGCTTCCTTAGCCTGATCTCAACGACTGCCTCTTTCAGGTAGGCAAAAGCCAATGGCTGTGGCGCGGTCTGAGTGGGCAGAGCCACGAAAAAAACCGGCTCGATACGAGCAGATCTCTCGGCTGGGTTTTAGGGGTTCGCATGAGCCTTGCAATCGATAATGCATGCGTCCGCTGCCAAGGTACCCAAAGTATGACGCCTTGTTCAATCGCAAGGCTGTACCGATGCTCGATGCGCAGGTACATCCAACAAACCCGGCTGGAAGTCCTATTTTAGGCAAGCCATTGGGATCAGTGTGGCGTGTGCTTCGTACTTCTTGCGATGACCCATGACACGATGCAGGCAATCATCTACAGCCGATCGACTAGAATAGGCACATGTAGCTAACACTACGCGTATCCTGTAGACAGGCCTCGTCACAGGCACACGTACACAATCGCCCTTAGTGAACAAGACGGCCCCACTAGTTATCGCATCGCCAAGGCTCCATAGCCGCAATGAACCTCGTTGCAATTTTTACTCAAAGAGTCGTTATTCTAGAATAGAATTAATAATGAAAAGTATATACTAGGTACTAAATAAGAAGAAAGGAATTCAAGTGGAGGAATCTCTCTGTCAGAGAGAACCTCTTAATATACAAATACAGGTGACAATGGAGGAGGGATCAGGCCACCAAACCAATCTTCCCTTCTAGTAATATACCTTCTATAAATAATACGCATGCGCTCTCTTTAATCCAAAGCACCCTTTCTAAAACCCATCGCCTTTGTAAACCCCCTCTCCCCCTCTTTCGCGTATTGAATACGACGTAGAACCCACCCTCAATCTGAGATTAAGAGGAAAGCTTCTCGGTAAGAAGCTTGCTTGTTGTCACAAAGACATCCGGGGGAGCAGGCGTGGCGTCAACTTTGATGACTTTGCCTTGGCTTTCGTAAAAGTTGACGACCGGCATGCTGGTCTCCACGAACGTGCGGAAGCGCTTGCGGATGCTCTCGGCGTTGTCATCTGTTCGGCCACTCGTCTTGCCCCGCTCCAACAGGCGTTCCTCCATGACCTTCTCAGGGCAGTCGAAGAACAGGACGACCTTGGCGGGGCAGACAGCTTCCTCGAATTTATGGGCTTGATCCATCTTACGGGGGAAGCCATCGATCAGGAAGCGGCCCTTGGTGGTGCCCTTTTCGTTGAGCGCAGCCGTCATGGCGTTCTCGAGCAGCTTGATGGTAACCTCCATGGGAACAATCAGACCATCCTTGATGTAGTCCTTGATCAATTGACCGAACTGAGACCCGGGTCGGTCCTGCTCTTCACGCAGCAAGTCACCGGCAGAGAGATGGGTGAAGCCTTGCTCAGCAACGAGTCTGGCGCATTGTGTGCCCTTTCCAGCGCCGGGGCCACCAAGGACGAAAACGACGGTCACGTCGGCAGGGCTGAACACCGGTGCGTCGCGGGCAGGCAGCGCGGCCGGAGCTTGGTTTTCGATCGCAGGAGCCATGTCTTCTGATTCTAGCAGCGGGCAAGCAGTCGTTAGCCACAAACGATGTTCTCGACTTCGTAGTTAAGGGGGCGGAGCCATCGAGTTACTCACTCTTGATACGAGAGTTTGCGAGCTGAATATATCCCGCTGACGCTAGTCCAAAGAGTGCGAAGAAAGGCCAAAACTTGATCTGGCTGTTACCACCGCGAGGGGGCTCGGAAGAGTAGAAGCGCTGCTGGCGGAAGACGCGAGACTTGCAAAGCGGTGACGAACAAGCTCCTGCGCGTGTGGAGACGGCAGTGCGGTTAGCAAGGCGCAACGGGGTCGATATGCGAGAGGCCATTGGTGCGTCTTTTGCGTCTTTCCTGGCTCCTTGGGGTCGTCTGGAGGGTGGTGTGCGTGAGGAGGCAGGCGATGTCGAATATTGACGTAGTCCAAAGAAGGTCGGGTGTCTTGGTGGGCTGATGGCCGGCAGCTGCTGCAAACACGGGATATGAGATTGATGTAGATTTGGCTTGAGCAGAGTGCCAATCGCCGCAAGAAAACCGCGAGAGATACCCCACTATAAACCTTTAATTTGACGAATTGTTCTGGAAATTACGATGCTACAGCAAACTACTAAGTGAAGTGCCACAAAAAAATTAGTGAAAATAGTGCATTCAGAAATTTGATTTCTAGTGCTATGTCTACAAAGTTGTAAATGCCCTTTTTTCCCCTTTTGAAAAGTTACTTGATCGCTGTTGTAGGCAAGAGGGGTAATGCTTGGGTTCAACGTCTCGTGCTCCTTAATTGGCGTAGACTGGCGATCGACGCTTACTGTATACGGGTTTTACAAAGCCAAGGGCTCAGTTCGCTATAGATAGGTGCTTAATGGAGCAAATTCCTTTGAATGTTAAGCCTGAAAGGCCTAATGCCCTACCATGACGGACAGCCTGCGCTTCAAAGTCTCAAAGGGCAAAGCGTTTCCCCCTCTTTTGACGTGTGATGGGCACGAAACAGCAGCCTCGGGTCCTCGGGCGTGGGCGACTCAACGTAGCAGCTAATAATAGCACCCGGATGCATTTATAGAGCACATGCGCTCGCATATACGGTCAGCCGTATGTAAATCGAACTTGAATACACCTAGACATACATTCTGAAGACGCGAGTAAGGGGAAATTCATCGCTGACAGCTGTCTTACGGTCATCAGTGGCAGACCACATCTGGGCCCGTACTGGCGTGTGCTTGATGCCATTAGCGCCTCGATCAAACAAAGCTCGTGTTCCTGATTGCTCAAGCTGGGGCATATGCGTGGCGCTGCACTTCACTGCGCTTAGAACCATGTTCCAGGGGCCTTCAAGCGCCTAAAGCCGACCAGCATCAGGAGATGACGTTTTCTCCACAGCCACCCACCATCTGTCCAAGTTGCAACACATTCGCACCACCATAAATCCCATTGCTAGCAGCGGGCTTGTTTGCCAAAACACCACGTTCACGGATCCTGCCGCGAGGCCATCCTGCCTGTCTTCCTTCGACTTTCGCTCGCCATCTGCCCCTAGCAGCGCGGCCTGCCTGCTGAGCCCCTCCCCTAGATCCAGACCGGCTATGAGGCTTAGCATCCACCGAGGGCTTGGGCATCATTCTGCCTGTTGAGAGACGCCGCAATGGCGTCCCGTCAGTCGTATCAGTCTCAGCATGGAGTCAATAATAGCAGCAAAGACATGGGAAGATCGCGGGCACAGTCTGCGCCGCAGCACCCCGTCGACCCAGACGAGGCTCGAAGCTTTGCTCTGCGTACCGCCTATCTGCACTACTTACTGCAGCCCAAAGCTAAACGAAAGCAATATGTTCCGGCCCCGAAGCAGCCTGCGCGAGCGCATACGAGCGTGGGACAGCTCGTGCAAGATTTCGTTTCGGGAAACTCTTCGAGTATCAAGCTCCCCCACAACTTCGCTACCGCTCTGCTTGACCGTGTAGGTGGCGTCCTGAGGGGCAGCGAGGCTCTACCAGGATACAGCGATGCTGCCGTCAAGAGAAGCTTCGCCGAGGCCTATACGGCTTTCTCAGAGAAGACATTCCGGAAAACAATTGAAAAAGAAAGAAAATTCGAACCTCTGGTCCTGATTTTCTACTCTGCGGCGACGAAGGCGGCCCAAAAGGGGAAGGGAGCCGACGATGAATCCGATTCATGGAAGCTACTTCCAGACCGCCACCTTGCCATGTTTGTGAGGTTGGCCGCAAATGTCATGAAAGATCAAGGACATGATCGAGACCGACCCGAGCTGATGTCTAGACTTACGGATCTGGAAAGCAAGCTGCTCAGAAACGACCAAGATCTGGTTAGCAACAGCACTGCTGGCACCGGCACCACGATTGAAGTGATAGTGCCTCTTAGCTATGAAGTCAAGGATATGCCCATGGTACAGACGGTCGCAAGCATCTACGGCATGGGTCTCTCGGAAGCTCAGAAGATACTTAACGAAAAACGTCAGGTTTGGACTGAAGAGGCTGCGCTCAAGGACCTAAAATCATATCAAACTCGGCTTAATGCCAATCTGCCAGGCACGCTGAGCAGCCATGATTTCGACGTTGAAGATGCCTTCACTGAATGGAAAAAGTCAGAGGCCACACATCTCTCACAGATGATGATGGACATCTTAACGGCCAAGCCAGAGCTGGCAAAAACCAAAACTGGCCCCATCGACCAATCCATGACAAGTCGACCGACGTCAATGTACGAAAACGACCAAGCATATGCCGACCTTAGTCGTGTGATCTCTGATCCAAGTGCATCATCTTTTGCCTTTGACCCGTCTATTAGTCTGAGCTCTCTAGCAATAGGAGAGTCGAGCAGTATCAGAGCCGTAGATGAAACGATTTACACATTCACCCCTTCTAATCCCAGGTCGTTCTACAAGCAGATTCTTCAGCAGGCAATGATGTTTGATCAAATGCATGCGGATCCCAACAATGACTATCAGCCGCTGTCACCGAAATCTATGGACCTGCTGAATGAGCTCTCTGTACGGTGGCGTATACCGCAATTTTCTCGACTCATTGTCCTGCTGGAGGGAGTAGCCAAACAGTTTCTTGACAAGGAGATAGCTCCCGAAGACCTTGATGCTGCCTTTGATATAATCAAGTCTCCATCACCAGAACTGAAAAAGCCGCCCCATATTCACCAATACAACGCCCCGTTGACCGATTTTGACCCCAGTCGGTGGACGTTGCATGATTTCGCTGCGTATCAGCACACTCTCCAAACTCTTCACGATGCATTATTGCAAGAGCTCTACGATCTCTTGGAAGGTTGCTATCAAGCTAAGCCTCCCAATATTGGGCCTGTCATGTTCCTCCTAGAAAATCACATTGGCGCAGACCCAAACTTTGCCCCTAGGGCTGAAGTAATGAAAGATTTCAAACAGCTTCTATCCGAGCGTCTGGCCCAGAAAGCTACTGAAATCTACCATGAGAATATGCAAAAACAGATACCTGAGCGAAAAGAAGAATGGGATTTTGCTCATGTTGTACAACTTGGCAAAGCTGTGTCCAAGGTGTGCGACCGAATTCGAAAGCGCTACAAAAAGACGTCAACCATCATGGGGGTAGATCCCTTGAGTATCCTGGTCTATGAAGTATTCCCCAAGTTCGAACAAGATGCGAGCGCCATCATCCAGATCATCATGCAAGGAGCCAGTGAAAGCGGCCAAGAGCTTGAGATTCAGGATGGTTTTGAGCTGTATAAAGAGCTGAAAGAAATCCGCGATATCCACGAAGAGTTCCTGCCCAAAGAGCCTTTCGCCTTCAATATTGAGGATCTGCTCGTCGATTTTGTATGGCGTTGGCTAAAGTCGGCCGAGGCTCGAATGGCAGACTTCGTAGATCAAGCAATCAAGCAAGATCAGTTCCAAGTGAGAACAGACAGCCCAGATCAAATAGCTGGAGACTCACAACGGCATAGCGTGTCCATTATTGACATGTTTATGCTCTTCAACCAGACGGTAGACCAAATCTTCAAGCTGGAATGGGGTAATGCGGAGCATCATGCCAGATTCATGACTACATTGGCAAGAAACTTTTCCGCTGGGGTTGGTCGCTACTGTGAGACCGTTGATCAGCAATTTGCAAAGGAAATGGACCGTCCTTCTGCTCAAGAGCTGGCTGCACAAACTCAAACAACCCAAGAGAAGTGGATGCAGTATGCTAAAGACGCATGGAACAACAAGGAAAAGGCCGAACCCTTCCACTTTTTCCCAGAAGTAAGTGCTGCGTCAACTGATACAATCAAATATCCTTTTTGCATTACACTAACTAAATGCGCTTCCTAGTCCTTTGTAAAACTCAACAATATCGAGTACGCAATGCAAGAGCTTGATAAGCTAGAGAAAAACATGAACGTCGAAGCGTGCGCAGCATTGTTAGAAAAGAAAGACGGTGTGAAGAAAAAGTCTCGGAAGCCAAGCAAGTATACCTTTACCATAAAAGTGGTAGAGGCCGAAGACCTCAAAGCCTGCGACCCCTCAGGTTATAGTGATCCCTATGTCGTTTTTGGCGACGAGTACCAGAAGCGCCTTCATAAGACTCGTATCATTCATCGAAACTTGAACCCCCGGTGGGATGAATCATTCGACATTACAGTTCAAGGCCCAGTTAACGTCATCGCAACCATATGGGATTACGATACGTTTGGTGACCACGACTACGTCGGACGAACCTCGCTAAAGTTGGATCCTAATCACTTTGGCGACTACCTGCCCCGAGAATTCTGGCTTGACCTGGACTCACAGGGCCGTTTGTTGATCAGAGTCAGCATGGAAGGAGAGCGCGATGACATTGTCTTCCATTTTGGAAAAGCTTTCCGTCATCTGAAACGTACAGAACGAGATATGGTCCGAAAAATTACGGATAAGGTATGCTTTGTTATTGCACGGTGTGATGTGGCTCAGGTTGACTAACTTACTTCTAGCTTACTGCTCAAATTAACGAAACGTTGTCACACGAGACTCTAAAGGGCCTTATAGGATCTGGTGGCGTAGGAGCTTCCATTACAAGTCTCTGGAAAAAGCGGACATCAGCTGCTGCCCCATCTACAGCTCCCTCACAGTCGCAGATCGAAAACGCTCTCACCAATCTGTTTGCCTACTTCGATGACAATTTCGCCATTATGAAAACGACACTAACAGACGCGACAATGATAGCCGTCATGACTCGGCTATGGAAAGATGTACTTATAACGATAGAAAATCTTTTGGTGCCACCGTTGTCGGAGAAGCCGTCAACCCAGAAACCCCTTACGCGCCTGGAACTCGACATTGTGTATCACTGGCTGGAGATGCTGTTTGTATTTTTCAATGCCAAGGATGAGCACTCGGGCGAGCAACTTGGAGTCCCTGCTGAGGTGCTCAAATCGCCTAAGTGGCACGAGCTTGCGTCCCTAAACTTTTTCTACTTTGAGGATACCAACAACCTCATTCGGGAATCTGAGCGCATGGCCGCAGCATCCGCGCAAAGAGCTCAGCAAGCTTTACAGCAGCAGAATCAACCACAGAGCCAGAGCAGACTCGCAGTGCCGAGCAGTCTGGGGGCGTCTCTAGGCGGTGCGGGCTCGTTCGCAAGCATGGGCACCATCCGACGCGGCAAGAGTATCATGATGAGCCGAAATCTTGGAACCATGCGCAAAGCCAAGGAAGCGAAGCGACGTGAGATGCAAGCCGATGCTAGTGATGATATGATCTTACGAATCTTGCGTATGCGTCCCGAGGCGGCCAACTATCTCAAGGAGAGACAGCGTCAGAAGGAGCGCCAAGCCGCAACAGCTGCTGCGGCGCTGATTGTGAAGAACAGTGTAAGCCAAGGTTGGAACTCTGGAGTTCCCGCATTTTCAGGTGCGCCGTTCGGGCGAAACAGTCTTTTGCCAAACAGGAGATGAGTCGTGACATCAACATGTATGTGGGAGAACCGAAAAAAGAATAAGAGAAAAGGAGGACGAGAATATATCAACAAAGCATCGAATTAGTTGGGAGACAGGAGAGTTTATCTAACCAGGGAGAGGGGATATCTTATGACGAGAGCAGCTACATCGTTTACTTCTGTACCTTGTCTTTAGTGTTTTATGGACTGTGGCCCGGCGGGATTAGGCCTCATCAGATACCCTTATGAGTGTAGGCATATACCGAGGCCATGGATTGGGGATGGTTTGATTTTTATGACATATCCGGGACTTTTGAGATTGGTGGACATTATGAGACGAGAGAGAAGTTGTGTAATCTTAGCTTAGCATGTTTAGATAGCAATATCAAGCATTTTGTGTTTAGGAAATCAGTATCCAGCAGAGATTCATATCAACGAGTACCCAGTGCTCTGTTCATTCGCTTCCATCTCCAACGCTGCCTTTGGTTCATGATATCCCTCTTACGAGGCTCGTGGCGCAGTCGAGGCGCTCACAAACGTTCACGCATACCTCTAGGCAAGGCATGACCCAGGCGGTACGCCGGCGATGGCATGTGCTCCAGCATCATGGGTGGAACCCGCCTCTCTTGAGGCTCTGCACGATTAACGAATCTGCCAAGTACCCAGCAAGTACCTTGAAATGCTGCATGTGCTTCTTGAGCCTCTGCGAACGAATGAGAGGACGCTCAAGCGCAGGTGACGGCCCCGGTCCGGCAAAGTGGGCGATGGATGCCTACGGGGGCGGATCACCTGCAGGAGGGGCCCAAGGCAGTCTGTGCCGGGCATTGGGTGGCGGGATATGGAGATGCATCAGTCTCTTGGGTTAAGAGCCGGCCTGGGCAGTTGTTGGGTGTTGTTGCATGTAGGTATGAGGTACATAAAGCTACGGGAGTCGATCGATGCCTTTAGAAGGGAAGCTGAGAGCCGTGAAGCTTATTGGCAGTGCTAATGCAGAGCTGCTGTTGGCAAAGTTAGTGGTAAAAATTAGTAGGCCGGTCACAGATTCCAGCCATTTTCTACACATACGGCTGTCCTGTGACTGGTATAAGTCAGCTGGTTGGGGCACGAACAGGGGCGAGATGAACAGGAATCCAGGTATAGTACCACAAGCTGAAAGCACGCACCAAGAATTCACGTTGAGCAGGCAGACGCAAGGGCGAGTCTACCAGGCACTCGTGATGGAGCTACAGCTAATCAAGCTGTGCTACCGTTAAAACGTGTGTGCGATGTGCCCAAAATACGAACCCTGTCTTGGGATGCTCGGTACAAGGTTAACCTCAGACCGGTACTCTGGGGTAGCAGTACCCAGCCGTCAAGCTCGCCTCTTCGCCCGCCGTTCAGGATCTACCAGCAGTACATCCACACACGCTCCAGACGCTCCGTATCCGCCGCCGGGCCAAGTGGGATCATGTACCCGGCAGGTACCTTAGCGTCTCACCTGTGCCTGTAGCGCTATCCATGGATGGATCTGACAGTGCGGTGTGCTCTGTAGCGGACCCAGTGACGGCGAACCAGGCTCCCTCCTCCACCACCTTCATTTTGTTTTATTATTCACGGTGAGGTACAGTAGGCAGCATCGCCCATCCTGCTCTTTTCACCTGCGAATCCCTGTGTAAGCACCCGCCTGAGGTTTGTCCGAAGTAATTACTCGCGGCCTCCGATCAGCGCCTCGGAGGACCATGGCGCCCCGAAGCGAAAAGAGCCAATTGAAGCGGCCTCACGTACGTCGTCTCGTCTCGCCACAGAGCTCCATCGCTGGAAGCCGCAGATACTCGCGATCCATTGGTAGCCTCGCTAACATTGCTCTCGCAGGGCTCGCTGCCGGAGGAAGGCACAGACACGAAGAAGCCCCGCCGGTCCGACCGCTTGGCCCAGGCTGACCCGGACAAGACGCCCGTGTCGCGCGAACATCAACTGCCATCGCCCGTCACAAACAATGCCACCGATGGCTCGGGCGAGCTTCCTCAAGAACACACGGCGACGCCTCCGGTAGCTGTGGCCGGCGAGCTCACTCCGAGAAAGGCTCCCGAGAGCCAAGCGCTTTCCTCTCCTCCGCAAGACACTCAGCCGCTCAGCCAATATGTCGACCGGCACCCGGCGCTGTCTGAAGACGTTGTGGATGAGCTGAAGGAAGGTGTCTGGGGCTATCTAGTCCCCTTGGACCCCAAGTATGGCGACAAGCCTCTGGTGCTGAAAAAACGCGTCGCATGCCCTATGGACGATGCTATTGAAGCTGCCTCGGAGACTGAGAAGAAGAGCAAAGATGACACATCCGCGGCTGCTAAAGAGGAGGAAGAATATGAAAAGACTAAAGTCAAGGGCGTCTCAGCAGGTGGTTACCTGATCGGGCGGCACGCCGAGTGTGGTAAGATTTCTTCAAAACTCCGATCCTGGCTATCTGGTGTGTAGAGAGATGACTGATTGTGGATGACGTATGGATAGATGTGGTTGTCAGCGAGGGAGTCGTTTCCAACCGACACTGCCTGATATTCGCCGAATCGGTTGGCACTGATACCGTTGCATTTGTCGAAGATGTGTCGAGCAACGGAACATACGTTAATGAAGCCCTGGTCGGACGAAACCAGCGTCGCGAACTGAAAGACCAAGATGAAATCGCCGTACACAGCAAAGCAAGATTTGTCTTCAGGTATCCCCAAAGCCGGCAGACCAGCACGTTCCAACAACAGTATACGCTCATGGAGAAGCTCGGCAAGGGTCATTTCGCAGAAGTCTATCTCTGCGTTGAGAAAGAGAGCGGTAAGCGATATGCGGTCAAGATTTTCACCAAGCACTCTGGCCCTGAAGACAAGTCCAAGACGGAGGGCCTGCAGCAGGAAATCGGTGTCTTGATGGGCGTCAGCCACCCCAACGTCCTCTGTCTCAAAGATACGTTTACCGAGCGCGACCACGTTTACTTGGTCCTTGAACTCGCTCCCGAGGGCGAGCTATTCAACTACATTGTGATGAAGCAGAAGCTGAGCGAAGATGAGACAAGGAAACTGTTTGTCCAGCTGTTCCAAGGCATCAAATATCTTGTAAGACGCCCCAATGCCTCACGCATCGTAACCCACATCACTGGCCTCTCGGCGGTCACTTGAAGCGTTATCTGACATCCTGATTTTTGTAGCATGACCGTAACATTGTACACCGAGATATCAAGCCAGAGAATATCCTAGTTGTGGACAAAAATCTGCATGTTAAGCTGGCCGATTTCGGACTGGCAAAGATTATTGGAGAAGAATCATTCACCACGACCCTTTGCGGAACTCCCAGCTACGTTGCGCCTGAAATCTTGGCTGATACAAAGCATCGAAAATACACCAAAGCTGTTGACGTCTGGTCACTCGGCGTTGTGCTGTATATCTGCCTTTGTGGCTTCCCTCCGTTCTCTGACGAGCTCTTCTCGCGAGACTTCCCCTTCACACTCTCCCAGCAAATCAAGAGCGGGCGATTCGACTATCCATCACCCTACTGGGACTCAGTTGGTGACCCAGCCCGTAAGTACATCACAGCTTATGACCCTCTTCAAAGCAGTGCCTTTTACTAAACTGAATACGTGTAGTTGATTTGATTGATTCTATGTTAATCGTGGATCCGGAGCGAAGGTACACTGTTGACCAGTGCCTGAAACATCCCTGGCTTGCAAACGGCGCACCAGCTGTAAATGATAGCACCGGGGGACTTGTTGGCGGCATCGAGGGACTGGAAGTCAACCGTAGAGCTCCTGTTCGAGAGAGAACGTTGCTTTCATCGCTCAATTCTGTGTCGATTACTGCTCGACTGGATGGCGGCAGTGACGGAACTCCCATCAAGGTATTCTCGAAGAATAAGCATCGCAACCTCAATGCTTCTCAGGAGGCAGGCCCGGCACATCAACGGGCACCCGAGGAGTTCATCGAAATGGGCGGCAAAGGGGATCAGGTGCTCTTTGCTGAAGACGAAACGAGCGTCTATCCTGCGGGCGATATCGCTGCGAAGAGGGCAGGTGGCAAGCTAAACGGCAAATAACTAAGGTGACAGTCTTTTCGGTTGGCAACAATGAGGCCTCTTTTTCTGCTTTAGTTGGTTGTATGAGTCAACCATTGGAGTATTGCGTTGTACATATAGAATGGCGAGCTGGTGTGTTATTTTGGTAAGGGGCATATGGCATGGATTTGTTTTGCTAATATCTGTCTCTCTGCTTTAACTCTCATATTGAGGTTTCATTTTATGTTTTTACTCTGTGTCTTTTCTTTTTTTCTTTGGTTGGGATATATATATGCGCGGACTGCATAACTGATTAAGGGGGTCTGTAAAAGGGGACCAGTTGTCTCTCTTGGATCTTGGAAAAGGGTCCTTCCTCTGGCCTCGCGAGCTGGGAAAAGAAAAAAGGAAAGTAGTATGCAAGGCGTCAAAGTATCTATCTATCATAAAGATTGAATAATAAACCCAGCGTACTACTCAATGCCCACTCGGGCTCGAATTCCAGCGTTAGTAATAAAGGGTCAATCTCAAGCTCTAGAGGCTAGATCTCAAGCTCCACAGCCATCTGTCCTCCCAGTCTTGAGGCCACAGATCAGAGTTTTGTTTGTCGTTTCTGTTTCGGGCTGAGTACATCTCGGATGTCGTATACACTCCTCCATTCAAGTTCTATCGGTATTCATGAGCTGCTATAGACGAGAATCTATGATGCACGTGTTATATCACGTGATACACTACGCAGCGTCACCGCCCTCGCTTAGCTCCCACAGTTTGAGAGCGGCAGAAAAATCGGCGGGGTGAGCAAAGTTTGGATTGAGATTTGATCACTAGGAGAGAGAAATCTGGCTTGGAGACCCCACCACAGGGCTATTCAGGCACCGACCCTGTCCGAACGCTCAACTTTGCATTTTGCGGTTGTCCAGTACCACGCTCACGCCTACGTCCACGCCCCCGCTCGCCCTCTCGACCGACCACTCGATCGAAGGATCCCCAAGACCAGGTCGTCGCCTCTCCATCATCGGTCCGAGACGAGACGATAAATACACGCGAGCGAATCGACAAGCTTACCCGGCGTTTGGATAGAGAAAGGAGCGAAAAAAAACTCAGACAAAATGCCCGGCGCCACGATCAACGGGCCGCAGCCCCAGCTGCTATTCGTCGATGGATCCTTCGAAGATCTTGCTCGCGAGATGGCCGAGTACCTCAAGTCTGATGAGGCCAAGCAGCTTTTGAGTGAGGAAAAGGCCGCGCCCAAGGAGGAGGTTCTGTCAAAGTTGGTTGCCGCCTCCAGCGCCCTCAGCACCGTCCCGGAGAAGGAGTTTACCGCCGCGTCGAACCTAATGATCCATCTCGCCATGCAGTCATCCGACCCCAAGAAGTTGCTGCCCACCCTCTGCTCCAACCTCGCGAAGCCCGTCAACAACTCACCAGTTCACGGCGCTGGCCTGGCCCTGAATGCGCTGGTCACCATTTTCAACCTCCTCGAACCCAATGACCCTGTCCGAGCACGCGTTCTGATGGAGATCTTGAAGTTCCTCAAGACACACGGCATGTTCGACGGCCTACGGACATACCTGGATAAGCTGCCTGAGTGGATTGCGTCATGGGGAATTGATGCCGCTTTGGAGAGGAAGATTTACGAGGAGGTTGCCGAGGTTGCCCTCGAGTCAGGAGAAGAGACGTAAGAACTTATAATACCCAAAGACAATGCTCATGAGCTTGGATATAGCACTTTTTAAGGAACCGGTATACTGATGCCCGCCTCTTTTAGTACCGCTTACGAGTTCATTCTGAAGGCGCTCCGAACTTTCGATGGCGAAGGCACTAGCTCCGAAGAGGCCCAGAGACTGTCTCTCCGCGCCCTGAAGATGGCCATTCTCTCCAACACCCACTACCTCTTCCAGGATCTCCGAGCTATCCCCAGCGTGCAGGCGCTCAGCGATTCTCAGCCCGTCTACTCTCAGCTTCTCGACATCTTTGCCGAGCAGGACCTTGAGGACTACAACGACTTCAATGACGAGCACAAGGGCTGGGTTGAGGAACAGAAGCTGGATGCCGAGAAGCTGCACCGTAAGATGAGACTTCTCACATTTGCCAGCTTGGCCGCCGCTACCCCCAGCCGTGAGGTTGAGTATGCCAAGATCACCAAGGCACTCCAGATCCCCCAGGAGGAGATTGAGACATGGGCCATTGATGTTATCCGAGCTGGTCTCGTTGAGGGCAAGCTGTCACAGCAGCGCCAGATGTTCCTCGTCCACAAGGTCACCTACCGTGTTTTCGGCCAGAAGCAGTACCAGGAGCTGGCCACCCGTGTCGACCACTGGCGATCAACTCTGCAGAACGTTCTCGTTGTTCTGCAGCAGGAGCAGGCCAACGCCAAGGCCGCCAAGGTCCGCGAGGCTCAGGAGCTGGAGCGAAAGCTTGCCAACGTTAACGTCGGCGGCCAGGAGGGCGGACGACGAAGACAGCAGCAACGCGAGAGGACCGATAATGACGACTAAAGGATTGGTCAACCCCGAAATTAATCAACGGACAAGCCAGGAATTTAGAGGGAGACGGTTTTCCAAAACATTTCAAGAAGAAAAAATTCCAAAAATCAAAAGGGCTGGGCGGTTCCGGCATGGATGGAGGGGAGAGGGAGATTTGAATCATTTTGTGTTAATATAGTATACATGCTGGGAATCCGATATCACACGAGCTGAGGATATTGCGAATGGCGTAGCCGGTTTAGCATATGATGTTTTTTCGTTCGACTTTCCTAGTTTTTACGAGCCTGGGAGGGGTAAAAATAAGAGGGAAAGCTATCGGCACAATAGAGTTCCGAAAGAGGAGAAGAGAAAAAAAAATATTGGAAAAAAAAAATAATAAGGCTGCCTTTAGCGAGTTCGATGTGAATTTGATGTTGATGCTGGAATGAACAGCGTCTTTTTGATCTAATCATTACTTGCATCTTTCAAAGAAGGCAACGACATTATGACATTGAAGAATTCCCGCAGCCAAGAAGCAATGAACGTCACTGCTATACATTATATGCAATTTTTAATTGCCGAGAATGGCAGCTTTCGATAAAGCCATGGCTACGTGTGGTTACGTGGTCTCTAGGTGGAAGATGAGGCTCGATGTTAATAGTACTGTATGCCGAGGATTGTACTTTGTAGGTATTCGTCTTATAATGCAAGGCAAAATAACCACATGCTGTGTCACAAAAAAGGGTCACGCGCCCCGTATCCTAGCAAAAATTGCAATGTCTTGTTGGCAAGGTTGTTGTCCTAATGGATGCTCAGCTCTGCTGTCTCGTCGAATCAGAGGAAGGCTTGAAACGCTTGAGCCTCAGCTCATTGACCATCCAACCTCACCATTTTTTTTTTGAGAGGGGGAAGAGAACATGGAAAGGTCCATGTCATATTGCCTGATGATCAGCCCAGAAACTTCTGATTTAAGCTACATGTACCTTAGTGTAGAGGCAGCGATGTCGATATTGGAAATTATGTGCTAGGGTAGGCGTTCTCAGAAGTTAGAAGATAGGTTGCCTGGCTATAGTGCATAGGGCACCCAGGGAGGCGGATTTGAGCGCCGTAAACGTGCTGGCGAGGCGCCATCCAGCGGCCTGGTCCGTTCCCACCCCCTCAAGCGGCTTTTAAACTGGTGCTGTCAAAACTGCCGCCCACTCAAGCTCCACGGCTGGTAAACTCCAGATTCATAAACCGTTATCATTTTTGGACATTTCCCATGGGGATTGAAGAAGCCAGCTGCACGGCAGGCTATTCTCTTACGAATTGCGATATATTGTCTCAGCTTTTTGGATAAGCAACTTGAAGCTTGTGCCCGTTCCGGCCCGGAGTTATATCTTCGACCTCTTTTACCGAGTTGCGCATTGCTTCGAGGCTCTGGGGTGATTTGATTTCAGCTCACGATTCATGAACTCAGAAAAGAGACATAGACCTTAGCTCAGACGGAGTTTGGGTGGCTTTGCGCTCATAATCATGACAACTGCGACGCCTTCTAGGAATCGCCACCATGATGCTCACCCTGTGACGCCGTCGACAGAGATGAGGCGACTCAACGGCCTTTTCTATCGGAACGAATGGTGGTGTATGTTTTCCTTTCCGAGGTTCTCAGCGCATACCTCTTTCCACGCCACGCTCAGCTACACGCTCATCTCTCCTCAGTTCCCTCTTTCGCTATGCCTATATATATATATCATTCGAAAGTATGAAGAAGCTCACATATGCTTGTTACATCTAGGTAATTGCGATCCTCGAAAACGCGCCGTCGACCGCACGGTAATCAGAGCCACCCGTAACAAGGGAAAGCACTTCTGGGCCTGTCCTCATCCTCCTCCCGACGGATGTCATTTTTTTCTCTTTGCTCATGAAGCCAGAGTACGAGAAATTGGTCTCACGCCCTCGTCATCCAACGAAGCAGTTGATGAGCCGCCAGTAGCCACCACTCCATCCAAGCAGCCGACCTTGACGCAGACACGCCTTACCGATGTTGGAGTCGAAATTCATGGAGGTAGGCGACGAAGAAGCGACCCAGGGGCTGCGCTTCCCGAAAATGAAGAAGATGACGCAGACGCAGCGCTTCATCGGAATCAAACCCTGGGCTCATCACAGCCGGAAGCAGAATCATCGTCAGACAAGGGCAAAGGAAAAGCCGCTGCTGATCGATTCTTTACTTATGAGCCTCTTACTCCTGGCCCTAGTGGTGGTCGGAAGCGGGGCCGTGATGAGTTTGAAGAAGACCTCTTGAGCGATATGGACTCTGAGGAAGAGCGGGAGCTCGCTACTATGACAGACAGAAGCGCTCAGAAGTTCCTCCGCGTGGAGGCCTACGGTGGCCTACAAGCAGACGATGGCGAAGGCGATGTGGCTGCCGGGCCATCTCGGCCTGTTGCGCGCACTCTGTTCCCTCAGGCACAGGGCGCCAAGCGGCGCAAGTCGGTGTCATTCGAAGAGCCAGAGCCATCTGCTCTTACGTCTAGCAAACCTACCCCTATTCATGCGAATGAAGCCGAACCTGCGCCGCCGCCTACTAGCACCATGCAGATGTCTCCTCCCAGCAGCATGGACGAGACTGCCCCTTTTCCCTCGTCTGCAATGACTGCCACCCAACAGAATGACGGCGATGAAGACAAAGAGAGTGGCGACGATGACATTACTGAGCAAATCATGAGCCTTCTTCAAACTCAATCTATCGATCCCCCTGTTCTAGCGTCCATTAATAATCTCCTTGCCGTATCCGCTCGTCGGACAAAGGGCATCGCTATGGGCCGAGACTCTGCCCGCGCGGCCGTAAATGAGAAGAAGATGAAGATTGGGAGGTTACAGGAGAAGATTGCTGCGCTTGAGAACTCGGAGCGGTCGCTGAATGGTCAGATTACGCATATGAAGGCTGGATTGATGAAGATGTACGAGGCTAACTGATGTTATTTCTGTTTTCTTTTTTTATATTATTCTTTTTGATAGCAAAGTTTTGGAGTTTCGGAGCGTCAGGCGAAGCACAGGGCTAAGCAAGTATTAGTATATCAAGTAATGACAACACAATGTACGAGTTTCAGATGCAAATATCGACGATGGGCTTGGCGAATCAGCAGGCGTTTTTCATGTCTTTAAAGACAAGATTCTTTGTATCGTATAGTTAGTATTTCCGGCCGTTATTCAATATATATGGCCCAGCCTTTCTCTATAGAAAATATCTTTTTAACTTGGCCTATAGCACAAAGCCTTGGAGAGTCTTATGCCGTAAAATGATGATGGAGATCAAGGCATTTAAAAATGCTGTGAAGTTGATTGGCAGGGCTCCTGCATGACCAATCCGACCGATTAAGTTACGCGGCTGCTTTATTACCTTCATCAAAGGCAAACCGTACAGGTGGCGATTAGTGAAAAGTGAAGCTACCATTGACACTCAGAAACTTGAAATGGCGTTGGCGAATCTATTCATCAGTAAGAATTTCGCCAATGCTCACTTGCATCTTATTAGCACGTATAAGTAGCAGTTATCAAAACTCCAAGATACTGTTATAATTGAACTGTTGACTTTCAAGCTCTTCATATCACTAAATAACGTGGAATAGAATGGTTTTAAAAACAGTAGAACTTTTCACATTTTTCAATTGTCATATCTTACGTATATCACATATAAAATTTCATGAAATACCTGCAATATGTTGACAATCTACTTGGTGCTTTACCTCTATTTAAGTCTCAAGCTGAGATTACTTGACATTTTGACGTGAGGAAACGTGATATAGACAAGTTCTAGAGGAAAGATCTTGTTCTTATCATATATCGTCTCATCTACTGCAGCCATGAGCATGATTCAGTATATCTCGCTTGATTTCACCCAACGTCACTTGTAAACTTGAACCATGAACTTACAAAATATCTATCACTTTGTTCTCTTAGGTAGTCCATTTGATAGACAGAGTCTGATCTCATGAGGATTGATTAGAGACTACCTAGACACCCACTCGTTCATCACTGTAGCTGACTCAATTGACGCCATACACTTCGAACACTCCAGAAGTCGTCCTTGACATTAAGCAGTCGTCAAATTTTACACCTGATGCTATCCAGGTACCACTTCTCCAGAAATTGAAAACTCCACAGCCTAGATGATTCTCGTTTCATATTCCGGCTGCTATAAGGATGTCTCCATTTTGCTGTAATAGTACATATACATATATTGTGATGAGCTCACCATATTAACATCAAATCTCTCGAAATACATCTCGTCTGATTACATTTCCATATATACGAGCTGAAGCGCTTGGCACTTACAGCATCTTACAAGGGTAAAGTCATCTGCATGAAATCCTACATGAAACTATCGAAAGTCATTAAGCCTAAAAAAGGCCGTGCTGTGGTGCATTAAGGTCACCGCTCAGCGTACCAGTCAGGTGATAGCTCAGAAAGCAGCACATTTGTGATGCTGGGCTCCTGCATATCGTTACTTGATTTACCCCGAAGGCCTCGGATTCAGATGAATGGGATGCGATAATCCGTGCTGAAATCAGCAATCCGGTGCCTGAGCGACAAAACAAAACAAGCCACGCCGGTGCTAAAGCAAGGATCAAGGGCTCTGTGAAAGCACGCTACTGTCCATCCAAAACTGCAGAATGGCTAAAAACGCCAGACAACTCATCGGGCAGGCTGTCACCGTATGGGTGTCCATTGGGCTGCTCTCATGCACAGCGGTAGAGTGGCGTTCCATTGGGACCAGGGTGCGCTCACCGAGTCGGTGGATTGCAGACGCCCTACTGGCTGCTTGCAAGCAGCTTTCTGGGCCTGTTTGCCTATGTCGCTGGCCTTTGACTCGCCTCGAGAGACCTGTCAGTTTTCCCTTGCACGTTTGAGGCGGCGACGAGGAGGGTTGCACAGCGGCGAAAAGTGCTCGGCGAGTGGCGGTTTCACGATTGGGCAACCACCCCAGCATGGAATCGGGCATTCTTTGTTATCACTGTCTTTTCTTTTTCTACTGTAAGCACGTTGCTTTTTCCTTTCCATGGATCGTTTGTAGCTTAGTTTTGGTCATGCGGACGGGTTGAGGACGAGGGTTCAATGTTAGCTTGAGCCTGTCAGCCTTTTTCCTTGCCCACTAACGAGCTTCTGCCGCTGCCGCTGTACATGAGAGCATCAGAGACAGGGAGAAAAAAAGAAGAGCAAGGGGCATGTACCGGCGATTTCGGCATCGGGCCCGAAGGTGCGGGCTTGCCTGATGCCAAGCGCCAAGCACGGAGGAATTGCAGCGCATGGCCAATGAGCTGCATGTCTGGCAGGGACGCATTTGCCAGGCCCGTTGCCCAGCCTGAGGGATGTCATGGGAAGTGGGCGGCAGAGAGAGAGGGCAGACAAAATTTACTTGATGGCAAAAGGATGCCCCTCGCCCGCGGACAGAGGCAAAAACTGCTACCCCTTGTCAAGCCTGGGGTTGCAGTGGACTATTGACTGCTCCGTAGTGCACCAAGCTGTTGTACACTGCCATTTCTTCGCAGTCGTACAGGTACAATGGGCCGATCCTACTGCTCGTGGAGAACTGCTCCCGACGGCGGTGCTGTATGTACAAGCAGTGCTTCTTCCCTTGTAGGTACCGTCTCGCACGAGCCAAATAAGAAACGAGCGCGATGGCAGAGGAAACGGCCGTCTTCGGGAACCCGCATAAGATCAGCGCTGGCCTTTGGACCCGACCTGGGGGCCGTCGGTCTGGGTCGTTCTTTTTGAAACACGGCTCTGCGCGTTTATTAGTGGCCACTGATGATCAACGCTCATAAGGGTTTGAGACGAGGGCGCTCATTAGACGGCTTATATTGAACGGATGTCAAATCTCTCCATGTGCCCCAGATTTTGTCATCAAGGACCCTGACCGACACTCGTCATACAAGCGAGAAAAGAGCTTGGCATGTGCTTCTTTCCTCGCTCACAGGGGATTTTTTTTTTCTTCTTCTTCTTCTTCTTCTTCTTCTTCTTTCCTTCGCACGTGCGCACCTCCTCGCGTGAGCACCATTTGCCAAGTACGAGGTAGTACCAGATATGCAGTGCTTGCAACGACTCGGCCAGTCATATTAAAGAAGCTGCTTCCCTGCAGCCCTAGTAAACAAAAAGGAGTAAAAAGAAAAAAGAAACAGGCCTAATCAGCGCGGAAAAGATCCAAAGTCAATCGGTTACCAGGTGTCTACGAACGCCACGCCCAGAAACTATTATAAACTCGGTGTACCTTCAGGGTCTTTTTCTGGCCCGCCCCAGCCGCTACTGGAGACGTGCTGCCCACTAGGGTTGGCGCTGGCCGCCGGTGACGTCTGTGGCTTGTGAGAAAGAAGTGCCATCTCCACATGATATACGGAGGCCCGCTGCCGTATCTGGTCAGAACCCTGAGCGCCGTCGAGCCTTTTGGGCTGGGGGACTTCAGCGGGAGAATTGGCTACTCGCTCGCTATTGTTTCCAAAGGGCTCAAGTTTCTGCGTTAATTGCGTGGAAGGGAGCAAATGAGCAGGAGACAGCAAAAAGACAAGGAAAGCCCATCCGATCCCATAATATTGCTACCGCTGGGAGCTTGTAATCAACGACTGGTGGTACTTCTTAGAACTGTTAGCTACTGGCTACAGGGAATGAGACAGTGCAGCAGCCCTCATGCAAATGGGACCTTATCCGGAGAGCTTCGATACCTGACTGACTTAGCTATGAGAAAACTAAGACAGCTTCTTCCCTCAGATCGGAAACGTTGGGTACTGGCCCGGCAGCCAAGGGATTTGTTGGATGCAGCCACAAAAGCCACCTAGGTATGTTTGCTTGTCTTTCAGTACATCGACCTTGCTCGCAAAAACGTACCGAGTCCATGTATCGTGCATGTACATTTCGAGGTGCATGTCTCCACACAGCAAAGGCTTGCAGCTCGTGCTCTGCAAGAACTCCGAGCCTGCAAGTGCTTAGGCAGCTGCACACATCTCGGCCTTATTGAGAGACATGGACATGCTTCTAGACCTGGGGCTGGCGGCATCGGGTTGGAGGCTTCTCACATCTCGCTTCTTGCCATGAGCCCCCAAGGCCCCTACCTGCCGGTACCTCTGCCAGGCCCTTGTAAAGTAAAGCCGATCTAGATGGCAGATGGTAGGCCCAGATTACGCAGCAGGAACGGCAGGTTGTAAGCCCAAGAGTGAATCGGCGACGCCCCGAACGGCTGAGAACGCCAAAGAGGAGCATTGCGCCCCCGACGTCTAGGCATTACTATTAAGGAGCAGAAAAAGAAAAGCTCCCAAGCACTAGAGCCAGGCCCAGCGCTGCCATGGCGTCTTGCCGCGGCGCCTGATTCGCAGGCCTGAGTCCACGGCGGCTTGGGCTGCAGCAAGGGAGGAAAGATGGCAAAGCCTCTTATACCGATCGAGGTTGAGAGGCTTGCAGCGCAAAAATATGAGACCACACAGCGCAGTGACACACACCGTCCATTTCTGGCTGTCCCTATTCAGAAAGATAGAGCCCGAGACGGCGACGGTGGCGGCAGGGGGTGACGCGGAATGGCTGCGAGAGCGAAAGCTTCCCATCTGCGGGTACGGCGCAGCTAATAGGAACTTATCCGACAGCTCTTTTGCTGCCTCTTTCGTTTTTCTTTTCTTTGCTTCTTTTTCCCGCCGGGGTTTAAGATGCGTGCCCAGCCCATCCATCACCCCATGCTGGTGGCGGGCTGAGGATGCAAGCGGCAGGATAGCAGTAGCTCGGTGGCAAATCTAATAAAAAAAAAGGAGAACACAGACACAATCACTTTCACACAGAGAGACAAGGGAAAACTAAGAGGACGAAAAAAAAAAAAAAAAAAAAAAGGACAAGGGAGAGCAAGTGCACAAACATGCTCGGATGCCGGACCATCTTGCATGGGTTGATGAGATACTGCCGCCACCTTTAAGATTGACTCCATAGCGGCTTGGGTTCCGTATTTTCGTTTCCTGCGTTAATGCCCATTAGCCACTTCGGTGTTCTCACGGTGAGAAACGAGAGGGCATGAATCCTTTTCAAGCCGTTATTGACCGCTAGCGAGCATTGAAGCTAGCAGAGGCCTGATCACCTGTGCTCCTGGACGTCGTCCAGTAGCAGCGCTTTGTCTCGTCTGAACATGGATTGAGGGCTGTTGGACGTGGTTTTTCTTTTTATTAACCACACGACGTAGACCCCGGCCTCCATTCAAACGGAGCGGCCGATTTTGCTGAGGAGTGCCTAGCATGAACTTGCGCTTCTGCCCGTCCGGCTGCCTTTCCTATTCTTGGCTTGGAAGTCTCACGCTGGCGAGTGGAAAGTGGTTCACTTGTGATCTGGCTGCAATGCTTGTGCTCCATCTCATCCCTCTGACCTGCATCTGAAGGCGTAGCAAGAGAAAAAAGAGCCCATCCACGTGCCGAGGAGACAAAGCCCCGGATGCTCTACTAAAGTACCTGCTAGCTTTAAATGATTCGAGCCCCCAAAGTCCAAATGTTAGCATCTAAACGCCTGCCAGGTACTGCCTCAGCCTTCTGGGCTTAGCACTATCCTCCAGAGGTACCTAACGCGGTTAGCAGGCCACCCCGTCTATCTGGTGCCTGCTAGCACTTGCAGGCACATCCTTGACGCACCATATACCGCAAAGAGCCTCTAAAAGCCTCTAATGTCCTGCCGCACATTTCGATGTTCGCCGTGTCCATTCGCCTGAGACTTCCAAGACATGCTAGTATCTTTGCTGCCGCCGCCAGCACGGACGGCTCAGTCAAGACGGGCTAAGGCACTCTGTACATATGCAAGGGATGGATGGATCGCTGCACCGCATTTCAAGTTCAGGATACTCCGGTAGTGCTCAAACTCGAGATGTGCGAGTTCGTAGCCTCATATGGCTGCCGCGAGAGCAGCTTGTAAGATTGTCGTGCGAATGGGTACTAGCTGATGCTCGCCTGACTGCCGTACAAGGTAATACTTTAGTTGTCCGTCTCTTACTGGCGCCCGAGGGCAAATCTCAGCCCATAGTCGTATTTTCGCGGGCAGGGAGTTGCACCACGTCGATCGCCTTCGTATTAGGTACGGCCAGCGCTTCACACACACACAGAGCAAGACTGCAGCCCAGAAATCGGCTGATGGCTGCCACGAGGTGCTTGGATACATGTTCCCTACCAGCAGTGCCAGATCTCATCTGTACCTGGCAGTACCGAGCACTACAGCTCGCAGTTCTCCGTAATTCTGATCAAATATTTATGGCGCTCGCTTCGAATTCAGTGTGGCCTCAGCAAAAAGGTGTGTAGGTACAATGGCGCTTTCCCTCTCCCCGCCTTAAAAGCCGCTCTGACAGGGTCTGGCCTCGCTGTCATGCCCACTAAGAGTGCGCCAGCCCAGCAGCGCCAGCACCCCATACTACCTGAGCTGAGATACCTAGCCCTCTGCCAGTACTCCTCGCTGCTCCTCCACCTTGCCGCCGAGCACTATTCCTATTCCTCCCCTGTCTGGACCCAGATCTAGTCTTCTCCTCCCATCCATCTTTCGACGTTTCTCCTCGAGGCCATCTGCACCGGGTGCATTTCGAAAAAAACCCTCTGCATCCCTACGTTAGTATTCTTCCTCAGTACAACTCGTCCTTCGTCAACTCTCCCCGTTGACGGCTGCCTGTGTGGTGCTCTATCATCCGAACTCTCGTGGTTCGCGACGCGGTGATTCGAGCAGCGTCCCTCTCTGCGCTGTTCTTGTTACTGTCCCCTGTCCCCTGCGCCTGTTCTTGCTCTTGTCCTGTTTCTGCCTCTCTCTGGCTTGGCTCTGGCTCTTCTGCGCTCTGGTCGGTGCTGCTAGCCGGTTCAGACGACGCCAGTCCTCCCAGTTTCTTGCAATTTGCCTCTCTTCGTCGCCTCAAATGACGCTGGCATTCTTGCCTATGCCCCGTTGATTTTATCGCTTACCCGAGCCGAGCGTCCAGGTCCCGGCACCTTGATCTCGTCCTCGCCCACCGAGCCGCCGCAGTTCCCCGCCGCCAAAGACCAAAAAGCAGGGACGCTGTTTCTCCTCTAGTTTTATTTTTCTACTCTTTATTTTCCATATCTTATCTTCTATTTCCCTCCTCCCCGCTCGCCGCCTCGCAACCTCCCTCCACGATATTTCGCCCTCCCATTTCTCTGGGGATCCCCCCCAGCCATCGCCCGGCATGATCGAAGATACGGCGGCACTCGCTGCTGCCGCAGAGCTCATCGCCTCCTTGGCCTGTGACCCTGCTTCTTTCTCGTTAAGATCGGTCGGGGCCGGCTCCAGCGTCAAGCTGCCAGGCCGTGAAAACCCCGCCAAACGCACTTTGGAGATTGAGCTGGAGAAGCTCGCCCAACGGATTTCTCAGCTCGAGAGCAGGGCCACTGTCTCGGCCACCGCCGTCTTCCCAGAGACGCCCAACGAGGTCACCGATACGATATTCAGCGATGAAACTGACACTCCTGTCAATGGCCGCCCTGCGGCTCCCCAGCTAAAGCTGTCCCAGGCTCAACAAGGTAGCTTGGACAGTCCGCATTTTGTATCCCACCAGCTGACCAAGGAAGCGCTGCAAGGACTGCACGCCCACGTTGACGACCAGTCCAAGCTCCTAGACAACCAGCGTCAGGAGCTTGCTGGCGTCACCGCGCAGTTATTAGAACAGAAACAGCTTCAGGAGCGTGCCTGGGAGGCGATGGAGCAGGAGCGGGTAGCCTCCCTAGAGCGAGAGCTACGGAAGCACCAGCAAGCCAACGAGGCTTTCCAAAAGGCCCTCCGAGAGATTGGAGAGATTGTCACGGCCGTAGCCCGTGGCGATCTGTCCATGAAAGCTGGCATGGAATCGGTCGAAATGGACCCCGAAATCACAACCTTTAAGCGCACCATCAACGCCATGATGGATCAGCTGCAAACCTTCGCCAGCGAAGTGTCTCGCGTCGCTCGTGAGGTCGGAACCGAAGGTCTACTCGGAGGCCAAGCCCGCATCGGCGGTGTAGACGGTGTATGGAAAGAGTTGACAGACAATGGTATGGCTCTGTTTGCGTCGTTTTGATTTATTCATCGTCTCTTTCCTTTTTTTTTTTCCTGCGCCAAGCTGGCTACTACCTGTAATAGCACTCGCGGACATCACAACTGACATGAATTTATAGTCAACGTTATGGCACAGAATCTCACAGACCAAGGTACGTATACTACTTTTCCCATCTCCTGACCTTCTCGTTGCCCCTCTTCTCTACCCCATCTTTTCCAACTTGATGACTTGTCATTTGAAGAGGAAGGTGGTTGAAGTTCCCAGGCCTGTGATCTGACATGGCGCCATCCAGTGCGAGAAATTGCCTCTGTCACAACAGCAGTCGCCCATGGCGATTTAACAAAGAAGATTGAACGACCAGCAAGCGGAGAAATCTTGCAACTGCAACAGACCATCAATACCATGGTGGATCAACTTCGAACATTTGCATCGGAGGTTACGCGTGTAGCCAGAGATGTCGGAACTGAGGGCATCTTAGGCGGCCAAGCAGATGTTGGCGGGGTCAAGGGCATGTGGAATGATCTGACTGTAAACGTGAATGCCATGGCCGACAACTTAACGACACAAGTGCGCGACATCATCACAGTCACAACGGCCGTTGCCAAGGGCGACCTTACCCAGAAAGTCCAGGCCGAATGCAGAGGAGAAATGTTGACGCTGAAGTCTACCATCAACTCTATGGTCGACCAACTGCAGCAATTTGCTCGTGAAGTCACCAAGATCGCCAGAGAAGTCGGAACTGAGGGCCGACTTGGTGGTCAAGCCACAGTCCATGATGTCGAGGGTACATGGAGAGATTTAACCGAAAACGTCAATGGCATGGCCATGAATCTGACGACACAGGTGCGAGAGATTGCCAAGGTTACCACAGCCGTAGCCAGAGGCGACCTTACCAAGAAAATTGGGGTAGAGGTCAAGGGAGAGATCTTGGAGCTGAAGAACACCATCAACCAAATGGTTGATCGCCTGGGCACATTTGCCGTGGAAGTGAGCAAAGTGGCCCGTGAAGTCGGTACAGATGGTACGCTGGGTGGCCAAGCTCAGGTCGCGAATGTTGAGGGCAAGTGGAAAGATCTCACCGAAAATGTCAACACAATGGCTTCCAACCTCACCGTACAGGTATGTTTCAGTTCGAGGAACCAACTAGCCATCGGCAACAGCTCCCAGCTCCGCGTTGATGATGCCAAACTTGGCCCCTTCTCTTTTCCTTATTCAAAAGCTGACTGTCATCGTTTAGGTGCGAAGTATCTCGGCTGTCACGCAAGCCATTGCAAATGGAGACATGAGCCAGACAATTGATGTAGAAGCAAATGGTGAGATACAAGTGCTGAAGGAGACCATCAACAACATGGTTTCACGTTTATCAAGTTTCTGCTATGAAGTCCAACGTGTTGCCAAGGACGTCGGTGTCGACGGCAAGATGGGAGCTCAAGCTGATATTGCCGGACTAAATGGACGATGGAAAGAAATCACCACTGATGTCAATACTATGGCCAGCAATTTAGTAAGTCACTCTGACGTATTTGAATTCGCACGCACAGGTGGCTGCGAAAGCTCCAAGAATATTTCTATGCTAACCCATGTCTAGACAACCCAAGTGCGTGCCTTCTCTGATATTACGAACTTGGCTACCGATGGCGACTTTACCAAGCTTGTAGATGTTGAAGCCTCAGGTGAAATGGACGAGCTCAAGAAGAAGATCAACCAGATGATTTCCAATCTCAGAGACAGTATTCAGAGAAACACACAAGCTCGAGAGGCTGCCGAGTTAGCCAACAAGACCAAGTCAGAATTCCTTGCCAACATGTCCCACGAAATTCGAACCCCAATGAACGGTATCATTGGAATGACACAGCTCACACTGGATACCGACTTGACCCAATACCAACGAGAAATGTTGAACATTGTCAATGATCTTGCCAACAGCCTATTGACCATCATTGACGATATCCTGGATCTGTCCAAGATCGAAGCTAGAAGAATGGTTATTGAAGAGATCCCGTACACTTTGCGAGGTACCGTCTTCAATGCGCTCAAGACGCTCGCGGTCAAGGCAAACGAGAAGTTCCTTGATCTCACGTACAAGGTAGACAGCTCTGTGCCTGACTACGTCATTGGAGATTCGTTCCGCTTGAGACAAATTATCCTGAACCTCGTGGGCAATGCCATCAAGTTCACCGAACACGGTGAGGTTAGTTTGACTATCCAAGAACAGGAAGACAAGAGACACGTTGGCCCAGGAGAATACGCCATCGAGTTCGTTGTTGAAGATACTGGTATCGGTATTGCTAAGGACAAGCTGAACCTCATCTTCGACACGTTCCAGCAAGCGGATGGCTCAATGACACGCAAATTCGGTGGCACAGGCCTCGGCTTGTCTATTTCGAAGCGATTTGTCAACCTCATGGGCGGAGACCTGTGGGTTAACAGCGAGGTTGGCAAGGGAAGCGAATTCCACTTTACTTGCCGTGTGAAGCTGGCCGATGTGCACGCGGAAAGCGTTCAGCAGCAGCTGAAGCCATACCGCGGCCACCAGGTCCTCTTTGTCGATAAGTCGCAGTCAAATGCGGCAACACATATTGGAGAAATGCTGGAAGAGATTGGGCTCCTTCCTGTTGTCGTTAACTCCGAAAAGAGTTCAGCTCTCACTAGACTCAAGGAGGGCGGTGGTGCTTTACCATATGACGCCATCATCGTCGACTCAATTGATACCGCTAGGAGGCTGAGAGCGGTGGATGACTTCAAGTACCTTCCTATTGTCCTGTTAGCTCCCGTGGTCCACGTCAGCTTGAAATCATGCCTGGATCTGGGCATCACGTCCTACATGACAATGCCCTGCAAGTTGATTGACCTGAGCAACGGAATGGTCCCCGCTCTCGAAAACAGGGCCACACCATCTCTCGCAGATGTCACCAAGTCCTTTGAGGTTCTGCTTGCCGAGGACAACACTGTCAATCAGAAACTGGCCGTGAAAATCCTTGAAAAGTACCACCACGTTGTTACTGTTGTGGGTAACGGCTGGGAGGCTGTAGAAGCTGTGAAGCAAAAGAAGTTTGATGTGATCCTCATGGATGTTCAGATGCCCATCATGGTAAGTGATGAAACGTTTCGCAAGGCAAAACGACTCCCTTTACTTCGACTATGTCCCTCTTAACTGACAAACTTTCTTCACTCACAGGGAGGATTTGAGGCCACTGGTAAGATCCGAGAATATGAACGAGGCATGGGAACGCATAGAACTCCCATTATTGCCCTCACTGCCCACGCCATGATGGGTGACCGCGAAAAGTGTATCCAGGCCCAGATGGATGAGTATCTGTCCAAACCGCTGCAACAGAACCAGCTCATTCAGACCATCCTGAAATGCGCCACTCTTGGAGGTGCGCTGCTAGAGAAGAACCGTGAGCGAGAGCTTGCTCTGCAAGCAGAAGCCAAAGCGTCTGGGCGCATCGATAGTGATCGAAACTTGCCCCGTCCGAGCCTTGAGGGCAGGTCGTTTACCGCTCGAGAGCCTCTGACCAAGAATAAGCCTATCACCAAGGCCACGACCAAAGCCCTGGAGGAAGCGCGAACGGCAGCGCTAGCAAACGCAAAGTTTGGTGATTTTACTGAGCTTGGATCCGAATACTTGGATGAACTGGAAGAGTTCACGGAGGGAACCGACACATTTTTAAGAGCACGTGAAGAGCTTTCTGACAAAAGAAGTTTCTCAAGTTAAGTGTGCTCACAAAGATGCTGTTCGGATTGTGGCTTCATCAGATATGAATGCCGCACTTTTGTCTGTCTGACATCGTTTATCAAGTCCTACGAGTCTATTGCCTGACACGAGCTTACGAGTCCACACTGATTTATTTATACCCTCCTTGGCTTTTTTTTTGAT
This sequence comes from Trichoderma koningiopsis, assembly GCA_022985005.1. Taxonomy (NCBI): domain Eukaryota; kingdom Fungi; phylum Ascomycota; class Sordariomycetes; order Hypocreales; family Hypocreaceae; genus Trichoderma; species Trichoderma koningiopsis. Next base: position 5,924,465 of record JAJPEM010000002.1, read on the forward strand.
AGCTGAGCCTCTACAACTCTTTCTTAATTTTGGAGAGTATATAAGCTCTGGGGATTGCCGACTTTTTAAAATCATGTCCGATAAGTTACATGATGCTGAACCTTTTTTCTCTTCAGCAGGGCGGCAGGCAGTATCGCTCATGGTGCGAGTATCCGTGTGCTGATTATGCCAGGGTTGCTATCCCTCTTCCTGGCTTTGACTATACTTTGTTTTCCCAAAGCATCGCTGTTGTTTTTTTTTTTTTTTTTTGAGATTTTGCCGATTTTACCCCTCTACTCTCAGCCCTCAATATGGCGAATAAGGTGTTGATATGACCTTGGACGAGAAAAAAAGGGGCTTGACTGGCCTCTCCTGTTTATGCGGTTTGGTGCTTTCCCTAATTCCCTCATGCATGCTTCAGTTTGTATTTAAACTCGCGGCTCTCTTCGCCTTGATTGGTCTTTCCTTTTATTTTCCTTTGACTTGTAAGGATGTTTTCCTTCCTAGCAAACGGATGGAGGGATTTGCAGAGCTATTGCGGCAGCAATAGTAGTCAAGTTTCGTGAGGAAATTACGAGGGGGAATTGGCACGACAAAACCAGCCAAATGTCTTTCTCGCTCAGTGCCTCAGTCTATTTTCCATGTAGGAAAGAGAGAGTTGCAGGCCTGAATCATTTCCGTCACATTCGTAGATATTACGACGAGGATAAAATGGAAAGAAGTTCCTGGAAGAGGATGATGAGCAAATGGAATGGACGTGATGGTTGGTACGGTGGCTCTCACAGCCGGACGGAAGGTGGATAAGAGAAACAAAGACTTTGCTTTTATTTTCGTTTTGCTTTTTAAGTTAAAGGAGTTACTAGTTTTCACTTTTTTTGGTAGCGATATTAAAGGCTTTCCATCTTCTTACCATAGGACACAATAGGTCCTTCTATAAGTTTTACTATTGATGTGCCTAAATGTGTGATGAATGATGGTGAGTTGGGTTATATGTCTATACATTTGGTGACGAATACATATTTACATGCAAATTGTAACCATCAAGTTTGATTTGGCAAACACAATCAATTTCATATCTATACTGCAACGACTATTCACACATGTGTGTCCTATGCTTGAATGCAGTGCCCAAATAATCTTCGCAAACCTTGAATGGCTCATGAAACCAGGTATACGACCCAAAGAAAGAGAGCAAGAAATAAACAAAGCAAAAATACGCCAAGAATCAAGACGAAGAGGACAAAAATGAGTCTACTCATTCTTTTTTTTTTTTTTTTTTTTTTTTTTTTCCCTATTTCTCTTCTGGCTTGCTCTTCTGTTCAGCAGCTCCTCCTTCTTTTCCTGTGCTGTTTTCTCCTTTTTCCTCCTCGAGGTGCTCAAAAGCGGCGAGTAAAGCGTCGAGTTTGGATTCGAGGTTTGAGAGGTTGGCTTCCATTGCTGTGGCGGTTTGTTCGCCTCTGTGTTTAAAAGAAGAAAAGGGTTAGATATTATTATGCATGAATACTTTAAAAAAAAAAAACTTCATCGACGATGGTGATCGGCGTTATATCATGGCAGAGAGGGGAGGATCAAAGCAGGCGGGAGAACAGAAGGGGGGGAAAATCAATCGTGATAAGCAGGGCTGTAGAAAGCAAGAAGTTGCTCAAGCGTGTAGTTCCAAAGATGATGAGGAGCTGGGCAGCACACTTGTGGAGATGAAAGGGCGGGTTTTGTAAATGACGTCGGGTGCTTAAGCTTGTTGGGATATGGAAAGACGATGAGATTGTGTTTTATTTTTTCCACTTTTTTTTTTTATTTCTTACTTTGAAAGCTCTCGAAGTGCCTGAAACATATTGGTTAGCTCATGGGTCTCAGGTTGCTCAAAAAAGCTGACATCATGCTCGCTGATCTTCCCATCCGGTCGATCTTTTCTCTCCCCTGATTGCTGGAATGGTAGCTCATCAGGGAAAGAATAAGAGAAAAGAGCCGGGATAGCTATCTGCCCCCCTGCATACGGTAACGAAAAAAAAACAAGGACAAATGATGAAAGGGAGACGATGAGATAATACAGCGTCCATGGTAAACAAAAGGGAGAGTGAGAGGGAGTACATCTATTTATGTTTGTGTGTGAAAGTGTAATCAAGGAAATCCTGGTTCTCGTACGAGTCTCTGCTACATAGAGAGCGACATACCTGAGCGAGGTCAACTTCAGGAGCAGCCTCGTGTTGATCTGGCTTGGGCGAGTTGGCGACAGGGCTATCCGATGACGCACCCATGGTTTGGTTTGGCGTGTCTCTAACAATAACTTCTCTTGACGTCTGGATAAGATAAGAGACAGACAGGCGTGCGGTGGAAAAGGGTGTCTTATAGAGAAAACAAGGCTGTCGGAATTCGTAGCCGACGGGGCAGCCTGTTTGTTGGGTCTGCGTAAGAAGCCCGCAAGGCTGAACAATTTACGGAGTGATGGCTGCTGCTAGCAATACGGAGCATAGACAGAGCTCCGTAATGCATTGGCGGCTTCACGTGACGCGAGTCGCGCAGGCCAGTTTTAAATGCTCGTTGATAAGTCGGGCACAACATCTCGTGTTTGTTTCTACACAGGCGTTGCGGTATAATTAGCGCAGGTTGTCGACTACTATGGAGCATTATTGTTGCTTTGCAATTGGTAGAATTTTAGCTTCAAGTGTTTCTGTTTCCAACTCTGGTTTCCTTATCTTTTTGCTACTTTCAGCTCATTTCACTCACGTGTTTGGCAGTAGTCTCACCAACAGCTGCCTGTCATTAATTAATAACCTTGTTGAAGCGTGTACGGATATGCCGGCCTGAATTAGATGTTCTCACTTGTTCATGTTCGCGGTGTAGGCTGCAGCTTTAATAATACTAGTATCATATGCGCCTTAAAGAGGCTGGGAAGCTGCTCATTGAAAAGGAAGCAGAACAATAGCTGTGCCAGACCAATCAAAGTGATACTTACATACGTGCTCGCGCCTCGAGATAGTATCAGGGGAAATCAGACACTGCCGGCCATCCTGGGTCGCGTTTACTTGCCCACAATCTTTGACGACATCCGAGGCTGCAGACGGATGCCGTTTGCCGTTCCGCAAGCATGGGTTTTAAACTGTACATGCACCAGCCGTGCAGTAGGTCCAGACGCTTGCCCCTTTGTACGCGCGCTTTGGTTAAAATAGAACCCATGGATTCCATGGGGGCTGTGAGGAACCCAATCGATCCGAGATGCGGAGCAAAATCTCAAGATGGTGCACCGTCTAAGCTATAATGAATCAAGTAATATTGTTGCTTCGGTTATATCCGTTACTTTAGCCTGGGTCTCGTTTATTGGCAGACTACATGGCGCAGACTTCAAAGAGCCCTAGACCCTTCATGATCTGGCAGACGGTGAAGAAGCAAAAGTTCATGCAATCAAGTCTGACTGGGTCGAGTTAACTGAGTTGCGGACGTCTCCTTGCAACGGTCTTGCTCGGATACCCCAACGTGGCCTACCTCGTTGTTGTAAGCTCGGTTCCCGGTTCCACAATCCTGTTGCCTGGCAGAGTTATACTGCAGTCCCCCAAGTGCCTGCTAGACAGATGGCCATCTCGGCCGCAAGATGCTTATAAAAGCTAGACGAAGCACACTTCGAGCTCTCTGCCCGTCGATTAAGTAAGTTATCGGCCGTTTGCTCTGTGTCAAGTGAACACTACTGTACCTTAGAGTGCAAAATAGGGGCGCTACAGAGCACCCTGAAATCCTCCTACTCCAAGCACGCCCCTCCCCACGTACGCATAGGCGACGGTCTAGATTCTATGAACTGCTGCTGACTCCCATTCCCATTGGCGGTCGGGATGCCCAAGCGGCGACGTTGATGAGAATTTACCAGTCATGGCAGCCTGTAGCTGTAGCGAAAGAAATCATATTGTAGGAAGAGGGGCGAAATACACATCGTGGCATGTGGACCAACTGGAGCTGACTGAGTCAACCGCACTTCGCAAAAAGTAGACGCACGATGCAGTCAGCGCGAGCGATCGAGAGAAAATGATCGTTGAGGATGAATTGCGCTGAAAAGACCTAATTCACCTTGCGAGGGGATGCTGATCGTGGCATGGTGAAGACACGGGCAATCGAGATATGCCAACCGACTTACAGCGCCTTGACATCATGTCCTTTGGCTTGGCGTGAAACCGTCTCCAAAGTGGATCCCAAGGCCTTTTGCTCAATTGAGCGCGAAAGACCTCTGATCAAACAATCCATGTGGATGTTTGACGGCCCGTACTTACTCATGGCATGGCATGGCATGGCATGGCATGGCATGGCATGGCTGGCGCAGTTATGGTATCGAGCGCCAAAGGTCTGCGAATCCCCATCAGCTTCATATCAAGACAATCAGCAGAAGCTAAGCCTGCGCCTTTAAACTCTACTCGTGCGGGCAACCGGTTTGGCGGGATCGAGATCTCTAACTCGTCGTCGTATTTACTGCAATTGCCCATTACTTGCGCATGTGGTCTCCTGGAAATGCGCCATCTTCGAGGTGTGGGCTGGGCGCCATTTCTGCCGTGGCAAAACGAGCCCTCGTTCGTGTTGGCTTCCGGAAGCTACTGCCTCAAATGGAAAAAAGTAGCCCTCTCACCACCACATGTGGACGAACTCGGCTTACGGAGTTTGATTTTCCGCTGTCTCTCTCGCACGCCAAGTCCCCTTGTGCTGCTTTGTTGAGGGCCGAGAACTAAGGCCAAAAGAGACTCTCGTGTGCAGCAACGTGGCAGCACCGTTTCTGGGACGGGAGTGTCACTCTCTTTCAGACAGTTCGCTTTCCCGTCTTGGAGTTCGAGACACTGCAGGCGGGCTGACTTCCCGCTCCATTTGGGTCAACCTCAAGCTTGCCATCCACCTCACCTCTAGCCCGTGAGATGCAAGACAACGAAAGGCGTGTGCCCAAAGTGGCGTGACCTAAGCAAGCAGGGGCCAGAAAAAACCAAGGCTGAGGATTCTTTAAGCGCATATCGGAAAACCATGCGCATACCCCAAGTGCAGCCTGTCCAGAGGAAGCGGTGCCTGGATGCCCGGCTGTATATGCGCATATTCACTTTGCGGTCCCTGTATTTTTTGTACCCATGGCAAAGTCCGATGCTCAGGCTGGAATCCGATCACAGCACTCTGCGCCATACCCCATCCACCTGGTTAGTGCCCTCGTAGTGCCGGCATGGGTAAAGGAAAACAGACGCCCGGGCGTCCTCGTAATGCAGGACGGCAGCTATGATAGGCTGCCTGTCGTCGCCGTCACCTTAGCCGGTACCTGGGCTCTTTTTCCCTTGCCTTTTCCACCTTGCCGCAAGCCACGGGCCAGAAAGCTTTGCTAGGATCGAGATCGTTGTCCATTCAGACCAATGCCATAGCCCAACGACAGCCCGTCGTCCACACTAGTAGCTTGGTTTGCCAGAACCAATGTCTACTGTACCTATTTGTTTTCTCCACCCCTTTTCTCGAGCATAAGCAGGCACCGCTTAACTTCAGCAAGCACGCAAATCAAGTAGTCTCGGAGAAGGGGAGTGAAGATGGAAGGAGCCGTATTCCTCTCAAGTAATGATATTCATAGGGGTACCGTTTCGCAGCACATTTTGATGCATGACGACTCGCAGTACCGATAGAGCCAAAGGCAGAGTCCCGAAAACGCTGGGCAAAGCCAAGCGCTTTGGTCACCATTTTGGACCCCCCTCGTTTTAACCTTTTCCCGCCCTCTGTTGGCATGTACAGAGTACCGGTAGGTGCTTGACCTTGATTACACATCTCGCACGTACACAATTACCTACATGAACAAGACATGCGTCAATGCCATGGTACCTCGAGTACTCTAAGAGGGGTGCAGTTATAATTCTCATACGCGGCGTTGTTGCAACTCAGCCGTGCAGAACAGCGCAATTGCCCGTCTCATGTCTAGGTAGTAGTAGATATACGGCTCTCCTGCTCGCTCAGGTCACGACTGCCCTGGAGTACCTACAATCAGTATGCCAGACTCGAGACGGAGAAAGACGTCCTAATCCCACTTTTGGGGGCGTACATGTTCAATTAGTTCGATTCGGGGGAACCTACATACCTAGTGAAACGTACCTTGTTATTCTTTTCCGATTTCGATAAGAAATTGGGGCACCTTGACCTGGGTTACTGGCCTTGACGTTCGATTCTTGGATGAATCGGTGCTCAGGTTACATCACTATCGTCATGGATCTTTACCTCATCCAAGCATGTGAGACCAAACGCTGATGCTCGCCTTCCAAGGAAGTCATGTACGCCAGCTTTACGTTGCCGCCCTGCTAAGGTTTTAGTCAAAACGGTGTGGCTCCGTTCCGTTGGCCTGTCTGCGGTGGTATTAGCTCGTGGAGTACAGCTCCCATGTCCGATCTCTCACCTCGTTACCGATCCCTCCCAGCCATCTTTACCTGTGGTAGCGGTCTTTGGATCGAAATCAATTTCTTTCATCGCTGTGTCGTCGGAATCAAGACATCCATACACCCTGGAAACGGGCCGGGCTCTTCTCTGATAGCCACACACCTACCCTCGGCATGCCCTAGCACTTGGTAAGGCATCTGTCCAAAGCTCCACGAGAGCGACCCCCCGTAGGTAATCAGTCCATCTCTTCCTTTTTTCTGCTATCCCAAACCTCTGTGCCATTCCTATCTTTCGCATGTACCTTTTATTCTCAAGCCTCTTTTCCCCATAACATCCTCTCCCCCCAACTTCTCCTGTGTCTACCCCCCCATTCTCTCAACCCTAGCCCAAGTTCAATCGCTTCCTGCTGTTTCGGGAGCCTGCCTAAGCAGGGACAAAAAAAAAAAAAAAGGATACATACTCGTACAGTTCTGTGGGGACTGTTGAAACCTTGCCGTTCTGTCTTAGGAGGTGCTGACAAGTAGAGTGGCCATCATACTTGTAGTACCGCCATACCGAAGCTTAGCCCGTCCCATGTCTATGCTGTGAGTGTTTGACATGGTGGTATTTTCCCATCTTAACCACGAATCTCGATTCATTACTCGCTGCGTTCTCCGCTTGTGCGTTTCTGGAAAACGTTCTGGCTATCTGCAGTCACCTTGATTATATCATTCAAGGCTGAGGGGCTGGATCCATCCCCAGTTTTGACATACGAGCGCGGTCATTGGGTTTTATTTTCCAATTCGCTCGAGTCCCATCTGAAGCAGCAGGTCCAGCGTCCCGTCGCAAATCGAGATGGTAGATTCTGCCACTTAGGTGGCAAAGCTTGCTAGATATATCTCGCTTAGCACTCGTCCTGCCCCCTGATATCAGTTCTTCCAAGTCCGTATACTACCTTCAAGCTCAATTCTTCCACCAGGCTCACATTGTCAGCAGACGTTTAACCCAAAGCCCATAATCTTGGGACGCTGACAGGGGCTGTATCTCGGCTTTTTATCTCATGGTACTGGCTGGACCTTGGAATCTGGGCTTCATCAATGACATTGCTTGATACTTTGGGGAGCTGTTATATAATCTCGATCCTGCTTTTGACGGTAGATTTCCTGCACCTGGACCAGCCATTTGCAGCTGTGGATTGACTCACAACAATTTTATTGCGAAAAGTATTTCTCTCCTGGATATCGCAGCCAACCAACGCTATTCGCGATAATAATCATTCCAATCGGCCGCACATAATCGCCAAGGAACCCATCTTTTGGCACCCAAGTAAGCGCGCAGTCGAACCGAATACTGCTTGTCGCCATACCTCTCTTCCTTTTGAAGTTTTCATTTTTCGGCTGTACCACCTCCTATTATCATCATCGGCCAATTTCTCCGAGACGCGTCCGTCCTCATTGTTGAATCTGGCTCCAAACAGTCTCCCTTCTTGATGGAAATAGATGTTGGGTCAGCAAAATCATAGTCTTCGCAAAACGACTCGCAAAACGACGTATTATTTTTCGAGTCAAACATGAGGACGCAACCCGCCCAAATGAATCAAGACTTGGAGGCTATCTTTAGAGAGCTGGGCATCGCTCAGTATCTCGATACCTTTGTGGAGCAAGGCTTCGATACCTGGGATACCATTCTCGATATTCAGGAGTCTGACCTGTGGGTAGATCGATTCCGCCGTGTGCCGATGAGAGGCTAACTGAAATCTTAGTGATGCTTTAGGAGTTAAGCTGGGTCACCGAAGAGTATGTTCAGCAACAAGTAGCTGAATACTTGGGTTATCACTAACAGTAAACTTATTCAGAAACTCCAGCGGCGAATCGCTAACGCAAGGGGCATCGACCCCAGCATCTCACTGTCAACAATCAAAGCTGCTATCGAGGAAGGGAAACATGACGGCACTTACAAAAAAAGAGAGCCTGGTCATAATGGCGATGGCAGTGGTGGGCCGAAGCGCAAGTACCGCCGACACCCCAAGGTATGGCTGGCGAACAAGGTCTCGGTTGTCAAAGTTGCGCATGCTGACCGATATTGAATAGCCAGACGAGAATGCGCCTGAACGCCCCATGTCGGCGTATGTGCTCTTCTCAAATAGTAAGTGTATTGACCGTTGCTTCCATCGTCGCAAGGTTGAAAACAGCTGCTGACTCTCAACGCTGTTGCAGAGCTGAGAGAAAGCCTCAAAGGCGATCGCTCTCTCACATTTACTGAAATTGCCAAATTGGTGGGAGAGCATTGGCAGAACCTATCATTACCAGAAAGAGAGGTGTATGAAGGCCAAGCAAGACAGAGTAAAGAACGATATTACCGAGAGATGGCGGTTTATAAAGAAACGCCAGAATACCGCAAGTATATGAAGTATCTCGATGAGTTCAATGACAAGCAATCCAAACCCAGCCAACGTGTGTATATATGATTGGACCAGCTTTTCCATTTCGAACTGATGCTGATTGATACTCATTTAGGTAATGAAGACGCAAAACGAGCAAGGTTGGAGCAGCATGAGCTCATGCATGATCACAACGGTTCCGGAAGTAGTATTATCAGTGGTAGCACGGTTCTAGGCGGTTCGACTTCAACAGCGAGTGGTAGCAGCAGCGAGAGAGCGCAAGATAGCGAATCCCGCGAATCCCCAAATACTCGGCAAAACAGCGTTCACTCATTATTGTCCGGCCTAGAATCACATCATCCCCCGACAGCCCCCATCCCATCTCCCGCGTCGGCTTACTTTGAGGTCGATAACCCTAAGAGGGTCGGCAATTCGGGCCACTTGCGGCGAGGCTCTTCGTCGATAAGAGGCGCAACGCAAATGATGCCACATCAAGCCGACACGCCACAGCAGCAACAGCAGCAGCAGCATCTGCCATCGCTTTCTGATATGCTGTCCAATGGGCAAGGGAGAATAGACGCGCCGGGGATCGAGACAGTGGGACCCCCCCACGCGTTCACAACGCATCACAGGCCATCAGTGTCCCAAAGAGAACACGCATTGCCACCTGTATCAGTACCAGGTCTCCATCACGAGTCGTCGTCAAGCCTCAGCAGTGTCCCGACGGTAGCATCGGGCAGAGATAGCCGTAGACTGAGCGAGGGACCATTGGCAATCCATGCGCTTCTATCAGACCAAAATCAAACGTCTCACCGCCGAGATGAAGGTCCGTTATACACAGCTAGCTACGTTGCTAGTCCAGTCGAGCGGGGGAAGTCAGTCTTCGGCCATTATCAAGGGCCCAAGGGATATGGTACCTAACCCTAAACACATGAAAGCTTGAAAAGAAATGCAGCTAATATAGGCCGCTAAGGGTTTCAAACTGCGTCATCGGCTTTGCAGAACATGAGAGTCGAGGAGATGAGCGATGGCGATGTTTTAATGACCTCGGCAGACGAGCCGATGTCCGTCTCCCATACTTATGAAGCAGCCGGTCTTGACGGGGTCAACGCTTTGCTAAAGGCCGGCGAGCTTTTTGACGATCGGCGGAGCTAACATGCCAATCAACCAATGGCGGTGAAAGGCCCATAACAGTTGCTTCGGTGGTCATAATGCCAACTAATCGCGGCCGTAACATGGAGATGCTACTTGCTGCTAGCATGCTGAGAGTCGTTTTTAGGTCATTTCCCCGCTTGGCTCTGTTCGCTGATGTCTCATGCATCGTTGAAATTCTGTTCAGATACCCATAGTTCTTTTCCCTTACTTTATTCGTTTTTGTGCTGGATATATATATATTACATCTTGTTCTTTTTCTTTTTAGTTCTTCAAGGTTGTGAGGCTCGGTTCTCTTTTTTCTTTGTAACTGCAACCTGTAGATAAACGATTCTGGGCGAGATCAGAGGCCGGCGTTGATGGAAAGATTGTTGTAATCAATAGGACCCAAGCTTTCGGGTGAAAAGTTTTTGGGGAAGACTCTGTTTTGTGTTCTTGATCTTGGCAGGCACCGGGTCTCAGAGTTGCTGGTCATATGGTCTGCGCTTTGTTGAAGGTGGCTTGTTGAAAATAACTACCTATGCATTTCCGTTCAGCTCTTGTCACACCAAAACAATTTAATGAGCTTATAACAGAAATGAGGAAATTCACCTGGCGCTGATGAATGGAGTTGACCGTAGGTGAAGATGGTGCGTGCATGTGAAGCTCTTGGACCTGATGAGGAGAGAATCTCGAAATGTTGGAAGGCTGATCGGCCAAAAGAAGTCTGGCCTTTTGTTAGTATGTAGCTAAGGTAAGCGAGCACTAAGGGAATGTGGTCACGGGTAGGCGCCTGACTTGCCTTGCTCATATTAGGCAGACTATAATGTTTCTATTATATATGGCAAAAGCTACCAGCTAACAGACTACTACAGGTATAGGTATGAGCTTGGGATGCAGAGGCCTATAATCTCTACATTGCGCCAGAGAGAGAGAAAGGGAAAGAGAAAGAGAAACCAAAAGGAATTTGATACGTGCTGCAAACTGATTGATGTGTCATTCCATAGCATTATTCTGTGGCATTATTCTTCCATATAAAAGTTATGAAATCATATACCCTACTAAGGGCTGTTAATCATGGACATCATAGCCTTTCCCAAAGCGCTCAGTAGTGCAAATGGTCACCCCAAACTTATCCACTCCTGGTCTGTCTTGTTCTTTAATTTTTCTTTCGAGAACAGTACTCTGTTGTATATCAAACGGGCTTATACTGCACCTTCTGTGATCTCAGCCGTCCAGTCTTTCCGAATATCCAATTCATTCAGCCCCTCTGTATTTTCAATTACTAGTCCCTTTTCGTTTGCCAGGTGAAGTAGACATATAAAGCAGTACGAAGTAGAAATGTCCGCCATGGCAGGTTTGGGGTATACCGATTGCAGCCCATTCATCACTTCGGTGAATTTCAGCTTGGGTTCTTCTTCCGTGTTGGGCGGCGGTGCGGGGGTCTCCTATGTGATGAAGTAGTCAGTATAGCTGCAGGAAGTTGCATTGCGGTGGCTTTATAGCGGATTAAAGAGCACTGAACACATACCTCTAGCTCTTCTAGACCCATGCCTTTCCAGATTTCCTCTTTGAGTCGCCTGACGTCCACCTTCTTTGCTACCCTGGCAAACTGAACATATTCAGGTCGCACACGGCGCGTTTGAGTCACTAGTGTTGTGCCAAAGGCACCCATTGTGTTCATAGTGTCTCCATTCAACATGGCGGTCATTCCGACTCCCTCGGTCAAGCCCAAATCTCCCTCAGCTCCTGGTGAAAGGTGTTCTCGGGCATCTGAAAACTCAAGATCATCGTCATCTGGGTCATCACCACCGGGGAATGGCAGGCCGTCATCGTCTTGGAAGAAATTGGCGTCATAATCGCCTTCGGGCGAGGCGGCGTCCTCAGGCGCCTTCTGCTGCGCCCAAAATGCCTCGTCCAAGTCTCCTGCTGGCTGGCTGTCCTGAGAGCTATAACCCTGCGCGCCTGTGCGTGAGCCAAATCCTGGCCGTTTCCGAGCTAGACGAGATCTGGGCTTGAGGAAGAGATTCAACAAGGATTTTGAGCTAAAATGTTTGTCATCAGGAAGCAGGTTTCGAGATTTGGACTTCCAATCCTTCTTGGGCAAACAGACAGCTGAGTTGCTGGAGGCTTGTGTATAAATGAGATCAGACTGACCGGGGCTGAGAGGCGAAGCAAAGTCGATTTCGAATGGCTCTTTTTCTTTTCGCTTCTTCGCCTCTCCCGACGGCTTGTTGACGTCTTTGATTTTGCGAATTCTCCAATGCTCTGCGCTGGTCCAGTTCTTTTGCAATGCTTGGTCAAAGAAGCTTAATATGTCTTGATGCATCTTGTCTGCATTTTGCGAATTGCCCATAGATACGATATATTCGCCGTTCTCATCAAAACCCTCCCCATCTCCGCCTTCTCCACCATCTGTTCCAGCGTCATATACGCGCATTTGAGGTTCAAGGGCAGCCTCGCGTGCCCAGGCTTCGCCGCCCTCGCCAAAAGCAACATCGCCGAGAGTGTCAAAGTCGCCAAGGCCTAGATCTTCATCATCAAAACCAGCCGGTGCGTCTTCGTCAATGAACATGCCAGATTTGTTGCCTGGAGCGCCAGGCTTATCCTGGGTTTCCCTCCAGTCTTCAGGAGCTTTTAAGAAAGGGATATTTATAGATCCAGAAGGATCTCCAAGTTCAAAGCTCCTCAGGGACGGACAGATATCGAGCTCATCCAATAGGTTTAGGTCAGGGAAGAACCGTTGGCCAAGCGCTGTCATGTCAATCTCTACCTCGGGAACGTCCGGCTCTTGGTCTTGGTCTTGGTCTTGGTTCTGATCTTGGCTTTGGCCGTGGCCTTGGTCTTCGTCCTGGTCTATATCCATACGGTGGTCCTCATCAATGTCCAAACGACTTTGCTGGACCTCTTCGCCATCTTCTCCAGCTCCGGCTCCAGTTCCGGCTGCGGCTGCGGTTGCGGTTCCGTCTTCCTCTTCCTCTTCGTCTAGTTGATCCTCCTTCTTACCCTCGTCTGCGTCGCCGACATCATCGCTGCTGTCAAAAACAATGCGACCTTGTGAGTCAATCATCAGGTGATTAAGCAAGAGACCTTTGGCGCCTCCCTCGTCGAAATCGGCGGATGCTTTTTTGAAGAGTGGATCGACAGCGAATTCAAGTTCGAATTTTTTGAGCTGTAAAGAAGCGAATGATGGCGCAAGCGTTGCTTCCGATGATCTCTGCACCTGCAAGATTGGGCGAGTTGATTAGTATCCAAAGCGAGCCCGCCATTAGATTTTAACGGTCTCTGCTTCTTACCTTCTTCTTCGACTTCTTTTTGACGTTGCCGTCCGCATCAACTTCCTCCTCGCTCTCTTCACCTTCGCCGGCCCCTTCTTCAGCGTCGCGGTCCTTCTTCTTGTTATTGCTGTCTGCAAGGCCACTCAACAGCTTGCCTGTCTCGGTTGCTACGCTGTCAATTCGATTGGTGTAAATCTTGACACAGCCATCAAGAGTACAGCTCGCCTTCTGGAAATTGACACCATCGCCCTCCTTGAGTAGGGACATATCATGGAAGTAGTCGATGAGGGCGAAATTCCACGAATTGGTCGCATTGATCTTGTTGTCAGTGGCCATCTTCATCCACTCCTCGAAATTGGCCAGAATGGGGACGCGCTTCATCGGCGTCACGGAGACGCCCCCTACCATGATGGGATCGTCGCCATCATCTAGCACCCGGGCGCCTCGAGGCGTGCCGGTATAGGGACTCTGTGAAGTATTCTCAAAGTCTTCTAGCCTGAGGCTCTTGCGTGGCGTGGCCGCTCTCTTGATCTCGTTTATCTGCTTCTCTTGAAGGGCTTTTCTGTTGTTCATTCGCTGACCCTTTTCCTGCGCGTCATCGTTGAGGGGGATCCTATCACTCATTATTCGCATACAAGCTTCGACGGCGATGGGCGTGGGATTCCATGGGACGGGCTTACTTGACGGGGGATTTGAATGGCGACCCCGTAGCGCCGCCTGCGCGTGGCACCTGAGCGACCCGAGGCATGGCTGCAAACAAGCTTTTTGCGTGATGTGCGCCGTAAGACTGTCCGAGAGATGCGAGGCAAAGCCTCTGCCGCGTGTCGACTTGGTGCTAGGCGAGGAGTATTTTTGTTTACTGTTGACTTTCTGTGAGGCCGGCAACACGACTATCGGCGGGAAACCCCACCTTGAGCGGCCAGCCAATTGTGTGATTGGAAAGTCACGGGCGCCACGCGCTACAGCTCCAGAGGTTAGGTACTCCATACTTGACAGTACTTTGTGCCTTGCAGAGGATGAATAGGGCCCGACTTGGCTTCTGTAAGCACTCAATGCCGTGGAATTACGCGGCGACCATGTGCGACCCAGACCAGCTTGTTATTGCCACCTCAGTAACAGTCCTGTGCTATCTGATCCATGTGAAGTTGTTCCTTGAAAAAAGAAGTATTCCGGCGCCCACTGGAGACGCAATTGAACAGCACTCGATCATAATCGTAGGCGTTAGCACGCTATTGGAACCTTAACTGGGGGTCCCTGCTGCCCGCCTACCCCATACGGAGCCAGAAAAAGTCCCTGACAGCCGCCACCGAGGCCGCCAACTGCCCAACGTCGTCATTGAAATATCATGTTCTGGTCGCATCCACCTAATGGGACTTTGAGACATTCTCTCCGCCAACCCTTTTATTCTACCTAGCCTCCGCGCTCCAGCAACTCTGGCGAGCTTGCGACATGTCGATGCGACCAGCATGCGGACAACAAACGCCAGACGGGGCCGTTTGAGCTCCCGGCCGTTCTACACGACGGTCTTGCTGCTGTCTTTGCTGGCCGCGTACTCGTTCTTGGCGCATTCTCGACATCGTCAAGGCCTTCGAGATGGCACCCCGGCGCTGCTTCGACGCTCTCACGACCAGCCTGAATGTCGCGAAGTGCATACGGCCAAGGACCAATGTGCTTTTGTCCGGCAATACTGTGTAGATGAAGACGCCGGGCTTCTTCCCTACCTGCGGCTGTACTATTGCAACCTGGGCAAAGCGCAGCCTGTTGCTTTCATCATTCTTGTGACCTGGCTGGGGCTGCTGTTCACCACCATCGGAATTGCGGCGAGTGACTTTTTCAGTGTCAACCTGAGCACCATCGCCACGATCCTGGGCCTCAGCGAGAGTCTCGCGGGTGTCACGTTTCTAGCATTTGGAAACGGCTCTCCCGATGTCTTTAGCACTTTTGCGGCAATGGGGTCCAACAGCGCAAGTATGGCTGTCGGTGAACTCATTGGCGCCGCCAGCTTCATCACGGGCGTGGTTGCGGGCTCCATGGCCCTGGTCAGAGAGTTCAGGGTGGACCGCCGGACGTATGCTAGAGACATTTGCTTCTTTATTGTCGCGGTCGCCTTCACCATGGGGTTTCTGGCTGATGGAGAACTGCGGTTCTGGGAGTGCTGCGCAATGATTGGATACTATGCCCTCTACGTGTTCGCTGTCGTTGGATGGCATTGGTATACTACGAGGAGGAAGAGAAGACTGCGCAGAGAAGGAGAGGCTCGCAGCCACTTCTATAGCATCGCCGGCCACGCTGGAGATGAACTTGCCGGCGAGCCCTACCAAGACGATGCTGAAGACGAATACCAAGAAACAAGTCGACGGAATACAACGAGCACCGGGACCGGAGGCAATCTTTCTGCTTTGGAGCGCGGCCCCATTATAGAAATTGATGGTCAGATAGCTGAGATGTCTGGAAGCGAGGACAGCGAAGAAACCGACGAGGACCATGAGAGAATGGTTGCTGTAGAGGTGGCCCGGAGCATGCGAGTCCTGCGCCCCCAAGGCAAGCGGAGGAACACAATTACACCGATTCGACCGAGCTTGATTGGCGCGTTGGAATTCAGGTCTGCCTTGGCACACTTGCAGCGCGAGAGCAACCTTCAGCTTTCAGCAATCCCATCGCGAAGCTATTCTGAAAATCATGTTCATAGAGGACGACGAGGCAGTACCAGTGCGCTCTCCAACTTGGTATATTCCGATGACAGCTCCGCCACCACTTCGGATGGGAGGATAAGGGCTAGGTCGCATGGAGCCGCTCCAGTCTCTTCATCTACCCCTCAGGAATTACTAGGTCATAGCCGGGATCGATCAGACTCCAGTTTGCAGCCTCCCCAAGATGGCACCGTCAGCCAAAGGACAGCAAGTCCTGCGCCCTCATATCAAATTGGCGGCAAACTTGCACCCCCTCCAGCCGATGGACCGACTGCAGTGCCTGGCAGCCCTCAGCAGGAGCCACATGCTGCATCTCTCATTCCTCGCCTCCAGTTACAGATACCCAGTCGACCCGGTAGCGTGAGTACTCTATCGTCGCCTATCATGCCCTTTCCTCAGTATACCGACTCTCCTATGGCTATTTCACCTAATACGCGAGCTATCTCGCCCAGTACACTACCAGAGCAAGCCGGACTAGGTTTGCTGCCACCTCCAGCTACCACTCGCGAAAGCCCCTTTGCGGCCCTCGACAATGCAGCAGCTGCATCGCGACCAGTTAGATGGTGGCCGTATTCGATTCTTCCTGCTCCGCATGTGCTCCTTGCTACCCTATTCCCGACCTTGCAGGGATGGAGAGAAAAGGCATGGTGGGATAAGCTTGTTAGTGCCATATCTGTACCAAGCATCTTCCTCTTGGTGATAACGCTACCGGTCGTCGAGTCAGAGACGTCAGAAGAAGTGGATACTTTTAATGATGGCATCACCATCGCAGATCATTCTGCCCACAGGTCGATTGGACATATGGCTCCGCCTGTTTCGGTCCAACCGGGGGAAATAGAGCCCGAAGACGAGTGGGAGCGCTTTCGAAGATATTCGTTAAATCGCAGAAACAGTGATGCTGCCACCAGTAGCATTCCGACACCATATTTGGCGCTGCCCGAAGCAGACCTTTTGACTGTATCCCCCCGTACTCAAGAGCCCGGCGCGGCTAAGCCCTTGTCCGAGGTTCGCTCCATCAGCCAAGCAAGTGAGGAAAAGGTGGGATGGAGCCGTTGGCTTGTCTGCCTCCAGCTCTTCATGGGGCCGCTGTTTGCCGTCATTATACTCTGGGCAAACATCTCTGAAGATTGGGAGAACCCGAGAAGCTCTTTAGTACGCATGATTCTACGGACGCTTGTAGGATCTCTCGTATTGTTAGGAGCTCTACTTCTGCTTACCACGGAGCAGAGGCGGCCCCAGTACCACTTTTTGTTCTGTTTTTTGGGCTTCATCATCAGCATAGCTTGGATTTCAACAGTGGCCGGCGAAGTGGTTGGAGTTTTGAAAACATTTGGCGTGGTACTCGGCATCTCAGAGGCCCTTCTCGGGCTCACTATATTTGCTGCCGGCAACAGCGTAGGCGATCTTGTTGCTGATATCACGGTGGCTCGACTCGGATATCCCGTCATGGCATTGTAAGTGCATTCACCGTCTGAGAAACATGTTTGTTGTTGCTTGCTGTAGGTTACTGACTGTGTTTCTCTTGCACAGATCTGCCTGCTTCGGCGGACCAATGCTCAACATCTTGCTAGGCATAGGTGTTGGGGGCGTTTTGATGATGGTCCAAGATGCAAATCGCCACCATAGCAAGCATCCCGGGGACGAATATGCTTACAGGCCGTACCGCATACAAATTGGAGGAACTTTGATGATCTCCTCTATTACGCTGCTGATAATCCTCCTCAGCTTGCTCATCTCCGTGCCCCTAAACAAATGGATCTTGAGCCGCAAGATTGGCTGGGTGCTGATAGCCATGTGGTCGGCCAGCACGATAATCAACGTGATTGTTGAGGTTACGGGTGCAATAGGCGACATTTCCTGATTGAGTGATACTCAAGGAGAGCAAGGTTATGTGTATTTATATAAGGTACCTATATAGAACGTTGTCTTTTTTTGATGCAGAAATGACACTACGAGAGCTTGGTATGCATTACATTTGGATTGTTTTTTAACTTGTACACTACAAATATGTTTTCTCTTCCCATGAACATAAATGTTTTGATCTACATACGAGGAATACCCGGCAATTGGAATACGTGTATAGGGAACAGCATTAACATAGCAACAATAGACACCACAATTGAGAATACTCCATATGCTCTTTGCCACTCCGCTGCTATTCGCTCGCAGGGTAAGCACCAAGCAATTGACTTTCTCCCCAGCTCAATTAGGTTTCGTCAGCTAATTCGTGGCATTTTAGCCATTGTCATACGTGTTAGGTTGGATGTACCGCCATGTCATCAGAACTTGACAGATTTCGCAAGCTTCTCCTCGTATTCATCTCGTTCATCGACGCATCACATGAGGAACGTTGCGCCCATTATCCAACAATTTTAATCAAGACAAAACACAAGAGGCTGTGTAAAGATCTACGTTGTGAATCATTCTAATTTGTTTTAATTGCTCTCATTATGAAATAAAAAAGAACAGCTGTCTAGTTCATACCATGTCTTTTGCCAATAGACTGTTGACATGTATTCTGTTCCTGTCCCAGAGTCGCAGAAATCCTGCCGAAACGTGGCTCGTATGCTGAAATTAGTGGCTTGGATGTTTCATTTCGCGGCCTGGAGCTGCCACTAGCGGGCCCCATGCACCGCCTCTGGACCCCTGTAGCACCAACGCTGGCGACCCTGATAGCACATAGAAGTTCGTCACTTTTTTTTTGGTCCGTCAATATTTATTATCGTCTTGACCGCCCAGCGATTTGACCCCTCAGGCTCTAAGTCAAAGCACCCCGCCATTGAATACATTCGTCAATCCAACGAACAGCTTTCTTCTTTTATCTCGTCCAAGTATTTTGCGAATTCGCATCTTCACAAGCCTTTTTGTTGCTTAGCGACTTTTTTTTTTCCATCTCTTCAATTCTTTTCATCTCTTCTACTTCTTTTTGCTCACCATGGCTGCTCCTGCTTATACCCCTCTTGAAGACCGTCCTCTCAAGGACACGATTTGCCTTTTCGACGTTGACGGCACATTGACTCCCGCTCGTCTTGTAAGTTGGCACATTCCAACCCTTCCAATTGGTCTTATTGCACCTCCAATTCGAATCTACCTTTGCCCATGCTTCGTCTATCCATTATCTCTCGCTAACAAAACGCCCCCCAAATCATCTAGGATGCCTCTCCCGAAATCCTCGACCTCCTCCAGGCCCTCCGCAAGAAGTGCTCCATCGGCTTTGTCGGCGGCTCTGACCTCATCAAGCAGGAGGAGCAGCTCGGCAAGCCCGCTGGCGTGCCCGTCACCACCCTCTTCGACTACTGCTTCGCCGAGAACGGCCTGACCGCGTACAAGCTGGGCGAGGCGCTGCCCTCCAACAGCTTCATCAAGTGGATCGGCGAGGACAAGTACAAGGAGCTGGCCAACTTTGTCCTGCACTACATTGCCGACCTGGACATCCCCGTCAAGCGAGGAACGTTCATCGAGTTCCGCAACGGCATGATCAACATCAGCCCCGTCGGCAGAAACGCCAGCACAAAGGAGCGAAACGAGTTCGAGGCCTACGACAAGGAGGCCAAGGTTCGAGAGAAGTTTGTTTCTGTTCTCAAGGAGAAGTTTGGCAACCTGGGGCTTACGTATGCTACTATCCATCTCCCCACCTTAACTTGATCGGCCTGTGCTTCCGCTAACAAACATGCACGCAGCTTCTCCATCGGCGGCCAAATCTCCTTCGACGTCTTCCCCACCGGCTGGGACAAGACCTACTGCCTGAACCACCTTGAGAACGAGGCCAAGAAGCCCAACGGAATCACCTACAAGAACATCCATTTCTTCGGAGACAAGACGTTCAAGGGCGGCAACGACTACGAGATCTTCAGCGACGAGCGAACCATTGGCCACACCGTCAAGGGCCCTGAGGAGACTATGCAGATTCTGAAGGAGCTTTTCGACCTCTAGATTTGCTTATCAGAGGTGGTGAACGCCTGACGCGCAAAACAGAAAGGAAAAGAGAGCAGAGGAGAGGAATAACAACGCAAATGAATCACTGAGGACAGGTCCGCGGCGATAGTTCCATTCAATCAATCTAGATAATACCAAGATACTCCGATTTGATAAATTTATACATATTTTTACATCAAGATTTCCACAAATATCAAAACTCTCAATATCAAGATCAGATGGGTCTAAAATAGTCCAATTCTTTCTTTTGAACATAAGATACGCTAAACAAATCAAATATTTCCCTATATGTTTCCCCGTCTCGTTCTTATCGCAGCCATCTAGTACTTGTTCTAAATTCTTCATCTTCCATACTCCAAGTGAGGAATGATCACAGGTCCGTATTTAGTAGTGGCTGTAAAAGCACCATCACCTTGCACAACAAAGTCAACCGCAAGACTAAGCTTAGACAAGCCCTGCTGCTGGTTGTGAAGGCTTGGGTTGGGGCTGAAAGGCCCCTGGCTCTGGGCCATGACAGCGTCGTGGTCATAAGCAATGACTGCCACGTAATTCCTGCGTCCCATGAGCTTCTTCAGCTCCCTGCCCGCTCCGCTAGCGTCTGTATGGAAAATTTCCATCATATCTTCTTTGGTGTCAGACACTTCGTGGGTGGATTTCTGACCATTCTGTGGCACATAGAGCGCCTTCTGGTTATGGAGCAATTTCAACACGTAGGTGCTCTGAGGAGCAGATACAATTGGCGACGTGATAACCTGGTACATTGTCTTATGATCTCCAGGGTGAGTTGGGTCATGCACAAGACCAGCTCCTGCACAGTTGACATCTGCCAAGATAAAACAGGTCAGTATGAGCGGTAATACAAAATTGGAAAGAATATGCTGCTTTGTGGCTTACCTCCAGACAAGAATGTCATGCGAATACCCTTCTGCTGCGAGATGCCCTGAAGGGTTCGGATAAAATATGTCCTTTCAAGATCCTTAGACTCATGAGTCCACATATCTTTAAGCACTTCTTGGATGTCTAGTTCGCCAAATTGATTGAGGACATTGCCCATAAGTCCAGACTTGCCGACGGCCTTCTTGACTTGACTGAAGCCCTGCGCCACCATTTCTTTGCCGCCAACAACACCTGCTACAGAGCTTGTGACTTTGCCAAGGATATTGTATGTTGTGTTGACAGCCTTTTTGCCTGCAGCAACAGTATTTGCCAAGCTTTCCACGGTGTCCAGCCTGGGGTATATCAGAGGAACTGATACCATCCAGATAGCATGCTGGACGGACGGTGGTAAGGTTGCGACTTTGGGGAAAATTCCTTGGTAGGTTGGTCCGGCCATCACACGAGCCTGAGTTCTTTCGGATCGGCAGTCTGTGCCGATCACAACCATTGCCGGGCCGAGATATTTGACAAAATGCCACCCAGTACCAGTAATGGTGAAGATGTCATGGTCAGTGCTGACGTTACGCATCATCTCTGCCGTAGTGTGATGCTGGAAAAGCAGATACATGTCTGCTGCTACCCGGCCAGTGTTTTTAAAGATGGCAGATGACTGCATGTAGTCAGGATATGACCCGAATCCATCAAAACTAATGAAAAATCAGAAACGTTATCATCGGTAATCGGACTCCTTCTCCCCCCTTTCCTTTGCACTTACATATCGTGGTCATCAATCTGCAAAACATGAGGAATTTGTGCAAAAGCTTCTCTCAGGTAAGGCTGGTCAAAGTGGCTGGTATAGTAGTGAAAGTAAGCATGGCTTACGTCCTCTTCATGGCGCGCGGTCCATTGCGTGTTTCTCTTGTTGTCTCTTCCACTCATAGCTAGCCACTGCTTCATCAGCGGAACCTCTCTCCATAGTCGATCGCCATATATCTGGTCACCCAGTCCAAGCTGTACGTGGAAACCGCCGCATTCCACATTCTTCTGGAGAACGTCTTTCCACATGAAACCCACGCCACCCAGCTTAGAGCGTTCATTTTGAGACGTGCTGACCGCGAAATCATTACCTGAGTGGGCTATGAATCTCCATCCAGTCTCGTGCCTGCCTGCCACAACAAATTCGTAGCGTGTACACCCAAGGTGAGATGTAACGGCGTAAGTCCATCGTTCAGTGGCCTCTCCCATGTCAATATCGATCTCGTATTTGTAAAAGGTCCAGCGCTGGTGGACGTAAATGGGGTGAGGAACAAGCTGCTGAGGATTTGGAGAAAGATCCATGCTCTGGTGTAAATGAATGGTAGGCGGTTGAGGCGCGTCTGTCACAATAAGGATGCTGCCAAACCATTTGCCAGATTCAATGTTCATGTTGACGTATTTCAGGTAAGGGCCAAAATACACTCCGTTGGTTGGCTGGATTCTATACATGTCCACGCCAGCACTTGGCGGCGGACCTGTGAAGCCAAGGGTCGGAGCCTGTGAAGCTGCAACACTCATAATGCTTTCAGCGTAGCCTGGAGTGTGTGGAGGAAACATGGGAGAAGCCATTGGTGTTTTTCCAAACATGGGAGAAGCCAGAGGGTTTCCGTAAGTTGAAGCCGTGGGCGAGAGAGGAGCTTGATCATGTTGGATAGGGTTTGGTCCCTTGGGAAACTCCCATTGAGTTGCCTGGGTAGCCAAGTGAATGTAATAATACTGGCCTGAGTTCTGATCAAGATGGGCTATCCATCCTTCAGGCAAAGGTGGCGGAGAAGCAGGGCCAGCAGCGGCGAGATTCGGGGGCATGGTTACCACCTGAGCATGTTGGACACTGGGCTCCGGCCGGGGATCATTTGCAAATGCAGGGTGACCTTGATTATGAGGAGCAGCTGCAGAGGCAAGACCTGCGGCGGCGGCAGCCGTGGCAGCGGCCGTAGCTGCAGCCACCACTGTCTCTTTGGCTGGCGTTACTGAACTGGTGGCCACAGAAGCTTGAGAAGTAGTAGCAACAGGAGCGGCCGCTGGTGTTTGATTAGCTTGCTGCGGCCGCTGTTTCTCATTTGGGTAAGAGGTTCGTCCGCCAGGATTCACGCTGGAATAAGCTGGAGGAGGAGAACTGGTACTCAAGCGTTGGAAATCTTGTTCCAAAACGCTGGCTTGAGCGGGGGAGGCGACTTGGTTCTGTGCTGGCTGCTGCTGTTGCTGCTGCTGTTGCTGTTGAGGAGGCGGGCTGCTGACCGGATGCTGTGGCTGAGGTGACGAAATCTCATTCATGCCCTGGTATACAGTTGGAGGACCAGAGGGAGCCTGGTCGGGGGACTCCGTGGGTGTCCAGGGACGCTGAGGTTGCGGCGGTTGGTTATATTGTGCTAGTCTCTGCGCAGCAGCGGCACTCTGAACCTGAGAAGCTTGAAGGCTGGTGAGAGTTGCCGTACCAGAAATGCCCGACGCAGCATATCGGGCCTCGATGCCCCCGCCAGGCACGCTGCCAGGCTCTACAATAGGAGTCTCTGGAGGTGGAGGTGAGCCTCTGCTAGCTCTAGTAGTTGAATTCGAGGCCGTTGAAGCAAATCGATTGACACCAGGATCGTTGGACGCCAAATTTTCAACCTGCGGGAGCTTTGGGGGCTGCGGTGGCGCCTGTGCCTGCTGTGGCTGTGGATACTGCTGAGGTTGTTGATACTGCTGAGGTTGTTGATACTGTTGAGCTTGTGGAGGCTTTTGGTATTGCTGCTGCTGTTGCGCCGGAGTGCTACTGGAAGAGCCAGATGCAGCTCCTCCAGGCGGCGGGTAATACGTCTTCTGGTAAGTTGGGTAGTTCGTTGTCGAGGCAGCAGGCTTATCCTGCAAAGGTCTCGCAAAGAGGCCATAGTCGGCATCAGGGCTGGACGGGGAGTGAATGGGCTTCGGCGCAGCACCTCGTCTCTCGGCAAGACCTGGCTTCTTGTCCGCAGCAATGTTTGTGTCTAGTCGAGGGCTCGTATCGTTGTAAGCTGAGCCATATGGCTTTGGGGCAGTCGGCTTTCGGACATCGTCGTCATCTGGAAACGGCAGAGGAGCGGCAGAGCTCGATGCGCCAGGAGGAAGAGGGAAGGTCAATCTGCTCGATGAAGTCGAAGACACGCGAGAATGAGGATTGGGACTCTGTGGTTTGAATATGCGCAACGGCTCTACCGTTGGGCTGTCGCAATCTTCTGGCGCAGGCTTGCTTAGGAAAAGCTCATTGTCAGGGATGCCACGGCTGCGCTCCATTTTCTCGAGTTAGGAAAAGATATTGACTATAAGCTGCAAGCAGAGCTTCTATCAGTAAACAGAGGAGTAAAGGTGGTAGAAGAAGAGAAGCATACTCGGCGTAGAAAACAGCAGAAGAAGCGAATATCAGAGCGCCCAAAAATGAGCTATACACCGATCTAGCAGCGACCGAGGCGTTGGAGAGAGGTGACGCAAACAACTGAAAGAAACGATTAAACTGGACTGCCACTGAACAGTAGAAATCTGTTCATGCAGTTGGGCTGCGTGAGATTATCGACGTCTCCTCGGTATAGGTAGGTAAGGTAGTCTTAGTATGGACGTGGCGGCACCCCGAAGCTGGTGGCGGGGTTGACACAATCCGGATTTGTACCTGTACTGCCCCTCTGGTTTCCAAATAGCGGCTGGGTCGCAGAACTGGCCGCACGGCCCGCTGCAACAAACGCAGGGTCTATAAGTGAGATGCCGAGTGTTGTAGGAGGATGAGGAATACAGAAGTGAAAGTCGGCTGGACGCGCAAAAAATATGTGAACAAGAAGAGAAAGAGAAAAGAGAAGGAAAATGGAACAGGGCGCCAAAACGGGTGGCTGTAGAGTTTAATGTGAGATTATTCTGCTAGCTAAATGGCACCTAATAGCGGCAGGGTCTATGGAGTATCTAGTACCACGAGAGCAGTGCTATAATAAACTGTCCTACAACCCCCCCTATAACCTATCCTATAGTAATAGTCGCTTTTTTCTTTTACGCTAAGGAGGATAATCTATCCTATAGATAGGTCGCTACTATATACTACCTATATACTACTAGACTATTATATATATTAATAAAATAAGAGAAAATTTATAAGCTATATAATAATTACCTTATAGAAAATTAATTCTTTATTATTTAATATTTAAATTTTTCTTTTTTCTTTACCTTATAAAATTAATTTATAGGTAATTTAAGTATAAAGTAATATATAAGAAAAAAGGAAATACTTTTACTTATTAAACTAATTTTATAGTAATTTATAAAGTAAAAGTAATATTATTATTATTTATTAAATAAAGTAACTTTAAATTACTTTACTTTAGCTATTTACTTTTTTTTATTTAAAAAAAAAATTTTACTTTATTATTATTATTTACTTTACTATATATATATACTTCTTTTTTATTTAAATAATTATATATATAAAATTAATTTCTAAATAGTTTAATAGTAAATTTTTTCCTATAAGTATAAAAACTAATTCTCTTTTCTTTTAAAATATCTTTTATATTATTAATTAAAATTAATTCCTATTTAGCTTATAATTAATTTTTTAATTAATTCTAAGTACTTTCTTAATTAATATATAAATTATATATTAATTATTTTAAAACTAATTCTAATATAATTTATATCTATAAGGATATAGCTAGGTATTTTTAGTATATTATACTAAATATAAGTACTAGGCGCCTATTATATAATAATATAGTTATACTATATCTTTAATATAATAAAGTTAAAATTATTTCCCTATTAATTTTAAATAAGCTTTAAATTAATTTATATTAAGATAGCTAATTAATTTTAATACTTAGTAAGATTTTTTATTAATATTAAAATAATAATAGTATCTTATATATATAGGTATATAAGATTAATTTATAATTACTTAAGATATAATACTAAAGTAATTTTAAAATAGTATATATTTAACTATAAGTACTTTTTATAAATACTTTTAAGATTACTATAAGATAAATCCTAAATATTATTATAATAGCTTAAATATAATTAATTTATAAAAAGACCTTAATTATATAAGAATTATTTTCTAAGAGACTTTTTTAATAATATTAATTTACTTCTTAGGATAGTATACTACTATAATAAATAGTAAAATGCTATACTAGGTATTATATAAAGTAATAAATAACTTTATTATTATCTTAGATAATTTTATATTTAAGATTAATAAAGTAAAAATTAATTTTAAAGTATTTTCCTTTAACTTTTAAATTAATTCTTATTAAGATAAAGATTAAGATAATAAGGATAAGGATAAGAAAATAAATAAGAATAAGAATAAGGATATAAATAAAAATATAAATAAGGATAAACCTATAAGTTTTATAAGAATTAATTAAGTACTATTTATTAACTAATTCCTAGAATATAAATAATACTAGCCTTAATATTATTACTATTAGTAGTAATTTTAAGTAATCCTAAAGTAGTTCTTAAGATAAGTACTTATCTATAAGTAAATTAATTTATATATAGCATTTAAATATATTTTAAAATTAATTCCTTTTAAATAATTTAATAAGATAAAGCTAATTATATCTTAGCTACTATAAAAATATATTATAATACTAGCATTATTATCTTTAATATTAATTACTTAAATTATAAAGAGGCTAGCTACTATAAGAATTACTTCTCTTTATTACTTAAAATTAGTTTTAATATACTATAAAATACCTACCCTATGCAGCTAATAATAACTATTTTATTTAGTAAATCTACTAAAATCCTTAAAATAATTAAAAAATTAAATTAATTTTAATTTTAAATTATTTTTTAATTACTATTTATTCTTTATTTTAAAGAATTAATTTATACTTAAATATAAATTAATTTTTAAATACTTTTTTATACTTTTCTTTATTATTTAAGGGGGATTAATATTAAGTTATTTTAAATTTATTTTATAATTAATTTTATTTTCTAAAAGAATTTTATTTTACTCCTCTTAATCTTTTAAATTCCCTTTTTATTTCTTTTACTTTTAATTTTCTTAATTTTAACTATAATTTTTTATTTTTTATTTTTATTTATAAAACCTTAGTTAATTTATACTTAATACTTAATTTCTCTTAGGTTAGTAAGGCCTAAATATATATAAGAAAAAGTATATTAAAAATATTAGTATTATAGTTAAAATATAATTTAAAATTAATTTAAAAATAACTTACCTTTTTCTTAATACTTACTAATTTCTTTATAGCTTAGGAATAACTTTAAATAAAAAAGCTTTAAATATACTCTATGCCTTACTACTAATTATTAAAAAAGATATAGCTAATAATAATCTAGCTCCTTTAATAAAGTATTAAATATCTCTTTACTAGCTTCTTTTCCTTTAAGCTTAATTTAAAGTTTATTCCTTTCTCTTTAATATTAAATTAAAAATTAATTATTAACTAATTTAAAATTAATTTAATTATATACTTACTATAATTATTTTAGTAAATAAATTAGCCTATATAAAATATATTTTAATATATATATAATATACTAATAAAGTAATAATTAATATCTCCCTAAATATAATTTAAATTATATAATTAAAATTTAATTAAAAATTAATTAAAAAGTCTATTAAAATTAATTCTTTTTCCCTTTATACTTACTTAATTATATATTTTAATAAAAATATATAGTAATTACTTTATTAATAAGATATTTTATATAATACCTTAATAATATTAATATATACTAGTAATAAGTTCTAATTATTTAATTCTATATTATTATAGTAGTAATTAATATTAAACTATATATAAGGACTTAGTTTATACTTTGCCTAGGCTTAAATAAATAAGATTCCTAAATATAATTAAGTTAAAATTAATTAAGTATTAATTTTAAAGTAATATATACTTTTAAGTTTATTCTTAATATTATTATATTCCTTTTTAATAAAGGCATTAAGTAAGCTTATTATTTTACTAAATAAAAAACTTAAGTCTTATTCTTTATTATAATACCTTTTAATACCTCTTTAAAAATAAACTTTATAAAACTAAATAAAGTACCTAGCCTACTAAACCTAGCTATAATACTTTATATCTTACCTTTATAAGTAAATACTAAAGCTTAATTATATTTAAGTTAATTAAAAATTAAATAAGAATTAATTTATATATTAATTAAATTTATAAAATCTTAATTAATAGTTAACTTAATTAACCCTTTTTTATTTAAATGCTTTTACTATATATTAATCTTATATTTATCTTTAAGAAGTTTAAATACTTTCTTATATATATTAATAAATTATTTAAATATTTTATTATTTATATAAACTTAAATAATTAATATAACTATTAAGAATTAGTTTATATATTTATTATAAATTAATTTATAATATATACTATATTAAGATATAAGGCTATACTAGCCTTAAATTACTTTAATATACCTTAATATAATAAAATATTTATAATTTATATTTATTATAAAAGATATAAAAGCTTCTTAATTAAAAAGCTTTACTTAGCTTTTATAAAAGTAAATAACTATAAAATCTTTATTATTATTATTTATATATTATATATATTAAAAAATTAATATTTAAATTAATTAAGAATTAATTTAAAAATATATTTATTAATTCTTATAAATAAAAAAAATCTTTATACTTAATAAAGACTACTATTTTAAAAGAACTATTAAAATAATATAATAGCTTTTACTTTTATAATATAAATTATAAGTAATCTTAATTACTAAAGCTTATATATATTTATAATAGTATTTATATATTATATTTTTAATAGAAGTTTTTAAGTTCTAGGTAAAATAAAAATAAAACTATATTTTTATTAGTTAAAGATTAAATAAAAACTAAATTAAAATTAAATTATACTTAATGTATTAAAGGATTACTTAATAGCTTTAATAACTTTCTAGAAGTTTATTATAATTATTATAAATAACTTCCTAGGTAGAATAAGTAGGTATTTATAAGTATTTTTAAATATTATAATAATTACCTTTATTATTAAATTAATTCTTAATAGGGTATAGAAATACTATTTAATAGGGTAAGGGTATTAAATAAGCTAATTATATTATTTTATATAATTAATATTTAAAGAGGAATTAAATTAAATTTAATTTAAAAGTAATTTTAAATAAAACTTACTATAAAAATTTTACTTTTATATATTAAAGCTAATAAAATAGCATTCTTCTTCCTTTTCTTAAAGCTCTTCTTCTCTTAAAATATACTTTATTTTATAATAATAAGCTAAGTATTAAGATAAGTAAAATATAATAAAATATTACTTATAAATTAATTTAAAATTACTTTTATATTTAATAAAGTATTAAATATAAAAGATAGGGCCTTATATTAATAATTAATATATTTTTTTTTTAAAAAAAATACTTTAAAAGTATTTATTATATAAAAATTAACTTAAGTTAATTAAAGTTTATAACTTAAAAGAAAATTAAGATAGTAAGTTTAAAATTTAAATATAAGCTATATTACTTAGGCCTAGCTATAATAAAATTAATATTAAATTAATTTAAAATTAAATAAGAAATAAATAAGAAATAATTTACTTAATTACTTTTTATAATAAAGAAGGATAATAAAAATTAATATATAAAGTCTTTAGTTATTAAAGTATAATTTTATTTAATAAAGTATAATCTTACTTTAAAAGTAAAATAAATTTATAAATCTTTTTATTAGTATATTTATATATAGCTTAAATATAAAGAATATTACTAAATAAGGTAATAAAGCTAGGCTTTAATAAAGAGTAATAATATAAATTATATTAAATTTATTTTTAAGTTAATTAAGAATTAATTTCTAAATAATTTATTTACTTATATTAATTTAAAGAATATATATTTCTTCCTTAAATAAAGTATTAATTAAAATAATATAAGCTACTCTTATTTAATTAATAGTTAAATACTTTAATATAAATAAAGAGTAAATAAATAACTTTATTAATAAAGGTAAATATAATTTTATAATATTATTAAAATTTACTCTTAATATTAAAATTTAATTATTTAAGTTAATAAAACTATCTTAAATTAATTAATAATTATTATTAAATTAATTTTAAATTAATTTTAAATTAACTTATAACTTAAATAATAATAAGTTCCTTTATAATAAGTTCCTTTATAATAGGTTTCTCTATAATAGGTTCCTTTATAATAAGTTCCTTTATAATAAATTCCTTTATAATAAGTTCCTTTATATTAAGAATATATTCTAATACCTGTTATAAGCCAACAATATAAGTCCTTAGAAAGATATATACCTTAGATAATCCTTAGAATAAGTAACTAATTATGTCTTATATAGGTAGCTTATTTATAAAGGAAGTATTAATAAAGTAAGCCTATAATACTAAGGTACTAGACTTACTAACTATATAGATATATTATAAAGTAAGCTACTTAAAATAACTTACTATATAAGAACTATTTATTATACTTATTAAGATAAAACTTAAATAGTTAGTTATTAATATATATAGTAATAAAGCCTTACTAGCCTTATATAATAATAATTTAATTAGTTATTTATAACTACTATTAGCTATATAACTACTCTACTTAAAAGATTCCTTATATCTCTTTACTAATATAAATTAATGCCTTAGTTTATAAATTAAGAACCTTACCCTATACTTAAGTATAATAATATAAGTTAAGATATTATATATTAATAACTCTTATTTAGAAGATATTTATAATCTCTTAAGTAATTTAAACTACTATATCTAGAAATATTAAAGTAACTTCTAGTACTAAGCCTATAGCTACCCCTAAATTAATTTAAGTTATAGATATTAATAAAAAACTTATCCTTACTAATAAACCTAAATGGGATAAGCTTAAAGGTAATATTTTAAAGGAATATCTCTAGAATATATTTTATACTAATAAGTAACTCTTAAGCATCTTAAATAATAAAAATAAATAGAAATTTAGTAAAGAAGATAGAGATATTATAAAGCTTAAATGCCTAGGACCCTTTAATAGGAGCCCTAAGAAGCTTAGACTATTTATTACTAAACTATACTATTATATTTATAAATTCCTAAGAACTCTTATTAAAGAAGAAGATAAAGTTATACTTACTGCTACCTACCTTAAAGGAGTTATAAAAAATTAGTTTTAACCCTTTTAGGAAGATTATAAGACTAATAAATACCTAAAGACTTAAGCTATAATTAATATATATAGTAATATCTATACCTTTAAAAAAGTATTAGTTAATATATTCTAAGATATAGAAGAATAATAAGCCTTAGAAAATAAACTTATTAATTTTAAGTAAACTAGAAAATGTATAACCTATATAGTTAAATTTAATAAAATAGCCTTGCGGCTTAAATAGGATACTAAACCCTTAAAGAAAATATTTTATAATAAACTTAAATTTAAAGTTAAAGAAAAAGTAAATAAATATTAATAAAAAGCTACTACCTTAACTAAGTTCTAATAAAAAGCTATAAACTAAGATAATTTATTATATAAACTATAACTAGAAAAAAATAATTAAAATGGTAGACATTACTATGAAAATATAAATTAAGGTAAGAAATAAGAACTAATTGCTAAAGATAATAGTGGCACTCTAGGACCTATAGACCTAAGTATAATGTAAAAGGGAAATAATAAAAAGAAAGATTTTAAATGCTATAATTATGGAAAACCTAATTATATAGTATATAATTATAAATTACCTAAGAAAGAAAAAATCCCTAAACCTAAGAGTACTTATATTATAGAAAAAGAAATCCTTATAATAGAATGTTTAACTTTATTAAATAATAAAGATAAATATAACTTCTATTACTTTAAATCTAAACTCTTAGATGATTTTAAGATACTAGATGAAGAGTAAGATATTAAAATCCCTAACTAATAGCCTGTCTTTTAAATTAATTTTAGAAACTTAAACCTTTTAAAAGAAAGATAAATATACTAAGAAATTAATAATAATATAAAATAGCATAACTATAGGATAATTAATAATTTTAATAATAATATTTAGAGAAAGTATAGTAGCTTTACTTTAGAAATATATAGGCTTAATAAATTCCATTATAGCATTATGGAAGCTAAGGAACCTATTAAAGACAATACCCTAATGGCTCTTTATAAATAGTTATATAATATATAGAAATAAGAAGTTAAAATATAGCTTATTTTTAGGGCAGTTACCCTTAATAAAGCATTATAATAATATAGAGTATATTAATATTATATTAATAATTATAAATATATTAATCCTATATACCCTAAATATTATTATCTTAACTAGGTTAACTGCATCTTGTATTAATGCATATAGCACTTTAAAGAAAAATATAAAGTTAATATTTTCCTAGTCTAAATCCTATTTATGCCTTGCATAGAAATATATAATAATATAAGATTTTTAGGATAGATACTTACTTAGTAGTATTAATCTCTTAAAGTTATTATTCTAGAACCTAGTACTTATAACTATAGTAAAGGAGAATTATAGGAATATAAATTAATATTTTATAAGTACTATTAGACTGCTAAACTTATAGAATAGTAAAAATAAAATAATTTAAGAAATAAATATAACTATAATAAAGAATATTTTAAAGATTATATAGAATTAAAATGTAGATAATATGTAGATATTAAAATTTAATACTAGTACTTAAAAAACTTTAATAGTTCCCTATAAGAGGGTAATAGGAGGACTTAAGATATATAATATCTCTTAAAAAGGAAGAAGAAGAAGAATATAATAGTAATAATAAAGACTAGAGAATATTTAAGAGACTTACTTATAAAGTGTTATTAGATAGAAATCTACTTATAGCATTAATAAATACTGGAGTGGAATGTAATTATATATCTACTATAACTATAATATATTTATAGTTACTAGTATATAAGAAGAAGAAACTATACTAACTTTAATATATTAAAGGATAACCCTTTTAGTATAATAAAGGATAGATTAAATAATAGACTAATTACCTGTTAATAGATTTTAGTAATTATATTACTAAGACTATATATAATATAATTAATATCCTAAGATATAATCTTATTCTAGGTATACCCTAGTTATATAAATATAAACCTAATATAGACTGGAAAACTGGCTAGATTTATTAGTAAAATAATAAACTAATTCTAGAAGAAGAAAGGAAATTA
The DNA here is from genome assembly GCA_022985005.1 of Trichoderma koningiopsis. Lineage (NCBI taxonomy): Eukaryota > Fungi > Ascomycota > Sordariomycetes > Hypocreales > Hypocreaceae > Trichoderma > Trichoderma koningiopsis. The sequence goes on from JAJPEM010000002.1 coordinate 5,957,305, forward strand.
AGAAGCTAGAAACCTAAGATTTTCCTACTGCTTATTAATATACCTTCTTAATATATTAAAATAAAAAAGAGGACCTTAGAATAATAAATATAAAGATATATTATAATCTTATATAAAGAATTAATAATACTAGATAAAGAACTTTAGAAAGTTAAGTACTTAGAAGATCTTATAGTATATATTTTAAAATAATACTATAAGTATAACTTATATAAGGATAGACTTAATAAAGGATTACTATTATATTTAGAATGGGATTATAAAATTATTTTAAAGGAAGGAGCTTCCTTAAAGTACTATAAGATTTATAATCTTAGTGAAATGGAACTTAAAATACTTAAAGAATAAATTAAAGTATAACTTAAAAAAGAATATATTAAAGTTTCTAAATTATTAGTTAAATATCCTATTATCTTTATTCTAAAGAAAAATAGTAAACTTTAATTAGTTATTAATTATAGAGAGCTAAATAAAATAACTATTAAAGATAAAATACTATTACCCTTAATCTTATAAATTAAGAATAGACTGTATAGAAAGAAATAGTTTACTACTCTTAACCTTACTGGAGCTTATAAGCTTACTAAAATAAAGAAAGGATATAAATAAATAATAGCTTTTACTATAAGATATAGATTATATAAATATACTATTATGCTATAAGGACTTATAAATATATTTATATCCTTCTAGAAATAAATAAACTATATACTTAGACCTTACCTAGATAATTTTATAATTATATATATTAATAATATTCTTATCTTCTTAGATACCCTTAAAGAATATAAGAAATATATTTATTTTATATTATAAAAATTTAAGGAAAATAAACTCCTTATTAACCCTAAGAAATATATATTTTATTTATAGAAAGTTAATTTTCTTAGATATATTATTACTCTTAAAAAAATTTATATAAACCCTAATAAAGTTAAAGTAATTAAGGAATGGCTAGAGCTAACTATACTTAAGGAACTATAAGTATTCCTTAGACTTATAAATTATTACTAAAAGTTTATTAAAGACTTCTTATTTAAGGCTATCCTATTAATAAATATAACTAAGAAGGATATACCTTATAAATGGGGAGAAAAGTAATAAAAGGCCTTTAAAGAACTTAAAAATACTATTACCTTAAACCTAATTCTTACTATATTTAATCCTAAGAAACCTATTACTATTAAAACTAATATATTAAACTTTATAATTAGAGGAGTATTAAGTTAACCTAGTAATAATAGTAAGCTAAGACTTATTGCTTTTTTTTTATATAAGCTTAGTAGACCTATGCTATAATACCTAACTTATAATAAAGAAATATATATAATACTGTAAGTATTTAAAGAATAAAGATATTATTATTATAAAAGTAAGTATAAAATTATAGTCTATACTAACTATAAGAATATCTTATACTTTACTATTATATAAGAACTCTCTAGCTAATAAGTTAGATATTTTAAATTTCTATTGTAATTTAACTATAAACTTATTTATTATAAAGAAATAGAAAATAGGAGAGCTAATACTCTAAGTAGAAGGGTTAACTATAAGTAAGAAATACCTAAATATATAGTATAAGTATTAAAATATAATAAAGATAAAAATATTAAATAAGTTTATTTCTATCTTATATTTAAAGTATTAGAAAATAACCTAATGCTTAAAGAAATTAAGGAATATATAAAAAAATACTTAAATAAAGAATATCTAGAGGAAGTTACTATAGAATTAGGATACCCTAAATAAAATAGTAAAATATAGGTACTTAAAGAACTATAAAAGAAAGTAGTTAAATATATTTATAAATATTTATTATATAGATATAAGGGCATTACTAAGATAGTTAACTAAGTCCTATGCTATTATAAAATATAAGGACTTAAGCCTATTATATAAAATGTTATGTTATACTATAATACTTATTAATAGATAAAGGATAGAAGGCATAAATTATATAAGAAACTATAATTACTATTAGTACTAGAATGACTATGGGAATTAGTTACCTTTAATTATATTATTAATTTACTTTTATTTATTAAGCCTTTTATAAAGGTTAAATATAATAGTATATTTATAGTAGTATATTGCCTATTAAAGTAAGCCTACTTTATACTGCATAATAAGTTATATATAGTAAAAGAATTTATATATACCTATATAAAAATAATTACTACTAATTATAAATTACTAAAAGAAATAATATTAGATAGAGGATAAATATTTACTTTTAAATTTTAGTAGGAACTTATGGCTAAATTAAGAATAAACTATAAACTAAGTACTATATACTACCCTTAGATAGATAAATAAATAGAATATATTAATTAGATTATTAAAGCCTACCTATGCTATTATATTAACTTTATATAAGATAATTAGGTAAAAAAACTACTAGTTACTTAATTATATTATAATAGCATACCTTTAGAATCTATAGGAATTATACCCTTTTATGCTAACTATAGATTTATGCTAGAAGTATATAGACTGCTGCAAGATAGACTTAACTTAGAAAAAGCTTAACTTATAGTAGAATTAATAATTAATTTATATTAAGAAATGTATAGATAACTTAAGTTAATTTAAGATAAAATAAAGAAATATATAGACTAAAATAGAATTATAGGATTAATTCTCTAAAAGGGGGATATAGTTTATATACTATAATACTTATAAAGCTATAAACTACTAAATATTAAGATAAATAGGCTAAGTAATAAACTTAATATTAGAAAAATAAGACCTTATAAAATTATTAAGTAAATTAGAGAAGTAGACTATAAGCTAGCTTTACTAAATATAATAAAACTCTAAATTCTAGTATTTTATGTATTAATACTTAAAAAAGTATAAATTAATGAAATTTCTAGAAGACTTATTTTAGATGAAATTATTATAGAAGATAAAGAAGAAGAATATAAGATTGAAAATATACTTGCTATATATTAAAACTTTAATATAAATAATATTAAGTACCTTATTAAATGGAAAGGATACTTTAATTTAGAAAATTTATAGGAATTAGTGGAATACTTTAACTCCTAGGAGCTAATAAAGAAGTTCCTTTATTTTATAGGACTAATAAATTAAAATTAGCTAGTATTGCATTCTAATTAATTATATTAACGCTGCTATTAAGCTGCATATCTACTATAGCTTTTAACTTAGTATGCTTTATATTATTTAATTTATTAAGAGACTAAGTACCTTTATAAAGCATTTACTTACCCTGTATATTTATTTACTAATGTTGCTTGTAAAGATATAATAATTGCGCAAAACTTTTATTTATTAATTAAGTTAGCTTTATTATCTTCTATTAATGAACTAATAACTCTTGCTCCATTTAATGCTCTTCTGCATTTATTTACTTCTTTTTAGCTGCTAAATATTCTGCTGTAATTACTATTAGGGAAGGAAGATAACTATAAGAAAGGGTAGTATGGGACTTATATACCTTAGGCCTTAAGGATAAGACTAATGGGAGAGGGGCATTGTGTTATAAGCTAATAATATAAGTCCTTAGAAAGATATATACCTTAGATAATCCTTAGAATAAGTAACTAATTATGTTTTATATAGGTAGCTTACCTATAAAGGAAGCACTAATAAAGTAAGCCTATAATACTAAGGTGCTAGGCTTACTAGCTATATAAATATATTATAAAGTAAGCTACTTAAAATAACTTACTATATAAGAACTATTTATTATACTTATTAAGATAGAACTTAAATAGTTAGTTATTAATATATATAGTAATAAAGCCTTACTAGCCTTATATAATAATAGTTTAATTAGTTATTTATAACTATTATTAGCTATATAATTACTCTACTTAAAAGATCCCTTATATCTCTCTACTAATATAAACTAATGCCTTAGTTTATAGATTAGGAACCTTACCCTATACCTAAGTATAATAATATAGGTTAGGACATTATAATACCCCTTTATTAAGTTCTAAGTTATAATAAATAGTATTATAGTATTTATTTATTTTTATAAAATTTAATATATAGGTTAAAAGAAATAGCTCTTTATTTAAATTTAAAATTAATTTTAATTTACTTTTAGAAGATATTATAATTAATTAATATATAATAAAAGGTATATTATAGTTTATATATTATAAGTATTATAAATAATATACTATAGTCTATACTATATATAAGTTATAGTTAATATATTATAAGAGTTATAGTTATATTATATTTAAATATAAAGGTTAAAATTAATCCTAAATTAATTCTAATATAGCACTATACTAGGAAAATCTTTAATCTATAACCTATCCTATTTAACCTAAAATTATAATTTACTATAGGGGTATATATAGTAAGTATAGTAATTACCTATCCATAGGATAAATTATCTTTCTTAGCGTAATAAAAAAAAGTAACTATTACTATAAGATAGGTTATAGGGGGGGTTATAGGACAGTTTATATATGTACTCCCACGAGAGATGCACGTTGAGATGTGGGATGCAAGTACCCAGTACCAGCTAAAGCACCTGCATCGCTATCGATATCAGGCCACGCACCAGCTCCATGTCTGCAGCATCAAGACTGGCGAGGGCATCTGCAACGCGACCCCAAACAGGGGCCCTCGGCGGCAATGCGAAGCTGTCGCGGCGCCGTGGCTGAAAGAGAAATAGGGACAAAAGACAAAGAGGGTCCTCGCTGGAGCCAGCAGAGTTAGTGGCGGCAGGCTTGCAACGTGGAGAGCCGTGGCAGACCCCGCGGCTGCCGCTGATTGGCTGCGCAGCTCCATCCCGCTAGCCCTGTAAGCGCCGGCGACCTGGGCAAGGCTCCATTGGATGCGCCGCCACGAGACCCAACGGCCTATGAATGCCATATGGAAGCGCTGGCATGTCGACGCCGAGACTTGCAAAGGCCTCATCAGCTGCAACAGCCAAATGGAATCGCATATTAAAGCGGAGGCCGTGCTCGCTGGCGCTGTGCTGTGTCTATCCCTGAACAGGGCCAGGAGCTAGATGCAATGTGATCAGATGTCACTTGGGCGCTTTTAGCTCAGGGCTGTGATTTACAAGACCTGTGGGTATGAGACTGGGCGGCAAGAACCAAGCTAGACGGCTCAAACGAACAGCAGCACCTTTAAATTCAAGGCGGATGGCTAATGCATTGGAAGCCATGTTTCAGGCATCGCATTGCTACCCATAGAAAAGGTATCCTCGCTGTGAGCTTTCCATCTCCCCAGTGCTCCATGGGCTATGACAGCACATGTTGCTCAAGATTCATGGGCTTCGTCATCATCACCGGCATTTTGTTTCCGATTGCTGTAAGAAGTCAAATCTTTCGAGGATGAGTGCCGTCTGAACATAGACAGTGAGTTAGTTGACGCCTAGATGTAGTTGGAACATGTGCCAACCCCATAACTAGAATGGAGCTGTATGTAGCACTAGCTCTGGCGTGGCGCCGGCATCTCGCTCATTTTTGCTATCTGTGCTAACTTCGATCACTTAATTATCCTAGATACCGGAATAGGCGTTAGTTATTGTAAGAGAACGTACGAAGCTTGTGGTGAATATTCCAAATCCTATCTGGCAGTAGAGCCCAAAAAGGTGGTCTAGTGGTGGGTGATAAGATAAGACCCTGACGTAGTCATTTCCTAACCAGGCAAAATATGGGGCCTCTCAACGCGTGCCGGAGAGCTGGACGCGTTGAGAGGTCGACACTACCGCACATTTTAACCAAGTTGTAGCGGTCGGTACTTTGATTGTGAGGGCGGTACTACCAGGACAGTCTTTTTGGGAGAGCTGTCAGTTTCAGCTTCATCATGACGCCTGTGTCGAAACCCCCGGAGAAGAAGCAGAAGCCTTTGACTGCCTTCTTCACCCCCAGGGCTGCCAATGGCACTGCGTCACAGAAGCCTGCAGTGCCATCATCGCCGACTCCCGCAAGAGACCCTGGTTTGCCATCACGAAAACGGCCCCACGAGAAAGACAGCGAACAGTCCGACATCGTTGCTGAGAATGCAACAAAAAGAACCAAGGGTACTGATGCTGGCAATGAGAAAAGCTCCTTTTTCAACAAAGATTCCGCCGTTGCCACAGCTACTGGCAACCACCAGAGCCCTTCTTCCACACGAGTACGACGTTACCACTACAATGATTCGAACTCACAAGAAGATATCGGCCACCAGAGTGAAGACGACGACGAAGCAACAAAGAGGAAAAATGAGGAGCTGCACAGGAAATTCGTCAAGAAATTGGGCCATCCGGATGCCTTAGCTTGGCGTTCCTTAAAAGCACAGGATGGCGCAGCAGCCGGCGATGACGAGGATGCCGATGCAGACCCTGAAGAAGATGAGGCTCCGGCTGCCATTAAGGCCAAGAAGAAGGGATCGAAAACAGGAAAGCTGACACCTATGGAGCTGCAATTCCTGGACATCAAGCGGAAACACATGGACACCATACTGATCGTCGAGGTTGGATACAAATTTCGATTTTTTGGTGAAGATGCTCGGGTGGCTGCCAAAGAGTTGAGCATCGTATGCATACCGGGGAAAATGCGATATGATGAGCGTATGTGTCATTGTTTGATGTTTTTGCTACAGCCTCGCTAATTAGCATTAGATCCTTCGGAAGCTCACCTTGATCGATTTGCGTCAGCCAGCATTCCAGTTCACCGATTGCCCGTTCACGCAAAGCGGCTCGTCGCTGCCGGCCACAAAGTCGGAGTCGTGAGGCAGCTCGAGACTGCGGCGCTGAAGAAAGCCGGCGACAACAGAAATGCCCCCTTTGTTCGCAAGCTGACCAATGTCTACACCAAAGGGACGTATATCGATGAGAACGGAGAACTGGATAGCCAAGACGCCTCTGCCCCTTCTGGAGGCTATCTGCTTTGCATCACAGAAACAGCAACCAAAGGCTCTGGCGCAGATGAAAACGTCAATGTCGGGATTCTGGCTGTGCAGCCCGCCACTGGCGATATCATCTACGACACCTTTGAGGACGGCTTTATGCGAAGCGAGATTGAGACTCGCCTGCTGCACATCTCACCCTGCGAGTTCGTCATTGTGGGCGATCTCACCAAAGGCACAGACAAGTTGATACAGCATCTGTCAGGCAGCAGTACCAACGTCTTTGGCGACCGCAGTCGCGTTGAGCGTGTACCCAAAAGCAAAACCATGGCTGCCGAGGCCTATTCGCACGTCACGCAATTCTACGCCGACAAAGTCAAGGAGGCATCAGACAACGAAACCGCGAGTGCTCTGCTCGACAAGGTCTTGAAGCTTCCTGAGGCGGTCACCATATGTCTATCCGCTATGATCACCCACCTACAAGAATATGGCCTGGAGCACATATTCGGTCTGACGAAGTACTTTCAGAGCTTCAGTACGCGATCCCACATGTTGGTTAATGGTACAACCTTAGAAAGCCTCGAAATCTATCGCAACTCCACAGATCATTCCCACAGGGGTAGCCTCTTCTGGGCCGTTGACAAGACCCTTACACGATACGGCCAGCGCCTTCTCCGAAAATGGGTCGGCCGCCCCTTGTTGGACAGAGAGCGTTTAGAAGAGCGCCTTGCCGCTGTGCAGGAGCTTCTGGATAAGCAATCTACTTCCCCTGTCGACGATCTGGAAAGACTCCTCTCCACGACCAAAGCAGATCTTGAACGCAGTCTCATCCGCATCTACTACGGTAAATGCACCAGGCCAGAGCTGTTATCTGTGCTTCAAACGCTACAAAAGATTGCCAGTCATTACTCCACCGTCAAGTCACCTTCTGATGTCGCCTTTGACTCGCCCCTAATCGTCAATGCCATCCTTGCGCTGCCCAAGATCCTGGATACAGTCATCTCCTACCTTGATCGCGTCAACATGTATGCTGCCAAAAAGGACGATAAATATGGCTTCTTCCGAGAGGAGTTCCATACGGAAGAAATTCAAGATCACCAGATGGGAATAGCCCACGTCGAGCACGAACTCGATGAACACCGCGCCGTCGCCGCACAAAAGATTAAACAAAAGACGGTCGAATATGTTACCGTTGCAGGCATCGAATACCTCATCGCCGTTCCCAACAAGGACATTAAGAACGTCCCCGCCTCTTGGAGCAAGATCTCCGGCACAAAGGCCCTCTCGCGCTTCCACACTCCCGAGGTCATCCGTCTCATTACCGAGCGTGACCAGCATCGCGAAGCCCTCGCTGCGGCCTGCGACAAGGCCTTCAAAGACTTCTTGGCCGAAATAGCTGCCGAATACCAGCCTCTCCGAGATGCCATCTCTGCCCTCGCCACTCTCGACTGCCTCCTCTCCCTCTCCAAAGTCGCCGCCCAGCCAGGCTACAGCAAACCCACATTCCTTCCCTCCACCTCCGAACCATCCATCTCCATCTCACAGGGCCGCCACCCCATGGCGGAGCAGACCCTCGAGAGCAGCTACATCCCCTTTACCACCACTCTCGCTCACCCATCCGCCCTGGCCCACCTCATCACCGGCCCCAATATGGGCGGCAAATCCTCCTTTGTCCGCGCCGTCGCCCTCATCGTCCTCCTCTCCCAGATTGGCTCCTTCGTCCCCGCTGACTCTCTCACCCTCACCCTCTGCGACGCCATCCACACCCGCGCCGGCGCAAGAGATAACCTCTTCGCCGGCGAATCCACCTTCATGGTCGAGGTATCCGAAACAGCCCGCATCCTGCGCTCCGCCACACCACGCAGCCTTGTCATCCTGGATGAGCTCGGCCGCGGCACCAGCACCCATGACGGCGCTGCCATTGCTCAATCTGTCTTGCACCACGTCGTGACCGAAACAAGGTGTCTCACTCTCTTCATCACCCACTACCAAAATCTCGCTCGCATCGCAGATGGTCTGCCTGGCGTCACCAATGTCCATATGAAATTCAATGCGCAGAAGGGAGAAGATGGCGAAGAGGAGATTACCTTTTTATACGAGGTAGGAGAAGGTATAGCCCATCGCTCGTATGGGCTAAACGTCGCTCGTTTAGCTCGCATTCCTAGAAAGGTTCTTGATGTCGCTGCGGAAAAGTCAAAACAACTGGAACATGAGATGAGGCGGCGAAGGTTACAAGGAGCATGCGGAATGCTTGTCGAAGTCATGGAAGCTGGCCCGGATCAATTAGATCACCTAGTGTCCTCTATTGAGCAGCTATAACAACTGAATTTTAGCAGCGAGAAAGGGGTGGCGTGCGTCTCGCAATATCTAGCATGGGTTTTATTCGGTACAAAGTCTATAAAGAGCGAAATGCTATTGTATTTATCATGTTTAAATAAGAGAATGTAGGATCTTATGAACGCCAAAATGGTTTACCTATGATCTGATGCGCGTTCCGCCACTAACAAAACAAAATAACTCGTCAATCAGACTGTCTTGTTCAAATCAGTTTTCTGTATCGTTGAACAGCCCCTTTCCCGTAAGAACCCAAGTTGTAGAAATGATTATAGAATCGCCGAAACCCACCCAAAAGAAACTCTGTTAAAGAAAACACCTAGCCTTGTACCTGCAGCTGTCTAAGGAGAAAACAATGCGCCGTCAGAAATTTTTTTCTTTTTGTATAATGTAAAGAAATTGCTGCAGCCCCGACAACTTGTGCTTATGAAGGAGTTGCAGGGCGTAGCTGAGCCTAGCCAGCTAAAAACGTCTAGACGTTCAAAAAGCCGTTCAAAAAGCAGCCTCGCCATCGTATGTGGGTTCATGTAAATAAAACCATAGTGCCAACGAGAACTTCGCCATCATGTAAGCAACCTAGATATAGCAAATTCATTCATTGTCAGCTTACCTTGTTGAAGCATGCTGAGAACACTCTTGAAGGGCGCGTTGTGACCCGATATTAGAGAGAAGTCAAAAAGAAAGTTAAAGGTGGATAAAAATGCGCCGATAATGCTCCCGTAATAAATCCCGGATAGACGCCTGGTTCATATAGTGGAATAGTAGTATGCTATCAGCATTGAGCGACTGGGTACCGTAAAAGAGGCATTACAGCTCCAGTTCGTCGTGTTGGAGACCTTCGTTAATACCTAAGTCGTTGTCAGGGCCTTGTGGCTCCCAAAGAGCGTGTACAGTATGGCGTGACTCTTTTTCATCGTCAATATTACCTTCCTCCAGAACATCACAGAGCTGTGGCTCCAATTTGATGCTTGCAGCAGATTGAAGTTGGTCGTGGTTTTGGCGCATTGAATGGATGGCATCTTGGTTACGATTTATCGATGTAAATCCCAACGAGGACAAATTTTGTGCTGAGCCCGATCCATAGAAGAGACGGTCTTGCGAGAACAAGGGATTTGCGCCAGGCATATCCAGGAACTGGTTTGTCGCTGAGGCTGCATCACTCGTACCAGGATGGGAGAAATCATTTAGCTTGTGTTGAGCGTGGTGGCCTGAAGAAAGCCGAAAGTGGTCATGGCTGAGAGCGTTGAAGTGGTTGCTTGAAGCGAAAGGAAATCGCGGTGGGTTATTATAAATCGATGTTCCATTCAGGGCATATGATAGATCCGAGTGGTTCAAAGGACCTGGCAGAAACAATGTCAGTACTCTGATAATCAGACTCGAGGATGGTTGTCTAACCCAGCCCAGCATGTGCACCCATGCTAAAGTAGGGTTGCTCTTGGGTTCTACCTCTATTAACTTCTCGTCCCGAAAATGATCTATCTGGTATATCTCGAGATTGCGGCGTCGGAGATACGAGATTAGAGTGGGATATGGGGTTCAGTTGGTGCAATCCAACCCGACTGCGTAAATCAAACCTAGAAGGCGGGGGGAGAGGTTAGCACAAATTTAGCCCGCGTAGAAGTGATTCCAAGTTGATATACCTCGGCTCCCTGCGAGAAGAACCTGACAGCGGCCGATTGTCATAAAGTCCTGTATCATATCAGTAAAGCAGTTTCGATAAGCGCAAGCATGCATACCATTCATTGTATCCTCATCTCGGAATATGTCGTGAGAACGCTTGAACTGTCCAAGGGGAGTGATTTCGGAGCTTGAAGTCCGGCTGTAACCCATATGCGGCTTGGAACTTTTTCCTTGTCCAAGATTGCTGCGTGTGATACGACGGTTATTTCCTCGAGGAACGTTGGCAGAAATCTCGGCCAGGGGCTCCCCTCGCTTCCGTCGAGGCTTTGCTACCTTTTTAGGCGGAGTCTGATCGATGTTAGTTACTAAATCATGAAAAGATGTGGGACGTAGATACGGACCGCTTCCTCCTGATCTGGCACTGGCGAAGAGCTATCATACACATCTTTAATCCTTTCAACCTCAAACTCGGCCGTCATCACAACTTGTGTGGGTTCAATGCCTTCAGAAGTTCTCCTCATTTTTTCAATGGCAGATTTGGGCTTCCTTTGGTTACGAGTACGCTTCATGTCCTCATTTGCCAAATCCATTTTGCCCATGCCCGGCCACACTTGACCCTTCAGTGCCATCATGTCGGCCGGTACTAAAACATCGTCTGGAGCTTCGTTTTCATTATCGGATGCGAAGAACCCCGGATAAACGGGAAAGTCCACGGGATACTCTTCGCGCTCATTCTTTACAGGAGTGTCGGATTCGGTTCGCTTGATTCTTCTCTTGGATTGCTGCCATCTCCGTTAGTATCAAGATATAACTTAATCGCTTGGCTGAATCCCCAGGAAGCATACCTTTGAAGAAGTAAGCGCTGCTGTAGCTCCCCTTGCTCGCTTGTTTCTTGTAGCCTCTTTCAGCTGCTTGGCTTTCATTCTCTCAACAAGCAACCCTTCGATGCCATTTTCTTTGTACCACTGCTCGTACTGTTGAAGGGAGACAGAGGCTGCAATGTCTTGATGAGCCTTCAGCTTTGTTTGAGTCTCATGGTGAAGATGGCCTTTAGAGGCAATATGCGTGAGAAGATGAGAAACATCAGAGAACCGGGGTGTCTCGGGGCAAACGGTGCAGAGCAAAGGTATCTGCTTGTTACTGGGCCCAGAAGAAGCAACTGTGGTAATAACCGACGCCATGTCCTGTTCCAATCATCATTAGCAATGACTTTTGATACAAAATGTGTTAAAAACTAAAACGTGTAGTCTCGCTGTTGCAGCTCATTCGTCCGCAAAAATGTGGAAACTGCTGAGAATCCTAACCTGTTCATGACCCAGAGGGTCAGGTCGAGTCCCAAGTGGTGGTCTCGGGGCAGGAAACAGCAACAATAATAGCAATAACAGCAGAGAAACAAAATTACGGTCCTGGAGTGACCCCGGAAAGCAAAGAAGCAATGGTATAGAGTGACGTGATTCGAAAACGGGCAACTGGGTATGCAGGGACCGAAGGAAGAAGCAAATGGACCAACAGGGTGCAGAAAGATCCACACAAGCTCAGTTCGGATGAATGAGAAGACTAGTAGGCAGTTGGGTATGTAGCAAGAAAGGAAGAGAATTGAGGAGAGGTGCAAAAGGAATGGAACAGGAACAGAAGTCACGAGCCTCACCATTGGATAGTAGCCGTCCACGTCCGGACAGGGCTTGATGATGGACAAAGTTTGAGGAAACAGCATCCCAGAAGGCTGCGCCCATTGAGGCAGCTGAGGTGTTGCGTGGATCTCTAGACCTGGCTCGCTTCCATCCCAAGAGGACAGCGGATGGCCGGACCGCAGGGAGAAGCCTGAGAGTCGCCGTGGATTCAATGCAAAGAAGGAAGAATCCATGCTGTCGATGCCGCAGCAGCTGTCGAAGACGTGTCTGGGAAGCGTCCGGGCAGTGTCCAGGCAAGAGCCTCGTTTAGTGAGAGTCTTTTGGTTACCACGCCACAGAGACGCTGCTGCTTGATTCTTCGAAAAGTGCTGGATAGGGGAGAGTAGAAGACGAGCAGCTTCGTTCTTCTACTCTTGACTTCCTTCCATCTTTTATGAATAATGGAGGCTAGTCTATCTTGGGTGAAGGCATTGCGTAGCTGTGGTCGTGCATCGTGCCTTCCTTCCTTATGGTATCTCCCTCTGATAGCGATACGGCACCTATGAAAAAAGAGATCAATGCTAAATTTCAACCGACACAGAATACCTACGTGTAAAAATGGATTTCATGTCATCATCTGTCTATAATTATATACTTTGTTACCACTTGCACTTTTCTTGCTTTTGCTATTGCCGCGAAGCTATGCTTTTCCTGCCCTTTGCTCTTTTCCATGGCACCTTATGGCGACCAACATTCGCCTTCTTTCTCCTGCGCTTTTCCACTATCGCCTGTGTACTAAGGTATAATGCGTTCTATTTCCAACGCAAAGGATAGAGGAATACAGATTCTTACAGACTGGAATTTTTTTGCAAGCCATAACTGTGCAGGTTGCTTTTAATTGATATAAAAGTGGTTATTTTGGTAAGATGTCTTGGGCGATATTCAACCCAATTGTCTAGGCGATAAAGAAATATAGCTTTACTCTCTACTGCGTCTTCATCTCAAGATGGTCTATCCATTAGATGCTTTCCCTTAGAGGGCCCTCGCCCTATGCTTTGGATACCTAATCTCATTCATTTCTAGGGTAGTACTAATCAACAGCTACCTGTGCCACCTTGTTGCTCTAAGCCAACTGGAGAGCAAAGCTTAACAACACGTATATGGCACTGGTTTTAGATATTACAGGGTGGCTGCTGCTTTGAAAAGAAGCAACGTCTGCTCCTCCTCTGGTAACGTCATATCTGCCCCATGGTGCCGCCCCTCGTCGTCTGGCCGAGGGCATCGCTTGCTGTTTTTTGTAACGCGAGAGCACATCGTAACCAACATGGCAAGATGTTCCACGAAAAAAGGAGTAGGAATCGTAGATGGATATTTATAACTCAAGGTCGTTTATCTTCCTCACTCCCCTAGGATTCTCGCGACAATCTTCTTGGGCATACAGTATCGCGGATCCACAGGCTCCATGCCTGGGTATCCAAGTAAACTCAGCCCTGCGGTGCCAAAGCATGTGTGCCAAACGTCCACCATATCACCAGGCCTGTCGGAAAAGCCGCCGTTTTCGGGATCCTGGCAGCCCAGGATGAAGTCGATCAGCGCCTGGCGGTCGATCCAGTGCACGCGATCGATAATCTGAAGACTGCTCAAGACCCACCAACTATAGCAAACGTCTTCCTTCTTCTCAGGTCGGCCGTTGAGTCCGCCGCCAGGAAGCTGCCTTTCGCTAAGCCAGCGGCCGAGTTTCTCCTGGTCCACGAGATCGAGGCGCCCTGCGATGGCGAGAGCAGCGACGCAAGTAAAGATCTGAGCAGAGTGGGATTCTGCGCCAGGCTTCGCTCCATAGCCGCCGTCAAAATTCGCACAGGATACGACGTGTGATACTGCTTTGTCAACGTCGACCAGCGACAAGAGACCGAGGAGAGACAGGGCATTGAGCGCTCCGTATAGAAATCTTGTGTCCTCTTCTCCCCACTCGTCACCGTAGAAACTTCCACTCTCAGGGTTCTGAAGGTCTGCTATGACTATGAATACGTTAGTAAATTACGAATTTAGCAGATATGCTTGCTAATACCTACACTTGCCAACAACAGCCTTTCCCTGTCCTCGAGCGTCCAGCTCATCGAAGCCGTCAACCATGGCGAGAATCTGTACCGCACTTACAGTAGAGAGGATATGCGCATCATGTCCGGGGGCAGCTCCAAAGCCGCCATTCTCGTGCTGGCAAGACAAGACAAAGTCAATAGTCTCCTTGCGCGGAAGAGCTTCAGGATGGCTGAGAAAATGGAGCGCACACAGGCCCCAGTATGCGCCGTTCAGCCGCAAGTGCTCTGTCATCCAGTAGTCCAGCTCATCGACTTTGGTATCCAAAGTGAGGACATATTTTACATGAGCATCTGTGGCCAGCTCGGGACCCTTGGTATCTGCAGTTGCTTGGGCCATGGTGAGATGCAGTTCATGGAAGCCAAGGTACCCATGCAAGTGTGGCTTCAGTGACGCAGCTGGAAAACTGCTTATGTAAGCTATTTGCCTGCCAAGAGCTAGGCGTAGGTACGCGTATAGCAATCTGAGTGATGCCTTGGTGGTAAAGAATATTTCGTACTTGATAGAAAATAACTATCTATTTGATCTACCTGCTTTGATCCTAATCTCAGAGAAGTTTTTATTTGCTGTTGCTCGTAGGCAAAGTCTGGTTGAATGATACAGGCGCCTTGCCTGATATGCGGATCTGGCTATAAGCGGCTTTCTGTCAGTACCATTCTTTATCATTGCAGCGCCTATTATAATGAGCCTGAAAGAGAGTCATTCATTCCAGATTGGCTCACTTAGCTATTTAGATAGCTGATAACGCTGGACAAGGCCATCGGCAATAACATTTACATGAATTTGCTAGGCAGTAAGAGTGGCTTAGAGGGCACGCACTGATGCATCTATTTGCGGCTCGGTTTTCCATATTGGGTCTTACCGCAGCGGGTACTCGTTCGCGGCTATGCGGTACCAACAACCTGGACATTTATTGACCTTATTTGAAGTTTTGGCGATGACTAGACCAAGGCTCGCTCAGTAGCCATCGTGCGATTCTCTTGTGCCGTATTTCCGAGCCAAGCCCGAGTTAGGTCTATTCATGAGTTAGCGAACTTGGCAAATGTACATGCAGTAATCAAGTATTAGCCAAAAGTCGTGTAAGCCGCGGTTTGGAAGTCCTGCTTCTTTTACGAAGATTGATGCATAGCTGAAATCAAGGAGGTAATAGGGCCGGCATCAAAAGCATACCAAATCAAAATGTGAGCTCCATAGTACAAGACACAGCTGCGAGCACATTAGTATCATATACCTTGAGCTCCCCAAGCTCACAGAGTAGCGTTGCCAGCTCAAAGAATCGTAAGGCGTTAATACTAGTAGTAGGTAGTGGAGTAAGATAATGTCGGTACCTGGCATAGATGCTTCGCTTCATCTTTGACTACAGTAGACTCCCAGTTCCAATTGTCCTGGAGTTCCTTCAACTCAATCATTGAGCCAGTACATACAGGCAATTGCGACCACAGCTGATATGGGACCTTTTTGGCCGTGTCCAAGTAGTCTCAGCGGCAACTAGCGGCCGCCTGTGAGATTTTAGAGAGCATCCACTATGATGTGTAGCAGCCAACAAACGTACGAACTATCGCCCAGGACTCCATCATAGTACTACTAATCAGAAAAACAATACAAATTCTTCATAAGCGCATAGTTGATTACTGAAGGCAAACGCACTATGAAGTAAAAAGTAACTGCTAGAAGTAGAAACTACTTGTGTCTATTTCGACTATGATAGGCCTTTTCACATTAAACAATCCTACGCTCATTCCTCATTCCCTATGTTTGTATCTTTTTCTTCGAATCTTTCGTCGGACTCAAACCTATATATAGGTGAACAACCTAATATCACCTAAAATAACACGCTAGTGCTGACGAGGCTCAACTGATAGTAAACAGAAAAGCTAGTAGGACTACTGTATGCCCAGGGGGCTACAACGTCTGAACTGTTGAGTAATACTACTACAAGTAGGTAGTGTAAATTCTTTACAAGGGCCTATGTATAAGTCGCTCCACCGCCGAATGAGTTCGAAAACCAGTTTCAAGGAAAGGCTTTGTTGCTTAAAGACAGTTGAGGATATTTTTACTATCAGGAAGTTGGTAACGTTGTAGACGTCCTATCCAGCACGATGCAAACAGTTCTTTAAGGCTTATAGCACTCATATGATACATTATAATCTCTGAAGACAGGTGAGATGTTCCGGTGGGCGAGTTGCTCCGGCGGCCTATCGTTCAAAGAGCCGCATACCTTGGCACCCCTGGTTGGGCTGAGTCGCTTAGCTGTCAGTGGGCTGTGGAGCAATACAAATAGGACTGGATGTGCAGAATATATCTAGCGCAGAGAGTATTTTTCGTAGTTAATTCTTTTTTTTTTTCTTGATTCTCTCTAGGCTTCAAATTGTTGATGCTACGAGTGATATGATGGCTTGTCTCAGAAGAGCTCTTGCTCTGCTCGCCATTGGCGGTGTAGTGCAGGCGTCGCCATGTAAGTCCCCGCCCTAATTGGCGATTCATCAGGTCGCCAAGTCATTGTTGTGAGCCAATACTCATATTATTCTTCTGTGCTTCAGTCCCGGTGAACGGAACCATTACTCAGCCTGCGACGTTGCCGACTACAGTGCCATCCAGCACCACTGCATCTGGAAACCTTACATGCGGCACCATTGAAGTCAGTGTTCTTCAAGCCGTAGCCATTTCAGTGTATACGAGTCTCTCGACGGACCCGGCTTTACAATGTCAATGCATCGGGTCTGTAAACTCCTGGCTGCGTGCAACAGACGCTCCTACTCGAACACTTACTAGGACCATTGGAACTGGCGTGACGACTTTTACAGAAAGCCTCAGCAGCACTACGACGGTGATAACAACAGTTTTGGACTTGACTTCAGTCATTACAAACTCGGAGAACGTCATTGAGCCGGATACTAACCTCTGGTATGGATCTGCGACATCTCCATGTGTAAGTTTGCCTAATACACGTTCTGTAATGCATACCGATGATGTTCTAGATGCTAATAAGTGATCTTTTTGCGTTTTCCAGTGTTACAGCTGTACAATCCAAGCCTCTACTGTAGAAGTCTTCTACTTTACTGAAGGTATGCCAAAATGCGATGTGCTCTCAAGACCATGAACTCCCCAAACTGATACTGCGTTAGCTACCGAGACACCTGCCATCACATCTTTTTCATCTAATGGAGTTGTATAGTAAGTGAAAGCAGCGAGGCTCGGACTTTGCTCCGAACATGGCTAATACGACCTTATCGCAGCGAGTCTCCATCCATCTACATCGGGTTTTCTTCACTATCAGCGTTTGACTACTGCGGCTTGGTCGGATCAGCTTATGCCAATACAACCATGGCCTTCGATCCGACAGAACTATCAACTCTGCTCTTCACTGGAGTGGTTGGCACCTCAACAGTTGTGACTGTAGTAACAGGCGGTGTTACCAGCTTTAGTACACAGCCGGCAGCTACACTCTACTCCCCGGACGGGTCTGCTGTGCTCAACACCAAGGATCTGGAGAGAAACTGTTCGACAATATCGGGATATTCATATATTCCCGGAAACCCCTCTAATGCTGGTTTCCATATTACTCCACGTATGTCCTTGGTGCTTGAATTTTCCTTTTTCTATCCTCTCATGTATAGATCTAAACATGACCTGAAGATATCTTTGCTAACGTTGCATTCATTGAATAGCTGACCCTTGCCACCCCACGATTGTCATTCCCGACAGAGTCAGAAGTTTACAACCCGGCTGGGGCGCATGTCTTAGTGATGCCATCGGAGGGTGAGTTTACATGAGATTCTGCTTGTTGGAACATATTCTCACAGCGTGCTTTTGCTTTATTTCTAGGTTTTATGACCCTCCCTCGGCGCTGAGCCCCGTCTCTGAGCTCGTACCAACATCTTCAACACCTTCACAAGCATCGACAACTCCCAGTCCACCAAGAAGTACGACCCCCGCTCTGCCTTCTTCTACTCCTCCTCCCCCTCCTCCTCAGACAAGCTCGCCGCCGCCGCCGCCTCCTAAATCATCTTCCACGCCTCTACCACCGCCGCCTCCGCCGAAAACTTCATCTTCTCCTTCCCCTCCTCCTCCTCCTCCTCAGACAACACCCTCGTCTTCGCCGCCGCCTCCACCTCCTCCACCTAAATCTTCCTCAGCGCCCTCTCTTCCCCCGGTTCAACCGGTCTCGTCAGCTTCACCTCTATCATCTCCACCGGCCGCACCTCCTTCTTCGGCACCGGCTTCTTCTGCCCCCAATAACTCCCCACCATCGCTTCCGGCATCTGATACAAGTTCTGAAGGGACCAATCCCCCCCCTGCAACTACGGCTGGTCGTGGCAGCAATAGCCCGCAGCCTTCCAACTCTCTGGCTTCCAATCCCTCTTCTCCGGGTAGCAGCAACGAACAGCCGCCGCCACCACCAACCGGAGACAACAACAACGCCGGTGGCGGAAGCTCAGAAACTAGCGGCAGCTCAGGGAACGATCAACCGTCTCAAACCCAAGGCCAAAACGGGGGCGCCACCAACTCATCACCAGCTCCGCAGAATACTGGAAATGGTGGTCAAGCTCCCTCATCCGTCATCGTTGTCGGTTCAGCTACATTTAGCGAGAATTCTAAGTCGGAGTTCGTCTTTGGTTCCACGACATTGACCCCCGGGGGAGCTCCCATTACTTTGGGAGGAACTACGCTGTCACTGCCCACTCCCGGGTCTTTGGCCTCTGGAACTGAATCCGGAAGTGCAGGCGCAGAGAGCAGTGCTGCTGATGAGACTGGAAGCAATGCAACGGGAACCGGCTCAACAGCTGTTGGTGAGACCGCGTCTAGCGAAACTGCTCTGTCCGGCTCGCAAGAAACCTCGGCCACCAACTCTGGAAGCTCGACCGGAGGAGATGCTGGTTCAACCAACACAGCATCAGCTGGGCTTCCCTCTACGTCGGCAACAACCGTACCCAAGAGCGAAGCAGCATCTGGATTGTTTTTGGCTGCAATGAGAAACGTGAAAGTGGTTGCCGTTGTTATGCTAGTCGCATTTTACATGTAATGACGGATGGTTTGCTTTTGACGCAAGCCAGATGATGATATATAATGATGGGAACGAAATAAGAGTGTAATAAGTACTGAGATGAATATTGAACTATTGTGTTACATACAGAACTAGAATTTGTCGTCCATCGCATTTTTTATGTAGGACTTCTTAGATTTCGAGATGTTGATGCTTGTCATATGCGTGGAATCTTAAGAGCTGCCATCACTGGATGATATGCTTGATGAATAAGCCTCAATCTAACAACAGGTAGCATCCACCACTGCTGGGTGTCATTGCATGCTGCTGAAGGCACGGCTCAGGCCCTGGTGCCCTTTATCAATTTGGGTGGGTGTAACGCCGGATAATTGAATCGCATGGCCGCCACTGTGATGGCCCAATGGTGGCGTCCCTTTTGGAGGTCACATGGATTGCCATCTGCAGGCTAAGAAGCAAATGGATGCATCACTGCGGTAAGCTTCCATCCCACCATTAGCAGGTACATGTACGTTTATACAACTACATTGCGGTAGTATGAGTACCCATGAAGGCAAAGGCAATAGACAGCGAGAGGAATGTACTTTGTGTGCAGCAATCAATTACGCTCCCTTCGTTCCTTTTCGTTCCTTTCCCTTCTTTTTTTTAGAAAAAAGGGGGATGCTTGCCGATCGACGTAATATGCAATCTTCCAAATTGTCCCTCTGGAACTCGTGTCAAGCCTCGTGTAATCGGCCGGATTAGGATTCATGTGTGTCGTACAATGCCCTAGCGTCGCAGCGATGACGAACGACTGCCATGTACCAGGTACTCCACGCCATCCTTCCAGCATTAGCAGCTCGGAGGTGCTGATACTTTGCTCAATTTGACACGCGGGTCGCTTGCATCACGTTTTGCATGGAAGGCCCGTACCTTAGCGCAGTAATCGTGGTGTATCAAACAGAGTACTGTATAAACTTCAGGTTGCTGCTGCACGCTACTCATATACTACCGCAAAATAGTCGCTAATACTAGTACGATCTATTGCCTCGAGCTGTGAGACACAAAAAGCGCTCAAAAAAAAAAAACCTATACGCGAACGCTGCAAGGTCAGGCTGACATGTTCCTGAATCGATGTCTGGTAGCCCTGCAAGGGAGATGCCTTCAGCAAGCATTACTGTACACACTTTGTACAACGTGCTCTACAACGTACTTGGAAGCAAGTGGAGGAGCCGCCGCCAAACACGGCCAATCACAGGGGCGGCAACCCCTGAAAGAGCGGTTCTTTCCCGGGGCCACCGAGGCGTTTCAGATGCGATGGCGCGTGTGCTCGCAGCAAAGAAAGGGAAAGCTGCGACCACTAAAGGCTAGGTGCCTGCCCCAGCGTGACTGGTGCTTTGGCGCAGTGGCCTTCTAAAAGCGGTAGTCACTGTTTAGCAGCCACTTGGCTCCATTCATGGTGGCTTCAAAGCCAATGGCGCTTCTGTACCTGGCGCAGTTGCAGCGACTCTCCACTCCGTTTTAGCCAGGCCAGGTACCGCAAGTATCGACAGATGTGCCCCAGAAGGGGACTTGCTTAGGGCATGGGTAGGTAGGAACTGTAGGCTTCTTTTTTTTTTTTTTTTTTTTTTCTTCTCCGTGATCACAGTACTGCGAGTTCATCGACGCGATAATATGTTGAATGAAGCACAACCTGGCAAGACGACTGAGTCCTTGTTAGTGTTTCAACACTTTGTAAATCGGACAATAAAGCAGAGGGGCATCTGTTGGCCCTGGCTGGTTTTGCGTTTCATAGATCCCTAGGCACACCCAGTACCTTATCCAAAGCGTGGGAGACAGCACCAACAGATGGGACCAACTAGTGCTGTCTCTGCACGTCTATTCCATCCTCCCCAGATGAGATTTAGCCTTGACCTAGGGAGCAGGTGGTATCATCTTAGTACCACTACCTCACTACTGCCTGTCCTCTGCGCTTTAGCACGCATTCATCGCCAGCGGCAACAGACAATGGCGAAAAGAAGGAGAGACAGCCCAGGCCTGGACGGTTTGCTGGCATTATGCTGAATCTCCATCCATGGCTTGATACGTACCGTTTTAGAGGTACCTCGCGAGCAGCGCACGCACCCCCTCAGACACTCGTATTCTCTTTCTTTGCATGTTATATATCGTGTCTTGAGTGAGCCTTGCGCGCGCCTTGCTTGTCCTTTACCCACACACGCATTCGCTCTCGCTCGCTCTCACCGGCGCATTTCACGGCCACGAGTCCAGTCATTTATATGCTACGAGCACCGGGGCTCAACGACCGTCGCGAGAACCTGCACTGGTACGCACGCTCGCACTTACAGTAGTCGATACAAGTTCGCCCCTCTCCCTTCTCCACGGCCTGGGACCGGCTCGCCAAGCCGATGCTGGGAGCGACAAGCTGCAGTCCATCGTTCGTCTCGCCGACCCCCACCGGCCTGCCCCTTTGCCATCTCCATCGTGGGATTCCAGCACTCGCGGCACCACAGCATCGCCTGCAAGATCCGCCTCTCCTGTGCATTGCGTCTCCTGACGCCTCCTGCTCCTGTACCGCCGCTGCTCCTGCTGCCTTGCTGCTGCGCTGTGTGCGCTCCCGAGTCTGACCGTCGCACGTCTCCTATCCAAGGGCCAAGGGCCCCAAGGCCAAAGCGCCAACCCACCCCTGGCAACAGGCTGAGCAAAGCAAAGCAACCTACCAGACCTCCCAGGAGTGCCAGCCATACTCAGGTGCCGCTGCTGCACGCCTCCATCTCATCCAGGCCAGAGCGCTCGACTTCACTGCCGGGGTTGCAAAGATGGGACGCAAGCCCACGCCGCAGCCGCTGATACTGGCAGATGCCAGCGCTCTGGATGCCGACCCGCTGCAGTCCTCTGCCGAAGCAGCATCGCAAGCCGCCGCGTCGCCAGTCGACACGAAGTCGCCCCGATCGCAGCGCATCTCCCCCTTCCCCATCAGCAAGTTTGCGGTTCACAGAAACCGGCCGCCGAGGACGGGCAGGTCGCCAACGCAGCAGCAACAGCCGCCACGCCCTGCTACCAGCACCGGACCGCCAGACGAGGCCAGCCGCAGCTACCAACAGCAGCAATTGCTGCAGCAGTGTCGCGCCCAAAACGCCCGCGATGATTCAGACCTGCTGCAGCCCTCGCCATCGACTGCTTCCACGCCAGATCCTCCCTCCGCCGGGCTGCCGCCCCAAGAACTGCGCCCAGCCATGACGGGTGGCACCAAACACTCCAAGCCCAGCTTCTTTCAGTTTAACAAAGCCCCCAAAACTCCCAGCCAGCCTCACCACGCCCACACCCATCAGCACACAGAGTCGCAGAGCCTGCCATTGCCGAAAGCAACAGAGGGAGGCGAAAGGCTCGGTCACAAAGGTAAGGCTTGAAAGGGCGCAAAGAATCTGCAGGATCCTTATTATACCAGACATCAGGCTGAGTGCGTGCGTGCGTGCCAACAATGGCAGTGCGCGCTAGCCTAGCACTTCTTCCCTTGCATTGCACCCTTCCACGGCACACTTATCCATTCGCGGGCGCCTGTGTTTTAACTTGTGCCTTGTTTTGCAACTTCCAACAGGAGAGAAAAGACAAGTCAGAAACTCTATTGCTAACCTTGTGTCATCTGACTTTCCTAGACCCGATCAACGTCGAAAACAACCACCAGAAGTCAATCTCTTCCTACCCGTCACGCTCTGATCTTTCAGCTTCATCTTCTGGAGACACCGAGGCACCGCCACCTGTGCCTTCTGCGCCTTCTTCTAGGAGGAACAAATCAAAATCGTTTGCACTCCTTGGCCGCAGCAGATCTGTTCGCGACAAAGAAAACGGCCGCCACAAACCTCCTCCCGCGCAAGTACCACTGCCAGCTGCGTCAAGCAACCCCCCACCTCCTGACAATACCAACACTTCTACTTCTACCAATTCTACGACTACCATCGCTTCTCAAGCGGCTACTGCGTCCCAAGACCGAGCGCCCAAAGACGACGGGATGAACTCTCATGGTCGGGGTCGGCCTGAGGACCGAATGGCCGGCGCCGCATCTTCTACTGTCGCCAAGGATGCTCCCCGAGAGAAGGAACAAAGAGCTCATTCATCGTCAATACGAGAGACTAGCGCATCAACGTTCCTCAGCGGACTGAGATACTCGTCAACCAGAGCTGCTGACATAATTAGCAAAGGTCTGTTTGGAAAGAGTTCGCGAAGCGGCAGCACGACAGAAAAAGAGCCGGTGATAGACGATGAACATTACGTGTTGAAAGTGATAAATCTACCCTTGGTCGAGCAGACACGAATGACTCGAATTTCGAAGCGTTTGGAGGACTCGCGCGACAAGACAGAGTTTTGGATGCCAGCATTTCCGTGGAGGGCCATCGATTATCTAAACTATAAGGGGACCGAAGTTGAAGGCCTTTATCGCGTGCCTGGAAGCGGACCTCAGGTAAAGAAGTGGCAAAGAAAGTTCGATGAGCGTGCGTTTCCACCATTTTTTGATTCTTTCGAGAATTTGAACCTGGCTAACTCAAGGGTCTGCAGAGTACGACGTCAATCTTTTTGAGCAAGACGACCTATATGATATCAACATTGTGGGCTCCATGCTCAAAGCTTGGCTTCGAGAGCTACCCGATGAGCTCTTCCCCAAAGCGTCCCAGGAGAAAATCGCTCGCGAGTGTCAGGGCGCCGAAAAAGTGCCCCAGCTACTCATTGACGAGCTCTCGAACCTTTCCCCGTTCAACTATTACCTGCTTTTTGCCATTACCTGCCATCTCAGCCTGCTGCTCGCTCATTCTGACAAGAACAAGATGGATTTCCGAAACCTATGCATCTGCTTCCAGCCTTGCATGAAAATTGACGCCTTTTGCTTCAAATTCCTGGTTTGCGATTGGAGAGACTGCTGGAAGGGCTGCACCAACGAGGCCAAGTTTATTGAAGAGGAATACCGAATCTTCCATCAACCTCCACCGTCTGGCCTTGCCGACATGCAAATTCCCTCCCAAGGCGATGTTGGGCATGCAGAAAAACCAGGCTCGTCGCATAGCAACGTGCCATCGACCCAAGAGACAGGGGAGCCGGCAGAGGACGTTGGTAAGCACCAACATCAGTCATCAAAGTCCAACCACTCTCTTTCGTCTCGTCGATCATCCATCTCGACGGCCCTGAGCGACCACAGCGAGGAGGAGGAGGATACTGTTAGCGACATGTTTGGCTTCACGCATTCACAGGCCACTACCGGAGTTGGATCCAGAGAACTGCGGCCATTGTCTCCCATCCAGCCTCTATCACCCCTTGGCTTCTAAGAAATGAGCCGAGTGGTAGAAAATCACCAAAAACTATTCATAAAAAAAAAAAAAGAAAAAGGAAAAGAGGAACAAAGAAGAAAAAAAAAAGTCACTCGCAATTCGAATTCATATGCAAACATTTACTCCCTTCGGCAAAGATACCCAGCAGTTATCGTCGGCGCCGACTTATGACATCACGCCGTTCATGACTTGTTTTTGTTGTTTCGTCTCTTTTGGAATTTAGCGCATGTCTTAACACTAGAACGTCTGACCTGTCATGGGACTGAGCGCTCTTCCCGCCCTGTCTCAGTCACCATGATATGAATAGAAGGTTATTCATCTCGAGACGGGCTTCAGGGGGACTCAGTGTTCCTCTCACTGCTTTCTCTTGTTTCATATGTGCCATCTGCCTCTTTGCATTTATCGGTCTGGCTTTTCTTATGTTTTCCTATTTTTGTCTTTTCATCATCCTACAGCAATGTCGCGACGACAACTTTTCCCAGGTTTTTTCTTTCGATTCTTACTTGCAGAAAACTTGCATCATCGAAACGACTTCGAATTCCTTTTTTTCGCTTTTCAAAAGACTCGACCGTGGAATATCGTACAGGCCAACATTTCTCAGACCTTCTCCCCTTTGTTAAAAGCTAGGCAGGATGAAGAATCGGAGGATACAAACGGAGATTATGGCTCTTTTAGGCCTTTGTTTCCCCCATTTTTCTCGTTTTATCTCTTGCGCGTTTGATTTAAGCTGGAAGTATGGGCGTTAGTGTAAGAATAGAAGGGGTTCGTGGCTCTAAAGCTGCTTTGAGTGAGAAGGGAGATACAGAGTGGGCGGGATTTTTGTTTTCTTTGCTTTATCCTTGATAACCTTTGAACCATCAAGGACTGGAGGGATCTGGCGTGCGTGAAAGAAAAATTGTTGCTGCTATGCTAGCTTTGAGATTCTCTAGAACATCCATACAAAAATGTGAAAATTTGAGCAATTCTTCCTCCACTAATGATAGATACGTGATGACGACTAAGCCGCCATGTATCTCGGTTTCGTCTGAAGCAGGTTTCCTATTAAATCCTTCCCAACACGCCCATAACGCCCTAGCCATGTCTGACTGACTTTTGATTATGAATAGACCCTCCGATGGTGGAATAGCTGGAATTCAAGTCGTATGTACCGCCACCTTTCGCCTCTCGCCTCTCGTCTCCCATCTCCTTAGGCCTTCTTGCCCATCTTGTCAGCGGCATCCCGCTGGTTTTTCCTCATCTTCCTCTCATTGCGCTTGATCTTCTCCACGCGCTCTCTCCGGCCATCGCCGCGAATGCTGGTGCCCTCTTTCCGCGCAGCCTCCTTCTTGGCATCCACCTCGACCAGCCAGTCGTCCTCGCCCTTCTTGTTCAGGCCCTTGTATCCCCACTTGCGCTTCCACTCGCCCGACTCCTCGTCGTACGCCAGGTTGCGGCGCTGCTCCCTCGTCTTGGCCTTGATGCCCTTCTTGGCGGCGAAGCGCTCCCACTTGGTCGGCGGCTTGGGCTGGGGCACGGGCTTCTCGCGGGGCAGGCGGGTGGCGGGCGCGGGCAGCGTGAGGAGGACGCCGTCGCTGGTGGACTGCAGCGGGCAGGTGGTGAGGAGCTGGTTGATGAGCGACTGGGCGCCGTCGCGGGCGATTTCGGCGAGGGCCTGGTCGATGGAGGAGGCGTCGGGGAGGACGACGGGGTTGGGGTCCTGGGCGAGGAGGTTGCCGAGGTCGAAGGTGTAGGGCGTGGGCTTGTCGACGACGACGGGGAGTTTTGGCTTGGAGATGGGGAGCGCCATTGTGAAGAGGGTTGTTTTTTTTATATTAGAAGTCGAATTGTCGTTGGAAATTGATTAGATGGGCGTTTTGATTCGCCAATCTTTAAAATGGCTCAAAATTGAGGTTGGGGCGCAGAAGAAAAAGAAGAAATGGCGTTTCGGATGCGCTTCTGTCGTCGTCTCTCTCTCTCTGCAAGCCCAACTTTTTTTCTTTGCGACGCTTTTTCTTAATTTTTTTGATCGATAAGAAACGTTTGATTAAGCTAGCTTTTTGTCTGCATCGGATCGGCGGCCTGGAATTTTCCGGCCGACGACATCCTTGCTGCGTCTGTTTTAGCAGCTATCTTACAAGTACCTTTCATGTAGCTTTAGCGCAATTTTGGTATAGTAAGGTACTTAGCGATTCCTCCCACCACCAAGGTGCAATTGGATTTTGAGATTTTTGGCCCAGTAGAGCAACTTCGAGCCCTCCAAAAAACGTGGGGGATTCAAATCGCAAAAGCAACGCCGCCGCTGTTCGGCCTCAATGCGGCAGCAGAATATATAAGGCCTACTGATTTATTTATTCATCTCATTCCTTTTCCGTATTTGTTCGTATAATCATCCATCCATCATGGCTTCCGCACAAGCTCTGCGGACCCTCGCCAGGCCCGCGATCCCAGTGGCGCCTCGCATCCAGCCAGTCATGCGATCCCTCGCGGCAGCATTTTCCACCACCAGCCTGCTGTCCGCGGCTCCTCCCGCCGTCAAGAGCCGCAAGGACCTACCGAAGAAGACGAAGAAGACATACAAGAAGAAGCAGAACATTGTGCCCGTCAAGAAGCCCGGCCCCGGCGAGCGCAAGGCCTTTCGAAAACGAATCCAGCTCAGCAACAACAGCGCCCTGCCCGTGAGCGGCATCGAGAGCCTGGAGGCGCAGACCATGGCCAAGGGCGAGAGCAGCGGCAAGATGTTTGCCATTCCGGACCAGGTGGTGGATCAATTGAGGGCGCTGGAGGCGTTCAAGACGACACAGACGTGGAACCTGTTCAGGAAACCCCACGTTTTGGTGCGGAAGGAGACGGTGGAACTGATGGGCAAGCTGGAGGCTTCAGTGGAGAAGAAGGAGGCTTTGAAGGTTGTTTTGACGGGGAGCCGGCTTTCGGGGAAGAGCTTGACGCTGCTTCAGGCCCAGTCGCATGCGCTGCTGAACGAATGGGTGGTTATCAATATTCCTGAAGGTATTTCTTACTTTGACTTGGTGAGGGGAGATTGAGATGAGGGAAAGCATGCTAACTCAATGTTTGATACTAGGCCAAGATCTTACAAACGGAAACACAGAGTTTTCCCCCATTCCCGACACAGAGCCCATGCAGTTTGCCCAGCCTGTATACTGCCTCAAGCTGCTCCAAAACATCTACAAAGCCAACAAGGCAGTTCTTGAGAAGACAACCCTCAAGAAGGACTGGTCTCGCCTGACAAACCTCAAAGAAGGCGCCACGCTGGCTGACCTGGCCCTGAGCGCAAAGGAGAGCGAATTCGCCTGGCCCACGCTGTCCGCCCTTTGGACGGAACTGACACAGCCCGGCCAACCCCCCGTGCTGCTGACGCTCGACGGCCTCGCCCACATCAACAAGGTCAGCGAGTACCGCGACCCGTCGTTCAACATTGTCCACGCCCACGAGCTCGTCCTCGTGCGCATGTTTGTCGACGCCCTCTCCGGCAAGACGAAGCTCCCCAACGGCGGCGCCGTCATCGCCGCCACCTCCCAGAACAACACCCACTACCACCCGTCGCAGGAGCTCGTCTTGTCTCAGCTCGAGGCTGGCCAGGCCGGCCGCGAGGTCCCCAAGCCGAACGCCTACGAGCGAAAGTACGACGACAGGGTCTACGATGCGCTCAAGAATAGCACCGTTCTCCGCCTGGAGGGCGTTTCCAAGGATGAAGCGAGAGTGCTGATGGAGTACTGGGGCGCGAGCGGCATGCTGCGCAGCGTGCTTGATACGAGAGCTGTGGCGGAGAAGTGGGCATTGGGAGGACATGGCATAGTGGGTGAGATGGAGAAGGCGTCGCTTATGACGATGAGGATGTAAAAGTGGGAAAATGAAGGAATGAATGGGTAGAAAAATGATGGAGAGGGAAAAGAGTAAAAAAATGCGTTGTATGAATATGTATTATATATTATGCCACCGTAGAATCTCGTTAGATGCCAATGAACATTGATGGCCCCCCACGAGGAAAACTCTCACTTGTAGTTTGATGGAACATTTGATATGCAGTTCATGAGGTACTACATATTTTTATTTCATTCAGTCTCTTACAAGATCTAGTCGCAAGTCTACCAAATGCATTCGATCTCTTCTCCAACAATCCCTCGATTGTAAAAAAGGGGGAGTCTCCAAAACATAATATAACGCCAAACCAAATTCGCAAAATAATTCCAACAATGTCATCACTTTCCTTCAAAGCCCATTCCTCTTCGCATTAGCTCTAGTTTTTGTGTTACTCTCCTACTCTTCCATGCTACCTTCTCTCTCGTCATCCGCGGTAACGAATACTAGTCTTGAGCCACCACCAGCAGTTTGCCAAACCTAAATAGAAAAAATTAGCGTTAGACTGTGAAAGGCGGAAAAAACACGAAAATGAGTCGATTGGAAATACTTACGTCCAATGTGGTATATTCCTCCAGGGCATTCAGCCACTGGTCCTCTGTAAAGCCCTTGGCAATGACTCGCTCCTTGACCTTCCTCATGCTAAGTTCCACACCCAGTTCATCATCCTCATCTGCGTCATCCGGACGGCAAGCACCTGAATCAGCCAAAGCCTTGACAAGATTGTAGATTCTGCTGCTGGCATTAAGACCACGTCGAGGGCCATTAGCCTCGGTATTTAAGCTGTCCTTGCTAGCTTCGATCAACCGCAGTGCTTCATCAACATCATCTTGTGTAACTTGGTTGCTGAAGCGGAGACGAGCAAGAGCTTGGGCCAGACGGACCACACCAAGCAGAGTACGGGGGGTGGTATGTGTAAACTGCTTGCCCTTCTTCTCTGCCCGTTGTTGTTGATCTCGTAGGCGAACGTACGTCTTGATCATGTACTCGGAGACAGACTCGGGGACGACTGGTCGATACGTTCGAGCCTGGGCGACATAAGATCGTACTTCGTGCGGGGAGAAGACGACATTGTCGGTGCCAAGGTCAGGGTGTCGGCTGTTCATGTGGACGTATGTAACGTGCTTGGCAAGCTGCTCATCGGCGTCTCGGGTGGGGGTATCGAGGATCAAGAAGAGGATATCGAAACGAGACAGGAGCGCAGCAGGAAGGTTGATGTTTTCAACGGGAGAGATGCGAGGATTGTATCGGCCATAGACCGGGTTAGCGGCAGCAAGGATAGAGGTACGAGCGTTGAGGCTTGTAGAGATGCCAGCCTTAGAAATAGAGATTGTTTGCTGTTCCATGACTTCGTGAATGGCAGTACGATCATTCTCGTCCATCTTGTCGAACTCATCGATACAGCAGATACCGTTATCAGCCAACACAAGAGCACCACCCTCCAGGACCATCTCATCAGTGACTGGGTCTCGCATGACGGCAGCGGTAAGACCGACACCACTGCTTCCACGGCCTGAAGTGTAGACTCCACGAGGAGCAACTTTAGAGATGTACTTGAGCAGCTGAGATTTGGCAACACCAGGGTCACCCATCAAGCAGATGTTGATGTCACCACGAATCTTCATACCGTCGCCCATTTCCTTGTTGACACCGCCAATGAGTAGAAGCAGGAGGGCCTTCTTGATGTCCAAGTGGCCGTAAATCTCGGGGGCAATGGATTTGGCGAGCAGCTCGTAAACTTGGCCCGACTGTCGGTATCGATCAATTCTTCGGACCAGCTGTGCATCGACAATCATCTCACTGTATGCCTTCTTGTGCTGGTGAATGTGGTGGGCCTCGAGGTACGTATCAGTCATGAGACCAGCCCGCATGGCCTTGAAGCCAGTATAAGGCGTTGGTAAGAAGATTCCAGAAATGTCAACAACATCACCAGGGTTGACTTTTCTGACAAGACTGCCAAAGCAGTGAACGGTAAGAGATCTAGGGATCTGTCCGATAGGAACCTGTTCAGCCAGCTCCTGAACCTTGACCTCTTGAAATGGCAGGAACTTGGAGGCTCGGGATGAGGGGTGTAGCTGGCCCTTGGCCTGGTTCTTCTTGCAGTCAGATGAGGGGCACATGGTCAGGGGTCCAAACTGCTTGTCAGTAATGGGCTGGAAGATTTCACAACCGCAGCGGTCACAAGTATATGCGCTGACTTGCACAATGGGCTTGACGTCGGAAACGCGTGTGGCAATAGCTCGAATAGTGATGAGGTGGCCGAGGTGCTCGCCCCGAACGTGTCGGACAGCCAACGCCTTGTTGATATCCTCGCCGGTGCTTGTCCGAGGTCTGAAGACGAGAGTATACCGGCGGGTCAGCTCGGCCGGAAACTTGTCTTCAGCGGTAGTGGGATCCCGCTCTGCCAATTCGTCGAGTTCCCGGTTTCTCGCTTGCCGTCGGGCCATCAAAACGTCTAGGACGTCGTCTTTGAAGCTATTAAGTAGAGTTAGCTTTTTTCCCTCTCTCCCTCCTCTGCATACGAGCATATTCCTACTTGACTTCTTCGCTGGGCTGCGGCATAATATTGTCCACCGCCCTAGCCATAATCTCGACGTAGTGCTTTGTGTTCATCTCGATAGAGTCCACGAGCTTCATAGACTCATCCGTTTGCTCCTCCCACTAATTGCAGTCAGCATATGAACAGCTCGCAAAGCAGCCAATCGCCATCGCGACTCACGGTGGCTAAATCGTCGAGATCAATCGCAAACTCGTCAAGCTTGCGGTTGGCAAGCTGCTGCAGCATATCGTTGTACTTGTGCTGGGGCGCTTTCCTCTTGGCCCTTTCCTGCTGGCGGCGATCGCGCGTCTGGTCGTCCTCGTCCATGAAATCATAGTCGTCGCTGAGTTCATCTTCGTCGATTGTGATGTTGCCGAGGGCGGTGGTGAGAGTGTGCTCTGGCGAGGTCTTGAAGTCCTTGAGAAAAGATTCGAACGCCGCTGCACGAGTTTAGATTTAGCCTTGCCATAGCTCAACGTTGCACCAGAGATTGCGCCTACACTGCTGCGACTCGTAGTTCACCGGCGCCTTGAACTCGCGGAGCGCCATTTTGCGTGGTGGTGCCCAATTGCCAAACCGGGTAAGTAGAGGCTCCTGCGATGGCGGGAGGCGGACAAGAGGCGGAGGGTTTCGCAGGAACAGAAAACAGATGCAATGCGATGCACAAATTGGTGGGCTGGGAAACCAACTTGCAGGGATGCCGTTCCTCGAGGCTGGTTAGTCAGGAGCTGGATGGAGAATTTGGCCCGGCAATGCAGCTAGCCTTGTGCTCTGGGGCAGCTTTGGAGAGAAAAAAGACGCGAGACGGACGCGCGACGCGTTTGGAGGGCCCAAAAGCCAATTAAGCGGTACGTACCCCGCGCCCTCGTGCATTCCAGGTTCCAGCTGACAGCCACAGGACCTCCAGCCACAGCAGCTCCGGCTTCAAGCCACAAGTTTACCTTGGTAACTCCAGCCGCACATGACTCTTGCCTCGGCTCTGCTGCCGGTTCCCCAGGAACGCGGAATTGCTTCCAGCTAGCAGCCGAATCTGTGCCCTTTTTGCGACGGCGCTCTTCATGGTCTTTCCCCTGACCTGACAGGACGGAATCCTCCCCAATTCCTCAACCATGGCGCCCAGAAGGAATGCGCAGTCGACTGCGGCCGAGCTGTCGCTTGTGCATCTGAAGAACTGTCTTGTCAACCTGCCCACGTCGTTGGTCAACCTGCTGGTCAGCGTAAACACTGTAGGTCACTGATCCGACTCTTGAGAGAGCGCTGCCCTTCCCATTGTCCAATGTTTGGATCGTCAGTTTCAATTGGCGCTGTGCAACTAACTGTCTTGTTTCTCTTGTAGCCGGCCCAAAATGTCATCGTCGAGCTCTCCTACCGGCCATCTCCCAGCGCGCAAGCTGCGGGAGCGCCCAAGGAGCAATCCGTGTTTGTTGGGTGGACGGGAATGCCGAGCAAGAGGAAAGCAACTCAGATAGTCGGGAGAGATGGGCTGGCCAACTCGCGGAGCTCAACACGGGATCAGGAGATCCAGTTAGTCGAGATCGACGCGACGTTTGCGAATACCCTTGGCCTGCCTGATGGCGAAAAGGTCATGGCCACCGTCCACGTCGACCCTCCGATGGCACACACCATCAACATCGAGCCCTTGACGCCCGAAGACTGGGAAATCATCGAACTGCACGCAACATTCCTCGAGCTCAATCTACAGTCACAGATACGAGCGCTCCCCAACCCAACATATGTCCCTACCGGCGGCGCGCCCGTACCACCTCACCCGTTGACTCTCCATCTGTCGCCGACTTCTACGGCCTCTATAAAGATTATGACTCTCGATCCTGCGCCCGCAGCTGATGTGGCCTTCGTGAAGCTCTCTCCCAATGCCGAAGTTATTGTCGCGCCGAAAACAAGAGCAAAAGCTACACAAAACGGCGGCGATCACCGAAGTGTCGCAAGCACATCCAAGTCCAAGCGTAGTGGCGCCAGCACTATTCGAAGACGAAGCGCCAGAGAGGAGAAGAAGCCTTCCCTGCTGCTCCGTGCCATAGATAGGGCCATGTGCAACGAGTGGTTCGACGAGGGTCTAGTAGAACCTGATCTCTGCGTTTGGGTGGATCGAGACAATCTCTTAAACAACGATTTCAGGGGCGTTAACTACGTTGTGGTGGATGTTCTGAAACCCGCGGGACTACAAAAGCCACAGCCAGAAGACGGATCTGGCGCGGTCACCAGCAATGCGTCCTCCAAGATTGTTGCCAAATTGAAGCCTTGGGATGACCCGCCCAATGGCCAAGCTGCAGCTTTGTCAGCTCCTTTATGCGCTGCGCTTGGGTGCACAGGTATTGTCGGAGGCATTGTCAAGATTCAAGCGGCTCCTCAGCCTCTCGCCCGCGGAGCAGTCACACAAATCAAGGTCTTTCCCTTTGCAGCAGGCTCAAAAGTTGGCGAGGGCCTACGCTTCGGAATCGAAACCAAGGCTGAGAAGGAAGAGTCCACAAAGAGATTCAGGCATATTTATTCGGGATCAAAGGGGTCTGAAGGGCTCCTGCAGGGTCCGATTACTGACGGTATCGTCGTTGACTTGTATGAGGGCCTGGAGGCTCCACAGGGGTGGGAAGGGGGCGTGATCAAATTTGAATACAGCTCAGATGTTGCATCACAAGAGCAGAACAAGAATGCGGCTCTGTGGTTAGCCGGCGTCGATCCCAAAATCCCAATCGACTTCCAACAGCCCGTACCGCGGCCCCCATGGATTTCCGAGACAGACATATTCGAATTACAGCCGTCTCACGACGCGCTACTCGTGGGCATCGACTCGTTGCTTGCAAATCTGCAATCGCATCTTGCTCACATGTCTTCTGTTCTGCTTACGGGAACAAAGGGCGCTGGAAAGACGTCGGTGGCCAGGTATCTCGCTATGCGACTCCGTGAAGAGACGCTCTTCTACACCATCTACTTCTCGTGTCGCAAACTAGTAACCGACGAGACGAGAATATCTACCATCAAGGAAATGCTCAATCGGATATTTATGCTGGCCAGCTGGGGCGCAAGGCTAGGCGGCAAAGCGGTTGTCGTTCTTGACGATTTGGATAAGCTCAGTCCGGTGGAGACGGAACTCCAAGTCGGCAACGACAATGGACGAAGCCGTCAAGTCAGCGAAACAATCCGATCCGTAGTACGACAATATTGCACCAAAGATAGCGGTGTCGTGTTGCTGGCAACGGCCGAGGGTAAGGACACTCTCAACAGCGTTGTCGTCAGTGGCCACGTCGTCCGCGAGATTATCGAGCTTAAGGCTCCTGATAAAGATGGACGGCGAAAGATTATGGAGGCTATTGTTAAACAAAATGCAGTAGCCCAGGACGATGCTCCGGCTCAGTCGAATGACGGCAGTCGACCAACAACGGCTAATGGCACGGAGAACTCAGAAGAGGCCAGTGACTGGCTTCACGGGCATGATTCCACCCACAGACGAGAAGAGGGCGCAGCGGACAAGACTGGTGGCTTCAAACTAGACGCCAATCTGGACTTTCTCGATATTGCTGGTTTGACGGACGGCTATCTACCAGGAGACTTGACGGTTCTCATATCCAGAGCAAGAAACGAAGCCATCATCCGATCTATCAGCGTGGCTCCTGATGATACCATCGGAGCAGTCCACCTCGGCCGTCAGGACTTTGACAAGGCCATCAAGGGGTTTACTCCAGCTTCGCTGCGCAACGTGTCCCTGCAAAGCTCAACCACGACTTTCAAGTCTATTGGAGGCTTAATGGAGACGAGACAAGTCCTCCTTGAGACGCTCCAGTACCCTACGAAATACGCGCCCATCTTTTCTCAGTGCCCTCTACGATTACGATCTGGTCTGCTTTTGTATGGGTTCCCTGGCTGCGGCAAGACGCTCCTGGCCAGCGCCGTTGCGGGAGAATGTGGCCTCAACTTTATCAGCGTCAAGGGACCCGAGATTCTGAACAAGTACATTGGTGCCTCTGAAAAGAGCGTGCGAGATCTCTTTGACCGAGCATCAGCTGCCAAGCCTTGTGTCTTGTTCTTTGACGAGTTTGATTCCATTGCACCCAAGCGTGGTCATGATTCCACCGGTGTAACGGATCGTGTGGTCAACCAGCTGCTCACACAGATGGACGGTGCCGAGGGTCTATCCGGAGTGTACGTCTTGGCCGCCACCTCGCGGCCTGACCTCATCGACCCGGCCTTACTGCGTCCCGGTCGTCTTGACAAGTCGCTGCTCTGTGGCATGCCGACGCTGGAAGACCGCGTGGACATCATCAAGGCCATGTTGCAAAAAGTCAGGCTGTCGCCCGAGCTGACAGAATCGGACGAGGCGTTGACGTCTATTGCGCAGCAGACGGAGGGATATTCCGGAGCCGATCTTCAAGCACTGGTGTCCAACGCGCAGCTCGAGGCCATTCACGACGTGCTTGGAGACTTGAACAACCCAACGTCAACGACCCAGAAAGGAAAGGGCGGCAAGGGCGCTTCGTCAGCCGCAAGCTTTACGCAATTCCGCTATGGAACCGAAGAAGACGCTTCATCAGCCCCTCAGGCAGCCAAGAGCAGATCTGCTGCGCTGATTGAAAACGCAGCCATCATGTCCAAGCTGGATCAGATCAAGCTCGCGCGACGCAAGGCCAAGGAGGCCCGCAAAGGCCCCGGCGCCAACAACGACGAGGCGCAGGATAAAGAGTCGGCCGACCAGAGAGAGGTTGTCGTTGGACGGGCTCACCTCATCAAGGCGCTGGACAGCACGCGGGCGAGTATCGGCGCGCAGGAGAAGGCAAGGCTGCAGAAGATTTACCACGAGTTTGTCGTGGGCCGCAGCGGGCAGATGAAGGATGGACAGGGGAGCATGGAGATTGGAGGCCGAAGCAGCTTGATGTGAATGGACCTTTGTTAAGTTATAATAAGATGGATATAATGTACAGGGGGTTACATGTATATAGATGGCATGTTGACTTGGATTTTTTTCCTCGGTTTCCAAAGCTGGCATTAGAAAGAATGACCACGGCATAGATAATAGTTTCTTTTATTGTAATCATCAGCATTGAAGGATGGATAGCATTTTTTTGAATAAGCAATCAAAAGTCATCATTCATTTCTTCGTACATCTATCTCATTCACCTCCCCCGAACCCTGGATACCCCGTAGCCCTGCCTTTAAAAAAAAAAAAAAACTGTCCATCATTCACGGATCATAAGCATCATTCATATCCACGTCCCTCGCAATCCACTCCTGCACCAATCTCAATATCCTCTCGTGAACAACCTCCGGCGCAGCAACAATCCCCCAATTCGCCGCCAGCGTCTTGCCCGCGCCAAAATCAATATCTTTGCCGTCCAGATCCGTAATCTTGCCGCCGCGCTCCGTGTACACCAGCTGCGAGCCCGCGTGGTCCCAGATATACGACTTTGACGGGGCGCCCCTTTTGCCCACGGGGATCCGGATCATGACGTGGCTGCCCTCGCCCTCGCCAATCATCATGGCCGCGTACCGCGCGTGCGACGAGTAGATGTCGATGCCGGGGAAGGGCACCGCGCCGAGCTGCCGGGCCACGCGCTCCACCAGGTCGAGGCGGTTCGACTTGCTGGCCGTGCTGTCGACGAGGCGCAGGTCCTCGTACTTGGCCGGCACCGTGAAGCGGCCCAGGATCTCGCCCACGCCGAGGCTGTACTCCAGGGGCAGCCGGCGGTACTCGGCGCCCTCGCCGCGGATGGCGCTCAGCATGATGCCGTGGCCCAGGCGGTCCGTGGCGATCTCGCTCACGACGCCGCCGTACTCGAGGCTCAGGTTCGGGTAGCACACGACGCCCAGCAGCTCGCGCCCGTCCTCGACCAGCGCCAGCGACACGGCGTACTGCCCGCCCCGGAGGAAGGCCGCCGTGCCGTCCAGCGGATCCATGACCCAGAAGCGCCCCGTCGGCGCCGTGGCCCCCGCGCCCGCCGCGTCCAGCAGCGCCAGCATCTCGTCCTCGGACTCGAGCGCCGGCAGCGTCGCCTCCACGGCGTGCGCGTCCGCGCTGCGCCACTCGACCTCGCGGAAGTCCCTGGCCACGGCGCCCGCCAGCTTGAACACCGTCGTCCGCAGCTTCGCGTTGCTGCGCAGCACCGAGGCGTCCTCCTCGCCGACGAAGCCGTCGCCGGGGAAGAAGCCGCGCAGGGCCACCATGAGCAGCGCCTGCGCGCCAAAGTCGGCCAGCGTCACGGGCGAGGCGTCGTCCTTTGCGATGCCGGTCACGCGGGTCATGAAGCGCTTGGTGAGGACGGCGGCGCGGAGGACGGCGAGCTCGGCGATGTACCTGGTGAAGGGGAGCGAGTGGTGATCCATGGCGGAAGCGATGTATGTTTGTTGCATCTGTACTCTGATATATATATATATATATATATATACTTTTGATATCGAGATAAGTTAATACCGAGGTAAAAATTGTAGAGTCGTGATACGCAACGCAAGGCAAAGCAGAGCAGAGGAGAGCCAAAATCAAGTAACGACAGGCCAAAGCTGGAACGAAATGAACAATAGAATCAAATCAAACAGTTCGCTCTATGCAGAATGAGTGATTTAAAATTGTAAAAAAAATCCTTCCCACAAAAAAAAGCGAAGAGAAAATAAATCCAGCCCCTTGCCCAGAAGAGGAGAAGAAGTAAGAAGGAGAGAGAGAGAGAGAAAAGAAGCAAAACGTAAGAATGTAAGAAAAACGAGATAAGAAGAGCAACGGGATCGACAAATGCCACTTTTAGGCACAGAGTGGTATTAAAATAGGTAGTGTGTTATGTAGTGTCACCACACCACCACTATCGTGGCTCACTCCATCCACTTATACGGAGCCACACCGAGATGGACCTCATAAATGCACGCCTCAGCGCCTCTCCCCATTTAATCAATATTTAATTTACTCCTGCATCCATGCCTAATCACCTGCATGCAGCAAAAGACAATGGTACATCATATTCAAGGTAAATTCGAAACAAAGGAGACTTATTCACAGATACTTTATTATCTATCTCTCTCTACCTCGAGGCCCTCTTTGGTTGTGTGTGCCTCAGCTAGAGGTCCAAACTAAATGCCCTTATCCATCAAACTTGTTCCAACATACCACCCTCTAATTACCGCTTGTAGAAACAAGATAAAGAGGACCAAAAAAAAAAATAGGGGGCAGATTCCCCTTGGTCAGAAAAAGGGGGGCCCTGAGGAAATAGAAGAAGAGAAAGACATAAAGCCGCTCATATTACATTCGTTAAAACCCTCAGAATCTCCGCCTTCTCCCCATTCCTGTTGTCCGGAAAGTTCTGGTACAGCATGTACTCGCATCTGACGAATGAGCAAGGCCCATCATCGTCGATAGTAATAATAAAAACACAAATTCAATCAAATATTGTAAGAAAAAGAGAAGCAGAAATGGAGAGGAGAAAAGAAGAAAGAACAAGACATATCCACTCAGCACACAATAAGTCAAACAAGTCAGCCTTGTGAATATCAGCCCAGCGAGCATCGGACTCGAGACAGACATCGAGGTCTTCGGAGAGCCGGCCAGCCAGTATAATCAAAACTCCTCAACGCGTGTCGTCTTGCTTTCTCTTTTTTTTTCCATGCAAATCCGGGTATGTTGTTGGAGCAAAGTCTTCATGACTAAAACCATAATATGCCACCTATTATTACCAAACGCCAGACGATGCAAATAAATGTCAAGCTCTTTTTTATAAACTTGTCGCACGCAAATCTAGAGACCAACCCCAAGATTATTTTTTGTTTTCATTTTTTTCGTTCTGTTTTCGTTCTGCTTTCGTTCTTCGTCTTTGGTCGCTGTTGCTGCCTCTACCAATCAATGGGCAGCCTTTGTGCCATTGACATTCGCAGCACTGGATTTAGAGCCCTCTGCCTGGCTGCGGGAGTAAAGCGTACGATACATGGTGCTCAATCGGTCACCCGTGACCCTCTTGCTGGTATCATCGACGGGCCAGAGAGCTGCCAGGAAGTCCCTGTCGCAGGTTGTTAGCTAAGAGAAAAACTAGAGAAAAGCCCGTGCTTCTTGCTACTTACCAAAAGTTGTTTTTGATGCGGTCATCTGCTGCCGTTGCTGGCAGCTTATCGTCAAGAAATGTTCCTATTGCTACCAGTTCGACTTTGAATATGTTCGCGCGCTCCTTACTCGACTTGAC
Organism: Trichoderma koningiopsis; assembly: GCA_022985005.1. Taxonomy (NCBI): domain Eukaryota; kingdom Fungi; phylum Ascomycota; class Sordariomycetes; order Hypocreales; family Hypocreaceae; genus Trichoderma; species Trichoderma koningiopsis. The sequence goes on from JAJPEM010000002.1 coordinate 5,996,652, forward strand.
ATTGTCCTTTGTTGTTGAGAGGATTCTCTCAAAATTTGATCTTACTGGTTTCAGGAGGAACCAAATCATCGCATCGTTGTCCATGGCCCGCTGGTCTTTGTCATCGCCAATGCGTCGTAGCTCATCCAGCCTTCGGAGTGCCTTCTCTCTACGCTCGTCCACGGGCCGGGCCTTGTGGTCGCGATCTCGCTCAGAGCGGTTGTGGTCACGATCCCGGTCGTTATGGTGGTCTCGATCACGGTCACGATGATGGTCTCGTTCACGTTCCCTGTCCCGTTCACGACGGTCGTCGCGACGATCATCTCGACGGTCATCTCGACGGTAATCATCGCGCCGGTCGTCCCGGCGATAATCATCACGACGATAGTCATCGCGTCGGTATCTATCATGACGGCGATCATCATCATCACGCGATCGTCGCTTCTCGATTCTATCGCGATGTTCGTCTCCAAGCTTACTTGACCGACGTGGGTCGTCAGCGCGGCGCTGCTTAGGACTGCGGCTGTCTTCATGAGATGGGTACTTCCGCTTAAAGTCAGGTCTGGCCGGGGCGCCATCCTCTCCAGAGTTGCGAGGTCGCTGTTCAGATGAAACGTGATGATCCCTCTCACGTTGTCGTTTGATGCCCGTGGTCGCAGCAGAAGAAGTGCTGCCGCGATGGCCGTTAACTGAATGCAGCTTCTTATTGTTGCGGTGGTGATTCTCCACAGCCTTCTGGGCCAATCGATCATTCGAGTGTTTTGATTGCAACACGGAAAGGAGGTATTCCGATCGCCGTACCAAATGGACCGCACCGGGGGCCTTGAGCTTGTCGTTGCCTTTAGATCTTTCCTCCTTCTTGCCTACTCGGTGCTCTTCCAAGAAAAGCTTCTCCTGCATTTCCAAGTCGGAATCATCCCGAATTTGGGCCCATGCTCCAAATCCGTGCTTGTCAATGCCAACAAGAAGCATGGCATCTTCCTTCGCTCCCCAGGGGCAGCTGTAGTTGGCGGCCTTGGTAGCGTCGGGCACTCTAAACGTTTTCCAATCTGTATGGCCGCGGATCACTTGGCGAAGAAGCTGCAGCTGCTTGGGCCGCTCAATTGCCGTCTCAGCATTGACCTTCTTCAGCTCGCCAAAGTCAATCAGAACTGCCTTCTTGTCCTTCTTGGTCAACACCTTGCCCATCTTCTTCTCTTCTTCAGCAAGTTTGGCGCTGTTGTCATCTACAGCCTGCTGAGCAGCCTTGATGAAATCGTCGAGAACCGACTTGACAAAGTCGGGGTCTCTCTCTTCAAGCTTGGCTTCTTGGATGATGTCGAGGCTGCGCTGCTCCATTGAACCGAATCGGAAATAGGCCTTGATCAAGTTTCGCTGCTCTTTATCATTCAGCGGGCGCTTGGGGTCTCTCAACAAGGCGCGTTGTTCTTCCTCTTCTTGCTGTTGCTCCCTCTGGCGTTTCTTGAGGCGGTCGGCACGGTCTGTTTCCTTGTTGCGACTCTTTATAGTTGCCCTTCGAGGCGCGCTCTCGGCTGCAATCTTGGCAAGGTAGTCTTCATGCTGCTTCTTTTCCTCTTCCGCCTTGATCTCGGCGAGTTTATCTGCCGGGATGATCTGGTCCCAGTCGAGGTTGATGTCGTCTACTTTGACATCGGTGATCTGCATAAAGTTATCCCAGTCGATGCCACCGCTGCTGAGGTTGATCTTGTCGTCAACCTTGGTCTTGGTGATTTCAGCATTTTCCAGTATAGAATCGATATCTAGCTGCTCCAGTCGCTCTTGGTTACCACTCTGTTCAAACATCTTGGATGATCGCATCTTCAGGACCATCTGGATATCTTCAGATGTGGAAGGGCCATCAATCTTGAGACCCTTCTTGTTGAGCTCTTCTTTGAACTTGGCTTTGCCATCGTCGGTAACGCCAGCTTGGATGGTCAGATACTCTAGGAGAAGCTTGTTGCGCGCACGCTCCAAAACTTCTTCCTCAACTGTCTCTTTGGATACGAGACGGTAAATGTTGACTGGTCGCTTCTGTCCAATACGATGAGCTCGAGCCATGGCTTGTAAATCTGCTTGAGGGTTCCAATCGGAGTCGAAGATGACGACGGTATCTGCAGTCATCAAATTGATGCCGAGACCACCCGCGCGAGTGGAAAGCAGGAAACAGAAATCTTCGCTGTCATCGGCATTGAAGTGATTGATGGCCATGCGTCGCGGGCCTGCTGCAATAGTACCATCGAGTCTTTGGAACTTGTAGCCTCTGAGAGATAGGTAATCGCCTAGAATATCCAGCATCTTGACCATCTGGCTAAAGATCAAAACTCTGTGTCCGTCCTTTTTCAGCTTCGACAAGAGTTGGTCCAGCAGCATCATTTTGCCGCTACTAGCAATCAATCCTTTGATCTGGTCCTCTCGGCGCACGCTGCCAGCCAAAACTCTCTCTTCAGCCCCGGGAAACATATACGGGTGGTTGCTGACCTTTTTCAGCTCCATCATGATGTTCAAAAGAGAGTTCTTGTGGCCACTGGTGGCATCGCATAGGGCTGAGTAGTTTCTCGTAAGGATGTTCTTATAATAGTCCAGCTGTACATCGGATAGCTCAACTCGGATAATCTTCTCCGTCTTAGGCGGCAGATCAGATTCAACTGTTTCCTTTGTACGTCGCAGGATATATGGGGCAATGGAGCGATGCAGCTCTTGTAGTTTCTCTTGAGCATCAACTGCGGAAAGCGAATCCAAGTCTTCATCGATGCTAACTTTCCCAGGATTCAAAAAGTCAAGAAGAGCAGAAAGCTCGGCCAGGTTGTTTTGGATGGGTGTTCCAGTAATGAGAACTTTGCAAGGAATGCCGAAGCCGACCAGGCGCTGGTAGAGCTGAGACTCGCTATTCTTGAGACGGTGCGCCTCGTCAACGGCCAAGACTTGCCACTTGATGGATTGGAGGAATTGCCAGTCTTGCAGAATAAATTCATAAGAGGTAACCAAGACGTTAAACTTTGGCTTCTTGGGATTGCCACCCACAAGGAGCTCGTTCTCTCGGATGATGTTTCGCGCATCCTCCGGTCCAAGATACACCACGTAGTTGATATCTGGCGACCAGTTGTTAAATGTATCGCACCAAGCAGGGATAACACTAAGCGGAGCAACGACAAGAGACGGCCCTTCTTGGCGTCTAGCATTGCGCAGCCAGCTGAGGAACGAGACTGTCTGGACCGTCTTACCCAGACCCATTTCGTCAGCGAGAATAACGTTGTTGCTGCGAGTCCAGTTCAGGCACAAGAAGTTTAGTCCCTTGAGCTGAAACTCACGAAGCTCGCCGCCGACAATAAACTCGGGCTGTTTCTCCAGCTTGGTCATCTTGGATCGGGTGTCCGGGTTGGTCTCTTTCCGGTCAGACAGCCAGGATCTTGAGGATCGGTCAAGGAATTGGTCAATCTTGTCCTGGAACAAAGGACTGATTTCTGATGCAGACTCCCAAGTGCACTCTTCGTAGGTGAGCCCCTTCCATTTGACATAGTATTCGTCGCCCTCTTCTCCGTCTCGAACGGCAACGACACGCTCAACCTTTGTGTAATCCTCAAGTGCCTCCTCGTCTCGCTCGCGGTCAAGGAAGAACTGCTCTTTTGTCTCTGGGGGAACATCGTCTCCAAAGCGGATGTCAAGCTCTTGGTCAACAAATTTTCTAAAGTAGTTTTCAACCTTGCGAAAACCGCGGGTGTTGCGGAGAGCATCCAGAGACTCCCATGTGTCATGCAGGTGTGACTTTCCCTGCCACTTGATGAAGTATTCAAAGTCACTGCGGGTTGAGTCGTAGGCCAGCTCGTGTCCATCTCGGAGCCTGTGCTTGACCACCTTTTCAACGTAGGGCGAGTCATCGACGTAGTCGGCAACGTAGTAGGACGCAGCAAGTTCCGCGTCTTCTTCGTCTTCCTCCTCAAAATCGCTCTCTTCGTATGCGCCCTGTTGCACCTGCTGCGCCGCGCGTCGGTTCGACCATCGCTTCTCGGCAAGAGCCAAGGCGGGTTGCATCTCTCGCTGTAATCTAGCTTTTTTCTGCTGACTCTTTGCGCGAGCCCCGCCATATGTATCGGAATCCGAGTCGGAATCGTTTGTAGACGGTGGAAGTACGGGTGTTCCCCTTTTTGAGGCTGCGATCCGTACAATCAGTTGCCGGCTCTGGAAAGCACGCAGGGGCGAGATGGGTGAAAAGGCTTACATGTGAGGGAGCTTCCAACTCGACGACGCTTATTCTGCCGGCGACTTGTTGGCGCAACATCAGATTCTGATTCCGATTCGACCTAGACAAGTCAGTATGCAATGCGACAAGATAATAGAGTATAAGCATGTGACATACAATTTTACGCTGCTCTCGAGGTCGAGCCTATCGCAACAAGGTCAGTCGCCGCCAAATGAATAAAGAGCATAGAACAGATGAGCGAAATGGGGCCATACACTTCTCCGAAGGCCGTAAAGCTCTGGGTTTGCCTTGATGTATTCATCTTCAACAGGAGCTTTGCGCTTGGGTGCTCGAGCCGAGTCTGACGAGCTGGCTCGACCGGCTGTGGCGTCGTCCTCTTCGTCCTCATGATCGTCTTCGTCGTCATTACCATGCTGGGAAGGCGAGGTGGCTTGCATATCAAAGTCGCCATCTTCCGACGCGTCAGCTACGCTTGACTCTTCGCTTTCTGACATGTGGTGGTCGACGTCTGCGTGGTTCATGGCCTCATCGTTTGAGGCTTCGGGCTCGGAGGGAGAGGGCTGTTCGAGAGGGCTGTTGGGGGCATCCAGGCCATCGGAGACGTCGCTTTCGTTTCCTTGTTGGTCGGCGCCGGCTGAGAAAGTCATGGAGTCGTCCGGCGACAAGTTCCCATTAGAGGGGTCCCCTTCGCTGGGAGAGGACATGATGATGATATCCGCGAAGCTGGACTTCTAGGAATCGACGGCAGTTAGCACTTAAAATCCTTGATTACGCGTCTCCTTGAGTGAACAGGCGGTGAGAGAACACTCTGGCGACACTCAATCACTAGCTACGGATCCATTATCGGCTTGGAATCATGGAGCAAGGCGATTTTATAGCATCCCACGTGTGTAAGTGCTCGCAAGGCTGAAGGGTATTGGCACAAGCAATTGCATGCTTGACCACCGCCCGGGGGGCTCTCTGGGGGCTCTGGATGCATCGGCATCGTCGGCAGCAGCCAATTCCATCGAAATAAAGCACATCTGCATCCAATCCGGGCTCTAGAGAGTCGGTATATCGACGCGTTCGGGTCATTTCGTGGTTGGATCGGTGGGCAGACGCAAGGCAACAGGGTTACAGGCAGTAACAGCGAGTGCAAAGGAGATGACAGCGACTTACCAGTCATCAATGAAAGATCCGCAGCACCAGAAAGAATGTCGACAGCCCCCAGGCTCGTTCGCAAGAGTCTGGCGATGTTCCGGTGGCGGATGGGCGACGAGGGTTGAGGTGTGAAGGCAACGGCCGGAGGTCACAAAAATGCGCTGGTGGAGAGAGGCAGGAAAGAATTGGAGGCAACGGGGCGGAGGGCCGAAGGCTCGGCCGGCGTGTTTGTACCCAAGTCTTACGCTGTTTGGGGTGGGATGGCGCTCTGCTGACCGCTGAAGAGGGCCGCTGTGGTCACGTGGCTCGCCAGAACGCTGCTCTGGTGCAAGTGAAAGTGAAGTGACAGTGAAATTCTGTTGCTCGAGCTCGCTGCTTAAGGAAGAAAACAGGTGGACGAGATGAAAAATTGCAGAATAAAATGATATTCTTTTGTTAAAAAAAAAAAAATAAAAAATAAAAATAAAAATAAAAAAAGAGATGCCGTTCACTCCTCGCGTTACCTGATTGTTCATTCTCAATGGAACTATCGCAAGTTTGACTTCAATGGAATTATTGTCTCCTCTCTAAAGCTTCCTTATGTGGAATAGCGACATGCTTGGGTGTTAAATCATCTTTGAGAACAGTAGCTTATTCAGCACTCCGAATCTGTTGTCCAGCACTCCAGATGTAGCATTGGTTACTACTACGGTGGCAGCTGTATATTCTGATATGTGGCCCAGCTGTCTTATTGAGCTACAACTGGGACATTGCATAATGAAATCGGTATGCCAAATGACGATTCATTTTGAGGTACAATAGTCTCATTTGCATTCTGTAACACAGGTATACATCTTGAATTCAATCATATCAATAGGCGTCACTCGTCAAGCCGGCGGTTGTTGAGATCCTCACTGCCCGACCCATTCTCGAAAGCCTACCTATATATTGGCAGCGGAATTGCAAACTACGCTGTGCGATTCGACCTGCAGAGGCGCATATCAGCTATTAAAGTAATTCCTATACATTCTATACAGGTAGCACTCCGGCTCAAGCCTCAAATTATAAAGATTGGCAGCATCAGCTGCAAATGGCAGAGGTGCCTATGATTCCCGGGTTCCTCGTAGTTACCTAGTAGTATTACTACTAGCAGGTGATTTTCGAGCAAGCGACTCTTGAAGGACCCGATGCACTCAGATATATGGCACGCTCTTCATAGTCACATGCAGCCTTCCTCAAATCTCTAGGTCCTCATACCGCGAAGTCCTCCAACGAAGTCTTCTCATTCTTTACTACCAGGTAGCTTCGTGTTAGCTTATTCAAGAATGTAGTATCCTCTCTACAGTGGCCCACTGTAATATCAGTGTCAGCTAAAAATGCTACCCAACTAAAACAAAGCATGCTTTGGAGAGCCAAGTTAGCGACGCCAGCATAGCGAGGTCCCTCTGCCAGCCAATCTTGCAGCGTCAGTACATCCTCCCAGCTCAGCGGCTTAACAGCCCGTCTAGCTGCCCGCTCCAGTTGCCCTGCCCCGCCATTCTGGCGATTCACAGGGCGAGAAAAATTGATGACCACGCCTGGTCTGTCCTTTCCGCCTTGAAGAGCTAAAACTTGCCCACCCCCGTCTAATTCTGATTTTTCTTTTGCTTTGCACCCCTCGCGATTCAGCTCATCAGCATCGCCTCGTTGCAGATCCTGTCCAGCAGCCGCAACCAGGTCGCCGCGTCGCATCCCAATCCATCGCTACCGTAGACGGACCGGTTGATCGCCAGCAGTCGTCGCCATGTCGGACAAGCTCACTCGGTACGTGTCGACGAGATGATGTAGACGGGCTGAACTATATAAGCTCGCGCATGATGCATGGATATCGTGGAACTACAGCTAACACTCTGGTCACAGTATCGCCATTGTCAACACTGACAAAGTTCGTAGCCTCTCACCGTCCAATTTCTGCCACCCCGCCAATCACCCCGCCATCGATCGATTTTGCTGACCTCAGGCCCCTCCAAACAGTGTCGTCCTCGCAAGTGTCGTCAGGAGTGCAAGAAGTCCTGCCCCGTGGTTCGCAGTGGAAAGCTCTGCATTGAAGTCTCTCCCGAATCTCGCCTCGCCTTCATCTCCGAGTCGCTGTGTATCGGTTGCGGTATCTGCCCCAAGAAGTGCCCCTTCGACGCCATCACCATCATCAACCTGCCCACCAACCTGGAGAGCCAGGTCACCCACCGTTATGGTCCCAACAGCTTCAAGCTCCACCGTCTGCCTATGCCCCGACCTGGCCAGGTTCTCGGTCTTGTTGGAACCAACGGTATCGGCAAAAGTACCGCGCTGAAGATTCTCAGCGGAAAGCTTAAGCCCAACTTGGGTCGCCACGACAACCCTCCTGACTGGGAGGATGTGATTAAGCACTTCCGAGGCTCTGAGCTGCAGAGTGAGTGATTATTGTTCAGTTCAAGAGGATGTCGTTTTAACATAAAGCATAGACTACTTCACCAAGCTCCTGGAGGACGATCTCAAGGCTGTCGTCAAGCCTCAGTATGTCGACCAAATCCCCAAGGCTGTCCGTGGCCCGGAGAAGAGCGTTCGCCATCTTATCGAGAGCCGTGCCACCCTTGGAAATACCGAGGAAGTGACTAGGATTCTGGAGCTGAACCACATCATGGACCGAGATATCACTCTGCTCTCTGGTGGTGAACTTCAGCGTTTCGCCATTGGCACGGTTTGCGTCCAGAAGGCCGATGTCTATATGTTTGACGAGCCATCTTCATATCTCGACGTCAAGCAGCGTCTGAGTGCTGCCAAGATGATTCGTTCGCTTGTCCGCGACGACGACTATGTCATCGTCGTCGAGCACGATTTGTCTACTCTCGACTATCTCTCCGATTATGTCTGCGTTCTCTACGGAAAGCCTGCCATCTATGGTGTCGTCACTATGCCTTACTCCGTCCGTGAAGGTATCAATATCTTTTTGGATGGTCACATTCCTACTGAGAACTTGCGATTCCGTGAGGAGTCTCTTACTTTCCGTCTTGCTGAGGCTACCGACGACTTCGCCATCGACAGATCGCGTGCCTTCGCCTACCCCAAGATTGAGAAGACACTTGGCAACTTCAAACTTCGTGTCGATGCTGGAGAATTCACCGACTCTGAGATTATTGTCATGATGGGAGAGAACGGAACTGGCAAGACCACCTTCTGCCGTCTTCTTGCCGGTGCCATCAAGCCAGACAGCAAGAGCTCTGTCCCAGACATGAGAATCAGCATGAAGCCCCAGACCATTACTCCCAAGTTTGAGGGCACTGTTCGCCAGCTGTTCTTCAAGAAGATCAAGCAGGCCTTCCTGTCTCCTCAATTCCAGACTGATGTCGTCAAGCCCCTGAAGCTCGATGACTTTATTGACCAGGAAGTCAAGAACCTGTCTGGTGGTGAATTGCAGCGTGTTGCCATTATTCTTGCTCTTGGTATGCCTGCGGATATCTACCTCCTTGACGAGCCCTCTGCCTACCTTGACTCTGAGCAGCGTATCATTGCTTCCCGAGTCATTAAGCGTTTCATCATGCACTCCAAGAAGACTGCCTTCGTCGTTGAGCACGATTTCACCATGGCCACCTATCTTGCCGACCGTGTCATTGTCTTTGACGGTCAGCCCGGTATTGATGCCCACGCTAACAAGCCCGAGTCACTCCTCACCGGCTGCAACACTTTCTTGAAGAACCTGGATGTCACATTCCGCCGTGACCCTACCAACTACCGTCCCCGTATCAACAAGTACGGCTCACAGCTGGACCAGGAACAGAAGTTGGGCGGCAACTACGTAAGTAACATGGCTCTTTGTTTCGTTTGGCTCTTGACTATCAGATACTAACATCTCCTTCTTACAGTTCTTCTTGGAAGAGAAGCCCGAAGAGAGTGCTTGAAAAGGGCAATCATGACCAGAACTACAGACCCGACTACCATGATGCATCTCCAGACGTTTGTAGTATCCATGTTTCTACTTCGTTCGTAATTAGTGGAGGTGAGAGTGATCATGAATCTGGGCTACGAACAGACGGCGTCAGCGAGGATGACGACCCAGATGAGTAACATTGGCGACGGCAGTCTATCCCCTGTTGTCTGGTCCTGCGGCAATGTAGTAAAATTGAAAGCAGTGTTTTGTGGTAAATATTTGCCACATTAGTGCTGCTGACCCGGAGCGCATCCGCAGATAGAGGGACAATGGATCAAGCGTGGTGACTGCCGTCAGTTTCCTACCTCGCGGGAAACATTCTTTTTGTTTATACAGTCATATGCCTTTAGTTACAGATGAAAAGAAATTGATTTGGATCGTTGATGAAACTCAAAGAAATTGCACCACAAAAGAAACTCGCCTTCGAGATGCGTGACGCTATTCTTAAAAAGAGACAAGGTGAAGGGCCATATTTAAGAAATTATATTCCATGAATTATGACAGCTATATGGATCAATAAGATGAAGCTATTCTTGTTACGATGCACAGATTTGATCATCCGTGTGAAGCTACATGATGTTGTTACATATTGGATTTGTGTAAGAACTATGGGCAAAATCCGGGAATATGTTTTGCAAAAAGGATTACTAGCCAGACAGTGAAAGATCAGGAAAGAGAAGACGAAATACGCTGTAAAAGTAGTGACCGGCTCGATTACTCTTCAATCTCGCCTTCTTCGCTGCCGCTTCGAACATCCTTGGCTGGCTCTGGTTCTGGGGTCCTGTTGCGGTGACGTCCATCACGAGGGGGGGTGCGCTCACGTGAACGATCTCTTCTGAGTCTCTGTATATATATGTGAGTAAAGGTGAACTGCCAAGGCATTTCGATGGGGGAAAATAATTCACGAACCTTTGAATCTCTGGAATCCCGACGGGCGTAGTCATCTTCCTCTTCCTGACGACGACGCCGGGGGGCTGCTGGGCGTTCATCTCCATAGGGGAGTTCGTCATACGAACCTCGATCAGCACGACGGCGGTAGAGCCGTTCTCTCTCGTCTTCCCTGTCCCTGCGCTCGCGGTCATAGAACGCATCGTCGTCGCGCCTAGAGCGAGGGGGGCGGTCCAGGTCACGTTCTCGGTCACGTTCGCGATCACGATCGCGCTCGCGGCGTGATGGCGGAGGCGATAGGCGACTACGTTCAGTGGTCAAAAGGTTCTCTGCCATAGTCGACTTGCGATGGTTTCGCTCGCGCTCAGCAATCGCCTTTCTCCTGTCTGCCTCATATGCATCGGGTTCCGGGCTGCGGCTGCGCCGACCACCACGCCCGCCGCTGCGATGTGAACGGTCGCCGCGAGATCGATCCCTTTCCCGTCTTGAGACGTCTCTTTCGATGGAAGCTCGGTCGTGACGTCGATAGGCACGATCGGCCTCATCTTTCTCGCGTAACCTACGGAGATGTTTCTCAAAGGCACTTCGCCGAAACTCTTCGGAGACTACGGCCTGGAATTCTTCTGATTTCAGTAGTCTAGGTCGTACCTTGTCATATGTATCGCTCAGTGTAACTGGCGGCTCTAGACGCTTAATGTACGCACGAAGATCATCAATAGCCCGGCGTTGTTGCCGATCAGGCTGTCTATCATCTTCGCGCTTCGAGGCACGCTTCTCACGCAACTAATTGAGGGAAAGATGTTAGTACGGAGAAGCAGTAAAAAAAAAAAAAAAGCATGTGGAAGTATGTAAACCTACGCGATCGAAAATGAGTTTGAGAATGTCACGGTCAATGTTAGCTGTACGGTGATCATCTTTCATGATGGATAGGAACTCCTCAAGATCACTTGTTGGGGTGAGATCAAACCGCTTATCCTATTGCGCAGCAGGTCAGCTCTCTGAGAATATTACAAGTGGTCAAAATTTTTGGGGAGTCTTACTTCAAGGACATCAAGCACATCATTCTTGGGGCCACGGAGGGATCGCTCTTCCTCTTCTACCACATCCCAAAAAAGTTCCTGGGGGGTAGATCCGGCCTGGCCAACCATATTGAGGTAACGTTCGTCATTTTCAATAAGGGGGACAATCTGGCTCCACTTGGTACCGGCGTTGATTTTGCCATCTTCACGAAGAGAATGGAGCAGAGATTTGAAAGCATCTCTCGCCGTGCGCTCTTGGCGGAATTTGCGGCTCTTCTCCTCTTGCTTGTTCTCAATAAAGGCTCGCTCCAAACCTTTCATGTGGTTTTGGAAAGCTGTCAAGATGTCAAATTGACTGAGGGCTTGATACTTTTCGTTTTCTTGAAGAGTTGGGGTGGAGGAAATGATGTCCCTAGCATCCGCCCAGCGAGTGTATGCCTCGAGGTTGAGCTTGGGAAGCAATTCGATCAGGCCATCCATGGCACTCTTCTTCTGGCTAGCCTGTTGTTCCTTGTGAGCCTTCTTCAGTCCGATGATATACTCCTCAAAGAGCTGTCGGCGCTCGTCCTCATCGTCGGTGGACCGGAAAATGGTCTCCCCTTCGATCATGGGTCTAGCGGTTTTCCACCGAGTGTAGTGGGTGATTTCAGGGTGCCGCTTCAGCATCGTTTCGAAGTCAGCACGCAACTTGGTCAGCCTCTCTTTGGCACGCTCTTTGTCTTGGAGGATCATGTCCTGGCAGTACTTCTCGAAAGCTTCTTTTCTCTCCTTTGGGTCCCTAATTGCACGAAACTGCGGATCTTTGGCAATGACGCGAATTGTTTGTTCCCAGTTCCAATCTGACTGAACACCGCTTCGTTTCAGCAGCTTGACGAATGCTGCCTCGGCTTCTTCTTGAGAGGAATATTCTGGATCATTTGTGGCGGGGACGAAGGCTGGCTGCGCTTTGGAGTCGTTTCCATATGATATCTGACGAGATTCGGGGTACGGTTCGCGAGTATCGCGGGAATCGCGGGAATCGCGAGAGTAGTCATGTCCTGTAGCTGGATAACCGCCACCTTGCGAATATGGAGTCTGGGGAACGGGATTGCTCGGCCCACCAGTCGAACCCAGAGCTTTCTTGAATGCTTCAGGCATCTCCCAAGAGCTCTGCTGCGTCTCTGTATTGTACCAATACTTCCGACCGCCCTCTGCGGTGTACTCTTTCCATGGCTGCGATTGGAGAGCGCGCTGTGAAACGGAACAAACACGTTAGATTAAGTTACGCCAAAGCAACGTAGAGCGGCAGAGGCCTGGAAGAAAAGTCTACTCACCTCAGCCGTGCTCATCATCTCCTCTGGTTTGGTCCATTGCGTCACCTTGGTAACGTTATTGTAGTAATACGCCCGACCCTCGGGCGTCTTGTGTTCTTGCCAGGCCGCGGCCGGCTGCGGGAAGGGAGGCGCAAAGCCGCTCATTTTGCAGACGCCAGACGTAGTGTTTAAAGCCTTGTAGAGGATGATCGCGATCGTGTCTTGGCCGTGAGTCAATACGCGCGAGCGATTGCGATGGCTGGGCTGGCGTCGACAGGAAAGCCTGACTCTGGTTCCGTGCTAAATTTTGTAACGACGCAGCAATTGCGCGAGACACGCATCTTTGCGGCGGTGCACGGACCAGCTTCGGAGATCGTTATGCAACTAACCGGATTCTGCAGAATCGGGGCTGCACTCAGCCCCTGTAACAGCTTATCAGGGGTTAGCTGCAGCGCTGAGGCTCTCTCTCCGCGCTGGAGCTTGAGTGAGCTTGAGCCGGATGGAGACATATTGACGGGCACTCTATTACTGCTATCTTGTATAATTCATAATAAGAAGAGGTGGAAATTAACCTCCCATTCTAATGAGAGACTTATAAACACGATTATTGTTTCTTTAATCAGCCATGTCAATTCGCATTACTGTACCTAGTCCCCTCACAACTCCTGGGCTGCCGACGCCCCTCCAGCTGTCCATAAACACCACCAATGCGGCAACTGAGCTTATCAACAACTCGTATCTCACATATCTCGTCCCATCCGAGACAAACATAAACTTGGAAAGGGCCTTTGAGGGCTTTGATGGCTCAAAGCCAATTAACGAACTCATAGAACAGAGAGATACGTTATTCTTCGGTAAGGCAAAGGGCCCATCTCACCGCTCATAATGCGGATTTATCAAAGGTCACGATCACTAACATGGAAGAGTAACTCGCATCAAGATGAGACTGTTGATGTCTTGCTTGTCCTCAAGACACCATGGATTCCGAGGAAAGAGCTCGACTTCCATCTCAGCAAGATAAGCATCTCTCTGGAAGCACAAGTGGCCAATAGCAGTCTGCCCGGCCGCGAGTCGCCCAATGCCTCGGAGAGCATCTTCAGTGGGAGGCTGCAGGAGACGAAAAACCCTTTTATAGTCGAAGATGAAGACAAGTATGAGAGCGGCGCCGAAGAGGAGGAAGAGGAAGAAGAGCCGCCGCGGCATGTGTATGCCATGTGGAAGATGCCTGTGCTTCTCCTGAGACCACGGATGCGTCTTCACAGCCCTTCGGTCGTCTTCTCGGCATCCGCAAGCCTCGATCCGGATCTCTGGACCGAGCCAATCGCCCCGGACGTCGGCTATCTCACGAGCGGGATGCCTTCAGGCCTCAATCTCCTCGAGTCCTTTGGTACCGACTCCGCCCTCAACGGCGTCAAGCCGCGCCTATCCGCGCTGCGAGTATCACGAGTAGCACCCGTCACTCGGCAGCAGGACTTCATGACCCGCCTCCGCACGCTGCCGCAGCTGAGCATTAGGATATTCCCGGTCCTCCACACGAGGATACGCTTCTCCCGCCCGAGTACGATACCCCTGAGCCCAACCATCGTCGCCCTCCTGGAGATTGACTTCACCTCCCACTTCAACTGCGAAACTCTCCTGAACGACATCAAACTCTCAACCCCCAGCGGCATCGTCGAGAACTTGAACGATTCAGCCGGCCTAAGCCTCCCGCTCAGCTGCGTCTCGCACGACCACATCACGTTCCTCTACCACATCAAACCGAAGCAGACCGAGGCCAACATTCCCAGAGACACCTCCGCAAGCCTCGAAATCTCCATCGCGGCGGCCGTCCACGTCGTCCCCGGCGTCTGCACCCCAAGCCTCAGCATGAGCTGGACCACCGCCATCGATTTCTCCCTCCCCGTCAATCCCAGCTTCGGCACGGCCTCAGAGTCCGGTATCCAGCGCTCCCACCGGCCCACGCAGCTCTCCATCGGCAGCGTAGCCCAGGCCATCAACCACCTGAAATCGCCCTCCGCGATCCGTCCGGACGCTCTCCCCTCGCTGGAAGCGTCCACCAACCGCACCGAAGCCGTCGTCCCAGACCTCGGCATCACCATGTCCTTCACCGCGCCCTCTCACCCAGTCCATCCCGGCGACATCTTCTCCTGGACCGTCTACGTTGTCAACCGCACCTCCTCTGAAAGAGGCTCAAACCGCCCGCCGCGCAAACTCGCCCTCGTTGCAGTCCCCAAGCGGCGACGTAACGAGGTCCGACCCATCCGCCCCCCGTCAAGCAGCGGTCGACGCCGCGGGGAAAAGGAAATCGCAGACGCAGTCCTGGACGAGAACGTGCTCCACGCACTGCAGAAGAACGCCGTGGTCGAATCAACTGAGCTCATCTGCCTCAGCGCCGATACGCGGGTTGGCCCCGTAGCACCGGGGGCGTGTCACGTCACAGAACTGCAGTTCTTGGCGTTACGAGAGGGTATTGTTGGCCTTGAGGCTATCCGGGTCGTTGATCTGGGGTCACAGGAGCACGTCGATATTAGAGATTTACCAACCATGATAGTAGAGCCAATAGCAGCGGCTGCTTGAAATTTTGTTATAGATAGCAGCATGTATGTGTTGACATTTTTTGAACATCTACTCTATTTTCTGCTTCTTATAATAATATGGACAACGGCGCTGATCCGTGTTTGTATAAAACCATGTTTTGTTCATGCAACTGTACCTTAGATGAATCATCATACTCAAAACGCCGTTGACCACGCGCTCACGCATCCTTTGTTTTTCCTCTTCAAACCAAACAAGAAAGAAAGAAAGAAAGAAAGAAAGAAACGGCAGTACCCCCCAGGATATCATAATAATAATAATACTATGCCTAATATGCAACTTCGCTTGCCAGAACGTGTGAAAATCTGTCATCTCATAAGTCATCAAAGTCGTCGTCCCACCCCAGTCTCTCAAAAATAGATACGCTCTTTTTCTTTGACTCCTGCGCCTTTCCTTCAGGAGTGGCATACAATTCAATCCGCTGCTGTGTGGTTTTCTTGATTGGTGTCTCCATTACTCCAGAAGCCTCAGGTCTACTTCTTGGAGGCTTGCGCACACTGTCCGTAATGACAAACTCCTCGGATGCCGTGTTCCTCTGTGCCACCGGGGAGGAAGGAGGATACGCCGACTGCTCATTCAACGGCCGACGTATGAAACTGGGCTTGGCCGAGGTCTTGATCGGGGTGTCGCCTATCGCTTCCAGCACGGGAGAAGGACTGCGATTGTAGAGTTCCCTGAGCACAGGTCGCTTTCCTGTGGAGGGAACAAAAGGCCCTACGCTCGACGGAGGAATTATTTCATCAAAGCTCTCTGTGGCCATCTGACTTTCTGCCTTGACAGGCATCGCGTTCTTGAATCGGTTATTTGCTGGTGTAGCTTTAACCTGAACGGCTGAAGCTAGAGCGCTCCTTGAAGCCGCTTTTTTCGGTCCTGGTAAATTGGTTAGCATACTGTATATCAAAGTCGTTTGGACCGGAAAAGTAATACTTTTGGCGGCAAGACTGGCAGATGTTCTACGCTCGTCTGCCTCTGCCATTGCTTTGCCCACAACCTCCCGGTTGGGCTTTCTCAAAGCCGAAATAGCATCCCTGAGCTCAGCATCTACTGCCGCTTTTTTATTGGCTCTAGCATCAAACAAATTGTTCATGCTACTACTTCGAGACAAAGACTGCGCCCTCCTCTGCGAGTCAGTGGGGAGCAGCGACATTGGCCCAGATGGATCTAAGCTCTCTCGCTTGATCGTCGGGAGAGTCGTCGATGTGGCCGACCTCAGAAGCGCAATCGCGTTGCTGGGACCCCTTGAGATACTTCTTCGATGCTGCTGCTCTGTGGAAAGAGCCCGCTGTAAAGTCCTCCGGGAATTAAGAGGCTGTGGTCGTTTTGCCGCGGCGCCAGGTTTCTGATCTCGCGTGCTAGAAGGCTTCTTCACGGATCTAGCCTTTGTGGGGGCTATGATCACAGGACCACCAAGTTTACGGTTAATTGAGTCACACAAATCAGGCAGACGTGCAGAGAAGCTAAAGGCATGTTAGCACTTGGTGGCGAACAAGAGTTGGAAAGAAGGCTTACAAGGGCACAATGACATCAACGCAGAAGTCTCTGAGGGGTTCGGAAGACGCCTTCTTTTCCAAGCTGCCGTCCAGCGGTGCCTGTAAAGAAGGACTATCTTCAAGTAGTAGTTGCTCGTCGCTTGCAGTAGACTGCCAAATGGTAAGACGATCGGCATGAACATCTAGTAGAACCGGAAGATTGTGTTTGTTTCTTTTCTTCGGAAGAGGCTGCAAAGCACTCTCCAGCAGATCCTCTGAATCGGCAGCTCCAGGTAAAGTGGGCAAGCTGACCTCGCCAGCGTCGCCGGCATTCTTTAGAGGTTCCAGGGCAAGGATCTCCATAATGACAATCATTTGCAGCTTTGTCTCTCTCGTCCGTAAGATGGAAACAAGAGACTTGATCTGTGACGGAGTAATAGGAGCATCCTCATTGGGTTCTGGCTTGTTTGCAGTCCACCATCGCATAACACTCTCATCTTCGAGCGGATAAAGCCCACCTTTACCAAGCTTCATTCTCTTGGGTTTGCGCTTCCGTTTGCGGCCCTCGTCAGAGCTCTCTATTCGATCCTTAAGCTTGGTGATAATTTCTGGTATTGACTCGCGATATTTTTTGTCGATCTGAACTGTTGTGAGGATGAGGCTTTTCAGAAACTCTATAAGGTCATTCATATCTAGATTCGATTCCAAGTCTAAGTGGAATGTTGACCGAGCTCTAGACAATGGTCCTTTGGCAAAGTACGCAAGGGATCCCTGAGGCAGCATGAGCAAGAGTAACGGCAAGAAACTTTATACCGTATCAACGTAACATACCATGGATTTGTACAGCGCATCGAAATACTGGGTTCTGATGCCTTCAAGGATATCGTCTGCTGACTGTTGCGGCTCCAATTCCCTACCTATTGCCACTCCCTGGCTGGAAGCGGCACCCTGATTGTTTTCTTCAGATGTTGGCAGCGGGACTTGCTCCAGACTCATATCCGGCGAAGGTTGCTGTGCCACAAAGGTTTCGGGTTCCGGTGGCTGCTCTTCCTTGGTTACGTGCCCAACGGTCGAAACAGACTGGGATCTCACACGTTTCCTCATTTGAGATTGAATGGCTTCGATTGCAGCCCTCTTCTTCTTCTGTTCAACATGCAGCTGAGGCGTCGTAAGTGCATCAACGCCATGATGCTCAGCTCGCTCACTCTTGACCGGATAGAGTAGCTCATATCTTACAGCCGTGGCCTTTTGCGCCAAGCTTTCCAGATCTGCCCACGATCCCAACTTGCAAATCACATAAAGCCCGTTGGACTGTCGCTCGAGCGCATAAGTCGTGCCCCTCAATTCGTTCCGCGCAATGAGCACAACAGGCGCAGGGCCCAGCCGACTTTCGAGATCAAGGACGTGGATGTATGATTCGTAAAACCGAGACTGGGGGAGGTCGCCGTTCGAAGCTGCAAAGTCCATGTAGGCCAACGGAAGGTCCCCCCGCGGTAGAAGCATCAACGGGTGTAAGACGCGGGGTGGGATATGTAGATTAGGTGGATGCGGCTAGCACAAGCGATCACGAAGGAGAAAATCATCAGCAGTGCTCTCTCATCAGCTGTGGCCTATTTTCTCAAAGCTTTACCTTAACCGCAATTGACGGCTTGAGCAGCTGCTCCATGGTGCCTTTGACCCTCGATCTCGGCACATCGCGGCCTGGCGAAGAAGCTCTCTGCGGGTGATTCAAGCTTGCTTCAGAAGCGGGCGTCAAGATGCCAGACCGCGCACGCGACGCGTCTTCGTAGACGTCGAGCAGCGTGGACGAGGACATGGAGACGAGCTGGCGATCAGTCACAGCTGGGCATTATTGAAGGATGAAAAGCAAATCATATATAAGGGAACGCCACACAAGGGCACGAATCGCAAAGGGAGCTTCAGCGACGATATGCCCATTGAAGGGATGTTGTTCTGCCCTTTCTTTAATTGGAAGTGGTGGGGCCGTGCGAGGCGCGTTTGCGCGTGCTCTTTCGCTACCTAAACAAAGGCCAAGCTGCTGTGACGTCGTTGAGCTAAGCTGTTTGCTCTCTACTAGAAGTACCTTTTTTTTTTTTTTCCTTACTGTAATCCTCTAGAATACCAAGGTACTTTGGTACAAGATGCAGCCCTGATTCCAACCCCATAGAGTATTCAGTACCTTATACTGTGAAATACACATTTTTTTTGAAATACACATTTTATGCTTCTTCTTATTGCTTCCCTCTTTTTTCAACTTTAAAACAACTGGGCTGCATGGCCCACAATTTCCAGTTGTCACATAAAACAAGTTGATTTGACGAAGCTTATTTCAGCTTTCTTTTGCTCGTGGCGTACAACTTTACGGCAGTCCGTTCAGCTGGGAGAGCCAACTCCTTGGAACCTCGTGGCTGTAAGCCGCTGATTGGCTGCGAGCTTCAATTGACTTTGCGGCGGCTGTAAAAGCCAGAACATCTTTTCTACAAATGGCAAGATTGACTACTCCGGAGATAGCATGGGATGAAAAACTTCAGTTGAGGTGCCGACGAGCCGAAGTTTACCGTAACTCACTAGATATTCCTGTTATCTCAGCTATTTCTCAAGTAGAGCTGAAGTAAAGACTGGTAGAGAGTACAACCATATACCTGTGCACATCGTAAAGGGACGCCATATATGTCATTGTGAAAGGCTCATGAGCATATGTAAGTAGGTAGGTATGATATTTTTTTCTTCTGCTATTATCCAACTACAATAGGTATTATCAAGATAGCATGCATAGTGATTCCATCACTGTTCCAATTGCTTTCAGCCCTCAGGGTATTCCAGCTCCAGTCCTGCGCAAAAGCGCCAAGCATCGACACAAAGGTCTCTCTAATGGAGGCAAAAGCCATCCAGAGTCCAACCGCACCAGAGCCATGACAAAAGAAATCCTAAATAGGAAGAGAAAAAAAAGGCCTTCCTGTAGAGTTTAAAATAATACATAGATGCGCTTCTCGTACAAAATCCAATGCTCATATACATGCCGAATGCTGGACAATCTTGACAAAAGAAAATAAAAACAAAAAGACAACCAAACAGCATGGTTGCTTTTTTCATAGTATACAGAATAATTGAAGAAGCTTTCAGGTGAAAGCATCTATGGCAGTGTTCGCCCGTCTACATCAAAGCATACCCATTGATGAGTGGTATGGAGCGGCGAAATCTGAAGACGACTCGCCAGCATTTGATGAATAAGGCCAGTTATAGTCCGAGCCGCTCGCATAGCCAGAGAAATAGCCAGATCCCGTTTGGTAGGGAAACATGGGAGTTGTAGGCTGACTAGAAGCAGCCGATGCCTGAATTGACGAATCAAGGTCGTCAGAAAAGCCAAAGTTGCCCATCGCGTAGGAGGTGCCGTTGCCATTGAAGACAAAGTTCTCCAAGAAGGCCGGCGTCGCCGGTGGCGTGCGCAGTGTGGGATCCTGAACAAGAGCCGACGACGAGTATTTGGTAGTCAAAGGGAATAGGCCGCCATTGATATTATGTGACTCTGCAACGACAGGAGTATGAGGCGTTGGAGGTGCGGCTGACCCTGCGCCCATTGGCGATCGGGTTCTTTGATAAAAAGGGCTACGTGGCGTGGCAGAAGACGCGGATAACTTGCGGACTCTCCCAGTCCCTGATGTAGAGACAACTCGGCGCATTGAGCCAACCTGTTCCGAACGCCTAGACGCATCGGAAGCAAGTCTCAAGGAGCCAGAGAAGCTTCGTGATCCATGGATTGACAGCTGGGGAGTCTGACGATTGCGACGAGAGGCAATGTCTGTTGGGCAAGGAGACTTGAGTCGCCTGTCCGGGCTGTTTGGGAGAGCAGTCTGGTCCAAGAACGCTGTTATCCGCTCAAGGTCCATTTCCTGAAGCTCATTGGTATAATCGCTGGAAGCATCTTCAACGGAAAGCATGGTGTCCAGGGCCGATGAGTTAGCGAAAGACATGTCTGAATCAAGCGCCGAGACATAATCATGCCCGTTTTTTAAAGGGGACACGGCCTCATCGGCAGCGTCATCTGTAGCGAAGAAGTGGTGCT
The DNA here is from genome assembly GCA_022985005.1 of Trichoderma koningiopsis. Lineage (NCBI taxonomy): Eukaryota > Fungi > Ascomycota > Sordariomycetes > Hypocreales > Hypocreaceae > Trichoderma > Trichoderma koningiopsis. The sequence goes on from JAJPEM010000002.1 coordinate 6,017,217, forward strand.
CATCGTCTGCGTGGCGGAACATGTGAGAAGAAGAGCCAATGTGCGGCGTTACGGGCGATGTAGCCTCGTAGACATCAGTGGAGCTTTCGGATGTAGTTGAGAGCTGTGAAGGAGCGTCCGGAGACTGCTCTTTGGTTTGTGAAGCCTGCCGCGGCTCGGGAAAGGGGGCAGAAGAGGCGCCGAGGCTGCGTTTGCGATCTGAGCCTTCGAGCCCAGCCTCTGATGGGTTGGTCCCTTCTTTCTCAGCTCGCTGCCTGGCTTCGTACTCTCGAATGTTGTTTTCCTTCTTCTCGCGTGCTCTTCTGTTCTGGAACCAGTTCTAGTAGCCGGTTAGCAAATGATGATTCGTTTTCAATAAGAGGAGACAGGCTCAAGTACATTGATGCGTGCATGGTCAACCCTCATGCTCTCAGCCAGCGCCTTCTTGGTACTGCTGTTTGGCTTATGGTTTTTCTGGAACTCAGACTCGAGAAGATCTACCTCTTCCTTTGAAAGCCGTGGCTTTGATTCCGTCGTCCGAGTCATCTGCTGGTGGTGAACAAGGTGGGTATGCTGTGCCTGGTATGCCTTCATGGACTCGGCAAGCAAAGAGTAGTCCGGCAGCTGAGCATATTGTGTGAAGTCGTCGGTGGCAGCAACGGAATAAGTCCATGCTGGCCACTCTGATTGAGAAAGGTGAACCATGATTGCTAATAGGAAGCCGTAGGAGGCGAGAGAGTGTGTGTTTGGTTGTAGACCTGACGGCCACTGGGAGTATAACCCAGCTAGAGATTATGTAGTCGGGCTAATAAATATTCTGGCCGCCGACTGGCTCTTTCGGAAGGGGGCAATTCAATGGGAGCGGTTGCTGGTCTGGAATCGAAAAACGATATTCCACGAGACAGGAGGTGATGACAAGAGGCGACTCCTTGATCTTAAATACTCCTTGGTGTTGAATCTATCGGCAACGAAGGGGAGCGGAGGAGAATGGCAAAAGAGGGATTCTCGGGCTGAGAGCCGGTATCGATGACGATTTGAGGACGATGATGTGGAAGAGGAGAGCAGAGAAGGAGAAGGGGACTTTGAGACAAGGGATTAATATACTGAGGTCGTCTTCTTCAACAGCCTTGTCAAGGGGATCTGGCGTTGACGGCGAAAGCGGATAGAAACACTGAGGGACAAGATCCGGGACAGATTTGGAGGGGCGGAGGAAGCTACAAGTACTCGCTAGAGAGGCCCTTGATATCAATGCATCTGGAAACTCGGTAGTGGTGTTGTCGACCCGCCGCGCATCGCTGTGGCGGTTTTTTGTCCCTCTGCAGCCATGGCGGTACCAAGTACAGGCGCCGTACTCGGTACTGGTGAGGGCATCACCCTGGCCAAGGCGAGACCAGGGTGCCGGGCAGGGATCAGGAGCACCGATACCCCTGGCCTCCAGGGCGGGCAAAAGGCGCTGCAGCATCAGCACACGCAGCGACGGGGGGTGCATCAGCTGCAGGCGCTGGGTGGGCCTCTCTTGGCGCAGATTTTGGCGCCCAGAGCGCTCGCAGCACAGGCCCAGGCTTTTGGGCCGGAGCAGAGGCTAGGGCCACCTGGAGGTGAAGCCACCCACAGCCCCGGCCCAGAACCACGCAGCCAGGCGCTCGAGCCCGAGCCCGGCTGCGCATGGCCTAGCGTCCAGAGCCCAGAGGGGGCTGCAGGCAGTCAATCACTCAGCGCTTCCGAATGCCGCCAGGTTGCCCGTGGATGCAGGCTCGCAGCGGTGGCGCCAGCGTCCAGCGTGGTTCGCCGCGATGGCAGCCTGCGAGTCGAGTCGATGTCGGTCTGTGCGCGCCAGGCCACGGTGGGACTGGGGAAGGATGCTACTTTAGCACGGGCAGGCAAAGGGGACGAGACGAGACGAGGCCCTGGGAAGACGCTGCCGTGGGCGTCAACGTGGACGTGGACACCGCAGAGATGTCCGTGGTCTTGGGCCTCGAGTCTTGAGCCTCGCGCTCCAGCAACGTGGAACCTGCGCCTGTGCCGTACTGACCTGGCTGTATGAGTGCAGGGAATACGAGTGCTAGACCCAGCTCGGATGGTTTGGGGGAGGCCCGGCGGGATAACGCGATGGCATCCCGCGTGTCATTCGCGGCAGCCAAGGAGCAGGACGAGAGAGACGAGAGAGACGATGAGGGCGGGGGCACGCCCATTCCACACGCGGTCCGTCGTGATGACAATCTTACTCGGTGCAGATACCCTTCAAAACTAGGGAGCCAGGGAGGACACTTCCATTACAGTATTGAGAACTACTAGCACCTGTGCGCTCCAAGACAGTCGAGGAGACAAGATGCTGCCGCTGCTGTACTCTGTACTCTGTACAGGCACAGGCTAAAGCTCGGGGAACGCATCGGCGTAGGTGCTCTCGCGAGGCACCCGTACTCGCACCACGCATGGAGCATGTCGCCATCGTGAGAAGCTTCATCGCGGCGCTTCCCAGCAAGAATCTCACGGCCCAGGCGCAGAGGCGTAACTTTGGTCAAACATGCGACGGTGCGCCCACGCTGCGATTCTGGGCCTTTGCAAACCTACCCAAACACTCGAGCCAAAATGGCGTGAGATCCACCACCAGCACCGCCAAGGTCGCTGCAGCTCGCGTGCTGTGGTGCAGCGACTTGCAGCGAGCTGCAGCAGCCCTTGTCCTTGTCCATCCCGGCCGTCGGTAGGTCCCAGGGCGTCCGGCGCTGCCATTGGACACCGCACCGCAGCCTCTGCCCCTCTGTCGACGCAAATGGCCATGGTTGGGATGAACCACCCACCAGGTCGGGGAGCTGCCGCTAGGCCAAGCACGGCGCGGTAAGGAGGAGAGACGGGCTGCTTGCTGTGCTTGCTCTGCGCTGTTCTGCTCTGCTCTCAGTGCTGCTCTCAGTGCTTCTCGCTGCCCTGTAGCGGGCACTTGCACGGATCCAGGCGGCAGCCCTCCTTGGCTCTGCGTCTGCGGCACCTGCGTCTGGGCACGTCTACGTCTGATCAAAAGCGAGCAACATGAACACAGCTCCTTCCTGCTGCGGCTGCCTCTTGCCTATCGGGTTAGCTTTGCTGCATCGCTCCTACCAACTCTGTACCTGCTGCACGACCTTGCTTCCCAGCAGCTGCGATAAAGGGAAAGGCCTTGGAAGGGCTTAACAAATCCCTCTTTGGGCGTAACTTCGTCGGCGCGTCATCATCCGCAGCCATGCTGCTTACTCGCCGTTACCTAATCTACCCTAAATCTCTCTCCTGTCTTGTCTTTATCGCTGGGTACCTGGCACTATCAGCGTGCAATAATCTCACCATTCGTGATTCTTGAGAGCTTCATTTCACCTAATTTGCCCACTAAGCGCTCCGGAGCTTTCCATCTTCTCTCGCCGTTCTAGCCCACAGCACCGGTCCGGACAGACCCGGTCGAGCAGCTCGACTAACACCAAGATTGCGCTCAGCTTCTTCCTTTCTGCACACCACCACCTTGCCGTCTGCCTCCCGGAGCCTGCGCAAATGATGCCCGCGTCCTTTAGCTCAGGCAGCCTGTGCTGCTAGACCTCTTCCGAGACAAGCTCGCCACGCTCCAGAGAGACGGCAGCGACTGGACATGCTTCCCGACCTTTCTTGCCATGGCGCTACACCCCCTGCTGCCCTGATTTAGCCATGATGCACAGAGCCTAAAAGAGCTGCTGTGTGGGTTTTTCGCAGGAGAGTACATGCTGTACGTGCACTGCTCCGACGCCGCCTTGGGAGGGGAAGCCAAGAGGCGATTCGATTGGCATCACGATGGTATGCGAGGGCGTCAAGCGTGCAGAGCTGAGGCACTTGCCCGCTGTAAGAGCATTCTATTTTCGTTCCAAGACATTTTCCCTTGCTGATGGTGCGCAGATGACGCTCTTCATTGGATGATTAGATGAGATGCCGCCACTGTCGCACAGCATTCAGCCTCGTTTTCGAAGTACATACGTCTGCGCTACAAGCAGTGTGTAGCCTTTGGGAGCTCCCACTCACGATGCGGCACGCATAAACACACGGGATGTTCACCTCGTGGCACCTCCACGCTGCCCATCTCGGCCACACGCAGTTCCCCTCTCTAGCAGCCAAAATCTTGGCTCAAAGCAGTTGGATCGACCTCCCGGAGCGACCCCACCGTTCCGAGACCCGTCTTTCGCGGAGCTTTGCCTGTTTCGGGACCATCACACACCTCATCATCAGCCTGTCAATCCTCGATCCTTGCAAGCTCTACCCCAGGCGAGCAGGCCTAAACCCGGATTGAGCGCCATGGCTTTTGCCAGCCCATTTCGCTTATTCGTCGCACTGATTTGCCGTGCTGACTCGCTGTCAAGCCAGCATCACAGCCCCCAGTCAATCCTGGAAATAAGCTACATTGACTTGTCTGGATCAGATTCGGAGGTCCAAAGTGCTCGGTTCAGCACCAGTTAAACTATCTCGTTTGAAAGACAGCTTGCAATTAGCAGCAGATATCAAGTCAAGCCAACACTGAACTGAATGGTGGGGAAGACGCCATGGAGTTTAGCGCTCCGGTATACGAGGTATTCCCTCGGTCCCGAGCAGCCCTCGACAGGCCAACACGACAAAAACACAGGGTCGCGGAAAACCAGTCATCTTTTTACCTGGTCAAGTGCTATCGGACAGTTCTCTGCTGCCTCAAAACATGATTGCAACTTCACGATACAGCATCGCCATGCTCGTAGTGCAACCTTCAAACGCAGTTACTTGTTATTTCCTGGATGTCAAATTCTTAAGAGCTGACAGGCGGCGTTGTCTTATGCGCTGTTACAATTTGACGTCCGGGTAGCAGCAGCTCTACCATATTCGTTATTTGTCATTAGCATCCCTATAGTAGTTGCTCGCATGGGTTGTACGATCAACAAAGTACAAGCATTACCGCTACAATGGCACGACGCAGCGCAGAATACTCCGCATTGTCATTTCGTGTCTCATTGGCGGTGTGTCCAAAGGCGACTAACTTCAAGAGGCAACGCCTCGCTGTCCAAGTGAATGAATGGCGTCTTCAGCTGAGAAGAAGAAGCCATTCGCCTACCACTGAGCGCCACCTCTAGCTATATCTGATCTAGCGGTCGAAGGCCCTGGATAGGATACTGCACCCAAGGCTCTGTTATAGCTCAGGAGATGATGCGCATCACAGTCGCTTACGGAACGTATCACGGCGCCAAGGCCAACAGCGAATCTAGCCATTGCACCCCACCATCGTGATCCAGCTTCTCAACCCAACACGTATGCCGGTATGAAAGAGAATCTCTCAAGTGGTTGGCAAAGCAAAGCATCTCTTCCTACTACGGCCAGCGCTACTTCGCATCATACTAATGCAAGGCAGAGTACCTCAGATGGTGCTCGCCTTCACTTGAGCCCGCAAGTAAAGCCCTCTAGGATGTATACAATCTGGACAATTATGTTGACACTTCTCTTTCAGCGTACGCATTGCGTAATGTCTGGTGCTTAGAGATTGGATATCAGGCTACATCACCCAAGAAGCACTACAATAGCGAAAACTGTCAATACAGTCCCGGGAGAGCAGTCACGCAGGCTGAATATTGCCGTCCCCAAAATTGGCCTTGCTAGAGATACGAATAGCAGGGAGCATCGTGCATTCGCTACCTAATACGCGGCAGGCCCCAAGTGTGGTTCGTTCATTATAATAAATGAGACAAGATAAGAATAACTATCAGCCTTACATCGGTCCCGAGAGATTGGAAGTGATGGGGCGCTAATCGCCACTCCTACCCAGCCGCTGTTACACTGAGGGCCGAATATGGATAGGCGAAAAGGCTTAAAAACGACAAATCTGGCCCAGCCGCGGCGGCAGTGCCGAACAGAACGGTCTCGACCCAGATATCTGGATGCGCACTTTGCTACAGTCAAGAAGGGCAACTGAAGTGCCGATCACCAAGGCAGGTCTCACTTTGGGCGCAATCAACCCCGGATGCACAGCCAGCAACTGGCGATCAATCTACTTACACTCCCCTTAGGTTCCTATGCATTCCGAGTGAGACATTGCGGCAGTACATGATCCATGGCGATCCGAAAGAAGAGGCCTCGCCCTTGTTTCAACGTCGCCTTGTTTGCCGTCTTTGGCATGGTTCATTTGCTGCCGCAGCTGGAGTCTGTTCAAAGGATTCCGTACGCAGATAGCACCGCAAAAGCCATTAGCGTCTGCCGTCCATCAGGCCTTTTTTTTTCAGCCGCTGCGATTTAGGCGCTGCAAGCAGAGGTCGATGACGGTCTTCCGGCAATCACTGACGTCTAACAAATTTCCACTGAGCCATGATTGTCAAAGATAAAGATTGAAAGGATGATACACTAATGCCAACTGTGGGATGAAACAGAGGTCCCCAATTCACTTAGCAAAAGGCGACTAGAACAATCGAAAACATCGCTCTCAACTTGTTACAGTAACAAGGCGCCTTAATTGCAATGGGCGACACTGTGCAAAGCTAGGGCCAGCCTTTCGGCTTCCACCCACAACGGAATGTGGGATGAATCTCGGGTTGTCGGGGACTCATCCCACTATAAGAAGAAATAAAATTTGACAGCTGAGTCGTGGCGGCAGGGCATGTGTCACGGCCTGAGCGTGAGGGCTGCGGCTGAGCCCTGTCTGCATCTAACTGCTCTCTGGCGACGCCAGGCCCAGCCCGTTGGATCGCTATCCTACTCCCAAGGCTAGCCGCAGCTTTAGCCACCTCAGTAGTATGCTACAGGCTCGGAGCAAAAACACGTACTAACTACCTAGTACCTGACAAGCCAAGGACATGAATGCGAAGCTGTACGCCCGTAGGGCAGTGGATTACCACGCTAGGATGGCACCTACGAAAAGGGGAGGGAAATGAAAACCAACCGATCATACGTACTTGTACGTCACATATGAAACTCAGCACTGGAGGACTCTGGCCTGGTCTGTCTGTGACTCTAAGCTGGGCTGCAGATCAGTTATCGCTGTGATCATGCTGCCAGATCGGGCATGATAAACATTGATAGGCAGGCTGATCTTTTGCCAATCGCGTCCAAATCTTGGATGTGGGAGACCACACCAGAAAATCTCGCCAAGCCTGAAATGGTGTCTTTTTGCGTCACTTAGGCGAGGCGCGACACACACCCCAGCTCTCCTTTTCGAGCTGTCGAAATATGTTGAAGCCAAAGCCACACGCCCTCACGCCCCGCGCGCCTCAGTTCAGCCAGAGACGGAGCACTAGCAGCGGCGTCGATCCATTGGCCAACAGTACGGCAAGCAAATGCATTATACCGGGATGTGATAGCCACAATCCGCGGAGCATAGACGGTGCATGATGCTAGTACTGTAGAGTCCAGGTCTTAACCAAGGGTTCGGAAGCTTAGCCCCGCCAGATACATCGGTCTCGATCCTTTCTCTTTGGCGTAGAGCAAAGTCAGGAGGTGCTAGGACAGAGAGGGGAAACAAGCTTCAACTGATCTACTCGCTAGGCTAGAAAAAAAACTTACATCTTACCAGCTGAATACCCTAGCTCATCGGCCTAGTCCATCTTTGCCGCAGAGATCTAGACTACTGTACAGCAATACCTAGTACAAGCTGTGCGACCTGGTTTAATCTATTCAGCGAGAAACCAATGCTGTCTTTTCTTTTTCTTCTTTTGGTGCCATGTTACATGCCGCCGTTTTTACAAATTAATTTCCTCCATATACGATTTGATTTTGTTTTGGGCGTATAGGAGGTACTACTGGGATTAATCTCAACTCTTTTCGCCCTATCCATTTAGAAAAAAAAAAACTCCCCCCTTTTTAAAAAAGCAGCCGTTACACTAATATGAGACAGTGGTGTGTTTGAAGAGATGTAGCTAAAATACGCAGAGAAAGACTGCAGCAACGCTGTGGATCAACTTGATCGTTGACTGCGAGCTTGTCTAGACAGTGCTGGGCTGGGCGGCGACATGCCTGGTAGTATCGAGGAGAAGTCGAGACTTCGCCTGGTCTCTTTTGGCTCAGAGCAATGAGCAAACCAATTGATCAGACTCAGCCTGAACGGAGTCTTGAAAACATGCAAGAGATACGACTTTACTCCGCTTGCAACCCAAAGCCAACGAGATTTCAGTCATGTGAGCAACAACAGGAACCGCGGGCCGAACTCGGTGTGCCTTGAAGTCATTTCACATCTGCATGAATTGACCAGAGCAATCAGATGTGCTAGCTATCTAGATTGGATGGAGCAGTGTACGAGTAAGTGTCGTGGGCTGGGCTCTTCCAACCGCACAGTAGCACTCCCCCGCCAGTACTAAAAGTGGCGTGATTATGCAGATGGCCCCAAGCGGGCACCACAGCGAGGGCAACATAGATACTGTGTTGGATCTACGGCGAGAAAAGAAGAGAACGCTAATCACCTTTACCAAGATACGAGCAGCAATGCATCATCTCGCTCTCTCACAGGTACTTGGATGTGCACTGTACACACGGATTCACACGGCGGATGGGTGGGAGAGAAATGCGGGGTCTCGGCTGCGGGACAGCGTCTCATCAGTTCGTGCAGGGTTTTCGGACTTGGGACTCTGGCCATTTGGACATACTTGTAATATGCCAGCAAAAGTGTGGGTTTCCACGCAAAGGCAAGCGCAGACAGAAATGGCTGTAAAGGATCACTATGAACTACAGCGTGAACGACCTTCCTCTTGCTGCAAGCAACAGCCACGCTGAGTATCCCTCCTGCAGTGCGGCTGGCCCGAGGCCTCGAACGAATCGAGCCAAAGGGCGGGGTGTGTCGTTTTGAGGCCTCAGGGGCGTGAAGATTGGAATTTCAACCAAAATCCCCGCGGCCGGACGGGGAGATTAGTGCGGTCTTGGGGTCCGGGCGGCCACGTGGATGGATCCGCAATCCCTGTCCCTCAAGCTCTCGATCGAGACTTGCGAGTGTCGCTCATTGCCTTGTTGAGCAGCTGTGGTACGCCATCGATCCTTTCAAGTGCCTGGTTGATCGGGACAGCCCAGAGCGCTAAATGACAGCTTCGCGAGCTGCCAAGCTTCGCGGCGGCACGACCCTCATCGAAGTTTGTTTGTTATCTTTCGTGACCATATCACAGCCCCAGACCGAGTCTACCTGGGCAATACAGAGCTCGCGCTTCAATGCGCGGCGTTCCGGCGCATGCCGCTCGGAGATGACAGACGCTCGTGGGTCGCGATTAAAAGCACTTGTTAACTCCTACGGAGAACTCCGCACACTCACCGTCGCAAAAATTTGCATTATAGACCCCTTACAGGAACGAAATAGTATCGATTGCATCCATCTCATGTTCTCGAATCTGCTTTCAGCTTTGAAACTGCAAGCCTCCGGAGATTTTAACAAGCACCACCGCCCAATGGTATGCTGCAATTGCCTAGCTCTGCAGGGTGTGCTGTGGCGCAAGGCAAGGTATTCGGCCACTCTGCTTTAGCCTCAAAAGAGATTCCAGATATCCTTCTGTGAAGATCCAGTGCAGGAGGAGCGCTGTCAAAACTAGCTAGTCGAGGAGATACAATCTCGCATCTTAGCCAGTCAAATCGCTTCCCGAGAAATTTTAGGCTCCCACATGGCAAAGGGTCATAGCGTGATACCAAGATTGCGCGAGGAGACTAAGAGAAAAAGAAGAAAGTAAAAAAAGGGAGATGGGGATTCAAAGGTAGAGAGCGACCGAGGCGAAAAGCTCCGCATGGCTAGCCTGCGCCAGACTACGGAGTCATCTCCTGTTTCGACTTGAGCTGTGGCCTCTCCTGCAGGATGGGAGGCGGCTTACACAAGACGGCAGACTTGGGACTGCCTCATAAGCCAATGCGCATCTCTGCCGCAGCCAGCCGCGCAGACATCTGACCAGAAACCATGGGCAGAGTGTGCACCAACCACCCGGCGGCTACTTGCTGTGATGAATGGGTGAGCAAAGGCGTTGATTTGGCGCACAGCTCTGAAGCGGCAGTGCCCGCCCAGCCGCTCTGGTCTGGGCTGACGGCGCCCTTCCATTGGTTCACGCCGACGAGCGTCCCATCCCACGTGTGCCTGATATTGCCCTGGCGCTCTGCTGGCTTAGCATGTTCCCCGATGCTACCGCTGCAGAGCCCGGGATCTCCTGAGTGTGGGGATATTGCTCATGCACCACACTGCATCCGAGGACGGTGGTGCACCTGGGCGATTGGCTCGGCGACTCTAGTTGGACGCCGGGTAGAGGCGATTTGGCCGGTTGACCATCCTACCGGAACAGTCTTCTCCTCAAGCAGGGGGTATGTTGTTCGCATATTCCGACTCATGGCAACGCCCGTCGCCCCCTTTTGGCATTGCCAAGACGAAGATATTTGTCGAACAGCAAAAATATCACCAGACAGTGCAGCGGGGGAGCGCCTCTGAAGCATGTCAGACAACAACTTGCAGCCAAAGCAGCATGCAGCCCTTTTGGAAGCCGACTTCCGCCGCTTATAGTCTCGACTGGAAAGTCCCGTTTGTTTCCTTTTATTGTTAGTGGTGTCACAGGGTTTATATGGAAGAGAAAGAAGAAGAAGAAGAAAACAAGCGCCGAAGTGGCTTTCGCCGTCTACATGTGAACTCCGGCGGTACGACCCGACAAAAGCGCGGGCCGTGACCAAGCAACCACTCACTGCACATGTTTTAACTGCAAAAATCTCCATCAACGGATCCATCAGCAATGATACGTAGCCGAGAAGCGAGTGATGCTGTGATAAATTTGCCCCATGAGGCATGTCGAATGCGTCAAGATAACGGCATTTCGGCACAATGTACTCGAAATACCGACGGGCTTTTTTCAGTGGTGCAGGGTAGGCGATGGCATGATGTTGCGTTCGCCTCGCACGGAATCTTGCATAAGACATCATCACGTTACAGGTGCTGCGTACGACGCAGAAACGAGACAAGATCTACGGCATGCATGTCACAAAGGAATCGTGGTTGGGTTCGACAAGCTTGGCGGCTGAAGTGCTGACAGTTGTTGAGGTTGCACCGCGCCGAGCATAATTCCAATTCATCCGATGGCCAAACACCAACGGTGAATACGCTATGGCATACCTCGTAGCGGTACGGTGGCACAAGCCAGCTTCGTCCCACAGCCAGTTCTTTGGAGCCTGGCACTCTGGCCCAGTCAACTTCGCACCCGAGAGATGTGTTGTGGGCGTCGTTGCACACATCCCGAAGCCTCTGTGCGGCCCTCCTCTCCAGGGCATCGGATCAGTCCACAAGAAGGCAACGGAGCATGGATGTCGTCATAACCTCCTCCCATCGTATTGCCTCCGTACCTTGCCTTAATGAAGCATGTGAGGTTATGTTGGGTTGGGATCTTCTGAAAGCGGCGATGCTGTGACATGCTCGATTTCTGGCTTCTGCGAAGAACACGGCACTAGCAAATCGACTTCCAACGGAGCAGATTACAGAGCAAGAGGGTCCCGCTCAACGATGCATGTCAACCGGGCGCCAGAGCCCCATCGGAGCCGTTGTCCCTGCCCATACCTATCTGCAATACTATATGGCGCGCGCATGACACACAGATAGGCCCTTGTATTTGCCTTGTAGTGTCGGCTTACCCTCTTAACCCCCCGACGATGTCGTCTGAGTGAGAATATCATAGGCTTTGTAGGAGTACTAGCAGTGCTTGGTCTGACCAAGCTTGCTTTTACACATTCGCAGGGCGAACACGGCTGCGGTCAGGCGAGCTTTTTTTCTGCGTCGTTACGCAGCATGTTGAAAAGCAATCGCTAGGCGAAGTCACCGCGCGCTTTCACACACATATCAATTCATGAGCGCAATAGGCTGCTTGCCAAGGGGAGGGCGAGCTGAAGGATAATTCGTCAAAGACGGCTCCGGCACCCTCCAATAACACAAACCTGTCTCAAAATAATGTACTTACACAAAGGATCATGAAAGTAGTAGTAGTACGGTGGACTTTACAAGACAAGGAAACTAAAAGACTCCCTTTCCGTCAACAATGGCTCATATCCGCAGAGTGAGAGGGATGCGTGCCAAGACATTGCAGCCTTCAGTCCGGATTTGTAAAAACCAGGGGGAGATAGATGTAAGTTCACTGGATGTGAGACATTTTCAGTTCCATGGCCGTGGAATTTGATGGTGCTACAGCCTACTACAACCGTCACTTCGTGGTAGTTCTACTGTCTCTTTAGACTTTTAACAGGGCTGGTGAATCTGAGGATGCAAAGTACCTGCTGAGGCCCCCAATCCCCTCCCTTGCAAAGGGCTTGTTCGTACGGAATGCTAAAGTTGAATGTCTATAAGGTTGGTTAACGTGGTATTGACTTAAAGTTGCCCTCTAAAACCCCTCTTTCCCTCTTCTTTTATATCCTTTTCCAACACCGGAAGTCAAAAGTTTCTCCTTCTCACGCCCCTCTGGCTTACTCCAGACGCAGCGCGTTGGAAATCTCGAGCGTCATTTTCCCATTCTCAAGTTTCACGACCCTCACGCTCTCGAGGTCCTTGACGACCCAGTCAGGCTCGGCCCCCACGACCTGTTCCACAGTGTGGCTCGTTACCAGTCCCAGGACCTTGCAGCCCGCAGCCTTGCCGGCCCTGATGCCGGCGGGACTGTCCTCGAGGACGAGGACCTCCCCGGCTCTGTCCTGCAGCGCGAGCTTCTCCAGGCCGATGCGGTAGCACGTCGGATCGGGCTTGCCGTTCTCGACGGACTCGGCTGAGATGAGGTGCTCAGGGGTGCCGAGCGAGAGCCTCTTGAGCCAGCCGCGGACGAGGGGCTGGGTTCCTGACGTTACGATGGCCCAGGGGAAGGAGTGTGAGATGATGGAGGAGAGGAGCGAGCGAGCGCCGGGGATTTCGACGACGTCGTCGGCGTAGTTTTTGGGGAGCTCGGCTTCCATTTTTGTGACGTCTGTGAGTGCTTGTTAGAATACTTTCTTTCTTTATGGTTTGTTGCAGGGCTCTATCTCTTGTCAGAAGAGGTGAGATTCTGCTCGTATAAAAAAAGGAGCTGGGAGTTGACCACATCAAGACTATGGCCTCTGAAATGAAGTCACAAAATGTTGCTTGCGGGATTATCTGCTTGGAAAATGGCCGGCATGGATACTGGTGATGGAAAGTCCATAATTACTTACATTCCCAGTTGGCTTTTTCAGGCGCAAGAATCTTCAAGATGTCTATACTCCGGCGGCCATGGGAAGTCTCCAAGATGACTTCAGGGGAAACGCCAATTTCCTCACCGACTCTTTATTATCAACAGGTCAGCAAGATTCTCATATTTTTTCTGCGTAGAGTGACTAGTGGTATGAGAAAAAAAAAGGGTAAATATTACGCATGCCAGTGTTTGATGACTGCTGGGGTAGAGTCGATGATTGTCCCATCCATGTCAAACAGAAAGCCTGAAAATGCAACCTCCTGAGTAGGGAGGCTGTACTCCGGCTGAGATCCCATCTTGGTTGTCTGGAAGCGAAAATGATGCTAAAAAAAAAAAGAAGAATCAAGGCTTTCAAAAACGGTAAGTTTAAGTCTAAGAGATTATTCGCAGATGACAGTTGATGAGAATTTGATGGGCGTTGGCCAAAAGTTCTTGAGCCGCAGATATGAGGTCTTATATAAAACAGAGATCGCGAAAGCTTATTTAAGATGGATAGATTTCCAGATTGTAAAAACCCCCCACGTGGCAATTCCGCACTTGCGGGGCTTCCTCACAGCGTTAGACTGGCCTCTTAGATTTTTTTTTTGACCCGCCACGCAAAAGCCAGCGAAGCGCAATGATTTCTCTTGAAGATGGACGGCAACCGCGGTTTTGCGAGTTTCAAGAGCCTCGGCTGGATGTTGCGGAGTAGCCAAAAGCTGCAATATCAATGGCTTCTTGTTTTATCTACTCCTGTGTCAACACTTGGTAATTGAAGTTGTCTGCAAGGGCTTAAAAGTAAGTTTGATCTAGTAGCATCAAGCAATAGTTCCCGCAGACGAGGACTTGTAGTGTTCCTCGATGGCCCCGATGGCATCGTAATTATAACACCAATCCCTTGTTGCTTTATCTGTGATTCCACCTGGCCCAAGCCGTTGACTAGTTGATTTGCATCTTCGAACAAAGTTGCCTGCCTTGCTGGTATCGTTTTCCGGCGGCCAGATCTCATCAGTGTGCGAATGACCAATAGCTTCATGGAGAACTTTGCGTTCTTCTACATTTGAAGTATGCAGCGAGTCTCCGCCATGCAGACTCGCCTCTTGTACAGCTTCTGCTCTCGGTTTTCGCACCGTTTCGAAAACATGCAGTGCATGTTTTAATCTTCGCGCATCTGCTTTATTTGAGAGAGCAAAGCTAGATCCAGGAGGGCAGGCAAGGTCTAGGGCTGCTGCAAGGGCTGCTGCGTCCTCGACGGCGATGCTGACGCCCATGGACATGTAAAAGGCCATTGCATGGGCAGCGTCGCCCATGAGGACGAAGCGGCCGGATTCATGGACCCAGGAGGGTAATGGTGGCACGGAGTAGACAGGATAATTGGCAATTTTGGGTGTAGAAAGATCTAGTATTCGTTGAACACTGTCCATTATTGTGTGTTAGTTATGAGGAGCAAGAGTTGGATAATATGGCGTACCGAGGTTCAAAGTCTCTGAACAAGTCCCGGACTATCTTTCTGCATTCATCTGGAGCAAGGTCTCTGGTGTCGACATCGTCTCGGTGGGTGAGAACAATATTGAGCAGGGTGGCATCCTTTATCAAGTATGTCATGCATGATATCCGTGGAGCAATCCAAAAGTTTGAGCTGCGAGACTGAAGGTCTACTAGACTCGAAGTTGTTGGGTCGGCTTTGAGCTTGGAAACTTCAGCCGTCATGCGAAAAGCGGCCCATCCAGTTGGTTGACTACCAGGATTCTTATTCCCCAAAAGTTTAGATCGGGCGAGAGAGTTGATTCCTGGGGCTAGTACGTCAGAGATCATTTCTTATGGAAATACCGCCCCTTTTCGACGATTGATACGCACCATCGGCAGCAACGATAAGATTGGCTGTTAGCCTTTTGCCATTCCGCAGCTGGACCGCACCATCGGCAAAGCCATACTCGACGACATCGCTGTCCAGGAGTAATTCACCGCCGGCTTTGATAGCGTGGCGATGCAGGATGTTGTGTAAGACGGCCCGATGGACAACAATATACGGGGCACCGTACTGTTTTTCCATTTCACTGATATGAACACGGCCCAAGAGATTGCCACTGCTGCCATCCCATACATGCAGGTTTTCAGGAATAATAGACTCCGCTAGTAGATCCTCCTTGAGACCCCATCGGAACAAGTATCTTAGAGCTTGTGGTGTCATCTGAACGCCGGCACCCAGCTCGGCAAGTCGAGGGGCAGCATCGAGAATCGTCACCTGGTGGCCAGACTCGCCGAGGGCAATGGCAAGCGAAAGGCCCGCGATGCCTGCTCCCACGATTATAATATTCATATCTAATAGTGAATGTGACTGATCAAAGATGGTGGCAGCATCATTCGTTATCAGACTAGAGATGACACGAGAAATGGTATATGTGACATGTTAGAACCTCATCGAAGGTTAGCATTTATTTGCCCCGAGCATTGTATGCACACTCCCCTTCCTGCCTCTCACTTTGTCTCGTGTAATTGCTCACAAGTGAGTTGTAGATGCGGCTCACCCAGTTCCTAATAATAGTGGTCCGATGAGCGGCACAGTATGGTGAGAAATGATGTGGATATTGAGTGTAGGGTTGGCTCCAGCCCCGCGGAAGGCTGCCGCGTGCCGTGCCTCTTTTCTGGGCTTATACTTCGCCTGGAAAAAAAGAAGGACGAGAGCTCGATTTGGTCAGCAAAATGCCAGACTGGCTGATTGCTGGTGCCGAGTTGGATAGTATTTGGTGGTAGTTTGACCTATCTGGGGTGATAGTCGAAGATGTTCGATGCCCGATTCCGCTAATGCGAGTAAGTCTCGTATAGATACTAGTACTAGTAGGTACTGGGGCTGCCTGGGTAGTCCTTGGATCTATCATGAATGGATTCATCGAGCACACGTACCCAGCCATCATATGAGAGGGCGCACTTCTGGTGTATGGTGGCTTACTCCGCTGTAAGCGAGGACGCTGTACAGCTGTCTTAGTAAGATGAATCCATTGCATCCCGTCTGTGCTCGCTGGCAACCTCGGTGTATTCGGATCCGCCAAGCAACCTCTGGCTACCCTCGGATGGCATTCCAAGGTGCGAGCTGTCAATATACGATGTATCCAGCGTCCACAAACAGCAGAGGCATGCACTGCAGCGGGCGCTGGGATTGCCCTACTACTAAATAGTGTACCGCTTGCGTCTGCAACACGAAGCGAATGTATTTGCCGAAGCAAGCCCCAGAGCTGCCAGTGGACTCTCCAGCTCCAAGCAGCAAAGCTCCCTTGCCCGCCCAGCCCTAGCGCGCTCTAGCTGTCCATCCCCCGCACCTCGGAAGGCCCAAGCTGCGGGTTATAGTGGCATGCTTAACCCGCAGCGACAGCACAGCGCTGTGCCCGCGTTGAAGACCTGTCGCATCATAGCGGACAGCCTGGTGGCGATTGATGGGCTCTGCCAGACATCAAGGCCCGCGTGCTGTGCCTGTGCTACGTCGCACCGGCCAGGGCCCTGTACCTGATCTATAGATAACGAGTGCGCATCTACATGTATGTGCCTCGGTGGCCTCCGAACTAATGCCCTGTTCTGGGCGCGCTTCTGCGCAATTCGTGGAGGCGCTGCCCTAAGCGGTGCCCGTGGCTTGTTGGCTAAAGGATATTAAGGCAATCTTTGATCCTCCAAAAGTGACGTTTCTCTCACCACCTTTTCACCACTTCAGAGCTTGGCTGTTTGGTTGTAAACGTTGTCGGGTTCTAGGTCACTAAATACCCAGGGACCTGCTCTTCCTCTTGGACATAACTTGCATGCATATCCTATACCATGGGCTCCCAGGTGCAGGACGAGTTCACAGTGCTGGTCACTGGATTTCAGGTATGTGTAACTGCAGCGATTTCTCCTCATTCCACGTTTCGGACGATGCTGACGGTGCTGCCCATCCCCAGCCTTTCCGGGCTGAATACCCCGTTAACCCGTCGTGGGAAATCGCCAAATCCCTCCCAGAGTACCTCCCGGCGCTGAGAGCAAAGGACCCCAGCTCACGATATGCCGTCAACACGCCGCCCGTCCGCATTCTGGTGCATCCCGAGCCCATCCGAGTCAGCTACAAGACGGTGAGGGAGCTGGTACCGTCTTTTTGGGAGGAGACGTATGCCGGTCGCAAGGTTGATCTCGTCATCCACATTGGTATGGCCGGTCCGCGGCCCATGTATCAGATTGAGAGCCGCGGACACCGCACGGGGTATAAGAGCCTCGATGTTGATGGCAAGCATCTGGATTCGCTGGATGGGGAGCGAGGTGAGGACTGGATTTGGCATGGCCTGCCGGAGATTCTGAAGACAGACTTGGACATGCAGGACATTTGGGAGAGGTGGCAGCAGCACAGCTCGGTAAGGCCGTTCGTCCCTGGAAAAATCATTATCAGCACTGACACAAGAATTTGAACTTGTATAGATTGACACGGATCTCCGAATCTCAGACGACGCTGGCCACTACCTCTGCGACTTCATCTACTACTCAAGCCTGGCAACCTGCTATAAGCAGAACAAGCCAAAGAAAGTCTTATTCTTCCACGTGCCTGCAGATCCCACTGAAGGGATGCTCAAGCAAGGCCATGAATTGGCCGTTAACCTTATTCGAGCGATAGTGGAGAGCGAGGTGGCGGCTCGTGGTCAGAACGCGGTGTAGTCTGCGCCTTCTTTCATATTGGGCAGTTATTGGTAGTGCATATTGATTTTGGTACAACGGCGTTGAGGGCCTGTTAAACAGCAGAGATGGGCAACAGGAATGGAAAGAGAAGAGAAGGAATTTATTTGGATCATGGCAGCTCTGGCTGGAGGTAGAGGGCTTGGACGAGATATTCCCCGAGAAAGAGGCAAAGCGCTGAAGGGCCGACGCGGTTCTGGACAACAAGTGATGTGATGGGTATTTCAATCTCTTATTTCAAGATGTCGGTTGAAATTAATGGCAATTCATATCTCATCTCATCATATGATTAAAGGGTTTTTGCTGCAAAGAGTGGACGCCGATGCTCGATGGAAGGTCGCCGTCTGGTCACACTTCGGTCAGGTCAGGCCAAGTACCAAAGTACCTTGTATCTTTGTACCTTGGCCGCCGGGCGGGGCGTTTCGCCGATTTGGTCAGCTTCCGTTTCTCGGCCGGCGATTGAGAAGCTCTCTCGGCCACTGCGGGCTTAAAGCTGCTCTTATTTATACCTGTCCGTTTCTCTTTCTTGCTATCTGATGAGCATTTTGTAACGACTATCCATTGTTGTCTCGCCATCTTTTCCTCTTAAATCGTCTTCATACACCCATCTCTGCCATCATGTGTCGAAAGGCCGTTTGCAGCACTTGCAGTAAGCATTCACCCTCTCTTTCACTGCACCCATCTCCGTTTCTTTTATACATATGCGTAAACGGACTATTGATACTCACCACCTTTCAGACAAAGCAACCTGGTGGGGCTGCGGGATGCACGTCCCAAGTGTGCTGGACACCATCCCCGAGGAGGATCGATGCGAATGCGAGCCCAAGGTTGAGCGTGACGGCAAGCAGTATCCTCCCATGGCCAAGTCTCCCAACTGACTCGTGGGATGGCTGGCGGGGATGGTTTTATGGGCGAAGGGGAAGAAGCCGGGTTGGTCGGCAGAAGGAGTGGTTGAAGAGGATTTGGATAGAGTTGGGCGCTCGCGTGATTGAGTAAGAGGAGTTGTTGGCGACATTTCATTTTCTTGAGATTGGCTGGTAGCATGAAATGAAAGACATGACTGAATTTAAAAGTACATAATTAATGTGTTTGTGATAACAAAAGATGTGATCTTGTAGCATGCCTTTACGATGCTGTAATCAGAAGCTGATATAACTAAACGTTGCTATATAGCGCTAGTGTTTATCCAAAAACATTCACAAATGTGGCAATATCTAATCTTCTTAAACATAATTCCACGAATGTGTCTCTTGAGTAGAACGCCCAATGGCCTATCTCCTTCTTGCACCTCCAGCAGCGCCACCGTCTCCCCTCTCTGCCAGGCTGACAACCTCCTGAATGCCCGCCGCCTCCTGCTCCTCCTCCAACGCCGTAATCTCCTCACGGCAATCCCACCACTTCTCCTCGGACAGCTCAAACGCCTTGGCCTTGATCTCCTTGATGGCAAGCGTCTCGGGCTGGATGTTCTTCCAGCGGAGGTTGGTCATGAGGATCTCCTGCCACTCTGCTGATGTACGGACGAAGAATTCGCGACGAGATTCAAAGGGCTAAATTAGATAACATCGTTAAATATACAGAATGCAAGAAAAAAGGGGTAATAAAGGGGAAGCTTACTCTTGGATGGGGCAAACCATCATCGACCGATGTGGCAGTCGTCTCAGCCTCTTCTTCTTCCGATGTAGTCGATGGCGTGGGTGCCTCAGAGGAAACCTCCGATACTTCATCTTGCTTCTTCTTACGCTTGCTTGCTGTATGAAGCTGCTCAGGCTCTTCCTCTTCATCCTCGTCCTCGTCTTCCTCGTCTTCGTCTTCCTCATCATCCTCATCATCTTCATCATCCTCGTCCTCAGATTCCTGAAATACCTTGGTCAGCACATTCTTCACTTTTTTGTATACAACAACTCTTACAATCCAGTCTTCCACGGGCTTGTTGAAGATTTCCTTGTATCCATCCAACTTCACGAGATCGATGGCGTATAGATCGTCAAACGTAAACTCGCGATCCCCCTTTTCATAAGTGCCACCGTAGATGTAGAGCACGTCATTCTGGACCGTAAGCTGAGCGTTGAAGCGCATATGAGGCGGCTCCATGGAAACCGGCATCTCTCTGGCGGGTTTCTCTTCCTCTTCCGGCTCCTCAAGCATCTTTTCCAGCTCAATATCGTCGGCATTTTCCAGCGAGGTTCCGGCTTGGAGCGCCGCCAGCTGTCGCAGGAGCTCCTCTTCATTCGCCTGAGCCCGGCCACGTCTGCCGACTCGCTGTTCGGACGCGTTCTTCTTCTGCTGGCGCGGCTTTCGAGCAGCGAGAGGCATGAACCTGTTTCTCTCAATGTTCCACGCAAACAGCTGATTGAAAAACTCGCTGTCCATTCCCTCCTCGCTCTGCTCGACGTCGTGAACGCCGCCGAAAAGAATACCACGACCCTTGTGAAAAGCCATGGTGGCTCCAGCGCGAGAAGGCGTGGGCGCATTGGCTGGCTTCTTTCGCTTCTCCCATCTTACTGCAGGAGGAGCATTCGAATTTCCTTCAGCCGGAGGAAGAGTCATTCTCAGGAAATAGCAGTCTTCATGAACCTTGGGGAGGAGAACGTTCTTCTGCCCCTGAGGCTGACTTCCTTTCTTTTGCTTCTTGAGCTGTACCGTGGCCTTGACTCTCGAGTAGCCTCCGCAAAGGACAGCCCCTTGCTCAGACGGCAAGAAGGTGAATGAAGATCGGGCATCAGGCTTGAGCTGAGCAGGCGGAAGAACGGGGCTATGCCAGACGTAGTTGACAGTGTCGAATATCCACAAGTCTGCGAGGTACTTTGTCTGGTTAGAAGTGTCCTGGAAGCCTCCAAACAGGATAATGTACTGCTTCCAGTACGTCATCCGGTGTCCGCTTCGCGAGGGCGGGCTCTTGTCCTTGCCCTTGACCTCGATTTTGGTCCATTCCCTCGTGGCGGGCTCTAGCCTCCAGAAATCAGAGTAGTGGTGGAAAGTACCCTGCTTTGGCGATGAAAATTCTCCTCCAAACAGGTACACGTAGTTTGGATTTGACGACCTCGTCCAGGCATGGCCCGATCGCGGGAGAGGTGCGTTGGGAGAAGTCACACAGCGCCACTCATCACGGTTAATGTTGTATATGTGTAGGTCGTTGAAGAATTGCGCGACGGAACCGTTAAAGTACTCTCCTCCAAACAAGAGCAGACTGTTGTTTTCATGAGGAGAAGCCATAATGGTAGACGCTGATCGGGGCTTTGGTGGCCCGTCGATAACCGTCTCCGTAATCTTCAAGAATTGCTCTTGTTGGCGGCGGTACTCTTCCAGCACTGCATCCAAGTCGACATCCTCGGCATCACTGCCCTCAAGCTTGGCAGTCTTGTTCTTGATTTTTTTCTCTCCTTTGCTGGCCTGCTTGGCAGCTTTCTCAGCCTACATGGGATTCGGTCAGCGACTGTGAAGCAAACTTCATGGAGGGGCAGCACTTGGAGGGGTAGCGAAGGGTAGAGAATTTCCTGAATTAATTACTACCTTTTTGGCCTTTTTGGCATCTGAGCCCTTCTTTTTATCTTTGGCCATTGCGGGAGTTTCTTTTTTTCTAGATAAACAGATGCTATAGCTCCAGCTTGAGGAATAGAAACGAAAAGAGTCCTCTTTCGAGCGGGCCGCGTTGATTGGTAGAGAGGTCTAAGAAAATCCTTATACAGTACGTAAATACTTTACAAACTGTGCAGGATGATCTGAAATGACCAACATAGCAGACTGCATTCGCCACCAATGTCATTTGAGAGAGACTCTACTTATGAAATCTTATCAAATTAGTTTTGGATAAAATAATATACATGAATATGCCCGGGTATTGGTATAAATCCTCGCTTAAACACTGACGAAAACGCACACAACTATATATGTCGTAGATGAATGATGAGACGTCATTCTTTAGATGCTGATGAAACCTCTCCCGGAATGTAGGCGCCCATGGCCTTGCTGGCCCCTTCCACGCAATATTGAATAACCTCAAGCTTTTGCCCCTCTGGTGCGAGTTTCGCAATCTGGCGAATGTCGCTTGTTCTTGGAAGAAACAGCAGGTGGTCCATTTTCTTATAGGCTTCATGTAGCTGATTCAGGCTGTATGGCTGCATCGTACTCAAATCAAAGACTTCATCGGTTCTATATCCGGGCCCACCCCATGGAGGGCTGGCAAAGACCATGGTGGTCTGCAAATCAACTCTCAAGTTCGGATGCAGCTTCTCTGGCGAATTAACTAGCTTATCAACATAGTCAAAGCTGTCGCCGAGGATCCAAGTGATTGCACCTGGGTCAACACCGTACAGCTCAGCGTTATGCTGGGCGCAAGCAAGCGTATCGGCGTCACGCTCGATGGAGATTATACGCTCCCATCGCTCGGACAGGGCGAATGCAATCGTATTGCCCCCGGCGCCACCAAAAGCATCGATCAAGGTAGTTTTTTTCGAGTCATAGTGGTCTTCAGATAGTTCGTACGCAATTTGACTGGAAGAACTTAGCACGGGGCGAGAGAAAGAATCTCATTGGGCACTCACTTTGCTACAGGCTCGGGTGTGACACCAAACCACGCATCATCCGTCATGTGAACCCCGTCATCGTAATATGAAAAGATGGAGTATCTTTGGCTGAAGTACCTATAGGAAATTAGTATACTGAGCGGAGATAGAAATTTTTGGTATTAAATAACAAACTTTTGGATATCCCAGGGGACTTCATGCTGGCCTGTGTAGTGATGGCATTTCTCTGTAAGAGGAAGTCTTTCTGCTGGCTTTATTGAGAAGCCGGAAGACTCTGCGGCATCGTCGGCGCCTAGGCCAGCCATATTGAGGTCCAGCGCTGCTTGGCTCTCTTCTGCTAATAATTTGGTCAGGCAGGCCACATCTTCTCTTGCTTGAGGATTCTTCTCAAGAACTTTTCTAATGATTTCCCACGCAGCTTGGGGAATCTGCCTGGCCTGTGGCAAGAAGAGCTGTGCAGTTGGTGCATCGATGAAAGGACCGAGGGTATCTCGCGCGAGCTGAAGCTCTACAGAATTCAGAGGTTCGTTTTCTGTTAAAGCCATTCCTGCGTTACCAGTATCTATTCGATTTGGAGTCTGTGTCGAAAGCGAGTGAAGTAATTAAATGAGATAGGTTGATGAAATCCAAAGTAAAGCGCGTGAAGAGAATGGGGTCGCGCGTGGCCGAAGTTGGGTATTATAAACCAGGTGTCGGCACCAAATGAAGACAAATTTGGCAGAAAGCTAGGATTAGATGAATCCGAGAGGTATAAGATGACTTTTCTGTTGATGAGATAATATGTAGGACAACAAGTGAATTTGAAGACGAGGCTGAGATTGTAGCAAGAATGCTAGTGCAATCAGATCCACCTCCAATTCCGCTTTTTAAGCCACTAGTGCCTTGGCACTTATGCAAGGCTGTGACCTCAAGGGACAGCTTGCGGCAAGCTCATTTGGTGAGCTTCGACGTCACTCTTCTCTTTCATGAAACTCACAGTATCGGATTCCCAGCTACTTCTCTCTTACAGCACGACTTATATCTCAGATTCGCGTAGCTGAAAGGGACACTTCGTCGACTATGTTTAACGCACTGAACCGGTTCATGTCCCGCCTTGATGGCGATGCCCCGCAACATCAACGTGATCGCGACTCGTTTGGCTTCCAGGTGCTGCGGAATACGAACCTCGACCTACCAATTGAGCCCTGGTTTGATTACATCGTTGGAATTAATGGGAGACCAATTGTACTTACCAACACCCTCTGTGATTGGAAGGCGACCGATTGCTGATTGGCGCAGGATAATCCCGACCCAAGCTTGTTCGCCCAAGAAGTACAAAACTGCGCCGGCGGAACTGTAACTTTTGGACTGTGGAGCGCAAAGGTATACATCGGTCCTTGAATGTCAAACACCAAAAGACAAGAGGGCGACGAAATCTAATGCCATTTAATGTGTATAGGGCCAACGTATAAGGGAAATGCACATTCCTGTGCCCGTGGATACCGCTTCGCTGGGACTTTCTCTTCAGTTCGCGCCCATCTCCCTCGCCGCCAACATCTGGCACGTGCTTGATGTGCCAGCCAACTCCCCAGCCGATGTAGCTGGACTGTTACCTTACAGCGATTACATCCTTGGCAGCCCTGAAGGCGCATTGCATGGTGAAAGTGCCCTTGGCGAGCTTGTCGAAGATTTCATCGGGCGGCCGCTCCGATTATACGTTTACAACAACGAATACAATGTCGCGCGCGAAGTCACGATACAGCCTAGTCGAAGCTGGGGCGGAGATGGAGCTCTAGGATGTACCTTGGGCTACGGCGCGCTGCACCGGCTACCAGCTCCGTTGAGCGAGCCCGTCAACGCTCCTGGAGAAACAATGTTCGATGGCGAGTTTAACGAGAAGAGATCAAACGAATACATATCAACACAAACTAGCACTCCGCCGCCGCCGCCGCCTACGGGAGGCGACTTTTTAGTACCCGCCCAGATAGTCGATTCTGCGCCTACGAGTGCGCCTCCACGAGGCAGTACGCCACGAGGTGGGAAGAAGAAGGAGCGCCATGTTGCCAACAATGATTTCATGGCCGACTACCTCAGAGAAGAAGAGCAAAAGAGTATAGCGCTAGATAATGCACCTAAGGGCAAAGGCACAGGTGTACCGCCGCCTCCCAAAGGAGCTGGTGGTCCACCAAAGGCCGAGCCAAAAGGAGATGAAGCTGACAGCGGCGGAGCATAGAGCATGAAATTGAACTTGATATATTTCTCTTAATAAAAAAGGATTCCCTACTTGCTTGGCTAGGATCATGTTTGCTTTTTCTCTTCCCTTCTTGGCAAACTCTCCCGTGGATATAATTGAGGAAGTTTGACATGTTCTATACGGCCCGTGCCATATGCTTTATTGAAGTCGCTATTCCATCACGCAAATTCCGCACAACCGCTTCTTCGGCCGCTGCTTAGTTGATGAAGTTGACACAGAAGAAATGTAGTATCAGACTGCAGACAACGTAGTCGGCAAATGCTCTGCAACTCATTTGTTAGCACGACGACCAGGACACGTGCGCATATACATGTTTATGTATATTCTCAGTTCGGTGGACTGGATTGGGTTATGTGAATCGTACCGTTCAGGGGATACCTCTGGGAAATCGCTCTTGTTCGCGGCCGCCGTCTGTATACGTAGCGAGACTAGCTTCTTGTTAGACACTCTTTATCGAACGATTCGGTGGGTAAGATATAGGTATGAAGACGTACTTGTCAGGACAAACTGTCCAACAGTTGCTCCGAAACCAGAAAGGAAAGCATTGAAAGGCTGCGACGAAGCATTAGTACCAAGCGAGTCTTCCCAAATGCACATCATCCAGCGCTCCTGCTACGTACATAATTGCCGGCCAAGATACAGTAGAGGAATTGCAGTGCACCCACGACCGCAATGAACGCGAGGAACACGTCGATGAGCTTTGTTCGCTGTGGAGTTTCGTTCATGTAATACTGGTAGATGTTCTGCAGCACCTTGTCCCAATTCGCCGGGGTGTTCTTTGCTGCTGATGATGGCTTAGGTTGAGCCGCAGGGACAGAGCCCGGGGTTGTGGTGTCCATTTGGGTGGTCGCAGCGGCTGAAGGAGCCGGCTGAGCCGCGTTCTTCTTGGGGGCCATGGCGGGCGAGATTGGGCAGAGCGGGTAGGGTTTGTTTCGGTTTGGAGAGAAATTGAAGCTCGTGATGATATCGATATTGGCTGCTTGGAAGCACTTTAGTCTGGCCTCTAAGGTACTTTGGTACAATTGCGGCCACGAAAGCTCCAAGCAGGTCGGCGAGCTGTGATTGGCTCGGAACTTGGAATCCTGGGGAGCCCCACGTGCCCTGATCCATCAATCACGTCAATGCGTTGCGGCCTCACTCGATTCCGAGCACCGAAGCTCTCGGGATATAAAGACACTCCATCTTGTCCGTCTTGAGAAATTGTATTAAACTTGAGGCTTGAAGTCGAGAAAAAACCATTTATAACTTTTCGCGATCAAACATACTTCATCATGGTGAGTTTTTGAGGCTCAATTGCCCGGCGCATAGCTGGTAACTTGGCGGGGCGCAGGTCGACTGACATCAATCTCTCTGCTGTAGGCGGCAACATCTAACCCTCTGGCTACCACATCCATGATTCTGGGCACCGTCACTTTCGGCGGCGGTGCCATTGGCTTTGCCAGAACTGGCTCTGTTCCCTCTATTGCCGCCGGCTCTCTGGTTGGCATTTTGTGTATGTGGTTCACAATCTCAGCGGGTGTGCTGACTTGGCTAACGTGTCTTGTCAGATGGCGTCGGCGGATATCGCACTGCCATCAATGCGAGCTACGGCGTAGAACTGAGCTTCCTCGCCTCCGCTATCCTGGGATTCTCATCCATTCCTCGAGCAATCCGCGGCAGGAAGCCCGTCCCCATTGTGCTCAGCATCATCTCGCTCTTTGGCCTTTACACCTTTGGCAAAGCGCTGCGTGCGGCTGCTTAACTGGGGTATTAGTGGAGAGGAATAGAATATGTATAGCTAGTAAATAAATCTCAGCGATTCGTTTATTCCCAAAGCAGTACCAGATTGATTTCCAAGTAGTCTCTTCCATGCTTCCTGAAAGGAGAAAAAAATACTTGTAAATTTATAAGATAAATTGGCTATTCTTTTTGCCAAACGGTTTGTCCTTTTTGTTTTCCAACGCCGGTCGTGAGTAACGTAATATGGCCTATATAATACAAGAGAAAAAAGAAGCAAAGATATTTATTTTACAGCAAGAATTGAGTTGGGAGAGCGATATGATGGAGGGTGCTTTGGCGTGTATATATCTCTTAGAGACCCAACTCTCGCTGCTGTTCCTTGAGCTTTTCTCGCTTTGCTCTCGCGGCGGACCTGTTCTCGGCTTGCTTTGCGGATCGTGCCTCTCGCAGACACTTGTCTACCAGTCTCTTCTCATCGTTGCAAGCACCTGTGGCTTTGTGCATGAAGCCCTTTGCGTGGCATTCTTCGAGAGCGGCAATAATGTCTTCGCAAGCTGGGAGAGTGCTGTTAGATAGATTGAAAGGCGGAGATAGAATCATGATGGGGATATATGGATGCTTACGAAGAGCATTCATTGTATGCAAAGGAGGATGCATTTTGAATTGGTCGTAGCGCTATCGCAGATTTCGATTTAATGTACTTTTGCAGTGGAGCGAATCGAATGTTTCGCAGGCGAATGTTGATCTGGGAAAAAGCTTGGGCGGCTCGTCTCGCTGGGGCTTCCCACTAATGGCGATGCCACTGCCGGGAATCAACCGGCGCTGAGGTTGCAGTGGCGGCGGGATGGCCACAGAAACTCGACCTCGACATACATCGCGCATTATAGAGACAGCGGGCCTCTCTCTTCGGGCCTCTGTATCTTCTTCTTTTCCCCAGCGATCAACATGTCGTCATCACAGCAAGTTCCTGCTAAGAAGCAGCAGGGTATGTGCTCATTCTCAGGGAGAAGATCTCTCTTTGCCTTACTCCCAATTCCAACCCCTCGCCTGCCTCTCATCTCATTTTCAGTTTGCTAACGATACTCCAGACCTCCAAACAACTTACTCCAATTTTAAAAATACGCTACAGCAAATTGCTTCAAAAATCGGTGATATCGAGCAGGAAGCTGAAGAGCACAAGTTCGTTTCTCCATTTTTACCTCTGCCCTTCCCCTATTCTGGTGCTTCATACGGCGTTTTGGCCCCCGCGTTTTCATCTGCATTGTTCACGGCCCCCATCAATCAAGCCTCACTGCAGTCCTACATATCATCATCACACCGCTGATTTGATTATCATTCAGGCTGGTTCTTGAAACCTTGGAGCCGCTAGCGGAAGACCGAAAGTGTTTCCGTTTGATAAATGGCGTGCTCGTAGAGAGAACGGTGAAGGATGTGGTACCAGCACTGCAGACAAACCAGGAGGGGCTGAAGAAAGTCCTCGATGATTTAGTAAAGCAGTACAAGAACAAGCAGGATGAGTTGGATAAGTGGAAGGTTTGTTCCCTGTCTTTCTTCATGAGTCAGCAGCCAGCTAATCTATATGCGTCATGTCAACAGAAAAAGAATAACGTCCAAGTAGTGCAGCAGTGAGAGGGACACAACAGCTTATCGCATATAATAAAAAAAAGGAAAAGAAGACAAAACTCAGCCATATCAGATTTCAGATTCTCATCCGTGCGGTTACTGAGCAAGAGCATGACCATCTACCAGCAACTATACAGAATCCAGCATCCATGATCCACGCTCCATGATCCTCGATGCATTGCTGATTCACGATACCAACAACATGATTTTCACTCCATCATTCAATTTCATTACGCAGCATGATTCACTCATACGTGGCCATACCCCCTTGAGGACGCATAAAGCAAATCTTGGCATCCAAAGGATCCTCTTAATGCCCGGCTGTCCAGCCCCTCGGAATTCATCCCTGTGCTGATGGCGCCTCAATGCCCAACGATATGCAGCCTCAACCTTGCTGCAGCTGCACTTTTGAACAATGATGCAGCACATGAGGGTTAATTACATCGATGCATGCAAGGATCCACGGACACGATTCCGAGTGTCCTTGAATAATACAGGCAGTATGTGTAATTTAATGGATTTGCAATATTGAGAAGGCCTAGATGCGTACAAGTCACTTTACATTGCCAACAATCCTTCCCAATCAAAGCGGCATGCCGGTGTTGGCCTTACTGTATATCACACCAGCGGGTATATCCGTCACCGAAACCTATTCCCGTGGACTGCCTGAAGAAGTATACGCCTCAAAAATCTCGTCACCAGTGCATATCTGTATGCCGTATGATGCAGCATGGGGATGTATTGCCAAGTGGCAAGCCACGACGAAAGCCCCTTCTTCTGTCACAAATAATCCGACAACAGAGTGCCGCCACTGTCCTCTACTCACCTCATATCGAGGCCAGGAATCGTAATCTATTCACACGAGAATTTTAAAGGACGTACATACGGAGTACCTACATGAAGACCCATCCACAAAGTATCAGTTCGGCTTAAGAATGCAGGAGTGGGGTACTCACTCTACCGTCCATCCTTTCCCCTCCAGCGGCTCGAATGTTTGCTTGTGATCCCTCGTTCGAAACTGCGTTCTTAAAAGAAGCGTGGAATCGTTTCTAGAATGTTACGTCGCTTAGCCGGAGTTGGACAGAGACGTCCGCGCGCAAATGAAAGAGAGAGAAAAAGGCCGCTAGGTATTAGGGATATGCATCGATGGGGACTCGCCAGCTTGGGTGTGCCTTGGGTGACCATTGGGGGCTGCGAATTGCTAGTAGCGGATACTGACATGAGGCGATTTCTGCGAACTGCAGTTGTGGAGGCTTCAAATCCGGTCTACCTCGTGTGAGCGTTGCAGCCCATCTCGGTGCTACCACCTCCACCTCCACCGACAACGCTGCGCCCACTACGTACTTACTGCCATTAGGCGTTGCTGCAACTAGATGGATGCGTGACTCTTTCTCTCGCCTTTCACCTTGCACGCACGCACACAACTAAAGAAAAAGAAAAGATGCAGCCGATGGAGGATATTGTAAGAGTGCAGACGCAGGAAACTATCGATTTGGCCTAGCTTGCCTGTGACATCCTACCCCGAATAATTCCAGGTGCAGTGCCAGGTATATTACATCGAGGCGATTATTATGTGCATCGATGGAACACAGACAATTTACGCGTATGTTCTTTACTTCGTGCCCAAGCCGGTGCTGCTGGGCTTCAAGCCAGCTCATCAGCCATCCATCCATCAAGCAAGCAAGCTGGCTAGCCATCAGCAATGTGCAGGGACAAGGGCAGTACAAAGCGCAAAGGCATTTTTCCTTGCTGCCCAATCAGTGAACGGGGCTCGCCTTTGACAGAGGAAACCGCGAAATGGCAAGGCACAGCGAGCGTCTCAGGGAGATTGTTCCGAGATGCTTCGAAAGAGCGAAATGGCGTCTTTTCAGAGGTTACCACAGAATGCATGTAGCCGCCTATGGCGGATCTGTACCTGGTTCGAAAAGGACCAACAGGCTCGCCGTTTCGTGCCGGGAGCGCCACCATTGGCCCAAACAGCTGCCCAATGCTCGAGTAGTTGTCGAGGGCCGGGTCGTGGTTCGCGGTGTTCCGGGTCGATCAATCAGCCAACCACTGGGCAGACATACAAATGCGGCCCAATGACTTGTCAACTCCTGTTGGGGGCCCGATTCTCAGCCACCGGGTTCCTGAGGGAGAGGCTTGCTTTAGCGGGCGCTGGCCATGGCCTGCGAGCCATTGCCAAATGAGCAACCGCAGGAGCCCACCATCTCAGTCCCGTCATCGTGGGCTGGCTTGCAGTCGTTTTTGTGCGGCGGCGGCGACGTCACAGCCGCGAGGCTGGTTGGACATGCATCGTGAAATACCCTGTTTTCCCCTCTGCTACTGGACCAGGACAGGGGTGGCGGGAGTTTTGTTTGCGGATTTCCCCTGTGTCTGTTGATACCCTCTGATTTAGTTTTCTCCCGATGGAGGTAACTCAGCCATCCGAAGGAGCTGTAGGCGACTGATACCGCGGATAGCTGCTCAACTCACCGCCTCTGATGATCTGGTGCAACCCTCTTTTCCACCACCTGGACGAGGATCATTAGTCCTGGGCTGCTGTTGGCCGTGGCTAGAGCTTATATGAGATGCCCCAAACTGGGGTTGCGTCGAGCTACTCAGGATGGGCGTGTCTGTGGTCTGGTGATTTGCGCATACTGCTCGTATAAGTGCGGTGGGCCTGTATCCTTGAGCGAGATGCCGGCGTCAAGCACCATGCAAATACCAGGCTGGTTTACTGATGAGTAGTAGAAATTCCTTTAACGGAGGGAGCAGACGAGTCATTTACGCATCACTGAGATATTCTTTAACAAGGGAATATGGAGCTACCGCTCCAAAGGTGCTCCAGGATATTGGATTTCTGCGTTGTGTCCTCTAGGCGCAAAGCTTCTCGTAGTAGCTGAAGCTTCCCCAGCCCGCCTGTAATAAACAGTACCGTCCAGTCAAGTAGCGGAATACGCCCAGCTCAGCTCTGGATACTTGCGCTGCTAGTACGAATCGAGGAGCTCGAGGTAGCTCGGCTTTGGGGCCATGCTGTCCGCTAATGTAGTTGGTCATTCAGCGTGCAGTAGGCCATGGAGGGGCACGTTGGGCGATTGGCCCCCCCCCCCCCCATTATCGATAAACCTGTACGGGAACTGTCACTGTCGCAGCGCCCACCCAATGCTTCGCCTTGGTACAGGGCTAGCTGCGCAGAGTACCGCGCTACCTCGCCGCCAGGTTCCCGCTGCTATTCCGGCCGCCAACATCGCGCTGCTGTCGACCACTAGCCTCGTCCTTCTTTTTCCTCTTTGCACTCCACATCCAGATGCACCCACGCCAGCCGCATAGCCAACAGCTCAATACACCCTCCTGTGCGCATCCCGCAAGCCGTAAGACGCTCCCTAGACTCCAGACTCGCCCGGCGAGCATCTCGTCCTGACGCAGTTGACAGACCCGGAACCCTGTGCTCTTGTGTAACCTCGCCGCGCCACCGCAGTCAGTCCGTTGCCGTTTGCAGGCGCGAAGACCTCGTCTGTCCAACGCGCACTCCCCCCGTCGCCGAACTTCGTCACTGCCGCGGCGTCTGTCGTCCGGGCCGGAGACCTTGAAGCCATCGAGATCCTTGGTTGCGAGAGTCAGAAGACAAAGGCCCACGCTGAGAAGCAGCGCTTGATCCACTCACGCCCTTGTGGAAGCACTGCTGGGACGAGTCTGCCTTTTGTTTTGCTCCCCTCTCCCAATCGACTGGAACCTCTTGCGATTGCGGGCCCTGGTGTTTTTTTTTCTTACCCTCGCCCACCCCTCCCCCTCCAGTAATTCCAACTAGGCATATTCTCTCCCAACCGGCTTGCCAGCCCATACATACGCACATATACCTACATACATACGCCAAGCGAGCGTCATAGCTCCAGTGTCCTTCAGTCAGGGCAGACCCAAGCCTCCCGCAGCCAAGATCCCTTCGCAGGCTGTGACGATTGACGCATCTTGCACTGCACACGCCCCTCTCGACGTATCAGGCAAGCCTCACCTCTGCGACGTGGCCAGGGGGACACATCATCGCGAAACCTCCCGAACTGTACCAAGCCGAAGATTATACAAGACGCTAGCAGCCGCTGCAGGTAGCCAAATATGTCCGACTCCCCTCAATCTCCTCCAAAGGATGTCGACCAAGGTGCACAGTCACCCGACGAAGAGCAAATGAATGATAACCAGGATCCCCACGGCGGAGCTGGCTATGAGTTTGAAGGTGTCAAAGAGCAAGATCGGTGGTTACCTATAGCCAATGGTATGTCTTAATTGTCTCCCCCGGGTCGCCATTCTCGAATCAGGATTGCTCGCCTCATGTGTGTTGAGCTGCCCGATTTTTTTCTCAGCCTTGCATAGCTTTCCTATGTCTCACTCTTCTTTCTCTAATGTGTCGGAGGCGTCGCGGGCGTCCAAGACGGACAAATTTGATGAACTGGATGCTAACATTCGAAACTTTGCGCCAGTTGCTCGAATCATGAAGAATGCCCTTCCTGATAATGCCAAAATTGCAAAGGAGGCAAAGGAATGCATGCAGGAGTGTGTGAGCGAGTTCATCTCCTTCATTACGAGCGAAGGTACGTCTATGCTTTCCTTGCTTCTCTCTGAGGAATCATTTTCCCCATGTAGACACTAATATCGTTCATTTAGCTTCTGAAAAATGTCAGCAGGAAAAGCGCAAAACCGTCAATGGAGAGGATATTTTATTCGCCATGACTTCCTTGGGCTTCGAGAACTATGCTGAAGCTCTTAAGGTGTATCTGTCCAAGTACCGCGAAGTAAGCACCTAATCTCCTGCAATTTTCCCAGGAAGGGCATGTCTTAACAGGTGATGTTAATATAGCAACAAAACCAATCGAACCGAGAGCGCGTCATGGAGAACAACAACAACAACTGGGGGGGCGGCATGATTCCTGGCGAAAAGGCCGAACCTGGTCCTGCCGGCGCCGAGTATGCCGCTCCCGAAGCTGCAAATCCCGCTGAAGGCGCTGCCGACCCGAACTACATGTATGCTTCCCATGCCGGCCATAATGGAGCAGGCGCTGGTGAAGGCTACTAAGAGAGCTTTGCTGGAGGGCCAAGACTGGGCTGGTTGACAGCTTCTACCGGCGGCAGTCGACTGGGCCTCTTCTTCTGTCGCCAGGGAGCATACAGTTTGATCTCCGACAAAACACTTAGATCTCGCACGACTATTGGGGTCACAGCTATCAGCTCCAAAACCCGACGTGTAAAAGTATCGAATACTTGGCTTATCTGACTTGGAGTTTACAACATTATCGGCGTATATGAAATGTGAAAGGATTGGGTAACAACGAGAGGAGATGAACTATACAATCCGTTACTCTCTCGTTAAAATGTATGGAATCGACTCTTTCTTCTTCTTTTTTTCTCTCTTTTTTTGTTCTTAGTTCTTGGGTTTCAGCTACAGATGGGCGATCAGACAATTAGATTCTACCCTCGGAGCTTCACCTGTCGACTCAAGAGCGGTCTTGAGATGCGGCACACATCTTTTTTTCGGCAGTAGGGAATTAAGGGCTTGCCAAGCAGGATAACGGATATGCATGGGGTCCAGACTGTGAATTTATGGAGTTGGAACATCGGATATGGTCTGCTACTACATTACAAGTATGTCCATTTTACATGGGGCCTCTTCGCAGCATTTCTCGTGATTGACTGCCAGTTAATGACGTATGTGACACTCATGCAGACCCTGCTTGGGCTGTTGGCGATCCGACGTAGTTTATGCAGCCACTTTTGACATGTCCAATGCCTGTCTCTTCCGGCAATCCTTGCTTCTGTTGGATCGCCCGCCGTACATATGTGGTCAAGTGATACCGCATCACGATAGCGTCAGTTGGATTCGTTAGTAGCCATTCATATTACAGAATATAAGAAGAAGTAAAGCTTCAAGATGGGAACTGAAATGTGACGATTGCCTGGTAGCACAACGCAGCCCAATGCAGGTAGGTATAATGAAGAATACCATAGGTAGGTGCATCTCCAACGAATGCCGAGATCTCTGCTCGGTACAAAGCACTCCGTAGGTGGCGCAAAAATATTCCAGACTCCGAAGCGCCGCACGGACCAACCGAGTGCTGCCTAAGCCGACTTGGTTGCGAAGCACGTGCGGAGACCCCACTTGATTGAAAATCTTCCCTGCTACCGATTAATGTGCAGGAAAAAAAGAATCCATGTCGCCTAGCATTGACGTTGCCACAGCTGTCTAGGGTTCTCTTTCAGCATCATCCATTCACCTGCGTTTCAGTTCACAATTATCTCGTATCCCTACAGCGCGGCGAAGCTCAAGTCATGGGCCTCAGCTTATCCGAGAGACTGGTCGTATTGCTAAGAGCCCTGTAGCTGGGAGTGATTGTTTTTATCCCAGATTTTATTTCCTGCATTGCTAGATTCCCCATAACGAGCGTCACGACAATTCGGCCTCCATTCTCGCCAGCGCCTCGCTGTATTCTTAATCATCGTCGACTATCGATACCGCCTTCATGCGACCATTCAGTCCAGCACCTAGAAGCCTCACTGGCGCCCTGCCCCGGAACACTCCCCCGGTCAAGTCCATACTCAAGCCCTCCTCCTCACTTCTGGGCCGCAGGAAAGAACAGCACGAGCAGCTCAGCGAGAGCCCCGAGGCTCAAGACGCGTCCAGCAAACGGCGCAAGGTCTTCTTTGACGATATAAAGAATGTGACGTACGAAGTCGGCCGGCGGACCATGGACGAAGTAAAACTAGAAGTGCGGATGGCGCTGGAGGCACATCTGCGAGGAGATGACGGCCAGTATGACGGGCTAAAGGAGATGTTTGCCAACGATAAAAAGAGATATCTGCCGCCGATAGTCGGAGAGGAAGAGGATACGCTGAAGCCTCACGAACTTCAGGTTTATCTCATGGCGTTGACCGGCTGTATTCCCATCTTGAAGAGCAAGGACTGCAATGGTCTGGTGAAGGCGATCCTTAACTGCTCATGGCTGGGGCGAGACGCAGGCTTTGTCAAAGTATTTACACATTTTCTCGCCGCTCTAGTCAGTGCGCAAGGCTCCTATCTCAACCAAGTCCTGAACATGATTGTGGGCAAATTCCACGACACGCGCCCATCCGCGTGGCGAGTCCCTGATTTCCCCGAGGTCTCGCGTGCCACGATGCGCGAAAGGCTGCACTCGACCCTGCAGTACCTTCTCAAGATGTTTCCGTCCGCCATTTCCGTTTTAGAAAACCTGCTTAGAACCAAATTTCCGTTCCTAGACGATTCGATGAGAGTCCACATGGCTTACATCCACAACCTCCTCCAAGTCAAGGAGTACGTGCCTGATCTAGCAGAAGATGTTTACGATATGATACTCGATCGCGTTGTAAAAATCGATTCACAGATGCAGCTGGATTTGGAAGACACGGACGATGACATCACAGCTGCCGTCATGTACGCGCTGCGCGAGAACGCTCAGGAAAACGCGGCCGGCTGGGAAGACGAGGCGGACGATGATAGCGACACCGAATCTGTTGATAGCGACGACTTGGATTACGATCAAGAGGCCGTTCGGATCAAGACTCTGAAGGACAGCGTGGAGAAGATGGATTCGATGCTGGACACGCTTTTCGACATCTACACGCCACACTTTGCAAACCCTGGGTCGGATAAAGCGTTTGACATGTTCACAACCATCCTACGCGAGTTTGATCAGATGGTATTGCCGACATACAAATCACGACATACACAATTTCTCATCTTTCATTTTGCACAGCAACACGAGCGGCTGACCGACGCCTTTTGTGGCCAGCTTATCGCCAGCGCGTTCCAGAGCAACACGCCCAACATTCTGAAGCAGGCCGCTGCCGCCTACCTGGCAAGCTTTGTTGCTCGGGGAGCACTCGTACCGCGCAACCTAGTGCGTACAATCTTTATGCTTTTGATCCATCACCTGGACCAGTACCGCCGGAAATATGAGCCCCTGTGCCGCGGTCCAGATCTCAAGCGATTCCACCCCTACTACAGCCTCGTACAGGCCACCCTCTACATCTTCTGTTTCCGCTGGCAAGACCTGGTGGTGTCTGCCCCGGAGTTTGTCGACCCCGAAGACCCAGCATCCTACATTGGTCAAGACCTTGAGTGGATTGGGACGGCAAGGAAAGATCTTTCGACGCACATCTTTGGCAAACTCAATCCATTAAAGGTCTGCGCACCGGTTATCGTCGAGGAGTTTGCCAAGCTGGCACATCGACTCAACTTTATGTATGCTTATCCGTTGATTGAAAGCAATAAGCGCATCCGATTGACCCAATTCTTGTCATCGACGTACTCCACTGGAGGCGCCCTCCGAGACTCTGGTTTCGACACTCAGGAGGAGAGCTTTCACCAATTGGACCCTTACTTCCCATTCGACCCATACCAGCTACCGGTTAGCAAACGCTGGCTTACAGAAGATTATGTGAACTGGAAATCAATCCCGGGCTTGAACGCGGAAGACGATGAAGACAGCGATGACTTTGAGGATGACGAGGACGATGGTGCCCTAGAAGATCTTGAGGAGGGCACTGCTACTGATAGCGAAGACGACTACTCAGAGTAAAAGCCCCGATAAACGAATGTTTACGAACGGATATACCCGAAACACAGTGTGATGGATGAAACTCTTGTCGATTTATTTGGAATCTCTTGCACATTTTGGAACTTTATCCATGTTTTGCTATTTTAGGAATTGCTTAGGACATAGTCTATTACTATATACTAGGACAAAAAGGAGGAGGGAGGCCCGCATCGTGCTTATTGGCAAGAAGAGCATATTGCCTAGGGCGCACCAGTAGCATTCCCTTTTTTGGCATGCTGCTACTACTGCTTTCATCCTACTGTTTTTTTTTTTTTCTTATTTTTCTTTTAGCGAGGAGTTGGCAAAAAGGAACAGTTGCTTTTTGTTGCGCGTTTTGGTATTTAGTTTTGTTCGATGCATGCTGCAGTCGTGCGTAGCGTTGGTGCAGGGATGGTTTGAATTGATTGAACATAAAAAAGTTATCTTCATCCTGCCTATTCAAGACGCATGTCCCTTGTCCTATGCTTCGGCTTTACTAATTTCATATTACTATAAATATTAAGTGTGTAGTAATATTTGTCTATTTTATTTGGTCCTATCGGTCAGAATGTAGTAGGCGATGGGCGGCGAACTAAGGTTGTAAGAAAGTATTTCAAATACTTGCATCTCGGCTCACTTATGGATATTGACCAGAGGGTTACAAATACTACACTATTTTTGTTCTTTGCTATTACCACCATGAGAGGAGTGCATATGCTATTGCCAAGCGCTGCAACGCTATAGGAGCTAATGCTGTGGCTCTTATACGAAATCGAGCCGATCGTACTGTAGATTGCGCTCTTTTCGCTCTCAATTTGAGGGTTTTGGTCGGCGTAATCGATTCTTTCGCCCTCTAGAACTTATGTAGTGATCCTTCTTGCTTATCAGGATGTTTGTCAGTGTTCATACTCCGACTATTACGGACGGCAATTTTGGGTTTCGTCGGCATTTAGCGTCCTTGATTCTCCGTGGGGGTGGTAGGTACCCAGTACCTTTGAAGCTTCGGATGGGACTATCGGGAAGAGATATTTGGAATGAATGAATAGTGCTGCGGTTTAGAATTCCAGTGCTATAGTTTGCGGAGCAGGCACTGTAGACCGCTGACTGTATAGTCCGGGTGCGCGCTAAATTTCACAAAAACGGTTTGAATCGTCAGCAGTCTTCAGCGGCTGCCGATTTGCATCCAATGAGAAGGCAACGCTAAGCTCGCTAATAAGCGATGAATACACTCTGCGAAATCAGTTTGGACTGAAGCAGCACTGGTAAGCTCTTAGATCCTCAGGTGTTGAAGTAGCAGATACCTCGAATGGCCCGCTATCCGGCAATTGGCGGTTTCAGACGCTCATCCGCAAACGAAGCCGACTAAACTGCAAATCGCCAGCCTTTTCAACCTTTTGCTACCTTGACCACGTAATTGCGTCTAGCTCGTGAAAGCTCGAAAACTCTGTGCCCCCTCCTCCGCATAGGACGGCAGCGCGCGACAGCCATCCGGAGATTATTGTTGCATCTGGTGGTCAATTGCTCGGAGCATCTCGAGCTTGTCTTGTCTGGGACAGCGAATCGCGACACAAGCCCCAGAGAAGGCTGAAGGAGTGCCGTCACGGCTATTCGTTCATTTCTCCTTGCTCTGTGTCGCTCAGTCGACCTTCCTAGCTGTCTTTGCTCTCATCTAGCCCAGTCACCGGATATCTGCCGTCACATTTCGGTGGCACTGCTTGCATTGTCGCACACGCCGTTATCGCAATTGACTGATTGATTGGTTATCCGGCGCCATGGACTCAGAGACCGCAGACGCTGACCGGCCCTCGTTCACGTCCTTCTGGAAGCGAAGCAAGCAGAAGGACAAGGACGGCGGCGACGGTAAGAAGAAGGGCAAGAAGACGACCAGCCCCAGCTCAACCGGCGAGCTGCAAGACGAAGGATATGCAGAGGACCAGGAGGCAGGCCAAGATGCCGGTGAGTGCTAGCTGACGCGTTTCCACATTTCAACTCCTCGCATGCATGGCCTATTTTATGCTTGAATCTGTTTCCCGAGCCGCTGCAGTCGTGATTCCATGATTTTCTTCCCGTGGCGGCTAGGCGGTTCTCCCATCGATGGAGGCAGATGCACTAAAGGGGGGACATGACACAAGGCGAGAATCAGCTGGCGGGCGGCATCCTGGGCGCCGTACGGGCGTCTTAATTAATGATTACAGAGAGAAGGGACTGCAAGGGACTGCCATCGGCGCTCTGCAGGCGATCGCCCTGCCGGCGGCGGGTCTGGCCGTGGCTGTCATCAATCTCAGCCGTCCAGGAGCGAGTGCTTCGTGATTTGGAATAGCCGGTGTTGTTGGCGATGTGAGCGAGCGCGGCCGGCTAGTGCTTGGCCATCTCAAATCATTTGCTTGCAGCGCAGCCGGCTTCGTCTTTATGCCTTTATAAGAGGGAGCCAGTCGCTCCCGCTCGCCAGGACCCAATTATGATTATGCCTTGCCTCCCAATCTGCCTTTGCATTTACACCTTCTTTGTGGGCGCTGCTTTGATTCCATTCATGACGGCTGGTCCCACTTAAAGTTTGGAATCTTGCACTCGGGCGTTGCGCTTCAGTCCAAGCCATCATCCCCATTGCAGAGCACTACCACATATTACTTATCCACGCTATGCCTTTTCTTTATCGAGTTTCACCGTCCCGAGAGGTCTACCGTTCTAGATCTAGATCCCGGGTACAGCGCAGGAAGATGATGGACGCTGAACTAAGACTTCGATACGCAGATGAACACGCCGGCAAGGATGATGCCAAAGACCGCGCCCAGCTTCGACGGGCTCAGGTCCGGAAGGCCCAGATCCAGCACCGCCAGCGAAAGGCAAACTATGTCAAGCAGCTGGAGCTGGACGTGTCCCAGCTGCGAGACCTCATCACCCAGGCCCAGCAGGAGACGTCGCAGATGCGGAGGGAGAATGACGGCATTCGAGATCTACTGAGGACGAGTGAGCAGCACCTCCAGCCCACGTACCCGCAGGCCGACTCAACGTATTTTTCAAACGCAGGCTCTCCCGGCACTCGCGTGGGTGGCATGTCCGAGCTGGATACCCAAGAATGGCTTGGTGGCGGACAGCTGGGTGATTTGGACCTGAACCAGAACCCTTTGATGCCCTCGACCTCGAATGATGCGGAAATGTTTGGCCATATCAACATTGATGACATCACTGTATCGCTGGGCATTCATGATCTCTTGGGCACGCCTTGCTTCACCATCAACTCTTCGTCTGGTGCCAGCATACAGACATCTACCAGCCCGCCTCCACCATTTGAAAGCACCCCCTTGACGCCCCCCCTGACCCCTCAACAAGAACAGACAGTGATCAACTGGATATTAGCGTAAGTCTTCCTCTTTCGATAATGCCAAACCTTTTCTTCAGAGCATGACTAACTTGACCCAGACTTGAAAACATTTGCTGGGACCACTTCCAAAGCACCGACTTCCACAACCATGTTCCAGGCGAGCAAGAAGACTCATACAACCATGCTCTCACCGCCACTGCTCTCTTCATGAATGCCGCACCCTCCTCCATCTTCGCCGACCGTGAGGTGTTCACGGCAATAGACCCCACCACCACGCAAGCACCCACCTTCCACTGGCAGGCCAGCGGCATCAACATCAACTCTCTCTGGTCACTGGCGCAATTCGAGCTTGATCCAACTGAGATTTCTCCCATGCAGATTTGGTTCGACCTGGCGTCCAAGTACTCTTACGAGCTGCTCTTCTCCGACGGCTTGTTGACCGCCTTGTTGGTCGAGCTGAGGCCATTGATCAGGTGTATCGAGTTCGGTGCGTCGATACAGAGGCAGTTTTATGACGATGTGATTGCCAGAGTCCTGGGGCCTTCTGCTGCGATTTGATCTATTAAATGATATACCTTTTTTCTTCCTTTCTTCTTTTTTTTTCCTTGGTTGGATGATGATGACAGTGGGACAAAATATGTGGTGGCGTACTGGTAGTCTTTTTTGTATATGGATTGATGGTGTACATCTATTTTTACCTTTACGCTGTTCTTCGAACTGGAGTTCTGATGACTGCTGGCTGTCAAGAAATACCTAAAGTCTTTTTCCACTATTAATTTTTTTTTCTTGAAATTCTTACTTCTTCAGCAGTGGCAGAATATTCGGAGTAGCACTTTCGATGACTTTTCGAAAAGTGGAATAATCGTTAATGGGTCTGGAGATAGATGCTATCGTATCAGGATACGTGTAGTATTGATAAAATGTAAAATAGGATATAGGGCCAAGGGCTGCTGCATAATCACAGCAAAGTTGCAAAAAGAAACATATATGCCACATCATACCAATAAAGCAAATTCAGCTTCAAGTCTATCTGCTCACTATCTACCCATCTAGTTTCATACTTGAATCTGGCCACGGTTGAAGAAAAGAAAGAAAAAAAAAGAGAGAAACAAAAAAGACGACATAAAGAAGATTAAAAAAAAAAAAAATCACCCATTTTTACAAAGCTTTAACCATACTACGATCATCAAAAACATCCCTCAGCAGCGCCTCCACGCAGGCATCTCTATCCAGCGGCCCCATGGCATACGTCGACTCAAAGGCAAAAATGCTGAGCTGCCCAAAGAACGGCCTAAGAACCTTGGCAACCAGCTCATCCTTTCTCTCAAAGCTGACATCGTCATTAATGCCACCAGCGCCGAGGAGCGGAAGGCGGCGTGGGCCGTTCTGATTAGTCGCCATCTGGGCCATGATCGTTGCGTCGTCGTGGCCGGCAATGGTCGTCGCGCCAAGCTCTTCGGATATCTCGTCGACGAGGGCGACGGGTTGGTATGTGGACGATCTGTATACGGCCTCGATGGTATCTGTCACGAAGAGCCACTCGTGCAGCTGGAAGTCGTCCGGTGCAACGCAGATGAGCAGGTCGAGCAGCTTGCAGGCCTGCAGGATGGCGGCGTTGACGTAAACCTCGGATGCCGTGCTGTGATCCGGGGCGACAATGGAAGATATGGCCGAGTGGATCTCGGCGTTGACCACAGGCCATAGCCTGGCGAGATGGATTGGGCTGATCTTGAGCACCAATGCCCTGATGACCATGTACACTTCTGCTCGCGTGGTGGATGATGGAGATGATGTTGAAGTGGCCCCGAATAGCTCAACCACCTTATCAAAGATGGCGGGTATATCCGTGACAAAGGCATCCTCTGCCGAGGCAAGGATCAGAGTGGCAATCCTCCGCAAGTTAAGCTGCGTCTTCCGATCCGCCTCAAGACGAGCTGAAGTGGCGCCCACCCCGAATACTATTCCCGCAGTGGTAGGAGCACTAATGCGGCCAACAATCTCCGGAATTCGTTCCTTGTCTGTCAATGCCCACTGCCGCAGCAACGGCATCCAGTCGTTTTGAACCAAGGCAAGATTCATTGCGAAGAATTTACTATCATTAAAAGCCTCGCTGACATCTTTCTTCCAGGCTTTCTGGTTGTTTGGCAGCCTTGAAAGCTCGTGTAAGAGCTTCAGGGTGCTGGAAGAGACCGAATCTGGGAACGTCTTGGAGCGGAAAGTCGGGCCAATAACATTGGAAGATATCGTTGCAGCTGCGGAGAGAACTCGGTCTGGTTCAAGGAGAATCTTTGGCAGGTTAGGGACGATGGAGGCTAGAATAGCCACGACATCATCAGATCTCTCGATTGCACCGGGGAACGTGCCGCGACGTTCAAGCTCGCCCTTAACAAACTTGGTCCCCGACGTGCCATTCGAATTGCCGGAGTCAGTAAAAGTCGGCCTCGTAGTGAAGAGAGCAGTAATGAGCCTTAAGAAGAGGTCCTATAAAGGGGTCATTAGTTAGTCAATATGCCTTATATATCATAGATAAAAAGACAAGGCTATAATCTCACCCCTAATTCTCTACGCATTTTTCGCTGCTCGCCGAAATTGGTGTTGTCAACCTTCTCGCCCAAAATGGCGGCGAATTCAAGAAGGCTGGGAAGCGTTTGTCTGTGAGGGAAAGGATTGTTCAAGAGGTCCTTCAAGAACGTTATGCAATCTTGCCATATCTCATCCATGGCATCATCATCCAGTGACCTGGCATATTCGACCAGAAAGACAACCAAGTCGGCATCTTGAAGTGAGATTGTCATTGTCGACTTCCTTGAGGGCTCCAGCGCGGCAGGATTTGTACGGCTGTATATGGAGTTGAACAGAGCCGGCATCGAGTGTTTTGGTCTTGCAGCATCTAAAGCTGCTAAGAAGCTAAATACGGTGACGTGCTCCGCAGCGCTTGTTGAATTTCTCCAGACATCAATCACGGTCTCGAGGCTTTCGAGAGTCTCCGCCGTGAACAAGTGTTCAAGAAGTCGCCTTGCCCGATTCCTCATCCTCAACGACGTGTAGTTAAAGGAAGCTGACGAATTAATGTCCTGCGAGGTGGCTTCGTCCCCCTGTCCCCAAGACCATATTGAAAAGCACATTCGCACAGCATCTTGGAAGGCCAAATGAACAGTCAAGCGATCATTGGCCGTGGCGCTTCGAGACTGAGGGGAGTCTGACTGGAAGACACCTGATACCATGCTCCCGAAGATTGACTGAGGCTGGTCGGGGCCTTTCACAGCCAGCGCTTGAGCTTCTTCAGCCAGCAATTGGTCATGTGCCTTGGCCAAGACTTGTTCAAGAGCATTGAGAAGGTAAATTAGAGTAGATTCCGGCGTACCAGCCTCACTCTTAACTTCGTATGATTCATCCTCGAACAAAACTTTCAAATGAGAAAAGGTAGCGCCAATTTGTTTGCATAGGGTTTCAACAAGGGGTATCAAAATTTGAAAGATGGACTGAGAATAAAAAGGCAGGCATCTGCTCAAAAATGAGACCCAGGTATCTAAAACAAATTGGCTGTTCGTTGAACTTAGACCAGACTGCAGGCATTTGAGTAGCTGGGGTGGCATTACCATAGGAGGTGGTGCCATGTCGCCGGAGGAGATAGATAATCTAGTAGCATGTAAAGGATCCGCGCTTGATCTTCGCTTTTCGGCAATGGAAGATATAGCAAGTTCCGTCACCACGGTATCATGTAATTTGAGAGCGTCAAAGACAACGTCAAGCAGAAGAACTTGGACATACGGATCCGTGTTTCCAATGGAACTTGACAGTCTATCGATCAGAACATGATCAAGATTTAGATTGAATAGAGGAGCGGCGTGATGACTTGTGAGGAAATGGTGAAGAACGGTCAGCGCATAACGATGCAGCTGGGAGACTCTCTTACTCAGGTCATCGCTGGCAGGCGAAAAAGCATCGCCAGTAATGCAGGCCATGCATACCCGAACGAAAAAGTCCTGTAGCGTAATGTCATCTTCATCTCCGCCAGCTATAAATACGTAATTAGTAGAGATATCGGGATGTGCATGGGTGTTAAGGAACACATACTGGAGATTTGTACCTGCGCTACATCCCCAAAGGAGAGATGCTTGGATACAAGGACTGCGCCTGAAGTCTCTCCAGTGTGAATTAAGACGTGATAAAGAGTTCGCAAATAGTACAAGCAGAGATCTATATCGTCATCTTCGGTGAAAGCGAGGGGTTCAGGCAGAGGCTTTTCAGCTTGGAAGTCTTTTCCAACTTCGCGAAGAAAAGGTATTTCGCCAAATTTCATAACAAAGAGTAGAAACAACCTACGTTCAACACTTAGCAAACCAGTGACAATAACAGGGAACCAGTGTATCAAATTACCTATCAATACCAA
This sequence comes from Trichoderma koningiopsis, assembly GCA_022985005.1. Taxonomy (NCBI): domain Eukaryota; kingdom Fungi; phylum Ascomycota; class Sordariomycetes; order Hypocreales; family Hypocreaceae; genus Trichoderma; species Trichoderma koningiopsis. The sequence continues at coordinate 6,061,350 of JAJPEM010000002.1, forward strand.
CCATATTGCTGAGCCATGATTTGACAGTCATAAACATCTGCGTCCTGTCGTCCAACAGTCCGTCAAGCACAAGGAATAGGGGACGCGTCAGTATAATCTCATAATGGTCTGTCCCACTAAATCTTTGGCCAGATTTTGCTTCAACTGCAGGGATCTTTGGCCCACGCCGATCAGATTGGGTATCTTGGATAGTATGTGACCAGAGAACGCCAAACGCACGCCCAATATCAGCACCATCGCCAGCATTCTGGTTCACTATAATACTCGCAAGTGAAGCTTCAACATCACGACGAGTAAATGAAATAGCTGCCTGAAGTTGCCATAGACATCGGACAGTTTCCACATGATACTTGGGCTCAGAGGCTGAGAGGTATGACCATGCATGGCGAACTAGAGGGTGGACTAGCTCAGACAACTCTAGAGTTGAAATTCGTCCAACATGATGAAGCTGCGTGATAAGATGTAGAATCGAAGAAAAGTCTGAAAATCTCAAAGGTCGCTTCTGTGTCACCTGTGTTTTCAAAGAGGACATTAAAAGCTTCTCATCGAATCTGTAGGTTTTAGGAACCTTCAACAAGATAAGAAGTAGAATCTTGATGTGAAAACTCAAAGAACAAGGCGAGTCCTGCTCAGCGGAATCATCAACAATGTACTTGACTGCTTTGTCCAGAATCAATTCTCCCGTTTCTATGTGAGAGAAAGGTATTGGAGAAGCGTCAGGATTTCCTTGCCCCTGGACATAGAAATCCTGGATCCTTTTCAATAAATCTTTGGTTGGCGGTGACGTGGAGAAACCAGAATCTTTCTTTTGGCTGGTTTTGCTTTTAGAAGGTTCTGTGAAAGCCCAACCCGGCACCAATTCCAGAAGAGAAACGACAATGCCAAGGACTTGTTCTTTAAGAGACGAAAAAGGACCATCCGGCAGACAAAGGGTATCTTTTCGAGTTGCTGCATCTTCTAACATGGCCAAAGCGGCGAGACAGGCCAGGGGAGCATGAACTGTACTCATCTCTCCATCATGTACATTGAAATGGGCGATGATAAATTTGACCAAAGAGAGTTTGTCGCTTCGATCTTCACTACCAGCTTTCTCAGCGCTAATAGCTTGATCTAGAAGTCCAACGAGCTCGCCATATATTAGACCACCTTCAATGCCATCGAAAAAAACGCTTGCGCTTCGTAGAACCTCTGTAAACTCTCCCTTGGCCGGGCCTTGACGTTGAAATTGCCGTACGCTCTCCACCACGGGAAGAAAAATGTCTGGTATCACCAGTCCACCAACTTCCAACTTGTCCATCAAGGAAAGACAAATTCGATATGGGCGGGTTCGTTCGGCAACTCCACCGTGAGAAGTATCTTTGATCATTTCTAAAAGGGCTTTTGTCAGAGACTGTAGACCAAACTGCTCGAAATAGCTTGTTCGAGAGGATAGTAGAGCCTGCTGCCCGTCTGAGGCGCCACCATGGTCTTGGTTGTGTTCATTTTCGTTGCCTGCTGGCTCAGGACCAAGGAGCCATGCCCATAGACGACGGTTTAAACTCATATCTCGTCGGGTGACTACTCCAACGGCTGCTCTCAAGAGAAGTTCCAGATCACCAGGTTTAACAAGAGACTGTAACACTTTGGAATTAAGGGGGAGATGGGACACAAGTAGATCAAGAAAGCCACGCTGGATCAACAGCTGCTCATCAGAAAGTCCACTGGCAAAACATCTCACCAGCAAACCTGGTTCTGGAGTCGTAACAATCGCAAGAATCTCACTGCTGATGCCGCCTTGCTCTGTACCATTCTGGTCATTTTTCTCGCTGGAAGTCATCGATATATCTGAACCCAAGACAGGCAGATTTCGCACCAAATAGGCTAAAGCACCAGCACGGCGGCCATGGCTTGTAACAGAAGCTAAAAAGAAGCACTGCCAGAAGAAGTCATCGCCCGAGGCATGTTGCTCTGTGAGAGCGACACTATCTGTTGGTCGAATAGCTTTTTTAAAGCTCCCGACTAGTCGCATAGTTCGGTCGAAGTCTTCGCTAGTTTCATCTTCCAAGCCGGGTAACAATGCTAATATTATTGATTTCATAGCTGGACGTAATGATCTGGAATCGACACCCGTGAAATGACGCTCAAGAAGGTCGAGGAATGGCGACCGCACGGAAAGCGATGCAAAAGAGAGAGTGGGAGCCAATCCGGGAAGATATAGAGGGAGGTCTCGCGAGAGCCCATCTTTCCCAATCGTTTCAAACACATAATTATAAACTTCGAGTGCCTTCTGGTGTACTCCCGAGGGCAAAGACGGGTTTAGGCATTGCGATAGACGTTTCGCGACGGTGATTTTGGAGGGAATAACGGTGCTGGCGGGTGGTCGAGCTTGCAGACTCTATTCAAGGATGTCAGTATACCATGCTGTAAACGAAATATCGGGGTTGAATTGTGGCGATATCTGACCTTGAGGAGCCTGTTCAAGAAGGATATGTAGTCAGCCCATTCCTCGAGAGCTGTTTCGAACAAGAGCAGCGCTTTGTCAACTCCGCCAGCGTATCGACGGTATGCCTTGTCCTTAATCGGGGCGTCTCCTGGAGTATCTGGATCAGCAAAACGATCAAGAAAAGTCATTCCCAATAAGGCCTACCCACCTCCGCCAAGTTGATTCCTCCATTGCCGCGGAATGGGCGAGTCCCGCCCAGAACTCTCTGGCGATCCGGAGCGTACGCCAGGACCCAGTTCAAGCGCCATTATGCCGAGCTAATTGGTTCATGGGTGGGATCAATGGCAGCAGCGTTTGGAGGTCAGAAAGCGAGTCGCATAGCGGCGAGGGACAGCTGTAGCTACAGTGCAGTTGCCGGACAGCTTCACGATGATTCGCCAGAGTTGAAGTCGTCCAGAAGGCTACGTTTCAGTGGTTGCGCCCAAAACGCGGGAGTCGACAGAGCTAAGGTGCCGACATACGTAGCCAACCCCACTATAGGTGCTTGATTGGCACCAACTGACGCAAGGCTACAGGCACCGGCGGCCGAGTACGTACCGGCCACAGCGGACCAGACAGCGCTTCGGAGCTTTTGCTTCTAGCTTCGAACTTCCTCCACTGCTCGTGCTACAGTATTTGATCCGCCTGCCTCTCATTGTCGCCGCGACCAAAGCGCAATGGCATGATGGATAGCAAGGCTATCTCGATAGCAGCAAGATCGCGCAACCTTCTAGCAATTGCTGGATGAGTGCCCCTTAGGTTCCGCCCTCCTTGAGATGCAACAGAACTGCGCGCCACGATGGGACAGGAGAGCGATTCCCCCGTCGAGGAGCAACCCCCTCCGCTCCCACCTCGACCACACGCGAGGAGCATGAGCAGCGCCGTGGACCAGAAATCCTTTCTGGGCGAAGCGACGACCGCTATAACACCTTTAGAGATCCAGACTCTATCCTTCCCCGACGGGACACGAGGGACATTCTCCACGCATTCTCGGTCTGCGTCGACACCGACAGGCAGCGGCTACACGTCTCCCTATTACCGACCAAGCAGCTCGGGGGGTGATGGCGACGATGCCGCCAGTATTATGAGCTTTGCGCCGACGATGCGCCCAGCGGGAGACATTGCCAGCCTGTTGACGTCCTCGCTCAGTAAGAAGAGCGCCGCATGGAATCTGCTAAAGGCGCAAGCGGCAAATGTCCAGCCGTTTGAGAAACATTACAGAAGCGCCGATGACCGACTCGCCGACTTCGAGAAGGAATTCGCTGCGCTTCCCGACGAAACAAATGAGTACTTCAAGGATGACGAGAGGTTAACCATTTGGCGTTCGAAATTGAAGCAGTACATGATCCTATCTTCCGCCGGCAAACCCATCTGGAGCCGACACGGGGATCTCAATCTTATCAACTCCTCCATCGGAGTAGTACAAACTATCATATCTTTCTACGAAGGGTCTAAAAACCCTCTCCAGGGTTTCACAGCTGGCAACACCCGATTTGTGGTGTTGACTCAGGGACCGCTCTATTTCGTAGCTATCAGCAAGCTTGGGGAGAGCGACTCACAGCTACGAGTGCAGCTGGAGGCTTTATATATGCAGATCTTGTCAACACTTACTCTACCTTCTCTAACCAACATTTTCGTGAATCGGCCGTCCACCGACTTGCGCAAACCGTTACAAGGAACCGAAGCTTTGCTGTCATCACTGGCAGACAGCTTCACGAAAGGCTCTCCTTCAGCATTGCTCAGCTCATTAGAATGCTTGAAGCTGCGCAAGTCGCAGAGGCACACAATCAACAATACATTTTTGAAATCAAGAGCCGACAAGCTGCTCTACGGACTCATTGTAGCAGGCGGCAAGCTCGTCAGCGTTATCCGGCCACGGCGGCATTCTCTTCATCCTAGCGATCTCCAGCTCATATTCAACATGCTCTTTGAGTCAGAAGGCATCAAGGCTGGAGGCGGCGAAAATTGGATTCCGTTGTGCTTGCCGGCCTTCAACAACAAAGGCTATCTATACATGTATGTCAGTTTTTTCGAGGGTGTATCGGGCGAGCAGGCGACGGCACCTGCTGCGGCCGTGGGTCAACTGGTGGACGAGGAGATTGCCATGATCCTCATCAGCGCAGATAGAGAAGCATTCTTCAGCCTCAAGCAGATGCGAGACGACGTTGCGCAGCAGCTAGCGAAGAACGGCAGCCTCGCCATCATTCGAGACGCCGCTCGTGCTGGTCGCCCGAGCATGGCGCAGATCGCGCCAGGAAGCCCCATTTGCCATTTCTTGTTTAAGTCGCGAGCGAATGTGCAATTCTGCATGTCAAACTTAGAGCCGACTTTCAGCCATCCTGTAAAGAGAAGACGTCTTATGACGGTATATCACGAGCTGCAAGCCTCAACCCACGCAAAGAATGCGCATCTTAAGATTTTGCAATGCGTGAGCGATGATTCTACATCTCTTGCTTGGCTCACCCCTGCTTTTGAATTCTACTGCATTGGTGGGCCTAATTTGTCACGAGCAGCAATGGCGCAGGGTGCAAATAAGATTATGCAATGGATTAAGAGAGAAGAGAACCGATTGTTCATCATTGGCGGCGGTGTATTTTGACACCTTTCTTTGAGTTTCATAAATCATTATCATACAAATTGCAATTTTATCCAGCCTCCCTTATCCAGTGCCACTGCCTTGCCTCGCATTACTATCAATGGTAATGTTAGTAGAGACTGAAGCTGCAGGTTGCTATTTTTTTCCCTTGAGCCGTATCAATCTGTTGTTGAGTGTTTTTCCTTCCCTTTATTTCTTTGTTCCTTGTTCCATGTCGCCGTCCAATGTTTCCTTTTTGGTCCTGTTTTAAGCCGGCTTTGTGATTTCGGCCACGGTGATGATGGTTGAAGGCTGAGGGTGATTGTTGCGTTTGCCGTATCCTGTCTCCATTGGCAAGGTGCTCATCCTCCTGGAAGCCCTACTTGGGGGTGGTCGTAAATCAGAAAAGCCTTCGCCAGGGTGTGTAGGGCGCTGTCGTTTAATGGTCAACGACCGCTTGGCCCATTGCAGTACCTTGTCGTTGACGCTCGCCCGGCGCTTGGGCAATTGCACCCAGCTGTCATCGTAGCTTCGCTGAGGCGGCGGTGGAACTTTGTCTTTGCTCTCCACATAGTAGGACGTCTTGGGAGGCGGAGGGTCCAGGAAAGACTCGGAGAAGGGGGCGTCAAAGTCCTCGTGGAAACGAGGGCTGCGGATGGGGCTGCGTGACTGGAACTGGAGATCCGGCTGGCTGGCGGCGGGCATCAAGAGGTGGAAGTCTGGTTTGCGGGAGGCCATAGCGAAGGTGGTTGTATTTTTTAAGGTAGAAATACTGAACTGAACTGTCAAGCGAGTGTGTTATCAAAAGAGTGTGAGGGTTTGAACGACGGTGGCAAATCAATTGCTGAGAAATAGGAAACTTCAGGTCATTGACGCAGACGGGGGCGAGATATATGGCCACTGCAGGTGGGATGTTTTGGCTACAGGGACGAAGAGCTCTCTTATAAGTCGGGTGCTACGAGGTGCGCAGAGCTTAATCTCCCTGGAAACGTGACGCTGAGACGTTTTTTAATTTGGAAAGTTTAAAAAAAGATTGGCGGTTGACGAAATGAAAGAAAAACTCTATGTCTCTCGGAAGGGCGGGAGGCCATATGAAAAAGAGACGGGCGAACGAAGGGAACAGAAATTTCAACGCCCTATGACTCTCCAGTAGTGTAGCCAACGAGCAGCGCAGAAATTATTAACAGATGCAGCTAATGGCCCGTACCACCACGGCGTTGAAAGGATTGCCGCATGTCATTATCCACAGTGCCCCTGACTAGAGCGCGTCGTGCTGGTGGAGTTGCGGGGGGCCAGCCACTCAAGATCCAGGCATGTCCTGTAGGGCCCCTCCCTAGGGGCACTGGGGCGCTAGGGTTCAGGCCCGGTAGCGGCCGGCAGAGGCCACGCAGGGCACGCTGTGGCCTTGGAACAGCGCTGGATGGGTGGCCTGGCCTCGCACTTGTGATGCCGAGGGACCTGCGTGCCAAAGTCTAATGGGCCATTCAACAAGCAGCTCGTGTTTGCTTGGGATTTGGTGGTGTTGGCGTTTTAGTTTCTTTGTTGCTGTTATTGTCGTCGCTTCCAGCTGAGCGAAGTTGGCAGACGCGCTCATCTCGTTGGCCGCAAGACCTACCACCGCTTGTACCTATTGCTGTCCATCTCTTCAGTTTTTAATCTCCGATCATGTTTCTAGAACAAATGTCCCGGACCCAAAGACAGACCCAACCGCTACGCTATCGTCGGTACCAGTAGTACAAGCCGTTAGAAGGGTCCTGTGCCGCAATCGCTGGGCGTGGCAGGCTGGCAAAGCAGTTCGAAGATAGAGAGGGGCCCCCTGCTCATGAAGCACGTGAGGCATGCGGGCATGGGAAAATCATTTCGCCAAAGTGCCCGCATAAACGAGGGGAGCATCACCTGTCATACGTGTGATTAAAACGCACGTCCACTACGCCGTAGTCGTACTAAGGCGAAACGGCAGCATCTAGGCGGAAAAAAAACAAACATTGTTGTAAACACGACAGAGTTCAGCTACGTCTCGGATAAATGCAGGGCTGCACCGCAATTGGCCGAAAGATGGACCCGGTCCTGGTTCCTGGTTCCTGCGCTTGCGAGGCCGTCTTGTCATAACAAAATATGCTTTCAGCTGTTCGAGATGGCTGCAGACAACAACGACGCTGTGGTTGATTCTGAAGCAATAGCACCATCTACTGGCTCCACGTGCCTGTGCTATGACCTCATAAGCATGGTTTTAGTTTGCATGGAGGACTGCGTTACGAGACTGTAAAGAGCAGTAATGCTCAATCTAACCAACAGAGCGTAACACTAGCAGCACACTGTTATTAGTAGAGGCCACATGATGGGAGCAATACCTTGGAACCCTCAGTACTACAGGCATTCTCCCGGGGCAACATCAATAGGTTCAAACTCTAAAACGACTCTTCTTGAAACTACAAAGCTGATGGATGCCAGGTGTTTTCGGCAGTTCGAAAGTTGCTATTTATCTGCCTACCTACTATGTAAACTACCATGAAAAAAAATCCAATGAGTTCAAATTGCATGTCCAGGGTAGCGGACAATTTGTTGCGGCTCATGTACTGAAATGCTGTCCTCGGTCCTTTTTCAGCGACAATCCCAAGTACTAAGAACGCCTTCCTTTCATCAACCATATCCACGAACTTGCGTCTACCTCTTCTCAAGCGGCGGCGTTTTTTTCCCCCAACACTCTATAAAATTACATTAAAAGTTCTGACGCCGTTTTTAGCATACACTCATTCAAAAAATACCTCTAAAGTACATCACGATACACGTATTCCTTATACCTCCGGGCAGGTACGCCCGTGTGCCCTGGTGCATGCCTGCATTCCAGTGAAAGTGATTCATCGCAACTTCCTCCTCCACTCGCCCTCGTATTTCATACTGCCAGGTGGACCTTCCAATGTGCATCGCGTCTTTCTCGCCAAGATGCCGACGCCTAATCAGGCTTCTTTGCTGTGGCCCGCCCTCTTCATCTGAAAATGTTTGCACCAAAAGTGCTGGTCGCCTCGCCGCATCTTCTTGGAGTTGGTTTACAGTTCTCGTGTTCTGGAGGTTTTTGATTTGCAGGTGTCGACCCGTTGCCTTTGGCCTTTCTTCTTGTTCTCCTTCCTGAGCCCTTCTTTTTTATCTTAATGTGTATGACAGTTTCGCCGTGCCCATCCAATCATAGCTAGGACTTGCTGCATCTACATGGACGCTACTCGATTACGACAGAGATCTGCCAGCCATTCTTCGCTGCGCAGTCAGTATCGATATCAAACCAGAATGATCAACTACACCAACCCTCGTCCGCCTGCTCAGAGGCACCCGTTATGCAGAGTCTACGAAAACCCCGCTCTCCTACGCTCTCCTGGTCCTTTGGAGAGCATGCTGAAGACCACTACCGAGACAGGTGACATCGGCATCTTTTCCATCAGGCCGAATTCCTCTTCGGCGCCCTTCGATCGACCACACAGACCTAGATCGCACTCAAGAGATGTGGATTTGTTGCTTCCGGCACGCTCATCGGGCTACGATGAAAATTACTACTACCACCGCTCAGATGACCATAAACGAATGCGACCATATCGCGATACCACGTCCGAAATCATATCTCTCTATGGTTCTGAGAGTCAGCACACTCTTTTGTCGTCAGCGTCACCAGCTAGTCTTGAAGATGATCCCAGGTCGTATTCAATGACTACAACCAGCTCAAAACGAATCCCTTCCCAGAAATCTACAGGTACACTACAAAGCCAATCCAGCGGAAGTGGCTTTCAACGTCCAAGATCTCCCTTTCCATACCCAACCCGATTGAAGCGCCCCGGAGTTCGCCCAGCTTCTCCAGCTCTGAGAGAGAATGGGGATATTGACTACAGTAGGATGGTTGAGCTAGAGCGTTTTTCTCAAGTAGGCCTCCAATTAAAAGTTCATACAAGAATCTCTTCTTTTCTGACACCTTCGCAGAGAACTATTCACGGGTCATACAAACCTACTTATATCCACGGCTCTCGAAGGCCACCTCCGCTTTCCCTTCGTGCGGAGGCCAATAGATCGACAACTTCTCTGCCGTCGAGACCACTGCACTCACCTCATTTTTATCCACCGGGATCTTACCATGCCAGGCCGCCCAATCCCTCAATGGCGTGGATGCCCAGGCAGCCAAGTAGAAACCAGCCATATCCCACGGATCAAAGCACTAGATCGGCCAGCCTTACATCCATCGTTGAGATGTATGATAAACCAATAACTTCAAATCAAAGCTGTGTGCCTCCTCAACCGACCGGCTCTATTTATTACGACTACAGTGAACCATTTGAAGACCGGCCACCGTGGGACATTGACATTGATGTGCCGCTTCATCCTATCCCACAGAGAGCTGAAAATATTCGCCAATCTCTGCTGCTGATGGACGATATCCAAGGACGGTTTGATATTAGTGAAGATGATACAGACTCATCCGAATCTAATATGCAAGAGGCTGAGAAAGACTTGGTGGAGCCTTCGCGCCTATCAAGCACCAGGGAACGTCAATCTCAGGAATCTGAAGCAAAGCGGCTGACTCTCCTGGGTGAACATAGCGCCACGGGTATCGAATGTTCTGATTTATTGAATTCTATTGAAATTGCTTTAAATTCTATATCTGACAAAGAGCAATGTCAGCCGCCAGCTGATTCAAACGAAGCGTTGCCAATCACAGCAGCAGATACTGTTGATATGGGTTCAAGGATGAGCGATCCAGCTTCTACGAGGTCCATCTCGCCTCTGGAAAATCCTTCTAAAATCTTAGAAGCAAGTTTTGATATAGAGGAAGACCTTCGAAGCCGGCCAACGTCTCAAAATAGCCGTATTTCGAAGCTACGATATTCGTTAGATCCCGCACTGTCCGACTTTGCTTCTGTCCTATCTTCTTTTGATCGCATAGGAAGAGTGTCAATATTGAAAGACATCGAAGTCCAATTCAGCAACGTGGGAAAAAATGATACATCTGTAAATCAGCAAAGCGATGCAGAGGCAGTTGCTTTGAAGAGACTGAGCGAGAGATCGCCCGCGCCGTCTTCAAACAAGGCTTGTATGGGGGAGAGGCCGTATCCAAAATGTCACCGACGACATATTGCAACAATGATGATTAGTACAACTGGCGTTGTTTCGGATGACTTTTCCAAGAAAAGCCCCAGGCGAGAGGACAAGTTGCCAATTCTATCACCAGAGCCCATCTCGCCTGTACGCGAGCTTAGAGTCAAGGAGAGTATCCCTCAGCTAATGAAATCTTTACCTCCGTTGCCGAGGGAAGCTCAAAAACTCTCGGGTTACGGCACTGTGGGCTTATTACCACAAAGTAGTTGCTTGGGGGATGAACCTTTGATGCCAAGCAAAGACGGGCCTTCGGGTATGAACCAGAGATTTTCGTTCATTCCCTTGTCGGAAAGCTCGCAAAATATACAGTCAAAATTCAGCACAAGGGCTATGGCATCATCTCCCTCACATCGAATCATTGGTGATGCAGCATCCTCTGTTGCAGCCAGCAGGCCATTGTACAATGTCTTGCAAGATTATGGACATAGCCCAGCAGGCCAGCCAAAGCTCAAGCTCAAAGCGTCATACAGCCAACTCGACCCAGTCCAACATAGTCAGGGCAGCCCTTCTCTGTATAGCAATCGATTGAAACAGTGCAACTCACTCGCAGAGTTGGCGCCCTGCGACAAAAAAGATGCCACGGACGAGAAAATTAATACGCCTTTGGGTGGCAGAACACAAGTATCGAACTGTGAATCCAACAGCGGCAGTTCAGCGAAGGCAGACGAGAAGTCTACTCGTTTTCAGTCGTCTCCTCAGCCGTCAGATCAGTTTAATATTCCTTATCCGCCATCTCCCATCCAAACTGCAATTTACTCAGGTCCTGATACACCAAATTTTGGAGCAGCTCTGACCAAAGCGCACAGCTATAATATCAGCTCGAGTGAGCCATGTGGGTTGCGAGGTAAATTATCGATGCTCCGACTGCGATATGCCAGCCCGCAACGGCCAATTAGCGCATCAAAAGAGAACAGATCTATGCCTTCTTTGGGTGAAAACAGATTCTCTACGGTCCCCACCGTAGCTAGTAAGGGAACAGACATCACCTTTGGGGAAATGGGTAGCAATAAATATCTGCCACGTCTACCTGAGATGGACAAAGCAGAATGGCGTATAAAGAGGTGGGCGAAAGATGTCAAAAAGGCCGTTCGGCTATATGTGAAGAAAACATTGGATCGATCTCTCAAAGCGAACTCATGATAAGAGAGCCATTACTAGTTGGAGCTTGGCAAAGTTCTTGACGCGTGGTCAGCAAAAGGTGACACGTCGATCTTGGGCGCTTTGAGGATGGTAAACAGCAACACGCTGCAAATGTATAAATAATCTTAACGGAGATGTACGACCATGAGGGGGAGATGGATGAAGAGGGGAAAAAAGGCATATAGATAAGGAGCGGAGTACTACGGAGGGCTTGTAGGAATATGCATGTATTCTAGTTTACAGAAATATTTAGAGCAATTATGCCTAAACGTTTAAGGTAGTGATACACCCGCTTATTAGGTTTTGATAATGTGCAATCTAACTTGTTTTCGCTTTTTTTACTCCAAAAGATTTACGAGGCACATACAATTAGTCGAGATTTAGTACCGGCGAACGAACTAGCAGTGTCTTGCTGTGAAGACGGAGGCGCAACTCCGTCTCCATCAACGCGACTCCAAGATTTAGCATTAGCACTAGTAGATCCACGACACAGGTGTGGATCTTTACACTCTGGGGTAAATAAGCAACTGCAAGTTTATAAATGGAATTGTGTGGCAGGTGCTTTACGACGAGTGGTGTTCGGAATTGCTTGTATATATCGTCCTATGAATCGAGACTTGGTTGCGAACAGAAAGCTTTGATGGTCTCAATGCGACCTACGCCCAGAAGCACATTTAGAAGCAAATGGTTCAACTTTCGATAATAACAGGGCAACAAGCCCGACTTGCATCTCGAAGCAACGAACACACAACATCAACGTCAGGCCTGGCACCTGGATATCTGCAAGCCAATCTTATCATCTTGCCGTCTAGATATGCAAGCGATTTCCGCAACCTTTGCGCCAGAAACCCAGTCCCATGCCCACTAATCGCCGAGTCCGCAGCCACAGGATGTGGTGATGCGGTGACTTCTCATATCAAGACCCTCCACGGCGACGAGATTCTCGGCAAGGGGAGCGACCTAAGACGAGACGCACCGCGATACATGGTATACAAGGATTCAAAATTGGAGAAGAGTCACTGTAGCGATATCACGGCGGAGTGGACGAGCGACCATGTTGCGTTTCTGATCGGCTGCTCATATTCGTTTGAGGCGGAGCTGACTGCGGCCGGACTCCCACCACGACAGACAATATTGGGGAGAAACGTGCCCATGTATAGGACGACGCTGCGGCTGTGTCCGTCTGGAGTATTTCAGGGAGGTACATACGTTGTGTCGATGAGGCCGTATAAGCGGCGGGATATCGAGACGGTGAGGAACATTACGAGAAAGTTTGGGGCTACGCATGGGGAGCCGCTGGATTGGGGGTGGGAGGCGGTGGAGAGGCTTGGGATTAGGGATATTGATGCGCCGGAATGGGGGGACGCGCCGCTGGATGAAGATGGGAGACGGGCGTTTGGGGAGATGAGAAGCGAAGTTGGAGGCGAAGGTGAAATTGTGGATGAGGATGAAGAGCTCCCGGTGTTTTGGGGCTGTGGGGTGACGCCGCAGGAGGCGGTGATGAGGGCTGGGCTGGAGGGCGTGGTGATGGCTCATGCGCCGGGGCATATGCTGGTGCTGGATGCGCGCGATGAGGATATCGCAGGGTGATAATGGGAATTGGCAATGATGGTGGTGCTTGTTACTTGAAGGGCTTCGTGCTGACGGCTTATAACACGAAGTCTTCGATGTTGTAAGTCACTGGAGCGGTCACTCCTTCGTTGGTTTGGTTGCACTTTAGCATCTCTATCTCCATTTATTGGTCTTTATCATGCATCGTGTTTAATATTCCCCATCCAGAGGCACGATCATGCGAATGGTACGAAAATTCAATGCTGATTGTTGATGACGTTGAATTCCGTATTATCTTAACAAGCCATGTGGGCGGCACCACTATTAGGCGGCCTAGCGTCGGATATGCTGGCCGAGGCGGCCAACGGAAAACCAGTTTCTCACGTGGGTGCCTCTGGAGCCCATTCCCAGCGAGCTGCGCTGGTTTTCCACTGCTCTCTACGGAGTATAGCGCTAGCAAAGGGCTGAAGAAGCGCCATCTTAGAACGTCTTCCTAGGTCTGACCATCTGATGCATCTCTCGTCTCTCACGTGGCACGTTTCCTCTCCTTCATCTCCCGAGTTGTCAAAGGCGGAGAGAAGAAAAAAGAGATCGACAACTACTAGCTAAACTTTCTGTCTACCGCACTAGCAACCATTTTGATATATCTGGCCACTCTTTCTGCCAATCGGAATCTGGCCACTGGGCCATAACAGCGCACGATGGAGGAACCCCTCCTCGGAGACTCTGTCAAGACGTCGTAAGTCTCACAACTTCAGCCTTGCCAAGCCCACTACTAACACGCCAACCCGTCAGCTGTGAGCGATGCCGTCGCCGTAAGGTTCGGTTTGGTTTTCTATTTGATGAAGTGGTCTCAAGTCTTTCGAAGCTTATGGTTTGACTGTAGATAAAATGCGATCGAAAGCGTCCCTGCACCAGATGCGCCAAGGCGGGGACTGAGTGTGTCCTCCAGGGCATTGGAGAAAAGCAACGGTAAGCAGAGGCTAAGAAAAAGCCTTTTCTTGTTTGCTGACGACGGCTTCAAAAACAGACCTGTTTCAAAGAGCTATATCCAGGCCCTGGAAGGCCAAATCACCGCGCTTGAGCAGGTCATCCGTAAGCTCGCCGTCGCGAACGGCGACGAGCGAGATCAGATCATCTCGGATCTATCCTTTGCCACGGAAGCCCCCAGCGTCTCTCCACCAGATGGCGGACAGGCTGATCCCGAGTCAGATGCCGGCCTTGCGGCTGCGCGGGTCAAGTCTGGTCAGCTGAGGCGACTGAGGGGAGACCTCGCGACTCAGTTCTTTGGAGGCACAAGCGCATTGCAGATACACTTTTCAAAGGAATCATCTCCGGCTGCGACGGGTGCTATGGGTTTGGATTCTTTGGCCATATCAACAGAAGGCCCAGATCCTACTATCAGCCAGAACCTCATCAACAACAACGGGGGTTTGGGCGACTTGTATGGCTATATTGATGACTTTGGCCTAAAGACTACCTCTTTCCAGTATGAGCCCCACCACGAAACTTCGCAGAAGCTCATGTCGACCTTTTTCTTGGAGATTTATCCATATTACATGGTTGTATACCGCGAGTACTTTTTACGGGACTACGATGTCGGATCTGGCAAATACTATTCGGACGTGCTGTTGTATTCAATGTGCGCCCTGAGCGCTCTACAGTACGATGACATGCTCAGCCTTTCCGACGTCTTTTCGAACCAAGCCCAGACTCTCCTTTACTCTACCCTTGACAGTCCTGACCTGACGACTCTCCAAGCCCTTGTTCTGCTTGGCTATCGTGAGATTGCTGTTGGCCGAGCATCCAAGGGTTGGCTGTTCTGCGGCATGGCTTTCCGCCTCGCGCACGAAATGGGCCTCCATCTTGATCCAACCAACTGGGAGGAATCTGGCGAGACAAGTGGTGAAAGAGAGATCTTGCGGCGAGTCTACTGGGCTGCTTTCATGGCCGACAAGCAACTCAGTCTCTACTTTGGCAGGCCTCCGGCTCTGTACCCCGGCGAGTCAGATGTGCGGAATACGATCCGGCTGCGATACCCCCCTGGTTGGCAGGGTCTCCTTGAGACGTACATTTGCAAGGGAGCGTCAGCAAATGAGTGGGATAACGGCGTTGCGCTCGTAGGCTCATTCATCTACAGAGCGGAATTGTCCAAGATTATTCACGTCATCATCACCGACTTGTTTGAGAATCGGAGAGGAGGTGCAGACCCAACCATAATCGCGACCAAGACGCGGAGAATACATGTGCAGTTGACCAAATGGCTCTCAAATCTCCCCAGCTTTCTGCACTGGAACCAATGGACGGTAGGCCAGGTGCCTCAAGTCGTGTTACATCTTCAGTGAGTTTTGACTTTTGATTTGTCCTTGGCATTCGTTCAATTTTTTCACGATGACTGATTATTGTAACTTTTTTTTTTCATCAATAGCATGATGTTTCATACAATCATGATAATTCTCCATCGGCCCCCGTCGCACATGTTTGAGAAGCCAGGCATTGCCGAGAGCGAAGACGTGGAGATTTGCTACGAATCTCTGCAGGCAATCCTACGTCTCATGCGAACCTTTTCTCGCTACTACCGCTATAGGTCATTGCCCTTGGATTTTGTGCACACGCTGTCCACCGCCGCAAGCACAGTCATGATGAAACGCTTCCTGCAGAAGGCGTCGTGGAGCGACCCAGACATTGAGCGTGCGCTGTCGCTCATCACGCTGGCCATGGACGAGATTCAAAACACCTGGCCCTGCGTGCGAGAGGTCAGGGACGTGCTCCTGCAGGCCCAACAGACGCAGGCTTCGATGCCGCCGGAGGATCCTCTGGATGCGCCGGATTTGATGGGTGGGTTTGAGGTGAACAATGAGTTCTTTGCAAACCTGGGAGACGGCGATATTGGTACACTTATTACAGACGAGTTCTTGAGTGCGCAACCCCCAGAATTGGGCCTGGAACCATTTGATTTCAATCAGATGCCGGGGCCTCCTTGAGGAGTATGGTTATTGCCTTGAGACTTGTACTCTGGAAGGCTGGATTTCTGCCCATTTACACAACCCGGCACTACGCCATCTTCATCTCTTACATGGATCCGACTAGCAGTACGACCACAGCACATCACTTGTGGGAAAAAAAAAAAGTATTCCGCAATAGACAGTGCATCGCTGCTCTCCAAAGATCCACGTCAAAAGGCCCCAGTTATAGCCACTAGTAACGTTTGGCAGCCCAGAAGACTGGAGAGTATAGTCAAAAGTGATGGATCGGACGAAGTTGCTCGGATAGCCAAGAGGGTGATGCCATGCGGAGCCGTGCAGATCTTTTGCTTGGGGGAAGGGTGATTCACCGCTACCTGCGCAGTCAAACAGAGCTGTCGGAAGATTTGAGCGACATGCCGGCAGGGCCTGATTTCGGTTGAATTCCCAGGAGATGGAGACTTGTCCCACCGTCAGGGTGTGACACACGGGCAATCGTTCCGCACAGATGACTTTGAAACAAAGTGTCCGATGGCGGGAGGTTTTATCTGCACTGGAAAGGGATGAGACACGATATAGTGATAATAGATGACCAAGGATTCATTTCGATGCCTGGACATGGAAAGATTTGGCAACAGTATCAAGATTTGCAGATTTACACACATACAGGCATCAGTTTCATCGTAAAGCGACGGAAGAACAGTAATAGCGTAGGTACCTCATAAATTAGGTATAGTACTAGGTAAGCAAGCGGTCTTAATCTCTTGATCGAGATACAAACTACGAGATTGTATTGCTTATCAGCCGTAAAATTACTAATACACCGATTAAATCCCCATCCCTGCCGTATGCCCCAATCTGCGCTCTATACGGAATATGTGCAGGGACTCAATTGACGCTTTTATATGCTTTGTTCGCCGATCGTGTTCAACGCGGTGAATGTGACCGAGACGCCTCAGGGTGGAAGCACCGCGCTGCTAAATATAGCAAACGATACTGCCGAGCCGAGGCCCTGAGTACCCATGGACAGGGCCACAGTTCAATACTGATTTCGCTCCTTCAATGGTCTTTCCAGGTCTCTTTTGGCGAATATCATACCATGCTTGGAATCAAATCTGACAATGCCTTTGTCGCAGCCTAGGGCAAGAGATGCAGCGATGAGTACACTGTACTGTAGAGGCGATGCCCCCCATGTGATACTAAATGTTTTAGGTGATTACATGCTGGTACGTGATTACATGAAAGGAGCTGTGGCTTTTTCTTATGTGCTTGCTAGCTCAGCATCTGCCACGCCGGGCTAAAAAAAGGAACACGCCGGATGAGCTTTGACGGGACGCGAGGCTTATTTAGGCCAGTGTCAATGCGATAGTTTATTATTTGGGGACTGGCCGCTTGGCTCGGGGGGAAATGAGGCTGATGATGCTACAGTCGATGGTGCGATTCATGCGCGCGTTCTGGAAAGCATCTGAATAGCTGGGCAGGCCTCCTTCTGCATACATACTGTTTACACATCTTACAACATCAACGCGCCAAGATCTCGCCGGCTCAGCAAAAAAGAAAGGGCCCTTTTGTGGAATCAAGACAAAATGAACAAGGTTGGCAAAATTCAGGTGCCTAGAGCTTTCTTTTTGTTCCCAGCGGGGACTTGCATATCTGCACGGCGCGCCCATCAATCGGCTCTTAATGGAACTCGCCCTGACAATCGCCCCCCTTGTCGTGGTAGCATTCTAGATGTAGCATGTCGGTCAAATCCGTAGCTTGACGGCCCCGAAAGGGATCTGCCGTGGGTGCTGTCTGGGCATCTGTGCATGCGCCTGCAGATGGGCTGTGGCTCCGTGAAGAAAAGAAGACGCTGGCTGGAGAGTGTCTGGCTGCTTGTAGATACTCTGAAAAGACAAGGAGGAGATGAGAATGCTCAAATCCACTTAATACTAGTACTGTAATATCATCTTTGCTTTATTTTCCCCTTTTGCAGCAGCAGACTGCACTGTCTTCTGAAGCATCATGTTGCCCGTTTAGGTCGTCATCCTGCTGGGGACCTGTCCTGTCCAGTTAGCCTAGGGCCCCAGCGCTGCCCAGCTTCTACTGCTGGCAGCATGTTCAGCGCTAGCAGGGTGCCATGGGGCGCATTGCGGACGCTAGAATCCGGAGCTCAGCTTCGACAGGTCGGAGCCTTCCAGAGCCCTCATGTACCGTGCCGTCCGGTGACTCGTGTCAGCGCACTGCAAGCGGAGTACCGGTACGTGGAATCTGCAATAGCGGCCGTGCTACTGCCGTACAAGGTAGTCGTCCCGGCTTGCGACTGACTTGTACTAGACATCTCTCAGCCACGCTTCCTCCTCATCAGCGCTCCCTTTTCTTTATTCTGCCGTTTCTTCGTTTCGCAGTCTCGTGTTCTTCTTTGCTGTTGTTATAGCGGTTGCACAGTCGTTTTTCGTGTCTTCGTTTAGCGACACAGCGAGTTTCTACAGCACATCTCGGACATGCCACGTCGTGTCTAAGGCTGTCCATCGATAGCGGAGCAGCGCCATGGACGACGCCTCGGCGCCGGCAGAGGCGCGACGGTCCAGCATCGAAAAGGCGCCCCTCGTCCTCGACACACCACCGCCGTTCGACAGTCTGCCAGACGAAATCATCGAGCAGTGAGCATCTCCCCCTTTGAATTGCAGATGGCGCGGGAACGAATGGCGGATCGTTGAGACAGATGAAGTTGTGGATGGAGATGGAAGTGGGAGTGGGAGGGAACGAGAGGGCAGAAGAAATGCAGTGAGACCAGACAAGCAGGAAAACTCTGACAGTAGCCTCATAGGATACTCCTCGCCACAGATCCCAATGGCTTCGCATCTCTCATGTCCCTCAACCGAAAATGGAGAGACGTATCCCAGCGCCCGCACCTCTATCGATACCACCTCGCACGATGTCCGCCATATGCTTCGTCCCATCAAAAGCTGCCCAGTGCCGATGACGAAAACCTGTCTATCTTGAGGCTGCTGTTCGCCAGCGAGATCAAGCGCAACCTCTTCGAATCCTACGTGCGACCGAAGGTGACCGTGTTCAAGCTCGTGTCCAAGGCAATCGGCTCTTCATCATGTCCAGGAGGAGAAGGCATGGCATTCACCACGTCGCCAAACGGGCATCACGTATTGGCGTACAACTCTTCTAGGCTGTACCTTATAAATGCTCAAGGATCCAAGATCGACATAAAGCGAGAATTCAAGCTAGTCCGGCGCCCGGTATCGGCATGCGTATCCAACGACGCGAGCCTCCTGGCTGTTCTCTCCAACGAGATGCAAGTTGATATTTACGACCTGAAACAGTCTCCGCCCAAACGAAAGCAGTCCATGATTCTCGACAACAACCCGCGAACAATTGCCCTATCGCCTTGCGGCACTGTTCTCACCGCGGCCTATGACGGTGGCATCGAAGTCCAGTCCCTGAGCCGCGGGGCGTCTCCCACCGAAAGGCGTGCCGTCAAGTGTGACGCAGTCGATGCTTTGGCGTTCTCCTTTGATGGCACGCAGATTCTCGGGACAACGCTTCACTCATCCCCGCCGAGCACCGTCGTCATCACCGCACCATACTATGATCCCGGCGCTCTTACAATGGACGAGGGCGAAGACAATCTCAGCGCAATGTGGACCACGTCCATTCTTTTTCCCAACTCGAGTCGAGACTGTAGTCATGCCGTGCTGCTACAAGACGGAAGCCAGGATGAGGCTGCCTGGGCATTTGCATACGATCGCAGCTTTGAAAGCTTTCGTGCCGTGAGAATCGATGACTTGAGAAATGGCACCACGCATTTTACTGGACCGGTGCCCAAAACAGCCTCACAAGCAAAGCTGCTTCCTTGTACGCTGCCTTCGGCTACGTACCATGGCGAGTTGGTGTCGGCGTGCTTCCACGGCAACGAGGTCTGGGTCTACGGAGTACCTGAGGACCTCACGGCAGTGCCTGACGCAGCTCTAGCCAATGGTGATGTATCTGGATTGGGCAGGAGGAACAGCGCCCAGAGCCATTCGTCGCGATCTCCGTCCATCAGAACACAGGAAGTCGCTGTGCCCACAGCTGCCAGCGCTAGAGTTCCCCAATGGCAGATCCTATGTGACAAGTTGAGGAACAACTTCGTGGCGGGGCACAAAACGTCAGAAGTGATCGGCGTGAGCAACGTGAAATGGGTTTCGAAATTTGGCAATACTTTGCTCAGTGAACGACTTATTGTCACTGCTACAGGGGTTACGGGTCCAAGGCTCGTCACTGAAGATGAGGACTTTGACTTTGTTGATGGAGGCAGAATTGCTCTAGTTGATTTCGGCTACGCCGTCACTGACGGAGCTGAAACAGAGGTGATTATCGAAGTCGGAAGCGATGATGCCGAAATTCTCGAAGAGGAGCAACGCGATATAGAAGCCGATGTTGCCATCGTGCGACGAAGAACAGTAGCCCAACGAGGGGGACGAGGAGGACGAGGAGGCTCACGGAGAGGCAGCTTGATACGTACCGCAACGGTCGCCGGCATTCATACTTCTCCCACTTCGTCTGCTCAGTACATTGTATCACCCATATCACCCATATCAACTCGAAGCGCCGAGGACGACGATCCCCTGGCACCGAGGACGATGAATCGAATCCCTGTCAGCCGCCCAATCATTCAGGAGCCCATCGAAGATGAAGAGTATTTATCGATTGAAGAGCAGGAGGCTCTAGATGCCCCATACGCGCACTCCAGCCCGCGATCGGGGACTACGCTACGCCGAGCAGCTACAGTGGCCGCTGCAAATCGTCGTCTAAATCCACGGACGGCAGACGGCCGGCCCATAGAATACCGTCGGGCGGACGGTAGGAGAGAGCACCCCCATGAGAGTGATGCGGATAATTGGGAACCACCACCACCCCCGTATCAGAAAGAGGATCCGGGGGATACACCCGCCTTCCTGCGCGGGCGTGCTGTATTAGCGTCTGCATCAGTACCAGTGCAAACACAGCCGTACCTACCAGTACAGATACCTCAACCACCAACTTTGACGATCCCATCCAGCATTCAGCCCTTTCCGAGTTTCGTCATACCCGGTGGCGATGCTGTTGATTATAGCGGAGCAACTCATGGGAGATCTGCTAGCGACTCAATAAGTGTAGTAAGTAGGCTACAGGTTGATGATCATGTGCCTCTGCCCTTATCAAGCACATCTGGGCCACTGGACCATGAAGATATATACGGAGTATCTCCTCCAACTTCACCAGTGATGACTCACAGCCAAGACGGTCGATCTACGGCCTTGTCGCGGGATACCGTCACGCCGCAACCCACCTTAGCGACATCAAATTCTTCAACGGCGGCACACGAGGTCAGTCCTGCCGCTGGAATTGCCATGTTGCATCCTGAGTTTGATTTTGGTGGGCCAGGCCTGGGGCTCGACTCTGCGTCAATCTCAACAATGGAGACTAGTGACGCCTCATGTTGCCTTTTAAGGAGACCCTCCAATGCCCAAACCTGGCCGATGGCTGCTCCGGAAGAAAGAATTGGGTCGAATGCTGAAAGCGAAACAACAAATTCAACTCTACCACCAGCCCCTGGTTCGGACCAAATGGCCAGGCTCATCAGGAGGGCCAGTCAGGGAAACCCACTCAACTTATCGGGTAGCCTGCTCTCATCACAGAGCACTCAGGTACAGCGGCCACAGCCGATCGGGGGTTCTTTGACTTCCACGGCAAACGAGCATAATCCCGTAATCGACCAACCCCTAATCATCAGCACGCCGGGAGGCGTAGGCGGTGTCTTCGATCCGCCAGAGCGCAGAACGTCTCGCCGAGGTGATATGCCAATCGTAGCGCCTATAGCCAGACGCCCACGCCCAACAGGCGGTTCTGCCCTTGCTCCCACGGTAGAGAGGCTAGAAACAATTTCCACTGGCACTGAAGCTCCCCTAGAAACCGGTACTCTCGCCTTGCCGACGTGGATGAGGGTGCCACCTACCTCGCCGGGCAGGCAGACATCGAATATGGTGAACAGACGACCCAGCCGAGCTGAGAGAAGCGCGGCAAAGAATATGCGTGACGCGAAGAAACGAGGTTGGAACGCGAACGCCAAGAAGAGAAAGGACGAGATGAAGCGAGTTACTGCCATCTTAGAGGAAGATCATAATGGCAGCGTCTGGGTGGACGTGGACGCTCCAGCTATTGCAAAGGACCATGATAAAAAATGCAGCGTTATGTAATGAAGAGGGGGGTTTTCTCTCTCTTAATTTTTTTTTATTTTTAATAGAACACGCAGCTGTTTTGTGGAACGGACTGGTGTTGGCATATATAAGATAAATGAGCGGACCGTATCAGTTTTTGTTGGTATTTTTTGCGGGAAAAAGAAAGCCGTCTGCTTTCTGTTTGGTATATAGCTCTTATGTGTTGGATATTGTCCAGACAGATACCAGTGTTGGCCTTTGTAACAGGCTTTTGTTTTGATTTTTGGTTTTCTGTGTTCTTTTGCTCTTTTGTTTTGTATCGTTGAGGTAATCTCAGCAAGTATCAGCAACATGGCGTGTTTGGGACAATCGTGGAGCAGAAGAAGATGAATAGGGATAGAAAGAATAGGAGAGAGAGTTGGTTCACTGTCGTTAAGGAAAAGGTTTTGTCTGTTTGTTTGTTTTGTTTTTACCATCCGTTTTGATTTGAGGCGATTTATATAACTGGCAAGCGAGGTATTGTTCGTGTGCATTTTTTTTATTACCTAGTGCCTACCTACCTGCTATGTATGTGCCTATACACAGCTGCATTCGTTAACAAATATAGCTTATGGAGCATCATCTTGGAAGAATTATATTGATAGCGTTTGTAACATCACATCTTATGATTTTCCCGCGTTGATCTCAAAACTTTTATTTCTTTGTAACATACATGTTTTTTCATGCTGAATTATTCAACTGCTCTTCATTCTGTATACATATTATTAAACCAACCAAACATTATCGCCGCAAAGCCAAATCTCAAGGCCATCAAGGCCTGGCCAAATACACACAGCCTTTAATAACAAACTCGATACACCACCCCTCAGCCACGCCCTTTTTCATCGGGCACGATGAGGCACTAAAATCCACCAAAGTAATATCCAAATTAAGCCGCATATTACGGCCGACTCTCTCTCGCTATCCATAGCTCTTGGTATATGCCTGCACAAAGGAGATAAGGAAATCGTTAAACGGACCGTTTCAAGATCCATTGGTATCACTCATTCTTGTTGAAACAAAGGAAATGAACACAACAAAGCAAACACCTCCCACTCTTTGCCCTCTTGCTGTCGGTATGCACATTTTTTTAACAAGCAGGGCCCCAAAGACAAAGTGAATTCGTAAGTATGTAAAGAAAAGGGGGAGGAGTAAAACAGATAGCTGTTGGTGACAAAGGGAACGTATCATCGTATAATGTTTAGATGATATCAGATGTAGCATCATGATCGGCCTCATATCCTGTTGGTAGGCATGGGATCATGAACAACGTACGGATGTCCACGTCGCACGTCGTCAAGATCAGCTTCCAACATGAGATCGGTAAAAGTCGTGCCCTGAGTGTGACGCCTGTCATAGTTGCCTCGCATCATGACAGGATCGGCAAACACATTTATGCTCTCGCTTCCACTGGGCTCTCTACTTGTTGGAATGTCTTGCGGAAAGACTCGGGTGCTGGAAGCTTTCATACCCCTGATAGGAGCCAATCGAGACCCAGACTCAACGGTTCCCGTCCGAGCATTCAAGTCGTCCTCTGAGCAGACAGAAGGGTTGAAATTGGTAGGCGAATGATCCGAGGTGTTGGGAGAGTCGAAAGGATTCGGGATAGAAAGCCGCTGTGAGTGTCGCTCCGGATAAGAGATCCGGGGCGCTCTCTGGCTCACAAAAGACCTGATGGAGGGAGTTTTGCGTATGAAATCAGCGCGGTATGAATTTGGCTGAAGAATAGGATCAGAGATGACGCTGCCTCCATTAAAGCCGGGACCAGGACCAGGACCGAGGTGTTTGATGTTTGCCTTTTCAGTGTATTCACTCTCGCTGTAGCGGTTGCGGCGGCGGATAAACAGGAACGCGATGATTCCCAACGCAGCCAGGACGGCGCAACCTCCCACAACGCCAGCGACGATTGAGATTGTCTTTGGGTTCGAGGCTTTGGCAGCCGGACTTGCAGTCTCCGTAGCGGAAGAGTCTGGCGATGAAGTGGTGGACGGCAGGGAGGACTCTTCTGCAGGCTGCGTCTCTGCTCCTGTAGCGACTGGCGCCTGGACGGACGAAGGTACGATCACAGTTGCAGGAAGGGATGTAGCTGATGCAGGAGCCGATGTAGCCGATGCAGGTGACGTTGCAGAATCAGATGTTGGCGACGTTGACGTGGGCGAACCGGTAGTTGAAGAGCTGGCACTCTGTGGAGATTTGCTCTGATCAGCGTCTTTCTGGCAGATGTTGCCTCCAACACACGAATATCCAAACGGACAGCACAGGTTTGAGCCACATTTTCCCAAAGAGACGTCGAAAACGCTAGTTTTGATTGGTGATTGTGAATTTTTGCTTGGATCCTGCAGGCTGATTTCGCAGGCAATGGGCTGGATCTGTTCACAAGTCTGGCCGGTAGGACAACATAGCGCAGTTGTGTTGCCAGCTAATGGTTGACAGGTCGTTCCTTGAGAACAGCAAAAGTTATTGGGTAAACTCGTAGGGCAGGACTCTAAACCAGCAGAGCACTGAGAGTCTCGTACGAAGAGGAAATTCGTCGGCGAGGCTGAGATAATCGAAGCCAATGCTGAAACCAGCAGCAAGAGGCGAGTAAACCGAGGCGAAGAGGTCATTATAATACTCGCAATAGTGACAACTCCAGCAAGGCACACCGATGTTGGCGGATTGATAAGCTGCTGTAGCCAGTCGAAGACACAATATGGCCTACAATCTGTTTCTTTCGATCGAATAAGCCAAAGGAAGTTGAAGAATGTTTCTCGGCGAGGAGAGTTCGCAGAAGGAAAATAGAACTCCTTGGAAGCAGCACAACTGTTGGCTGACCAAGCAGTCGTCCAAGCCGTTGAACAGAATCTTGTGTAGCAAAAATGAAGGAAAGGGCAAGAAGCAATATTAGAATATGAGACGGGGTATGAAAGAAAGCCGAGCTATGGGTGTTGTGTGTTGTGTGTGTTTGATCAAAGAATGAACCGTGTGTGTGTGCTGTCCATACGAGTGACGCACATACACCAAGCAATAGGAAACAAGTACCGAATGATGAGCTAGTATGCTAAAGAACGTATCATAAACAAGCAAATAGAGATCAAGAAAAATGCAAGCAAGAGTAGAAAATGGGAGAGGAGGAGAGAGAAAAAAAAATGGGTAGAGCAAGAAAGTTGGATATGGAGTCAGTCACGTCAGGATATGAGAAACGCTCTCGGGCGGATTACGATACAAGATGCCCAAATAGGCGCGCGTCGGATGACTGTGGCATGTCCAAATTCTCCCACAAGCGCGTCTCAGAAATATCATCAAGCTGGCTGGTCCTTGATTGCGCTCCTCCTCGGCGGCATCCATGCTGCAGTCCTGTTCATTCTATCGAGCGCGAGCACGTTTCAAGGCGGCAGCGAGAAGCATCCACGGTGCCCGCACGCTGCACGCCACATGCTGCACCGCCAGCGAGTGAATGCAGGCGTCAGGCTGTCGAAACAGTGGCCGGTGGCCTGTGGACGATCCAGGACCAGTCAAAGCGCGGCTGCTGGACGGCGGCGTCACTCGACGCACGCCATCATGGCCGGGGCTCTTGCGGAGGAACCGCTGGGGAACTCCGGGTTTGCTTCGTTTTTCTTTTCCTCGCTCGTTCTCACTAGAGAGCCGTTCAGGGCGTATTGCCTAAAAGGACGCACGACCAGCAGCTTGACAAGTGGCGATGGTCGGAGCGGCATCGAGTGGCCGGGATTCTCACATGATGCTGAACAGCAAACAGCAAACGACTGGCCGTCCGCCAACGGCGCTGGATGGACGATGCGTCATGGCTGGGTCCAGATGCTTGGGCACCCTTGAATGCCTTGCTGGGTCTTTTCAAATTATGCGCTGTACGCAGCAGAGTTTTGGACAGCGCTGAGCCTCGCCCAGCCAAAGACGTTGACGATGGTGGGTGGTTGAGGTTTCAGAGATAGGCGCGCTCGTCCAGGCGGTTGGCGCTCATTGGGCGAGGCAAGAAACGAAACGGTGGAGGTCGGATGCGTTAGGCGCCCACTGTAGCCGCCGAGCAGGCGCTGTGAGCGCGTAGAAGCAGGACATGGAATTACGGCGGTGCATGTACTCCGTACGTGTATACTACAGGGGGCAGAAGTGCGCTGTACTGAACATGCCGTGGAGCATGCACTCCGTATTACAGCATCAGTCGAATGCATTTCCCACGCTGGGCGCCTAAGTACGGACGGCGCCGAGTGTACGAAGAGAGGGTCGGCTGTATCGAATTGGCCGATTCATATTAGTACAAGTATGTACTCTGCAGCAAGACGAAGCATTGGCAAATGCCGCTGACAAAACCAGTCAACAGATGAAACAACGGCAGCAAATGAAACGCTCAATGACGAGATGTGGCTGCAGTAGCAGTGCTACGAAGCTACACGCATCCGTCTTCTCTTGGCCATTAGGATCCCCAATTAGTGATGCGGTAGCCCAAAAGAGGACTTGTTTATTATTAGCAGCAGCATCGTACAAGACAACATCAGCAGTCACTGGTGCTTTGCTCCATTCAACCTGTAAACAGTGGTGTAGTTAGTCATGGAGTCAATCGTGTTCAACGCAAGTTTGCAACCGAAAACAATTTGCACATGCCAAAATCTTGCACAATCAACGCCCCCATCGCTTAGTTGTTCAGTTGTCATTCAAACCTCTCTAGTTCCCTCGGCTCTCTCTCGCCTTCGCTCTCGTTTCCCAATCCCCACCTCTGCCCAGCACCACTCCAGATGCGACTCTACAATACAACTGCCACCCATCCTGCTGCGACCTTGGGGTTGCAAAATATCCACCGGGCTGTCTCTGTGCGGCAAGCTGCTCCGTGTTAAGTCCGCTCCGCATCTGCATGCAGACTCAACTACTACAATTATACAGGCAGGACGTAAAAAGAGACATATGACCAATACAAAGACTAACACTAATAATACAACAAGGATGAAAAGGCCGTTATCGTTGTAAATGGTATCACGAACTTGTAGCAGCAGAGAATATACGTAACAGTACATGCATCCATCGTCATCTTATCGCAGCAGAGTGGGCGTCTCCAAGGATGCACGGGAACAGGGCCCAAAGATCCCGATGACACATCACTTTTCCTTCTTCCCTTGTCGTTCTCTCTTCTTTGCTTGAGTCTTTACCTTCTCACTGTACCCGCCAATATAGCCGTATTCTCCCCTTGCTCTATTAAAGACAAGGGCAACGAAAGCATAAGCCAGTGTCCCACGCACTGTCTGTGGTCTTCCACTGCGAATGCAACCGTTTACTCTTGATGGAGCCATGAGTAAGTTTTCACTCCATGTTCCTGCATGCATGCTGCACTCACTCTCGCTCTTCCTTGTACTTGTAGCATTTCCCTCGCCCTTTGTAAGATACGACATTGCCTATATCGAACCTTTTATATGTGCAAAACTTGTATAGAGAACCAGCCATGCTCGCGATTGCTCAAATGGGCCAGCAAACCTAGGCTCACATTCCCTGACCGCCATCCATAGCTACCCCTGTCATTTTCCCAAGGAGAGGGAAAAGCTCGACTCTCGTTCTGTATTTGCCCTTTTCGGAGCCATCTCTTCCTCTACCGGACAATCCTTCGGTCGCTTTCTCTCCGTATTTACAAAGTGCCTTTCTCGGTGCCTTTAAAGCACCCCGGCAGATAATCACTGATAATCTGATGAGAGCACTTTGTATTTGTCGTATTAGATGAATATACAGGCATTGTTTGCAAGGCATCTGACCAACAGCATCATCATAAAAATCATAAAAGCACTGCCTGTACACACGCGTGCCACATTTGTCAATTGTATATCGTATCTATCTACATAGCATCGATTAATTTATTCATCCATCCATCCTCAACACAATACAGTCTAGATACGCCCTTCAACCGTTCTGCCATGGGCTCCCTCAGACACGCGCATCTGGATCTCGTCCAGCTGGCCACTTACACCGACACACGCCCAGCCTAGACTCAAAACGCGACATCCGCCCCATGTATGCATCGATAGTTCACCACAGTAGCCCATCACGCGGCCGCTGGAGCAAACTTGCCATCGACGCGTAAGTAACATGGAATCCAAATGCCTTGGTTGTCCAGACAAGTAGGTAGATGCTTTACTCGCATGTTATTCGCTGTTATCGCACATCACCAGCTCAGCGGCCACCGTTTTAGGCCGCACCGCCACTACTGGCTAAGCCTCAATACGTGGCGACTTCCTTCAATGTCATGCCAACAGCAAAATTTACAACTGGCCCTTACAAGTAAACAATTGGACGATAAAACTTGGAAAAAATCTTCATACCCGGTCAACTGGCCTCTTTTTTCCCACCACTCCCAGCCCCAAAAGATCCATCTCGGTCGGTTTGCCACGTTACTACATACCACCGTCTATCTCCTCACAGTACGCATCCATCCCATCGCAAGAACGACACGCCCCAAAGAAAACAAACCAAATTCCCAGTTGCCAGGGTCAGGCTAAAGTGGCTACACGATTACTGGCATCTGTTGCTCCCCGGGGCATGCATGCTGTATGTAGTGCACGCACTCGCTCCATACAGTATACAACCTCTTTTTCTCTCTCAATCTCACACCCTCCCTCCCTGGCAAGGCCCGGCTCCAGACTTATCTCTCAACCTTTTTTCCTCCCCTCCCCAGCCCAGCTAGGTATTTTCGCTCGTCATTCGACTCTGATCTCAGAGATGGATCTTCTTGTTCTTCTATTCTTCCTCCCCGGTCCCCTGGTTGTTTATCCGGTCAGCTGATCCCTCTAAATGCCTTTTACGCTTGGACAGGGGGAACCGCTGCCATTCGGTGAGACTTCACTTGACAGGTGCCTGAATCCTACTGTACCAATATCAGGTACAAAACAAGTAAGTAAACAAGCAAAACAAACAAACCGAGAATAAGGCCTGTATAAGTGGAGGCAGCATCACCACCATCCTCTGCATATTTCTCTATGTAGTATTTTCCACAATTAGAAAGACCAGTAAGTGACAATTGGACAATAACAATTGCTTCATTACTTCCATCTGGCCGACATCCAAGCGTTAAATCATACACCCTCTCAATTCTCGCATTCTATTTTTCCTATCTCTCTCTCTCTCTTTACTCTGCACTACCACCCAAAAGTTCTCTTTTCCCCTCAATTTGGGAATTCCCCTTCCTTCCTCTCTCTCTCTCTTCCCCCGCCAATACCACCCTCCATCTCCAACCGGCTGCATCTTGCATATTCCTTAACCAAGCAAAACTTTGCAAAGTCATTCTACCATGTAGTTCACAAAACTCCCTGTATGCATATCTCATAGCATATAATAATGCATCGGCATCACTATTCGAACCCGTGTTGAGAAACATGTTGTGTGAAATGAAATCAGGAACGACCATCAAATTGGTATTTTTTCAGCAACTTCATCATCTCCACGTAGAAGAATGATAATGACATATACTATATATCCTAACATCAATCTCCCTGATCCCTACCATTTCGCTCTGCTGAATCTTTCCGTGTCCCAAGGACCCATAAATATGCTAGATGCGTCATGAAAACCAGCCATCGAGGCTATCCACCCTCTCAAGGGCAGGAATAAAAACAAGTACCCCAAAGACGCCGAGCCCAATGCCAGCCTGGTATATATATAAATATAGCGAGTGCATTACCACAACTTCGCAATGTCAAAAAAGGGGGTGTAAAAGAAGAAAAAAGGTAAAATGCGTCACTCATGACCGTCCGCCATCCAGGCAGACTTTCTCCAAAATCTCGTTAGTTCCTCCAAGTATCCAAGCATTCCAAGTATCCAAAAAGTGTTTCCAAGTATCAAAGGCTTCCCCAGATTCGCACAATCTCTGTTTATCATCCGCTATGAGCTCTGCTTGCCTTGCGGCATCCTCTAAGTCCCATGCCAGTTGGGGTATATGTGAAGTAAAAAGCATGAAGATATCAAATCTTCATGCAGGAAAGAGAAATTATAAGAAATAAATAAAATGAAAGATGAAAAAAAGGCAAATGCCTGCTTTGCCTTTGGGGCGGAAAAGGAAGAACATGGAGCAAGTAGCTACTCACGCAGGCTCTGCGCTTTGTCGCACCCTCAAAGACCAGCTTAGAAAGATACGGCCAAAGCTCGCCTACATGAGCAGATACTCCATGTTCTGCATCCGCATGAAATTTCGCCAGTGGATATATGGCTGGGCCACATCTGATCCGGCGCTGTCGGGCGTTCCTTGCCTCGACAGATTGTCATTGTGAAGCCAGAGGCCGTGCAGCACCATGACCATGCGGCCAAAGGAGCCACAGTTGGCCTGGTCGCCGAGCTGCGCAATGCGATCCTCAAACAGCATACGAAAGTCGGAGCCGGGGAGGCTGATGGAGCCGCACAAGAGATAGACCCAGACCAAGCTGCTGTCATAGCCCTCGGGCCCAGAAGGAATAAATTGCAAGACATTCGTAAGCTTGTCTACCAGGCTCATTGGCGAAGGCTGGTTGGGGCTGAACCCAGGCACCAGACTGCACAGGTAGATACGGGCCGCAAGGCGGAAGGCGGCCGTGATGTTCTTGGAAAGCTGCTTGGGCGACAGTGTGCCGTTGGCGTTGTAGGGCATCTTGGGTGTGAACTCATTGACCTCGGTGAGGCTAATCTGCTCGCCCAAGGCAGACACGTGCTGGCAGAGTGTGAAGTCATCCATGCCATCTCTCTTGAGCGACTCGAGGCACGCAATCTCGGAGATGAGATACATGACTCGGTCCTCGCAGCCCATCAGCTCGCGCAGGCCCATGTAAGGGTTGATCTGAGACAGGTGCTTCTCGCGGTACGTGTGAGCAAAGGTAGGAGACGTTCCCTGCATGGTGGCGCCAAGGATGTCAATCCAGGCGGTCAAAGTCATGTTGAACGGGGTCTGTGTCATTGGCGTGGCAGGGTCCAACACTTGACTGGGGAGGTCCAGCTTGGTGACCAGGTTGATGGCAGCTTGGAAATGCTGGTGCCACGCAATGTCGAGCAGCTCTTCACTGTCTGAACGGCCAACGACACACTGGAAGAAAATGAGCCCGAGGGTAGCCTCGAGGATCTGTTGGTAGTTCTCATCCTTCTTCAGGGACTCGCAAAGCGACCAGATAGTCGCATAGCGATGTCTCATGATGTCGTGATCAAGGTCTTCATTGGGGCCTACTGACAGAGATTTCAGGTGCTGAGCTGCGATGCTCAGACAGCAGTGAAGGTAGGTGTTGTTGGACTGCAGAGCGGGGAGAATCAGGTCAGAAGCAACTGATCCATGCTGGTTCGTCTCCAGAATTGGGAAGATGATTGGCAGCACAAATTGGATAAAGTGGTCAAACAGGCGCTGGTCGTTCTCATCCAACTCAATCTTGACTTGCCGAGAGTCATAAGACGGTCCGTGGGCAAAGTCAAAGAAGTTGACATTGAGTGTCTCCTCAGCCAGCGACTCGCGGCGCTCTTCATGAACATGCTCGACCCAGCTTCCGGGAAGGGTGCCCGCGGGCAGGACAGTGCCTGCTGGAGGGGGCGGGCAGTAAGTGCTGAAGGTAGAGACTTGGGATTCCTTCAATGTCGGCACGTCATTGATAAACATTTGTCGCTCAGTCTTGACATCAATCTCGTAGGGTGAGTAGGAGCCAATCATGAAGTCTGGTGGCAGATGGGAGTTGTAAGAAGAGTAATCGGGCTGGTGCATCGGGCCGTTGAAGTTGAAGCCGTTTGAGAAGTGAGAGTCGATGGATGCAGACCTGTTGCGGTCCATGGGATCGGTGTATGTTGCAGACGAGGGCACGGAGTGTGACAGGCCCGGAGGCGAGGAGGAGGCAGAGTTGATGGAGGCGTGCGAGGACTTTTCCGAGAGCTTCTTGCGCTTGATGATACCCTTGATGTCCTCCTTGTGCTGCTTTCGCGCATCGTTGTTGCTCCACCACATGGGTCGCTTATACTCGCATTGCAGGCCGAGGTGTTTGCAAGCCGTGCAAAGAGGGTTGCCCTCGTCGCACTTCTTTCGTCTTAATCTGCAGGTGTAGCAGCCTAAGGGGAGCGGCCCGTGTTAGTCTGCGAAGATAACATTTTCGGCGGCCTCTGTTTTGCAGATGGAGGGGAGATGGAAAAAGAAGGGGGAAAAGAAGATGTGATATTCAAGGCGAGTGAAAATCAAAGTGACAAGACTCCTTTCCCTCTCCATGTGTAGCAGAAATGCAGATGATTCGGGGCAGCTAGATTGCAGTGTAAGTCGTGACATACCTGTCCTTGAGCGGCGGTGCATCTGTGTTCCTCGTCGTGAAGCGCCATTGCTGGTCTTGGGAGCCGCCTTGGCCTTCCCAGACTGTGAAATCGCCATGTGTACGGAGTTCATTGATGCTCTTGACAAGATATTGTGGTGATTGGGGGGCAGGGTAGACATTTGTAGCTTGCGATGCTCAACCACTCGAGGTACCTTTTTGCTGCGACCAGGGGAGGGGTGTGACACTTGCACAGTGAGGCAGGGGTGGGAGTTGATACTGTGTTGAGTTCGGGAGATGTCCGCACTGTACGTCTTGTCTGGGCTTGTGGGGCTGAGCAAGGAGCGGGACGACGAGCAAATCCAGTCAATGCTGCCGCTTTGGTGTCCGGGGGCCAGGTCTCGGACGATGGGCGCGATAAGGGTCCGTATCAGTCTGCTGAGGGTAGCGTAGCGGAGTGAGGCTGTCGTGCCAAAGCTGGGGGCTCGGGCCCGAGGTTGCAAATATTAAATTACGTGTCTGTGTATTCAGATCTGAGTGGTTGGTGTAAGTCGCGGCGGGCGGTCGTATCAAACAACGGCGTCGCTTCGTTTGTCCGTCAACGGAACTTGGGGAGATTGCGTGAAATGAGGGCTGAAATGTGCCTCTGTGTGTGTAGAGAATGACTGGATCCAAGCAAGTCCGGCTTGCTTTTCACTGGAGATGTGTGTAGGTAGTAGATCAGAGGAAGAGGAGAGCGGAAGAGGAGGGGGAAATGGGGATAAAAGAGAAGGGGGAAAGCCTTTTGGCAACAACACTTGGATACTCGCACCTTTACGCCAGAAGAAAGAAAGAAAAAGAGGGCTAAATTCGACAACGACAGGAAGGGCCATGACTTATATCATGGCCGCATCTTCGACGGCCAAGTGTTGCGCTGGCACGAGCGATTCCGCAAGGGAGGTTTTGCAGCTCAGGTTGCTATTTTTAAAAATAAAAGGGCACTAATTATGTCCATCTGGGAGCCAGCACGCTTGTGCCCAGCTCTGCGCTTAGGACAGCCAATGGGCGTCGTGTAGCCGCCGAGCTCCGCTGCTCCCTTGGGCGATGGAGGGCGGTGGATGTGCGGATGAGCAGCACGTAGCGTAGAGCAGCAGACCGGGGTTGGACCAACCACAGAGACGAGAAAATTCCTCCTCTATGCCTGTCTGGACCCGCGAGGATGTCACCCACACCGAACGCCACAGCGGAAGAAACTGGACGATGCTAGCTGTAAAGCAGATGCGTACTTGTACAGATTTGTACAGGTTTGTACAGACTTGCACGCAAGGGCGTCGGGGCCGCGGTCAAAGGCCG
Source organism: Trichoderma koningiopsis (assembly GCA_022985005.1). Taxonomy (NCBI): domain Eukaryota; kingdom Fungi; phylum Ascomycota; class Sordariomycetes; order Hypocreales; family Hypocreaceae; genus Trichoderma; species Trichoderma koningiopsis. The sequence goes on from JAJPEM010000002.1 coordinate 6,094,922, forward strand.
TTCAAGCAGGTCCCAAGACCAAAGACCAGCCACTTACAGTGACCTAGCTCGCGGACGAAGGCTTCCCGAACAATGTCCCGTCTTCACCAAACGTATTGGAGAGAGGCCCAACACCGAGTCCCTGTAGCCGGTATTTTCGTCTCCAGCGGGTAGCCGTGCGTGCTCCTGCGCACTCCATTATGCGTGAATGTGCAGCATACAAAGGTCACACTTGTACACTTGTAAATGCTAGACGACAGTGCTCTGCACTAAGAAACGCCGTCAGATATGCGGCTGTAGCTCACAATGCCAGGATTTACTACAGTATACAGGAACGAGGTGCTACAAGTAGTATGAGTGGATGCAGCTAGAGAGAAGCTCTTGGGCCAGGGTAAAGCTGTCATGGCTGCTTCGCTCTGCATCCTCCATTGGGGGCCTAGCCTGCATCGGGAACCTGTAAGCAAAGCAGATACCATCGCAGCATGCGAGGTAAGTGTATACATGTTTATACAAGTAGGTATCAGCAGCATAAAGCAGGCCGCAGATCAAAGCCCCTGTACGGGCGCCGAGGGTGTGATCTTCATTACCAGGAGAGACTGAAATCTCTGCGGCCATGGTCTTTGACAGCAGTGGATATCTGCACACGTAAACCGTGACAAGTTCATCGATCCGAGAAGATTGCGAATCTGTAAAAATAGATGTCCAAAGCTTAGAGCTCACACGCAAAGACGTTGGAGGTGTGGTATGACTCTGCGACTAAGGCAAAGTGCAGTCACCCGGTATTGCTACAGCTACCAACAACAGGATTATGGGTGCGCCAATACCCGCATGGAGAACGACATATTGTACTGCCAAGCAGCGTACAAGCAACGCTCGCACTAAGCAGGTACAGGATTGGACGGTGAGTAGCCGAGTGGGATGAGGAGAAGGCCGGGTACACGCGAGTAAGGTGACCTCACTCTGCGTCGAGAAGTACAGATATCTTGGTTCGCCAGACAAATCGCACAGAGCGCAGCGGGTCGCGGCAGCAGACAGAGAGCGGCTGGTGCTTGTTGAAGCGCAGGATGAGAATAGAGAAGCGGGGATGCAGCAATTCCCTACAAGCTGCCGGTTGACCTATTCTGTTCCCCCGCAGCTGCCGAGCAATGAGTACCGGCGGTAGTCCGTACTACAAGTACGAGTACACGGACAGGTGCAGCCACACAGCGTCAGGCATATGTACTCTGTACCACTCAACAGCTGGCGATCCTCCTCGTCGTCGTACCTGCTCTGGACGATGATACTTGCGAGCTGCCGGTACAAGCAAGCACCCACAGCAACTTGGGCGAGTCGAGCATTTGACAAGGTGAGGCCTGCCTTGTGGCGGCAGAGTTGCGAGCTAGTGGCTTGGGCGCCGCGTGCAGTATCCCTTCCGGCCACGTTGATTCGCCAGGCTGCTGTGACGAAGTGCTGGCTCGTGCATGAAGCGGCAGGGGCCGCGGGACCAACCGACTGTAGCGCCTGCACTACGCAGGGAGCCATCCCTGCCAGCAGACCACCTGGGGATCGAGATTGGCTCATTTCTGCTAAACGGCACGGCGAACTAGCAGGGCTCGGATGGAATCAGCGCAGCCAATCGCGGGCACTGGCCGCGGCTGCAAAGCTCCGCTGCGGGGATCAAGTCCGCACGTTTCGACCGATCTTGAGCAGGGCAGCGCAGAAACGACTTCCTTGTCTGGCCTTTTTGTCGACTCTGGCCTTTTGTGGCTGCCTGGGTGAGTGAATAAAGACGGAAAGAGTGGAGCGGTCTCCTCATGCGAGGTAGCATTGGAGGAAGTTCAAGTTGCTCGTTCTCGCATTTTTTAGCTGATGGAAATGAGAGATCGCATTTGCCTAAACCGGCTGAATTCGGTGCCCTCCACCTCGCCGGAGAGACGAGATTTATATTACGGTGGCGCAAGGCAATAGGCAGTCGTTGTAGAAACGTGCTGTTGAGCATCTAAAGCAAGGTAATCTGGATACTAGAGAAACGTGTATGGACTAACTTGCGAAGAGGGTGGTCTTGGCTGCGAGATGGATGATCTGGACCTCCTTCGTCCAGAACACTTGGAATGAGACAAAAACGGCTCTGGTGGCATTCGAGAAAATGACGAGTAACAGCACTTATCGCCAAAGTAGGCAGGCGGGCAAGACATCCCTTGCTCCTCTGCAAGAAAATCAATGAACCCCTCACTTCGGCCTTTTTTTCTTTCCAGGGCTAATTTTGGCCACGGATCGGTTCTCGTGGCCTGTCGGGCGCTTAGACAAGCTGTTTGTCATGACGCGGCAAATCACACTATTGGCGCTATCGCGGTGCCATCGCCCAGCACGTGTAGGCAGATGGCCGCGCTGCGAGAGACTCAGGAGCAGAGTCAAGGTGCTATTTTTAATTTAGCCCACAATCCTGCGTCTCTTGCGGCTTTAGTAATTCTGGCCAAAATCCTTCCGCTGCGGACTTTTATCAGATCACCTACTTACTTGTAGTAGGTAGTCAGAGGCTTGCGCTTGTGTATCTGCGTTTGATCTCGGCTGTCGCGAGCCGTTAAGCGCCCAGGCAAAGGTGTGCTGTTCATCACACTCTGATATTCCGAATGCCACACGCTTGTCATGATGCAGAATCGCTTATTTCGTCACATCGTGGTCCTCGCTTCTTCAGCTCGTCTATCGCGGGAGTATAAAGGTTGATGGGCTCGCTGGTGTATCACGCCTTTCCAAGTCTTTACTTGTGTTCATCTTGGACGGCTCTACGTAATACTTCGGCTCTCGTCGATGCCCCGCGTCGTCTCCCAACAGCTGTTGGTTGGTGCCTCATGCGGCACTACTCCGTCGCCGCTGCATGTCGGGTAAGTCTGCCAGTCCACGACTAACATTTCTAGCTGTGGTATAACCAACGATTGCTGCTAGTACCACTCAGTAATAGTACCAGTAGCAGCAGCATTACACAGACTATAAGAACTCTTCGAGCTCACGACTTGGGCTTCTAAAGGCTTGCAGAACCGAAGTGATTTTCAAGACATGCTGCAGGGTACGACACGGCACCCGCTACCTAATCTACCCTCAACACTGCCTCTACTAGACATATTAGCACAATGACTCCTCCTCTTCTTGGACCGGAGGCTAGGATCGATATACCGTCCTCGCGCAATCTCGCTCTAATCCGGGCCATCGACGATAACCCCTCACTCTTCGATCGGCTATTGATAATAACAGCAACATGTATGACTCCCAAGTCCGACGCCAACGAAATGCCTCTCGCCATTGATACGGATATAGTGCACCGATGTGGACATTGCGGCTGCCGTTTCTGCAAACGCCGTTCTCCTCTATCCGCGTTAACAGTTAAGGGCTAGCCTCGGCACTATCATTTTAGCTTATTACAAAGATGAGGAGCAGACACTTGCGCGATCTCGACATTCAAAGTAATGTGGCGTTTCTCCGTCTCCCGCTACTGATACAAGTACTATTTCACGTAAACGGCAACCAGTATCTACCTTGATGCAGATACGCACGCCCCGACTAGCGGCTTAGTCTCAGCGCCGACCCAAAAGGCCGTGCTAGCGCATAGGAGCTTCGAGTCAGTCGTAGAAGTACTGCTTGAGGAGCAATGCGGATCAATATGTTACTCGTAGTAGGGTAGGTTCTCGCACGTCCGGGAGAAGAGCATTTATCCGAAAAAGTCGATTGATCAAATCCACAATACGACTTTTAGAGTAGCATTCGCCCAGTTCCAATGGCACCGCCCTGTCCTTTTAAGATTGCTGGGTGACTTGTATTATTTCACAAGCAAAGAAGGGGGGTAAAATGACAGCTCCCCAGGAACAAAGCCGAGAGACGCGAGTGGAATTACACGTAATCATGAAAGCAATCTTTTTCCTAGGCATGCTAGGCCTCATCCCAGATGCATACACAGTATGTTCCCACGGAGTACGAATATCTACGACGCCTTATAACTACCAGATACCACTATCTTAGTGAGGGTTGTGGTGGATCTCTCGGGTAGTGTGCTTCCGAAGGCCTTGAAAATTTGTCTCTGCGTGTGCTCCGTGCTTTCGTGCTTGAATTATGGAGTTTATGCTTGCCGGCTTGAAAGGGTCGATTTTAGCGTTGCAAGCTGAGAGAGCCGTGATCCATCTTGCCATCTTCCTCTCCGTGTACAAAGTGCCCCATACAGCTAGGTGGAGAGTCACTGCTCCTGCTTCTTCAAGTATACCCGGGAGTCGGTCGTGATAACAGGCCGATCGCATTGACTCGAGTCACAACACACACCAGTTCAACTAGGCTCGTCTATGCTGTGGAACTTGTCGCGAATTGCGCACCATTCACCACGCATCGAAGATTGGGGCGCATCAATTCACGGCCATGTGAGCCTTTGCGAATGGGGGGTTCACGCAGGTCATTGGCCGGCCGCTTGATGCTCTGGTGTTTGAAACCAACTATCGACGGGATGAATGGAAATGGAGGAAACAATGCCAGCCAGTGGATGCTGCTGCTCATCCTTTCCTGATTCCTGTTTGGTGTTTAGTGGCTAGTGGCTGGTGGTCGTAGCACGAGGAGCTTCTCATCCTCCCCCTCACAGCCAAGCCAAGAGCCTAGACTAGGGGACTGCTTCCTTGCGCACTTATGTGCGTCTTGCCGCACTGTGAGCGGGTGCTATTTCCTAGCTGGTGATCATCAGGGTGCTATCAAAATTGGCCCGGGACCCTTGGGTGTGGACTCTGCAGCTCGAGCTATCACACTACTCGGCCGGATCGGATAGGCTCATTGCCTACAGGACCTACTCGCATGGGGTAAGCCGAAGGATTTTGTGCTTGTTCACCTGCTTTGCAGCAGCCCTGCGAGCATGCTGCAGCCCTGGGCCGCGGCATGTCAAAGAGCTTCTCTCCTCTGGCTCTTGCTCCGTGCCTCCGTCCTCGTACTCACTCCAATCGATCTTCGTCCTCCGTTATGAACTTGCGACGGTCCATCCGTCCTCTAGCGGGCGACCTAGCGCCGTTAGCGAAGCCCGTTGATTGAAGAAGAATCGGGCCAACATTCTCCGCGCCCGTATGGCGTTCTTGGCTTTCAACATCGCAACTGTGTAAGACACCACGGGAGAAGAGACATGTTCGACATGGTTTTCTTTTTTTTTTTTTTTTTTTTTTCTTCCTTCCCGGCACGCCGCACGCCACACCGGCCGGGGGGGACCTTGCAAAAAATTTTCGTTTTCTTTTGCGTAATGGAAGCCAATACTATCGCTCTCCCTGGCCTCCCCGCCTGAGGGCAGAGACAAAGAGCTCCGTTGCACGATAGACTTGTCGGTGAGCAGCGACCATGCTCAAGCCATGATAGCTTCCTGGTCCGTGTACATGCTAGTCACTGTCTTGCCGGCGCCGTTCCGTTGCCTGTGGTTTCTAGATGCAAGGCATTGGCGGAGACTGGGGGGGGCTGGAGACGGGAGCGAAAGCACTAGCATGCGTCTTGTCTACTTTGTTGGCTGCTAGCTCTACAAACGACAAGAAAGGCTGCGAGCTGGAACCTGTTTGTTTGCGCTTCGTATAATCAACCGAATATAGCATCCAAAGCTATAGCAGCATTAGCTAGAATCGTGCAAATCAAGGCGGGCTGTACAGGCACGTTGCAGGGCACGTCCTTTGCTCGCTTCCAGTCTGAAATGACTCCAGGACGGCCAAACGATGCGATTGATGGAAATCTGGCCAATGGGCGGCGCTGAGGCCGGTGTCGCTCGCTGATTGGGCCTTGGTGGTAAATTTGAGCCGTGCCCAATTGGTCTGCGTGACCTCGACAGCACGTGGAGTCTCTATCCTCGCCGCCCTCGGCCCTCTGGATTGGCTGCTGCCACAAAACACCATTCAGACAATTTCCCTCGACTCGAAATAATCCATCTCGTCTGTACTGTGCTGGGCTTCACTCTGTTCTTTTCCTTGATGCCTGATGCTACGCGTGCCGCCTGGCCCCGTTCTATCCCCGACCCCCGTCCTGCTCTCCAGCCATCAATCGGGCATAAGGTAAGACATACATGTGCGCTACGCAGCTTCGCTCTCAGCGAGGAGCCATTATCGTGCCATCCCCGACCCCCATCCCTTGCTCTTCATCTACGCTCGCAGCACTAGTCGCACGAAATGCCTCTGCCGGCCTGATAGTCGCATGCACAGTAGCGATACAGTATGCACAGGGGCCCTGGCAGAGCTGCTCGTGGTGGCTAGCCCGGACCACAATGCATGATGGCCACCCCCCCTCTTCAGGCCGACTCTGGCCTTGGCCACTCTTTTTGGCCCTCGTTTTTCCCTCATCAATCACCTTGGCCATCGCCAATTGGAGCTTTCTGGCCCTCGTCCTCTCTCTCCTGCCGGATACGATGTGGGGTAACGGCTGCAAAAGCTGACTTGATTCCGAAAGAAAGATCGGCTCCCTGGCCCTGGGTGTCACGTCGCATCTATCATCTCTCTGCTTGAGCTTTGCAGGTCGCTAGCGTATCGAGCTTCCCTGGACGACACCGGCGGACGTTGTCGTGATACCCTATCACAGAGCACGGTGGCTTGCAGAAGCCGTGGAGGAGATGCTAGTAAAGGTAGTTGACTACTGCTACCACTAGCACTAGCATATGCTTAGCTCTACGACTACTCGCCATCACTACAAAAGTCTGTAGTTACGAGCAGCTCGTTTTGAGCTAGCTGCGGCGGACGTGATCAAGGTTGCGCAAGCTCCAGATGCTCATGATGCGCGAAAGCGGCACCGCACATGGAACCTATACAAATCCTGGACTGTGCACGTTATGGGCATGGCTGGCCTCATCATGATTGACCGCCATGCGGCCGAGAACGTTTTGTTAGCAGGCCACATGGCTAACTTGTGCCTCACGCAGTCGTCATTGTACTGGCATTGCGAAGCCGGCAGCCGAGACTTGCCTTGTCTCGCAATGAAGTCACCGCTGCAAGGGTCGAGCAAGCAAAGACAAGCACACAACTGAGATCTGCAGTCCGTGCAGACCGAGGCAGACCGAACAAGGCAAGCAAGGCCTCGACGCGCCCATCTACCTGCATATGCTTACATCTGGCCCTTGTCTCAAAATTGGGTTCCTGATGGATATCACATCTTATCAGTGTGACGACGTCTGGCGTTTTTTTTTTTCTCAACCAACTCCGCAAAATTAGAAAAGAACTTGAAGCGCGAACCGGACCGTTCCACTAGCTCGCCCGAGTTCATCACAACGCGGACAATGTGATTGATGTGATGATCGTAGCTGGGCAGGTTCATCAACCTTTCGCCCTATTCACCAACCAACCGATTGCCCGAAAAGGCAATCATGCGGCACGGCGTCAAGAGACAAGCCACGGTAGTAGCCGCTAGAGATGGGTCGTATCACACTGACAGAACCAACACGCATGTGCGTACCGTACCGTTCGCACTTACATGGAAAACAAGGCTACACAAGAAAATTCTGTAGAGGCACAGGAACACGCAAAGGATTGTCGTCTTTCCAGCGTGACCGTTTATCCATTTAGCAGCCGAGACAGTCTCAAGCCACTGGCCGGGGCTATTTGCGCTAGAATGCTCTTCGGCCTCACCGACTTGATGCATGTATCAGTTCTTTTTTTCAATACGGAGCATGGGAAAGAAAAAAAAACGTTGGGTTCCAAGACGGGTCCGGGATGGAGCTTTTTTTCGCCTGGTCTGCGAGGGAAAAGACTCGTTGAGTCACGAGGCCACAATGACGGCGTCAGATCTTCCACCGCCTATCTTCTCTCGAATGATCTTTTGTGAGGTCTTTGGGCTCCTAGTCCTTGTCTGCCGTGCGGTCTGTTGGAGACTTCGCGATGCTGACGGAGGCGACTCGCCGGGGTCGGTCGGTGATTATGTCGTATCTTGAAAACTCAGGATGCCAATGCTACATGGATGCATTGGGCCACCGAAGCTTGACAGGTCTATTAGAGCTCGGGATGTCTACACTTTAAGCAAGTGCTTGCTTCTGCAATTCACCGTGCCTGCAAGACCGAGCGGGGATACATGGATTCTGGTCGATGACAGAGGCAAGACAGATATGAAATGATACCTCACTCTTCCATCGCCTACCGTCTCGCAGCATTGGAAGCTCTACCCAGTCTCCCGTGCATACAGAGGTACATGGGCCACATTGAGAATCCTTGCTTGTGCATAAGTGGCCCGCCATTGTCGACCAGGGCTGTCTCTCAACCTTTTGTCCGCGTCCTAGGCCTATCTAGTCTGCTTGCAAAGAGATCACGGCGTCTAAGCGCCGGCTATATTTGGACGAGTACCGGCGCCCAAGGTTGCTGGCCTCCAGCAAATCGCATGTCACGATACCCTGCGCGGCTCCACATATGGAGCTTGTGCGGCAGTATCCATGGGTGGCCGCGAACGTTGACTGGCTGGAAGAAACGACACCATCTGCGAGTGTTTGGCCGTCTGTCCAATTGTTCTCGTCGTCTTCGCGCCGAGATCATGGCAGAAAGCGCCAGCCTCAGGCGCCAATAGGAGCCAACGCGGTCGACTCTAGCACTGCGGCCAGCGGTGTCACCCTGTTCTCGTACCGGCCTGTGCTTTGAAATATGCGAGCAGCGCCCTGCCTCTGCTAGGCGGTGTTATAGAGTGCTGTGGGACTGCTATTCTTGTCCCCCGCAACGTCCTTTTGCGAGCCGGATCGGTGTGCTCATCACATCGCATTACAGACTAGCTCTGGTGCTGACTACCGGGTGGTGGTCCCTGGCTCAAACGTGCAGTCGTATGCGTGTTTTCGCCCGCAGCACCTCACGGCCGGTCCCTGAAGTGCGACCTTCGGCCGCTCTCATGAGGAATACTTATCAACCGTTAGCCGCCCACCGAGATGCAGAGTTCTCTTGCCCCTTTGCGACCTCTATCTCGTTTACGTGACATCTACTCCGTATCGAGATCTTAATTCCCTTGCTTGGTCGTTTCCTTTTTGTTGCGTCTTTGATTATACCTATTGTTACGTTATAGAGTTGCTTCGATCTCTCTAGACAGATTGCCGGCGACGGCTACATTGCAAGAAGCAACTCTACTCTACTACCCACCATTTGAAGAGCTATACCCAAGCTTGCCTTCGCTGCTTCCATGTATTAAACAAACTGTCTGGACGGCCAATTCATATAGAGAAAAGACAGCGTCGAGTGCTGAGAAAACATGGTATGGTAGCAATTGTTGTTCTGATTTGCTTCTCACGCGTTTTGTCATTCGACACCGTCACTTACTTGATATCACTTAGAACTACACATCCTTTCAAGCCGGCGAGAGCCGCACATACCAGGAGATGCGCCAGAGGCCTGCTCCTCGGGACACCTTTTTTAACCTCAAGCAAGAACCCCAGCAGAATAGACCGACGTCTGTGGCTACAGAATTCGTGGATACGGATTGGGATGGAGAAGAGGATGAAGTGATTAGTGAGCCGGAAGATAACTCACCGCGAGTGAGCCTGCAATCAGTAAGTGGACGGATCTCTTTCTCTGCCTTGATCCCTTTCGTTTGAGCGCAGAAGCTCGATGCTAACGTCGGGTTCGTGCAGTCTGGGCAGCCGAGTTTCACAACCCTTTCTTCGTACGACGAGGCCCCCACCCCCCGTTCAAGCAGAGGGCCGCAAGTCTATCTGGAATATTCCCCAAAGCAAGTAGAAGGGCCTCGCGGGCCGCACCTCTTTCGATTCCCTGCGGATCAGTTCATGAAGTATCCACCAGACGAAGATGTAATCCTAACATTGTCGCCCATGACTCCGCAAGTGCCTCGACGAGTTTCAGTTCATCAATTATCCCGCCGCAATAGCCCCTTCCAGTACACTGATGAAGACCTCGACACATCAGAGCTGGCATCATGGACTCCCGAGATGGTGGCACAGTCGATGCTCAATTGCGGCTTGGAGCTGGCGGTCTCAGACCGATTCATTGAAAATGATATTACCGGAGCTATCATGATGACGTTGAAGTTTGAGGATCTAAAAGAGCTGGATATCTCTTCCTTCGGAATTCGAACAAGGGTATGGGCTCAGATTCAGGCATTGATGGATAGCAGGCCTGCCTCGCCCCGAGCCGCGACGCCCATTGAGGACAAGCCAAGCCGCGAGGCCAGGAAGGCAGTGAAGAAGGATAACTCTGGTTCAGTGCGGCGCCACGAGAGCAAGCGTAGGCAACGTCGCGTCAACGATCCCATTACACCAATGGAGTCTGTGTCCATCATTGGCATCGAGCAAGTCATTCCAAAGCCTCACAACTGTTCCAAGGGTGAGAAGTGCTCGAAGTGGAAGAAGCAGCAAAAGATCATTGAGGAATTCCAGAGATTGAATCCCCACATCGACATCAACACAGCCAGCGGCGCGGTTATCTATGGTGACGTAGGAAACCCCGACACGGCCAGGGCCTTGGATCCCAATGAGACGATGCGACCATTTTCTGATTCAGTTCCCTCTGTGGTGGCATCTTCTGACATCCTCGGCCCTGGTGGCCTGCCGCCTCTTCAGTATCTCCAGGAAGCGACTCTTCGGGGTTTACAGGCCCGCGATCCTCAGGACAACGTCCGACAATTCCTCAACTTTCAGCAGACCAATGATATTGGCGCTGAAATGCCAATGACCCCTCCATTTGAAGTTACGCCGCCTGCACAGCCTCACCAAGGCTTGCGACGTCTGCCGAAGCTATCTATCCCGGCAAGGCCTCAACCTGCACGACAAGCAGCTCCTCGGGCCTCTGTGTCACAACCAACACAGCAGCAGCAGGAAGCCCGCCGCTCTTCTCCCCAAGAGTTTGTACCATACCAGATGGACAAGGCAGATCCAATGTCACCTGACTTGGAAACTGCTAAGAACCCGTACCGATTTGGAACTCCATTCTCCGAGATGGATGTTCCAGTCACTGCCGTGCCCATCGGACCTGTTGCTCGTGATACCTCTCAGTCGGTGCCTCCCGACATGAACTACCGAGCTGCTCCCACCGCACTGGGTCACACTCGATCCCAGTCGCGAGCCTCTGCACGTCGTCCGTCGTTCCCTGTCCTTCCAGCCTTGGACGAGAACCGGGCTACCCGCAACTACCAAAGGACCACTTCGCCGAAGACGGCCTCTCCCAGAACCCCAGTTCCCTCCCAGCACTTTCAGCAGCAGCAGCAGCAGCAGCAGCAACCCTCTCAAGCCCCTCCTCGCTTCCACTATCCCTGGTCTCCTGTTGACCGTACTACGTATGAGACTGCTATCCCTCCCATCCCTTCGCTTCGCCCTGGTGATTCCCAGGAAGCACCTGCTGCTATGTCTACCAACGGCATCAGTTTCCAAGGCCCCATGAAGAAGCGCAAGATGCGTATGCTCCGTCATGAATGGCAGGACGGTTACTTTACCTTGAAGGGAACCCGCCTGAACATGCACAAGGATGCCCAGCAGATGGACCGCACACTTGAGTATGTCGATATTGATGACTACGCAATTGCCTGCTCCAGCCTCGCATCTACGTCAAAGCTCTCCGCTGCCTTCAAGGCTGTCTCCATTTCACACAACCGTGACAAGAGCGACCCTGTTGGCGCTTTCAGCTTCCAGCTCATCCCTCAAGATAAAAACGGAGCACGCCTTCGTAAGCGTGAGAGCTCTCTTCAGCCCAATGCCTCGGCTGAGGGTGTCAACGGCACTGGCAAGACTCACCACTTCGCCGTCAAGGGCCGCGATGAGCGTATCGACTGGATGCGAGAGCTCATGTTGGCCAAAGCACTGAAGCAGAAGGGAGATGGCTTTGAGATCAGTGTCAACGGTAACATGATTTAAGCTACTTGAATCAAGCTTCTATCTTTTTTGATGACTTTTTTTTCTGTCTTAACGATTGAATGATTATGACCTGTTTTTGTATTTGTTCTCTATCAAATCTCTCCCTTCTCAATCTCTTTGATTTGTACTCTTCTCTTGCGTGTAGCCAAGCGCTAAAGCGCTGACGTTCATGCTCCCCCCCATTTTTTCTTTCTTTGCCTTTTCTTCTCCCGAAACCTCTTGTTCTCTTCTTGCATAAGACAAAAAATCTGGTGTGTGTGTATGCGCTTGGATTCGCAGCGAAGGATTTGATATCCGTTTTTGTTTCTATTTGAGGGTTTTAAGATTGATGATACCTACTTTATATGTTAGAAACCTTCCTTCAAGGGATTATGATGACTTTGGAAACAAAAGATTATTACATGCTGCTGGTTTGGAGAGTTTTTTTCTTTTATTTAGCTAGTGGTAGCTGGTTTACATAAAGTGATGAAAATAAAAAGAGAAAATTAGCATGAAAACTGTGGTGCACATTTGAGGTAAATTGTGAGTAGAGTGTTATTTGAGACTGTAAATGGCATAGTTTAGCTGTCCAATGCGGTATTTGTAGCTTTGCGTTGAAAAATGATGTTAGAAAACTTGAAGATTTCTCTGGTTATGACCTGACATTACTTTGGTAAGAGGAGAACTTTGAGAAAGAAAGACTATATAAGAATGACAGTGAGGTTTTCATACGTTATATATCGTTATATGATACAAGGGCAATCTCTTGGAGAATTCATGGGTATAAGAAGTTTTGTTCGAAAAGATATAGGGTATGAGCCCTTCCACACTCTTAAAAGAAGCTCTATTCAGTGGCATCAGCTCAATCGCAAATGCGCCTCTCATCATGAAGATTCACCTCTGTTTCGAAATTTTTATATATTTTGTAGATAGAGCATAGTAAATATATATATGTAGTACTTTTACACTATCTTACATATCTATTCCAACCCGCATCTCTCATACGATATCTTTCCTAGTATATCGTATTTTGAGATAGAAGTCTGCCGACCATATATCTCTTTTGTTTTTAGTAATGACACACATATATACGTTAAGTTTCGCTTCCCTTCTCTGGTGTTTCTTTAACCCCCATTTTCTTATCCTCTCTTGACATCAACCATCCAACGCATCTCTCTCTTTATGGAGATGTTTCCGACATAAACTCGGGGCGCGCCACGCCAGATCTCTGGTGCACCTTTTCCCAATCAATCAGATTCCACCAAGACTCGACATACGCAGCCTTTCCACCATTGCCACCCGCTCCCACGCCCCAATCCAGCAGCCAAGCATGCTCCCAGGTGTTGAGACACAGCAGCGGCTCCAGCTCAATACCCCCAGGGGGCAAATCGCCAGCCCTCCTCCTCGCGCCAAGCGCCTGGTTGCTGTAGTACTGCCTCGCGGACCCTTCGTTCCCAACGGTGTTCATGTCCGTGGACTGCACCCTCCAGTGAGCGCCCGGGTAAGGCGAGCCCGCGAGGTAGGTGGGCAGCAGGCGGTAGTCGCCGGGGCCGGCCTTGACGAGCCACAGGAAGCCCGGGCCGAACATGGCAGAGGCGGTGGCGACGAACTCGCGGCGCAGGGTGTCGATGGAGGAGAAGGAGGCCTCGAGCTCGCGGCGCAGGTCCTCGGGCATGGGCGTGCCGGCGGGGGCGATGCCCTGGAAGAAGAAGTGGTTGTTGTGGGCCATGGAGGCGTAGTTGAAGATGGCGGCCTGGTTGGGTTCGCGGGCGGTCATGAGGAGGATGGTTTTCATGTCGCGGTCTTCGAGGTCGGTGCCTGCATTGCGAAGTTAGCAGCAATTCACACACATATATATACAGCAGAACATTATCTGACCAGCAACCATGGCGTTGAGCTTGTCCAGCATCAGCTTCATGTAGTCTGTCCACGCAATGGCGAAGCCGCCGGCGCTCATCAGGTTGGGCACGCCCTGGGAGTAGTCGTGAGGCAGCGCCGGCACCGAATGCAGGTTTCTCCGGGCAGCGTTGAAGCCGGCGCTGAAGCTGGTGGTGTTGGCGGACGCAGCGCGCATGCCCAGGCCCAATGCCTGCTTGGGCGTCCGTAACAGCCGCGTGCGGAACATGGCGGGCTGTGTGTGTATAAAGAATAAAGGGAGGAGGGTGGTGACCGAGGAATTGGGAGGAGGCGGCCACAAATCCTGGGGAAAGATACGGTGGTTTGATATACCAATTGGTGGTGATACTCGAACTTTTTCCCGCCAAAAGTCGATTGATTGGAGTGCCCCACCACGAGCGACAGAGCAGAGCCCCAGCCTCAATTGACTGAAGCCACAGCTGTGGCTGGTGAGCTGATCTCAAAATTTAGAGACGGAAAAAAGGTTCAACCGGGGGCAGCTGACAGGCGACAAATTGGAATCGAAGCGTCATCCGCGTCCCCCGCCCGCCTGCGCCAAGCTCTGTCAATGTACCCGGTACTTAGCGCATGCCCCGTTGTCGCACCTTGTCCCGTGCGAGGGACCCAAGTCTCAGGTACTCCAAAGTGCCGTGATTCAAGCAGGCGCCTGTAGTCTCTCTGCTTAATCAGTGATGTAACCACGGGCACTTTCAGGCTGGCTGAGTCTGCGCCTCTTATGAAATTTCTCCCTGTTTCTGTGTTGTTTTATATCGTTTTGGTGTATTTTCTCGTTTCCTTATTCATCTCATCTTTCCTTTTTTTTTCTGGGTCGCTACGTTTGCAATTCGTTATTTTTCCCATTTTGGTTCTAGATCAACTAAAGACATCCTCTCGTGACTCAAATTGAGCTGCACGACATCAGCTTCGAGGCTGTCACTGGACGATCATTCCCCCCCGTTCCTTTCGGCTATAGTTTCAAAGGCGCACCGCCACTTCAGCGCGACGAGAATCCGCTGACCTCGTCCATTTGTCTCACCTCTCCTCTTCGACGTCCTTTTCTCTCCCCCCCCCGTCTACGCCCATCCTCTTCTTCTCCTCTTTTTTCGGCATGCAGTTTGCTCGTGATGCGGCGATAGGCGTCGACGTCCCTACTCCCGCACTTGTTACAGCCATGGCGACGCTCTCCACGTCCGTGATATCGTCGGCCACGGCCACCGCGACAGCCTCGCCCTCGGGGCCCTTCCACATCGACTCCTCGTCGGGCGAATGCCAGCTGCTCGGCCCCTTTGCCCTGGTGGTGCAGGCGGCGCTGGGCGGCCTGGCGATGCTGTCGCTGGTGTACAAGCGGTGGAGGGAGCACCCGCAGCGCCCCGTCAAGGTCTGGTTCTTTGACGTCTCCAAGCAGGTCTTTGGGTCGGTGCTGGTGCACATCTCCAACATCTTCATGTCCATGTTGACCAGCGGCCGCTTCAGCATCAAGGTCGAGCCGACCGTGGTGGAGAGGCTGGTGGCGCGGGGCGATGAATACGTGCCGAATCCGTGCTCGTTTTATCTCTTGAATCTGGCCATCGATGTGAGCAACTGCCTTGAATCTTTCTTTGAATCTCTGATCGCTGACTGCTAACCGTTGTCCAATCGCTTAGACCACCGTTGGCATTCCCATCCTCATTGTCCTCTTGCGAGTCTTCACCGCTCTGGCGTCCTTCACGCCATTCGGCAAACCCAGCGAGTCTATCCAGTCAGGCTACTATGGCAGCCCTCCCAACGCCTGGTGGTGGCTTAAGCAATCCTTTATATACTTCGCCGGTCTCTTTGGCATGAAAGTCTGTGTCCTCGTCATCTTCATCATGATGCCATGGATCTCTCAAGTCGGCGACTGGGCGCTCGGCTGGACCGATGGAAACGAAAAGCTCCAGGTCGCCTTCGTTATGATGATCTTCCCTCTCATTATGAATGCTCTCCAGTACTACATCATCGACTCCTTTATCAAGAGGAAAACGACAGACCACGAGGTTCTCGCGTCGCAAGACGAGGACGATGATGATGACGACTATGAGAGACGAGGTTCGAACTCTGGTAGCGCAGCTCGAGACAGCCAAGATGAGACACCTGTCAAGATCAACGGGCGGTCGCGCAACAACCTCGGCGGAGAATATGATCCCGAGGTGGACGGAGACGCCCCAACAATTATCAGCAGCAGCAGCTCAACTCAGCCTTCGTCCAAGTCTAACAATGTCTCGGTTGAATTATATCCAAAGGAGTAGTACCATACGTCTACTCAAGAACTTGTACATAACCGCCGCTACCACCTCTACCTCCATCACCGTCACCACAACTACCACCACTCGAAGTCGTCTAGCAAAGGGGGGCTTTTTGGCACGGACTCATTATACCTTCTGGCGTTCATTTCTTCACTTCTCTGGGAGTTTAACTGATTTTTTTTTTCTTTTTGGGTTTTCTTTCTTTCTAACCGTTGTCGGTTGTTTCATGTCATGTAGCGCTTATAAAGGATAGAACGGTTCTTTTTTGCAAAGAGAAATACACTACCTCGTCTTTTTCTCCACTAAAACTTTTGATTTTCAAAACTCTAGTAGCATCGGATCCACGAAATGCTCGTGTCTTTGCTTTCATCTAACGTGTTTGGACGGCGAGAACCTCAACACAGCTGAAGCTGGGCGGATGGTTTAGTGGTATAATTTTCCCTTAGCATAGTGCAACCTACGAGTTGCATCACCGCCTGGGAAAGGTCCGGGGTTCGATTCCCCGTTCGTCCAACAAAGTGATTTATTTTTGCCCTTTTTGTTCTTATTCAAACAGACTCTCTAGAAATTTTTTATTCTAGCTGGTTTTTGTGATTTTAGCATACTTTGTGGTATATGTTTGGACCTTGATCTTGGACATGAAATTTTCTGATATGCAAAGTGTGAATAATTGCCCATGTCAAAACCTTTACACCAAATAACTAGGATTCATTTTGAATAAATGCCAAAACAATATTTCATATGAAATACTTTCATCATATAGTTACGGTATCTCCAATAACTTTAGGTCATACGTACAAAAAGCCCCAAACCATCAATCTCACCCACTCGCTTCTCCATAAGCAGTGAAAATGTTATAAAAACGGGTCCAGGCAAGCAATGCCTTGTAGAATAAAAAAAGTAACCCAAGCAATCATACCCAACCAGATTTCGTCATAATGTGAGCAGTGAATATAAACCACCGAAACATGAGGTTTTACTATAACCAAAAACAAGAACGCAACTGGACCTCTAACTGGTTGCCGATCTGCCCTTTAAAAAACGCCACGCAACAAAAATGCCCTCAAGATATATATGGTACACCGACATACATGTCATGTAGATAGAACCGAATTCAATATTAGCGTTCCATTATCGAGTAGAAACTTTCTTAGATACCACTCCAGCCCTGTTGGGCCGGGCTGTAAGGCTTGAAGCCTGGGTATCCCTCATGCTCCTCACGCTCGTGGGATTCGCTGGGGCGGCGATCGTAGTTTGGCTCGTCCTGTGGCGCGGGACGAGAGTAGCCCGAGTTGAAGTCGAATCCTCCATTGTTGGTGATAGGGGAAGCCTGGCCATTGTGAAGGGCATTCTGCGGTCTAGGGGTATACGTCCTGAAAGGAACGGGCTTGTTTTGGGGAGTGATGGCGATATCGTTATTGGGGCCAGGGGAACGTCTCTGGTTCAGACTGGGGCCGGGAGACTTTCTCATATGCGGATCAGTGCCATATGGGGTTGGTGAAGTGTGTCCATCAAGCTCATGAGGGGCTTCTGGCATACGCACTGGCCCGGGTGTCATCTGTCTTGGGATGCCATAGTCATGCTGGTTGGTGATGGGCGATTGGTGTCCGGGGCTGTGCATACCGGTCGCAGGGGCAGCATGGTCGTAGGGTTGACTGGGGCTGAATCCATCTGCGACGTGGTTATCATATCCATGGTTGGCTCCGTTGTAGTGTTGATCATGCATGCCGTAGGCTTGGTCATGTCCTCCAAAGTTCTGTTGTTGCGCTCCATAGCCTTGATCGTGTCCGTTGTAGCCTTGATCGTGTGCGCCATAAGGCTGCTGCTCGTGAGCTCCGTAAGCCTGATCATGTCCTCCAAAGTTCTGTTGTTGCGCTCCATAGCCTTGATCATGTCCGTTGTAACCTTGGTCATGTCCGTTATAGCCTTGATCGTGTGCATTGTAGCCCTGGTCGTGAGCAGCAAATCCTTGATCATGTGCGCCATAAGCTTGATCGTGAGCTCCGTATGGGCTAGCAGCGGGCTGTTGGCCGTAAGAGTTCATGTAACCAGGAGAATTGCTTTGCTGTCGGTTATAAGGATCATTTCGACCCATAGGCCTCTGCTGTTGCTGCTGCTGTCCTCTGAATCCAGGGCTGTTCATGCTCTGAGGAGCAACAGGCTCCTTCTTCGGCGGTGGCAAAGTATCCATTTCGACCTCTTCTTCCAGCACAATCTGCTTGGAGTTGGCTGTTTCCCAGCTCGGCATGGCAGGGAGAGCATCGGCATTATGCTTGGAGACGTCGAATTCGGCATACTGCGGAGGTCCATGAGACGCTGGTGTAGAGAAAGCAGGGACCGTAGAGTGCGATGGCATGTTGACGACCATGGGCGCCTCCTGTCGGTATCCTCCGGCCTGCTGAGGAACATATGGCGCATCGAGTTGTTTGCGTTGCGCTTTGCCGGGAGCATCACAGCATCCGCAGCATTCACCGCAGCACTTGAGGCAGTAGCAGCAACTGCAGCAGCATGACATTCCCAAACAAGTGCATCGAACAATGCAGATAACAATACTCAGAATAATAAGACCTGCGATAATCATGAGCGCAATAGCAGGCCACCTAAGAGGACTAGGAGTTAGTAATGCCACTGGTGAGGTGATCATGTTGCGAGGAAGTTGCTACACGTACTTGCAGTAAACGTGGGCCATGCACCCATCCCAGCTTGAAAAGGCTGCTTTGACGTCTGAAATCTTGTTATCAGCATCCGCGACAATGTCCCTGCGGATGACTTCGTTGGCAAGACTCCTGGCGATACTGTCTTTCACAGTCTCCCACAGCCCGCCCCGAAGGCTTCGGACCATAGCAACATCGACGGCAGGCATCGTGATTGGAATTGATTGATATCCCGTAAAAGCTGATAATCGGTCGTTCTTCTCTCCGGATACGAGATGAATAGTATTTGAGTTGGTGGTGGATGTCGTTGGTTGTCAATTTAAGGAATGTCTAAGTCATGCTCTAACTGACAAGGCTTCGAAGCGAAATTAGAAACACACACAATGCGGCTGAAATACGGTCGTTGGTCGTAACAAATCTTTCGATTTCGAATTCGATGGCAGAATGATGGGATGAAGATGACAGGTTATTCTCTCGCGAAGAAAGAAGGATGTCGCAAGCTGTATCGATTGTCACAGCACCAAGAGCAGGCGTAATTCTTTACCCCTTGAAATGATTGTCGTGCTATCGTAGCACAGAGGCTGTATTTGTGAAGACGGTACAAAGCCGCCAAGCAAAAAGGATTGGCTTTAAAGCTCGCGCGTAACGGCGAAGCTCTCAATGCGTAAGAGAATGAAGGGCTGTGCAGCAGAACGTCGCCCGTAAAAACGGAATAAGCAATCTTATCCAACGTGAGGGCGCTGACGAGGCGGTGGTGGACTAAGCGCGCGCGCACAGTCTTCTTCTCTGTGGCTGTATCGTCGTCGTGCTCGTTTCGGTTTCTGTATTTCCCTTCCCAGTAATAATAGAGATGGATTTGAAATGAGGGGCGGACAATTTGACACGGAATCGATCAAGAGTCCAAAAAGAAGGAGTGTATGTGGCCGTTGGTGCAGCTGGCCGTAAAGCAAAAAGAAGGAATGAAGCCTGGGAGGGCAGAAACGACGCTGCGAAACCGCAACCAAAAGGAAAGACTTTGGATATGAATCCAACGGGAAAAAAAAGTTTGCAAGGTGCAGGGAAGAAGAAGGAAAGAAAAGAAAATTAATCTGCCATCGCGCCGCATTGTCCGGGTAAGAAGGGGCGCCTGTCGCTCCAGCTTTTTATCACGCATCATGCACGTTTAGGACCACGTTAAGGGCCCTGAACCGGTACCATTTACTTGCGCTCTCCTACTTCCGGAGCCTCTGTCTCTGGTACCGTTACTTTGACACGCTGTTAGTGCTGCGAAGCATGCAGGGGCAATCGCGGGAACGTGCGTTGCAGGGGTCGCTGCGGCTGGGCTGCTGCCGGTTAGCGGTCGCAGTAGCAGTACCGGTCGAGCAGCCTCTCGCCGCGGGCTGAGCGTCGTACCGGCTACCGCTGCCGTAGCACTCCAGGTCCGTCAGCACTCCGCAAAAGCAAAGAGCTCGCCATTTCAGGTACCCGAAGGCGGCGACATCGTCTCGTCAGCTCTGCCCGCGCCACCAACACTTGATGCCGAAACAGACAAGGGACGAAAAAGCCAGAGATCCACCTGTCATCACGCAAAATAAGCATCGACAAGGCGATGAGGGTAAAATAAGGGAAGAGCAGAAAAGGAGTTTCAACGTCATCGGTTTCAGCGTATCATGATCCAAGCAGCAGAGATAAAATGACAAGTTGAAAAAGGTTGCATGGTAACGGATCCATCAACGTCTTGCGTGAGCCAAGAAGGGTAATTGGCGCCAGGATCCCAATTCCCAACGGAGCCGCTAGCAGAGACGGTCGTGGGGATGACAATTTGGACCCTCTTTTTCTTTCTCTCGTCTCTTCTTTTTTGCAGCATCTCTTTTTCCCTAGCTTTTGCTCTCTTGACCTAATAGTATTTGCTTTTGCAAGAGCAGCCCAGCTCCTTCGTACAACAGATTTGGCCGCCACGGTCTTCAGCTTTCATCCTTCGCAACCTCAGCTCCGACCCCAAAAGCTTTAGCTTTGCGGGCCGCCGAACCCGGCCAGTGCTTTTGGCGTAGACGCACGTCCTCATAAACAGCGTGCTATAACGGCCGGGGCTTGCCGAATCTATCTTGATTGGGTCAGGAAGGAGAAAAAAAAGAGAAAAAGAAAAGCCACAACTGCTCTTCCCCTGAATGGTTGCACCAGCGTGAAAAAAAAAAGAAGAAAACCCAATGAATCAGAAATAGATATCCAGTACGTAAAAGGTGCTGAGATAGAGCGGCGCTATGTTATCCCTACTGCTGTTCAAAGCGGGCATCTGAGACCTCAAAAAGGAGAATGGCAAGTACCCCTCGCGTTGCTCGGGAGGGTATCAACAATCAATATTGATTTTGAGAGTAGAGAAAAAAAAGGTGCGTTGTAGTAGAGATACTTTGAATTGTGGACATTCTTGGTACCGCTAAGGAAAGACACTCGTAACGGGCATCAGGTACCTAGAGACTTTCATCTACTTAGGAGGACAGAAAGCATGCAGAATATTCACACGCCAGCGGCCGTAGCGCGGCTATTGATATTTCATCTGGGCTCACAACGTTGTATCAATTGGAGTACTTGGGTGTAGGTATGTGGAACATAGAGCCTATGTCCGAAGTGGTACAGAGCAGAGACCAGACGGGATCTATATGCACTCGGCATCTGATACATCTTAGCCACCACGCAATCCCCGCTTCTGTGGCGAGAGAGGAGGCCTCCAAACACCAACGGTCTTGGTTGTATCACAGCAAAGACGCTCGCGAAAATCTCAGCGTATCACAATTTCGTTTGTGCGAGTGTCGATGCTGTCGTCACAAACATTTACCATAGTCACTAGAGAATGTAAGGTGCATGCCAAAGCCGGATTGTCAGGCACACATGAAATTGTACTAAAATTAAGAAGACGTATAATACAGATTAGTTTGGCTCGCTGTAATTCAGCCGCAACAATAAGGTCGTGCTAACTTGGCGCCGTCTCATCGTCTAGGCATATCATGTCCGATCACAGCCTTCTTCCACTCGTTAAAAAAAAAAAAGCAAATTTGGATATCAATCACCCGTAGTCCTCTTGTCCATACCGAAACGCCGGGCCGAACCTATCCCCGTTTATCTCTCTCTCTTATTTCTTATTTTCTTAAACTCAGAGTCAAATATCAACTTTCTTCAAGCCACCATTGGTCCAGGCCTGCTTATTTTCCTGGGGGCGGTCCCGCAGGAGGTTGATATTCACCAGCAGGGTGGTAAGCACTCTGAGGGTGTTGGACACCGTATTGATGGCCGGTGTTGTATCCGTCGTTGGTATTGAATGTGGTGCCCGTTGTCTGGTTGCCCACAGGTGGTTGACCATATGGCGGAGGGCTGGTGAAGTTCTCGTTGTAGGCAGGCTGCTGATAACCGCCTTGGTTGTATCCAGACTGCTGGTAGTTGTTCATCTCGTGGACATTGTTGTATTTGTTGTTTCCGTTGTTTCCAGCAGGCTGGCCTTGAGGAGCGCCGCTGAACCAGCCAGTCCCGTACAGGGGCTGCACACCGCGCCTACGGTTTCGTCGTGTAACGCACCTATTGCAATGAGTGTGAGTATAAAGTGCCATAAAAAAAAAAGACTTGAAATGGATATGGAGGTCAAGTGATGATGCAAGCGGAACTTACAAGCAACTGGCCAAGACAATCAAGGCCAAGACGATGGCAATGCCGGCAAGCACCCATCGTCCCCAAAAGTACCAGCCGCTCTTGCGGCGACATCCGATTCCATCAAAGAAATATCCATACCCGCAGCCGTCATCTCGAGCGAAAAGGTCCACGGTCGGAGCCATGGCTGAAGAGTAGAGGGAAGATGTGAATCCCTTGAATACAAATCGATCAAAAAGCTTGAATCGCAAGATTATCGTCTTATCGTTTCTCGCAGGAATTGACTTTCTTTGGTGGCGAAACGAATGATGTATGAGTCGAATGTAGATGGAAGATGGATGGTGGAGAGGAAAACAAAGAGGTAGAGGATTTAAAAGGAGGAAGAAGAGAAATAAGAGAAGGCGGCAAGGTTCCGAGGGATGCCCAGAGTTTAAAATTCGTGGCCTCAGTCCGTGCCCTGCGAAATTCTGTCTTACTTGGCAGCTGCGACGTGCGTTGGTTGCAACTTTGTATGACGTTGGGAGTCTTGGGGCCCTTTAGGAATCAATCAGAAACCGGGTCCCGTCCGCCACCTTTTTTTAGACGCAAACGCTGTGGCAGCCACTGCTCTAGCGGGAACGTAAAGTAAAGCGTGTAAGGGTGCCTGTAAGCAGCTTAAAGCTTGGGTAGGTACCTGCTTATAGAACAAGGGACGCGCAGACAAGTAAGAGACAAATTGTAGCTCAGCGCGTGTGAAGTGCGAAGAGACAAAGACAAAGAAAGATGAAGGATACCCTCATGCCATTATATGCATGATACTGCAGTCTGCATGCCACATGTCAGCCAAGCTGGTGCTGCTCCGGTCCTGTCGGCCTTCACACGTTCATGTCATTGCCAAGCACCCAAGCCCAGCAAGCAGCGCCACCGCACCCACCCGCTACGCCAGTCGAATGTGGTCACTGGGCCCAGAATTCTGCGGTTTTCCAGCAGCACTGCCCACTGACACAACGCAATGCCAGCAGCGGGCATCGTCAAGGGCCCTAGCGCCGGCGCTGCTTATTGCTGATGCTCCGTCAACCGTAGCTGGTGATGCTGGGCTGCTGCTTTTTGGAATCCTGGTTGGAGCCTGCTGCTATTCCATTTGATTTAATTTGAGGGAACAAGGGTGAATATCAATTCCAATTTACTGGGAGAACGATGCGGCCAGCGCAAACTCATCCACTTGGAGCGACACAAGATAGCCATCCCAGCAGGGCAAAAGCATCCAACCACGGCATCCAGGCCACGCCATCGCCAAACAAAGCTGCACCCGACAAAGAACGGACTTCGGCAACTGACGATTCCAGCCGGTACTTGCCTGTCTCGACAGCATTCCACGCTGCCGCTATTCACACACGAGCAATAAAGTTGATGCCTTTGTCTTAGGGCCCTTGTTCGAATGCAGTGGCTGTGCAGTGCTCTCTTCGCCACCAATCGGCGCTCTCTTCTCTCTCCGGCTAAACAAGCTTTCCCCAGTTCCGTCTAGTGGATCCCCAAAGGCTCCAGGTGGCGTTGTGCAGCAACAAGTCAAAGACGGGACGGCGCCATCGAATCGTATTACGGAATTCGGAATACGAAATAAATGCGCAGTGCATAAGAAATCCTTTATAGAATCTCCATCTCCGCGTTCTAGAAGGAAAATCCACATGAATGTTGACGTAGTAAGATGGGCTGGATTCGAGGCTAAGCCTTGCAAAGAGTGACAAATACCTGCTCCTCTCGGGTCTCTTTCTATTTGGAATGCCTGCTTTGGGAAACGGTAGAGGGAACATAGCCATCGAAGTTCTAGTAGACATAAAGTTCGATGAGAACGTCCTAATCTCTGGCTGTAACGCTACCACGATAATTTGGAGAGTAAAGGCCGGCGCAGTAAAACACAAATTGCCCTGATAGCTAGCTGCCAGTCAGATGAATGCGTCACTTTCTATCAAAGCCATAGTCTGCTGACACCAAGGCAACGGTCACAGCAGTAAGACAGATCAGATATAGTATAACTATATATATGTATTCCCTTTTCTTTTTCTCAAGTTTTTGTTTGTATTACGTGGTAATATATCTACGTAGCCATACTCAGTAGCGAATTGGTCATCGAAGCTTCATTGGCAGCGTCGATAGCAACTCTCCCCTCCTCGCCCATTTATAGAATCTCAGACTCCCTAGGTAGGCAGTATATGGGCGCCATATCAAACGGCCTTGCTCTCTTTTTTCCATAATTTTTTTAGCAGCTTTACCTTTCCCCACTCGTTCGTTTCCTGCCAGACCTTAAATGACTCGTCGTCCGATCTTCAATTAGCACTACTGGCGATGTACTCATCAAGCCAAGCGAGCGATGCCGAGTCGAGTACGTATAACAACCAAAAACCCAACCCATCTTCATAACATATGCATAGCAGCTTATCGACAATTACGTTCATTTGAATATTGAGAAATTTTTATTGGTAAGCTGCATCCACTCTATCCAGCTAGGTAGTAGCATGACTATTAATCTGGTAGAGTTTATACAAGAATGGGCCTTACAGTATATCCATCTTCCGGCGGCGATGCTCTTCGAATTATCACTTGACGTGGAGTCAGCAGGAGCTTTCCTGACCTATCAACGCTGCTTTATTTCAATCTAACGGCGAAAACTCTCGACGGAGAGACGGGGAATTGTTCGAAATGGCACGCTGTTGAATTATTTATCGTATATCGTACAAGACCTCCAACAGTATCCATCCCACAGTAGGTAGAATAAACAACCAAACAACAAAATTCGTTGCATCGTGTTCTCAAGGAAGTGAAAAAGAAAAACAAATATGCCCCGGTCAAAATCGACCGTGTACCAAAATTGAAGGCAAACAATACGCCTTTTTCTCCCGTGACTCCATGCTCGATTCCGCTTGCGTAAAAGGAGAGTGGCTACAAGGTGAAAATATCCTCTTGCCGTGCAATCAAAGGCCCAAGAATATCATCCAAAGATACCAAAAAGGAGGGTATAAGAAGCAAAATCCATCATTCCAGTACCAATCAAACATAGACTCCCATCGTTTGAGTCCGAGTTATCCGTCCGTCATTTAATATACCGTATAATTTTTCAAACCGTAGGTTATTTTGGCAAAAAGAATGGTGTATCGTTATTTGCTGTCGTGATCCTTATTTCCCCCTTTGCTCCATATAGAGAATAGAAGGAAAAGCAGGAAAAAGGAAAGAGAAAAGGATTCAAACAAAAGCCTGCAAAATAACGTGGAAAGACCAAGTTTGGCAGTAATAAGCCCGATCTATTTGTTTTGTGCATCAAACAAGAAGAAGGGAAAGGTAGAAAGTTGTTGATAGCGTTGGCATTTTAGACCTTGGGGAAAGAATATCGGTTTCGTCGCATTTCGTCGGCCTTTTTCATGTTGAGTTCGGCAAACTGTTGGGCTTGCTGGCGTGCAGCTAGGGCATTGATCTTTTCGCGCGCTCGCATGAGGCTGCTATTGTCCTGTTGCTTGAGCTTAGAGCGAATATCGTAGAGGGCCATGAGCATATTAGCTCGCTCAAGGTCGTCATCGTACTACAATGTCAAACCACAGTTAGTTCTGGAACTGACCAAAGAAAATTATGATGCTCTCGGCAGAATTGTGGCGAATCCTACATTAGAAGGTTGAGGCGTGCCGGGTATAGAGTTGGCGGCTGAACCAGACTTTGGTGAACTGATGAGAATGCGCCGACCCATCTTGTCGAATTTGGGCTGCGAGCCCGCTTCGGACGACCATGCCCGCCTCAGGCCAGACGAGGGCCTCTGCTGTTGCTGGGAAGTTGCATGGGTATCGTCTTTGATAAGCTGAGTCTGGATACTGGGAATGCTGGCATTGACAATGGCAGCGGCGGCCGCAGGTTCCTGTTGATGCGAGCGTCTGTCAGAGAAGTTTGCAACATATTTTCATTAAGAGTTTATTGCAGAATATTGTTGAGGCAAGGGGAGAAGGCATCGGTAGTGTATGAAGATGTAGTAAGACATACAGCTGCGCCGAGATTGCTCAAGTCGGCGAGGACCTGTGATAGCTGCAGGCTCTCCATTTCAACGCTTAGTAGCAGAAATTTAATAAGATTTTTTTTTTTATTTCTGTCTCGAGGGAGGAGGAGCGGAAAGAGGATGAGGAGTCGAAATCTAGTATGATGCGATGGCGCGGTCGGTGATGTTGGATTTTGACGTTCCTCTTAGCGGGCGCATAAACGAATAGAAGATCGCGTGTGCGAGAAAGGACGGAGCGGCGGGACCGGCAGATTCGAGTGTTAATTCGAGCGCAAGATTTGCAAGCTTGACGATGGTCAAATAGGTGCGGTGTCTGTTCCAAGGAGAGAGAGAGGAGTTGAGACTGATGAGCGGAAAAAAATTAAAAAGAGTTTAAAAGCAAGGGAAAAAAAAGCAAGAGGAGGAGAAGGCCAGCTGGACGGCCACAAAAGTTAAGAGCAATTCCCCAGCGCCGCTGAAAACAGGAAGCCTAGAGCGGGGATCCGGCAAGCTTGCCACCGAAAGCATCTTGTAGCCCAAGATGGGGCTTTTCCAGCAAGACCCGGCGCCTGTGCAGGTCAAAAGCCCGCTAGAAAGCCCCCCTGCTAGACTTTTGGCCTCTCCACAAATCCCGCGCTGGGGACATCTCCGGGGTATACTGCTAAGAAAGGCAGTTTTACACTCTCATCAGGTGCATACCTACTGCGACACGTCCCTCTATAAAGAGTTCGTATTAAAGCAAGGATTTCCTGCGCGGTTCCGGGCTATCCCCTTGGGTCCTCTTGTTCTCCAGCAGATCCGATGCTCATCTTGTCATTTACTAATTGGATCTGAGTCAAGTGTACATCCAACTCTGGCCAACTTGGGTTCTCTTAAACGGCAAAAGATCTGGATTGGATTACTAAGGTGACGAATTCTGTACTCTTGGCTAACTCGAAAGTACAGTGCCCAAGTCTTAGACGGAGCATACGAGCAACAACACTGTGCATTGCTACGGCAGGGCGGCACTCGCCTACATCCTAAAGGCCGTATTACAGCACCAGTGAATCTGACAGACCGAAGCGAGAGGCTTCAGGGGGGCCATGCTGCAGGATTACTCCGAGCGTGTTTTTGGTGAAGAAGAGCCGGCGGCACGAGACCACTTCCTGTAAGGAGTACCCTTACAAGCAAGATGCATGTACTTGCAGCGCAGGGAGCAGTAACGGTACTCTGTGCGGGCTTCCAGCATCGTATTCACCGAGAGGTATAAACGCACTCTAGGGAGTATAACGTCAATAGTTGAATGAGCCGATGCTGTATATTATTAGACTCTAGCTGGACGCGTACGCAGTGTCTTGGGACGGTCAACATTGATTCGGCCAATCTCGTCTTCTTTCTTGTCCAACCCATTCGCCCACGCCATCCATTCATCCCATCCATCCACCCGGATCGCTCGCCAAACTGCGGGTGCTACAACTGATGACCGATCAATTTTACATCCAAGTCGCCTTACCCCAACTCAAGCAAGCAGGAATGGATGTCAAGGTTTTTACTCCGAATTATTCGTCGCCCATTTATCCGGCCCCAGGGCAAGCAGTAACTTCCCCTCACACATCTGATCCATCTTCCCTTTCTCCCTCCTGCTCCGTCCGTACCGCACCGAAGCCACTAGAATATGCATAGCGCACGTACTTGCATTTGCGCCGACCGAATGGTTGCATGAGGTTCCTGTTCATGCGCCCATCCGTTTCTCTTGTCATTCGCTCGCTCTCTCGCTCGCTCGCAAGTTTTTTTTGTGATTTGAGCGAAATATGTGCAAGCAAGCAATGCATGCAAAGCTGCAACAAATCTTCCGTACTCCCTCCTTCTCCTCCTTGGCGCGCTGACATCAGCCTATCTCAAAAGCGCTCGGACGAAGCCCAAGCTGCTTTTCGATGATGGCACTGTGACGAGAGATTGGGGCGGCCCTGGCTTCCTTACATATTTTTTTCTTAAGAGATCCAGGCGTGCCCAGGCAACCATCAGATAGCGGAAAACAACGATTATTTCACAGCTTTACTAATTCATCATGCAGCCAAGCGATCCGGCTTATCGCGCATCTGATCTCCATCTCCATCTCATGCTTTTACATCATTGAATGTGGTGCAACCAACTCCAACGGCGCTCAGTTTGGAGAAGGGGGGAACAGAGCATCACGTGTTGCTGCTTCCTGAAAATGACTGGTATATTTGAACCACCAATGATAAAATGGTCGCAGACCTTTGTCCTAGCGATACTTCCAGCTACCCCGGAGTCCCCTGCTCAAGCCTGCCCCTGCAACGCTGCAGTAAACAGTCGACGTCTGTTTATGCGCTACTGAAAATAGCAGAGCTTTGATAGACGTAAATGAATGATCTAAATCGCCCTGTTGGTCCACAGTTATCGCTGATCAGACGTCAATTGCGTTGCTTCTCCATAGTATACGTCATATTAGCCAAGGGACCAAGTACATGTCTCTCTGAAGCTGTTTGAGCCCATCTGGTCTGTGAATTTGTAGTAGACAGAGAAGAATGGAATGAGAGCATGTAATGGGATGCCTCAATCATTTGCGTGTTCATAGCTAACTTAAGCGATCCAGACCTCATCTCGATATCAAGCACACAGGCATAATGAAATGTACTTGTAATTGACAAGCGTAATTGATACTTTGTATAATTTTACTGAATAATCATATAACCGGTTCCCTACTCTGCACACGCCTGCTGTGCCGTTGTACAAGGAGAAACACCGTTTTTTGTATGTTTGTATGTCATCTGTTTGCCCGGTCCAAACAGTCCGCTAGTAAACACTCTTAAAATCCAGACAATCATTCTTTTCCTTCCATTGACTCATGACAAATGACCTAAGCCTTGGTGATTCTGCACACCAGATCAGAGCCATCAACAGAGTCGCCCTCCTTGACCTGGAGACTGGCCACCTTTCCGCTATGGGGAGCTGAGATAACCATTTCCTACAATCATAGTTAGCGACATGCATATTTGCTTTCGCGAGAGAGGCAAAAGAAAAACTTACCATCTTCATGGCGGACAGAACAGCAAGAGGGTCACCCTTCTTGACTTCAGAGCCTTCGTGGACACGCAGCTCAACCAATACACCAGACATGGGAGCGCCGACCTGGCTGGAGTCGCTGGGATCAGCCTTGGGGCGGCTAATGTTCTCAACAGCAGCCTTCTTGTCAGCGACGGTAACCTGTCGGACTTCACCGTTCATTTCGAAGAAGACTTCGCGAAGACCGGTC
Organism: Trichoderma koningiopsis; assembly: GCA_022985005.1. Lineage (NCBI taxonomy): Eukaryota > Fungi > Ascomycota > Sordariomycetes > Hypocreales > Hypocreaceae > Trichoderma > Trichoderma koningiopsis. Next base: position 6,124,338 of record JAJPEM010000002.1, read on the forward strand.
TGCTCGCTCAGAGGACCGATAGCAAGAAGCTTCAGGATGAGGATCTTGCCCTTCTCCAGTTGTACGTTAAACTCCTCACCAATTTCTGGTCGAGAAAGGAAGTATCTGGTAGGCAGGACTGAAAGGTCGCCGTACTCGGCGGTAAACTTCTTGTAATCCTCAAACACCTTGGGGTACATGACATGAGAGGCAATGTCACACTCTGTAACGGGCGCTCCAAACTTCTTGCCCAGCTCGCGCTTGACCTTGGTGAAGTCCACAGGGTCAAGGAAGAGACCGGGACGCTTGTCGAGCTTCCGTCGTCCACGGAGGGCATCTGTGCGGAGAGGCTCGGGGAAGCCGCCGTAAGGTTGGCCCATCAAACCTTCCAAGAACTCAAGCACGGATCCGGGGAAGTCGAGCTCGGAAGCGCGAGCCTTGACATCTTCCAGACTCAGCTTGTTAGAAACCATGAACTGAGCAAGATCGCCAACGACCTTGGAAGTAGGCGTAACCTTGACAACATCGCCAAGCAGCTCGTTGGCATGCTCGTAAGCCTTCTTGGTCTCAAGCCACTGGGATCCAAGGCCGAGCTGAGAAGCCTGGAACATCATGTTGGTCAGCTGACCACCAGGAATTTCGTGCTCATACACCTCAGGATCAGGTCCAGCAAGGTGGGCTTCGAAAGGAGAGTAGAGCAGACGCAGCTGGGACCAGTAGGTGTCCAGAGCTCGGACTTGCTTGTGATCCAAGCCGGGGTCAAACTCACTGCCTTCCAAAGAAGCCAGAAGAGCGTTGATGCTGGGCTGAGAGGTCATTCCAGACAGGCTGTCTGTGGCGGCATCGACCGCATCGGCGCCGGCCTGGGCACAAGCCACCATGGAGGCGACACCCGTACCAGCGGAATCGTGAGTGTGAACGTGGATGGGCAGATCAGGGTACTTCTTGCGAATAGCACCAATCAGGAGTGTGGCTGCGTGTGGCTTCAACACACCAGCCATATCCTTGATACCCAGAACGTGGATGTCCAGGGCAACCAGCTTGTCAACCAGGTCCAAGTAGTAGGGCAAGTTGTACTTCTTCTTGGGGTTCAACATGTCACCACTGTAGCATACAGTTCCCTCCACAACACCGCCAGCCTTGTGGACAGCCTTGATGCCAACCTCCAACTGGTTGATGTCGTTCAAGGCATCAAAGACACGGAAGATGTCGACTCCGTTCTTCTTAGCCTGCTCGACGAAGTGATCAATGGCATTGTCGGGCAGCGAAGAGTACGCCACGCCGTTTGCGCCACGAAGCAGCATCTGGAAGGGAATGTTGGGAATCATCTGTCGCATCTTTCGAAGACGGTCCCAAGGGTCCTCGTAGAGGAAGCGGTAAGCAACATCAAAAGTAGCACCACCCCAGCACTCCAGACTGTACAAGTTAGAGAGCGCATGGCTGGTTTCCTTGGCAATGTTGAGGAGATCAATGGTTCGAACTCGGGTAGCCAGCAAAGACTGGTGGGCATCTCGCCATGTGGTGTCCATGAGAAGACATCCCTTGTAGTCGCGAACAGCCTTGGCAAAGGCCTTGGGGCCCTGTTCGACGATGATATTTCTCCAACCCTTCTGGCAAGGCTGGCTGACGTCGACCTTTTCACCAGCGGAAGTGAAAAGCTCGGGAGGAACGATTTCGCCCTTGAACTTGGGCTCGCCAATCTGGCCCTTGATAGAGCTACCGTTGACAGCGACATCTCCGAGGTATGCCAGCAGTTTCTGAGCACGGTTCTGGCCACCCACGAGGTCAAACAGCTGCGGGGTATCGTCGATGAAGGTTGTCCAGCAATTTCCATCAATAAAGGTTGGGTGAGTCAGAAGAGAAGCCAAGAAAGGAATGTTGGTCTTGACGCCTCGGATACGGAACTCGATGAGAGCTCGCAGCACCTTTCTTCTGGCAATTTCGTAGGTGCTGCCCTGGGCAGTACACTTGACCAACATGGAATCGTAGTGAGGAGTAATGACAGCTCCAGCAAAGCCGTTACCACCATCAAGACGAATACCGTTACCACCGGCGGATCGGTAGACCTCGATCTTTCCGGTATCTGGTCGGAAGCCCTCAGCAGGGTCTTCGGTAGTGATACGGCACTGAATGGCAAAGCCACGAGTGGAAATTCGGTCCTGGGTAAGACCAAGCTGAGCCAGAGTAGCGCCAGCGGCGATCTGGATCTGGGCGGCGACAATGTCGATGCCAGTGATCTCCTCGGTAATGGTGTGCTCGACCTGGATACGAGGGTTGATCTCAATGAAGTAGTAGCGGTTCTTCTGGTCAACCAAAAACTCCGCAGTGCCTGCATTGCGGTAGTTGACAGACTTGGCCAGCTTGACGGCATCGTTCAGGATGGCGTCTCGGGTTTCCTGGGGGAGGTCCTTGGCCGGAGCAATCTCGACGACCTTTTGGTGTCGGCGCTGGACAGAGCAGTCACGCTCGTACAGGTGGACAATGTTGCCATGGTTATCACCGAGCAGCTGGACCTCGATATGCTTGGGCTTGTCGAGGAAGCGCTCTACGAAGACGGTGCCGTTGCCAAAGGCAGACTTGGCCTCGGAAGTTGCTCGCTCGAAGCTTTCCTTCAGGCTCTCGGGGTCGCGAACAACTCGCATACCACGGCCACCGCCACCATAAGCAGCCTTGATGATGATAGGAAAGCCATACTCATCAGTGAAGGCCTTGACCTCTTCGTATTTCTCGACAGCTCCCTGGGTTCCAGGGACGACCGGGACGCCGGCGGCAATGGCAAGCTTGCGAGCCGAGACCTTGTCGCCAAGAGCATCGATCACATCTGGGGTGGGGCCGACAAACTGTGAAGCGTGTTAGTGTTAGGTCGAGATAAGAAAAAAAAGCTCCGGTTACAGAGCTTGGGTAGTAGCCGAGGCAAGCCGAAAACTTACAATGAGACCAGCCTTCTCAACGTTGCGGGCAAATTCAGCATTCTCAGACAAGAAACCGTAACCTGATGAAATTGATTAATAAGTGAACGAAGCTTATATAGAAGAAAAAAAAGATAGAAGAGCGAACCTGGGTGAACCAGTTGAGCGCCGTGCTCTACGGCAATCTTGATAATCTCGTCGCCAGCGAGATAAGCTCCGACAGGGGTGTACTGGCCGCGCTTGCCAATGACGTAGGCTTCGTCGGCCTCTGTGGGAAAGCAGTCAGCAAAAGTAGTCATGCGGCGGGGTGCATATCAGGGTCGCAATATACTTTGGCGATGCATGGAGAGTCGGTCCTCATAACTGGGATAAAAAGTCAGTCATTTTGTGCAAAGAGCCTGCAGGAGTTTATTTCATCGGGGCGTGGCTCACCTGAAGACAGCGATTGTGTGTAATGAAAGTTCGTGGGCCTGTAGGAGGGGTAAGTATGCGCCCGAAGTCGGCACTGGCGGAAAGAGGGACAACTGACTGTTCTGAAAATCTATTCGCAGTGCGCAAAGCCAGGTTAGTATATCACATCATGTCGCTCATCAGTCTAGATGATGAAATCGAGGTTGGTTTGCCTGTTCAACGTACTCTGATAGCTGGTAAGGGTTAGCGAGCAAGCTGTGACAAGGGTGATGGCGGGGTTGTTTCGACTTACGGATCTCACCACGGTTGGCAACTGTTCAGCGTAGCAGCCAAGAGTCAGTAACACGCTCTCTGCTGTGACTTGTTCTGCGCCAATTGGCTCCAATAAATGCCTCAGACGCCGCGACTCACCAAGGATCTTCTTGAAATTCATGATGCTGGAATTGGCACGGATGTGGTGGATGGTTTGCGCCTCCTTGGGCTCCTCGACATCATCCTCGTCGAAGACATCAGTGAAGGTCAGCGCCTGCTGAGGGTGGGGGACTGGAGTGCCTGCCATGACGGGCAAGACGGGCTCGAGCAGGCAAAGTGAAGATATGGGCTCGATTTAGGGATATGGGAGAGACAAAAGGAGAGCAGCTCAGCACAGAAAAGAGCCCGAGGAAGACGGCCGGATGCGCTGCCTTTTATGAAGCAGCAGAAGCTCGGCCAAGATGGACGGATGGGGGGGCAGGAATTGACGGCGGGGCAGCTGTCGAAGGTGGGGGGTGGGGTGCTGCGTTTAGGGAGGTTAGCAGATGCTAGCAGTTGCGTCCAGCGCTTGTGACAGTGCAGGCACTAGCTACAGGTACTGCGGCAATAGGCATGTAACAGGCAGGAATGGTTCATGTAGGCTGCTTGACTGCGTCTAATACTGCCCGGCTATCTCGACTTGTACTGTGTGCCTCTTTCGTCTGCTCGGCTCAGCAACAATGACCGGCAATGGCCGCTTTAGCAGAAGCTGCACATAGGGAGGTGCAAGCAAGAGGGAGGGAGAGGGAGAGAGAGACGAGAGCTGGAGAGAAAAGAAAAAGAGCTACTTTTCTTCTCTCTCTGTCTCAAACCCACGGCGGCAGGGAAAATCTCCGAGAGAGCGCGAGGAGCAGCGAGGGTGGACCGGGCTCTACGCTCAATCTTGTCTCTGGATGCACGTCTGTCCCCTTCTGCCGGGCCTGAGTTGTGACACACGCCCACCCTGTTGTGCCACATGGACACATGGCCACAGGCCAATGCATCTTTGCGTTGCTCGCTACATTGTGTGCTCTGCTTGCCCTGGAGCACCGGGATTCGCGGCATGGAATACGGCGGCTACGGCGTTGAGGCAAAATGGACCAACATGGCGGTGCAGAGGCACTCATACATGAAGCTAGATGGAAGATCTTGCCTCAGCATCTCAGGCCTCTGGTCAGCTGATGGCCCAGTCGGTGAGACAGCAGAAATAGACCGCATTTGCTAACGCTGTACGACGACTATAGAGTACTAGGTGGCAGCTAGTTGACACACTTTGTGTTTGGTGGACGAGGTTTGGCTGCAATAAGCAAGAGGGGAAGCTCGCTGTATAAAAAAGGACTCTGCGTCTCAGCCGGCCAACCAACAAGCTGCTTTTACTGCAGCCAATTTGTCTTGGAAATTGATTATTATTATTTTTTGTTTCCATTTTTCTTTGTTGCTCTTTTACTACGTATAAACAGTCACAACGCTTATCAAGTACCAGCTAGCCCGTGTTGCCATCCAGAAAGTCATTCCCATTACATGACAGATTTTACACCCGCTATTTGGGGGGCTAAAGTCGACTGTTACCATGTATCACCATTAGCGGGTTGATACCAGCTTAAACGGGCGGAGCCTTCTCTTTCGGCCAATCAGCGGCCTAGGATAACGCAGCCTCTTACAAGTTTGGCGCTGTTATATTAAGCTTCGTTCCAAGAGCGGGATGTCTTGGCTCTGTTCTGCTACGCTGGCTCTTGGAATGGAATGGACGCCGTGTAATGGCATAGCGGGCTTTCCAGATGAGTACCCACCAGGCTTCTGTATCGAGGAGGTCTCTCTAGCTCTTGAGGCATAATATCAGCCGCAGTTGTCGCCCGCTTTGGAGGATGGACTGCCATTGCATATCCAGAATTGCTTACCGCCAATTGCTATCCTGTTCTAACACGATGCATAATCCGCAAAGCAGGCACCTAGCGAGATCTGAATCATGCCTTGCCTCGCATTGCATGCACTCCATTACCCCATGTGCGCGAACTAGATCACGCTCGCCGCATCTTACCAATCCCGCCTTCGCCTTTGGTCCTTGAGCAACCCCTCGTCTCGTCTCGTGCTCAGTGAGAGAGGCCAGGGCTGGTGTCATAACCGAGGATCAGAGCAGATTTGCCTGCGAGGTTCGCCTAGATGCGGCTGATGACAGCATCAAAACAACAAGGAAGCAGGCTCAGTCGGAATATCTCGACACGGCTTCAATTCGTCGAGCCCGATCATTCTCGCCCTTTCCACGTGATGATCATCCGTTGCAGCACATCGTGGGTGTCCTTCTCGGCTCGGAGGAAGGGGCCCGTAACGTAATTGGTCTTCGTATCGCCGGCCCGAGGGTGTCGCTGGATCCGAAGACGGATCCGTCGCATCTGTGACCCCAGTATTTTCCCAGCTGTTGCAAGGCCGATCTGGCAATGGCGGCTCATCTTGCAGATGTACTCCGTGTGCAAGTGTGTAACTCGAGATTGGGCGAGCTAAGATCTGGAAGGGCCCCCAAACTTGGGTGCTGACGAGTTTGGACACCCCGCCTAGTTCGAGCTCGGCGCCTCAAGCCGACTGGCACTATTTCTTACGCCTTACTTTATATCGCGCGCTCATCACCATCTAGCGCTGGACGCTTCCTGGATGGTGTACATGTATGGCGCCCTCAGTCGGCTTACTGGCCCTGCTTGGATCTGGACGGGGTTGCGATGAGCCAGAGATCCGCCGGTTTAGCAGAAGAATTTTCTTCCTCTTCTTTCACGCTCGGCTCTCGCACGCCACTGACGAAATCGTGTGCCTGACTATCTCGCTCAAACCACTGTTATCGTACCAATCCAGCGAGATTGTAGTCATTCGGCCTGCCTATCACCTTATTCCCATGTTTGGTCCGGTCTCTTGTTATATTACTCTATTTGGACGAGTTGTCATTTGCCAATGCCTTCGCAACGGCCAGCTTCCTCCGACACCGGCCTGGGCAGGGCCTTTCAACACTAGCAATCCTATTCGGCGATATCTCTTTGTTTCGTTGTGAAATAAGTATTAGCCCTTATCACTTTCACAGACTCTCTGAGAGCGTAAATTGATAGTACAAGATGCAATTATTCTCATCCTTGCTGATATGAAATACACTGTAGTTATCCTCGGCTGTGAATAGATGTTGCCATCTCATGCTTGTTGATATTACGCTAATACCCAATAATCCAATTGTGTGTCAACTTTTACCCCGGCTACTAAAGGAAAACCTCGGCAGTCCACTCACGACTGCCGTCAACTACACGGCGTCCCTGAATCGCGTCTTCCCAATTATCATCTCCAGGTTGATCAATATTGTTACGGCTTGGCCCGCATGACGTAAAGCTTAAAGAGTCCCTGTTTACATGCTGGCCTATCGGGAAGTAGAAAGAGGTCGAGGCTCTGGGGTAAAAAATCGCGTTGCTATTGTGTTGACGTGGATGAAAAACTGACCCTTCATTACTGCTGCACCTGCATTGTGAACGGGCTGCTTATAGACTGCAAAAATTTGTGTTCCCGACAAAAAGACGATGAACCGGTTCTTAGGTGCAAACAAATCTCCTAAGCTATTATTACTTGTCCAAATACCTGAAGCTTCAGATCCCTTCTATGAAATGACTTGGAGATGTAAAAATGTATAATACAGCAGCCGCAGGCTTCAGCAGACGTGGAAGAGCTTATGCAAGCCATCGAAATCCTCTAGTCTTGAGACTTTGGCCTATCTTCAGATAACTTCCCTTTCGATCCTGATCTACCGCAGTGCTCATCGTCCCTCCTCGTACTCCAACGACTTTTGTCCACGCTTTTAGCGTCTCGGTTCCATTTTGCGCAACAACTCTTTGATTTCCCCAGCTTGATTTATTTGCTGGGTGCTGACTCTTTGCCAGCCTCGACACCCTTATCCAAAGCGTTCAAAGCCGCCTTCTCCTTTCCGCCCCAATGGTGGTATGACAGGTATCGGTAGCCCTGGGTGATCTGGGCGCATGAGTTGACAACGTGGCATCCGAACAGGAGGTAGTTCTTGGGCGAGACAGCAAGAGCGTATCGCATAAAGGTCATGGAGTAGACGGTAAGGGCGGCGGTCATCTGTCCGGAGATCCTATAGAGAAACAAGAGAAAAAAAAGTAAGCCTTCGGCCGGTATCGGCGGAGTGCAGCTCGGAGTTTGGGGGAAGGCTTCTTACAGATCAGGGCTCTTCTGGGTATCCAGAACGGCAGCAATGGGAATGCCAAAGTTGGAAACGGGTCCCCAAAAGTCTGTTTGCGACAATTTATTAGCTTCTGGCTCCTATAGACGGTAGCTTCAACAAGCGCGCCAGCTTCCGGCCAGAAAGGCCGCGTCTTGGGAAGAGATCACAAGGACCCAGGGGCAAAAGCGTAGGAAACAAGGCAAATGAACGCTTGACGCGAACATTATCATAGCAAAAGTCCCCTCAGTCGCGCCCAGGCGCCTTTCGTAGCTTCAGCGCGATGATATTGGGAAGGCTAGTACGTACGAGTTGAGCAGACATAGCTCAACATCGGGTTTGACCTGATCTTGGCGTTGAAAGCCTTTGCGAGCGCAGCCATTTTGAATAATTGTCGAGAGATGCTTAAAGTCGCGGGAGAGCACGAATCGTTGCTAGGCGCTTTGGAGGGTGCTGGGACGCAAAAAGACTCCAATCTCGTTCTTGTCAGCGGCGTTGATTTGCCCTTGTCGGCCAAAATTTGGGCGCCGAAGTGGTAGTTGCGATGTCACGTGCCCCTGGCTCCAGCAACGGCAACAACGTGCACTGCAAGTAGGAAACTTCAATTGCTTCTGGGGATTTAGCACATAAGTGATTGATTTTGTCCATTACATGATTTTCATATGGCCAATATTTCAGCTGTATGCAAATTGGCTACTAAAATTGACAAAGACCCGAACATTTACAGCTGTTAGGTGAATGCAGATGAGCCACTGCCCCAAATCGCAGATTTAGACCACTGTATGAAATGACCAATTCAAACGTTGGTTGATGGTAAGCCAGCAACAATTTCCAGCTCCTTGTTGAATTTACAATGAGAATAACTATCTGGCAACAGATATAACAAATGGAATAAGAAGACAAAATACGCGATTCTCTCGAGAAGTAGATACCAGCCTCTCGATCGTCGCTTGTGAACAGCATTGAGTGCCTTCAAGAATCAAGACTTCACCAAAATCCATATGTCTGCTTGATGACGAAATTAGAAATGAATAATGCCAGGTGAATAGTCACCACGCATGGTTCTAGTAATATTCCAAGCTATTACTACCTTGCTCTTTCTGGCCCTTTTCCTTTCTACCGCTTGTTTATCATGAGCTTGCCTTTATATCCAAATCAAGCATAACAAAACCCTTCGCTAACCTGTTTCTACCAAAAGCAATAATACATCGAGAAATATCAACTACATCAAACGCAAATAAGACAAAAGCGCTCTTGAAAAATAATCATAAAGTCATGACTTAGACACCTGGAACAGCGAAACCAGAGGCCTTGGGCCAGTTACCAATCTGGCCTGGATCACCACCAACGCGGACGTACACGCCCACAGCCGGGATACCTCCATCTAGGATAAAGAGCATATACCAGGTAGGAGGGGCAATGTACTGGCTGGGAGGAGCAGTAACGGTGCATGTAGTGCCAGCGCAGGAGATGTCAAGGAAGAGGGTGCGCGCTCCCATGGAGTTACCGTGAGTGCTGGTCACAGAGCCAAGCAGAGTGGCTTGGATGGCACCGTTTTGAGCAGGGCCGCCAAGTTTGACGGTGATGGTTTGGCCGTAGCTCCAGTCTTTGTTGGTGACGGTGAACGTGGGGCGAGTTTTGCCGCTCTTGAGGTAAGGCGGAGTGAAGGACTCGATACGGTACTCTTCGGGGTTGACGTTATCTTGGGGATCTGAGCCGGAGACGAGAACGCGGCCGTCGAGAAGGGTGATGGCCTCGGAGTGGTACATGCGAGCCACGGTGGTATTTGCCATGACGGTGATGCGGTGGCCGAGTGGCTTCTGGGGGTCGTAAAGGAGAGCATTCAGGTTGGGACTGTCGGCGAGACCGAATCCAGCAACACCGTGGTGAGCACCGTTGAGGATGAGGTAGGTGCCATCGGGAAGAGGAGCCATGCAGGATATGACGCGCTGGGAAGGCATACGCTCAATTGCCCAGGTTGCGTTCTCGACATCGGGATAGGTGCTCACGCAGTTGTCCAGAGCATAAGAGGCACCCTCTGAGGAGCCACCGCAGATGAGGACACCAAGAGGCTCTGTGAAGGGAGCGTGCATGGGCAGCAAGACAGCAGACCCCTCTAGAGGATAGGTTCGTCCAGCCATGGGATTGTTGACTGCGCCGGGAATGTTGGGCAAGACCTTGATGGTAGCGAAAGTATTCTGATCCAGAATACGGGCCTCGTTCCAGTAGGCTACGAAGATACCTTTGGAGGGCAGAACGCTCAAGAAGGGATACAGGTTATTCGGATCTGTGCGTTCGAGCCAATCCATGTAGAGAGGTGCCGTACCAGTGTATGGAAGAATCTCGAGAGAGGGAACAGGAGCGCCGTTGGAGCCCTCTTCGCCTCCAACGACGAGAACAGAGCCGTTAGCCATGTTCATCGCAGATGGGTACCAGCGGCCAGCTTGGAGTTTCAGAACATCGACGTTCTCCTGCCAGTCGTTCGTGCCGTTGACGCCGGCGGAACCATCTGGGGTGTATAAACGGACACCGTAGGTAGAGTCGCCAGACCATCCTCCTACATTCAGCTGTCGACCGGCCTTATCAGGGAGAGTGACACCTCCGGAGCAGAAGATGTCAGTCTTTACGTGCATCTCTCTCCAGGCAAGCTGATACTGGTTGAGGAGACTCAAATCGAGCTCATAGGCACCAGTGGAATTGGGTTCACCAGTGCCCCATTTCTCAAGGAAGACAACCTTGCCAGTGACGGCTTGGGTCACCATCAGAGGCACACAGACGCCACCCATGAGCTGCTCATAAGAACCAGCCGCCGCGGAGCCCGCTGCAGGGAAGCCCCAAGAATAGAATGGTGTTCCGGTGTAGAAGTAAGTCGAGAGGCGGGAACCGCCGCCGCAGATGGCCGAGCCATTGCCCGGACAGGGAACATTACACTCGGATTCAGGCCTCTTGGTCGAACCAGCTGTCTGGATGTTCTGCGGGTCGCCGCAATAACACTCTTGGCCATACTCCAAGCCGGCAGCCATGTAGCCGTACTCACCACACGCGTTGAGGCATTGCTCAGGGGTCATGGTGTTGGCGAAAATGTTCTGCCAGAAGAAGGTGTGCACCTGATTGATGTTATCCTCATAGCAGCCCTGATATGTCCAGTTGCCCACCACCGGCACTGGTGCCGGAGGTGCCAGGACGGCCGGTGTTCCCTTGGAGATGATGGTCATTCTGCCGCCGCCACCGCAGATTTCGGAGGAGTCGCCGGCGCAGGGAGTGTTGCACTCTGTGGAAGAATTGGCTAGAACGCCGCCGTTGACGATGTTGTTGCCGCAGAAGCACTGCTTGGAGTACTCGGCACCGGCGATGGTATAGTTTTGAGAAGCGCAGGACGCGGCGCAAGACTCGAGGGTCAGGTTAGGGTCGTCGGGGTTCTGCTCATTAAGAATACGGCCATTGACGCCATCCACATAGCAGCCATAGCTCTTCCATCCCTGCGGAAGACCCGTTGGTTGCTGAGTGGCTGAAGTGGTGGTGCCTGGCGGAGGAGACGATGCCGAGGAGCTACCCGAGCCCGGGGCGTTGCGCGAATAGACAGACAGACGATTTCCGGCACCGCAAAGCTCACAGTCGCTGCCAGAACAGGTCATGCTGCAGTCTGATGACGTAGTGAGCTTGGAGCCGGCACTAAAGGAGTTGCCGCAGTAGCATTCTCTGCTGTATTCGACGCCAAAGTACGTGTAAGCTGCACAGAAGGTAGCACAGCTCTCTAGAGTCATGGCATCATCGGAATACGTTGTGGCCGCAAGTGCCCGAGCCGATGTGCCCTCAGTATAACACCCATACCAGTTGTATTTGCCTACCAAGGCGGGCTGGGCCGGACAGGTACCTGTTTGCGCGGGTTGGCCTGCAGAAGTGGTGGCAGTCCCGGAGCTGCACCATCCATGTTAGCATCACTCCGATACGAGATGATCATCACCACAATCCTAGCTTCTTTCTTTCATCAGATTCGTGTCTGTGCTTACCTGCTAGAGCCGGAGCCATAGGTGTAAAGGTTCAACAAGCTTGGTCCTCCACAGTACTCGGTGCTGTTGCCGTTGCAAGTCATTGTGCAGCCACTTGCAGCTGGCTTGGCACCATTGGAGAGAGACTTGCCGCAGTCTGCACCCCGGGGTCGATGCTCAACTGGTCAGCTAACTGGAAGCGGAGAAAAAGGATTGAAACGAAACAAAGCAAGGAGTCACACTGCCTCTCGTGCGGTCCGTCCAGGAGGAATTGGGGGCCACTTACAGCACTCTCCACCAAACTCAACGCCAGCAAAGGTATATCCAGCTGCCTTACATCCTGATGTACAAGCGGCCACGGTCATCTGTGCATTAGCAACGCTGCCAAGTTGGTATGTCAATGCACGGCCAGTGGTGCCCTCGCTGCCAATCATATGTTAGCAAAGCTAAGCTACAAGCTTAGAAGTGAGTATCTTGTGTCATAAACTTACGCATAGCACCCCTGAGATACCCATCCATTGGGGCCTGGATTGACCTCGGGACCAGTAACTTTGGATGACTTATACAAGGTGAGACGATTGGGGCCACCGCATGCCTCAGTCGAGTTGCCGCCACATGGAGTATTGCAATCCGTGACAGTGGCATTTGTGCCGCCCGTTGCAAGACTGGAGCCGCAGTAGCATTGGGTGTAGTATTCTGTTCCAGCATAGGGGAAGTCCAATCCGAAGCAGTAACTCGTGCATTCTTCGTTAGTCATTTTAGCATCAGTGGTGGATGCTGCACCAATCGTGCGTCCAACATCGCTATTTGCTCTTATCAGCATATATGCAAGTTTAGAGTTTGCCAAGGAAAGCAGGAAGAACGCCATACATGTAGCATCCCTGATACGTCCAGCCATTGTCGAACGAAGCTGGCGCAATGAGATCCCGCTTTTGGAGGATCTGTGCGTGACACGGTTTTATGGATAGTAGAGAGATCGACAGCAGCGAGGCTGCCGGAAAAGGTTTCATGGCTGCGGTCTTTGTGGCTCTCGCCAAGGCAAACAGCAACAAGAGAGATTACAATCAGCGTATCAGACCCGCGCGCTCTCTCTATACCGAGTGAGAGCTGGGCTGTGGCTGATCAAGCAGAGAGCCGTGAGATGAAAGAAGCAGAAGAACAAAGAAAATTGGTCAATTACCGCGGACAATGCCCAGCTTCTTGTACTCCGTGCATGAGCATCCTGCCTGATCGTGACCCAGGAACAGATGAGCCCTACCCAGCAGGACTAATGGGGCCGAAGGGACTTGGCATAGCATACCATGCCACCCACACAGCAATAAATAGCAAGGCCCGGGATCGAGACTGATGGTCTACGCGGGCCACAGCTGGGCCTGATCCCTCGTGGACGGTGGTTGCGATGGTCCATGATAGGAGGCGCCACTCACACAGATAGAGATGCTGGATCCGACTAAGAGCAAGCGTTGCAGGGGGGTACTGGATGGTGCTCGTACATGCTTCAGATGTTTGTACGTCCCATCTGGTCTTTCAGCATCCAGACGCAGCGCAGAGAATCCAGCAGGGCGCCTATGCAGGCAAGGGCCACACGCCCCTCGTCTTAATCAAGGACAGGCCAGGGCTGGTCAGCCGGAGCCAAGCGCCGTCCTGAACGGGCATACAGCCTCAGGCAAGGCACCAATACTGGGACGGTTTGTTTCAATGCTCTCTCACTTGTTTCCTCATCCTGCTAATTGCTCAATTAGCCTGCAGCCGGCCGAAGGCAAAGAAACAAAACAACGGCGGAAATAAGCTCTCAACGCCCGTAATAATGCTCCAGCTAGGTTCTTTTGACAGCTCAAGCCAATCCTTTTGCTTGCTATATTTTCAGGCTCTTCTCCACAGGCACTGGACAGCAAGACAGCGAGCAACGCCGTCTCAAAAAACTACACCCGTTGAGGCTGCGGGTAGTGGGGGGCCGGTCAGAAATACGAGGCACGGCTCGGGACTCCGGGCCAACCATCCCCATTCTCGGCGTCTAGGCTTATTACTGGCCTAATCGTGCATCGAAGCGTTGGCGCAGGCAGTATGCCTTTGGTGGTGCCTAGCACTGTACCACCCACAATGGAATCCAGTTGTGCCAAAAAGGGCCATGTTGCGTCGTAGCTGAAAGCTCGGTGGTACGACTTGTTTGATCATCCGGCCATTGATGGCTTGTTCCCAAGTATTATTACTCCATACTTACTGTGCCGATGGTTTGCATGGGAGCGGAGATCCTTGGCCCAGCGAATAGCATGTGGGTGAGTGATAAGGGCGCGGCCATGCAAAAAGCGGCAATCAGCTCTTGCTTTTCGTGTGACATCTTGTCTCCCCCTCGCCCTCTCTTTCTCCTTACCGCCATGGCTTGATGATATTGGTCAGTTGGCTCAATAATTTTTTTTTTACTACTCCATGGGGGCTGAAAGCTGACGAACGGTCCTCGAAAACCTCAGGTGCTGAACGCCACCGTATTATCCACGCGCGAGAACAGCTTCTAGGACGAATCAAAGTTTAGGCTTAGATCCTAGCCTGGCCCATGTCTGATCGCAAGTGTGGGACGCCTGCCATGATCCCCGTGCCGCCGAGTGAACCGATAGCCCGGCAGAGATTTGCTTTGATCTTACTGTGAATCCAAGCTCAGACCGAGTTTACCCGTCTGCCCAGTGAGGCTCGTATATACGATTAAACTTTTTTTTCATGTCTTCTCACACGACACACCAGATGAACTTTTGGCTTCGGCTACTGACCGGGACTTTTGGCGCGGCAATTTTATTGTCACCGCCGGTCTGTAAGTGTTACTATTTCCTGGGGGCTGCGGCGGCACATATGCACGGAACGATAAGACACTTGGCAACTAGCTTGCGGTAGGGGCTTGGCCGAGCTGAGGTGGCTCAGGCACATTTACCTGTTCAGGGTGAACTAGAGCAATAGGAAGAAAGTGGCCAGCGGCAGAAAGGCCACTGCCTGCGCGGACGGAAGACCGGGCTTGATGCTGGTTACATTGGCGTCGGCAGCTAAGTCGTCACCACTTGCTAGCGTTAAAGCCGAGCCAAAGCCAGAGAGGAGGATAATGGAAGAGAGATTGGCTGCTCGCTTCTATACACGCATAGCACGCAAGGTCGCAGCTGAGAAGTGACAGCCAGCAGGGTTCGGTTCCTTGACAGGCGTCTAGAACATGACCCGTCGTCGGAAAATTCCTTCGCTGGGATGCCACCAAACTTTTGCGACTTTGGTCGTGCCCTACGATATAGAGTAGCATTGGACGCACTGAAAGGATGAGACGTCGATTTTGACAGAGCCGTCCTATCCACCAAAAATAGGTGAACAGGGGGGTTCGCTGGCCAAGGCGAAGCACGCGTATGCCGTCGTCTACTGGTACGAATGGATAATGCTACTGCTGCTACTACTGCTAGCTGCTGATACCGCTCCATCTAGCTTCGTACTCGCACGAGGCTCCTACGGCCTTCGCTGGGCAAAGGAATGACACAATCCCAGGCCTGACCTAGATAGACTTTTACATGGCCTAGATCTCGTGTTGCGTGTTGCATCGTGCAGTAGCACAGGTGCTACCAGCTAATGAGCCATGTGAAAGCTACGGATGCCTACATGCTTACTGCTTGATCTGATATCCAGATGAGAAGAAGCCCTCAAAAAAATTCGCCGGGCCGAACAACGAGTAGGCAAACTGACTGCGAGCTTCCCAGCGCCGAGATTTTTTTTTTTTCACTCAAGCCAAACCCCATGGGGACGCTTCCCCCTCTCTCAGTCCACAGAAGCAAGTTGACAAACACACCCGCCAAGTGCTTACTACTTGTTTTTACGCATTGCAGCCCTCCCGTACAGTCCGTCTTGGCAGCTTCTTGGTGCGAAAAGAAGTTTTGCTGATACCTACTGCCAAGGTCTACCATCTTACTAACTTACAAACTCTATATACGAAATGGTAAGCACCGTTGCCAACTAATTTGTGCCCGGGTGACTGAGGAGTAAATTAAAAAAGAAACAAGCATAATAAAAGGAACGAAGAAAAAGAAATGAAATACAGAGCGAGACAGAGAGCAGCCATATTCGTCCGCTTACCCGTCGCACCAGCTGCTTCATGCGGTGCTTTTCCAGGATCCCTTGGCGCCACAGTTGATGGCCTCTTTTTCTCATGCAAATCGCCCCGCCACCAAGAACACAGTGACGGTGGTAGGTAATAATGCAATTCATTGTTTATTTTCCCTTGCCCTTTCTATTTTTTCTTTCTGCTGATGCATACAGTAGCGTTGGTAGGCATATGCATCCTACTTGTACGCAGGCCCGGTCTTGTATGTCATGTATCCACCGAATTCTCATTGTCCTGGGATACGAACGAACAAGCGGGAAGGGAGGGGGATTTACACGATAACTCTTCATGCAGGGTCAGCTTCAATGCTACGGTTGCTGCCCGTCGGTATGAATCCGGGGCCAATCATTTACAACTCCGAGACACTTACTCTCAGGCAGACTGATTTCGACAGCCAGAAGAACAGGCCAAATTATTAGGCACGTGGAATGCAGGCTCCGGGCGTGGGACAGCTTGCATGCGGGACCTTGCTTTCAACTTCTCTCCATCTGGTGATGGTGACGCCAAGCGCACAGCATACGAGCCCAGCCTGCACCTCGCCAGAGTTTTCATTGACCATTGATCCCTCTCATGCATGAGCGTTCAGGTCGCATCTCGTATCGGCGAAAGCGGCCACCATGAGCATGAGCCCATCCCGGAAAAGACCAATAAGCTACGCCAAACCGCCAACGACGTGCCGTCAATCCCACCATCGGAGGGTCCCAGCCGATCTCTTATCCACGCGGAATCATCTGCTAGCGTCTTCCATCGTGCCCATCAGCCGCAAGTAGAGGGCAAATTATTGCCCGTAGACTACCTACATGGAGTCGGCCTATCACTCATCAAGCAAGCATGCTGTAGCGAAACCCCCGCCACGAGTGCTATCAAGTGCCAACCCCTGTCAACAACAGCGCATTATCGTCGGAACTACCTGCAGGCAACGTGTATCCATATATCTATGATACAACACACACTCCTACATACATAGATGCAGCACATGTACCTGCTACATACCGGAATTACGCCTCGCTCGCTTAAGCGCTGCTGCATTGTGGCTTCGCTCGTATGATTCAGGTCGGTGCCATATTGGGCTCAATATTGTTCACTTTGGGACAGACCCGTGGAGATTCGGATGCAAGTAAAAGGACGCCACAAGCCCAGAGGCCTCATTGGTGATACTAATGGCAAACATTGTCGATACGTAAGTGCATAGACTAGCCACGTTCAGACTGTGCTGAATAGGGGAATTCAACAAAACAGAGATACTACTGGCTACTACTACTGCTCTAATCAGGAGCAGGCATTCATTCCTGCGCTCGCTAATGCAGGGCGATAAATTCTTCACAGCCGCTTCTCAAGCCTCTTCCGTCTCAAGACCGTCGCCACCACATTGTCTCCTCAGGAGCGGCAGCAGACTTGTAACCGAAAAAAGGAATGAAGTGGCTTTATTGAAAAGCCATAACGAGGATGACTGTGGCGTCTCTACCGAGATTACACGGGGTCAAGTTGAAGAATCATCTGCACTCAGCCCGAATAAACTAAATGTTGGCGATTCTGCATGAATCAGAGCCCTGGTCCTTGCGTATACACGCGCCCTTGCAGGCCCAGCGCCTCATCACAATTAGAGAAACAGGTATATGCATACATACTATTGATTTATTCCAAACGCGGGGGAGGCATCAAGTGATCCTACCAGCCCAACTTACATGCATAATTCCGAAGTGGTGTTACTCGATAACTGGCCTTTTTTCCTTACACAGAGAGCTTGGGGTGCAGAGGCATGTGCTTCCAATAGTTTGTAAAAACAAAATAATTGGCCTCAGCCCCAAGCCACATTAATAAAAAAACCACATCAGGTGATGGTGATAATGGTAGGACGAGAGATATCACACCGCCTAGAGGGAATATATTCAGCCTCAGTTTTGTTCCTTCCCCCTCCATTCCCTGTGTGCCCCATGGGGATAGAAAGCCCCCTCTCGAGAATTGGGCGTTTCTGGAGTAGCTCTTTCGGTGAGTGGCTGGCTG
Source organism: Trichoderma koningiopsis (assembly GCA_022985005.1). Classification (NCBI taxonomy): domain Eukaryota; kingdom Fungi; phylum Ascomycota; class Sordariomycetes; order Hypocreales; family Hypocreaceae; genus Trichoderma; species Trichoderma koningiopsis. The sequence continues at coordinate 6,142,221 of JAJPEM010000002.1, forward strand.
ATGAGGTTTGGACTATACCGGATTGCAACGCTTGTAGTGCCAAGTAAAATAACAAAGAGTTTTGCCAGATAAGGGGTTCTGCGAGGGCATCATGATGTTGATCAGCCGAGGCTCTTTGATTGAGTGTTCTTCACTTGGGTGACACATTCATGCCAAATTATACAAAGTATTTACTGCTACAAGATGCTAGTATCTAATGACCCTATTGCTTGTATAAGTTTATAGGCTTTAAAAATTGTTTACTCAAGCTGTCTTGCTTTTGTTGAATAAAAAAGATTGATACTGGATTGGGGGCTGCGTGTTGCGGGTCACATCTTTTTTTCTTTTTCTTGTGCAGAAAAATTGATACTTCGCGCAAATACACGGGGCAGGTTTGTATCCAAAGAGCAATCTAAGGTCTTGTGTAAGAGCATCTTGCGTATGTGTCTACTATCTCGATCAACACATCAGTCACAGCGACGATAGTCATGGTATTATTATACATTTTTTTGTTCCCTTACTTAATACTATGTAGAAGTAGTATCAACCAAGATATTGGAGCCTCAGTGGCATGTGTTCATGTAAACTCTCTCCTTTCCACGCATCCACGAACCCTTATATCATGTATACATGGAGGGCGACATATAGAACAACCCCTCCTTTTTAATACCTTCGACCCTGGCCCTTTTTTGCTCCTTTGCTCAAAATCTCACACACTTATTCGTACGCTTCAAATCCAACAACCAGCAAGTCTGCTGCTTAGTATACACGCTTGAAAGGAGGAACAGGCTTGCACTCATTCTCGTCCAGAGTGGTGGAAATGACCTTGCGGTAAGTCAAGTCTACCTTGCCGTGGGGCTGCTTCTGGAAGCTGAGAGTGTGCTTCATCCAGTTCTGGTCATCACGGTCAGGGTAGTCCTCGCGGGCGTGGGCACCACGGGACTCCTTTCGGGCGGCGGCGGAAGTGGCGGTTTGAACACTATGATACCTCATGGTTAGCTATCGTTTCTTCATGACATCCTATTGGTGTCTAAATTCAATGTTGGGCACTTACGCGCAAGTCAGCAAGTTTCGCAGCTCAAGAGTCTCAACAAGGTCAGAGTTCCAGATCATGCTGCGGTCCTTGATACCAACTTGGTCGAAGGTCTGGTCGACCTCGGTCATTCTGCGGACACCCTCATCCAAGCTCTCCTGGGTTCGGAAAACGCTGACTTCAGTCTGCATGGTCTTCTGCATGGCCAGGCGGATCTCGGCGGTGCTCTTGGGGCCGTCAGAGGTTCGGACCTTGTCCAGGACCTCAATGTGCTCAGCACCGGCGTCGGCAGCGAGAGGCTTCAGCTTGTCACCAGGCTTGAAGTTGTCACGGATGGTGTGGGCAACGGCACGGCCGAAGACGACCAGATCCAGCAGAGAGTTGGCGCCCAGTCGGTTGGCACCATGGACAGACACTGAAGCAGCCTCACCGCAGGCGAACAGACCAGGGACAACCTTGTCCTGGCCGTTCTCATCAATGGTAAGAACCTCACCAGTGTAGCGGGTAGGAATACCACCCATGTTGTAGTGCACAGTAGGGAGAACAGGGATTGGCTGCTTGGTGACATCGACACCGGCGAAGATACCAGCGGTCTCAGAGATACCGGGAAGTCGCTCGGCGAGAATTTCCGCAGGCAGATGGCTGAGCTGCAGGAAGATGTGGTCCTTCTCGGCACCGACACCGCGGCCCTCACGAATCTCCATGGTCATTGATCGGGAGACGACGTCTCGGGAGGCAAGATCCTTGGCAGTGGGGGCATATCGCTCCATGAAACGCTCACCCTCGCCGTTGAGCAGGTAGCCACCCTCACCACGAGCACCCTCGGTGATCAGGCAGCCAGCGCCGTAGATACCAGTGGGGTGGAACTGAACAAACTCAAGATCCTGGTTAGGCAGGCCAGCTCGGGCAACCATGGCCATACCGTCACCGGTACAGGTGTGGGCAGATGTGCAGCTGAAGTAAGCACGTCCGTATCCACCAGTAGCCAGAACAGTGTTGTTAGCAAGGAATCGGTGCAGAGTGCCGTCCTCCTGGTTGTAGGCAAGGACACCACGGCACTCGCCGTCCTGCATGATCAGGTCAATGGCGAAGTACTCGATGAAGTAGTTGGCGTTGTATCGGAGGGACTGGCCGTAGAGGGTGTGCAGAAGAGCGTGTCCAGTTCGGTCAGCGGCGGCACAGCATCGGTAGGCCTGGCCACCCTTGCCGTACTTTTGGGATTGACCACCGAAAGCTCGCTGGTAGCTACAGAATGGAGAGTCCGCGTTTAGTAAATGCCGTGTCTAACACCACAAGAAGCTCTCATTGTAAAGAAACTCACATCTTTCCGTCCTCAGTTCGAGAAAAGGGGCAGCCGTAGTGTTCAAGCTCAATGATGGAGGCAGGAGCTTCACGGGTCATGTAGTGGATAGCGTCTTGGTCACCCAGCCAGTCGGAGCCCTTGACGGTGTCGTACATGTGCCATCTCCAGTCATCTTCGTGCATGTTTCCAAGAGCAGCGTTGATACCACCTTGGGCAGCTACCGTGTGAGATCGTGTGGGGAAGAGCTTAGAGATACAGGCAGTCTTGAAGCCAGCTTCGGCGAGACCCATTGTTGATCTCAAACCAGCTCCTCCAGCTCCCACAACAATTGCGTCGTACTCATGGTCCTAATAGTGATAATGCATGGTCAATTGACATGATCTTTGGGCTCGGCCCGCTCGCCGGAAAGAGCTCTCCACCGAGGGAAGACGACGTACAATAACGGGGTATTTAGAGCTGACAAAGGGAGAAGCTTCCTTTGCTCTCAGAGGTCCGTTCGCGATGACACGAGCTATATTGGAAGAGATCAATTAGCACACCCAATCATTCTTGTCTTTTATTTCGCCATTGATCTTCGATTCCGGGGTTGGTTCCGATCGCAAATTGCACATCGCGGGTCTCGGGATTGCTTGGACCTACCTGCTGGTCGAGTAGAAGAGAAGGTCCTGAGCTGGGTCCGCGCCAGTCGGGAGATCTATCGCAGTCCTAACATTAGCAAGCTATATAAGAAATATAGAAGGGGCAGATCAGGAGAGTCTTTGCCGCAGCACAAGCTATGGCCTCCCCGGCGATCCGTTTTGCGCGCAGAGCACTGCCGGGCTTGCAATTTTTTCCTGTGGTTCAATTCACGTACCGAAGGGCCAGAGGCCAGCTTCCTCAATGCCATAGAGGACGCCATCGTGAGCGAAGCAAGAGATCCGGGGTCACCAGGCTGCGTCCGCGCAAAAAATTGAAGCAGCAATGGCCTTCAACTGTAGCAGCAAGGTTGGAGATTCGGTAGCATATGTCACGTTTTCGTAGATGGGGTCTTTCGGAAGCGCATGTGTCGGTCCTCGGCTATCTGGGCCAATGAGGTGTTGTGTATTAGTAGTGGGCTCGGGATTACCTAAGGCAGATGCTGGTGAATTGGACTCAGCTGTGTTTTACACCTTTAGCTCCACTAAATTGTGTCTTGAAAGCAAGAATGATAATTCTTTCTTTATAAAGGTAGATTCTATGAAAATCTTGTGTAGATGCGAAGTTATAATAGGTGGACGGCCATGTCTTTGGTTTTTGTTGTTTCTAAACTGATACCGTTCCCCCCTTTTCTCTTTTCTCTTTTCTCTTTTTTCAGTCCTCTTACACGAACAATGGCAATAGCCTATGACGCCTATACATGGAATAATCTTTAAGCAATATTCTCTAATAAATAAAAGAAAAGAGAGAAAGAGGGCTCATGGAAGTGGCTAGCAGACCTCCTCAAGTGCTCTCAGCCTCATTTGCCTTCATTTTATAGTGCCATCGATCAGTGATGCCGATGCCATAAAAATCCCGTCGGCGAATCTTTAATACCTGAAAAGTAGCACGCAGACTCCGAAGGAGCTGCCTTTAAACCGATATCAACATCCGATATCAACATCTATAGCCCGAGTAGATATTAATGGAGCTGAATACCTTAGAGGCAGCACACAAAAGCCAAAGATGCTACCTATACCCACATCTACACCTCAAACAGACCCAAATATTCTACTTATAGACTATGACAGAGTCTGCTATAACATGCTTCAGATGTGTCTGCTAAATCAATCAATGCACCATCCTATGGCATCGAGGATTAGTTAGTTTCGCATCTCACTACCACTGACTGACTGCGCATAAAATTTCTTATTGCTCGGCCATTAAGTCCACATTTGGCAGATGCCAGTCCCGTAATGTCGCATAAGAACTCCATATCAAGGCCTACAGGCCCGCGCCTCCTGGATTCGAGTCAAAACCACCACAGCCATGGGCAAAAGTTGTCCTGCCCTTGCAGTATTAGGAAGGCTGACTCCATTGCGCTGCTGCGATGACTCTTCATAATTTTACTTTGATGCGCCTGGATTGGCCAAATCTCTCTTCTCCGCATTCTCAATTTACGGATTCGAGCATGAGTGACTCATATTGCTAGTTCCAGGGCAAAATGAACGCCTTTGTCAGCAGCTTTTTTGCGTGAGGCTTTGCCGCTTTGCCACACACAGCCGCGCACCCCACTATAATTCGATGCCTTTCAAAGATTCCTTCCATCGAAATATCAAGTCGACGGCTGCAACGCTTTTGCCGCATCATCACAGCTCGCGCTTTAATTTTTCTCGTTTGCTTTTCGCCTTTTCTTTCTGTCAGAATCGCTTATACCCGTTTTTTTGGTCGGTAGCAAGAGATTGCCTGGCTTAGATTCTCAAACTCACATACACCTGCTCACTCAGCCTTGTCAACGTTTTATGCACCAAAGCGATCAGATCATAGATCACGTCCAAGGAAGCTCTCTCCGGAGCCCACCCGCAAATATGCCGGAAGGCGAAGCCTCGCAAACTCAGAATCCATCCCAGAATGCCTCTAGAGGAGCTCCTCGAGCTCGAAGAGGCAGAGGTCGTGGCGGCAGAGGACGAGGAGGACATCACCACGGCGATCAGGCTCAGACAGCTCAAGGGCAGCCTGCCCCGCAGCAGGTCAGCTCCGAGAACTCATCGGCTCCCACAGCAAATCTCCCCCAACAAGAATCTGCAGCTCCTGAAAATTCATCGAGACCATCTCGCGGAGGAAGAGGCCGAAGAGGGCCGCGGCAGAGCGAGCGAGGCGGCGCAAGACACAGTGCCCCTCGAGCTCCTCTGCCAGGCTCATCCCGGCGGTTTGGCGGCCACCTCACAGCGGAAACCGACGACGCAGATGCAGATGCTCCCTCATTAAGTGCAGAGGCTCCTGAGTTCGTACCGGGCCAGCCGGTATTACCAAGGGCGTAAGTAGCTTAACTTTGGTATACTATTTAATCTCGGGCGATCTCCAGCTGCTGACGACCCTTTAGGAAGCCAAGAAAGTCTGAGGCATCTAAACAGCCCGAGGTTAGACTTCCCAAGTCTACGGCTGCAGATCTCGGAACCAGGATCCACGAGGATATCAGCAATGGCAACTATGAATGTGCCGTATGCACCGACGAAGTCCTTCGAAAATCTCACGTGTGGTCTTGTAACGTGTGTTGGACCGTAGTCCATCTCAAATGCGCTAAAAAATGGTATCAAAATCAGATGAAACAAGCTGCTGAGAGGCCACCAACAGAACCTCAAACGGAGAAGTTATGGAGATGTCCCGGCTGTAACTCCAAATTATCTGATGAGCCAGGCTCCTACCACTGCTGGTGTGGAAAGGACATCAATCCGAGGCCCTCCAGTACCTCACTTCCTCCACATTCTTGCGGGCAGACGTGCTCAAAACCCAGAGGAACATGTCCTCACCCTTGTGGTCTCCAATGCCACGCTGGTCCTTGTCCACCGTGTACCCTCGTAGGACCTACACAGTCTTGCTTTTGTGGAAAGAATACCTCACAAAAACTATGCAGAGAGACGGATTACGAAAATGGCTGGAGCTGCCAAGAGATTTGCGGCGACCTTTTGCCCTGCGGAGAGCACTTTTGCCCGAACCCTTGTCATCCCGGACTCTGTGGAGATTGTGATCTGAAGGTGGACGCAAAGTGCTACTGCGGGCGTGTTGAGAAGAAAGTACCTTGTTTCGAGAGACAAGAGATACAGTCCTCCTACGATGTTAAAGATGACTCATGGTTTGACGGCTCTTTTAGCTGCCAGACACCTTGCGACAGGAAGTTTGATTGCGGCACTCATAGCTGCTCTGAAACCTGCCATCCCCAAGACGAGCAACCGGCTCATTGCCCTTACTCTCCCGATGTTGTTACGCATTGTCCATGTGGCAAAACATCACTCGATGAACTCTTACAGGACCCAAGGCAAACTTGCGAGGACCCCGTGCCTCACTGTGAGAGAGTTTGCGACAAGCTTCTTCCTTGTGGCCACACTTGCAAAGCTAAATGTCATACCGGCGATTGCGGATTCTGTATGGAAGCGATTGAGATTTCCTGTCGATGTGGGAGAACTTCATCTGCATCCGTTTGCCACCAAGGAGACGTCCAACCCCCATGGTGCATGAGAACATGCCAAGCTATTCTGAGCTGCGGCCGCCACAAGTGTGGTGAGCGCTGCTGTCCAGGGGAGAAGAAGGCTGCAGAGAGGCAGGCAGCATCCAAGAAGAAGAATCGACAGCCTGGTGATTCCGTCGTTGAGGCTGAGCATATCTGCATACGGACATGTGGGCGACCGTTGAAATGTGGTAGCCACGACTGCCAGCAGATATGCCACAGAGGGCCATGCGCAAGCTGCCCTGAAGCCATATTCCATGAAATCAGCTGCAACTGTGGTCGGACAGTGCTCCAGCCACCGCAGCCGTGCGGGACGCACGCTCCGGAGTGCCGGTTTAATTGCCCAAGACGACCGGCGTGTGGGCACCCGCCTGTTGAACACAACTGCCACATGGACGACATATCTTGTCCCAAGTGTCCGTTCTTGGTGGATAAGCGGTGTGCTTGCGGCAAGGAAAAGCTGAAAAGCCAGCCTTGTCACCTTCAAGCCGCTCACTGTGGACGGCCTTGTGGAAAGACTTTGAAGTGCGGGTATGTACTATTTTCCGCAATCTGTTTTTTTCCCTCTACGAAGTAGATTGATTATTGTATACTGACTTGGTATCTCTAGGTTGCACAAATGCCGAAAGCTATGTCACAGGCCGGGAGAATGTGAAGATAGTGCAAGTTCTAGTCAGACTTGTGGCCAAGTATGTGGCAAGACGAAGTTATTCTGCGATCATGCTTGCCAGAATGCTTGCCACGGTCAAACTTGTAAGTCTTAGTTCAAAAAGTTATCAGTAATTGGAACAGAAGCAGCTCCTAACAAAATCCTGCAGCTTGCAACGAATCGTCTCCTTGTACGGCCAAGACCGTCGTCTCTTGTCCCTGCGGCCACCGCCACCAGGAAGTCAAGTGTCTTGCCAGCAGCTCTAATCCCACGCCATCTCGGCCTGAGCTCAAGTGTGACGATGAATGTCTCCGCCTAGAGCGAAACAAGCGTCTTGCTGCGGCTCTAAACATTGATCCCACGTCTCATACAAATGACCACGTCCCGTATTCGGATACCACTCTTCGGCTTTTCAAGGAGAACTTGGCCTGGGCTGAGACCCAGGAGCGCGAATTCCGCGTATTCTCCAAGAGCCCCAGCGAGGCTCGGTTGAGATACAAACCGATGCCCAATCACCAACGACAGTTTTTGCACGTCTTGGCGGAAGACTATGGTCTAGAGAGCAAAAGCGAGGACATCGAACCCTACCGCTACGTTGTCGTCTGGAAGGGCTCCAAGTTTGTCTCGGCTCCAACCAAAACCCTCGCGCAGTGCGTCAAGATCCGAGAAACTCAAGCGGCAGAAGCCGCCGCCGCAGCCGCCAGCTCTCGAGCCCCTACTCCACCACCCGCCATCATCACCGAGCCGTTCAACGCCTTCCTCCTCACATCTCCTCGATTCGGACTCACTCTCGAAGACGTCGAATCCGCTCTCAAAGCCGACCTAGCCAGCCAGTCGTCAGCCTTCAACTTCACCACAACCTTCCTCCCTTCAGACGAAATCCTCATCCGCGCCTCGGCGCACTACTCCTCCTTCCTGACGCCCACCGCCGTCGAGCAGGCCCTTCAGACGTTGAAGCCCCGCCTCGACAGCACCATCAAGCGCCTCGACGTCGCGGGCAACATCCTGCTCTGCCACGTCGACGCCAACGAGCAAATCTCCCGCAGGGAAGACATCAGCAGGAACGACGCCTCCGGGTGGAGCGCCGTCGCCGGCCGCGCCGCGGCCAAGAGGGACGACGCGAGGACGGAGACGCCTGCTGCTTCTGCGAGTGGCAGCTCTGGAAAACGACTGCTGCTCGGGCTGAAAAAGAAGAAGGTGGAGGTGAAGAGGGAGACGTCTTGGACGGAGCAGCTTGGTGGAGATGTAGAGTGCTGAAGCTGATTTGCTTTGATGTTTGCTTTTTCTTATTTTTATGTTTGTTCTGAAGCAGGATATATGCTCAAAGATGATGAGATTACGCATCATCTATCTTTATGACGATGTTGACGCGGTATCAGTGTCATGAGCTGATCAAGAGACAACAGCCTTATTAGGTACTACCGCGATTGGAAAGCTTCTTATACAGAGCTCCCAAAATTTACCATAGAAAAAAAAACTAGAAAAAAATGATCCAATAGAATTAAAAAATCATTAAAAATTATCTATCAACTCTCTCTCATACTCTGTATATCCCCATCGATGAAAGGGCACCTCTCTAACTCTAACGTAAATGCACCGCCATATCCCTCCACAGCTCGAGCCTCTCTCATTCTACAATATTTTTTTTTTTGGTTCGTTGCCGTATCATGCCAGAAATATGCTTTCTATGCTAGGTACCTACCCTGTTTATGCAAACATTAAAAAAAAGATAACCACAAAGGGAATAAAAAAATAAAAAGACATTCGAAAATATAAGATGATAGGGAATCAAGGTAAAACCGCCCAATAGAACAAATCGCCTGCAGCACGCGTTTACTTGAAAAAGCGTTCAAAGGGCGTGCCATTATAGAGACGCCCGTCGCCAGTGGAGCAGATAAAGCACACACGCACCGGGAAAAAAACAACCAGAAAAAAAATTATCTGTGTGCTGAGTAGCCGGATAGAAAAAAAATTCGTTGCACATCGAATTATGTCCCTCTACTTCTTCTCACCGGAAGAAGGCGTTCAAAAAACATATAAAATAAAAATGCAGGGTATATGTATATCACGCGACGCATCTCCCCTCCACACACACGCTCTCCAATATTTATCGTCACATGGACCATAGGAACCACCTTCAATCCCACGCTTGGCCCGTCTTTCCTGAGGCCGCCCTCCCTTCTATCTAGTTAGCACCTCTCTATTCGATGTAAGTTACCGCCCATCGATGGGGTCAGCATGCAAAATGAGAATCAAACGTTCAAGGGCCCTTGTACAGAGCTCCCCTTGATGCAATATAAATCGCCACGCTCCACAGGGATATGCCTGCTCTGTATCAGGCCAGCCCAGCGAGGTACAGTCTTATAACTGGCTTTTCGCTTCCGTGACGGGTGCATCATTTATGGAGTCGGCTATGAAATCTGAGATGGCTTCAAAGTAGCCCTCCTCTAGCACGCTCGAGTTGTGATCGCCGCCCGGGAAGGCCTTCCACGTCTTGCTGAAAGAGGTGGAGACTTTGAAAAGCTGGGTCATATGACTAGGTCTGCAGTTTTATTCCTCTTTGGTTAGCTTTGATATCAGATATATCAGAGTGAAGAGGGAGCGGAAAGGTAACACCGGGTGTTGGTACGGGATCGATCAGGGTTTGATAAAAGAGTTTTTAATCAGGGCCACGAATGGCTCAGATTTTGTGGGTGATGCAATTTGTTCATCATTTTGATCCCGGGAAAAAGGCAGATGCAAAGGATATAGCTTTAGTGAAACTTACGGAACAATCTCATCCTGTTGACCGCTAAGGAACAATATGGGAACCTTGGTGATGGACGGCAAGGTTGCCTCGCTGGGCCAGACCTGGTGGCAGAGCAGTGTGAAGTATTTGGCGGGTGGAATAACCGAAGGAATCAGCTTGCGCATAGAGAGAAAAGTATTTTCCAAGATAAGACCCGCAATATCGCCCCGTTCTTGGTTCTTGGCCACTAGCTTGATGCTGACGGCTCCACCGAGACTCTGGCCGTAAACAATGAACCGGTGATGCCTCGTTTCCGCTCGCTCGCGCAGGTAGTTGAGTCCGGTCTGGGCATCGATCCCCAGGCCCGACTCGTCTGGTTCGCCTGTGGATGCGCCGTAGCCTCGATATTCCAGCATAAAGACGTTGCAGCCAATCATGTTGATGAGGACGCGGGCGATGGGCAGGCGGTGACCGATATTGCCCGCATTGCCGTGGAACATCATGATTGTGATGTCCGAGTTCTTGCCGCCACGGGGGCCGCGAATGTAGTAGGCCGACAGTTTCTCGCCATCGTCGGTGGGGATGACCAGCTCTTCAAAGTCTTTGATTCCGAACTGTGTAGGACGCGGGATGTCGGTTCGTGAGTTTGTCGGCATATGAGAAGGATAGATGAGCGCCCTGCAGTCGGTCACTGTTAGCTTAGCTCGAGGTCGGCTCAGGGTTTGGGCTTGGGGATTGGGTTTGGGACGAAACGATAAAAAAAAAACGACGTGATAGGGCCTAGAGTGGGCTGGGGGATTGCAGACTGCGTCTTGGGGGCTGGAAATTGGGGACTCGTAAGCTGGCCGGATACGCACTTTTGTTTGAAGTAGAGGAGAGACGTGAGGATAGCCGCAATGCCCTGTGAGTCGAGGTTCGCGGTCAGTGTCTGCCAATGCAAAGTCGAGGCGCTCCTCCTGCACCGTCGCGGGCTTGGCTTACTGTTGAGGCCAGAGCTGGCAGGCGCATGTAGCCTGCAGCCGAGGTCAGGAAAGAGGCGGTCTGGCCAAAGTAGCCGTTCATCATGTTGTTGCTGCCGTGGTGGTGATTGTGGTTGTGATTATTCTTGGTTGCGCCGGGAGGGGGTGTGTTTGACTTTGAGGTCATCTTTCCATTCTTGGGAGAAGGTGTAGTCGAGCGGCGGATTGAATATCGCATGTGGTCCCATACCCAAGCCACAGCAATTCAGCCTGATGACACGACAACATGTAGTCGGGGCAAAAAAGAGGGTCCCCTGGCCTGAGCAACAAGCAAGGCGAATTACAATGGATATTCGATTTCAGAAAAGGGAGAGGCGTTGAAATTCGTGATTAAAAAAGTTTTTTCTTTTTCTTTTGCGATGCGCCGTGGGTTCAGCGCCTGGGTCCGTAATTCTTCGCTTGATCCTTGTTCTGATTGATCCGGTTGCGCGAAAGTTTGTGTCAGGGGTGTCGGCCAGAAAGAGCGAAAAGAAACCAAGAGTCGTCCAAGGATTGCAGAATGCAACACAGCAAAACAAGAAGAAAATTATAAAATTAAACGACAGGTCAGCTTAGTCGACGTGGAGCTGCTGGCGGCCGCTGGATGCAAATGCAGATGCAATTGAATTGGACGCCACCGATGCCAGCTGTGCAGATGCAGATGCAGATGCAGATTGGGTGTGCCGCTGCCTGGAGCAAGTTGTCGAATCGTGCGTCGTCCTAAGGCTGCATCGTGTTCCTCAGCGTCCCGTTGGTGGAAGAGAAAAGTCGGTGGACGGGGGAAGAGAAGCGAATTGAAGCAACGAGCGAAGAAGAGGAAGAGGAAAAAGAGCGTGAGGGTGGTGAGAACCCGAGGATTGGAGAGAACGAGAGAGAGGGCGATGAGGAGGAAGAGAAGAAAGAGGAAGGCGACTAGGATAAGAAGAGAAGAGCACTAGAAAAACTCGACGCCAGATCCAATCTAATCCAGGGAGAGCGAGAGCAGGACGGGCCTCGGCGGGTATAACGTGCTCCGTAATAATCTTGCTTGCAATCTGATAGTCGTTTATGAATTGGGTTAATGGAAATGAGCCTGGCCGAAAATTGGAGTGGAAACGCTCAATCTCCGCGCAGGCGCGAGCTGGTGGCCGGGCGGCCCTGCAGTTAGTTCGAGCGACTTGCCGTCATTCAATTTCATTTACAGCCTGGCGTTGTTTAAGGACCGTTGATATTAATAGCAGCCACCAGCCTTGTGGGCAGAATTATTATTAGCCATTGTCTACGATGAAGCCTTGCCGATCAGAGAAAGGAGTGATGGAGAGAAGCTCAGAAAGAAGACTCTTGGAAGTCGAGGCAGAAGGACTGTCTGGTGAGGATCTCGCGGCCCGAAGAGCTAGAGAGCGCTAGATCTGGGGGACCCGGGGCTCTGGACTCACTAAAGCTTCTAGCTGCTGAGAGCTGGAGCTCAGCTACGACAAGCAGGTTTAGTCGCAGCACTATCGCCGTTATACTGGGTCTCGATGCCATTGTCGCGTGTCTGCCTGGCGCTGGCAACAATCTCTTCATAGCCCTCCCATCAATCGCCAATCAATTGTGATAGGTAGCACACAGAATGACAGCTGTCTGCCGCACTGCATGCTGCATAGCCCTGCCGTCGGTGGACATTGACATGGGTCCAGTCGCTACGGATATAGGGACGGATATGGACAGCCAGCTTTGGATACATCTGTCCATACAGCAGACATCGCCATGATAATGCCTCGACATGGATACTCGTACGGCCGCAGTAGCACTAACACGGCCCTGCCTGCAGCCCGGTCTCAACAAAGAGCTTCTCAGATCAAACGCATCAGACAAATACCGGGTGCTGCGCTGTGCTGTACGGCGCTGTGCTGCAATGCAGACGCCTGCATCATGCACTTGGCGACCGGCTGCAGCCTCAGCCTAGCCTCACCTCAGACAAACAGCTGATTGCTTACGACAGCCGGCGATCTAATGTGAACTGAATGGATTCATGGCCAGCAAACATGCTTCTGTGCACCGGGTGCAGCAGGCGGTGTCAGCTTCTGCTTGACCGTCTCCCGATCGAACCCAGCCATGACTCGGATGAAGCAATCAGAGGTTATCCTGGAAACAGTGTTCTCTGCATGGCATATGATATGATATGGATCAGACCAGATACTACCGGTGAGACGTGTTGCACTGCGGGCTGCTGCGCGAGGCGATTTACACGAACAACGCCACATACAAATCGTCGATTTCGCAATCTTGATCCAGCACACGACGCACAGCATCCATCTACATACATATATTGTTCCAATCAAGTGCTAGAGATGCATCATGTGCCGTAGCCAATGGCTTATCTGATAGTACCATATCCTTGCACATTGTTGGTATTGTGTACTACACCAAGTTTCCAGGTGAATGCCATCATCAATCACATTCCAGAAGCCTTTTATTACATGTAGCAAAGCAATTGCGACTGCTAGCGGTGCAGTAACATCAGCCGAGGTTTACTACTAACACTAGCTGCAGCTGCATCTCCCAGCATCCCTCCATGATGCCAGGATTCTTTTCTTCTCAACCGGCTTACGCTTTTGGACCTGCATAGCCGGAGGCAGCGGACAGAGTATTCCTTCCGTATCGAGGAGGTGCCAACCAAGAAAAAGAATTACAAATAAACAGTGCGAAAGAAAAGTGCCGAGACTCGAAATAGACAAACATGATGAACGCACGATGAGCATTACTCGTACATTGGAAAGATAGAGGTGAGATATCAGTAATACCAGTAAGACATCTTATCTGCTTTTTACCGCTCTTATGCGATATTACTCGCCTTTGACATGTCGCAGACCATTTTCATTTTGCACAGGCCATTGACCTCATCCATCATCTTACATGGCCAACCTAGGCTGAGGGATTCAGATTTGGCCCAATCCGCGCTGCTCTTCGCCGGGGTCTGAGCTCTGAAACATTGTGACAGCAGATCTGGGGCAGACGCCATTCCTGGCATGGCAGCTCTAAATGGCAAATGTCTCTCGCATCGAGCGGCAGTTTGATAAAAGAGTCCATGATACGAGGCCTATTACTCTTTGGCATGTAGATACGGCAACCCAGGTCCAATGATCAAAGGATACAAATGTATAATTGCTTTGTGTGTATCAAGCACACGCTTGTACGTAAGATGGCATATAGTCGGTGATGGTGTTAGTGCAGCGCCACCACCGCGAGATGCTCGTAAACTGGCGATCTCATGGTTGTGAGCAGACACCACCCGGCCCTTGGCCCTGAGACACGCATGATGCAGCCACGCATTGCGTGCCTCGTCCCCTCCCCGAGAGCCAGAAACAAGGCACGCGGTGCAGTGCCTTTGGGCCAATGCCGCTGCTAGCACCATGCCCGGAGCATCTCCATCCACCCATCCACCATTCATCCAACTGGCCATCTGCGCATCTAGTCGCCACACGTGCCGCACATCTCATTTTAAATCCTACATATGACCTCTCTTTTCAATGCGGAATGGAGGTGGGCGGTCGGCAGTGGCACGAGGAGCGCGTTAGGCGGGATGGCGAGAGCGAGAGAGTCCGGCTCAGATGCTCAGATGGGTGGATGAATGGGCGCCAGCGTGGTGCTGTTCCAGACCAATATAGAGATGGGATATTACATACGACTAAGACATTCATTTGATAAGCCCAAACACCGAACCAAGCTGCCAACGTGACGGTACTAGCAGCAATGCTAGCAATGCCAGTAAAGGCTGCGTACCTGTACCTGTATTAGCACGAGTTGGCACTGCCCGGTATTGCGGCCATTGCTGGTGCTAGCCAGTATCACCAACCAGACGCAGCACACGCCTCGTTCTTTCGTCCCCTCCCGGAACACCACCCGCAGTCCCGCCCTCATTGCTTAGCACATGAAAGGATAAGGGAACAAGATGCATGCACTACTTTAGCAGCAAACCGGGCTGCATATTCCCTGGGCGCACGTAGCGCTGATCCGTGCTGGGCCGGCAAATGGGGTCGACGCAGAGCTTCCCACAGCCTTGAAAGCCCGTTGCTGTTCCCCCCCTTCGCGGCGCAATGCAAGATGGGAGACGCGCATCACATCCTCGTCCTGGATTGGGTCGTCCCTGCGTCGACGCAACAGTAGCAGGCGATAGGTGGAAGACATGGGCTGCGGTTTTGTTTCTTGTCTGGACTTGATCTCCTGGCGCTGACACGGAGCCGGTTGGGCGTCTCAAGTGGCCAGCCGGATGGGGGGCCTGTTAGCTCTTTGGTCTGGCTTGATGCTTCAGATTTCGCTTTTTTACGCTGAGGTTGGCGCTCGCAGCCATGCGATGGGCCAGTTAGCGGCTGCAGCGACGCCGCCAATAAAGGGGGGAAAGGCATAAGGTTTGCGCTCAAAACCCAGAATCAAGGGGAATACGGGCCATGGAGCAGCAGAGAGCGGTGACGACGGTGTGTTTTCTTTAAACAGCAGCTCGCAGCGCAGCGTGTAAGTGCATGTCTTGATGCAATGCGCTTGGCAACTGATTCGGCCCCCATGACTCTGT
The DNA here is from genome assembly GCA_022985005.1 of Trichoderma koningiopsis. NCBI lineage: Eukaryota > Fungi > Ascomycota > Sordariomycetes > Hypocreales > Hypocreaceae > Trichoderma > Trichoderma koningiopsis. Next base: position 6,157,601 of record JAJPEM010000002.1, read on the forward strand.
CGCTGCTAGCTTACAGTAGCATGGATGGCATTGAAGTTGGGTGTTACAGCTGTATGTAGCGGCACACGTTGAAGCAAAGCGACCGCCATTTTCTCTGATTTTGGCCGCTTCCCTTGTCAAGTCTTGCCACGCTGTAACAATCGTCGTCATCACCGTCGTTTCGGGCAGCTACAGAAGCGCAACTTCTGGTGTTCTTCGACTCTCGGTGATGAGTTCAACCACCACGTCGACAGCCGGCGCACAGAGTCATCGCCGCCTTGGCCATTCCCTGCCAACCGTTTGCTGCTTGGGCGGCCAGCAGAGCCCCAAAAGTCGCCTTCGCCGTCGGGTTGAGCCGCTACGACAACTCCCGGGCGTGGCTCTGCACTGCTTAGCTCATGTGACCGCCTTGCAAATGAAGCTCCCGCAGCCAATCGTCGCGCTGCCTCACCCGAGTTTCGAGTGGCAGCGCCGTGGTTGCCAGGGCGTGTGCGTAGCAGCGAGATCTCGACTGGGGCATGTCTGCTTTTGCTACTCGCCGTTCACCGCAGCGAGGCAGGATTTTTTGGCCTTTTTCGTGCTTTTCAATGGCTTTGCAATTTTTTTCGCATCCCACACTTGGGACGCAAGGCGCCAATAGACGAGCCCTAAGGCACTGCCTGATGCCCAACAGGGATCGGGATGGCCAGCCAGGACGACGAAATGGAACACCAAAGGAAGAGAGAGGAACAATGTTGCATGTGCAAGGTTTCTCGCCGACGTCGTCGTGCAGCGGCGCAGGCAGGCAGGGAGGAAGAAAAAAATAGTAGCTGCAGCAGCTAGCCGCTTGCCTTGCCAGAGGATAAAATCAGCAGCAGACGCTGAATCCAAAGCTGGAGCGTCGCATCCGCCACTATCCCGTGTCTCTCCAGCAGACTAAATAAAGCCCAGCAGCCGACTGACTGACTACCTGTTTGCAGTCAAGTGCTCTTTTATCCTTTGCTTCTTTGCTTTTTCGCTGCTGCTTCATCTTGCAACTCTCTTCGCTGCCCGAGCTGAAGGTTTGACGCTTCCCCGGCGCTATCAACCACCATCAACCGCCGTCAGGCCCTGGCCGAGCCCCCCTCCACCCCTCTTAAATCGCCCCTCCATTCCCCATTGCCCGCCCGCCATTCCCTCCTCCCGTTCGTCGAGGGGCCTATCAGGTAAACTAATTTTTTTTCTCCTTCGTCTCTGCCAATTTTTTTCCCTTCCTCGTTTCTTCACACGCCCTCAATTCTGAGACGCATTCCTCCAACACGGCGCTCCCTTGCGTCCCCGCGTGCCTTTACGAGACGCCACGAAACACTGCGAAGCCGTAGTGGGCTGCATTCTTTTCTGTATTCGCTTCGGGCGCTGCGCTTTTGCTTTTGCTTTGCCGGGCCAAAAGAAGAAGAAGGAAAATTCTTACCTGCCTACCTATCTCTCCACCACGACCCGCGCCAACAAGGCCTGACAGCAGCAGCAGCAACGAAAGAAAAGAAATAATCCAGCTGGAAACGCCCGTCTGCCTGCTTTGACGCTGCCGCAGCCGCTGCACCTCAGCGTCTCCATCCTCCGTCGTCGAATCGCAACCCCCGTCAAAAAGCAAAACAAAATAAGAGGCCGCGGCCACTCACAATCCAGGAACCGGCCAACTCTATCGCCCCGTCCAATCAGTCGCGCCGCCAACATGGTTTCCTTTTCGTGCGAGGTACGCACTAGCGAACTTACATGCTTGTTTATGCCCTTGTTTATGCCCTCCCGCTTTGTCTAGTCCCTTGTTGTTCTGTCATTCCCTCTTGTGGCGTTGCGCTGGCCCCCTGGTCGTTTCTGCGTGCTCAACGCAGCATGCGATGGCCTTGATAGCCTGACATCACCTTTGCTTTGCGCACGCCACCCTCCCCGTCCCGCCTCTCCAGATGCCACCACCACACGCTGCGCCGTACGAGCATTTCGCAACAAGGCGCCGCAGCGCTATTTCGAGCTGCATCCCTCATGCCCCGTTCCGCTGATCCCCTCTGGTCCACTCGGCTGTCTCTCCCAAACTCCCCTCCCCCTCACCCCCTACCCTACCCGCAACCGCGCTTCCTATATCCATCCACAGCTCGCATCACCTCGTCTGCATTGCACTAGTCTCTTTCTCAACTCCCGAATCCTCAACCTCGACCTCTTCTCTGACCTTTGTTTACATCTAGTCGTGTGGTGACGTCCTGACCAAGAAGAAACTTGATCCTCATCGCAGTCGTTGTCACGGCGCAACCTTTACCTGTATTGATTGCATGGTATACTTTCCCGGCACCCAGTATCGTTCGCACACAGTAAGTCCTCCAGCTGCTGCTTCCTTAACTCGGGGAAGCTGTCGCATCCTTGTCTGGCCATGCTCTTCATGTTTGGCGAGCTAACATTCCGCCAGTCTTGCATGAGCGAAGAGCAGAAATACCAAGGCGCATTATACAAACCTAAGCAGAACAAGCAGCAGCAGCAAAACCAACAGCACCATCAGCAACAGCAGCAGAGAAAACAACAGCCCAACATGAACTCACACCGTTTAGACATGGCCAACACACTGGCCCTGCAGCCCTTTGTGGAAGACGTCGGCGAAGACAAAGAGTACGAATCGTGGCACGAGTACGAAGTCCATGAGAACCAGTCTCCTCCCCCACGCGCCCCAAGCCCTCCCTCTGCAAACTCCTCCGGCGACGAGCACGTCAACGTTTTCGACTTTCTGGACAACTCACAAACCCCAACCGCCTCCAACGTCAGCCGCCGTCGCGAGCGAAATGCCCCTGGTACGTCCGACGCTACCTCTCTTGTCCGCTACGAGTCAAAGACTGGTGAGCTCCTGGAGCCTACCATGGACCAAGATGAAGAGCCTCTTGTACAATATGGAACAGGCCCCGTGCCCACCTCTTTCACCACTCCTCAGACCAAGACCGAGCGACGAAAATCAAAAGAGGGCGATCTGAAGAAGGACAAGAAGCGAAAGCGCTTGCACGTCGATGTCGCTGGTGATCAGATCATGGCAGACGCACCTCCTGTTCTCCACTCTGGCCTCACTGGCGGCCTCAAGAACATGATGCGACCTGACTTCCCACCTTCACCTGATTACTCTGGAGACAACATTGCCGAATCGCCAACAAGCCCGCTCAAGAAGACGAAGCACACCCGACACCACAAGAGCCACCACTCCCACACTGTCAACAACAGCATTTTTGGCATGATTTCTGGCTCCCCGCCAAAGACTAAATCGAGCAAGCACAAGTCCTCCACCAAGAAGCATGCTCATCGCAAGCATGACAAGAAGGAGCCCAAGCTCATCGAGTACCGACCAAGCTCCAAGGAGGGCAAGCGGGACAACCTTGACGGACAGATGATTGTCTTCAAGCCCCGCGCCGATGTCTTCCTCAGCTTCGTCAACAAGGGACCGGAGAGTGAGCGCGGCTGCAGCATGAACAAGGCATTGAAGCGATTCCACCGAGAGCGCCAGGCTGTTGGTGCCAGCACTCCCAAGGTCAAGGACGAGAAGGAGCTGTGGCGATCACTGAGACTTCGACGCAATGACCGAGGCGAGATTGTTCTCTTCTCTATTTAAGCATTCGGCAAACAAGAAGTAAAACGGAAAAAAAAGAGACAAAAAAAGAGAAAAAATCAAAACCGTCATCAATGACAACAAAACTATGAGTCGATTCTACTCTAAGGAATGGAATCTACTCCATGTTACATGGATACAGGAGTTTTGCCGAATTATCTTGTTTTATCTGACAGCGTTTTTACATGCTTGGTCGGAATGGAACTGTACCACTATGTCTTTCTATCTGTCATACTATTCTTAAGGGTTATGGATAGACGGGCACACTTTTGGCCTTCCCCCTTGTACCAACATTATCATCATCATCATTATCGACAGCATTCTCGCAATCTTCTAGCCTTGTTGGCGCCGTCGCGGCAGCAAATCGTTACGTTTTGCAGATAACGGCTTGGCGACTAGCTGTGCTATGGAGCGGGTGCTTGTCATCTACTTAATCTTGTGGCATATTTAACTTTTTTCCTTTTTTTTTTCTTATGTTGGGATGGAAAATATGGGCATCTGGGAGCGGTAATGACAGGGGCTGAATGATACCATGAAAGAGGAGGCGCTGAAAGGAAAGCTACATTTTCATCTTCTTCTTTTCACCAACCTTTTTCTTTTTTGTCTTTTAACTTTTTTTTTCTTCTTCTTCATGTACGATGGCATATGGGGTGGATGATTTGGCTGAGAAGCCTAGCAAGGCATGGTTCTATTTTGTCATAGCTTTTTGATGATTTATTTCCCTTTGTCTTATTCTATCTGTTTTCCCACAAACACACACACGTATTACTACTACTACCATGTACAGAGTATTACAATTCTAGCATCCAAACATCATCTGATTTGTTTGTTCAATTCAAAAAGAAGTAAAAGATATTAAAAAAAGATGGCTCGCTCACATGACGCGTAACGGGAGAATATGCTGCACCATGGCCTCTCTTCTACATAGAGGGCATTCGGGCTTCTCTCTGACCCAATCACCAATGCATTCCCAGCAAAACACATGGCCGCATTGCGTAGCCGAGGGGTCCTTCATCTCTTCGAGACATAATGTGCATTTTCGTTGCTGGCTCCCCTTTATGTACCCCATGTGCTTTTCGTTTTCGAGATTGAATCTCGGGACGCCGCTGGTCGTAGGGGTGTTTGTGACCCTGGCGATATCCAACTTGCTCGCCTGGGGCCCATTGGTGCCCGCGCCGCTGATGAGAAGTTCATTGTTGCTTGCGGAGTAGGTGTTGTTGTGGCTCAGCGAGACCTCGACCTCGCCAGAGTGGAATCCAGCTCTCTCGCGCTGAACCGCAGCGGAGGAAAACGTGTCGCGCACGTGGAGGAAGGCCTGCACGCCCATCTGGATAGCGAGCAGGACGCCCAGGAGCTCGTAGCCGCCACGGTCGGGGCTGTCGGGCACGGTGCGCGTGAAGACGTATCGCAGGGAAAGGAGGCGCTTGGTAAGCTCGTAGTACGTGCCGTTAAAGTAGAAGAGCGCGAGGACGACGGCCTGGAAGGGCGCGGCGGAGGTGATTGACGAGAGGTGCGTGGAGAGGTACTCGCATATGCGCGCCTGGCGGGATTTCGCTTTTCCCTGCTGGCGCAGCGTGGCGAGGCGACGATCGAGGATGCGTCGTAGGCGGGCGCGAAGGCCGGGGAGAGTGCGGCCGGCGAGGTAGGGCAGGAGGACGGTGCCGGCGATGTAGGCGGCGCGGGTGCGCAGGCCCGGTAAAGCGAGCGAAGAGGCAGAGCTGTTCTCTACCTGGACGAGGTCGCAGTATTCCTCGCCGAGGGTGCGGTTGCCCGGGAGAGTGGTGAGGGCGAAGTAGAGGAGGGCGGCGGAGGTGCGCAGCTCCGGGGCGAGGGAGTGGGCAGAGCGGGCGCCGAAGAGGCGGCGGTAGAGGTCGGTGAGGGAATTTGCGAGGTGGCCGGTGAAGTAGGCGTCTTTTTGGTGAGAGCGGACGATGTCGGGGGCTGTGGCGAAGGGGTAGGGTGTTGTGGAGGATGATGATGGCTGTGATGGTGTTGTTGTAGCCATGGCTGTGTTGGATATGGGTGCTGCGAGTTTTGGAGTTGCTATCTTTCTGGTGCAAGCTGGGTGGTGGTATTGCTGAGAAATAGAGAGTGTATTCGTCAGAGTAGCAGCATATCGCAGATTCAAAGCGCTGATGGTGATGGAAGGCTGGGATTGGTAATGTTGTTTTGGAGATGAAGTTGAAAGCTGGAAAGAGATGTCTTGGGTCTAGTGAGCTTTCGGCTGTGCGGTAGCGCTATAGCTGGACCTCGGGACGGGGTTTTTGGTAGGGGCTGGACCCATGTGCTGGAGCGATCGGCTAGCCTAGAAAATATGCGCCGAAGGAGGTGTGCTGGTGACATGCAACAGCAGGATTGATATAAATTATAGGGTATGATGAGAAAAAAACACTTTCAAATGCTACTAAGGGCAAATTGGATCAAATCGGATCATGTCAGTTCTCGTCAATAATATATGAGAACATTACTTCGTACAAGAATAGTGATGTTGCTATAGACAGAGAATTTATCACAACTGCTACAGGTTAGAGCATTTGACATTGAAGTTACAGAGAACAATTGGATAAGCACATCCTCGATGATAAATCCTCACACGAGACACAAGGTTTCAAATCATACACAACGCATTCAAGTCTCTAGTTGACATCTAATTAAGGTTATGGCGCCCATCGACAACGTGTAAGCTGCCTAACTCTTTAGCACTAAAAAACGGGGCACGACAGCACTGGACATTAGATTCACACCACTCAATCGCTGCAACACACTACCGGTTGCGGCATGGACCTTTTTCCGCACCTACCCACCGATTAGGGACAGTTTGGTCCTTAGCAGCCTCAGACATCATCTCCTTGCTCGCATTGAATCTCGAGTCAATCGACCAACAACACTCAACGTGCGCAGGAAGAGCACCGTCGTTTAATCTCCCACCTTCCAGGGCCCATCACAGAGGAGTCCCCTCTATGTTCATTCCTTACATGGTCCTTTGCAGGTGCAACTGGGTTCACAATTCGCTTCCACCATGGACGGCGACCCTGCCGTTGAGCCTCAGCTCGACGGCTTCAGTCTGACATTTCCTCTGCCGTATCGCGTCGGTTTTATCGTCACTCTAGGTTGGTAACTGGTGTTCCCATCAACTGATACTGCTTCCACGTAATACGCCCATATGCTGACAATTGCGCCTCCAACTGACAGCTGTATGGGGATGGGCCATCAACCTCCACTGGCTGCATGCCTTTCGAATCGACGTTCCCTCCTTGATCCGATATCCCGGACGAAATTCGCCACAACATATATCACACCATTTATCGACATATCGACTCGCAATAGTTCTGTCGGCCCTCTTCTCGCTGTCTATCACGGTATTCTGGCTCTGCACTTGGCGCGTGCCGTCCAGGGTCATTGCTTACGACTGGATGCCAATGACATATCTGGTGGCGATAATCGCATTCTTCTTCGTCCCTCTGCGTAATCTACCGACCGGCGGACGAAAGCGCTTCTTGGCGATGCTGCGGCGAGTGAGCATTGGCGGTATTGCAGAGGCTAAAGACGGTAAATTTGGAGACATTCTGCTGGCAGATGTCTTGACGTCGTATGCCAAAGTATTTGGCGATGTGTTTGTGACGCTGTGCATGTTTTTCAGCGCGGGAGGCTCCTCGACGGACCATCCCAACAGGAGCTGTGGGGGTACGCTCGTTATTCCCATGCTCATGGCTGTACCCAGCATGATCCGTTTCAGGCAGTGCGTCATTGAGTACCTGAGAGTTCGACGGGCCCCGTACAAGGAATCTACGGGCTGGGGTGGGCAGCACCTGGCCAACGCTCTAAAGTATTCTACCGCATTTCCCGTCCTCATCACCAGCGCCATGCAAAGGGGGGTTGGGCCGGATATTGACACGGCTTCCTTGCACCGAGCCTGGCTGGTGGCTGTCTTGGTCAACTCGCTCTACTCATTCTACTGGGATGTTGCCAAAGATTGGGATCTGACACTCTTTTCATCCAAAGAGCGGGTATCAAACCACCATCCATGGGGGCTACGCGATCGGCTTGTCTTCCGCTCAGCTGGCCTATACTATACTGTCATAGGCCTTGATCTGATGCTACGCTGCTCGTGGTCAATGAAGTTGAGTCCGCATCTCGACAAGTTCAGCGATTACGAGCATGGCATTTTCTTGATTGAGCTGCTGGAGGTGTTTCGACGATGGATGTGGATTTTTTTCCGTGTCGAGACGGAGTGGCTTAGGAATTCTTCCACCGGACTCGGCGTTGATGATATTTTGCTGGGCGACTACCAGGGAAAAGACGACGATGACGACTAGAAGGCGCAATAAAAATCAACTCTATGGAGTCTCTTCAGCTGAACGAAGCCTGTTTTGGGAGACATCTCACTCTGTCCACGGTAACTGGCGCGCTGGGACGGAAAAACTTTTTTATAATCACTTTCTATTTATATAGACTTACCTTACATACCTTACATATAATACCTAGTTCTTGTACGTATCATCACTAGTTTGTACATGGGGTCCAAAAGGGCTTGGGGGCTGGAAGGACTGCTCTGCAAAGTCGCAGGTAAGGCTAGCAAATGAGCAGCTGGCCACGCCACCACGAGGAATTAGAACGGACGATATGGCCCGGATGATTGGGGAATTAAGCAAACGTCGGCTAAGCGTTCATGGATCTGTCCATCTTTTTTTTTTTTCTCCGACCAGGCTGTTGGCCATCGCCCACTTCAACGGCTAGCTTGGAGCGGCCCTGCCGCTAATAGCAATATATCGACATGACCAAGCACGGCAATAGACGGCCCACGCGGAGACGAATATCGATTTCCGACACGAGCAAACGAAATGAATCGAGTCCGCAGACGCGCCTTAATACCATGGCGCTCAATGTCCGTCGATTGCCCGCATGAAGAAGTGTAATTAGCTGCGAAAATTCTGGGTTCGGGGCAGGCTTGAGCCTGCGGAGCTCGTTTTCTGCACGACTCCGCTTGCAAGGGATAGATTCATGGCTCGAGGATGATCCCATTTCCAAATCAACAAGCATATGCCTGTACTCCGTATGTCCGTGACTGCGCACTTGCATTCGCGTCTCAAGTGTGCTTCGCATCATGAGACGGACACTTCGGAAGGCAGGACGGCTGTTTGAGAAGTTGCAAGGGTCCTCTCTCTTCTCTCTCCACTCGCCTTTCCTTGGCCCCCTCTTTCTGTCCACGCCAACAAGACGAACGGCCCCCTCAAGAAGAAGCACATCTTGGGAGTGAGCAGAACTGGAACCTCCCCAAAAGAGTAGGACAAGATGCTCAGGCGACGTTGCAGTGTCCTAGTTGCAGAGGGGCGCAAAGGCCAATGCCCTGCACACCACGAGGCCGTTTAAGCCCTAGACGTCAGCGTGGCAGGTTTCCCGCCGTACTCCATTCCGGTACCTTGGGTTGAGCTAACCCACTGACAGACGCTGGCAGTGCTACCAAATGATGCAAGGAGACATGGCAGAGACGAGAGCTTGCATGGGATAATGCATGTATAGTGGCGGCACGCTATGTGCCCGTCGCAGCGGTGCGGGCCAAGGGTACCATGTGCCGGACAGGGGACCCCCTAGCGACGTTGAAAGCGAGATTGCGTTCCAGGCCCAAGGAGCTGCAGTACTCGTATGCTGGGCTGAGCTCGGGGATTACCACCACGCTGCATAAACGGGGGGGAAATGCGGCGGAATACCCAGCACTTCGGACGGGATATACTCCATCTTTGGTGGAAAAAAAGAGCTCTAAAGACATGCAGATTGAAGAGACGAGGCTAGAGCAGGGTGGCGGCGATTGACTGCCGAAAGGATGTCAGACTGGAATGCTGGATCACATCTCATGACGCAACGAATCTGCGTTTCGTGTGGGTGCCAAATGGACAGAAGGCTGAGAGAAGCCAAGAAGGAAGAGAAGGAGGAGGCAGACGATGTCACATGGGACGACGCTAGGAAACGAAACGAAACCACGCCGGCGCCGCGCATGGGCATGGCTAGGCAGCCTTATCCGGACCGCAGACCCAAGGCCTGTTGCAACTTGGCAAAGGATCAAGGCTCCTGCCCGGCGGGCCACGGGCCGCCTGGGCTGTCAAATGTCATTAGATTAGTCTGGCGGTTTCTTGCCCGTTTTCTATTCCCAATGCTGCCGCCCTGTTTAGCCTTTTTGTCGTTGACAAGGCCGAAATGGCGATGGTAAACGAGGCTCCTCGTTTTGTTTCCGGGCTTTGCTCATGGTTCACGGGAGCTTACTATATACGCTCCGTTATGGTTTACGCATATGATTTGTCTTGCCAAGCTGCTATGATCCAAATAGAGGAGTGGGCGAGCTGCTGCTCCTCCACACGGCAGTGATGATCGGCCATGCCGGCTGAGACTGCGCATACTATTCATGTACCTATCATCTTACTGTTGCTTGACTATCCACACCCTCCTGTCCACGCCCTACGGGGTTTTTTTTCCACAAGTTTTACGTGGTTCTAGTATATATTGCTGCAACGTATTCCTGCTGCTGCCGACCGGTATATGCAGACTGTATATGCAGTGTGTAGATCAAAGTACATGCTTGCTTACATATCTACAAAGGGCATGCCTCTTTGGTACGATCTTGGATACACCATCGAAGCGGATTACTGCATCTGACGTTCCTACACATAACCGCACGATCTCACGCACGGCCGCTGGATAGCCAGTGATTCTTCAGAGCACTAGGTCATTGCTGCGTGTGCGTCTCCTCTTGTTGTCGCTCTCTTTTAGCTTGGATCGAAGGGGTTGATAATCCTTGTGGGGGTGGCTCCAAGCACGGGCTCCTGGTGGTTTCCTGCTCCATCGCTGTCACCGTCAATTTCATACCCCAGACGCCAGAATACCCAGTTCCACGTGGATTCTTTTGGATAGCCTGACCCTGCTGCTTCGCATTGCTTGCGTCGGGGTCCGCCCGTCTTATTATACCAGGTGCGCCCGCCGCTCTGGTTCTCGGATCTCTTCTTTCATTAACACTCTTCAACAGGCCAATCTCTGGTTCGAGCTGGAGAGATAGTTCTCAACCTCACCCAACTGCTAGCTCTTGGTTACTAAAGTGTTCTTCACAACCGAGAAGATGCTCCACACGCGGTCTGCATCCGACCCGCCGCTGAGTCCGTCAACGCTCGGCCCCATGGAGTCGTTCGCCTCGTTCAGTCGACCGACGACGCCTACACCTGCGGCACCACACAATGCCCAGGCCTACATGAAGAGGGCTCTTCCGCCTCTGCCTCCTCCTTCGTTCAACCCGGGAGCGATTCCACCGCCTCTCAACATCCGGAAGAGCAAACCGCCTTCTCTTCCATTGCCGCCATTGCCGCCAAGCGCGCCGTCGTCTCGCCCGGTATCAAATGAAGCACCACCGCCACGTCGTGAGGTTCGAAGCGTCTCACCTCTTCCCGCTCCCAGCACCCCCGTCAAGGGTTCTAATCCTCTGCACCTTTCGACCATCTCAAGCAACAACTCCAGCCCTGTGCACACTCTCAAGCCGCGGAAATCCAAGAAGGTTCTGCAGCTTATGGGACTTGACGTTGACGTTATGAATGCTGTTGGTGTTGCTCCTCCGGAAGCCAAACGAGAGCCTGTTCTTAGAAGCAGCCGAAGTCTTGAGCGAGCACCAAACCTGAACGCCACAACTCTGCTGCATCTTCCAGAGGAAAGTCTGATACCGGTTTTGGAGGATGATGACGGCAGGGATAGCATGTCCAGCAAGAAGAGCTCTTGGGGGCCGGGATCACCGCATTCTGCCTCTAGAGTGCCGCTAAGTTCTAAACAGTCTGTCCGCCGCCGCCGCAGTGCTCGAATCTTTGAGCAAGACGATACTGGGCATTTGGCTATCCAAGAAACCTTGATGTCAAACTTGGATCTGAATGATGAGGATGAAGATGAAGAATTACTAAGCGAAGAGGACATGACAATGGCAGAGTACCACAAGTTTGCCTCTGAGCTTGCCCACTCCTCTACGAGAAAGCCTAGCCACGAAGAGTCGCGGCCCACCACGGCGACTCAAGGCAGGCGATCGTCCATCTTGAGCTTGGCACACGGTCGCCTCCGACGGAAGCCAACCAGTGCTTCGGAGTCTCGCCACGGACACGGGAGATTGGGCAGCAGCAGCTCGTCTGAACATCCGGCCCAAGCTCCGGCTCTCGCAGCGCCCGAGGAAGACGCTGTACCTAAGAGCGGATGGGATAGCGATTCGGACAGCGATGATGATCGTACAAGCAGGAGCATTTGGCCCAGGGGCCGCTCCTCCAACAACAATAACAACAAGGGGAGAGACTCGCCGGCCAGCTTGACGCGCAATGATGATGATGCGCGCGGATCGCGGGGATGGGCCAAAGGAGGCTTGTTGAATGTTGGCAAGAGACGAAAAGACCAGCAGCAAGCCCCGCGAGACTTTGGCGGCTTGGACGAGAGGAGCTTTGCGTAGAGCAAGCACACACTAAAAGTTTGATTTTCTTTACAACTTTTTCCTTGTCATCTTCTCTCTACTTTTTTTTTTCCTTGATGAAATGAAGGCATGATCAACAAATGGGTATGAATCTATGGACAAGCATGGTGGATTATACTGGGGCTCTCTCTCTTTTTCTTTCCTTGTTTTTTTGTACACTCTCCCTGTTCTTTGTGTTTCTTCTGTCTTTTTCTTTTTTGTGCATTTATGGAGTTTGTTGGACTCGCACTTGGATATCCCCCTCACATTGGCCGGCAATTTGCTATTGATTTTTACACACGACCATATACTATATACCACGGGCTACTACCTATTTTGTATGTCATTTAGAAGAGATTGAACACCAACGGCCCTTAATACCGAAACATATAATACTATCTCATGAATTGAATTACTTGAATATTACCATATCTGCAGTGAACAGTTGTCTTGGTTAACAATGTCGAGCACCATCAATCCATGTCTGAGTCGTGCAGTAGAGTAGACGCTAAGCTTTCTGTCACTACCGCGGCCTAAAATCTTTAGCCAGGGGATCGCGCGCGACGGGCCGATAAGAGAAAAAATGAACTTCTTTAGAAGGGGGAGAAAAAAATTAAGTGAAAAACTCCACTGGTCCCGCTCGAGAACGGGAGCGGGCGCAAGGCCTATTTTGGACTTTAGGCGTGAGCGTGACTGGTAGTTTACGGCAGTTGGGGGTTACCAAACGGGCATTTTCACTGCTGATTTGCATGCGAGTTACGCTGGAGAGGGAAGGTTGGCTGATTGATTTGTTTGGATGATAGAGAAAATGCGTTGCTGGAGTGAAGAAGGTGTACAAGTATACGTGTTGGATTGTGTCTTATGCTGCGCCTTAATATAGCATCATAGACGGTTTCTTTTTTTTTTTTCTCTGCTGTGTAACGTAACAGAACAGGAAACGAACGGATGCGGCCCATTCTTTAGCAGGTTTTTCTTTCTTTCTCTTCTGGTATCATTTGTTGCTTTGGTTTATGGAATGAGGGACTTACATAGGTATGCATGCATGCGGCGGGGTTGAGGAAAGTAGAGCTGGAGCCAAGGGATTGGAAAAGGTGGTATGTTGGCATGCCTTGTTTTTTTTATGGAAGAAAAAATAATTTTTTAAATTTCTTGTTGGTTTATGAATGATGTGGAATTCTTTCTCAATTAGGAGCTGGATTTATGATGAAGAATAGCATTCTAGTATATCTGAATCGTGGAAATGAAGTCAAGAAGCGTGCAGCAGTAACAAGTGAATATCACAATATAGCAACGAACTTGGCAGTTACAACGCATTGATTTTTTGCCTTCAATCTCTTGTTCGCAATCGGTCGATCGGCGGACGAGCGATCCTCTCCTGTTGCCATTCTCCGGATAACTGAAAACAACAGCACATTTCTCCAACTGATGTTTTTGGTGTTTTGTCTCACCATAGGCCATGTCTTACAGTCCAGCGTGACAATCTTCGCCTCATTCGTTGGAATGCCATTATACCTAGCAGCTTGACTGGATCTCAATTCATTCTGAATGCTGTTGCTCTGCTTGTTTTCGTAGTTTTGTGTAATCTCCCTGAGGGAGCTCTCCTAAGGATATATAAACGTTGAGACGTTCTTGGACTGAACGTTTCACTTTTGTACTCGCTTTCTTCAAGTCACTCGCTACAAATTTCCAAGTTAAGGAAGCAAAATACTGCAAGAATAAAGCAGAACAACGAAAAGCGTTTCCAATTCATCAAAATGCGTTACGCCATCGTCCTCACGGCCTTTGTCGCCACTGCCCTCGCCGGCGACTGGGACGCCTCCACGGCCGAAAAGACAACAGAGGCTTCGTGGCCCGAGAAGACAACGAGCGCTGAGTGGCACGACAAGACAACAAGTGCTGAGTGGGCCGAAAAGACCACAAGCGCTGAATGGCCCGACAAGACAAGCGCTGAGTGGCCCACGAAGACGGAGGCAACACACGAGCAGGTCACCCCTACATGGGAGTCTCACCCTCACCCTCCCCCTCCCAAGGTGGACTGCAAGCACGTCAAGGAGTGCACCGACGAGGTCGACAAGTGCAGAACCAAGCCTGAAGCCAACCAGGCCGAATGCTCGTCCGAGTACGCACAGTGCCTCGGCTTCAACCCTCTCAACCCTGAAGCCGATGAAGCCATCAAGAAGTGTGAAGAGGAGGACCACAAGGGCGGTCACAACGAGACTCGTCCCAAGCCGCCGCCTGTCATTGTGTCTGGTGCCTCAAGCATGGCACCGCTGGGCCTCGTCAGCCTTTTGGCTGCTGCCGCTGCCGCTCTTCTGTAGAGAAAAGTGAGCTTGACTGAACTTTATAGACTTGGATTTTTCGGGTTATTGGGTGGTAAATGTTGATGCACATCGGGGGTTGGTAATAAACAGCTGCATTCGGCCATCTATACACGGACATGGCTTGTAGAGCATGAATATTAATAAACTGTCATTTCTTTCTCTTTTCAACTTCCATTTCCAGTATTGCTGCAGTAATACCTCTTTGCTCTTTTTTTGTTTTTTTTTTTTACTGAGACTTGTGCTGTGCAAGATCTTGTGCCGTGTAAGTGAAGCACAGCGTCGTCATATAGATCAAAGCCAGTCTCCCAAGTGCCGAATCAAATCGCTTCCCCGGCGTCGGCCCGCGCCCCTCGGCTGGCTTGTGTCATCCGGGCCAAGGAACCCCGCCGTCCGCCAAATTCCCAGATCTTGCATCCACTTGGCGATTTCTCCAGTGACAAATCCACGCCCTTCCCGACGCAAAGCGCCTCGATACGCTCCAAAGGCGAATTGGGCAAAGCCATCACCGACATCATCTTTTGCCCATTCCCCCAAGCGCGCGGTAAAAGGACATAGAATATGACTGCCCAAGAACACCAGCTACGCGGCCACGAAGAAGACTCAATATCAACATCTGCTGCCCGATCCGCGCCAATCCCAGAACCGGAGGTCGACCCCTCCGACACCGCGCTCTCCGAGGCCGAGGTTGCGCAGGTCAAGAGGAACATCGCCGAAGCGCTAGGCGTTGCCGGCCACTCTGCGGAGGAATATACAGGCGCATCGCTCTATTATGATGCATCGACCATGGCGCCGCTGAATTCTATCTCTTTGGTCAGTTTGTGCTGCTTGATGTTGCATCGCTTGCTTATACGTGTAAATGATAGGCCGCCCTCAACAGATTCAGAGCATACAAGCCCCCCTCGTTCCCGCTATGGGACAAGTTACCGGCGCGCAAGCGAGCTGCCGTCTTGGTGTTGCTGTTTGCGGATCGATGGGGTGATTTGAGAGTCGTCGTTACTATGCGCGCAGCCAGTCTGCGCAGCTTCTCGGGCCATGCAGCGCTACCGGGCGGTAAAGCAGACAGCAAAGAAGAGACGCCATGTATGCAGTTCACACAACATATTGGAAGATGAGATAGACTCGGCTGACTGACCTGGGGAAAAACAGACCAGATTGCGCGACGAGAGGCATACGAAGAGATCGGACTCCCCATGGACGACCAAAGGATACCCAAGCCGTTTCGCATCGAGCAGCTGTGCTACCTGCCACCGTCCTTGGCGCGGACGCATCTGGTAGTTACACCTTGTGTCGCATTCTTGCACGCCGATCAGACCTCTGCCGATTCGCCGCCTGCGTTGGTTGAAGAATCCATGATCCCTCGACTGGATGCCCGAGAAGTCGCTGCCGTCTTCAGTGCTCCTTTCTATAACTTCCTCAAGGCCAGCGACCTGCCGCCCCGGGAAGGCGAAACGCTGCCTCCAGGACACTGGTATGACGGCTCTTGGACGAACTGGAAAGGAGAACAGTGGCGAGTTCACAACTTTTACGTACCTGTCAACAATCAGAAAGTATCAAGGCCTAGAAGAGGAAGCGCAGCTCAAATAGAGCTGGCAGACCAGTTGGAAGAGAGCCAAGACCACGAGGGCCGGTTCCGCGTCTGGGGCATGACTGGCAGAGTGCTCGTCGACGCCGCGAGAATTGCATACAATGAAGAGCCCGAGATGATACACAACTTGGACTTTGGAGATCTCAACGTCATCAAGATCGCCGAGGAAGAGGGAGCGTTAGATGAGAGCACTCTCCCGGAAAGGATCCCGGAAAAGAAAGGTAAAGAAGAAGAGCAGAAGCCTGCTAAGATGTAATGAAATTGATAACTGCCATAAGACCAGGCAAGGTCGCCATGTTGGCCTGAGGCGACCCCATTCTGTCTACTTTGTATACACACTAGAGTAAGACGATGAAGGTTTCGTCAACGACACCAAATAGATAGAGTAATTGTTGAAGCATATTGCAAATAAATCAAGCAAATCATTTCGCTTTCTAACACGGATTCTAAGCGCATAAATCTGGAAGAAGCTGTCATAGACCGCATTTCTTAATGGCAAGCATTGTCCTTTGTTGCCGATGTGGAGTGGCCGAATAAGAGGTAGCCAAAAAAGGCACCCGCCGAGACGGCAACCATAACCCAGCCGTTATAAGTCATGAAGACAAGCCTTGATATTGGGTATAATGAGATTAGAAAGAGAACCAAGCCTCAGAAACGCCAAACGCCATCAGGGTGGATAGTCTTACATGAGCATAAAGGCATAAAAATTCTGAAAGGCGTAGAGTAGGGCTTTGATGAGGTGGCCTCGCTTGCTAAAGTCCTCGCGGTTTTGCCCTGAGCGGTTGAAATCGAGTGTCTCAGCAACATTGTCTTCCACGTCATCATCATTATTGTCGCGATAACCATGCGCAGTCGAGTCTCATGGGTAAGTCAGACTTAGCATGCGCATGTTCTTTCGCAGGAGATTGGCCAGAGCTTTTGTTCCTTTCGCTCGCAGCCGGCACAGATCGTGAGGGAATAGAGGTGGAATGCAAGTTACTCACTGGGAACGGTTTCCAACCGCTTCGCTAGAGATGCCTCATAGTTGCGGGACACGGAACGCAGAGCCTCGTATCCCATGCCGATGAGAACGACGGCGATGAGGGACAGGACGAGCGAGGTGTTGGAGCGGATGTGCCACTGGCGGAAGACGATGCAGAGATTGGTGGTGTCCCATGTGAAGAGCATCTAATGTTGTAAGCATAGAGCAATGAAGAGAAGGGCGGATATGATTAAGCAGTAGGAAGAGGGTAGCCTTACGCTCATGCTGCACATGTCGTCCATGCCACCGCCGCCGTGGCCGCCGTGACCCTCCATTGAATGCATGTGGTGGCTGTGGTCCATTTCGAGTCTGTTTCTGTGATCAAACAAGATGCTAATCCTTGCTGTAGTTGAAAGAAGTTGAAAGGGCTGAGGGAGAGTCGAGATGCGACAAGGCAGAAGGTACTTGATACCTGTTGATATCGAACAAGCGACCTTTTGTGGGCCTAAAACCAATCAGACACAGGAGGAGGCACAGCTCAGGCCGTCTGTTCGGCGCGTACCACGCAAGATTCGCTCGTACTTGCTAGTACCTGCGTTAGTGCTGAAACGAGCTAAGATACCGAAGCAGTACTTGTGCGCAAGTTATGTACCTTGCCAAATCTGCCACCACTAAGACCACCACTAAGAGCGGCAATCCCCCTGGAGTTCAGCGCGCCGGTATTAGCGCCATGCTGTAGTGGAGTTACAGCGAACACTTCCACTGCGGGAGTTCAGCTCGGGAAGATCTGTAGGGGACGGTATTAGTTGTCTGAGTAGCAGAACAGGATTGAGTGTATAGATGGCCGATATCACATCTGCCGAAAATAAGACGGGAAGAGAGAGATTATAGAGATGGATACTACAAAAGGATTGAACAAGGAGAGAGAAACTAGTCTTACACGCATTTTGTTTGCTGTCAGCCACAACCACAGCTGAGAACAGCAGGCTTTCCTCTTTGGGAACTGGGCGAATACAAACAAAACAAGCATAAGATAGATGAATGAATAGCCAGGCTGGAATCTCGCAGGGAAAGCTCATTGACTAAATAGTTTCGTGTCCTTGACGTGTCACAGCCGCGAGGGCCACCGCGTTTCTCCCCTGAAAGCCGCAGTCTGCCTTCTGTATGGCTAACTCCTATCAGGTCGGGCAGCGCTCGTGTAACACAGCTTTGGTGTAGCTGAAAGCAGCCCCTTGCATATCAGAACCTTTCTTTTTTTTTTTTTTTTTTTTTTTTTTTTTGGTGTGTTTCTTCTAGAGGATTCCAAGCATAAATTACACGGAGCTGCTCTCTCCTCGAAACTGATTCAACTATCAAGAGCTGTTCATGTCAATTGCCTTTCATCGACATAGCCCATCTACCATGAATCTCCTCGAGCAGGCATTTTCAGACTCGCTCAATGATAGAGTTCCAGGTCAGGACATTTTAGTTGACAAAGACCAAGAAAATGCTCGTCGCCCCATTCACGAAGACGAAGCACTATGCAGCTACATCTTGAGCACGGTCAAGGCCCCCGCGGGCGCTCTCAACATTGGAGAATCGACAATTCCCAATTCTGGCTCGGGCTTATTTACAACGCGAGACCTTGCCGCGGGCGAGCTCATCTTCACGTCGGTGCCTCTTGTGCTCTGTGGAGAGGTTGGCGAATCAAAGGTAGCCTGTGACTTTTGCTTCCAGCAGAGACGACGGGCCATCCATCCCGTTGAAGACCGCCTGGCCGAACCGGGGGAGAGACTGCCAGACGTGTATAAATGCCAGGGCTGTAACTTGTACCAGTATTGTTCGGAGGTATAATTGATTTCTTCTCGGTTTTTACTTTTGCTTCGTCATTTACTGATCATCTTTGAACTTTGTATAGTCTTGCTGGCAGCGAGCCTGGGACACTGGCCACTTATACGAATGCGGGTTACTGGCTAATGCCCCTCTCGAACTCGAAGTTAGAATGCTGTATCGCATCCTCATCTTACTGCGTAAAAAAGTGTTGCTGCCGGAGCAAGTTCGAGCACTCGCCAGGCTTGCGCACGAGCAAGTCAAATTCGAGCTGTTTACCAGCGATTGGCGAGGCGTGAAGGAGATTGCCGCCGAGGCTAAGCAGCGGATGAAGAGCGAGCTCGATGTTGCCGATGTTTTAAAGCTATACTGCCTTGCAAGTCATTTTCCGGCAAATGATCAGGAGTACATGTTGAGATGAGACTAATAAGATTTCTATCTTTCTGTTTACAGATCAGATGCAACTCTGTGCCGGTCGACCAGACGTTTCGAAATTCTCCTCTGGGCTCTGCCATCGACTTGGGAGCAGCCATGATGAATCATAACTGCGAGCCCAACATTGTGATTGTATTTAACAGCACGCAGGTAGAAGTACGAGCTGTCAGGAAGATCAAGGCTGGCGAAGAGCTCCAACACTGCTACCGGGATATCGCTTATGACTGCACATTTCGCAGCCCGAGAATCGAATCCAAATATCAATTCGAATGTCATTGTACGTTCCATACACTCCAACATTCAATTGAAACAAAGACGCTGGTATTGACTTTGCCTCAGGTGATAGATGCGTCCGAGAGTCTGATCGTCACTACAAGGGAGCAAGCCCTGACATCGGCGATCCCATTTTACACATCCTCGCCACGCAGGGAGACTTATTTGCCATCATCGAAAGAGCCAAAAATCAGGCCCTCAGGTTCGGCAACTCTTCTGACATCCCCACGCTCATAGCAGAGATCGCCAACATCACTGAGAAAGGCCACGCAGGCCGTCCCTGGCCAGACGACCTCGAGCCGCTGCCAATTGCGCTCAAATCCCTCGCAGCGATATGCAACGCACAAGGCGACATCATCAACGCCCTCAGGATCCAGATCAGGGCTTTAGGCCATGCCAAGAACCGCAACACCCTTCCCTACGCCGAGGACCTGATCGAGTTTGTCGTCTTGCTGCGGGACTTTACCATGTATCCGCACCGCAAGGTTGACTGGGACGGGCCGCTGCCCAAGTTCAAGGACTTTGAGGACTTTTGCGTTGGCCACATGTGCGCGCTGTACGCGCTGTTGGTGAGGTTCTACGGGGAGCAGAGCAGGGTGACTCGCATCATTCGCAACGTTATGCATGAGGAGATTGACAAGTACTGCGGGCCGCGGCCGCCGTCGAGGGTGTTTAGGCGCAAGTTTAAGTCTTCGCATGAAACAATTCTCAAGTGGGCGGGCGTTGACCCAAAGTTTTGGGTTGTTGAACTTAGCTGAGGTGTTGTGTGTATTCCGTACAAGTTTCTTGTACACTTGTAGACTTGTTGGATGATATCGGAGCTTGGCCAGTAGCATAGCAGTACAATGCGCTATATAGATTAGAACTTGCTTTTCGCACTGTATTATATATCATTAGCTCGGAGTGCCGGAGAGAGGCGAAAGCGGGATTGGCTCGTCAACTGGCTTAGTGAAAGCTGCTTGATAATGACAATACGGTTGTTTTCTAGGAAATATTCGGTCTTATCTGCCCTCAACAAATCTTGTTTGTCAAGTGACGTTGCATATTGCTCACATGTAGGTAACTAGAGTCTCTTTCTCCTCTCGACTTTCACACCAACCGAGCTACCTCACTATTTAGCCTTTTCACTCTCTCTTACTTCGGTTTAAGCATACAGCTTGGCAGCTAACTATTACGTAGCTCGCTTTTTGCCGCTCACTCGATATATAAAGCTTCGCAGCTTCAGAGTCATACCACCAGCTTGCTATCACGGCCTCATCCTTGACAACACACAAAATGCTCGGGCCACCAGTTAACCTGCCCAAGTGGTGAGTGTGTATATAACTATCGATTAAAATAAAACCAAATGAATGCTGTAGCTAACATGTTCGTCCTCATCATGCCAGGCTTGAGGAAAACTCCCACCTGCTCAAGCCGCCCGTCGGCAACTACTGCGTCTATAACGATGACTTTGCAGTCATGGCAAGTTTCCCGTTTCCTCTAATCTGCCTCTCCCCATCTACTTTCTATAGATAATAGAATCCCTCAACTAACACGTCACTCAGATCGTCGGCGGCCCCAACGCCCGCACCGACTACCACATCAACCAAACCGCCGAATGGTTCTACCAGTACCGCGGCGCCATGATGCTCAAGGTCGTCGACGGCTCAACCTTCCGCGACATCATTATCCGCGAGGGCGACATGTTCCTGCTGCCCGCCAACACGCCGCACAACCCCGTGCGCTTCGCAAACACCGTCGGCGTCGTGCTGGAGCAGCGCCGCCCGCCAGACTCCATCGACCGCATGCGCTGGTACTGCGCCGCCTGCAACAGCGGCCTGCAGCCGGGCGAGGAGGCCGTCGTTGTGCACGAGGCCGCCTTTCACTGCACCGATCTGGGCACGCAGATCAAGCAGGCCGTCGAGGACTTTCGCGGCGATGAGGAGAAGAGGACGTGTCGACGGTGCGGCACCATGGCGGACTGGGCGCCGCCGCCGGGGTCGATTCAGGATCCCAACTTGGTGGCGTGATGATGAGGGTGTATCATGGTTCTATATACTGCTATTGTAATATATACTGAGACTGCTCTTGAATAGATGCAATGAGCGATAGTGGTAATAGTAGTAGTAATGCCTGATAACTATTCACTCTTTGTCCTGATATACGACAGACTCACATCTACACTCTATATACACCTCTTCGCCACACATACTCACGTCTCCGAAAACTCATACGCCGACGCAGACAGCTCCACTGGCACCTCAATCCTGCCCTCCTCCACCTCCCTCCCATCTACCCTCACGCCCGCCCTCATCACATCGCCCGGCACCACAGGTCCAACTCCCGCCGGCGTGCCCGTCAGCACCACGTCGCCCGGCATCAGCGTCATGACGCGCGAGATGTCGCTCATGATGCGTGGGATGCGGTAGATCATGAGATTCGTCGACCCTTTCTGTTTCGTCTGCCCGTTGACCTCGAGGAACAGCTCCGCGTCGTGCGGGTCCGCGATGGCGGCCTTGGGGATCACGTTGCTCATGGGCAGGAAGGTGTCGAAACCCTTTGCGATGGACCAGGGGAGGCCCTTTTTCTTGGCCTCGTTTTGGACGTTGCGGGCCGTCATGTCGATGGCAATGGCGTAGGCTGGACACACTCAGAACGAATGAAATTACATGCATATTCAGAGACTCATTCACTCACCCTTGATAGCGTCCAACGCCCCCTTCTCATCCTCAGGGTGCAGATTCCGCACCATCGACCCAATGATAAGAGCCAGCTCAACCTCAAAGTGCATGTCCACGCCCTTGGGCTGCAGACACGGCCCATCGCCAGGCAGGATAATGGACGAAGCCGGCTTGAGGAAGAAGAAGGGCTTCTTTGGCTTTGCGTTTTTCAGCTCTGCGATGTGGTCCCTGAATGCAGCGAAATATTAGCAAAACGATTACCGTTGAATTTTTTCTCAATTTCAATAAGTAGCTTATAAGATAATTTCACCTACGCATAGTTGCGGCCAATGCAGACCACCTTGCCAGCATTCTTCAGCGAAGAGGCCTGCGAGGCCACAGTGGCCATTGTTCTCCTAAGCCCAAACATGGTTGACGAATAATGAGTCTTTCACTCTATACGCTTAAAGGAACTTGAGCAATATCAATGAAAAGCTACTTTTAAAGTGACACCCTTGAACAGCTAGACTCTGGATATATCAAGCCAGTTGCTGAAGCTCAATGCGGGTAAAAGATGAAGCTGTGCTCGGTTGCCGAACGGCGTAGCCTCGGCACTCAAGCTCGCCCCGACTACAGCGCTCTAGCTCCCTTGGAACTCGCCTAAGCTACACTGCAGGGCATTCCGACTTCGCAGCTTTCTGTTCGTGTTCACTGCATCTATTTCATCACCTCTGATATTGATTTATACACCCAAAATAAAAGAATTGCATAGAAAATCGCCCTTTATCGCATATTTCATCACTTTGTGTTCATTTATTCCACTGCATTTCCTAATATTCTTCTTGGTGCTTCAAGCTATTGACGTCTTTTTGCTGCAATAAATTTACAAAGCAGCCCATCTAGATGCATATCTTTTTGGGAATACCACCCCCCTCAACCACTTACTATGCCGTAGATGCATGCCTTGCTCTCTTATGTACTATACTAATGAATAGCTCAATCCGTTTTATGCTCTAGACGCCGTGCCAAATTCCTTAAAAGAAATGCAGAAAAGAAAAGCAACCATACTCATAATTCGTCAGAATCAGTCCCCTGTCCAAATGCTTAGTTACGGAACAGAATGACGTTGCCTATCAATCAAGCCATGTAGCGATACATTGACGGCGCTCCATCTTCATCCGGACGCTCGAGATATTCTCGTACTATGAGATCCTCGATTCGCTTCTTGATGAGAGTCACCTCAGGCTTGAAGCGGCCTACCAGCTGAGACAGAACCTCACTCACCAGCTGTGAGTGACTGAGTTCTTTGCGGGCCCTAGTTCAAGATGTTAATAGCTGAAATATCATTCATCAAAGTCTGGAATCAAAAACTTACTTCATGATTCTTACAATCGCCGCATCCACTATATGGGCCCGAGTTTGGTTGTTCTTCTCTTCCGTAGATTTTCGCTCCTCCTTGTCCTCCACCTTGGAAATGGCATTGATAATGGGTGCTTTGATTCTAATCGTCTTGCTCTGGAAAGAGGCATTAAACGAAAATTTGTCGCCGGGTTTGATAGTCTTGGTCGGCGGATCTTTGGCCAGAACGCGAGACCTGGGTGCTACCGATACTGCCATAAGCGCCCGCGTGAGATCCACGGTTGATATATTTGTCTTGGCTTGGATTTCTTCAAATGACAGGGTTTCGCCGTCCTTCAAGTCGTTGAACAACATCAGCACAATCATGCCAAAAGTAGGCACGTTGATCTCATAACGACGCTCACGCGCCAATGGACCAGACTTCCCCTCAATGGCTGGGAACGTGCACTTGATATCAGCGCTGCCGGTGGTGCCAATCCAGGTGAGCTTTCGTCCATTGCGATTAGTCAAATAGAACTGCTCAAAGCTGGCTTGCAGCCGTTTGACCTCTTGCGGGTAGGTGCATTGCATTCTTGGCGCGTCATCCAGCTGGACTGACCGTCCCATGACCTCTTGTGGCCAATAGTTGGTCGTAAGGACATTCACATTCAGCTCAACGGTATGGCTCTCGTCTCCCAGGTTGCGTATGTGGTCGCGGTACGTTGATGTTAACTCCGCGGATGTGACGAGATCTCTAAACATTCCTTCAAACTTGCTTGTAAACTGCTGTCCCATCTCCTGCTTCATGCGTAGTATGATTTGCTTTTCAACGTCGTGACTTTCCGACTTGCCATGGAGAAGTCGACGTGCGAGATGGCGCTGGTAGTAGGTCTGGAAGAGGTCCTTGTCTTGCAAGTAGCGAATCAAGACGACAGCCTTTTCAAGAATTGCATCCACTTCATCTTCCGTCTTGCCCCTGATGCCCCTCTTTAGACTGTCGTCGATGAAGAGGGAGACGTACTCCGAGCTCCGATTGAACATGTTGATGAAATCGGAGAAGCTTTTGGTCAGCGCAGTTTGAATCACCAAATCGTCTTGGAAGCAATTTGCCAGCATGTGGTCAAATTTGTCCTTTAGTCGAAGCACGTCGTCAACCCATTTGATGGCTGCGGCAGTTTGTTGCGCGGCAGGGTTGAGCGTCTTCACCTTGTCACCGCCTTCTTCTTCGCCGTCGGCTTGTGCCGTGGAGAAATCGGTATTCTTCAAGACGCTCTCAATCTCCAATCCCAAATCTACAACTCGCTTTTGCAATATCTCGCGAAGAGCCGTCTTCTTATCATCGACTCTCGAGATTAGCGAGTACAAAATCTTGAGATCATCTGTTTTGTCGTTGTCAATCATCCACCTCAAACCGCTGCCCTCCATGGCAAGGAAGTCACCCAGGTGGCCTTGGATAAGTTTCTGATCCACCACTTGCGACACCTTGGAAAGTGTCTCGAGCTCGATAGTGGTGCCGCATCGATCCTCTTCCTCCATCAGTCGATTTTGAGTGTGTCGCAACCATGTGCTGGCGTCAGATTCTCGTAGCAGCCGTTCGCATTCTCTCGTATAGAATGTTTCGCTATTGCTGAGAAATCGCGGCTCGAAGATGGTTAAATAGAGCTTGCTGCTCTCTGATTCATCCTCAGTTTCGTACAGGCAACTTAGCATGCGACTGCAGCTGCGGATGAGGGCTCGGTCAATCACATCTCCGCGCCTCTCCATGTCGATCTGGTCTAGCATGACGGATATGAGAATGTCCATAATTAGGCTATCGGAATTCGCGTTGAGGCAAGAACGTAATATGTGGTCTCGAAATAGTGCAATGGTCGTAGCGAAGATGGGCACTCGACGTGGCTCTTGCTGGGTGTAGCCTCGATCAAGATACATGAGGATATCTGCTGTCATGTTCATGGACATGTTGTGGTCTTCCCACGTGTCTCGTAGGCCTTTGAGAAACTTCTCACCCGTCTGCCTTCGCTCGTTGACAGAAGTCGACGACGAAATGTCCATACCGATGTTGATCAGGCTCTTTGTAACCAAGACTTCGATCTTGGGAATGACATGCTCGGCAAACCATTGCTCTTCAAACTCCTTGACTTTATCGTACAAGACCTCGCCCTTCTTCTTCAGCACAATCTTGTAGGCCGCTCGGTATAGCTCTTCGAAGGAAAGACGACCGCAGCTTTTATTATGGATGTCGCGCAACGCTTCCTTAATCATGTTCCAGCATGCTTCGAAATCGGATCCCTCGCCAGGTGCGTTTTGCTGTTTACGACGACGGTTAGCTGGTCTGCGAGGTCGGGGCTTGAAGCGAAATGGGGGAGAAGAGGGTTCTGGAACTTGAGGTGACTCCTCGGTGCTAGTGTTGGCGCCCATTGTGGCATGCCAGGCGAGATGGAGGAAGAAAATCAAGAAGAGGGAGAAAAGAGAGGGCAGTAAATATTCAAAGAGCAGTTTTGATGCGGCTCCATGCCAGCAGGGTGAGGTGCGCTCAATGTGCGCTGGGCAACAGCAGAGTGAGGAGGCAGATGCGCCGTGAATTTGGCTTCAACTTACACGCACAATGCGACGAGGTGGGCGGATGCGACCCCGAGCCCCCGCTCCCCCTCGCCCAGAAATCATTGTTGGCTCAGCTCCTCGTGAGAAAACCAGGGCAAACAGTTGAGAACGAAAGAGTCTCGGCAGAAGCACGCCAGCTGTCGTAGGAGCTCAGCCGCCAGACAGAGAGACAAACAGCCCCCCAGAGATGTCGCACAGATGGTGGGGGAGTTGCAGAGCTAAGCGGCCGGCAGATCTTCAACTGGTTGGTTTGGCAGAGACAAAACACGATCGTCGAGCCGAATTTATAGGTTTTTCGTGAAGACGGCTATGCTTCGCCGCCGAGCTCTGTGAATCCTCTCTGTGGCGACGGACGAAACGAGCGTCTACCGGACGAGGTGAAGGAGCTCAGAAGCTGCCTGTGACAAACCACGTCGATTGGCAATAGTAACTCCGCGCCGAAAAAAGAATTACCGGGGTCTCCTCCATGAAGCATGGTTATCGATAAACTAATTCTGGTGGAGGTTCTGACAGCTGGCGGGAAGGTATCGGGGTACCTGAGCGTTAAGTCCGCCATGGCTGACAAAGTGCCTGCAGCTCCATCGATCGCAAAGTAAGCAGTACATTGGAGCTCCCTGTATCAGGCTCTCTGGGCAGTGAACATTCACGTGATGCGATACATCCCTCTGCTACTTACAGCATCACGTGCCTCAGCTAGCTGCCAGCTTAACGTAATCAAAGATCCAGCTAACGAATGGGAGTCTATTTTTCCGACCGACAATTGGAGGCATTCGCCAGCCTTGCAATATCCAGCGTGTGACAAGGCAACGCGCGTGAGGAGGCTCTTCAGAAACCCTTATTCGATCCCACACCCGGCCAGAAAGGCCTCCGCCGTCATCATGAAGCTCGTCAGGTGAGTGATGGTTGTTCAATTCCTACTTTTGGCATGCATTGTGGCATTATCTGCATCCACCAGCTTCCCCCATCTTGTATCAAGCCGAGCTTCCACAGCGCTAACGGTGCTTGATATCCAGATTTTTGATGAAATGCTCCAACGAAACGGTGACCATTGAGCTGAAAAATGGTACGATACGAGACTCCCCATGCCCTTGATCATCAGGCAGCTTCAATCGCTGAGCAATTCGTCACTAACACCCCGCGTCAGGCACCATCGTCCACGGCACCATCTCCTCAGTCTCTCCCCAGATGAACGTTGCCCTTCGCACGGTCAAGATGACCGCTCGCGGCCAGGACCCTCTCTCCCTCGACACGATGAACATCCGAGGCTCAACAATCCGATACTTTATCCTCCCCGACTCTCTCCCTCTCGACACCCTGTTAATCGATGACGCACCCAAGCCCAAGAACAAGGCACGAAAGGAGACGGACCGAGGAGGTCGTGGAGGCCGCGGTGGCCGTGGCAGAGGAGGTCGTGGTCGCGGCCGCGGCCGTGGACGTGGTTAAAGGGTTCCCAGTGGCGATGATAATAATACGACAACAACGGATAGAGAAACCGAGGCACTGCTATTATCTCTTTTTATCTCTCTTGCTTTAAAGCTGGCCCGGGCCGGAGCTCCATATCGGTTGGGACAAAGATCTATTGTAAACGATACAGGAGAAACCAAAGGAGAAACCCATTTTTTGAGTTCAAGGACTGTGGAGGCGATGTCGCAAACTGCGATAGGAACGGCGTTTTTTGGATGCACTTTACGCATATAAAATTGAAGAAAGGAACTTGCAATATATAAGCGCTTGGCGGAGGAGATGGAAGCGATGGTGATGGCGATCGCCATGATATGCAGGCAAAGAAAATACCATCTAAAAATTGACAAGATATCCAAAGTGTATAAAATGCGTGCCAGTCCACCTTTTGCCGCCCATACTCCTAACAGCTAATCATACAATACGCAACAATATGCGTCTACATCTTCAAATCGATGTGTCTCTCCATATCCGCACAATCTGCAGCTTCTCCCACCCAGCCGTCTTCCCACTAGACCCAACCGTAACAGCCCTCCACTCAGGTCCAAAAGCTTGTATCCGAGCCTTGACCTCTTCAGGCTTGTTTTGCGCGCAGAGAAGAATGTAAGCGCACCCTCTCGGCGAGAGAATCTCTGGTAAACCGTCAATCAGCCTATCCGTGGTCTCCATACCATCCTTGCCTCCAGCATAGGACAGTGAAAGCAAATAAGAATCGTCGTCAAACGACGTTTTCGACGGTAAATCTTGCGTAAATGTCTCCGGCCGCGAAGGCATCTCTGAAGTGGGCACGTACGGCGGGTTGAACACCAGCACATCCACAGAGAGATTTCGCAAAGGAGCTGTCAGATCGCCCATTACCGAGCCCAGATACAGTCCGTGGGGCTTCTCATAGCCGCCTGCTTCGGCGACCGAGTCGGCCTGTGCCTTTTCCACGGTCTTGATGGTAGCACGACAGGCAAAGGCGTTCATGTCCACCCCCGCTGTCAGAATCTGGTTTGTGCCAAAGAGAGTCTTTGCATGGGCGGTGATGAAGGCCAGGACGACACCAGACCCTGTTCCCAGCTCGACTACAAAGGGAATGGCCTGCGGTGATGAAGAAGCATCGGGTGAGAAGGTCTCGTGCAGGTACTGCGTCTCAGAGGCGGATGAGAGCGTGTCGAGGAGGAGGAATGAGTCTTCGGCGGGCTCGTAGACTCGCTCGTAGGGGACGTGAGAGGTATCTGGCGTTGGAAGCATGTTGTCTCTGTATCTAATCTTGATTGAATCTTTCAGTGTTGTGAGACGAGATGTAGTGAAGGCTTCATTTAGAAGTTTTTTCTTTGGGCAAGTTAAACTGATATCGAATGGCACTTGGTGGGGCCACGTGATGTCATGAAAGATGAGATGAAGGTCTATGATATTTGAAAATTTTGATAACTTATGTTGAATCATTGAGAGAAACTTTATGGAATTGTGCATAACGAAGGCTTTATTATTGCGGTTATTTTCAACTAATGTCCTGTCGCTGCCGTTGTACCAAGATCCAGCACGAGTCCAGCAGTAGGCGCGCCACCACTAAGACACCCCCTCCAGTACACCACATCAACTCCCAAATGCTCAACTCTTAAAGTACTCTTTTCAATCAAAAGAAAAGAGAAAAAAAAAAATAAGTCACAAAATCACACACCCCCTCGTCTCCCCCATCCTCATCTCAACGGCCCAATCTCCTCCCTCCGGATCCAAGCCCCAGTGAATCCCCCACCCCATCCTCTCCACCATCCGCATCACCCGTCGATCATACATTCCGCCCAGATCGCATCTCGGACACGCCCTGGTTTGTGTCTTGTAGAATTTAGGCGTCTTCTTGATGCCGTTGCCGCTGCTGTCGCTGCCGCCGCAGAAGCTGCCGCATGTGGAAAAGTCCATGTACGGGCCGCAGGGGGTGGTGATGACGGCCCAGGTGTGGTTGCAGCTTTTTTGCTTGAAGAAGGTGACGCTGCACATTTTTGGTCTTTTGTTTCTAGTCTGCTCTTGATATTATATGAAATATGAAAATGTTGGATATGGTGTATTCATTGAATGCTTTATCAGACTCTGTGTTTGAAAATCCTAGCTTGGAGGCTCAAAGCTGGTGTTTAATGTAGAGGCGCTTGACGATACAGAAGCATAATGTAAGTGCTGGCAGAGATCAAATTATTCTCTTTTCAGGCAGTCAGGGAATATTAACCAAGAAAACAAAACGGGCCGTGTGCAGCTGGCAGTGAATCACTCCAAGCCCAAACTTGCATCCACTCACGATATCTTGAAATGACAACCAATCACTGCAGAGAAGAATAATTCCAATCGATCATATCACACAGTCTGTACGCCTCTATTTCCTATCAACGCTCTAATATTCAATGCAAACAAACAAACAAAAAAGACGAAGAATAAAAGATATGTGGATGAGATATGAGAAGCGGCCAACTACTTGTGATGGCGTGGCGTCCACTCAGACGTAAATATAAGCTCGCTATTGAAATGCTCCAGCAATTTCCAAAAAATTTCGTCCCTTTCAAAAATTCGCTTCCTGCCCTCTGAAACTCGAGTCGAGAGTGGTCCCATCTCCCGCAGGCAGTGTATCGCTCTCTTCAATGTCACTCTGCGGCGCCACCAGCCTCGAGAGCATCTCTTCCATCCGCTCCATGGCCTTCTCCATCGCTGCCAGTCTACTCGCCATCTCGGCGTAGTCCTCGCCTGTTTCCGTAAGAGAGCTCCGCAGCTTTGGTGGAATCTCAAACATGGAGTCTCGGCGCGAGGCCTTCTTTATGGTATGTTGCGATTCCTGCCGCTGGTACTGTCTCCGGATGAGATGGTGCGTCAGGTCATCATCCACGGCAATGTCATCGTGTACATCGTCCGGAGGCGGCACGTCGAACACGGCTCGGATGTACTGGTAGGCTGAGAGCTGCCATTTCTGCCAGAACCACTTTCGGGCCAGCGATATACCCTCAAAGTCGTCCGTCGGCCAGAGAAGACGGCGCTCAGCGACGGCGATGAGCAGCAAGAGAGGGAGATTGACCAGACGAACAGTGGCGACGTGGATTTTGTGAAACCATCGCGCGCTGACGACAAACTTTAGTGGCAAAAGAAGGAAAACGGCAACAAGGTTGAAAGGAGGCTGATAAGCAAAGACGGCATCTGCCTTGACGCCCTCGAGAGTGCGGACGGCCTTTCGGAAGTGGATTTCGGCGGTTGCGTTGCTCGAGATGTTGCTAAACGTGTTGGACAGCATGGAGACGAGGATGGTGAGGAAGAGTGTGTTGCCTAGAAAGGCGAATGAAATCATGACGATGGGCCCCAGCAGCCAATGGAATTCCACCTGCAATGACCATCGTTGTCAGCACACAAAATCCCAAAGGGCTTGTTCGTTCAAGAGAATAAACACTTACCGATCGGTGAATGCCGGTGCCATCAAGCCCAAACCAGATATATATCATCCACTTTGAAATCGTACTAAACAAGGCAATGTAATATTAGCAACAACAATCTACCAAAAGAACGCAACGAAAGCAGCCAGAAACTTACAGTATCGGATGAGCTCCCTCTCCCAGCCACAGCAAAGACAGCAAAAAGCCAAAAAAGCACCACGCCGAAAGCGCCGTGAGGAAGAAGAAATCCGCCATCATTGACCTCAGCGCCAAGAACACCAGATTATCAGACAGCCAGTTGAAAGCCAAGCGAGGGACGAGCACAGGCGCCGCCAATGCCAAGACGTCAAAGGCCTGCTCGGTGGGCCCTAGTAAGCCGGTTCTCAGTCCGTGGATACGCAGACTGCTGGAGATGATAAAAAGGAAGATGAAGGTGACGTCGAGAAAAGACCAGAGGTTTTGCGTATACACATTCCTATAGCAACAGATCAGCTCTCGATACATGTAATGGCAAAGCAAACAAACTCACCATCCATGTGCCAGAATCGTCGCAAACTGGTCCAGGCACCAACCAAAGGCATATATCGAAAACGCCGCCTCCAGCACCGGAATCTCCCCTTGTCTCCGCATAATCATGACAGAAGCATAGAGCCCCAGCAGGATGGTGAACTGAATCGCCTCTAGGTAGTTGCGCGTCCTCGGCACAATGAGACGATACTGGTTCAGCAGCGGCGATTCCCGCGGATCATACAGCGAAATGGGCTTCAGCTTGTAGTGATCGGGGATGATATCCCACGACGTGGATGGCGTGTAAATCACACGGCCCTCATAGATGGCCGCCACAACCCGCTGGCACGTCGTCGAGCTGAGAAAGTGCCTGCTCTCCGTCAGGATGGCGACCTCGAGCGCCGGCAGCGTCCGGTGAGTCGACCACCAGGCCTTGTCCTCGGCCTCTTCTCGCACATGGGGCGGCGCGTGCTGGAACGGCTCGAAGCCGGCAACCAGGATGTGCGCCAGCAATAGCAAACTCTCTGCGCCGCCATCGTGATCCTCGCCGAAGCGCCGCAGGATGCGCGTGGCAATGAGCTCGCATAGCGTGGCACGGGTCCAGTTGACGTTTTGCCGGTTGCTGGACCGGGATTCCTCGTCTAGGAATTGCGCTCTGTTGACGAGCAAGCAGTACACTGTAAGAGAAGAGTCGGTCAGCATCTCAGCCCAATCCTCATTTGCTTCACTTCTATGTTTGCATCACATAATAGTTGAAGCACGAAAATGAATATATATAGACAGCCTACCGATGGAAACATCGCCCAGCTCATAAAACTTATCCACAAGCGGCCGGATGACCGTCACATTAATCTTGACATCCCGCAGCTGCTCCAGCGTCAGATAATCCTCCACCACGCTCACAATGTCGCGCCGTATGCGGTGGATGTTTGTGTACACAGGCAGCTCGCTGTGCGGGTTGGTCCGGCAGCTGAAGACGTGCTCGCCATTGTTCGCGCGCTCGGTGGAAAGCCTGCTGAGCAGCGGACGGCGCTCGTCGGGTTCAGCGGGGATCCTGAGCCGCCGCCGGCGTTCTGTCATGAGATTGGCGAGCTAGATAAGAAGATTTGATGTGCGTTGCTGCGATATTGGAGGTGGTTGTTGTGGTGATGGCCCTGGTAAGGGTGATTTGATGATGACGATGGTGGCTATAATAGCACTGAGGCTGACGCTGCTGTTTATATAGAATAGAGCCCTGTGAGAAAAAGAATGGGGAATTTACTGCACTGAGTGTGCTGTCATCCACTCTAGCTTTGGGCAGTAAAGCTTATACCGGGAAATGAGAAGAACTACGATTGAGACAGGATACTATCAACTCGCAAGAAAAAATGAGAAAAGAAAAAGAATAGCAGTGAGACACACTATTCGCCCCTTTGGCGTCATTCCCGCCGAACCCAATTGTGGGCAGCGACACGCGCCTGATTGGACGCGGACCCCCACGGCGACGGGTGTCTAAGCGTCTAAGAAAAGAGCCGGGGATAAGTGAGAGTCGTGGATAGATCAGGTGCCCGATTTAACAACTCAGAGATGGATTCTTTTATGCAGGTTGGGCCCTGTTGATTATGACAACCCCTGTTTGGGCTTTTGTTTTATTTTGACTTGTATATTTCAATTCTTTTGTCAGATTTGTTTTGCTTGGTAATACACCATCTGTATCCATTGCTGCCCATTAATACATGCCAACGGTAGCTACACCAAAGATCCATTACAGATGTACGGATATATATCCACAGTTGATCTCATCTAATTCAAGTGCATCTAATGCATCACCTCCATCCAAGCAGCCATATATCCAAGCACTGCAATCACCTGCCCTTGTCATGTAGTTCCGGTGGGTCTAAAACCGCCAAAGACCCTCAACATGTAAATTCAAAACACCACTCACATCACCCTTCTCCAAGCAGGTATTCACAACTTCGCCTCCGCCTGCGCAGAACCCCTCGCCTCCTCTGCCAACACCCACGCAAAATCCGCCAGCAGCCCCCTCGTATCAGCATGCTGCTTCGCCTTGGCGCTGCTCGCCTGCCGCGCCGCCACCCGCGCCGCAATGCCCTGAGTCACGCCCGCCAGCTTGAAGATGTTGAACGCTGCGCCCCAGCCGAGCTCCGGCCGCGGGTCGTAGCCCGAAATCTCCGTGTACCATGCTAGGATGTCCACCGGCTGCGGCAGGCCGGGTGTCTTGCCGGGCAGGAAGCCGGCGCTGTTGCTCGACGCCGACGTGCCGGGCGAGCGGGCGAGGTAGTACTGCGTGATGAAGTTGCAGACGTCGGACAGGGGATGGCCTATCGTGGACATTTCCCAGCTATCGAAGTTGATATAGTTAGCCCCAAGATCCATCAGAGAAAGCAACACCAAGGGCACTCACTCCAGGATACCAATCACCCGAGGCTCCGTCTTGTGAAAAACCAAGTTATCAATCTTATAGTCCCCATGCACCAGCGTCGCCCGATCCTTCGGCTGCAGCCTCTCGTTCTTAAAGAAGCCCACTAGCTCATCAAAATGCGGCAACTGTCCCACGGGCTCCTTCGTCTCGACATCCACCGCCTTGCTCTGGCTGATGCAAATCGTCGCCCACGTCTGCGTCTGCCTGCTATAAAACCCCGTCGCTTTACCAAACTTGTCCAGCCCAACCTTGTGCACGTCCACGGCATGCAGCCTCGCCAGCGTCTGAATGGCCTCCTTCCACAGCGCTGTCCTCTCCGCCGCGCTCTTCACCTCGGGCATCAGAAAATCCTCAAAGATGCGCCCGTCCAGAAACTCCATGATGTAAAACGGCGTGCCAATCACCGAGTCGTCCTCGCAGAGGCAGTACGTCTTGGGCACGGCCACGTCGGTTGCCTCGAGGGCGTGCAGCGCGCGGTACTCGCGCTCGACCTTGTGCGCCGTCTTGGAGATGAGCTTGCCGGGGGGCTTCTTGCGCATCACGTAGCGTTTGCCGGAGGCATCGGTGATTTGGTATGTCGGGTTGGATTGACCGAAGCCGAACTGTGAACAAGCCATGTTAGCTTTTGTGTACCCAATCAACTTGTACTGTTCTGCGAGTTATTATCAATGCTGCACTTGCCTGCTTCAGATCAACCGGCGTCTTGATTATCGGCACATTTTCCTCAAGAAACTTTCCAAACGCCTTCTCGTCGATAGGCTGCCGCACCGCGCCCGCCATATTGCAGGTAGTTCAGTCGTCTAGGTACCGCGTGCACTCTCCCTTGGTCCACGCCAATAACAAGCTCCCGGGGTAGAAGCAGCTGACAAAAAAGCCAATGACAATCCGTAAAAGAAGCTTCAATTGATGCAGATGAGCTGAATCTCAAGCTTTGCAAGCAGCGAAAGTGGACAAGGACGCAGCTTTTTCATGTTGCACCCCCGGAATGCTGTAACGAGGTAAGACGGATACGGCAACCGTCTGACGTGCCGAGGCTCGGCGCTTTAGCACCCCCCGACCCCAGATTTTTCAGCCACCCCGAAGGGAACCTCCCCTCCCCCTCAATTCGA
Organism: Trichoderma koningiopsis; assembly: GCA_022985005.1. NCBI lineage: Eukaryota > Fungi > Ascomycota > Sordariomycetes > Hypocreales > Hypocreaceae > Trichoderma > Trichoderma koningiopsis. Next base: position 6,192,477 of record JAJPEM010000002.1, read on the forward strand.
GTCCATTCACCTTTACCCAGATCGAAACAAAAGCCAGGGGATGGATTTTCAGTCTCCCATTGGACAGTGTGTAAGTCGCGGCTGTTGCTAGCTGGGGGAGAAGATCGGTGCTCGCCCAATCGGGTGTTGCCTAACCTTGCAATACTGAGCACATCAAGGTGTTGGAATTTGAACAATGCAACTTAATTCATCACACATTATATAAATTCTTAGATTCTCATAACTCCATGACCCATGCCGCACAACTGCAAAACAACAACAACAAGACCAACGCATTGATCGTCACTAGTAAAAAATACATTGTAATAGCATCATCAGTAAAAGTACACCATAACAACATCATCAAACACTCGCCATCCCTCTTCAACTCTAAAAACCGCCAAACAATGGTTACATGTGAGTTACATTGGTTATATATCAAATGATATCATCAATTGCAAAAAGCTAGGAAAGCCCAAGTTATATCCGGTGACGGACCACACCCTCACCTCTATATCCGCAAGCTACAAAGTTTCTTTCATCCGTCTTTCATCAAGTGTCCAGACACTTCAGCCTTTCTGTTGTCAAGCCAAATCCATATCTATCTGTGTTCCACACATAGCCTAAATCCTATTTCGTAAATTTTTTTTTTTTTTGTAATTGCTTCTTTGTTTCCCAAATTCCATTCTTCCTTTTTTTTTTTTGTAAATTTTTTCCCAAATGCTTTGTCATGATTTTATACCGGATGTTTGCTAAAGAAGAAAAGCAAGACGAAGGGAGAAAGAGAAGGAAAGAGAAGGAGAAAAGGGGGAGAAACGAAGGCGAAAAAAATGAAGGAGAAAAGAAGGAGAAAAGAAAGAGAAAGGTGAGAAAAAGAAGATAAAAAAAATGCCTCAGTGTCTCAATGCCTCAATGCCTCAATGCACCTCAGTGGTAGCCAGACCAAATTCCTCCGATGCCAAAGCCCTTTCGAATCTTTCGTGGTGAGTAGAGAAAGTTATAACATATGAAAAAGTGTTGTGGCAAGAAGAAAACAAAAAAAGGGGTATCCATCGTGTCGAGTCGTCCATGCATTCTGCCCGCCCAACCAGTTTCCCCCCTGTCAGTTGCCTGGCATCTCGTATAACCCATAGAGAGCCCAGCTCGTCAACCAGACCTTGAACATGTCTTACTCGAACATTGTTGGATTACCATTTTCCAAACAATGCTGTAAGAAGTAAGAAAGTTTGCATAGGTCATAGGCTTACCCTGCTGGATTTCCCATATAGAGGGTTTTCATGAGATTGTCCACCATTTGCCGGCCGTTAAATAATAATGAAAACTCCCAGTCCCATCCGATGTCTCAACTTGTAATGATAGCAAGACGCATCGCCTTCGAAGTCACAGTCTTCATGACTTCATTATAGTAAAAGAAAATTTAGAAACCAATGCCCAATCTGCATTGTTGAAAAAAAAAAGTCATGAGTGGATAGGATACTCATAAAACAAAGTGAATGAGGAAGCAGTAAAGTCAACAACAGTTATTAACTATCGTTATCCTGACTTCCTTCGCCACTATCGGTTGCTGTCTTGGGCTTCTTGCTTGAGATTGAGGGTCCAGATTCGGATTTGCGCTTTGCGCTGGTAACCTCCAAGGGCTTTGGGGGTGAGGCGCCTTCGCTACCCTCACCGTCGCCCTTTGACGACTCTTTGGCATCCATGGCTGCCACCTCCTCCGCTGTCAAGAATCGACCGCCAGGTCCACGAGGTCGGCGCATTGCATGGTTGTGCCTGGACTCGTGAAGATATGGCTTACGTCCCTTTGAGGTTAACCTCAATTGTTCTTCAAGGCGCTGGCGGGCAACACGTCGTTTGAGGATTCGGTGAAACTGCTTGGCATTGACATATAGGGGCGATTCTTCGACAGCACCGGCAGGCATCTCTGGTGATTGTGGATGCTGCATAGCAGGGGCAGGAGGCATAGGCGGGGGGCGGGGTCCGCCGTGGTTCATCAAGCCCTGGGCGCTCGGCACTCCAGGGCTGGTAACTTGACTCATACGGCGGCCGGGGATCTGCGAAATGCTGTTCATCCGAGGAGACGGCCGGCCATCCTTCTTCGCATTGGGCAATCGCGGGGATGTGTGAGGCATGCTCGGATCCGAGTGCATGTAGGTATAGTTGGAGCCGGTTGCCGCAGCCGTGGCAGCCATTGCCGCGGCTTGGATACCCCCGGGCATGCCATAGGGAACCGTCTGCATGCTCGGCTGAGGCACGCCGTACTGTGGTCCGTACATTGCGTGAGCTGAAGCCTGGCCCGGCTGGTGTTGTTGCTGAGAGTTGATGATGGGAGAGGTTTGCACGGCGTGTTGGTTGATGCCGTGGCTTGTGGGCGAGGTGATGCTTGCACCTGCGGCGGAATTCGCGTAACCGGCGTGAGAACTGTGTTGCTGCTGTGGATATTGCGCGTATTCCATCATCCTACAAAAAGGACAAGGACCAGAATTGGTGTCGCGAAGATGTCGCGAGCCAAATTGTGGGGTGGCGCTATCGCGATTCGCCCTATCACAAGTTCAAGACTTGAAGCTAGGAAGGCCGGGACGAATAATATCGACAGCGCAACGCTAGGCAAAGCTGCTTACAGTGAGTATCGAGAGAGGACAAAGGCGCCAGCGACGAATAACCGAAGCTCGATGAATAAGAAGAAGAAAAAGAAAGTATTATCGCTAGTACAATATTTTCTTTCCTTTTTTTGCTTAATTTCTTGTTTTGAAGAGGTTCAAGTTGCGCAGTTGCTTTGGGTATTGGGGTTGGGCACGTGTGGTTGGGATCTGGCGATTCGATGCTTGGGTAATCGCAAAGAGAAGCGCGCGATGTTCAGGCACCCAAGTCTACCAGACACATGCGTTGGTGAGCTGGCAAGGTGGTGGGATGGTGCCAAGGTACGTGGCTAATGAAGCCGCAAGGCGCCTGCAGGCAGAATTGTGCTCGTGGGGAGCAGAGTGGAGGGTGGCTGAGTTGCCGGGCGCGAGAGAACCACGTGAAGAGGCACGGCGCAAGAGAGAGATATGGAGAGAGAGCTGTCTCGTCCTTGGTCTTGTCCCAGGTCGTTGCGACAAGGTACGGGATGACGATGGATGGAGAGGCACGGACGAAACAGAGCAGTCGCTTTTTCCACTTCCCCAGAGCAGCTCAATCGAGGATTAACAAAGATCTATCCAACCACAGGCGTTAGCTCGTTTGTATATAGGCGAGACGCTGCAAATAGTGAGACAGCCAGAAGTATCCAGGCAGGGATGGGACAGGGGTGTGAGCAAGCAGCGCCAGGGAGCCACACTTGTGATGCGTTGGCATAGTTGTAGCTCATGCATGACGGAATATGCAGCCAGGTCCACCAGGCCAGCAAGGCCCCCAACCGCTGCCGACACGTCGGCACACCAGTAAACAAAGGCAAATGAAAGCCCAAGATGGGCGTGTGAAGGGGGAGGGCGACGAAAGCATGCCGATCCAGATAAGCGCCATGAGATTCGCTTTAAGAGATGCGACGCAGCGCGTACGCTTAAAGACGTCAAGAGCAGGATGACGCCTAGTTGCCCTGTCCGAGGCCCTGCGGCGCTGCCTCTCAGCCCGGTGAGTTGACTGTCTCATCCGGACGGCAAAGCGGAGAGTTGGGCATAGAGACTAAGACACGCCATGAGGTGGGGGATGAAATCAGGCTGGTGGTGGGTGCTGGCCGTGTCCGGTTCAGAGAAGACGACGGCTTTGGCCGAGGATGGCAGTGATGTGTGGGAGGGACGGATGGGAGAGGCGAATGAGGCAATCGGGCAGGTCAAATCGAGCCTTGGGCCAGCCAGATGGCCGTGTTGCGGAGCTTTGTTCAAGATTCAAGATGTGACGACAGGACAGGGCAGATTCTGGAAAGTGGGTGCATGAAGAGAAGAAGAACTCGCCCGGACGTACTCAGCCCAGTAAACGGGGAACGTTATAGTGGCTGTTGCCAGGGTAGAAGGTGCAGAGAGGCTGTGAGAGCGAGGGCTGTGAGACCAGTAGGCGAACTGGGCTGCGCTGAGCGAGTGGAAAGAGTCGGTGTATATGCGTGAGCTGCAGGGCATCCAAGCATATGCCGTCGTCTCCAAATAAACGATGCTGAAGGAAGGGCAGGTATTTGTCAAAGCAAACGCAATAAAGACAAGGGTAGGCTTGAAACAACACAGAAGGCAAAAACAGGGCAAAAGTTAAGCAAAAAAAGCAAAGCAAAAAAGCGAAACGATCCCAGCAGCAGGGCGACTTCATGCGGCCCAAAAGAGAAAGGATGTTGCCAAGTAAATAAATAGAAGTGCCGGGGGAGGTCTCTGCAGCTACGAGCAGAGGCGACGAGGGTGGTGATGACGGCATCAAAATGCAGAATAAAGAAGAAACGAGGCCGAAATTAGAACGAGATAAAAATACTACGTACCGAGTCGACGCAGCCACAGACAGAATGCGCCAGCGACCAGGAATGGCGTGTCCTGGATGTGATTTGCGGTGGCGGCTACAGGCTTGTTGGCAGGTATTCCCAGAAGCTGGAAATTGACAGCAACCATGCGACGAGCAACGCAGCGCTCTGATTGAATGCTCGGACAATTGGGAGATGGGCGCTGCAGATGCGCGCTGTCACCTGATGACGTGTTGCGCCAATGGCGAGGGCGAAGCTGAGGCTGGCGACGATGATAGGCCTCTGGCGGTGCGAGCTTGCAATGGATGATGGAAGGGCCACGCGGGTTGCAGGAAGCTGATTTGCTGGCGGGCGGACAGGCTGAATTTTTAGGTGAGCGGCGGGTTGCCTGTGCGAGCCTTGCTTCGGGCTGAGTGTCACAGAAAGCGCTGCTATCGATGCTGACGTCGCAGACCGAATCGCGAGGTGGGGAAGCGCTTTGAGCTGCTTCTGTTTTTTTCCCTTTGCTGAGCTGCTTTTGGAGCTGCAGGCTCTGTTTGCCGAAGCTGAGGGGTCCGAGGATCCGGTTGCAAGCGGAAATGCAAAATGCAATGCAAAAGCAAAAACAAGACCAAATGCAACAAAAACCAACGAGGACTTCGCTAGCAGCGATGCTAATATAAAATGCAGATGCGATGCCTGGGCAGCTAAAACAATAGCAAAGCTTGTGAAGCTTTCTCTTTTTTTTTCTCCTTCGACGTTGCAGCAAGCGCGCAAAGGTGTGTCTCTTGGGCTACCCACACAACACGAGGGGGGTCCTGGAGAGGAGCCGGGGATCGCGTGCGTTCACACACAACAGCAAAGCTTCGGAAGAGCCGCAGAAAAAAAAAAGCTGCGACTAGAGCCGGCGGGTTGCTCAAGGTTTGACGCTGCAGCCTAGACGCTCACTGGACGGGCGTTGCGCGCGGCTTGCAAGCGGATCGGAACGAGATAGTCGAGACGCTGTGAATGGCCACGGCTGGATGTTTCGCTGCGCTCCCTTGACGGACGAATCTGATTGCACGCGTGAGGCGCGGGAAGGGCCCTTTTTTTCGCCGTCTTGGACCTCGCAATTGCTGCTGGTTCGTCGGACAGGGCAGGGCGGGATTGATTGGTCGTGGAGTGGGAGGAGGCAAGGCTCGCGAAGAGGACGAGGGAAAATGCGAAGATGTGATTTGAGGGAGCGGGGGGCCGGGAGTCTTTTAACACCTGTGACTGGCTGAATCAGCCCTGGGGTGGGGCGCCGCTGGTGGCTGGCTTCGGGCACATGCGCTGCCATTGGCTGACAGGCCCTGACAACGCGCACGGGCCATGAGGCGTTCGTTTTTTTCGCTCTCTGTTTTTGGCTTTTCGCCAGTTCGCTGTTTTGGTGCTTGCTTAGCGCACGCTCGTGCTTTGTTGATGGTCCCCTTGTCTGCGGCACGGAGCCGCCTCGTACTGGGAACTGTGGCCCGACCACTATGGAGCGTGGGCGGACAAAGCACGGGAGTACCCAGTACATGCTCTTTTGCCACGGCAATGCAGGACCTCAATACACCAGGTACACGCGTGGTCTCAACAAAACACCTGGCTAGCCGAGCTAGCGGTAGCTGTGATGGCGCTTGTTAGAGCAAACCTTGGGTTCCTTGACAGCCAGGCGAGGTGCAAACCTTGTGCCCCATGCCTGGTCCCCTTTGCCGTCGACGCCGCTTTCACATGTTTCTGTTGAATGTTGCATAGCAGCGTTGCAGAGGCAGTAAGTCATCTATGCCCGAGTAAAGACGATGCACTCAGACGCAGGCATTCCCTGTTTGCAAGATGATATGCGTGTCCAGTGCAGGTGCAGCACAGTAGCATTATCAAGTAACGAGTACGAGATGCAAACGACTACAACGCCCAGGTACCGAGCTAGAGTGCGCGTGTGTGTGTGATGGAGGCCCAGCGATTTAGTGCATCCTCCGAACGTCTCCGTCCTCCCGCGCTTGGTACCCAATAGAGTGTGTACATGATGATGGCCATCGCTTACTGTTTGGGAAGATGCAAAGGCTAAAGCTTGCTGCTGAGCCTTTGCCTGTCTCTACCCCTGGCCGTCTCGAGTTGTCGTATCCAGCTAACGCCCAGCTATATACAGAGCTACCTATTGGATATAACTGACATCAACCTTATTCCCCTGACTATCTTGTCCAAGATTTAGACAAAACGTGGTACCATCGATAACTTTTAAGCCATGCCATACAGACACTCATCTCCTCGTATAGTAGCAACGGCGATGGAATACATTCCGTTAAGACGGGCTCCAATCTCTCCGCCTCCGGCTACGTCGTCACGCTCGCCCTCGCGCCGTGTGAGTGAGCTGTCAACCCCCGAGCCCCCAGCCCTGTCCTGAGGAAAAGGCATGAATCAGACCCCCATGTCCCTATCGCCGCTCACTACTGCTAGCACCATAGGATGCCGCGGACATTAGTGCGATGCCATGGGGGAAATGCATCTTGTGATGGTGGTGGCAGCACGGCGTGGAGATGGCGATTGAAACCGGCGAGGCGAGTTCCAGGGAAGCAGTGTACATGAACCCTGGACTCGGACCCCACCTGCAGCCAGCCGTTTTGATGCACTGAGCCACGGCTGTATCCAAAAATCAAGAAGTAATACGGACAAGGCCACTGAGAAAAAAAGAAGCGGTGACAACAGGGGACAGCAAACGGGCGCAAAACGCATCTCGCATGTGCGGCTGAAGAAGAGGAAAGACAAGGTCGACATGATGCGCTACAAGTCCTACAGGTAAGCCAAGCAGCCACTAGCAACGAGGTTGCTGCGTCAGAAACAGCTTCAGAACCCAATGGTCATGCATGTCGGCTTCCAGATTTGTAAACTGCTTGGAGGCTCGTCATTCGGTATACCATTTTGTCCAAGTACCTACATCGGCCTATCACGTCACCGTACTACGATACAGCCTTATGAGGTGGCTGAGGCACAGAGTATACGAAACACTTCCCAAAGCAGGATGCTGCAGGACGCGCACACACGCCACACAATGCTTTGTAAAAGAAAAAAAAGAAAGGAAAGGGAAAAACAAGATTGCTGTCAAAAGTCGGTGTGCCCTGGTTTCGAAGCACATGCGCGGAAACACATACACACGCAAAGCAAGGAGTGATGTATACACAGCGCCCAGAAGCAGCCACGGCGCTGTTTCGAGGGCATCCCCCGGGGTTGCATCTGCAGCCTCGTCTTACGGGAAATAAAGGGCTGCTTGGGGACGATGTCGCATTTCCGGCGCCACTCCTTCTTCTGCAAAGCCCATGGCTAATAATATCATATACGACTTGTCCCGTTGAGCACATCTCAGCATGTGGGATTTGGGATTGGGAAATCGTAGCGCTCGCCGCGATGTGACGACAGCCCACAGGGCCCGTACCAACCAATCTCGGAGTCACACAGGGTCTAAAACAGCCAGCCCAGCCCACAGTGCAAGTTCTCGTTTTGTCGCAGGCGTTGATGGCCTCGATGGGACTTGCAGACCTCCTAGAACCCCCGTTTTTTCGTTTCTTTTTTTTCTGTCCCGATCATTTGCCCTACGGAGTAATAATGCTACTATACACTATGCTTTTAGCTTGTCAGGAGAGTTACTAGACACCAGCTGGGTATGCAGTACGAAGCACTAATGCTGCCTGGGTGGGACTTCTTTTTTTGCCTCTGTTGGTCCTTGTCTTTTCTTCGTCTGCTGGAGGAGCCTCGCATGCCTACTGCGTTATGTAGAAAAGTCGATGGTCCTGTATCCAAATCCAGACTCTCTCTCCTGCAACTTTCATCCCTACCTCTCTCGTCGAATCAGGTGGGGGCGCTGGCCATGTAACGAGGGCGGCAAATCACACAAGCCGCCGCCTGCTTCGGCACAGCTGAGTGGCTAAAATTCAAGGGCGGCATTTTTGGTCCGCTGCTGTGAATGGACAGCGGGGGCCGCAGGATTTCGGCCTACGTTCCTGTTTTGGGCCGTCGGTGCCGGTGAGCCACGAGGTTTCAATTTCGAGCAAGGCCTGCTTGGGCTCCCATGTTTGCGTTGTCGAGGCCCGACGGCCTACCGATTGGTTTTTGCCACGCTGTGACGGTGCCGGATAGTATTGCAGGGGCTCTCTTGGGTGTGATTCCAGCTTGGAGCCCGTGCTTGTGCAGCAGATGGATGATGTTGCTCGATGCTTGATCCTAGTCAAGAGAGAGAGAATCCAGTCTCAAGCTCGAGGCAACGCAGCACGGAGGGGCTCTCAGCTTGCCAGCCAGGGTGGGTACCGGCTTTCTCGTCCAAAGCTCCAGCCGACTTGTTGAGAGCCTCAGGCCAGAGCCAAAGTCCTATCACTCACCACCAGACGTAGATGCATTGCCGATCCAGCTGACCAACAAACAGGTCTGGGCAGCATCATTTCGCATAGACGAGCCTCTCGAGCTCCGAAGGGCTGGACCTGGGTGCGTTGCATCACCCTGACATGGGTCGTGCAGAAGTCGACGAAATACCACTTCACGTTTGCTCGACTTGCTTGAGCTCTGCAGTCATTTGTGGCGTTATAAGCACAGCTCAGCGGCCCACGCAAATCATGCGGCTGCTTCGTACAGTAGCGAATGCATGTACGTACTAGTCTGGCAATATCGATGGAGCCGACCCGCTGGTGGTAGCTTCGCCCTTCGTAAACACTTATCCGTATTATTTCCTGCGTGATCCCGCTCTATTTTCGGTGCGTTGTAGGGTAGCTGCTGGCATCAACGAGCTCATCTGCATACATGAGGGGAAAAGCAGTAGGGACATGTACTGTGATGGTCGGGTTGAGAGTGATAGAGATTGTTCATATGTAGAGGCTGTGGTGATATATCATGGCAGAAATGATAACAACCACACATCATGTTCTCTTTCGGCATGTTCAGGCACTCGTACGACAATAGCCCATGCACAACATCCAACAATCTTCTTATCATGCGGCTCTACAGTAGCACTGCTCAGACCCAACGCAATCTTCACCTCGACAGCCCCCCGTACATTGACAGCCCAGTATTCTTCTCCATTTGATTGGCATTTATTGCCCGTATGCCACGTTCACCCCCTGTCGAGTTTATGGTCGTAGCAGTATGGAGCACGTAGTATGAAGATCATTGTGCAAAGTAGATCATCCCACTTTCCATTTTCTAGGGTCTCTCAACTGACACTATGCTTGAGTTTTATTGTTGGTAAATTGGCAGCGGAAATTGATCGTGAAGAGGCAAAAACAGTGAAGAAAAAGAACGAGACGAACACCGAGATTTCGAGCTAAAAAGCCTCTCCAAGCCGCCTTTCCCAGTGTCCTTGCTTACGGTTCCCAAGATTCACACAAGATCGAGCAAACATCAGACCTGGGAGTAAGAGGAATATCCTGGCCGTCTGCTGCGAGAGTAAAGAGCTCAGAGTGTAGCGCGCAATCGTCGGAGCTTAAAAATGACCGAGTATTAGCTTCCAAGAAATGGAATACCGTTATGAAGCATATCAGCCTAGAAGGGGAACCTTTACCTGAACAATGTACAGACAAAGTACGGGAATGGTTCAAAATGCACAATCTTGGCCGACTGCACGTTTCCATATCTATTTCCAACTTAGCCCCATATTCGTGTAGACGATTGGAGTAGAAAGCATACACTCCTCTACTGATTGTATTGCATGTGTGCGAGTCGCCATCAAACTCATAAACCTGTCCTTGGTAGCCTGGCAAGTTATACAGCCACACCTATTTGCTCTTGTTAATTTTGGGTGGCCTTTAAATGCCATGGAAGAAACGTACGTTTATGGCGGCCGTTGAGGAAGAAGCCAAAGGAACAAGGCAAGAGAGTAGCTTAGATAAGTGCATGTTGACAAGGGCAGCGCAAGGTTGAGAGGATATTCATGAAGATATGGGTTGATCCTGGCTGCGAGATTTGATATCGCTGATCTGAAGGAGAAAGCAGTGCAATGTAAACGTAGACGAGGCTGTAGCACGTACGCTCGTCCACATGATGCACTGCACTCATCCTTCATGTCTCACAACACTCAATCCAATGGCTTCTAATAAATCATCATGCTCATTATGTAATGGCATACCAATCCTTTTATCCCGCTCGAGGTGGCGGTTTGTGTCACTTTACTGTAGTTAGGTTTACGAAAGTATATGCCATTAGATTCTAAGAATAAATAGATGAAGACACAGGCACACTGCAGTACGACGATAATATGATCTCGGTGCGCTGTTGACGCAAACGGTGGCTAATTTTGTAATACTAACTCGCATTTTAGTTTATCAGACGTACAGTAATTCAATGAAATATAATGACATATATACACCTGGAGGAGTATTTTCAAAGTAACTCACCATAGAACGCCAGCGCTGCCTGCAAAAGGGCAACGACAAAGAAGCAAAGTCAGTTGGTCACAGGTACATTCGGTTGAGAGAAGGTAGATTCCATCGATAAAAAGTGGATGTTATGATGAAAGAAAAGTAGACCTAGACGATAAAATATGAATCTAGTTGATGCAGAAGCAGACTCGTTGACAAAAAGACGGACTTAGTTGACAAAAATACGAATCTCGTTGATGAGAAAAGCAGATCTGGTTGACGAAAAAGTAGGTTTGGTCGACGAAATTGTACATCTGGCTGATGAAAAAGCACATCTCGTCGATGAAGTAGCACATCTGGTCGATAAAATCGTAGATGTCATCGACGAAAAAGCAAATTTCATCCACAAAAAAAAAAAAAAAAAAAAAAAAAATAAAAAGGCAAATACCGTCGACAGAAAAATGAGTTCCACCCTCTGCAGTACGAAAGACTTACGTGTGTTCCATTTCCAAACTTCACCGAAAGCTCAACCGATAGTCTGAATCTATCTGTGGTCAAACCCCATCCGTACAGTCCACGTCAAACAGAGTAGATAATTACGAGGTCTCGACTGCATAATTCATCACATCAAGGGCGCTCATTAATATCAACTGAACGGCGATGCAATCAAAATAATCTTGTGGATTGAAGAAATATTAAAGATACTATGACACTTATGTTCAACAGCAGAATTTTTGAGATTCAAGATAGCAATAACTTGCAAACGTGACCCAGAACACTATCTATTAGTAGATAGGTAGTACTAAACAAGAGAAAAAAGATCTAAATATAGCATATATATTCTTGTGGATGGCCATGTAAGGGAACTGCTAGTAGCATTTGCCAGACGACGTTGAAACCCATCACAGCTTGGTCACAAGACGAACTGAAGCTTGGTGTGAGACATGAAACCGCAGACGAAGTGTTGTTTCCATTTATATCTTCTTGAGTATATTTGAGAAAACATCAATATATTCTTGATGCACATGATTGCCAATTGCAGGGTTAATGTATCGGGTTTCAATTACCGCCCATATACTCACCTGCGACTAATATCAGCGGCAAAATGCTCGAGCCTTCTCTCCTCAATTGTCACCTCCTTTATGATATGAGAAAAGCGATAATGAGAAATTGCCTAATTACTGTTTAAAACTAGTATCACATTCCGAGAATAGTAAGTATCCGTCTGCATACTGTCTGGATTGATAAACGAATAGAGTCCAGGCATCAACGCAGCAGAAACCAAGTACATATGCTTCAAAGCACCACCATAATATCTATCACAACAAGGTCGGCTCACATGTCGAATGGCGGTGTGAACATCCGGATCTTTCCATCTCATCTTCCAACTACCTCTCCAACAAGCACCCTTCACATGCTCCCGAACAGGCGCTTATACACGCTGTCATGAGTGTCTCAACCACATACCCCAACGCCATATCGACGATGAAGGGGTGAGTATATCTTGGCCACTGAGCGTCTACGAAGGATTCGGCATGCTTGGGACTAGTGGAAATAAACAAGACCGTACACGGGCGTTAACGCCGAGCCTGTTCAATCATATTCGAGTCTGGTCACGGCCCGGAGCGCCACAGTAGCCATTGGAGGATTGGGAATGCCGATAGGAGTGCCCTGTCAGTAGGCGTGAGGGAGGGGAAGCAAATGCATTGCTTAAAGCGTGCCGTTTCTACCATTATCCAAAGAGAGCCAACAACCCATTGACAAAGCACCTCATACGTGGCATGCTGAGTGACCCTCCATAAATGACCCGTTTTATATGCTTTTCCATCACTCTGACATGCAGCGTCGAATTCTCAATGGCTGGCTGCTTGCCAAAAGATTCAGGCCGAGGAAAAGAGACATGAAATAATGTTCAGATGAGGAGGTGTGTGCAGAGTAAACAAACATCGTGGATGCCCAGAATATCCATGGCCGGCCTCGGTGGTACACACAATTCGCCTTTATCGCTAGGCTGATTGAATCCTTTCTCCTGCAAGGGTCGAGCACGGTGTAATTAAAACGACTTATCTATGTCTAGCGTAGCCATTACTGGCAAGGAGAATCAAGGCTGTGGCAAAAAGATGCAAGAGGTGGACTGGATCCATATTTCCCCAGAAGACGCCGGGCCTTGATACAGTTAATCGTTGTCTTATCGGTAACGGCTTTAGTGATATACTTGAATAGGTAGGCCATAAATGCTGGAAGCAGCTGAGAAAGGCATAATCTGAGTGACTCTGTAGTTCTTTTGCCTGTACGGATACGCCGACATGCCGGTAGCTCGTATTCTCAAGAATTGATTGCCATGTATGGGCCTTAGCATCAAGGGCCTGGACCAACGTCCTACAAGTAAGTACGTAATTTTCTGCTAACGAGCGTGCCCGATGGACTAGGGGGGAAAGTGTAAAACTAAACGATGCAGAAAATTTGATACTGGAAGAAGCCGTTCTCCCATACCGGAGGGGTGCGTCACACAAGCTTAGGCACACCATCATTGCACAGTCCAGGATCAATAGCTCTGCTATGATGTCGTGGCCCAACTAGAGAGTAGAACGCAGCGGGAAGGAATGAGAAACGATGAGAAGGGGGCCTTGTGGAACGAATGGCATCTGCGCCCACTCCTCTTAGATGGAGGAGAAGGATTGGTGGCTTGCATCTTCATTCTAACACTACCGACTCAAGTGTACGCACGAATCGAGTAGAGCCAAGTTGAACAACGCAGCGATGCCCAAGTGGAAGCACAAGGGCCGCACGAATTTCAGCATTTTCATGCACGAGAGTCGAGAAGAGCCTCAAAATGCTTGGGGCACTGCTTGTTATAGGCCTTCGTAGACCCACTCAAAACCAGCTTTTCTACAAATGGCATGAAGATGATGACTTGGCGGAGCCTCTTGTAATGCACGTTGGTTGAACATGCCGTCGACCAACAACGTTTCTCAGGCCAGAGTCCGGAAAGGATGCATCACATTGGCGTTGGTAGTGCCTGGCTCACGCAGAGGCTAGATATTTCGGCCATTTGCCGGGCAGCTCAATCGCGAGGAGCAACGCATGCTAGTACATGCAGCATCTATGCGATGTGTACTCCATAACACTCGTACATTTCGCGAGGCATATTCGCTGCTCTCAATGCCTCCAAGTCGCCGACCTTGATGCGCTTATTTTCGTTAGCGGAAAATGCTGCTGAAGCGCCAGAGAGATGCTGAGGCTTGCGTTTCCATCTTCCTTCATGCAAGCGTAGAGCGGCGGCGCTTAGACTGGGGTGTAGCGGTGGCAGCTCCAATATCCAGAAGCGTATAAGTAAGCGTCTACTGAACAATTGGCCGGGATGCCAGTTAGCCCGCCTTCAATCCAGAGGGCATGCCCATTGGATCCAGCGCCCGCCGGCTGCAGAAGCGACTGTGGCCGCAGTAAATGGCCGCATTAGACAATGCAATATGAGGTCTAGAGGCCCGGATTGAACGATAGGAGCATTGTGCTGGTGCCGTAAAGAAGCGCGCTCATGTGCATGCGACCTATCAAAAGGAGAATAAAGCACGGGTCCTTTTGAAAGGGCTCAATGAATCAGAAAGAGGCGGGAAGAATAACCGGTGGCCCTGGTCTGGCCTACTTTTCACGATCCTGGAGCCAGCGCTTGTTGCTACGGTTCCATCGCAAGTGCATATTTGACCACGAGTGACTAAGCGCCGGCTATTGTCAAAGCTCGATCTGAGGGTTGGGTAAGGTAATGGCGCCGGGACGCACGAAACCGAAGTCGTTTGGAGACGGAGAAGCATTCCTCGAATCTAAGGCGTGAGGTGGTGATGCTCCATAGAGCAGGCGATGCGCGCGCATCGATGCATCGGAAGACGCTGCCATATCGTGGGGGTTTGCCTGTAAGATGATTGGGACTCGAGAGACGGCGAGAAGCGCTGCCAGACGCTGGGTCGCCCTCTATCTTTGTTTCTCAATGAGTGAGCGAGTGGAGTCGGATTTTTTTGTTTTTGATTGTATCAAGATGAGAGGCTGAGAGAAGGTTAATTGGAAGTAACTCGGAGTCTGTTAGCTAAATTGATCGTGGAGATGCTGCGCCGGGGCTTCTCCCAGTCGCAATGTGTTGTTGCCCAACAGCCACACCTGGTACAACATGCTTGACCCCCCGGATCGTCATCCTCGCTCGAGATCCTCAGCTGATTGACGAAGGGATCCAGTGACTGGGCTGCAAGGTCCCCCCAGAAAATTGTCAAGACGAAACCGGTAGCGATACGCACAGACAAAGACATCACAACCTCTGTGCTTTTGGCAGCTTCTTATTCTGGGTCTAATTTCAACAGACCCAGTCCAAGTGCTCTCTCGCCGCATCTGCCCGCTCTGCAAGCCTGTGTTCTTTTGCCCGCTGAGCCCAGCGCCGAGCAGCGCTCACCATCACACTCCGCCGTATCGCTGTAGCTTCTGCTGGCACGACTCCGCTCCGGATATTCGTATCTGGGCTGGCATCAGCCTCTGGGACAGGCGACGAGAGTCGCGTCATTATTCCCCGGTTTTGCAGTAGACCCATCCTTCATCCTTGGGCTCAACAGCCACGCGAGCGGCGAACGGTACCACCAGCCGAGAGCGAAAGTTGAGCGAGAACTGCATCATCCATCGTGACCTGATTGCTGGGAGCTCACGACGAGGCTAGTGACCTGAATCACCAGCCGGGCCAAAGCTTAACAGGTCCCGACCCAACCAAATCCTCCATCACCTCCAGGCCCAGCATCGCCAGCCCACTGCCAGCGACTTGTCCCCGAGCTAGGAATGTCCGGCCTTCCCAAGCCTCTGGGACCAAGCCAGCAGTTCGCGCGATGCCGTCGCCGGGAGAAGCGTCATTTCGCTCGCTCTCGAGTCTGCCCTGGGTCCCGAGCCGCTGGACCCTGGCCAATCAGCTGGACGCAGCGGCGGCTCGCGCCCATTTGCTTCGTACTCGGCCGTCGAATCACAGTCGTTGCCGACGACCAAAGCGGCCTAGCAGAGGCGCCCGGAGATCTTCCCCTTGAACCACAAGACCTAGGGCAGGTTAGTCAGTCCAGTTGGCCGTGTCTGTACGGCGCACCCCTCAGCCGAGGACAGTACCAGCTGGCATCGCCTTGTCTGCTTTTCGTCCTCTTTTTGCTCGGGAGAGAGGCTCCTCTATCGACTCTGTTTGTCTCTGCCCTATCTTGCAGCATGGCAGCTGAGCAAAAGTCGTGTTACCTGTAGGTAGCTGGGAGGGATGCCTTGGAAATTTATCGAAGCCAGATTTGAACGTGCACGCTGACGGTCTATTGTTGGCTACGCTCTTCCCATCACTGTAGATGTTCTCTCTTAAGCCCTGTGGCCGCTGCCGTAGCGGTCGAATGCCCTGTAACCATAACGCCTAGCAGTGTACCGGTCCAGTACCTTTCGGGATGGCCTAAAGCCCGCTGTCACCGGCCACCGACTATGCGCCGCCAAGGTCGCATCGAGGTACCCCGTGCGCACGCCCCGTCGCTTCGCGCTGCTTTAACGCCCAGCGCCCCTCTGGTTCCCCCCTTCCCTCAGTGCTGCCTGCACTTTGAGCCTCTCTCTCGTCACCCATCACCAACGAGCAGGTGCTGCGCAGGCAGAGTCGGTCACTCTTTCCCAGGGAGATCCATGCGGCTCCTCCCTCCTCTGATTTTGCTCTACCCAGGACTTTCCTCCCATCAGGACTTTTTTTTTTCTTTCCTCGCCTCTCCTTTTCGTATTATCCTCCCGCAACCTCACCTTTCCCTCACCCTTGGCCTATTATTCGCCCATCTCTCGCCGTTCTGTTTATTCGTTTGGTTTCGGCGCCAAAGGGCCATCGCAGCACGGCGCATAATTCATCAAATTCAGTCTGGGTCGCAGCCAATTTGCTGCTTGCGCGCTCCGTCTTCCACTCCATCCCCTGCTCCCACCCCCCTTGGGGAATCCTTTCTGCGTCGTCCAATCCGCTTGGCCATCGGTAACCTGCAATTGGCGTCCAGCGGCAGGGATCTTCCAACGCCTCCCACCCAGGCCACCGGCGCATATCCAAAACACAGCCCCTGTCCGAGCCTTACACTGCCTGCTGTGCGTTGACTGGCTCTTCTCAAACAGCCAAACCCCGTCTCGCCTTTGCCGCCAAACCCCTCGTCGGCCGGGGTGTTGCTGTCTCTGACGCTGTCGACTAAGGGACACGCCTCCCTAGGAACACGCCCCGTCCACTGCTTCTGCTGCTCTGACCACGGCCAACGATCCAACACATTATAACCACCGCGGCCTGCCTTCTTTCATCCCCCGCCAAACTTTTCTCTGGCTTCATCTCGTTGCTTTACAAGTTCTCAACAGTCTTTGCTTTACGAGTACCACTGGCTAAAGCTCTGAAGCCTCAAGGCTTACAAGCTGCCGCGGCTGCTCTTCCTCCTCCATACTACTCACTCGACCTACATTGCTCAACTCTGGCTAACAACCACTACAACCCACCATCTCCCACTACGAAATACAAAGGAAAAAATAAATCCACCAGCACCTGCGCATATACTTCGACTTGTATATCGCTGCCATTATCCCATTCGACACTCACAGATAATTCAGCCACTGCCACCACCATCATGCCTGCAGCAGTAACAACCAGGCCCAAGCTGGGCAAGCTCTCTACTCCAGTGACGAGCACATTTCCTCCCGACATCAGCTCAGCAAACACGGCTACTCCTCGGTCTGCTCTTTTTGCCTGCAAGCCTGACCCCAGCTATATCCAAACACCGATCAGTCCACCGTTGGCCTACACCGATTTCCTCTCCAAGGCTCTAGGATCGCTCAACTCGCCAGCCCTCGCACCCGGCGAAATTTCTCCCGAGTCTGCACCTACGTCTGCTGCTAGCGACAAGTCGGATAGGTCCTCAGTGGACGAACGTCCATCCCCAGCTTCCAGCGCTGCCAGCAGCAAACCCCCTTCGCCAGCATCGGCTGTTCCCCCAACTCCATTTACGGCACCGCTGCCCATGTCTGCGCCGGCAACTGGAGCAAATTGCTTTCCTAGCCTGAAAGTGCCGCCTAGCCCTGCCGTTTCTAATCTGGACTCTCCCATGAGCTCCCGCCTCATAGGCTCTCCGTGGAGCGCTCGGTCGATTCACCCTGTGTTTGACTGGGACGCCGCCCTCAAAGCCCGCCTTGGAGAGACGAAGAAGCAAAAGTCCTCGCGTGTTAGTGTGCGACACATTCGTGAGGTAGTGACGAGAACTGTCACTTACACCCCGAAGATGGACCCTGCCCCCAGAGGCAAGCGACGGAAAGTTGAGTGAGGAATGAAAATGGGCAGACATGCTTCGACATTCAATTTCTTCGCACAACATCTACAATACTTTACTCCGACCCCATCTCCTCATTTGCCAACCGCAATGACATCGATCTACATATTCTTTTAACTACCATCACACCAACTGTATACCAACCATGATTCGACAACACAAGGTGTTTTCATTTCTTGTCTTGATGACTACATCTCCCTGTGGGAGACAACAAAAGCATGATCGGAGAATTGGAAGGATGAGATGCTTCCAATTCACTTTTTTTAACGAAACCTTCAGCACTAATACGCTGGCCGCAGCTGAAGTCGACGATGTGATGGTTAACTATTTAAACCTAGGCGAGTCCTAGCACGACACTATTACTGGCGTATCATGGAAGAGTGGTGTGGGGGAGTTTTCTTTTTTACTTTTCTTTGTCACTATCACCATGCCGGATATCTTGTTTTCATTAACATACTCCTCCTTTTCTGTGAGGAATCGCGAGGGCGGAGGCTTTTTCCTTCATGCGGAAGAGTCAAGGATTTTCCTTGAGGAGTTTATGGGCGTTTTCCCACGGGCACAGCCCGGCTGACGGGCGTTTCTGCAGTGCATGGACCGGCTCGATACTGAAGCCTAGACTGTGGATAATGGTCTCGGCGGGGGCGGCAGAGGGTCAGGCGATTGTGCGTGTGTCACCGGAAGCGGGAACCAAGAGGGGCCGATGGAGGCAGCTTCGTTCTTGAATTAGACGGGCAGCCAGCTATGCATCGCAGATGCCTCGATGCTTGTAACACATATTACTATATATACACTATTTAGAGACAAAAAAAACATTGAACAAAATAATTCAGCGGGTGTTGCTTTGCAACCAATCATTCTTGCGAAGACTGCTTTAATTAACTCGATAATCTCCGACTGTAACGCAAAGCCGAACATGGCAGATGCAGATTCTATTGGCACATCAATCATTTTTTTTTCCTGACCAACTTAGTGATCTGTCGTTAGCAGGATTTACGGCTTCCCGTGCGTGTGTGTCGCAATATGGAGCGGCAACGTTTGTGCCACAGGAGGAAATGTCGGTATAAGTCTGGCACTTGATTCGTGGCTTTCATATCGTGCCTTGTTTATTTTTGCCCTTTTCTTTAATTCACGCAGACCTGCATATTCACAGGCCAAGAGAGTGAGGAAATAAAAAAAAAAAGAAGAGGAAGAGAGAAAAAAAACTACAGAGGCCGGGGAGGATGATGGGCCGCAGAGACGGTCGCATAGAAGTGGGCGCCTATCCGTTAAACCCCATGTATACGTTGCTTTCCTATGCTCTGAGTGGAGAGTTTTGCAGAGTTTATGGGTCAGATGGAATAGCAATGGTAGGTTGCCATATGTACAGGCAAGGCAAGGCAAGGCAAGGCAAGGCACCTGGTGACTTTTGCATGTAGTAGCACTATGTAGTAATATCTGAGTTGCGGTGACCGCTGCTGATACGAGAGCGGATATGTAGGTAGTGGTGATGTGTAATTGTTTTACTGTGCATTAGGGCTTGTTGATACAGCAGAGAGAGAATGGAGGAGAGAGATGGCCACTTGCTTGAGTCTCATACACTCTCTCTATCTACATATTGGATAATATAGAGTAGTATGGGCAGAAAGCGAGAAGATGATGACGATTTCACTGCAAAGTCTCACGGCGTCTAAGACAGCAGGTCACAAGCATGGCCCCTTTGAGAGGAGATTCAAGAAGCCATCACGATGAGCTGCTTTTACCGCTCAATTTTTACCATTTAATTGGGCGCGTGGTTGTTTTATGCTGGATGGGTTTTTATGAGTGTGTGTGTGTGCCGTATGCGCGGCGGGTGTGTCTGGGCCGGATAATGGGCCGGACGGGAAGATGCTTCCCGCTAGGTCACGATGGAAGCGGCCGCCTATGATGCCAATTGTTTTTTATTTGTTTTTGTTTTGGTCTTGTGTTCTGTTTTATCGGATCGTGGCTGCGGTTTTATGGAGTCGAGGCTATTAGAGAGCTTAAACGCCGTCTGGCTTCATGTTGTTGATACCCGCTGAGCGGCTAATCAGCAAGCAAAAGCAGCTGCATCAGCAAGGGATGTAATTGCTGCGTTGCATGATAGGCTGTCTGCGCTCAGAAGAGAAGAAAAGCAAAGACATAGTCTTTACTCCCTGCAGTGAGACTTGAGCGAATGAGATGAGACTGCTGAGTCTTGACTGTGATGATCAACAACGCCTTAGACATCTTGATCGAAGTCTATCGTCAGGCTCTTTCCCTTGCCGTGCAAAGGCTCAAGCCCGTATTTCACACGCTCCTCGTCTTTTCAGCGGCCAAGGTCCGTCGACGGGATGGCCGTCATAGTAGCAAGTGCTTCTCCCTCTGTACTTCATGCTGTTCTCCTGTTACGCCCGCATGACGCCTGTGTTCTGCCCTTGGCTGTCGTCAGTCTTTTTCCCTTAAACTCTTGTGCTTGCTCTCCTCCTCCTCCCATCCTTCGTCCTCCGGCCACATCCGCCGTGCATTCGTGACGTTCGCCGACGTCACTGGCCGCACACCCTCTTCTGTCACTCTTGGCCCCCCCTTCCCTCCCCCCCGTCCCGGTCTCGTAGGACATCATGGACCTAACAACAAAAAAGAAATGTACAACAAATCTGAGGGCAGCTAAAAGCGGCGTCGTCCCAAAGAGAACCGATCCAATTCCGCCCTAGCTCGTGCTAGTTGGCCTTCTAAGCGCCGTTGAGCTCCCGCGAGGCGTATCATTGGCTGGTGTGGATATGGCTGTCACCCACCTTTCGGTCCAGTGTCTATGATTGGCCGGGATCTAAGCGCCCTGATATGTGGGCAGCGCACTGCTCAGTCGCAAAGAACTAAGCCGTCGCTACAGTCGCGTTCAGGGTGCCTTTCTGCCTGTGCTGCTGCTGCGCCTACGGGCGTGCTACATGCTGTAGTTGTATGTATGCACAAGGGATACAGGCAGCATGTAAGGAGTCGTCCCTAGCAGTATGGACCCTTCGTGCCGTGACATCGTCTAGATGTGTAGCGAGAATTTCTGCAGCCGCGCTAATTAGCCCGCTTAGCATAGGTATGTAAGAGGGCCGGCAGGAGATTATGTGCGTGGGAGAGGGCAGAGGAGACAGCGTCTGGCTCTCAGCTTCGCATCCAACAATGGAAAGCCCAATAAGCGAGTGTGGCTTCACGAGATCAGCTCAGAAGACCCAAGGATCCCAGCCACCATCTTCAGCTCTTGCTAGCGAGGTCAACTGCCGAATGACCAGCAGTGGTAAATTCTCCTACTCGTGAGGCCTCTTATCCGCGAGACTAGCACTGGCTCACCGCTGGGCTGGAAACTCTAAGCTTCCATCTCTTTTGATCCCTGTCTTCAAAGTGTTAGCCTGCTTTTCTTAAATCACCTTCTCCAACACTCGACTTATTCCTCGCACCACCAGGCTATGCAGTAGTACAGGTAGCCGTGTTGTCAAGTAGCATTGTGACAGCTGGCCATGCGAGTCAGGCTATCTCGATGTCGCCATGTGGATTTACTGGTCCCAATGCTCCGTCAAACTAGCAAGACCTTTGGCGAATTCCTAGTTGATATGCGATCCTGAAACGAGAGGGACGCGGGGGTCCTGGCAGTATCACCGTGCTGAAACCGGGTTAAGCCGACATTGGAAGAAGATAGATTGGAGAAGTTGTCCGTTTTACCCAGATGGAACATTCTGAGACAGTTTCCATTTGCTGCTAAATTTGGAAACACGCACGCACAGCGTTGTGATGGAAGCAGATTTCTTCCAATATCACACAGAGCACTGTGGGCCCCCCTTCCATCAGCATCGGGCAACCAATCCCACAGGGTTTTCGTTTTCGAGCCTAGCAGCTGCACATGGCAAATCAAGATCATCCCGCTGGGGCACTGATGGCCGGGTTCGTGGTGGAGGGGCGGTCTACTTTGTATGTGCACGCCTCCATCTCCACCACTTACCCTCCATCACGATGTGAATTTGCATGCTTTTTCTTCTTCCATTCCCACTTGGAGGCTTATACCCATACTGTAAGCGACTGGGTGGGCAAGGCTAGCTAATTTCTCTGATTTCCTTTGCGACGGCATTGCAAAGAGCAACTTTGACCCCGGCACCTGTGAGAACATGGATCCACAGCCGCTGCGTGTCGCTTAGCCTGTCGTTTGCGCTCTTGACCTCTACAAACATGGCCTCGCCTCTTGCCTTTCCTGGCTCTTCGTTCTGAGCATTCTGAGCTTCCGCGCCGTTTTTTTCCTCCATCCTCCAGAGGATGAGGTCCGGGATGCCTCCACCTCGTTGCCTGTATTCCTGTGCCATCACCTTGCATAGAGCGGCTAGAGCGCTACCTTCGAAGCAGCGTACTAGCTCTACCAAGTCCTCCACTTCAAAATCCCAATTGAGCCCTATCACACTTGTTCGTCGCTCGTGCTCCTTTTCCCATACCCCACGTAGCAGCCGTTCACCCTCTCCGTTGGCAATCTCAACAAGTCGATGGTTGATTTCCGAAATTCGAGCCGGGAAGAAGGCGTCTGTATGCAGGTCTAGGGGGCAAGTCTGAAAAGCCGTCTGGAAAACGTTGGGGATATAGAGAAACAGGATGTCGTAGAAAAGATAGGCAAACAAGGTGCGGATGATACCCCCTTCAGCATGGTATCCCTTCCACCCCTGTGACTGGAAGTGACTCAAGCACATCTCTTCCACGGTGCATTCACCGCCAGAGTTCGACTCGTCCAGCCAAATGGTTCTTGTGCTTAGAGCCTGGCCTCCCGGCTTCGGTGGGGTATTTCGCTTCAATTGTATTCCTTCAACGGACAGTTCCAAAGGATCTGCAAGGCGTACATGTCCAAATTC
The DNA here is from genome assembly GCA_022985005.1 of Trichoderma koningiopsis. Taxonomy (NCBI): domain Eukaryota; kingdom Fungi; phylum Ascomycota; class Sordariomycetes; order Hypocreales; family Hypocreaceae; genus Trichoderma; species Trichoderma koningiopsis. Next base: position 6,215,350 of record JAJPEM010000002.1, read on the forward strand.
ATGCTGGAGACGCTTGGGGATGCGGAGTTTCTTTTCTAGCTTGACTAATCGTTTTTGTAAATCGTAGTGATGTATGAGATGGCAATCCGGATCTTGGAGGCCCGCCTCGCAAGTTGAGACCGCTATTGTTCTCCATCGCTTCTTTTGTTGCTCCAGGTCATGGGTAGTGGGATCTGGATCAAGGCTAGGCATATAGTGCTCCTCCAAGAGAGCTTTACGTTGATACCACGAGCCCCTTCGGGCTAAGTGAAAGAGCCGTTGGTCCAAAAGTTCAGTCAAAAGCTGATGCTCCTTGAGATGATCTTTGAGCTTGCCAAACACAAATGCAGCCTTAACGATAATACGAGTATATGAGTGACCGGGATTGAACCTTCTGAGGTACGCCCCTTCTCCCATCTCGTAAAACTGTCGCTCTTTCTCGGTTTCTTCTTGGACCAGGGCACTCCATCGGGGGTACACCTTTTCAAAAATTTCAAGTATGTGATCGGAGCCCTTTTCGTCCAGTGGTCCGTTGGATTCAAGAATGGTGTCAACGTCTGCTTCCATGCGTATTGCGGCTTCAAATTCTAACAAACGAGCTCGAGAAGAGAATATCGTTGAAGATCGAGAGACAATGTACTCGGGAAAATTCCGTCGAGCAATCTTTGCCAATATAATTGTCGTCAGCGATTTCTCCGTCCATTCCGTAGATCTGTAAAACACCAAATGAACTCTTTCGAATAGCTTGAAGGTAGTCGGAGATATTCGTATACAGGGGCCTACAATGGCAAGAATTTTGGCCAGAAAGTGCTGTTCACGGTTCGAATCTTCTCTCTTTAGCTTTGAAGCCGCCTGGGCAGGATAATTGGTCCTTGCAGAGGCGCTCGAATCTGCACTATTTTGCCTACTGATACCTAAAGCCATCAGCCCGGCTTGCTGCTGGCTCATCCGGCACAAAGCCTTGATCATGTCCATTTTGGTTTTCCCTTGGACTTTGGCTTCTTTGGCTATCGCCTTGAGCTCATCAAGATACAGAAGCGATGCCGCTTCTTCAACCGTGTCGATATGGTCCTCAGACGCATCCGCAAACGTGAAAGTGTTGCCATCATCCGGGTCTTCTAGCCCAATGTTTGACAGCTCAATTTGAACTAACGGACTACTTGCGACCTCTGGTGATAGAGTTCTGCGTTCTTGAAGTGCAGCAATAGCTGTAGCATGATCTGAAATGTCGTTAAAATAGGCCAAACGCAGTGACCGGTGCCAAGCTGCAGTCTTTCGGAGGAACAGACGAACGTATCTGTTTCAATAAGTATAAGCTGGGCTAGCCAGTAAGGCTACTAATACTTACAAATACTGCGCTTCATAATTCAGCTTCTTCCAATGGTTGAAAATCTCGAGCTCTTTGCTACTAAACAGAGACGATTCCTCTTCCAGGACGGTATCTAGCGTGAGATTGAAAGCATCCACGTATATCGAGCTCCTCCCTTTGATCCATAGCGGAGCTATTTTCTTGCTTGGGATTTCTTCTCCATCATTGCTTTGGGAAGATTTTAAAGTCTCGTATTCTTCAATTGCTTCTTGGCTGGCCTCGGTTGGTGGCAATGCACTCTCAAAGTCAGTCACTCGCTCTTTGGCGCGGCGCTGGTCTTTCTCATCCGATAACGCCTCTTCTGGCGTATTTTCAGTCGGTTCATGCTTTGCGACAAGTCCAATTGGCTCTTCTGGTTCAGATTCAGATTCAGAATTGGAGATCTCGTCCCTCTTTTGACGTTTAGTCGGTCTCTCCACTGCCACTGACGCATTCTGCAGCGAGCGCTCGTTGCTCTGAGCTTCACCATCTCCCCTTGGCAGTCGTTTCACAAAAGAATCCATAATAAACTCATCTCAAAACATAAGACAAGGCTATTGCACCTCCACTGCAAATCGAACGCCAAAAAAGCTGATTTTGTTCTGCACAGAAAGCAATGCAGTCGACGCGGCGGCCCGTGAACGAACAACACGCGAAGTCAGCTGACCCCTTTAAGCATCTCCAAGCTCAGTCCCCACCACAACAGCTTCCTGGAAGTGGCATAGGCAGCTTTCTCTATCCATCTCCGTCTCGCAGACAACCAATTGGCAGCGGCTGCACTCCGTAACCATGGCAGACGAGGATGCCAGAACGACTCTGGATGTTCCGCAGGTGTCCGTCTCCAACAATGAGGCACCATCGACGCAGCAAAGCCAAGGCACGCCGCAGCGAGACGTCGTGATGGCCGACGTGCCAACGGATCAAGCAGTAAGACCGGCCCACAACCTTCTACCTCACGGAATAAACAACGTCTTCTGGTTACTCTTCAAGAGCCCTGCTAATCGGCTGACCGTTTTCTAGCAGTCACCAGCACCCGCAGCTTTTGCGCCAAGTCCTGCTCCTGGTCGTACGGGAACACCAGCGCACGGCTCTAGAGCGGCCTCAGCACATCCGGACCCTGGTTTTACGATGCCAACAGAGGCGTCTTTACATGGCGACTCGACACGGCGATATTTGAATACGAAAGTTACTGGCGCTTTGCTGGAAGGAATGAAATTGCTGGCGAAGGAAAAGTAGGTTGTCCTAGCGGATATTATTTCTGCTCAAGTTGACACCTTCTAACAAATGCATGTAGGCCAGAGGACCCTCTACGAGTTTTGGGCGAATATCTGATACAAAAGTCGAGAGAGTTGGAAGGAACAGGGTGATTTGGGGTTCATTTCAAATAGCATATTTAGATCATGGGACTGGGCACGTTGAAGGCGTTGAGGATTTCGTATTACGGATCAGAGATATTAGGATACCCAGAGCACATCTATATCATGAGCAGTCCAATTTGCTTTCGATTAGGAGCATTTTGACTGCCAGCTTGGTCCTAAAGACCGGCGTAGAAGAATCGTAGCTCTAAATGCAGCTTTTTCATATATGACCCAAACTCCATGACCCGAGAAACCTCCACGACCATGACCAAATAACCCGTCGCTTTTTGTTTTAGATTTCGCTATTTAAGCGACGATGGTGCTGGCGGTGGCGGACTCGTACTTCCAGGTAGGGGGAAGGACACCGACGGTCTTGTAGTAACGAGCCAGACGGTGGATACGGGACTCGATCAGAATGAGGCGGAACTTGGAGTCCTTGTCCTTGCGGTTGCGCTCAAGGTGCTTGCGGACAGCGACAGCCTGGTAGTTGATTGACTGTCAGTTTTCGGGTTGCTCAGAGTTGGGATTAAAGAGTTTTCGGTGGTCTCACCTTCTTGATCAGCATGTACAGGTCCTCAGGAAGATCAGGGGCGAGGCCTATAAAAGATCACTCTGTCAGTCTAAACCGCACAGAGGCACATGAGATGTCTCATGAAAGAATGTATGTAAAGACAGATGCACGTTCTGCGCGTATGCGCCGTTCGTACACCACATTCTTCATGTCGTTCAGGGTTCCGTACCGTTGGACTTGAGGATACGCAGGATTCGGTTACCTGTTGTTTCGCTGTTAGTCAAAAGTTGCCCCCAATTACATTTTCCCCAATGTCTGCATCTCGTCTGAACATACCAGTGACAACCTTGACCTGGGTGATTCCGTGGGAGTCACGGAGGACAACACCGATCTGAGAAGGAGTGGCACCCTTCTTGGCCAGCTTGCAGATCTGGTCAACGACCTGCTCGGGAGTGGTCTTCAACCATGAGGGAGCGGAGCGAGAGTAGGGGATCGCAGAGGACGAAATGCCCTTGCCCTTGCTGTGAAGTCTACCCATCTTGTCGGATTTGGTGGTATTTGCTGACGATGCAAAAAGTTGTCGAGGAGCTGGTCGCGAAGTTGCTAAAGCAAGTATCAATCAGGTCGTGTGGGGGGAGATTGAAAAATTCGCTTAGTTAGGGCAAAAGAGCGGGAATGCGCCGTGTGTGGCTCATGGCTGGTGGCTAGTGAAATCCGATAACCAAATCCCGCTGTATCACGTGATCTAATCGGAGGCTTCACGATGGCTCAGTTTTGCTTCTGAAATTTAGACCCGCAGCGCTATCTTCCCTTTCAATCTTTTTTTTTTTTTTGCTGCTGTCAGCTTTTGCTTTATCCCGGCAGCAGCCTCTCGATATTTATGCTGTGGAACTACCTAATGCTTACATGGTGACTTGAAGAAAGACACCGTATGGCAAACAGATGGCACTGAACTGGTAAGCCGATTTCTTCTTTTTAAGCATACACTACGACAACACGGCGTCTATATGATGACCCAACACATTTGTTTTACTTATTCTGGTACCTCTTATGTTAGTCTGGGGTGGCTTCATGTCATCTCATTCAATGAATGAAAAGGACTTCTGACCTAAGCGCTTTTTCTCTCATCTATTCTTATTCTTATGAAAGACTGCTTGATGAGACACATCGCTAATACAAATTATACAGACGACCATAGAATCAACGTATTATAGCGATAGAACCATAGTAAAACTAATAAGACAATGGCATTCCAAATTCGCTTACCATCTGAGATTTGATTCCTTGCTCGTTATCTGCAACCACAGCCAACAAAACACGCAAACGCCTTAGCCTTTTTTTCTTGTTTCAAGCCCATGATTTTACGTTGGGACAAAATACGTTGACGTATATCTGCAACAATTTCGCCCTTTAACCAAAGCCCCCATAATAATTCCCATGGCTGCAGATGTGACTGTCACGAGCTATTAAACTACTTTGCCTAAATATTACACTGTCTTTACCAAGCGCCTACTTCAAAGTTTTCCTACCGAGCGTTAGCGATTGACCGACTTCAATGACAAGGATGAGAAATACAAACCTCTGGGAAATAAGTTGCCACAACGGTCCTGTCGGCAAACTTTCTACCAGCAAGGGCAGTAAGAGCTTTGGTGGCTGACTCTTCGGAATCATACTTTACGTAGATCTTGCCTACGCCCGCAGATTGCCTGCTACCGCCAGATGGTCTAGGGACTTTGAGCTCCACGACTTTGCCGAACTTGACACACTCATCCTGGACATCTTCGCAGATTTCTGTTTTGACTTGGGTTAGAATGCTGAAGGTAATAAAAAATAGTAAGAATACATACCTTCATAGTCGTCGTTATCTATCAGTTCCTCTGGGGTGACCATATTCAGAAGCTGAATAACAGAGCTCCTCTCAATATCGTTGGAGGTTTGAGAGGCGAGGCCACTAATAGCAGTGATACCCACGTCGAAGTTTGCAACCTGTGTAGGTCCAATGCTGGCTTTTGTCACCTTGAGCTTCTTGCCGCCGACATCCATTCCATTTAAGCTGTTCAGAGCAGGCTCGTTTGCTGCGGAAGGCTCAAGGTATTCCGTAAATGCAATTCCCTTGGTTATGCGTTAGCTCATCATACGGTTGATAATATGTCTAGAATCAAGCCCGACTCACCCTGGACTCTTCCGTGCTGCGGTCTTTCACCAAGACAAAAGCCTTGGGCTTGCCAAAAGCAGCCAAAAGTTCAATAACTTGTTCTTCGGTGAGGAATGAGGGAATGTTAGTAATACACAGCTTGTGCACGGTGTCAGGGACGACATTTGATATGACCTCGGGGTCGAAGGGCATCTCGTCTGGTAGAGCGGGCATGACATAGTCTTTGGGTCGGCGAATGGTCAAGCCAGAGGTTACACCATCGGCGGTGCCATTCATTGCATCGTCAGCCTCCATTGAAATACCGTCCAAGGCAAGCGCAACAGTTGCGTCAGACGCATTTCTAAACTCCAAAACTGCAAATGCTCGGTCTGCAGAAAACTGGCAAAGGACACAAGGATCAGAGCTTTCAATGACGTTCAGGCCGTTCAGTTGAAGGTTGAAGAATGAAATCAAAGCATCTTCACCAGCACCACTGGGAACATTGGAAACAAGAAGACGCTTTGCTTGGCGAGAATTGCTGGCTTTGAGACCTGCGCTAGTGACTTGGCCGCCAGGTTGGGTCATGAAGGCCTGAAGCTTTGTTGGGTCCATTGGCTGTTGGCGAGGAGCACCTGGAAGGGGAAACATTCCAGAAAGCTTGGCTTGCTCAGCCGTCACGAGGTCATAGCCAGGAGGCTTAATATCCCACTGTGTAAGGCGTCGCTTTCGCTCGAGGATAGGGACGACATCCGTCAGGTCAGGGGTGGGTTCTCTTTTCTTTGGGGGTGATGGACTGCGGCGCGGCTGCTGCTCTTGCTGTTTTGCAAATCCATCATCGCGCCTGTCTCGCCCTCCTCTTCGGCGGTCATCGTAAGGGTCTCGCTCTCGTCGGCTGGGTCTCTCGTCATCGTCACGCCGGGCGTCTCTGCGGTAAGAACCTCGGTCACGGTCCCATTCGCGGTCGCCACGGCGGTCACCGCGACCGTCGCCGCGACCGTCGCGCGCCGATGAGTATCTGTCCTCACGTTCTCTATCACGGTGGCTGCGACTTGAAGAGTATGCGTCAACGTCTCCTTCTGTGCGGCGATGGCTGCGGTGATCTGGGGATCGAGAGCGTCGGCGATCGCGGTCTCCTCTGTGTCGGTCACGGCGATCGTCTCGTTCGCCTCTTGAGCCCTACATTCAATAAAGATTAGACATGGTGGGTAGAAGCGGCAATTGGTATACGAACACCATAATCTCGGTTCCTTCGCCCCCCATCTTATTGACGCGACACTTAGTTAGCAAAAAGACCAATTGAGGCACAACTGAGAACGCGTGTCTTACCTCGAGACGAGTAACTATCGCCGTTCATGGCTGCAATATCTTCTCGCAAACGGTAGCGATCGGACAGCTCTTTGAAATTGATGATGACGAGCTCTGTGGTGGAGCAGAAACGTCGATGAAGTTGCCGCAAGATATCCTGGCCAAAAGCTCCTTTGCTAATACTTTTGCATGGAGGCGAGGCTGGAGCTTTTTTGCAAGATGTGCGCTATGCCCCTTCAGTGCTAGCAGGCTATCGTGCGCTGGAAGGGTCTGCCGGATTATCTGCGGCTAGTGGCTAGAGACGCGTGCAAGTCCCCATAGCGGTGGCCACTATCAGAGGCTCGGCGCCTTTGATACAGCGCCACTATTGCAGCGTTCCGCCTCTGTAGATGCCGCTAACATCACAATGCTACTCATGTAGCAGCCCATCTGCCGGTGCTAATCTGTAATTCTTCTTGTACTCGTCTCATTTTTATCGATACGTAGTACAGATTCGAACTCATTCATGCTATCATGGCGATGAAACGGGTCGTCGATTGGCGCAAGTTGCCGGTGAGCCTCACTGAGCTCTGCATTGACACGACACTGCGATGCGGCCAGTCATTTAGGTGGCGAAAGCTCAACGACGAATGGTTGGTACCAAAAATCTATTGTACGTTCCTACTTGATTGACACATTTAGGATATGCACATTGCACGGGAGAATATTGGCTTTGAAGCAAGACGAAACTCATTTACACTACAAAGTCACCTGGCCAGAACTCGCCAAGGACCTATCGCCCAGAAAGGACGATACAGAGGATCTCCTTCGCCATTACTTTAGCCTGGATATAGATCTTGCCTCTCTATATCAACAGTGGTCGAAAGATGATCCAAATTTTCGCAAAAAGGCACCCAAATTTACAGGAGTTCGCATTTTAAATCAAGACGCATGGGAGGCGCTGATATGCTTCATATGTAGCAGCAACAATAACATTTCTCGAATCTCCCAAATGGTTAGCACGCCTTTATGCCATGATCATATCAAAGACGATTTGCGCTGACAGAGATCCAGGTGCATAAGCTTTGCAAGCATTATGGTCCGTTTATTGGTCATGTAGACGGGGAAGCCATGCACGACTTCCCTACGCCAGAGTCTCTTAATCAGAAGAAAGTTGAGGCTCATCTGAGAGAACTCGGCTTTGGATACCGTGCCAAGTATATCGCAGAGACGGCTCGCATGATTGCCCAGGATAAACCATTAGCATGGCTCGACTCGCTACGCAATCCAGATTTTCCTGCATTCAACGCCGTTGCAGTGGCAGATGGGCCGTCATCTACCTACAAAGATGCTCAGTCTGCGCTACTCTCTCTCACCGGCGTGGGCCCAAAGGTGGCCGACTGTGTGTGCTTGATGGGCCTAGGGTGGGGAGAATCAGTTCCGGTGGACACACACGTCCTACAAATTGCCCAGCGAGATTATCGCTTTGGCAAAAAGGGACCCAAGACCATAAACAAGGCCATGTACGACGCGATTGGTGACCATTTTCGAAGCATATGGGGCAAATATGCGGGCTGGGCCCATTCAGTCTTGTTCACAGCCGATTTACGAGAGTTTTCAAGTCGCATGAAAGAAGAAAAAGGTGAAGGACTATTGGTTAAAGAAGAGATTTCAGCTTCAGAGGAGAAACCTAAAGGGAAGAGGAAAGCAACTGTGGAAATCGAGAAAAAGGTAATTGTGAAGGAGGAGGATGATACGAAGGGGACCGTAATCATGGAAATAGACACCACAGTTAAAAGGCGACGCACAAGGGCTCGACCATGAGAAATTTAATAATTCATGAGCATTCTTATAGATTCAATGCATTAGCTTAGTTTTCATAAACCAAAATAAGCCACAAAGACCGCTGTCATAAAGGTTGTGCCCAATTCCAGGTTTAATCAAAATGGATGACCCATATTACCTTGCAACATAGGGTTTCCCCAATGTACATAAAATTCTCGCCAACGAGTCAATGAGAGAGATTTGTTGGAGCTAATAGCCCAATTGGATAAACCCCATCAATATACTCATTTTTACCTTATTCATTTGAGGAAAAAAATTAAAGCGTCGTCTATTTACGAACAAGCAGTTTCGTCTCTAGGCGTCTTGGTGTTGAGAGCGCGTGGCGCGCCGGATAAACGTTGGCTAAATATTTCCTGGCGGTAGACTTTTTGCCGCTTCAATTTCGAGCTTCGCTTGCAATCCCTATTCCAACGTCAGCCTTCTCAGCAGCACATCTCCATGCGCAGCGATCTCGTTGGAACCACTCCAAGCACGTTAGAACCGGGATGAAGCGAGAAGTTCGATGAGCCAAGATGTCTGATGCAGATTTCGAGACGATCCAGCGGCTCCAGCAGGAGCGCAACGCTGCGGCAGCTGCCATGAAAAGCTCCCGCGCGTTGGCAGCCTCAAATCAACGCAATGACTCGACGAAGCAGAAGCTCACCGACAGCGCCGATAATGACCTGTACGACCGACAAGAAGCCGACAAGTTTGCAGGATACCACACATCTCTGCCCATGGGAGATGACGATGAGATGGAGGATGGAGACAACACGCGTAGACTCGTTGGCCAATACACGGCTTCCCGCGAAATCATTGACGAGTTTGCCCGCGGCGATGGCGTCGAGGAAGACGATATTCTTGCCGGCAAAGGCGAGAAGAGCAACCGCATCACGGATCGTGAGACCGATTATCAGAAGCGAAGGTTCAATCGTGTGCTCACGCCGACCCGAGCCGACCCTTTTGCTCAAAACAGACAGGCTGGTGCCGCAGAGGATGGGACGAACTACCGAGAAATCATGGAGATTCGTGAGCTTGAACGTGAGGAGGAGCGTGTGATGCGGGCTATCCAGTCAAAGTCGACTAATGGCGATAATGGCGATGAACTCAAGCCGACACTCGTCGATCACGACAAGGAAAACGCAGAGGCGGGCTCCACGGAAGCGGTCACGTCAGTCCGTAAGCGAAAGAAGAGATGGGACGTATCTTCGACGCCTGCTGAAGAAGAGGAATCCAAGGAAGAGAGTGAAACGGCGGCAAAGCCCAAGCGGTCTCGATGGGATCAGACACCAGCTGTTTCTGGCCCCGGTGCCATGGAAGCTCCCAAGAAACGCTCGCGATGGGATCAAGCGCCTTCCGCCACCCCGATGGGCAACCAGGGATTGGCAACTCCCATGCATCAGCCGCAGACAGTATCAATGCCTACGACCTTTGGCACTGATATCTCCGGACGAAACATGCCCTTGAGCGACGAGGAGCTTGATTTACTCTTGCCTGGCGAGAACGAAGGTTACAAGATCCTGGAACCCCCTCCTGGATATGAACCTGTTCGGGCACCAACTCACAAACTGATGGCAACTCCCGCGCCCCAGACCGGCTTTACGATGCAGGACCCTGACCAAGTTGGACTTGGTGGGAAGCCAATGCCGGCAGAAATTCCGGGAGTCGGAGACCTGCAGTTTTTCAAGCCCGAAGACATGGCTTACTTTGGCAAGCTGACAGATGGCTCCGATGAGAACGCCCTGAGTGTAGATGAGCTGAAAGAGCGAAAGATTATGAGACTGCTTCTCAAAATCAAGAACGGAACCCCACCTATGCGAAAGACGGCTCTTCGACAGATCACGGATAACGCAAGACAATTTGGTGCCGGTGCCCTCTTTGACCAGATTCTCCCTCTTCTGATGGAAAAGACACTGGAGGATCAGGAACGCCATTTGCTTGTCAAGGTCATTGACAGAATCCTTTACAAGCTGGACGACTTGGTCCGCCCATATGTACACAAGATTCTCGTTGTTATCGAACCGTTACTGATTGATCAAGACTACTACGCTCGAGTCGAGGGTCGTGAAATCATTTCCAACCTTAGCAAGGCCGCAGGCCTCGCCACCATGATCAGCACAATGCGGCCCGATATCGACCACGTTGACGAGTATGTTCGAAACACAACCGCCAGAGCATTCGCGGTTGTGGCATCCGCCCTCGGCATTCCCGCCTTACTACCTTTCCTCAGAGCTGTCTGCCGCAGCAAAAAGTCATGGCAGGCCAGGCATACCGGTGTCAAGATTGTTCAGCAGATTCCCATCCTGATGGGATGTGCAGTTCTCCCCCACTTGAAAGGTCTAGTCGACTGCATCGCACCCAATCTTAGTGATGACCAGACCAAGGTTAGGACAGTCACCAGTTTGGCCATTGCAGCCCTTGCAGAAGCCTCCAACCCCTATGGTATCGAGAGCTTCGACGATATTCTGAACCCGCTATGGACTGGCGCTCGCAAACAGCGAGGAAAAGGGCTGGCAGGCTTTCTCAAAGCCGTGGGATACATTATTCCTCTCATGGACGAAGAGTACGCCAACTACTATACCAGTCAGATTATGGAGATTCTACTCCGAGAGTTTTCCTCCCCCGATGAAGAGATGAAGAAGGTGGTCTTGAAGGTGGTGTCACAATGTGCAGGTACAGAAGGAGTAACGGCCGGCTACCTAAAAGAGCATGTTTTGGATGAGTTTTTCAAGAGCTTTTGGGTACGACGAATGGCTCTGGACAAGAGAAACTATAGACAAGTTGTGGAAACCACTGTCGACATTGGCCAGAAAGTCGGTGTGAGTGAGATTATTGAGAGAATCGTCAACAATCTCAAAGATGAAAGCGAAGCCTACCGAAAGATGACTGTTGAGACTGTCGAAAAGATTGTAGCCAGTCTAGGAGCTGCAGACATTGGCGAGCGACTTGAGGAACGTCTGATTGATGGAATTCTTCATGCCTTTCAAGAACAAAGCGTTGAGGATATCGTTATGCTCAATGGTTTCGGATCCGTTGTCAACGCTCTTGGTGCACGCTGTAAACCATACCTACCACAAATTGTCAGCACAATTCTGTGGAGATTGAACAACAAGTCAGCTACCGTTCGTCAGCAGGCAGCGGACCTGATTTCTCGAATCGCCATGGTAATGAAGCAGTGCGGAGAAGATGCTCTCATGGGCAAGTTGGGAGTTGTGCTGTATGAATACCTCGGAGAAGAATATCCTGAGGTTCTTGGATCGATTCTGGGAGCCCTGCGGTCCATTGTCACTGTTGTGGGTATCTCTCAGATGCAGCCGCCCATCAAGGACTTGCTCCCTCGCTTGACCCCTATTCTGCGAAACAGACACGAAAAAGTGCAGGAAAATACCATCGATCTGGTCGGACGTATCGCCGACCGTGGCCCTGAGAGTGTCAATGCTCGTGAGTGGATGAGAATATGCTTTGAGCTTCTTGACATGCTCAAGGCTCACAAGAAGGGAATTCGAAGAGCGGCAAACAACACGTTTGGTTTCATTGCCAAGGCCATTGGTCCCCAGGACGTCTTGGCCACGCTGCTGAACAACTTGAGAGTGCAAGAGAGACAGTCTCGTGTCAACACCGCCGTTGCTATTGGTATCGTCGCCGAAACTTGTGCTCCTTTCACCGTCCTTCCAGCTCTGATGAATGAATACCGTGTGCCGGAGCTCAACGTCCAAAACGGTGTGCTCAAGTCTCTATCCTTCCTGTTCGAGTACATTGGCGAAATGGCAAAGGATTACGTCTATGCTGTTACGCCCCTACTCGAAGATGCTCTTACGGATCGAGATCAGGTTCATCGACAGACTGCCGCCTCGGTTGTCAAGCACATTGCCCTCGGCGTGGTTGGCCTTGGATGTGAAGACGCCATGATACACCTGCTCAATCTACTCTATCCTAATCTATTCGAGACCAGCCCCCACGTCATTGACCGCATCATCGAAGCTATCGAGGCCATTCGCGTTGCCGCGGGTCCTGGCTTGGTGATGAACTACGTCTGGGCTGGACTCTTCCATCCCGCGAGAAAGGTGCGGACGCCTTACTGGAGACTGTACAACGATGCCTACGTAGCGGCTGCCGATTCAATGGTTCCATATTATCCTAATCTGGACGATGAAACTCTGGACCGACCAGAACTGGCCATTATCCTGTAGTTTTTGAAAAGACTTTGCTTCGATATGGGCAATAGCTTGGATGGAACGAACTAGGAAATGGAATTCGCTGTTTTTATTTCTGAACAAGAGAAAGATACGAGAGAGAACTTGGGATTTGCTATGAACTGCGTTTGTTTGAATTGTAATAATGTATAGGAGTGGATTACGGTGGTATGCGTTGGGCGTTCTTTTCCTGCTAGATTACCCTAAAAATGACGAACGTGTTTATCGACTCGTCCTATAGCAAATTCATGCAAGTTGTTGGCGTAATCATAATGCTTCAGAGTGAAGTCTCATATTCAAATCTGCGGAATGATGATGGCATCAGTAGCATCAGTATCCGTATCGCGCCTGGTCAGGCATGACCTTTTGCCATCTTCATCTGGCATGGTAATTGAAAGTCAAAGCAACAATATCTGATATACAAACTGGTCCACCTCTCTTTCATCCCTTGAGATGAAATAGTTGTGCGAGGGGGGATGAGCTGTTCGTTTCAAGAAGAGACAACTCAGCTCCGCAAATAAGCAAAGCGAAAGAAAAAGAAGAAACATGTTCTCTTCGGAATGAAAGCAAAGAGAAGGGCCTTATTAGACTACGTCATGAGACATTCTTTGTCTTGCCTCATTTTGTCTCATCAGATAGCCCATATTTTCCGTGCGTGCGGTTATCGTCGTCATTTACATTTCATCAGTGGCCGCTGCATGGACTTACCCTAAAACTCATTCCAGCAGATGAAGGAGAGGAAGAATAGGGAGAAAAACTTGTACGCATCAAGCAACAACTTTGACTTGGGCAAGGGGTGTGAAAGAAAAGAGGCAATTCTTAAACAGTCAGCACAGGTCTTTATTGGACTTACCTCGCAGAATGAGATGGCAGACGCAAAGGCTGCCAAGTATAAACACCCATCTGACAAGCTCTCTTTAAAGTATACTTTGTATTATGTCGACTGTTGTATGATAGGTAACAATTCCACATTGAGAGACTCTTACCAACGTCGGGCCGATAAATGGCAAACCTACCGCAAGAGCTAGCAAAGGGAAAAGAAAAAGGAAGGGAAAGAAAAGGAAAGGCTCACTATCAGAATCGAACTGATCGCTTGAAGTACTAGTGATATGTAAATGTTCAAAAAAGCAAAAAAAGCAAAAAGAAATGCCCACTATCAGAGTCGAACTGATCACCTTGTCATATCACAGAAGTACTAGTGACACGCTATACCGCTTAGCCAAGCGGGCAGGAACTGCTGTTGGATAGCGCCTTCCAGTTTTGCTCTATACATCCAGCGCATTCTACAAGGGCAAGAGCAGCCAAGACCGCTTCTGAATTGGCAACGTTTGCTGCCATGCAACAGGCATTCGTTTATCACCGTCTCTTGGCTACGGCTTCACTCCGGTATTGAATCTCAGCAACAACAGCAGTCTTGCATTTATAAGTCTTCCATAACAGATGGGTTAACGAATAGCTGGCTGACGTCACGTCTCACCGCTCGTCAGAGTCTCCCATACCAACTGAGTGCTTCACAATGCTCTATATCGTAGACGAATAATCTGCTGTGCATCATCTAAGTCATTCCTAGCTCGTTCGCCCAAAATGTCTCACTTGTCTGGTAAGCGTGAGTAGCTCTCTCAGCCCTTGGAAGAGTTTGCCCGGCAATAAACTACTGAAATACTAATTTCACCACCGGGATGCATTGATTTGATATCACGAAAGAAGAGGAGAGACAAACAAGTCAAGCCACGGCATGCACATAAGCACACAATGTCACACAACACGATAGCGCTAGGATGCAAAGACAAAAGACCTACTGCCGCAAGATCGAAATGCGATCTTTGCTCTGTCGCTATACGGGCCCGTCTTCGCCTGCTCGCTCTCGCTCTCGCGCTCTCTAGGTCAATGGCGTCCAACCCACTTCTATGCAGCGTGCAGTGTGCGTGCTGCGATGCATGCGTTAAAAAGTGATTCGTAGCCCCGTCGTGCAGTAGTGTGCGGCAGGCCCCCCGATGGAATAAGCCGTGCGTGCAGCTAGATATGCAGGTCTGAGTTCGCACCAAAGAAACCGAGCAGCCATTTTCCTTTGCTACTGATTTCGTTGGCTGGATGCTCTGTGGGATGGTGTTAGCGCAAGCACTTCGTATGTGATCCTGGTAAAATCATAAGCTCAAAAAAAAAAAAAAAAAAAAAAAAAAAAAAAAAAAAAAAAAAAAAAAAGGGAAAAGCAAAGCCCAGCGGAAAAGGCGGTCGGATCGGATGTCTTGAGCCGTGCAAGACGGACCATGTGAAATGTTAAGCGGTACATATGGCAAAGTCGTACTGATAGCATCTCGCGCACTCCATACAGTTGCTGCTGCTTAGCACGTCTGCAAATAATTCATGTACTGTAGGTTGTGCAAAAGTTCCCATGTTTCACTGCAATGTCCGAACAGATGCTATTTCTCCTGTCCTAACGGGAACCGGGAGAAAAAAGAAACCCTATGTGCTCCAGAGTCAAGCGACCCAAAAACCAACGGCATCTGACACCTTTTTTGATAGCTGGAATGGTCGATTTCTCAGGCACAGGGGCCAATGGTATATTGTTGTTAGTCGAGCGAGTCCTGATATGCTGAACCTCCGAAGCTCGTCCATGGGATCTGTATTGTTTAGCACCATCGGCTCCCAGCCCCTTGGATTTCCAAGCCCATGGCATTGGTTAGCAGGCTTGTGTCCTTTGGGGAGGGTCGAGGTATCAGTACTGTAGCACAGTCGTCGTGGGAACGGCCGGTCCAACGCCACGGCGGCGGAGCAAATGTTGTCCAAGCGTCTGGGAGGGATCAAGCTTGTAGCAACAGCAGCAAAGTCGCACAACAGCAATTAGCCACCTGCTGGGAGGAAAACCAACGACCAACCAAAAGGGACTGTCATGTCTCTCCAGGGATGCGGGACAAGGACAAGACAATGGCATGCTCTGGCAACGCTGCCCTGTATCATCCGAATCGGTGTGCTCGGAAATAGAATAGTAAGCCCTGTGTATCACGCTTCGAAAAGACCCGGCGTCGTTCAGCGATGTCTTTGCTCCCCATTGGCCTTCTATTGCCGCGGCTGCGGACAGTACAGGTGTAGAGGCTGTAGCCGCATGTGATTCATGAGCAGTGTCCACGTTGGACCATACCCAACAAACGTCGCTTTTATGGCATCAGCTATGGATTCTGCATCCAAAACATAGCCCTTATAGTCTCCGATAAAACGCATGGTAGCAAAAGCATCTGCATATTGCTGGATATCCAAGCACGTACTGTGTGGCTCGACTCAGGTCAGATTTGTTCTCCTTGAAACGCCATGCTTGACTTCAAAACCAAAACTCACCTGCTTGGTCATGTGGAAGAAATATCTCAGGAGCTATTGTACTCTCCATGGCAGATGCGTGGACAGATGCTGTTACTTGTAGTGCTTTACCGTTACATACCATACCGCCAGTATTTCACAGCCTCTACGCATAAAGAGCTTCGCAAAACGCACTGTGCCGAGAGTACAGACACAGCACTGGTATGCTTGTGCCACAGCATGTACCTCCCACCGCTAACGAATACAGTGCGTCGTGGTGGAATCAGCATCAGTGGGTCTGCTGTACAGTACGGACAACAGGTGAGATGTGAGAGCGTAGCGAAATCGACGTCATAAGGTCGGTCGTTGGCCGAGCATGCAATCCATACGAATGTAATCCCTGGCCTACCGGAGGCGAGGGTAGGTCAGTGAGTGCGTAGGCGCAATTCTCCGCGATACTCGCAAGCAAATGCGCAGAAGACGAGAAAGATGCGAAATAGACAGGTTTCCTCTTGGACTAAGAACCAAGAAGGATCAAAGGCCGTAGACAGGGCTTATTGTCGCAGCTCCTTTTCTCAGCTGTCACCCCTGCTGTGTCAAAACCGTATCGCAGTCCATCGATAAGGGACCGTTCTAGAACACCCGTCAAAGCAGATCTGACGATCGTGGCCCTTTGGTTTCTTGGCCGGCGACCAAGGGAAAGAGAACCTGAAGATCATGGCCAAAGAAGAGTCTCCCGCACGTGTTTGCAGGCCAGTCTCTCCACCTTGGACTCAACTTTATTTGCACAACAGCAGAGGCTGAAAATCGGTGTCAGTGCAGCATGCTGTTTTGTACTTGCTGGCTATCCCAACCATGGCCAGTGTCCCAACCATGGCCAGTGAGCCCAAAACATATAGCAAAGGCGGGGAATTATTTTCCTGTAGCAAATAGCAAGAAGGAGATGAGCTGCGCATCACAAGTTATGTAGCTAGTTGGCAGGCTGATTTGCAAAAAATATCCAGAGCGGTGTGAGTTGAAACTCTGAATACGCATACGAGCACCAGGACTTGCGTGCTCTCTACAAATCATTCTGCACAGAGCCAACCACCAGTCGCCACACTCTTCCGCTGCATTTTTGTATAGACAATGCGAAGAGCCCTGAGTCTGGGACATGAGCACACCGATTGCTAGGACACTATAGCCACTGTACCCCCAGAAGCATCTTTGTCCGTGCAGTGCCTGCAACAATGCCAGTCAATGCACAGGGGAGAAAGAGCTTCTCTTGAGAATGTGGGCTAGGCGGATACAAGTCCCGTCTTCCCCCACCCTTGTAAAGACTAAGACGTGTGAGAATTCTGTGTGTTTGTTCCGTATGGAGAGCTCCAACACACTTGCATTGGAGAGAGGCGGTATGGCATTTGCGTGCTTCAGCACCAAGACTCGAAATGAGGGGGACACGGGAAAAAAGGGATGGGATAGAGCAGAGATTGTGGACGGATGATGTGCTCCCCCCTACCTATGCGGAGTATGTACCACTCTAAACGAGCAGCACTCGCACACACACTCGTGGACACACGCCATCTCTCTATTCAGTATGCAGCACGTCTGCGTGCTGTGGTGGAGGGAGCGCAGAGATTGTCAACAGCCTTGTTTGGTCGGCGACCTCGTGGTTCTCGTGCTCACCGGTTTGTTAATTAGTAGGCTCCCAACTCTCTTTCGCTCATTTAGCTCCGTCTCCAAAAGTAATTTCCCCCGGCCCTAGAAGCTGGAAGTCGCGGTTGAATGGCTGCTGGAGACACTCCAATTAGCAGCTGTACCCACTCGGCATGCAGGCATTGTTGATCTGGTCGACAAGAAGGAAAATACGAAGTTGCAGTACTAAAATCGCACATCATCAAGCCCATACAAGCCTATATAGGGCTTACGCGATGCTGTAACAGCCCAGAGATTCGAAAATGGCAGCAAATAACCAGAACATGCCTAAGACGATTTGGTTAGCTGATAAAGAGAGTTAACGATGCCACCATCGTATGCAACGGGCGGAGTGGCATTAGCCGGCACCCGTTCATCTGCCGGTAATGGCGCGACGATCGTCGCCGCCAAATATGTCGGGTATCTGATATTAATCTCAAGCGCTCGCTCCCTCCATGTACTAAGGCAATATATGATAAATTGCAGTCGCCGTTTTTGCATGCTGGCCTAGTGTAATTTGAGCATCTTGCCTCGCCATGCAGACGTAAATAGATTTCTTTCATTGCTGATACAGCGCATGATTCTGCAAAGGGCCGACTGTTCGGCGCAGTCACTCCCTGCGTAATAGCAGACAGAGCGCTGATTTGCTTCGAGGCCAGTGCCGCCTGAGGGCAATCGAATGTATCGGCTCCTCCAACAGGCACGACGACTTGCGCCTGGCTGCCGCCCGGTTAGGTGTTTTTCAGTCTCATCATTTGCCTGCATCACACGCTGGGCGCTAGTCCCCTGCGACTCGTGAACTGAGTCAAATCGGGACCATTAAACCGAAAACGCAACCCGACGTCGAGCGGCTCTCTGCTCTTCGAGGCCGACTGGCATTCGCACACGCCGATTGCACTGTGCTGTGATGTGGAGCAAAACCACCCTTTGGAGAAAAAGCGAGAAAAGGGATCCCTAGACCAAGTGGCGCGTTTCATGTGTCCCAATCCGGGCCTACCTCCTCCGCACCCAAATCCTCGGTTCATGGGAGTTGCAAGGCGGACCTCGTAAAGTATGGACGTCGCCACTTTGTGTGTGACCCAGAGCCCACGATCAGGACGTGATACTGTGCTCGTAGCGTATAAATTTGCCTGCAGACAGTCTCAGTCAGCGCCTCGAGTCTCACTCTCGTGACAGACACACCTGGAGGTCACATTAGCGATACACCGAGAGGATGTCTAGGACAGTGGATGAGGGGGAAGAGGGAGGAAGAGGAGAAAAGAACAGAAAAGACAGAAAAGTCCGATCGCAGAGCTTGTTTGTGATTCGCGCACTCGTACTGCAGAATAGCAACTGCTACAGTACGGGAGCACCTGCCACGCCTGCCCTCAATCTCCATCAGCGTTGGGGGCAGCCGCCAAGAGCCACTAAACGGGACTTGAGAAATGGCACTTTTTTCTTTTTTCGCCCACGGGAGTCCCAAAGCAGCTGTGGCCTGTGGAGACTGCTATTTTCTAGCGGGTAGCGGAAAGACTTTTGGGATTCAAGTCATCTTGAATGCTGCTGGTGAACCTGATACACTGTACGAGCATGACGGCGTTCCTAGTCTGGCAGCCTAGGCGCACGTTAATTACAGATTCAATGAGATGGTGCTATATTAACGGAAAAGCCGTAGTAGCCAACAGCTGTCTAATAATGAATGGAGGAGGGATATAGTAGTCTCCACAGCTAACGGACCTTTTTTGCCCTTCTTCCTTGCACAGAATAGAATTACTGGAGCGGTTTTTCCGCTTGCAAAGTAAACGGATGCCTCTTTCGCCTTACTCGTGCTCGACATTTGTGCGAGTGCGGAGTGTGAATATTGTTTTTGGGGGGCGTCTTGGTAGTGTATTAGCGGCCTGTGTTGAAATGAGATATATGAGAGAGTTAAGCAGGGAGTGCTAGGCGAGTTTTTCCATTGGAGCTCGAGAATACAGGCCAGCCCTGGATTCGAAGTATTGAAGTAGAGTTCTCGAAAAGTGTCTGATAACATGCTACTGAGTGTCGATACCAGTGCCTGGTCAATCATCACAACTATGTCACTCAGCGCGTATAGAGCGTGGAAAGAGCAACATAGCCTTTTCCCCCTTTTCTTTTCTTACAGCTTTCTTCAAAGCTTCTGGCCTCTTTTTCTCCTCTTTTTGCTCCAGCGGATGCCTTCTGGGGTTTCTCTTGTACAACCAACCCTTTACAGCAGTGCGCATGTGACATATCTCCAGATTACACTACTTCCACTAAGCTTGTGATTTAGCACGAACAACTGTACAGTAGCATGCCTGGGTATCCCTTCTCCCTCGACGCTTGTGAACAATGTAATCTTGAGCCGCAATATTACTGATGCCTCCCAACCCAAAAGTCAGCCATGGCCAGGCTGGCGGACCAGTATGGGGGCTTTTTTTTGGGGCTGGGATGTGTGTTAGCGAGTGCTTGGAGGAGAACAAGCAACAGACTACAGGCGTAGTGTGGCCGGGGAGCATCGAAATGGTGGAGCTGCCGCAGTGTGGAGACTCCTTTTCTTTTCTTTCTTTCCTTTCTGATGGGAAGCTAACAGCTATGGAGTACCCTCAGTATAGCGCTTGTAGTGGTGGGAACGTTTTCTTAGATCCCTGGAGCGGTCATGTTAACACCGATTGCGGGAGAAATGGCCGGTAAGGAGATGGCCAGCCAGCAGGCATGGGACCTGCACAGTATGCGCAAAGCGGCTGGTAGCTTGGAGCTTTCATTTCTCCTTTTCTCTTGTCCAGATTTTGTCCATTAGACTGGTCCCCGTCAAAAGCTGCTTTGGAAGAAGAAGACAAAAGGAAAAAGGGAAAAAGAAAATAACACACAATCAGCCCCATCTTGCCGTCAAAAATTTAGCTCCCTGGTATATTTTCCGTACGAGGTTTCAGCTGCCAGCATTCCTGCATCTGCCTTCTCTGTTGGTCATAGTCGGCTTTCACACTATCGTGTGTCAAAGCAGCTTCAAGCTCGTAGGCGATTTTTTATTCCCGGCGGCAGCCAGCCCTGGGCCAGCGCCACTCCCAGCGCACTGTCCGTCAACCTAACAGGATGCAGGGAGAGAGGATTGGATCGAAGGTGACGTATATGGAGACAGTGCGGAGCAAAGACACTGTGCTTCCGCATGGGCTTTTATTCGGGGCATTTGAGAAACAGGGAGACACTTGTAAGCGGCGAAATCGCTGTGTGGGCGCACACGGCAGATACTGTACGCACTATGTTCATACTGTCCAGATGCTATTGGACGCAGCAGGCAAGTGTGAGCAGGCGAGGGCTTCCGTTACGAATGGGAATTCGAACGCGTATCCGCGTTGCAGGGATGCAATTTCAGCAAATTGGCCACCACAGATTCCACAACCCCAAGCTTCATCTGGAGCCGCTTGTATCGACGTGCCAGCCGCATACTGGCAGCGGCGGGTGGTCTAGTGATATGAGTGCAATATCGAGATGCCGAGTAGCACATGAGCCGTCCCGTCATATAGAGGGCACCGAGGCACATATGGAGCACATGGGCCGTTTTACAATGGGAGGGAGGGAGCGGGCTGGTTCCGTTACATGCTTGCTTCGATAAGCATGCTATACAGCGAGGCCCAGAAAAATAAAGTAGAGGGCGTTGCACAGCGCCTGGCTCACGGTTTGCCCTACCGTCGTCTAAACTCAGACGGGATAGAGAAGACGTCAAAAAGCACGCAACGATCAAGACAAAACTGTGGTAGCGTAGCGATGAAATCGGCGGTGGAGATGTGCTTTTTGCGGCGCCGTTTGCTGTTACGGGCGTTGGGGTCGCACATAGTACCGTACCATGGCCGTCATATATTTTGGGAGGCTGAAATATATAAATAGGCGTGCCAAGGCGCAGCATAATGACGAAAGGAGAGGGCAAAAACTTGCTTGAGGTGCTGCAACGGCGATGAGATGACGATGATGGGGCCGTCCGTTCTGGGACGATTGGCGCTTCTTTGTACTTGGCTGGCCCTGTGTCTCATCAACACATGGAGAGGGGTTGCCCAAATCGTCGAGATTGGCGCGGGGAAGCATTTTGGCGGCGGCAGTAGTGACCTGTAGCACTAGGCAGAGCAGTCAGCTAGCTAGCTGGCAGGCAAAAGCAGCAGAGGTGGTGTGGTGGTGGTGGAGGCTATCGTGATGAGATCCACCCAAACGGTCATAGGCGTACGTCAGGGCTTGCTGTTGGTGTTGCCAGGCCTGCTGCCCGTCCCCGCAGGAGCCTTGCTTCCAAGGTGTGAGGGAGGGCCTGTGTGTTCTCACCTCAGAAGGCCCATTGATGCCTTGGTTGTGTAGCACATGTGTGCTATTTTCGAGTCAAGATACAGGTGCAGTTTTATATGGCTGCCTACAGATGCGCGCGCCAGAACTGAGCTGTGGCCATGCTTCGATCGTCGCTGCTGCATCTACTACAGGGTATTACTACAGCCTCTCCACAAGCATATGCACGCCGCTATAGCTTCAAGCTTACCCTTGAACTGCCGATGAGAGGCTGTTTGCTTGGGATCTGCCCAGAAAGATGGTCAAAACAACTTGAAACACACATGGACACTACAAAAATAAAACTTACAGAAATTAAACCATACACAGCCTGCTTAGTGAACCGATTGCCTCTCCAACCCTTTCTTTGCCTCCCTCGCTAGCAGAAGCGCCCTGTCCTACCTGTGCTGCGTCCTTCGTCGCCTGCCGTACAGCACATCACGTATGTATCATCCAACCTTTTTCTGTTTTCCCCTTCTCTTTCTTTTCTCTGCCCCCACCCACCCCGGACGGCGTCGACGCCGCCGCGTTTCTCCCCCTGTTTGCCGTGCTAGAGGGGACCTTTACGTCAGGGCTGCACTGCATCGACACCCGGCCGTCCGCCGCCAAAAACGTGTCCCCACCGGGCCGGGCTGGTCCCCTGGTCGCTGCTCCGTGTTCCGCACGGGGTCCGTACGGAGTACTCCGCTGGGTACTCCGTATGAGGAATTTTGGTAGCGCATGAAGAGAAGAAGCAGTGCCATTCTTACTGCCTGCACCCTGGCATGCGCCCTATCCGATACGGCGCAAGCTACCTCAGCTAGCCAGATTGCTGCTTGCAGTGTCGCATCCATCAAAATCCTCAAACATGCTGCAAAAGTGCGCGTACTAGTATATACAGGTGTGTAGTGTGCAGCATGTGGCGATGGGTACTTGAAATGCGTGATGCTCTGTATAGAAGAGGCGATATCATTCCCTGTATCCTGTAAACTTTCTTTGTTCCTTGCTAAGCGAGTATACTGTCTTGTTTACTTTTGACTCTGCTTTTTCCGACTTGAAGTTTCGCGATCAGGGCCATCCAAGTTTGAAATATCATAACCATTTTGAGACTAGAGCAGAAGGACGTGCCCTTCAAAATATCCCAATATTGCCTAGCGTCCAGTACCAATCCCAGCAGCAACTTGCTTGCTCCCTGTAGGTACCTTGCCTGATACTGTAGCATTTGCTATACAGGTGCATTCCATGAATTCATCAATGAGGTGCACAGCACTACTTGCTCTATATTGAGAATATTGAAACACGCCTTTGACATTTCCACTGCCCGTCGACCATAGGTACAATATCCTAGCCAGCCCTTCATCGGCAGTTGCTGCGAATACGCTATACATACTCGCTCGTTCAAAGCCGCACAGTTCGGCACAGTAGTCCTGCTGGCTGCCCAGCGGCCGCTGTCCCCTGCATAAAATCTCCTCTCTCCGCAGTGGCGGCAAATGCCCCCAGCACCATCATCCACTCCTAACCTGCACTTGTCGCTGTTGCAGGCCCCTGGTTAAACTGCCGTAGCCTTAACCAACAAGCGTTTTTTTCCTGTCGCTGGCCCCACCCGCAACTTTGAGCACAATCCCTGCTTTGGCTCCCAAGGAAGAAGAGATGGAGGTATACAGTATAGTACAGTGCGAATAGCAACTCAGCCAAAGGTACACAAGGCTCACACATACCAGCAGGGACGGTCATGCCCTCGCTCGTACTCTGCTACACGCAGCCAATTCGTCCTCAGCACAGCGCATACTGTAAATACGGAGTACATTTGGGCGGTACTTCGAGTCGGACAGTGCAGTACAAGGCAGCCAGCCAGCCAGAGCAAGAAAGAGCAAGGCAACTTGGGCCTTCTTTCCTCGCAAATCCTCCACCCCCCACCTGCCTTCCCACTCCCCTCCCCTGTCGTGCCTTCCTAGTCCCACAGATTGCATCTCCACCCCCCTTTCAGATCCACGCTGGCTGGCCTGTCTCTCTGTCGACATCATGGCTCCTGCTAGCTACACCCACTAAGCCGACATCCAGATGTTGCTGCCACTTGCGATACATGGCGGCCACTTGTATCATCTTTTTTGCCTGCTACTTTGCATTCGTCTTTTGCATCTTACTCGCAACGCATTTAATCTCCTCTTTTTTTTCCCCCTTGGCGCTGAATCGCCTCCATTCCAATCATCATCATTGCAATTGCTCCTTGTTTGAGCAAGATACCTGTTTGTACGCGTACGAGTCGAGTACTTCCAGCTTCGAGGTACGGTACCTGTCTACAGCACTGTACAAACACCTGTCCCTGCTGTTCGTGTCTCGAAATTGCCACAGAGCTGCTTTCAAACACAGCATCAGCCTTCTAATTCCTATACATAGAAGCGGCATTTCTCTTTTGCCTCCTTCTTGTATTCTCCCCCCTCACCTTCATCACCTTCATCGCCTTCATCAGCGTCATCAACACCACCACCATCGCTTAGACAGCCCAAAAGCACAAATCACCTGGGGCCATACCCATACCTGGACATCTGACCCCATCTCCTCGATCAGAGACATTTAGCTGCCAGGGCAGCACAAACGCATTCGCAAAATCCCCATCTGCCCACTCCCAATCTCTTCCCCTGCCCGCTGGCAGTCTGCAAACTTGTTTTTGGCCTTCTCTTGGGCCTCTCCCCTCCAAGCAGTCGTCATCATCCCTATCAGTCCCAGCACCGTCTGCTGGCCGTTCCCTCTCAGTCTTCTCCATACTCTCCACCGCGATTTGGCCATAGCACAGCTCCATAACGGAGTTTTGGTGGTTCCCTGTGGGTTCCTCCCAAATGCTCGTCACTTAATTCAACTAGCCTGCAGCCCCCCCGGCCGGTTCTTCTTCCTAGGGCCAAAAGCACTACCCTACTTCATCGCAGCAACCCTGTCGCCTCGGGCTTTACGAAAGGGACATTGGCCTGCCGATCACTTTGGCCCAGAGTCGTCACACCAGGCCAACCTGGGACCTCCTCTGGCATCCCGCTAAAACTGACGCACGTCAATTCACTGACCTGAGGACACACTTAAGACTTCGCTGATCCCACCTTGGTCCTCCCGACAAATCACTCCCAACTCCAGACGGGATCTTCTGTTATTTTGGACTGTGCTACCGACTTGGCAATCTTCTAGTCGGGATCCCGCATCTGATCAACAAACCTTCTTTTGCTCTCCCACGCAAACGCACCACACGCACGCACATCACCCAGAGCTGTCTCTTGTCCTTGAGCCTTCTCTCCTGATCATCACTTACACAAAGAGAAAGAAAGAGGAAACTCACAGCAATCACGACAACACAATCAATACATACCATCAAAATTGCACACTACACATTACACAAACATCAACATACCGATCAATCCAATACCACTACTCCTAGCAAATCCTCTCTACATACACCATGACCATGACGCTGGACGCACCCCAACAGCAGCGATTTGGGCCCGTTATGAACTTTGACTACCCTCCTCACGGCCAGCCACCGGCCTTTTCAAATCCGTGGTCCTCATCACCTTCTGCCTCCCAGACCGCCGCAGTAGCAGGAAGCAGTCTCTACGTTGGCGGACCGGCGCCGCCTCCTCTCAGTCACAGTCTCGTGGCCAAACCTCACACCGCTCGCGCTCCCATCTCCAACGGACCTCCTTTACCTTTACCATCCTACGGCTCATTGCCGGTCGCCTCATCTGGAGCTGGTAGGTTTTTCATTTCTCGTATATAAATCTTGTTGCAGCTACTTACTTGTCTCATCATTAGATCTCCTCAGCATGAACCGCCTTCAGACCTCTTCTGCTGCCTATGCAGACCCCACCTACGCCACGACAGCCTCTCCCGTCCACGGCCACTTTGCACCTCCTTCAGCTTCTGCGTACGACACCATGGGCTATGCACCAGCCCATGTACGACCTGCATTCGGTGCTCTCGGCCACGAATCAGATGCCTCGCGCAGATTTTCTCAACAGTGAGCCACTCCTGTGTTTGCTATTTATGAAATTGCATGACTGACATTTACATCTTCAACAGCGTCCATGCTGATGACCGAAGAGGCTTTGCTGAAGCTCTTGATGCCAGCCACGGCATGCTTGCCATGAGCCAAGAGACACCCAGAAACATCTATGGCCGCGACCGATCTTCTGTAGACTCATATGGCTTCCCGTCGACTCACTCGACCAGCTCCTCCGTCTCGTCCTCTGGCGGCTTCGGCTCCTACTATGGCGACTCCGTCTCTGACTACTCTACTGCCGGCTCAGATATCGAGTCTGTCAGCTCGAGAACACTCCCTCGACCTCAGGGCATGATGTCCTCCTCAGTCCCTCCTGCGCCCCAATCCATGATGGGCCAATTCAGCTCCAAGGTCTCATCTAGCACACAGAAGAAGCACAAGTGCAAGGTTTGTGACAAGCGTTTCACACGACCGAGCTCTCTGCAGACTCACATGTATAGCCACACTGGCGAAAAGCGTAAGTATTTCAAAAGAATATCCTCTGTTATACGTTAGCTAATAGATATTATCAGCATTCGCCTGTGAAGTTGAGGGCTGTGGCCGCCACTTCTCCGTTGTCTCAAACCTTCGACGCCACCGAAAAGTCCACAGAGGCGATGCCCGATCTGAGGCTGGTTCAGAAGACCACCACTCGGATTAAACCTGATTCTTTAACCCTCCAAAACCGGATCCATCGATTGATTCCGGCTGTATTATTAGAGCCTTTTATGACTGTGGCCTTTGCGAGGCCGAACCTTCAACAACTTTTTCAACCACCACCTCCCGCACATTAACCATCTGTAGCAGCATAGAAGATGCATGAGGTGTAGCTGCGGGAACTTGGGAGTTGAAAATTCGACCATCATTTCTAAAGATTTAATTGGTACAATACTCAGACTACGACTTCATCTCACGACACCAAATTAGAGGATGCGGGTTCAAAAGAAGCCCGAGGTTAGGAAGGGAAATTCTTTCTTTTTCTTTTGTTTATTCAAGAGATGGTACGGCTATGCGCATGAATTTTCGCTACTTGTCAGGGATACCAGTGTGTTGCATTGCGAGGCCACATCAAGAAGCCTCTTGGCTGATGTGATGCTCTCAACTATTTCCTTTTGAGTGTTATTTTCCTTGTCTTTTCCTTTTCCTTGTTGGGTTCTGTCATTTCCGGATTCATTTCATCAATTTTCATTCTACATGGGTTGCTTGCTGGAATGGCGACTTTTTTTTTTCTTGGGCTATGATCTCGGCTGGATCGATGGGATACACGTGTCTTTTCAGTCTGGCGTTTGGGCTGTAGGGGACTTTATCAAGAGGATTTTTTTTTCTCAGCATGGAATTTGTGTCAACATTCATCCTCGCCAGCCTTTCACTGTCGACTTCAGATGGAAGCAACTTGGGGCTTGATACCATCGGCACAAGTGGGACGGATGGAAAAGATGGCAACCGAGCGGCTTTTTCTTTGCTGTTGTTTAGTATTGTATAAATAGGCCCTATCTCACGGTGACGATATACCCATTCGATAGCATTGTGAGTCTATTGTTGAATACACAAAATTCATTATCACACAAGTTCTCCTCTCTTCTGTCCCCTTTGATTGTGAGCTATACTTTTTGAAGCTATTTTGAGTAGATTGGTTTATCGACAGAACGAAGTGGTGCATGGTCCCTGCCGATCACTGGGCCAGCTGCTTTCACGACTCATGGTACAGTAAGAGCTGCTAAGAGTACCTAGTTAAGGAGAGGTGGAAACTGGCAAGAGAGCAACTGGGGTTTCTTACGGCGACGATCACGGCGAGGATGTCCCAAACAGGCGGGTGAGGTTTGGCGGGAGCGCCGAATCGTATGCAATCACGGGCTTCTGTTGCGATTTCGAGTTGACAGCGGACGGGATCGACACGCAACACGCGGGAGTAGCATTCGTCTCTGGGGATCCCCCAGCTGCCTAGCTTCGCGCTTACATGTAAGCTCTCTCTCTCTTTCACATTCTATCTCTGTTTATAGCATGTTTACAGGCTGGAGCTGAAGTTACGCTACGCCATCCAAGGGGAAGGGAAAAGTGGAAAAAGGAGACCATGCATACGCGATATGTAGGTTGGATGGAGCTTGGGATAGCGCTGGACTGATTTGGTATTTCCTCTCCTTTCCTCCTTTCCTCCTGTTTTTCTCATTTAACAATCAATTTGATGGCTAGTTGTCGTGGAGATGTTTATGGGGGATGCCAGCTGGGGCTGATAACACCGCTACTGGTATAAGATTTGTGTTGGCTATGGTATGAAATTTACTCGAGCATATTATGACTTCTCAGATGCATTGGAGAGAGCACGACATATTCACAGGACGATCATTTCCTCAACTTGGAATAGAACGCGCGTTTCAGAGTCGAATATCATTGCTGGTTATGGGATAGGAGGGATCCAAGCAAATGTTGTCAAGACCGGACAAGCTTTGTGGGGTTTGCGAAGGTTGTGACTTGGCTACATGCCGCCAAGCAATGAATTTGGAGAATCGGTGTACATGCAAGGGTGGTGGTATTTGGAACGGTTTGTGTGGATGGGATATTTTGAACAAGCAAGAATGGGTTGCATGGGTTATCTGGCGGCTGAAGCGAAGCGAGGGTGGCGGATTTGTCTTCCGGAAGCCCGTTGATCGCTTCATTTTTGATATTGAGGAGCTTTGGGAGAGGTGGGTATAGTGATTTGTATTTCTGCCGTGTATGAAAAGAAGGTGTGGTGATATCGAAATTCTTCACTTGGACGGTGCCACGAGGACGGACTGCTTTCTGTTTTTGATTAACGTGACGACGAAGAGGAGGGAGGAGGAGGAGGAGGAAGAGGGGAAAGAAGAGAAGGACGGGACCACATTTGTAAAGGATCGGCAATGGGCTTTACTCTCTTTGAAGCAACGGCAGATGCTGCCTGTTTCCAAATGCATACGCGGATTATCGAGATGGGCTCTTAAGGCTATGATGTCTTAATGTATATCTCCCGTTCTCCGGTCTTGGGGGAGGGAAATCTCCCTTTTTCGGGTGGTGATGTGCAGAGGAGAAGACCAGAATTGGATTTAGGCAGTGCTTTTGCCTTTGAAGGCTATTCTAGTAAGGCCTATTACTGAACCCAAGCGTATATCGAGATCGCAGAGAAGCACCAGCTTTTGCTCAGCCGCGGTAGGCACAGCACACACACACACACACATTTTTGGGGCCATATGATGATGCTATTTACGGTGAAGGTGGGAGGAGCCCAACTGTAAGCCAGACATGTATGATGACAGCGGGCATGAGGTGCTGCGGTGAGAGAGGAGTTTTGCTACGTTTACATGTAAACTTATTTTGAATCAGGATGGCGATCGCGTCTCGTCTATTTTCTTTTTATTTCAGGCTTTTTGGTTTCGCTAAGACGCTATGATGCGCTGTTACAGATATTGCGGTTTTGGGCATGTGCCGCCGAAGGCTGCTTTTCACGATGATGTGAAGTTGGCTGCTTTCAGCCTCGGCCTTGGTCCTTCTGGGTATAGGTGCCGCAACGTATCTTTTTTGCGCCTTGGTCTAACTAAAGTTCCAAACGTTATCAGGAAGCGATAGAAACGAAACATGATGCCGTCACCGTTTTGAAAATCCGGTTACTGCCCGTTTTTATAAAAGCCACCACGACAGTGGCGTTTGACATCTTTTTTTTTTCTAAGGGTAGGGCAACTCGCACTTAGTTTATTTTGAGGTGGCGCGAGATGGGCTTTCCCGCCTTAAGATGGGCTTTGGCGGGAATGGCAAAAACGGAACGTTCTTTAATCGGCAAATGGTTCTTTCTTGTCTCTCTCGGTGCACAAGTCATCATGGGGGAAGAAAATTATATACGCTATATTATACATGTGATGCAGTTTTATTTTACTTGGACATCTTTTTTGTGGGCTGCGCTTTGCAGTGATTGTTACAGCGTAGCATTCTGGCACACATCGGCTCGCAGATTTGCCATCCGTACACCGCACCAATCTAATGTGAGAATACCCAAGAGCTACAGCCATCCATCTGAATGCTATCAAAGAGAAGGAACCAAAACAAAGCAGGCTACACACTGCTATAAGCTACGCCGAGCACACTGCACTGCGCTGCACTGGAAGCAAAAAAAAAAAAAGTATACAGTGCTTCTCCAAAAAGGGAGCCCAGGTGATGGCGTGGGCTACAACGACCTTGGAGAGCCAGCAAGGAAGCGAGCAGGGATCGGGGGCGTGTGATTAAAACAAGCTTTGCCCGCGTCTACATCCCGTCAACAACTGCTACAGTATTCCACGTACCAGGCCAAAATAGGGGGCTGTTTTGAGGGTTTCTTGCACCCTGGCTGCGAAGTGACGTCTGGTGATGCCAAATGATGGGAAAACTTTCTTGGCCACGTATCTTTAATCTTTGCATTTTCTGGGAGCAACGAAAAACAGCCTTGTCATTGGGGTTTCTTATACCGAAATGGTGGAGCGAGAAGAAACTACCTAAGAAGGCCGCTAAGCATTGTGGCTGGCCACCAAAATCGAGGCTACCACAAAGCCCTACTCGTACGGACATCATACGAGAAGTACCTACTCTCATGGTCACGAACATCTAATCTGGGGAATTTAATGACAAAGGGCTCGTACTCGAGATTACTACCTTCTATAAACCACTAGAGATTTTCGGCAGTGTCGCTCTCAGCTGCCACGGCTTGCTACCCTTTCATCTTTTGCCCTACTGGAAGAGGGACGTCGTGCTAAGGAATACGATGAAAATTCTCCGCTGTATGCCCCGAGAGGAAGGCGGACTCTTGTTGCGTATCCAGCTGTGACGAAATGAATGTCACTGGAGGAGCAAGAGAGTGGCCAGCGGCAAGGGTACCATAGCTCAAGTAAACAGTAGCATTGTGCTCCAATCTACAGAGTACCGCCGCCGACACACCCCTGTCGCACGGCTGAGAAGATCAATGGATACGAAGCCTTTGAAATAAAGGGTCGCAGATAATCAAGCATTTAACGGAGCGTGGGCCTAAAAAGCTTCTTTCGTGGCCTCCCGCTCTGACCAGGACAGAGAGGGAGCAGACACTTGGTGAACAGATATGGCTACCTTCCTGTCTAGGCGGTTCGCGATGCCCGCACACATAGTGCTGATAATGATCATGTCGATTAATACTTAGGTAGGGAGGTACCATAAGTAAGCATGAAAAGACAAGATGTATGAGTAAGTGCCAGCATCAAGTCTCTCCATCTTTTTTTTTTCCCTTTAGTGGATGAAGGCCACTTACACCGACAATTTTCGCATTGTTTTAGCGCCAACTTTTTTTTTTCCATCTTTCCCTTGTCCAGCAAAACATGTTCATTACTTTAAAGCCGTGCTACCGCGAAAGGGGAAGTGGGAATTTGAAAAAAATCACGGGGGAAGCGAATCAGGGGATAACTGGGGAGGGGGGTCCAAAGCGGTTTATTTTTCTTCTTTCCCATCATGTTCAGGGGATGAGCATAATAAGATGCATCGGATCGCATCGGATCGTCGTTATCCATCTTGGTTAATGCGGTTCTTTTGCTGTCTGGTTTGCTGCTGGCGGCCTGTTTGCGGTTAGTAGTGCTAGAGGGGGAGGGGGTGGAAAGAAGAGAAACGTGAAAATAAGCAAGACTGTTAACGAAAAAGAGTTGGTGAATATTCATGCCGAGGCACGGTGGAACCTTTACTTGATATCGTGGTCCAGCAAGCCCTTTTTACACTACAGTAGCACCAGCCGGACTATGGATGCTAATGTAATTCTCCGTCTTGAGGGCTATATTCTGCTCAAAGGCTTTAAAACAAAAGTAGCGTATATACGTGGAACTTCTCCACAAATAACGGGACGGTGCAAAGAAATAAGGAGCAGGCGAATAAAACGGCTCGTCAAAAAACCAAAATACAAAACCGGATTTCAGCCAGTAAACTTGCATCTCGAGCATCTCTCACTGTTTCCAATCACTTGCTAGCAGCAAAACAGGGACAGCATCCAAACACAGAAGGTGCGCCTTGTGGTGCTCTTTCCCTGCTGAAAGGCTGTTGATGGAGCAATTGACGTCAGCGGCTGCGGCACAAGGGTCTTGTGCATGCGGCGCTAAAAGGAACCCACATAGTATGGATCCCGAAACGTCATTCTATGGCGCCGTCATTGGGCGAACTTGTTCATTGCAGGATTGCGCTGGGCTGGGGGACGCATCTAGCTGCGGGGCCCGGCTTCTTGAGCGCTTTGGGCTCTATGAGAATGACCCAAGAATCACAGCTACTGTACACAGGACGTTTCACTGCACGCTGCTATAATTTGATGCGTTGGGTGTGTAACGGGCATGGCACGGTGCTGCAAATCTGCAAGATGCATGAATCTACAAATGCCATACCGCCCCATCTCAGCTCTCGGAACGCCCATTCTTTATTTTTTGCTAGCTTCCCCTTTATGCATTTCAGATCTACCTGTCTTATGCGCTGGCCGATGCGGCTGCGAAGTAGGGATATTACAAAAATTAAACCCGTATATTAAATATATGACAGCGCATATGCACTGTGTGCGCGCACCGTCCAGTAGCAGATTCCCGAAAATGTGCTAATAAAGTACCGCAAGTATCTGTGGGGCAGGCGCACAGTGCAGCCCTGGAGCCAGCAGCGAGCGAGGTACGAAGCTGGAGTAGAAGGCGGTACTTCCACTTTTGCGTGCGAGCGCCGTACAGTGGACGGAGAGAGCTCCACTAGAGCTCCAGTGCAGGCAGAAAGGCACTGGCATGCGCTGTATTTTTTTTTTCCCTTTCTTCAGTGCCACAGCGCCGCTAGCAGGCCCGGCTCAGTCCCCCTAGCGGAGGCGTCAAGCTGGCGAAACCTGAAAGCCACGATATGATACTCGCAGCCAATTGGTAACGATACCAGACTCTCGAGACGAACTTTTTAGCTCAACGGCGCCTCTGCCATGTGTCAGGGCGTTGCCACTTACGCGTCAAGTCTTGGCAGTTTTGAACTTGGAGAGCCAATGGACGTTTACGGCTCATACAGTACTTGCTGCTTGAGGCGGGTAGGAGCCACGCTCTCAGTGGCTTTTCAGCCATTTCGCTTCGTTCCTTGTTCTGTAAGTCCCTGATATCCAATCAAGCCACCCAATGATTCTGTGGCGCCGTTTCGAAGGTTTCGAAAACGGGCTCGAAGGAAAAAGAGGATATTTTGATATTTTTTTTTCTCTCAGGATAATTTCCCGTTTGATATTATGACGGTGGGTTGTGAGTATACAGGAAAAAAAAAGTTCTCTTCTTCTTTCGGCTGAATTTCCCGCTCCCCTTGCCACCACCATTATTTGCCTGTTTCATGATAAGACAGAGATGGAAGCGACTTTGATGTAGACATGCGCGCACTGTATTGGACAGTATCTGATATTCTCTGGGATACAGTACACTATTCCATAGAATATTCCAAAATATTGATTTTTTTTTTTTTTTTTTTTTTTTTTTTTTTGAATTAACTGTTCTTTTTAGAAACTACCACGTCTCTAGTGATTATTCGTCTGCGTGGCTGTTCACAATTTTCCATGGCGGCTAAAAATAAATCTGTAACACACCAAAGCATGGGGGCTATTTGCCCATCCATTTTGTTACTTTCGCACCACTCGTGCCATCTGTAATCACCAATTGCATACCTGTGCTTGGACAATTGTCTTGTTAGATTGCTCTAATCAAATCTCCCGGCAATACTGTTGGCTGTGTAGTGTTATTGTCGCTGCCTTTACTTTTACATCGCCTAGGTGCAAGGCATGAGGCGTGTGTAATACGCTTATCTTG
The DNA here is from genome assembly GCA_022985005.1 of Trichoderma koningiopsis. Taxonomy (NCBI): domain Eukaryota; kingdom Fungi; phylum Ascomycota; class Sordariomycetes; order Hypocreales; family Hypocreaceae; genus Trichoderma; species Trichoderma koningiopsis. Next base: position 6,249,011 of record JAJPEM010000002.1, read on the forward strand.
TCAGCCTCGCTCTCTCCCCTTTTGTTAATAATCTTGCGACAAGAATAACCTGAATTTCCACAATCATCGTCCGAGCCACTCTTACCGACATAGTAAGAGGTCTGTATCACAAACACCTTTGCGTCTTGTTTCAGAAAAAGTGGGCGTCACAACCTTCCGCTATTAGCACCACTTGTTCTTGTCACATTTTCAAAGTGCATCCATTATCTATACACGCACTTCTCTCGTGCAGATATCTATCTCCCATCAAGTCTCATTTCTTACTAAGAATCGAAATTTTAAAATTCCCCTTCCACCTTGTAAGCGGAATGTAGACTACCCCATATTAATCAATCAGTCCCTCTCCATAATCCCTGCAGATTTTTGCGCTTGGACGCTCTTTTTCTTCCAAAACTGCTTCGCCCCCTTTCGGTAGGTCCGGGGCATCTGAATCCAGGAACCAAATTGGAAGATACAGGTACAGAACAAGGTTCTCCCCTGGCTGGAGCTAAAGAAATAAGATGTCGCCGTTTGATGACAGCCGGAGATATTTCCACTGGCGGCCGACGAGCGGCTTCTAATCTATACACTATTCTGCTGACGACGTTAGATCTCACCGATACTTTTCCTTTTGCTGTTTACCTCTTCTTATTCTTTCGAGATGCTGAACCTGCGTTGAAGCATCATTTCTCTCCCAGCTAAAAAACGAACATGGGCGGAAAAAAAAAAATAGAAGACTGAGGTGGCCCGCTAGCATAAGCTCTTTAGACATGAAGTAATCATATATTTCCGTCCAGGTGAACTGGTGTCTCTTTTGAAATTACCATCCGTTTTTGGCTACTTGATTAATCTATGTACTCCTCTCCAGTCTCTTATACTATGTAGTATCCTCTACTTGCGTTGGAACTAGGAGCTTTGCTGCCCTCCTAACGTAACGTCGTCTCAGGTGATACACAGGAAATGAAATTCTTGGGTCCGGTGGTAGTGAAACCGCGTTAAGAGGTCAAGTGATGTGTAAAGAAATTACTTGCAGAGTATACGGTGGTTCTTGTACCGTAGTAACTGCTATAAGCGAACATGATGATCCTCGAAGTCTTTTCAAATGGCCCCATGCATCTCTTGCTCACCTCAACCATTGTAAAGCTTTCAAACAATTTGCGTTTTAGAGATGCAAACAGGTAGAATCAATAATCCACTGCACTTTTATCGACTGCTTGGAGACGTAGGGGCTGCTCTTGACCATAAGCTGGTCAAATGATACAGCCTGGTTATACTCGTCAGGCGTAGGCTGGAAGAGCAAATATTTTAAAGAAATGAGTTTGAAAGTAGCTACTCTGATGCTACTGATGCTACTGATGCTACTGATGCTACTGATGTAGGAATAGCTGGTACTGCGTTGATACGTTGATGTAAATCCTCTAGAATAATTAATAAATGAGAGACTGCTTGATCATGACTTTTCAGAAAGCGCTCCTGAGTCTAAATGGGAGTTGGCTTTGCGCCAATCTCATGAACATCTGAGTACTCGCATGCATACTGCTTCTGGGTTCTTTGAGGCTGCTAAGGTATTTAGGATCCAACATCCAGTTATTACTCCATGCACATGTACTGATTTTCCGTATAATCTCATAAGTTCGATCAACATACGCTTCAAAAGATTGCAATAAGAGTCCTTAAAATCACGCTTCGTATGACCTAGAAAGAACACTGGAAGTGCATATCGCGATTCTGCAGACCAAATCTCATCATGAACTCGCAGACTCATTTCAAACATTCGAATAACATTGTCTTCTTAATACCTCTCGCGAGACGCATTACTATATAAGAATTCTATTCATCGTCAACCAAGTCATCTTTTACATCAAGTATCTCCTATTCTATCCCTCCATTGAAAACCCCTCACAGATGGTCATCTTCCACCATCTCCGACTTCGCGTCAACTACCCATCTCATTTCCTGACTCAGTGAATAATAAAAAAGATCCATTGACTTTCCTCATAGCTCCATTCCAAAATAAGAGGGAAAAAAAGGCAAGATGACACAAATATCGAACTATGACAGTCTTTGTGTCGGAGACTGTCTGAAATTTATTATACATGGAATAAAATTTGTAAGTAAAAAGAGAGTCAGAAGATATAATAACGTGGAATGAATCCGGGAAATAAGGTTGGACGCAAGAAGCGTCCATGAGGGGAAAAGCGAAAAAAAGTAGACAGGTCAATAAACATTAACCAGTAGTCATAATGTCGTGAGTGTGAAAACGAAAGTTTTTTGAAAAGATGTAACAGATTAATGAGGGTCTTTTGCGGGAAGTAAACGCGGGCGATCAATCGGTATTTCCGTATGCGTATACCTCCATATTGAAAGAGCCATGAAGATGGCAGCCCGCTGAGTGGCCCTCTCTCTTATCGCCCTTTTGAAAACTCTTTCTTTTATAAGTCTTTTTGACGTATTCTCAAGTCATATCCAAACGCCAGACGCTGAATCAGAAATGTATGCTAAAAATTAATTCGCTTCTGAGCAATCTTTGCCTCATACGTGCGGGGCCTCGCCAGGCCGGCTTCTCTCAAGCTGCTCCAGCAGTTCACGCGGAGGGACCCGTTGAATGCCGCTACCACGATCATACATGGAGGTTGGTGCTGGCGTATATCCTTCGCGCTTCTTGCGTATCCGATCGAGAATGATTCCTGAAGCGACGAGGATAAGAATGAGTGCCAGTGCAATGGCAAGGCCGATTAAAACGACGAAAACAAGTGCCAGGTGTTTTTCTGTTGGGCAACGTGTTAGCAAAAATCATCAAATTTTACATCGTGGCATGTCAGTATGACATAAGAAGAGAGAAGGGACATACTGCTATGTGTAAAGAAGTTATCTTTTTGCGAAAATATTTTGGCAATACTTCCAGCTCCAGTATCGGTGCTGGTCAGAGCAAAAGGGAGGTAGTCAGTGCCGTTGTAGATGACGGCCGAAGCCATTCCAACATTGGCAAAGGGCATAGAACCAGTGAGCATCAGTACTTGCTGGTCGTCAAGAAGATTCGACGAGGCATGAGCTTTGGTGACCGTAAAAACCTGGAGACTCTGGATAGTGCTGCCCTGAGGAGGTGGCACATCAGGGCTCTGCCATTGTTTACCATCGTATTTCATGATAAAGGCAGATCCATTCGGTGAGTTGCCCGAGACCCAGATTTGACTATTGTCATTTGAGCCGGCTGTAATAGCGTTGACAGGGCCGGGGATCTGAGTAGCACCTGCAAAGTCCGTCCAAGTCTGTTTATCGGCGTCGTATAGGGCAAGGAATCTTGTGTCGCTACCGTTGGTACGGAGATCACCGCCAGCAATTAATTGAGTCTTGCTGTACCACAGGAAGCTGGTAACTCGCCCAGCTAAAGTAGTGCCTGGCCTGGACCACTGAGCAGTGTTGGTATCATACGTACAAACACCAGGACAGTCCAGCGCGCCCGCTTTCTGGAACGAACCGCCAGCATAAACGTCTGTAGTATCCGGTCGAACACTGACGACGGAGACTGTGTTATTTCCACCTTGTAGTGACGCAGGTTGCTGCTTGGAGAAGGATTTGGATTCAATATCGTAAGCGATGAGTCCACCAACACTGCTGCCATCAACCTTGCCAGTGACGTTGCCGCCAGCGTAAAGGACGCTTCCAAGGAGAGTAACGGAGGTGAAGACCGACTCGGAGGATATTCCAGATCCGAGCCCACTGATGGTGCCATTGTTTGAGCCATCGATGAGTACTAGGTTATTGATGGTAGTACCGTTGGGAGATCGAGCTGAGAAGTGTCCTCCAAGCACTGTGATATTGCTGGTGTTTCCGGTATAAAATGTGCCTGTAAGAACGCCTGATGTGGGCTCCGGGGAGAGATCACGTCGTCGCTTGTTGCTCGATGACTGCCCTTTGGGCTGAATGTTGACTGGAAAGTGGCCAACGCCCTTATCAGATAAAGTGACCGCGCCATTTGCACCCAGTTGTGAAGACTCCATGGAGCCTGCAAAGAGTGAGTTGCCAGTGGTGAGATTCAGTTTAGAGGCTGTGAGCATGCCGCCAAAGTCGGGATTTTCGCCTTGTAGATTTTGTAGCCAGTTTCCTTCCGATAGCATCCAAACCGCAAAGCCGTCAACAGACGACGCCTCGAAATTGCCAAAAGCTTCACACTCAGTGAAAGAACCCGTCAGGGCAATGGCATTTTCGGTAACGCTGCTAATATTAACTTGGAATGCCACAACCTGCTCGACTCTGCCGTTCACACCTGCGCCCAATGGGTTCCAAGCCTGACTCTTGGTGTCATACACGGCGACGTGGTTCAGGCCACTTTTCCCCTTGGTTCGCAAGTTTGTAAAGTCTCCTCCCACAAATAACTGCGTGTCTTGAAGATACATGTCCAGCACTTGGCCATTGAGACCTCCATTGGTGTCAATAATTTTGCCGCTGGTATCAATGGCGACGAAATTCTGGTGCGCATCCGAAGTGAAGTTGCCGCCGATAAAGGTCACATTTCCCGATGTTGCCAGGGAGTTGACGCCAGTATTCTGATCGAAGCTTGCGCCAAGTTGGTTAACCGGCGATTGGTCCAAGGTATCCGCACTAATTTTTGTCTGGCTCGGGTCGAAATCAAATAGACCGTTGAGGTTTCCAGTCGAGTTAAGAAGGGTGAACCCAACCTTTTGAGCTACAAAGGTCATTTCGCTCAAATCCTGTCCGTCAAGGGGGGTAAGTGTGACCTTTGGCTTGAATGTATCCGAGGTCTTTTCAATGTAGCCGAAATAGATTTGATCATATTTATCAAAGTCGTTGGTTTGGAAGATTGAAGTAGTGAAATCGGACTTAATAGTGCCAGTCGACATGAGGCCGGTAATGTTGACGCGACCTCTAGTCTGGCACGAGTTATCTGCTATGCAGCCAGGAGTATACATGTTGACAGAGTAGTTGCCAGATTCGATGATATTGGGTACGAAAACAACGGATGCGGATTTCGAGGTGATGGGGCTTGAAAGCTGTGCTGTTAGATACTTTGAATCGCTCTGCAGAGAAGCCGACTGTTTGAAAGGCCCCGTGGCGGTGGCGCTGGAAGGGAACGTGGTGTTGCATGACGGCTGGTTGAAAGAGTTGACGGCGAAGGAGAAGATGTCATCCTCAAACAATTGAACGCTGTTAAGACCGGCTCCTTTTCCGTACCAGGCTGAAATGTCAATCTGGAAAGAGTCCATGCCAATTCTATTGACAAAGTGGAAGTCTTGGAATTTAACTTTTGGGTCGTTGCTCAGCGGGCACTCGCTTGTACAGCTGGAGTTCTTGCCAGTCGCAGGATCAATGTAGGTAAAGTTCATGATGCCGTTGAGCGGTAAAGCGACGAAACGGAATGTTTTCGTGCCCCGTCCACCTTGATGCGTATTCCAAAGTCGCAGCTTTGTGGGCTCAAATCCAAAGTCGAAAGTCGCCTGCCATGTGCCAGGAGTGTCGTCCTGCAGTAACCAAGTCTTACCGGAGCCGTCAGACCCATCAGAACAGACAACGCTCTTGGGGTCATCAAAACCGTTGGTGGTTGCGGTATTCTCAGCCGAGATATTTGCCGTGGACAGATTGATAGCCTGACCATCAAGCTTATTTGGTGCAGTCACGTTGCCTAAACCGGTGAAACTCCCGCCGAAGATAATATGGTCGTTGCCTGCCTTTGCGATGGAGCTCACAGGGGCATTGAACCCGGCAAAGGGAAGATTCGTCCAGCCACCATCCACTTTCCACGCAATGGCATTTGTCGAATTACCCCCTTTCAGATTTCCACCGATATACACAATTCCCTTGGAATCATCACACAATAGAGCGTTGACTTCGCCTTCCAGTCCCGTGAGTGGAGTAAAAGTCGTTGTGTTTGCATTGTAGATGGCAATGGCCGTTGACTTGATGCCGTCCATGCTCGTAAAATTTCCACCTAACATCACGCCCTCGGCGCCATCTTTGAGCGTTAGCGAGCACATGGCCAGGATAGATGCGTCGGTTGCGGCAATGGGAGCAAGGACGCCATTCGGCAATTGTGTGAGCAGGTATTCGCTGCCATTCGTGCTCAAGGGTTGTGCGATCTGCTCTTGGAACTGGTAAAGTGAGATTCCGTTGAAGTCTCCGGCAATGCCTATGCTGCCCAGCTGTGAGAAATCGAGATCCGCGGCAGGAGCTGCAGTAATATTAAAGGCGGATGTAAATGAGGGGGCAAAAATTGCCAGAGTCGCAGCAGCTGAATTGAGCAGCCGAGGGCGTCGCGCCGGTCGGCTTCGTTGTGAAGATAATCGCATGGTGAGGGATCGCGCCGCGCTAGGGGGAGAAGTCGAGTCGATAAAAGGACAAAGGAGAGGCGGAGAGTCGCAGATTCCGGGCGACAGACGGCGCGAACGATGATCGAGACGTCGAATTCGATGGAATACGAATGAGCATCTGGGGTGCAGAGAGGCGGGAGAGGATTGAGGCTATCGCATCACGACTTTTTCGATGTTTCGATGCTTGGTGATCGCGGAATGAAGTAATCGACCGCGAAAGATCGACAAGGCTGACGACGGATTATACTATAGAAAATAAATTCGGGTATCGCAGGAAAGAAACGAGCGCAACAATTAATTTCAAGCCGAATCAGCAGGGCCGGGTATCCTGTATAGTAAAATGCTGTAGCGGTATCTCGTCGCCGGCGATGAGTGATGATGGACTGAGTTTTCGATGGAGCAGAGGCAAAAGTGGCTGGTTGGGCAGAAGCATGAAAAGCACCAAGAATGCGGGAAATTGCTGGCCGCCGCTGTGATGGAGCAGCTGCGAAGGGGGGCTTAGCCTTATAAGGTTAGTGGCCTTGGGCGCCGACAGCGTGGTGGCTCCAGGGCAGTTTTTAGCCTTCAGGTGCTATAAACCGGCGCCAGGAACGGTTCCTGTTTTCTGGACTCGAGGCTGCGCAGTGACTCTCTGCAATACCACAGTAATTGCGGCGAAAAAAGAAAGAAAAGAAAGAGTGACAAAAACGCCAGTGTTGGGCGGTGTGGTGGACCGGAAGCCAAGCGAGATTGTGCTCGACGAGATGGTGCTGAGCACGGCGTGAGCGAGGCTGAGTCCGCTGAGCTGGCCGCGTGTGCGAGCGTGGCCGCTGAAAGCTTCGAGTACAAGTAAAACCACGGCAAGGTACGGCGTGGTGCAACAGTCCGAATCGTCGCTGGTGAATGAGATGCCGCGGCCAATCGGCGCTCTCTTTGGGGCGGTGCGTCGTGCAGAGTATCACTGAAGTCGAGCGCTTCGTGATTGACGAAGCGAATGCAAGGTACAAGGTGCTACTGTAGGTATCGTGAGATGAAAATGTGGGTATACGAAGTATTACAGGGGGAGCAAAAAGGGAATGGCAGAAGCTGTATGGCCGAGCTTCGAAGTAAGCAACAAACAATCAAAAAGATGGACGGCTCCCCTCAGCTTCACAAATGGCAGCTCTTTTGTGCTGTTTCCTCTTGGGAAAGAAAAAGAGAGAGAGAAGATCAAAGAGAGAAGATACCCCTGGCAGGATTTGTGATTGTGAGATGCATCGGAGCACGGCTCTGTCTACGGCTCGCTGTGCCGCCCTGCGTTCCTATTCGCGGGATGCTTCCTTCATATCATGCTAGGGGCACAAAGCGTCGGTCCACTCTTGCTTTGGCCCAGGAACCCCCCAAAAGGCGAAACAACAGCTTACCAAAGAGGAATGATGTGAAGCTTTGTTCTATATACGAGCCCAGCTGCTAAGCTGTTGAAACGAACTATAACAACAGAGAATTTGGCAGATAAACTATTATAAGTTTTGAGCTGAAACGGCACCAGGAAAAGCGAGGAAGTTTCCTGGGCACGAGTATTGGATTAAGAGCGGAAGACAGCCGAAAGTAGTCATAGCACCAAAATCTGGAGCACACCAGATGCCTTCAATGGAAAATGCTACTTTTAAAAAGCGCACAGCTGTCAAGGTCATCACGCCCGCCTTCGCTACTGCGTCCCTGCTGTTGGTTGGCCAAAGCTCAGAAGCTATGGCTACCTCCGTCGCGTGCTCATGTCACTGTAGGCTGTCCATACCTTGACTCTTCTGTTTGCTGTTGCAAAGACAAATCTTGGCTGCTGCGGTAACAGCAAGCCGTTCATCATACCATGCGATGACAGCTTGGGTCCGTTCATGCTCCCGCCAACTGGCGAATCCCTCGACCGAGTCCCCCCTCGACGTCCGTTGGATAGTTTCGGTGCTGTCTCACATCGTCCTGGCTAATTGCCTACGTAGAGGTTGCTCATTTTTCATTCCAGTCCCGGCGATTTGCATACATATGAAATGTGTATCGTGTGGAAACATCGAGGTAATGGCAAGTTCAAACATGGGGTTGGCTAAAGACTCGAAACACCCGTCGCCGCAGACTCAATCTATAGATAGACGGCCCCAAAACAAACAAATGTGTGCTATGACAACCAGTGAGACCTCTAGTTATTTTTGCAGAGTGCAAAGTACTTACCATTGCAATGGCCGACCTTACTCTTTGCCTTGCTGCGATGCCCACTTTGTCTTGTACTCCCTCGGACTCTCATAGGCCTTTGGATCCCCCGCCCACATTCCCTTGCGTTTTTTCTTTGCCTTTGCCTCTGCCCTCTCATATCGTTCTTTCAGCCCCCCAAACTCGCCGCCGCTCTTGGCTTCATATACGGTGGCCAGTCCACTCTTGATCATCTCGAGTCCGACATTCCTGCGGAAGAGAAGCCTGCGGACATAGACGGTAGCAACGATCCGCTCGTATTGGTCCGTCTTGTAGATGTATGCACGCACATTTCGGTGCAAGATGTAGCGTCGGAGCCACTGCAGGGCCTCGTCTGAGTAGGGTTGTGCTGGCTTTCCAAAGTGCGCTCCCTCTGGTGCATCAACCGCAGCAATGCGGATCGGAATCTAGAAGTAGATACGCCTCCATATTAGCAAATCCAGTCTTTTTAGGGAAGAGGGAAAGAAAAAGTCTCCTTACAGTCCGTCCCTTCAGCTCCTTTCTTGACTCGGGGACCTTTCTAAGCCATCCCCAGCCCACAGCCTTCCCGCCCGGCGTGTGGAAGAGGTGGAAGTTATCGCCATCGCCAACACTCGTCACTTTGCCGTATAAGCTACGATTGCGAAAGAAGTTTGGCCGTACATAGGCTGCTCCCGGAATTCGCCGCAAGTAATTCGCATATAGCTGCAGCGCGGCGAGGCCTACCAGAGAAAATCCAACCATGGGCGCCCATGCTTTGGCGGCTTCCAAAGGCCCAACCTCGCTACTCCTCAGGGTATCTGGCCACGAAATAGGCCTCTTCTTGGGCTGATCCTCATCATCTGTGCCTTTTTTGGGTGCCGAGGCTCCAAATGGCCATACCATTGTATTTGCGACCCGTAGGCCGACTCGGCCTAAGAATGTTTGGTTTAGGGTCCAAGTTTGGAAGCCGAGCTGGTAGCTTGGTAAAATCGGTTTATAGCGGCATGTTCGCTACCACTGCAGCGCCCCAGACTACGCTCTGCACAGTACATTTTGACTGCCTGCGAATCAAGTGCATAACTCCAGACTCAATTGACGCTACGACATTGGTAGATCTATACATGGGGATAAACAGAGTGAGAAATATTTATTTGTTATTGTAAAAATCAGAGTTATGGACTACCTGGCTCCTATCATAAATTCATTGCCAACAATTATGAACCTCGCCACTTGCTGCCTCATCCACCTCAGAGGCCGCATCCGCTCAACAGATGATGCCCAATTCTAATTTGACTAGATAGGGAGAAATAAAATCTACAGATTGCGAGAGTTTCTTCAGCTGCTTTGCACCTTGAATGTCCTGCCGCTAGCCGTCTTTCTCTCTCGTTCCTCGTTATCAGGACGCGCACGACGCAGTACTTCATACACGTTAGTAAATACTTCGTCCCTATTGCGACATTGACGTAGTGTATCAAACTCACCTTGCAGGAAATCTGCGGTTCGCTTTCTCATTCGAGAGTGAATGTATGCCTTGGAAGCTTTAATGTGGTAGTGGAAGTTGTCTCGGAATGTCTGAATGTGGGAGATGACGGCGGCCATTCGCTGGGGAGTCAGGTGTCTTGGGAAGAGAACTGTGCTGAAGTCAGTACAGCGAATCTAATCGGATCCACGACATTCTTACCGAAAGTAACGTATCCGATTTCTCCGGTGCCGGTGTCTCGGACTCCAGGAACGCCCTGCAGCTCCAGTGGGGGGTCGTTTCTGAACAGCACCTGAGGAGCATTCTGAATGGCTCGTCGTCGAGCATCGACAAACTCCTGGATAAAGACCTTTCCGTACACTCTGTCGGTCTCTTCCCGGAAGATGGTGCTGAAGATGACGGTGACACGATCGTGGCTGGCCTTTACATAAATGGCCTCTTCCTCTCGGTAGTGGATGGCTTTGACCTCTCCTCCCTCCATCACGCCCTTGGGTGCATCCTCTGAGCTAAATTTGGATGCCTCCTCTTTCAGCTTGTAGTGCTCTTCGTATGCTTGCTCGAACGGGGCAGCCATAGCATGGCGCTTCAACAGAGCGAATTGCATCGCCAACGCGTCGCGTTCCTCTATATTCCAAAGTAAGCTCTCTGACTCGGGGACATTGTCGCTGAAACTTGAGATTGGGCCGGCCTACCCTTGGACTCTGGTAGGTTCTCGAGGTCGATCAGCACCGAGAAGTCGTATCCAACTTCAGCTGGAACAACGTATTGTCCATACTCCCGCTGGAGGATCTGCTCGGCTCCATACTTGGCCAGATCTTTGAAGCATCGAATCTGGAGAGACAGTAGAATCTTCGTCTTTACTTCAGGAGTTGAGATGTGGAAGGTAACGCCATCGAAGTCCGATACGGTCTGGTCGATATGGACGGGCGGGGCACTATGCTGCTGTCAGCTTGGCTGATCCCGGGAACTTGAAGTTGGGCTGGTATTTACCCTGAGAATCTCTCGGTGAGAACCGATTGAATGAGGGCGTTCTGGTAATCGAGAAGAAGCATTGTGAAGGCTGGAGTCGTGGAAGCTGCTGTGTTCTCTCCGGATCGTCCTGGAGCTTGGTTGACGACTCCGACCCCCGTGGTGGGGCTAAGCTACGTTGCTGTAGACGTCAAGCTGGGGGGCAGCGCACCACGTGATAGATGAGCTAGGCTAGGATGGTACTAACGCTAGTGCCAGCTCAAGCGCATTATCGATAAGCTCTCGAAAAAAAATATCCCATCTGCGCAATTGGCTAGCAGCGGCATGTAAATGCAAGTTTCCTTGGTACGAGCAGAAGCCGGTTTTGGAGGTTGAGAGACGGCAGCCATGGTCAAATCATACCTGTGAGTCGAGTTCATTGGCAAGTGCGAGCCTAGAAAAATATGTTTTGACCATTGACTGCAGTAAATACGAGCACGCCAAATCCTTTGGCTCGATTCTCTCCGGCTCATCGAATCTCATCTGGACATCTAAGGATCGAACGGGGACTGGCGCAGGCCAGGCCATTACAGCCGCGAACGAAGAGGTTTTATGCTGGGATATCAAGAAGGGCGAGCTAATCAGCCGATGGAAAGATGAAAGATGCTCTTATACCGCCACTGCCATCGCGCAGAGCGGCGTGGATAAGGACATGTTTGCCGTGGGATACGAAGATGGAAGCATTCGTATCTGGGACAGCAAAATCGCCACCGTTATAGTCAATTTCAATGGCCACAAGTCATCAATCACACATCTTGCCTTTGACAAGTCTGGAGTGCGACTTGCAAGTGGTTCAAAAGACACCGACATTATTGTTTGGGATCTTGTTGCAGAAGTTGGCTTGTACAAGCTTCGAGGACACAAAGATCAGATCACGGGAATAAAATTCTTGGAGCCTGAGGCCAAGCTGCAGGACGAAGACGGAAATAATGCCATGGTACTCAACAACGAAGAGCTGTCAGATGGATTTCTCCTGTCTACCGGAAAGGACTCTCTCTTGAAGCTCTGGGATCTGTCTTCGAAGCACTGCATAGAGACACACATTTCACAGACAAACGGCGAATGCTGGGCACTCGGCGTTTCTCCAGATTTGAGCGGCTGCATCACTGCGGGCAACGACGGCGAGCTAAAGGTGTGGTCCCTGGATGCGGATGGATTAAGCTCATCTGCTCAGCGAGTAGAGGTTGTTGCTTCTGCACAATTCTTGCAGAACCGAGGCACCCTTTTCCGACAAAACAAAGATCGAGCGACCGAGGTCATCTTCCATCCTCAAAAAGATTATTTCGCCGTCCACGGCTCCGACAAGAGTGTTGATGTATGGCGCATCAGATCAGAGTCTGAAGTTCGAAAAGGCCTGGCCCGAAAGAGACGGCGAAGACGTGAGAAGCAGAAGGATGCCAAGCCTCAGGATGAAGACATGGAAAACGGAGACGAGAACCTGGATGATGTATCAAAAGCCGATATCAGCGACGTCTTTGTTCAATATGTCATCCTGAGAACTGGCGGCAAAGTTCGTTCGATTGATTGGGCTCTGCCTGCCGGACAAAAGCAAATCTATCTGGTAGTTGGAACCACTAACAACCAGCTGGAGTACTACAGCGTAAATCCCAAGGAGAAGAGTGATAAGAAGCAAAAAGACGACATCCCGGACTATACAAAGGCGTTTTCAGTCGAGATCCCAGGACACAGAGCTGACATCCGGGCTCTCTCACTGAGCTCAGACGACAAGATGTTGGCATCAGCATCCAACGGCCTGCTAAAGGTATGGAATATCAAGACTCAGACTTGCATCCGAACATTCGAGTGTGGGTATGCGCTCTGCTGTGCCTTTCTCCCTGGAGACAAGGTCGTCGTTGTGGGCACAAAGAATGGCGAGCTGCAATTATTTGACGTTGCCTCTGCATCCCTCCTGGACAGCGTTGAGGCACACGAGGGAGCTATTTGGGCGCTGCAAGTTCACCCTGACGGCAAGTCGGTTGTTTCCGGAAGCGCTGATAAAAGCGCCAAATTTTGGGACTTCAAGATCGTCCAGGAGCAGGTTCTGGGAACGAAGAGGACAACACCCAAGCTTAAGCTTATTCAGTCTAGAACGCTCAAGGTCTCAGATGACATTCTCAGTCTCCGGTTTTCGCCTGATTCCAAGTTGCTGGCAGTATCACTCCTGGATAGCACAGTGAAAGTGTTCTTCGTCGACTCTCTCAAGCTATACCTCAACCTTTACGGACACAAGTTACCTGTGCTAAGCATGGATATCTCCTATGATAGCAAGCTTATTGTTACGAGTTCGGCAGATAAGAATATTAGAATATGGGGTCTCGACTTTGGCGACTGCCACAAGGCTTTGTTTGGACACCAGGACAGTATCCTTCAGGTTGCATTTGTCCCCCACAACTCTGACGGCAACGGACACCATTTCTTCAGTACCGGCAAAGACCGAACCATTCGATACTGGGATGGAGACAAATTCGAACAGATTCAAAGACTGGATGGCCACCACGGCGAAGTGTGGTCAATAGCTATGAGCCATAGCGGCAATTTCCTTGTTACTGCTAGTCATGACAAGAGCATTCGCGTATGGGATGAGACGGACGAGCAAATTTTCCTCGAGGAAGAACGAGAAAAGGAAATGGAAGAGCTGTACGAGAGCACTTTGACGGCTTCACTGGAGAAAGACCAGGAGGGAGGCGACGAAAATGGCGAGATTGCCGCCGCAGGGAAGCAGACTACAGAGACATTGATGGCTGGTGAGAGAATAGCAGAAGCTCTCGAGATGGGCATGGCCGATTTGAACTTGTTGAAGGAGTACGAGGAGGCTAAGCTTACGAATCCTCACGCCATGCCTCCGCAGAGGAACCCCGTCTTTATCGCTCTTGGAAACATTACCGCTGAGGCCCACGTCATGTCTGTCCTCCAGCGCATCAAAGCCTCTGCTTTACATGATGCTCTGCTAGTACTTCCATTTGCCTCTGTTCCCATCCTCTTCACATTCATCAACATTTTCGCCATGCGGTCAATGAACATTCCTCTCACATGCAGGATCCTGTTCTTCATGCTGAAGACGCATCACAAGCAGATCGTTGCCAGCCGTACGATGAAGGTGATGATGGACAGCATCCGGGCTAACCTGCGAGCCACACTGAAGAAACAGAAGGACGAGATGGGAGTTAACATTGCTGCGTTGAAGGTGGTGGGCATGCAGATCCGGGATAAGAGCGTCAAGGAGTACGTGGACGAGACGTGGGAGGAAGAGAGCCGGGAGAAGAGCGCCAAGAAGAGGGCCTTTGTGCATGTTGCATAAGGAAAAGCGAGGTTTTGGCCTTTGGAAAAAGAACAGAGGATGGTTTTTGCATATATAGATTCACCATGAAGCTTGGGCTATGTTGCGGGGATATGGGGAGTCATTTTTTCTTGGTTCAAATATCGATACAATAACAAGCTATTAATCTACATAAGCGATCTAGCTGATTGTAACATGCAAGTAGATTTGTTGAGATTTCATTGTTTTGGAGCAGAGGCTTGATGTTTCCAAGATTGCAAATTGTTTAAGTCGCCAGGTGCTTTCACATAACCGGGCATACAACTGGCCAGATGAACAACAGGGTCAAGGATGTAGATATAAATTTGACTTTTGGAGTTTACAATTAAATGATTTTCTTAAATTTCACTTTTCAAAAATAATAATATTTTCCTCAATCTAATCTCCCAATTCCAATGTCTTGAAGCTCAATCTGTTAGAGCTCACTAACGATGCTTTTCAATTTAGCATCACGTGACCCAGCGCCCAACGCCGCCTTCACCTCTTGTGGGACCTTGTCACGATGAGCTGTGACGCTTTCACTCAGGAAACACCAAAAGATATAAGCATCCCGATCTAAACTCAGACCAAAAGGAAACAAGAGGGCCCTCATTTCTGCAGCCATTTCTGGGACGAATAAACCTCCATCTCAGGCGACTTACGTCTCTCCGCAGCTTTTTCTCCAAAATATTTGCCCCGCTACCCAATCCAGTTTGAGGGACAGCTGAGATCTACCGTTCATAATGCTCTTCTTCAGGTGAGCTATGCTGCCATGTCACTGAAACCATTGCATGAGGTCAATTGTCATCTTGCAGATGAATGCTAATCTGTGTGCGGTGGACTGATAGCTTCTTCAAGACGCTCATCGACCACGAGGTCACCGTGGAGCTCAAAAACGACATCCAGCTCAAGGGCATACTAAAAAGCGTGGACCAGTACCTCAACATCAAGCTGGATGACATTCAAGTCGTGGAGGAGCTAAAATACCCCCACCTGGTATGACAAACAGCATATCTATTTGGTCCCTCCTCTTTCATCGCTGACCCCTAGTTGTAGAGCTCTGTGAAGAACGTCTTCATTCGTGGATCTGTCGTTCGATATGTCCACCTCCCAGCGGCTTCGGTCGATACTCAGTTGCTAGAGGATGCTACACGAAGAGGCAAGTTATTCTTCAAGTGGTAGAGATGGAATTCTAAAACGGCTAACCACGTCCACAGAAGCTGCTGCTCAGCAAGCCAAGGCAAAATAAACGAATCTTGGTGTAGAGAGGCGTTAGTGTACCAGCTAAAGAAAGAGATGGTTGGCGTTTGCATACGATAAATCATGTAATTCTGGATCGGGAGCATCGGAGAATGGTAATTATTTTTACACACTTTATGGTGCAGGATCGCTGGGGGTTTGTTGCAAAGTATAAAGCAGTCATTTGGCGTTTCTCATGGCATGGGCAACGGACCATCAAGATTTCCCCTGGCATCAATTTTTTGGACGTTTTAATGAAAAAATTTATGATATCCAACTTGGGTTCTCTAGGCTACCACCAGGCCCCGCCCCCTTCGCCAGCTTTGCCCTCCCAGAGTTGAGCATTGCCTTTCTGTTCGTCGTCTTCACCCTCTACTAATGGTCTTACTAGCCCTCCTTTCCTCCTCTCTGTCATCCATCTATCTATCCAGCCCTTCATTCTTTTTCTTGACTGGTCGCTACCGACATTGACAGTGGGAATTATCTTGTCTATTCTCAGACCCATGACGAACATGGCAAGCTCACGGAAGCTGCTGTGTTCAGAGTACGGAACGCCGAAGCACATGGCCTCCTTTGTGCTGCCTCTCTGAGCTACAAGATCCTTTGCCCCGAATCTTGTCCTCCAGCCCTTGCCATGGAGAAGCTGTTGAGTAGAGATACTGCTGGGCGGAGTATTGGCTCCAATGACCTTGCCATTGCCCGGCCGAAAGTTCCAACCGCTTGGTCGAAAGCCAACAATGCGACTAAAATGTGGCTTGTAGCTGTCTAGATAGTCCTGTAAAGTTTCTGCGCGGATCTCCATGAGCATTTGCATATGGACTTGGGCTTCGACGGGATCAGAAGTCAGCAGCGCAGTTAGTTCTGGGTCATCGAGCTGCTTGCATATCTTTATCTTCCCCGCCGACGCAAAGATTTTGGAGCCAAGAGCTTTTGCGATAGCCACACATATCCTCTCCTTTCCAATAGAGTAAGTGCCGCATATGACTAGGAGACGCTGTTTACGCTGAGGTTTCGATTTTGACTGTGCACCATCGTCCGAAGGCTTATCACTTTGGAAGTACTTGCTCACGGTACCCGTTCCAGCGGACTTCTCCGACCTCTGCCAAACGTCGTCTGCACTATTGGGGTCAGGAGACATTGATGCGATGAGGTCAGCACATGCTTGGATGACATCGCCTTGGGGAGGAAAAGAGTATCGCGGATTCAAGTACGTTGTATCAAGATAGCAGATATCAATTCGCTGCTGTCTTGATTTGCCAGATATTGAATCTATCACATCGGATTTGAGTAGTGGATGCCGAACATGTTCGGGACAGGCTCGGAAGTCGCCGCAGTGTAGTATCCGCTTGGTTCGTTTGTTTGGCCCATTTCCAAAGGACTTTTCAAAGAGGAATAAGGAGCTCCCAGGACAGTGATTGGCGGGCATCATGGTGACCGTTGCACCTTCAGTTCCGGGAATATCGTAAGGCTTTTCGAATTCCAGCTCAACGACCCACTTGGCAGCAGTCCGGAGCTGTTGCTTGACCAAGCTCCCAGTGACTTTACTGCAGTAGATTGGGCCGTGTCTCCAACTTGCTGTTAGGCCGACGTAATGATCGCTGTGGAAATGGCTCAAGAAGTAAGCCTGGCATCCTTCAACGGCGCCGTAGCGGAATGCATCGACGCATATTGAGAATCCAGGCATAATTTTATAAAAGGGGCAAGTCCGCTCGTACGCTGGCCGACCTCGAGACGCGGTCTCTGCGGCTGCCGCCGTAGCCCAGGCCGAATCTTCCGCATTGCCAGACATTAGCTTCGAAAATGCGCTCGTTGATTTGTTTTCCGTTTTCATCTCAAGAGGGTTTGCTTGACCCGGCCTGGGGACGGCGGCCCGAGCAAAGCGTTTGCCTATCTCTGCAGCCTCTACTTCAGGCTTATCATCCGCAACGGTTATAGCCTTGGTAGGTAGCGGAATAGGATCGCCATCAAGACACGAGTTGACATGCTGCGAAGCTTCGTCTGCAGATATACCGAGTAGGCTTCCAGAACAGATTGGGCAGTTCTCTACCATGGAGTGATTATCCAAAAGTTCATCGAGGTCGTCGCCCGGGATCCCGGCCTCCTCGGCTTCAAGCCTTGCCTGCTCCCGCATGAATCGCATCTCCCGAAACTCTTCACCCTCAAACTCGTCTAAGTCGAAATCGTCCATGTCAGCGAAATCCCCCAGTTGGTTAAATTGGGCATCAACCGAGGTTTCTTGCTCCAGCAGTGGTGGTTTATACTTTTCCTCGGTGTCTTCGGCCTGTAAAGTATCACGAAGTGGTTCTGGTTGGGCAGCGGGAGGCGATGGTGCGGCGTCTTTCAAGTGGTGGGATGGTGCGTCTGGTGGGATTGTGTTGCTGCTATTACTGCTATTACTGCTATTGCCATTGCCGTTGCTGTTGCTGTTGTTTTCGCCATCCTCATCTTCGCTGTCAGAGTCCATGACGAACGGTCCCTTAATCCGGGGCTTGGGCTTCTTCGACTCATTATCGTTTTCAGACTTTATTGGTGGCGTTGTATTACTGGTGGATGGATTGTCTAATGCATCTGCCGTTTCCTTCTTTGCTGCTGGTTCGGTAGAAGCATCTTTGCTAATCCTTCTCTTTTTACTTGGAGCTTCAACTTCATTGTATCGGACATCATCGTCTCGTCCATAAAGGTCCTCCTTAGCAGCGGATTCCGCAGGTACCGCACCAACGAATAGCGAGTCTTCAGGCTTTGCGGCTTTCTGGAAAAAGTTGAGGATGCTAGTATTTGGCTTGGCAGCAGGCTTCTTGGCGAAGCCAGAGCTTGCCGTTGATTTTCTCGGCGTATGGGACCTGTTGACTTTGGTAGAGGCGACCATAGTGGCTGATGCTGCGACAAGACTGAAGCACCCTGCTTTTTTGAACGTGCCGTCATACAAGGCGGGACACGTACATTCACGATTCGCGTTAAAGAGCTGGAGTGACTGCGCGTAGTCACGTGCGTGCTAGATTGCCGCGGGGCTTGGTCTACTACAGTCTATAGGTACTTATTATTTGCCTACCCGGGGAAGATGCCAAAGAGCTTGGCAAAGGAAATATTATCCATCCACTAGCAGGAATTTCAAAACCAGTCTCATTAACGCAATGAAGAGAGATTATAAATTGTTTTTCAAAAGCAGGCCATCGTGAGTTAAGCGATAGATGGGTACATCGCTGGTGTAAGCGTATAGCAATCGGTCACCTGGATATCTGTCTTAAACTGAAATAGATCCCGGTGTAAAAGATGTCCCGACGCTGGAACTGCAGATATCCGAATGTCCAGAATAAGCCACGGAGATAGATGATGACGCTGATTAGTCAATTGTATTTGAGTATCAATTTCGAGGGCCGAATCAATGATACGCCATAATACGCCCTGAGATTCCTTGTTTCAGCTGGTAGCGCCCGCCCAAAGCCTCACACATGGTTTGTTCCAGCGCTGTCGTATTTCTACAAGTACCACTGCGCCTCGCTACCAGAGAGTCCAAGTCAACTCTACAAAAACACCAGCGAATTGTTTGTGTCCTCTTTTTTTTTTTTTTTTTGCCGTTATTTGGGAAGCTATATGATATAAACTGACTCTGAGTTGATTGCTTTTGCATTGCAAATTTAACCGTCAAGCAACCATAATGTCTTGTGAGCCGCCCCAGATAGACCCAAGCCAGAGGACCAGTACCTGTTATTGACACATCTCACAGCGTGGCTCACCACTACCGCAGCACTGCAAAATGTAACCACTCTGCCTCCAGAAGTGTCACTCGCCAGAGCCCTGGAAGTCATACAGAATCACAGAATTCACATGCAGTGCGATCCTCACATGGTCAAATTCGAGTCCGTCCCTCAGCCATCAAAGGTTGTGACTCCCACTGTTCCAACGGACCGAGGAATTGTCGCTGTGGGAGAGGCCGCGTACTACTCGGTGACGGACAAAGTACAAACGCTCCCTGCGGGCCTTTGGGACTCCAATGTTGAGAGTATAAATGAATTCGTCACGCTGGAAAAGGGAGTTTTTGTGAGGCTTTACAGCCCTCTCAATGTGGTGATGGAGACGGTCTGGACTGTGAGAGAAAACGGCAATGGCGGGGTAGATCTGATCGAGGACGTGGTGATCAAGGCGTCCCGGTTGCTAGTGGGCACGATAAAGAACATGTGCAACACGAACTGGAGAGCCTTTCACGGCAAGATAGTGGACATGATGAAGGAGGCTCCGTCACAATAAGGGGGGGATGGATTCCGGCATCGAGCGAGCGCAATATGAGAACTAATACGACTGTCCTTTTTCACTTATAGACGTACTCTACCTAGGCACCCAGCGAATGCTGAGATGAAGCTCTTCATTGGATCATATCTTGGTGTCCTGCTTACACCCCATCAACTGCCCTTATCACAACTACCACCTACCTATTCAGCCACCTCAACCAGCCACCTGAAGCAAACGCGGAGAGAGCGCCATCCATCCGTGCTAAAACTGCTAAAGTCGGTAGTCGCGTTGCGCCAGCAAACGAATGGCTGTGGTTTCCCGCGGCTAAACTCCGCGTCAGAACTGCGCCTCACACCCGCTCCCTTGGGCCTGTCGGGCATCTCTCGAGACTTCATCTTGTCATCTCGCAGATTTTCGCTCTGGCATCGTCATCTGCGGCTGGGGGACCCGGAGAAGGATGGCTGCAGCGCGCGTGGAATATCCTCTCGACGAGTGAGCGCAGCGTGCCTGGACTGGACTTTTAGTGCGAGATCAGTGCGAGATCCGTGCTCGGCCCCAAATCCATTCATGCCAAATCTTGCGCTTCCTGGAGATCGACACCCTCATCCAAGGCCCAAGTGGGCCTCGCCTGCAACATGTCGCTTCAAGTAAGATGGCCAGACGTGTCCGGCACCAAGCAGAAGGCGCTGGAAGATGCAAAGAAGATGCAGAATGCCGTCGTCGAGAGCTGCACCAAGGCCGGCAAGCAAGCCCCGCAGTATGAGCTGCAAGAGCTCGTTGGCAAGGGCAGCTTTGGACGGGTGTACAAGGCGACGGCCATCAAGACCGGCCAGCTGGTGGCCGTCAAGATCATCGACATCGAGGAGAGCGACACTGTAAACCCCAAGCTGGCCGACACTTACACCGACCTGCTCAAAGAGATCAACGCCCTGCAGTTGCTGAGCGACAGCGGGGCCAAAAACATCAACCATGTCATTGAGGCCCTGCCCGTCGGACAGTCCATGTGGATGGTTACGGAGTACTGCGCAGGCGGCAGCGTGGCGACTCTGATGCGGCCAACGGCTCCCGGCGGGCTGCTGGAGAAGTGGATTATTCCCATTGTGCGCGAGGTTGCCGAGGCCATCCACTGGGTTCACGGCCAAGGCATCATCCATCGCGATCTCAAGTGCGCCAATGTGCTCATTACCGAGACGGGCGATGTTCAACTGTGCGATTTTGGCGTTGCTGGCGTTATTGAAACAAAGTTTGACAAACGGTCGACATTTATTGGGACTCCGCATTGGATGGCGCCGGAGTTGTTTGATAAAGAGGCGTCTTACGGGACCGAGGTCGACATATGGGCGTTCGGCGCCATGGTGTATGAAATTGCATCTGGCTTGCCGCCCAACGTCACCGCTGGCATTGACTTTTCGAGATTGGGCTCACATCTAAAACACCACACGCCTCGGCTGGAGGGTGACCAGTATTCGGCTGGACTGAGAGATTTGGTCTCGTATTGTCTTCAACACGACGTTGCAAAACGACCAACGATTGAGCAGGTGCAGCTCCATAGATATGTCCGGAATACGGAAGAATCGCACCCAACGTCTTCGCTGGTCCATCTCGTTCGAGCCTTCAAACTCTGGGAGGCACAAGGAGGAGATCGCAGGTCGCTCTTCTCCGCTGGTGGCGCTCAAGGCTTGGCTGATCTCCAGATTGCAGTCTCCAATGACGAATGGAACTTTAGCACAACAGCAGCATTCGACCAGCAGGTCTTGGACCAAGGAGATGCCCAGGAAGTTTACGACGTGTACGGATCAAAGATAGACTTTACCCCAGAGGGCTATGATGAGACTTCGCGTCCACAGAAGCCCAAGTCGCGGAGACGGCCGCCACCACAGCTGCCGTCGGTCAAAGCACCCCTGGAAAAGATTTTTGATCCTAATACCATATCAACTTATGAAGAAAATTCCAGAGCATACTATAGCCAGCCTTTCCAGGCTCCCATATCGGATCTTCCCCTTCGAGACGAGACTTCACAGTCTGCTGACGTACGGGAATCATTAATTGATCTTGATGTATCGCTGCACGGCGGAGAGCTCTCGCAGTATGTCGACATGGACACCATCAAACCCAGCGACTCGCAAGCATCGTTTGACTACGACGTTGATGATACAAGCTTCTCCAGGGCGCCGATGAGCGACCCAATTGACCTCAAAGATAACAGGCGCACTCAGGATTGGAAGTTTCCCTCAATGGCTCCTCCTGCGACAATAAACCCGGGGGAATTCAGATTCCCGCCGCTCACTACCACACTCCCCCCACCTGATGATGATCGGCCCTCACTTCTTCATCACACTACCGAACCCTATCAGCATTCTTCTAGTTTCAGCGAACTTGCGCCGACCCCTTCAGTTGATCATCGAGCTTCAGTTGGGAGCTTGATAGATCTCGATATGAGCTTCGCCGATTCATCAACAGACTTGACCCGGCCCTCCACATCCTATTCAGACGTTGGCTCTATCAGCGGCTCAGAGATTGGCGGCACCAATCCGTTTGAGCTGGAGAAACATGCCTCGCTCTATGTGATGAATGCAACAAACCGCGAGCCGTCTATCTATATCTCAGATGACTCCGAATACTCGCATGTGCTTGCAAGCATCCCGGATCTCTCCTTGGATGAAGGATCAAAACACCACGAATCTCATATCAGCAGAGAGAGCAATGTCTCAGCGTTCAGTGAGGGACGACCATATTCCCTGAGCGACTTTGCTGACATGGATCCCGAACTGCCACCAGAGCCAACTCCGGCTCCAAGCACACCGCAGTATCCGCCATCACTGCGAGACTACTCTCCGCGCAGTCGGTCTCCGCATAGCCAGTCGCCTCCTGTGCAGCGTCCCCGACCACCCTTGCGCAACCTCGATTCATCTCTCCCACCTCTCCCGGCGACACCTTCGTCAAAAGTCATGCTTGGCCAAGCTTCGCCGGAAGAAATACGAAAGGAGCTACGGCGCATGGCTATGAGCCTTGGAGATCATTTGACTTATGTCAACTCTTATATCTCTACACTTCCGGTTAGAAGAAAGAGTATACACTATTCGCTGGATCCAGACGGTGGTGCCATTTGAGGTTTGGGGTGTATGGTGATGGAACCAGTCAATTTTCTGGAACAACAAGAACAATAAGGACAAAAAAAGAAAGTAATTATATGCTAGAGATGTGATTTATTTACTCTTTTTGAAGGATGTATATTAGACAGTACTTATTTGCTTGACGGTTGAACAAGAAAAGCGTTTTCCTTTGCTACAATTGGCAAATCTATGAAGTTACCACGATAAATGCTCTGTATCAGAATCTCGATATGTGTTTTGTTGTAATTTGCTAATTCAATACATGCTCCCAACGTATATTTCGCACCACTTCATCAGAAACCAATCATATTGCCCAATAGAAGAGCCTGGTACTTCTCAATCGCCTCTCCAAGCTTAATCAAAACACCCGCTGAGAGCATCTTGACCTCGTTCTCCAATCCTCCATCCTCGCCTCTTATCCTGTTAAACACGGCTGAAGCCCATTCTCGCGTCTCCACGACTTCTCGCCCTTGAGTTTCGCACAATCGGCGCATATCGCCATCATTGACTTCCAGCAGCGACGCCATGGCCACGAGCCAGCCCTTTAGGGCGCCCATGTCGTCTTGGGTATGTGTTCTTACGGCCAGGAGCAGATTCCACAGTTCGGAAGTGAGCTGCGGGAGCGAGAGTGTTGAAGGGCCTGCTGCGTGTATGATGACGCCTAAGGTTTGGAGGTAGAGTGCCAGTAGGGCGGGATTCAGGATGAGGGGTTTGGAGGATCGGAGGGCGACTTGGAAGTGCGCGGTGAGGGGGTAGAAGAAGGAGTCGGCGATAAGGGCGGCGGTGGTGTTTGGGATTGAGCGGACTCGGGGTTTTGCCTTTGACTTGGACTTGTAGCGGCTTGTAAAGGTTTGGAGTTTGAGAATGTCGGGACCGGTGGTTGCGTCGGCTGCCTTTGCGGCTAATGGCTCCAGAAAGGAAGATGTGAGGGATTGCGCGATTGTGTCTAGTGCTGTCGAGGGCAGGGCTTTCAGCTGGGATGAGGGATTGGCTTCGTTTTGTTTGGTTGTTGAGTCTAGGTAGAGCTGTTCAATTTTCTCTGGTAGTCTCTTTGACGGGAAAGATGCGCTGGACTGGTATTCAGAGGTCTCGAACCCAGCGAGCTCTCTGGCTGACAGTCCAATGGAAACGAGGACCTGCGTGCGCTGAGACAGGGAGTAGTCGCCTTCGAAGAAGGTCCGTGAAAACCACGGGGCCATGGATTTTGGCTGAGCGACGATCAAGGCCATCATGCCCTGCAGTTTCAAGTCATTGAATTCTTCAATGTCGAATTTGTCTTGAAGCCCGACGAAGAGGCCGGCGAGTTCCTCTGCGTGTGAACTCACTTCCGTGCCGAAATTTGCCTTTCTTCGGATCAAGACGGGTGCGCTCTGTAGAGCCAGTTTCTGCTTGTCGTATGATTCGGTGTCGCGGAGATATAAGATGAGGTCTCGGATATAGACTGGAGCTTTTGGCTTGTTACGTTGAACCAATGTAGCGTCGTCGTCGGAATCTTCTGGATCGGAGTCTTTGGCATATGGAACAAGGTCTTCTTCGCTGTCGTCTGAAGAGTCAATCTCTTCAATGATAGCTATAGGCTTGATAGTTGAGATGTTGGCTTCGGATTTCGGCTTTGCTTTGGGCTTTTGCTTCTGGATGCGCTTTTGTGGTGGTCGATTTTCTTTTCGTACTGGTAGCCCTGAAGTTTCTGTCTTGAGGATGGGTTCGATGGACCCGATCTCGTCAAAAACACTGGTAAGCGATTTCAACCAACTAGCTTCTTCGGTTTCCGTTTCGTCCATGTGGAAATCAAGCTTTTGAGATTTGTCGTCCATGAGAGTTGAGAGAGACTCTCCAACAACTAAACCCAAGAAACGAGCTCTGGCCTGAGTTGAAGCTATCCGATTTGAGATTGCGGACAAGTATGAACCTGATCTCACAATTATTCTCAGTTTGATAGGAGATAGCCTCGAGATGTAACCGGCACTAAGAAGCAGAACTTCCGTGTGAACTGGCGAGAGGTTAGCATGCATTTAACATCTTCGCGACTTGGAATGTTAATACCATTTTGTTGCAGTATGGCTGCGTGCTTGATGTATAGCTGATCTCCAAACTGAGACAAGCTCTTTTCGAACACGGTTGTGATGCCATCTTTATTTTGAGCCAATACTGCAAGAATAGCCCTCCTGATGCCTACAGAGTCACCCAGACCAGCGCCAGAGGATGAAGTGCACCAAGCAACGAGATGATTATAGAGAGTCTCATTGCCCTTGATGAGTGCGTCGATGACGCCGGCAGCGGCAGAGACGATTGCTTTTGAGGACAGCTCGTCCAAATCTAGTCCATTGAGGTGTTGGGCAAGGTACTGTAGCAGTGTGTTTATAGTCTTTTTGGCGCTATGGGGGTGAGAGAGGCACACTTTGGCAAAGTCACCTGGGACACTTCCTTTGAGGAGAAGAAGACCGTCGATAACCGTCTTCACCAGTGATTCTGTGACGAGTAAGTGATGATTCGTGACACTGTCTCGAAAGACACATACCTGAATAGCCTAAAGACATTCCTCGCTGGAAGAGGTCTGAGCAAAAGTGCACTTCGCTTTCGCTTGTTGTTTGTCTAACCCAGGCTATCAAATTAAAGGCTACCCATTGGGAATATTTGGTTCCGTCCGTTATCCATATTGCGCTGGCGCGAATGGTTTCTGACCCAACAATCTCAATGGCTTCGGCAGCTGCAGATATTATGCGGCCACTGGTGAGCAAAGAGAGCAGTGCTTGAGATTGTACTTTCTTTGAAGTCTCGGAATTCAGTCGTCCTGCTGAAGCTGTCCACAATATCCGGATAGCATCATCGCCATCTAAAGCTGATGCCAATAGATCGAGGAAGATGCCGATATGAAGTACTAGGTCTGGCCGTTTAGAGTCTTTGCTCCCCAGCTTGTGCTCCTGAATAAGAGCTCTGAGGTGAGCAAGAACGGCGTTTAGTCCGGCAACACTTTGTAAGCATCTGGTGAATAGCTGTGCGTCGTTATAAGCGTCCTCAGTGCCATCACTCTGTCCGCCTTCTTTTAACAACGTCCAGTAATTGGAAGCAATTTCCGTCACCAGGACATGAATGATCGCCGCGCTTTTGGGGCCAGGCTCGTGGACATGAAAGCTGTCTGGCCGCTTCTCATCTCGTATTAAATATTTCAGAGCCTGGATAAGCGAATCGAAGTCTGGCTGATTTCGAAGAAGCTCCAACGCCCCGTCAGGTGAGTCCACCTGTGATGTCGGTAAGACTTCGACCACCTTCTTCGTCGAGCCAACTTCAGATAGCAGCGGCTTAGAATCCTTTCGGGGCTTCAGGTATGTGGTGCTAACTGGGGTCAGTAGCTCGTCCATGGCTGCTACCTTGCCCTTATGCGATAGTCATAGAGCGCTATGGATAGCGACATCTAAGGAGCACGCGAATCAAATCACTGGCAAAAAAGAAAATGTTGCGACATCAGGTGTTGGATAGGTGAAAAGGCGATGGCCGCTTAGAAAGCTCAAAGAGCTCTGGCCGATTGGAAGCCTGAGAACCCCACCTTCACCTGACCTCACCGAGTTCACCGAACCTCGGCCAGGCAGCTCCTCCCACCTTACCTAGCAGCTACAGCTTGCCGTCATCCTGCACTAATGCTTTCCCCAAACCACCTGCGAGCCTGACACACCTCCTTTTGTTTCTTATCTCTCACCTTAATCCCGAGTCAATCGTCATTTACTTTAGAATGAGTGTCGAAACCCAGAGGGCGGCGGACATTGCTGTCGACAGCGAGACGATACGATGGTCAGTGCCCGAGACCTGATGATGCGCCATGCGCCGAGCTGACAGGCAGATGCAGGAAGTATCTCGATCAGATCAGACGCAACCCGGGCCCCTTGACGGATCCGATGGCCGTGGAAGAGGAATTCCTGGCCCAGTTTGAGAAATTCAAGATCTTGTATGTAGCACAGAAGAGGGAATCAGAGTGGAAGCAGAAGCAGACGTTTGACTGACCAGGCATACCTAGGGTGATGTTTGTCTTACCTCGCACGGATATTCCTTGCTTCAGGCTAACGGCGGTTGCAGTGGCGCAGGCGGTCTAGGATGCGAGATTTTGAAGAATTTGGCAATGTCTAAGTTCAAGGATATCCATGTAATTGATATGGGTGAGACGAATTGATGCACACGCTGTTGACTGTCACTCGAGCTAACGCGGATCACGGCGAACAAGACACCATCGACATTTCCAATCTGAACCGACAATTCCTCTTCCGAAAGTCTAACGTGGGCAAGTTCAAGGCCGAGGTGGCGGCGAAATTCGTCGAGCAAAGGGTCAAGGGCGTTAAAATCACCGCTCACAATAACCGGATCCAGGACTTTGACGAGGAGTTTTATCAGCAGTTTCAGCTCGTTATCTGTGGCTTGGACAGTATCGAAGCTCGACGATGGATCAACGCTATGCTGGTCTCCATCGCGGAAGAGGCTGAGGATCCCGATGGAATCAAACCGCTGATCGACGGCGGCACCGAGGGCTTCAAGGGACAGGCGCGAGTTATTCTCCCCTCAATTACTTCATGTATAGAGTGCCAGCTCGACATGCATGCTCCCAGAGCTGCTGTCCCTCTCTGCACTATTGCATCCATTCCGCGACAGCCGGAGCATTGCGTCGAATGGGCCCATGTTATTGCCTGGGAAGAAGAGAAGCCCTTTCCGAAGCTCGACAAGGACGACCCCGAGCACGTCACATGGATCTACCAGAAGGCTTTGAAGCGCGCAGAGGAGTTTAACATCCCAGGAATCACATACTCACTTACGCAGGGAACCATCAAGAACATTATCCCGGCCATTGCTTCGACAAACGCCATCATTGCCGCTGCCTGCTGTAATGAGGCATTCAAGATTGCTACCAATTCGGCGCCATGCCTGGGCTTCGAGAACAACTACATGATGTATTCTGGTAACGACAGCATATACACCTACACATTCAAGCATGAGAAGAAGGACGACTGTCCCGTCTGTGGCCGTGAGGCTCGCCCGTTGGAAGCCGATCCCAACATGACGCTCCAAGATTTATTGGATTCTTTGGCCATTCGTCCCGAGGCTCAATTGAAGAAGCCATCCATACGCGCAGAGAGCAAGACGCTGTACATGCAAGTACCGCAAAGCCTGGAGGAGCAGACCAGACCGAACCTCAGCAAGTCTCTCAAAGACCTTGGGCTCGAGAATGGGCAGGAAGTTGTGGTTACGGATCCTGCATTTCCTCTCGAATTCAACTTTTATTTCAGATTCAAGACGGAGAGCTCTTAGAAGGGGCTCGTCATTATCTAGCAAGATGTTTTTTTCTCGTTCAGCTTTCACGACTCTTTGGGTGTTTATTTACGAAGTGGGGGTTCTTCCTCTTGGGCATTTTCCTGGCGTTGGAGACATGATGGGCCATATCATTGCATCTTTGTCACATGGGCGCAACAATGGACAAAAAACAAAGCAAATAGCAAATATACAGATGGATCCTAGATCTTTTATTCTTTTTTACTTTATTTATTGCTCATGAGAGACAAACACGCAAGAAATGCGTCGAAACATATGTAGAATGCAGCTATTACCATGCCCCCAATTTATATACAAAACGCCTTCAACCAAATACAAGACAGAAATCACTGTACCATGTTAATCACTTGCTGCTCCAACTTTTTGCACTTTAGCTTCAGATGCTTCACCGACTCGAGGAACAGCTCGTCGCTGTCCCACTGGCCCGTGCTCTCAATCGAGAAGATGAAGTGGTCTCTCCTCCGGCCGAGCTTCACCTTGCCCTCAAACTCGGCATGTCGCAGCGCCTCTCTGCTGACGGTGTCCTTCATCGAATCCTTGACTACGGCCTTTACCTCGCCCAGGTGGCCCTCGTAGCCGCTGCCGGCCTTGCTGACGTCCTCCCTCGTGACTGTTTCGAGGCCGATGACGCCCTCGGGGAAGCACTTTTGGAACTTTTCGGCGTCGGCGCCCAGGATGGGCCGGGTGATGTGGATGAGCGGCAGGAGGCGGTAGGAAGCGGTGGCGACGGGCGAGAACTTGGAGTGGTCTGCGCCGATGCCCTTGTGCATGTGCATGGCCAGGTTGATGGTCTGCTTGGGCCGCAGCTTGGCGATGAGGATGTCTGGGTTGACGGGCCGGATGGCGTTCTCGCCGCTAAAGTACTCGGCCTGCCTGCCCGTCGGCACGAAGACAATGTCCTTTGCGTAGACGTGCGCGTGGTGGTACGCCTTGAGCGGGTCGTTCTCCGTCGGCGCGGCGTCCTGGTTGACGGTGCATGTGACGTTGAGCTCGAGGCGCACCGTGTTCCAGTCGAAGCTGTTTGCGTACTGGTCCTCGCCGGCGGCCGGCTTCTTGTACCACTTCAGGAAGTTGTGGATGCCCTCGCGGCCACCGTTGAAGGGCACGAGGCCCAGTCTGTGGGCGAGCACCTCATCCTGGATGACGGAGGTGTTGTTCTCTATGAAGACGTCTTCGACGGCGAGGGTTGGGATCTCGGCGATGAGGATGCGGCGGAAGGCGTTTGCGAGCGAGGCGTCGATGCCGACGAGGGAGAAGGAGGCGTCGTTGGCCTCGTTGCGGTGGAACTGGATGGAAAAGGCGGATTGGAAGTGCTCGATGGAGAAGGCGTGGTCTTCGCCGGGGAAATGGCCGGGGAAATCTGTGGAGGAGACGTTGGAGACTGTCTCTTTGTTGATGCCGACGGTCTAGAAGAAAAAAGATTTCCTCTATTAGCAACCTCTCATGAGAAATGAAAAGCTAGCAGCGAAGAGTTCCTTACATTTCGGCGCAAGTGCTCCTCCGCACTGGGAGCAGCATGTCGTGAAGGCGCCATTTTTTGTGAGTGTCGAGGGAATTGGGGGAGTTTGCAATCGCAAGAGGTGCTTCTGCTGAGTGATCCCAGGGAAATTTTTTGGAAGCGATAACGAATTGGCGATAGATAGCAGAGGCGCGAGCCCCGCCGCGGTGAGCCAAGGTGAAGGAAATAGTAGCTCCCACTAAGCTACTTTGGGTTGGTGCTTTTTTGTTACATCATCTTCGCGATGGCTGGAGAGAGCTTCAAGCAATCAATTTATACAGATATTCTTTGATAGCATCCATCTACCAAGGACTCGCAATCTCACGATGTTATTGATTTACCTTACTCTCTAGTGTTTTTGAGCTAGCGATAAAGCTACATGTATAGTCTCACCGGAATTCAGAAATTCACTAGAGCGTCTTCGTACCTGATATACACCTAGTCAAACGGCAAACGCCAATATCGCCTGATGCCATCATGTTTATATGTGCAAAATTCATAACCCATAATACATTGCTTTAGCTATACCAAAGTCAAGCTTCCATGTCATGCTATCTAACCTGATAAACCGTTTGAATTAACCCAAATGTTCACACTCCATATCAAGCGTCACCACTGCATTTGTCGTGGCTATTTGCTTTAATCCTTGTTTTTCTCGATTTCCTTTTACTCGATATCTTCCATATTCCATACACTGACGCCTTTCTTCTGCACGCTGTCTTTCAATCTGGAAAGCACTGCCTGCCGCTTGGTTCTCTTATCCATAAGATCCCCTTTCTCCTCTCTGCTGAAACCGCTGACCTTCTTTCGCGGTGTAATCATCGAACTGGACAAAGACATGACACTCCCAGATAGACTACCAGAAAAGCTCTGGCGGAAATTGCGAGATGGTGTCGCATCTGGAGCGAGCAAGCTCCTCCTTGCCTGCGACGTTCGGAAAGGAGATCCATCCCTACTAGGAGAATCCAATCGCATCCTTCGCAGCTGTGTTTCCAAAACATCGATATCTCCACTGCGCTTCTCTACCATGCTTGTCATTTTGGTGATAGTCTTCATCACAGCTTCCACAGTGGGGACGTTTGTGGATCCTCTGCCCGAGGCGCTTGAGATTGACGCCATGCGAGTCTTGAGAAGAGTCAACGCCTCTTCTGCTTCAGCGAGAAGTTTTGAGAATTTCGTATACTCCCGCCTCAGGTCATTCTGCTGTGCTTGCTGTTCTGCACTAAGAGGGAGCGACCGCGCAGCGTCAGCCTGATTTGGATCTACCCTCGTCATGATGATCCTCTTTAGATCTTCCTGCTTGGCTCGGAGCCGGTGCATGTCCCTGGCTAGGTCTTGGCAAGCCTCGAGTTTATCGCTCAAGTCCTGTACCCGACCGTCCTCCAAGTCGCCCATAAGCTCAATCTCGAGAATCTCTCCGAGGTCACCAATTTCACATAGAACCCAGTCGTCTGGATCTTCGAGGTCGTCTGGGGTTCTTCCATCGGGAATGCGATTATCGGTATGACCCTTTGTAAAAGCTCTTACAGACCGAGCATTGAGTCCAAGGGTATCAATCATTGAGTTGATATCTCGGTAAACAGCCTCAACCTGCGCAGGAATGCTCTCCTGGGCTGGAGGGGCAACGTTTGAATGAGCAATGAATTCATCCAGTACTAGTTTGCCTTCGATCTCAGATGCGAGAAGTCTTTGTACGCTTTCATCCTCTTCGTCAATCAATACTCGACCCTCTTCGGCCTGCTGTCGCTCTCGTAGTTTTCTTGACTGCTTAACGAATGGGTCTTCAGTGGTAGTCTTGGTTTTGCCCGCAGTGGTTGATGCGACGAGCTGCGAACGCTTAGGACCCAATGCCTGAGGAGCCGCGCCCGGTGCGCTGGCGGATCTATTGGCATCCGACAAAAATGCGCGGTTTCCCATCCCGCCTTGCAAAGACCCGGGTACTCGAACGTTCGGTGTGCCCAGTTGGGGGACCGCTGATGCGCTCTGGCTGAGCTCTCCAAAGGGTGGCCGTGATCTTTGCTGTTCCGGAGTGTGTGTAGGGCTGAGGTCTTCAGCTACATCAATGCCACTACCCTCAGATGCATTGTCATCTAATTCGCTCTCTTCTTCCTCCTCCGCCTCCTCCTCCTCTTCTTCTTCCACTTCTTCTTCCTCTTCCTCTTCCTCTTCCTCTTCCTCTTCCTCCTCCTCTGCTTCTTCTTCCTCTTCCTCTTCATCTTCCTCATCATCAGAATCTGGAATGGGAGCTCCGCTCTGGGATGTAGGGAGCGCGAAGCTCGCTGGTGATGCCGAGGGCGCTACTTTAGAGAAAATGCTTGCCTTGGTTGGATCAGGAGGTAGTGGGGCGTCTTCAATTACTGTTGATTTCTTCTCCGAAGGCTTGGTGCTGGTCAAGAATGGATTGGGTCTTGTTGCCGTATCCTTTGACGTGGTAGTGGCAAAGGGGTTTTCCTTTGCTGTTGCAGTTTTATCCGAAGAAAATAGGCTGCTTTGTTTGGAGGCTGTGTTGTTTCCGAAAGGACTGGAGGCGGCCGATGTGGCAGATGAGTCTGAAGAATCCCCAATTAGATAAGATGACTTGCTCGTGGTATCTGGAGGAAGGGGTGTCTCGTCTGTGTCCCCACCTTTGTTTGCAGGAGCCTCGGCCGCAGGCTTTCCAAAAGATGTTGACCCAAATGGAGATTTGGTTGGCTCAGTTTTAGCTCCAAATAGACCGCCAGCTGCTGGTTTGGGAGTGGTGCCTCCTGATCCAAATATCCCGGTTCCTGTAGGTTGTGGAGCACCCGTATTGGCACCGAAAAGTCCAGGTGTAGCGGCAGGTTTGCTTGGTTGACCGAAAACCGAAGTCGTACCAGCGGCCGTGGACGGGGCACCGAATCTTGCCGGTGCGGGTGTTGCCAGCGGGGTGGTAGAATCAGCTTGCGCAGACATGTCGGAAGGTTCGCCAGTATCCATGTCTTCGTCAGGGACCTTGTTTCCGGCATCGTTGAGGGCTGATCCAAAGGCCGATCCAAACATTGACGACCCAGAAGGTGCAGGCGTTTTGTTGTTGTCTTCTTGAGCAGATGGATCAGGCTTGAATGAGCTTTCTAGTTTAAATGGAGTGGACCCAAAAACGCTGCCAGCTGGCTTGTCTTGAGTAGAACCAAAGGCACTCCCTGAGGGTTTTGCTGAGAAGGCAGTGTCTTCTGAGCCAGATCCAAACGCACCTCCAGTTCCGAATGCGCTTCCAGTTCCAGTCAACTTACCACCACTGCCAAAAACGCTGGACCCTGTAGTATTAGCATTGCCGCCAGCAAGAGAAGCAAAACCCCCTTGGGAGGCAAATCCGGCGAATCCTCCAGAAGAAACGGGCGCAGAGGGTTGAGCAGCGCTTGCAGCAGCAGTACTTCCAAATGGGCTTTGAGGGGCTTTGTTCGCAAAGCTGGCGAAACCGGATTGGCCAAAGGCCGGAGCGGCAGCAGCTCCTGCTCCTGCTCCCATGCCGGCACCAGCAGAGGCCCAAGGACTAGCTCGCATACCTAGCTGGGACGACTGACCAAAGGCGCTCGGCTTTCCAAAAGCAGCAGCCGCCGGTGCTGAGCCAAAGGTGCTTGATCCGAAAACTGCTCCACCACTCGGCGTAGTAGCAGCGGCTGCACCCCCTGACCCCCAGGGAGAGGCCTTCTGGCCCAGCTGTGCTGAAGATCCAAAAGAAGGAGCAGCTGAAGTGGGCTGGGAAAAGGGCGAAGGTGATGAGCTGGCAAAAGGTGAGACTGCAGCTGCGGCGGCGGCGGCGGCTGGTGTTGATGCTGACATGGGAGCCGCGTCACCTTGAACTGCCGTCAATCCCGGATAGGCGGCGCCTTTCTTGATAGAGTCAGTATAAATAATCCACCAGGAGCAGAGTACACCTTCGTGGGTCAGAACCCAGAATCCTGGTAAAGGCGTCGGCGATTCTTCAAGCTCCTCATCCGACGGTATAGGCTTATAGACTTTGTCCTTGCTAGATAGGTCCAAGGCAATTCCGATGGTGGTCGAATCATCCATGCTTTCAGTCATTGGAAGGGTGGGTCGCTTAGAGTCATCGAGTAGTTCGGTAGTCGTAAAGACGCCTGTGATTGATTCGGCAGGCTTATCGGTTGCAAGGGGACTTTTGGATCGAGTCAATAGACCAATATCAGCTGTTGCTGTAGATGAAACGATGAGGAGATCCTGAAGATCGGGAGGAAAGTCTCTCAGTCTTAGTATAGTGTGATGAGGGACCTTCTCAGATCCAAACGGATCAACAGGATCCATAAGCTTTTGGTAGGTGAAGGTCGAGGGGAGTTGGCGTGTAATGATGTGGTAGACTGAAGAGGGAGGAGATTCGCTAGTTGTATGAATGGCAAGAAAGAGGTTATTCTCAAGCCAGGTGAGTGATGATACTATGTAATTGTTAGCAGTTGTTAGCAGGAATCTTCATTCCGTTTCTCAAGGACCGGTGATTTTACCATGGCAGTCGCCCATATTGGGAGGCTTGGGGATATCGGCCTTGCCCTCTCCCTCAGGCGTCATTTGGTGAATAGTTCCGTCAGCCAATCCGGCGCAAAGCTGTTTGCCTTTTGAGCTCCAGGCAACACAGCTAACCTGGCTCTTCAGCGCATTGCTGATTTTGCGCTCTTGGAGGTTTGCAATGTGGAGATTGCCGCCACTGGTCACGATAGCAAAGAGCTCTGGGACCATGGGATTTGGTACCAGTGACCTCAGCGCCTCCCCATTCGTTGATAGTTCAAACGCGGAATTGGAAGATCCCTGGAGAAGGCTCTGCACCTCGTAAACGGCAAGACCGCCACCAGATTCCGCTGACAGCACCAGATAATTCTCGTCGGCGGTAAACACGAGCTGCGACACCCGCATGGGCATGGGGATCTTGAGCTGAGGCTCGAAGCTTCGAATATCCGAATCGCCATTTTTGGATCCCTCGAAGGCCTTTCGAATCGACTCAGTGGTGGCGATGATGACTTGGTCAGGGCCGGCGGCAGCAACCAGGCCTCTCTTTGAGGCAACGCTTAGGAGCGACGATGTAGGAGTAGGAAGCGACTCCCAGGGAGAAGTGAGGCGCACTTTGGCATCGCCGGCAATGGCCAGGAAGCCGAGGGCCTACACGTATTAAGATTTGCTTGTCAATGGTCTGATCATCACTTTTGGTTGCCCATTCAACAGAAAGACAACAAAAAAAAAAAAAAAAAAAAAAATTGCAGCAAATCAAGCAGCCAAGGAAGAAAAGGTACTGCTACTCACCTCCGTCTGAATTGTTTCCAGGTCAGGGCCTGCATTGACATTTCCCGCGCCTCCGTTCATGGTGTTGTTCGAGGCGTTGAACCCAAACGCCATTGTCGTCGTCGCCTCAGGCGAGCTCCGAATCTCGTTTACAATCCGACTCGCAGACGAGCATGGGTCTGCGGCGCCGCGCTGCAAAGTCCCGTCGTCGCTGGAGCTCCCGCCGGCAGAAGCTAAAGCTGCGCCTGGAGCTGCCGGGGCCCAATTCGGAGGCAGAGACCGCGAGAAGGGCGATGGCGCGGCGAAGAATCGGTGAGGCGAGAAGACGCGTCGGTTATTCTGCTGCAGCGGACTGTGCAAGAGTAGCGATTGGAGGTGCAACGGGAACTGCGCCGTCTGCACCATTCTCGCGACCCTTGCATGCGAAGTCCAACTTTTTGGGAGCTCTTGGGTGGAATCACGTGGGTTCTCACAGCTTGAGCCAATGGCGCGTGCAGCTGCGCTCCATCCGCCCACTGGTGAAGCGGCTGTCCAATCAAAGGCGCTGTCAGCTGTGCCGGGGGGGCCCTTTTATAGAGGGGAATAGCAGCGCTATAAGGCACTGGAGGTGGGAGCTTGTACCTTGTGCGCTGGATTTCAGTGCGCGGTGACTTTGCCTAGCCAAAGTCGTTGGCAGCAAGGTGCCTAAAGGCAGAAGGCAGCTTTTAGCCTCGTCATCAGCTACTGGCACTATAACCAAACATCGACCATCTCCAGCCTGCGAGCTTCACCAAAACGAGAAACCACCAAGCATTGAAGCGCGATAGTACGATACAGTGAATGCTGATGCTCCACGGCTGTTAATACCTGCGACCTGGTATACACGAGAAACAGACGAGACCAGCACGACTGGTCGCTAAAGCACCCACAGCAGCCTCAAGATGCCGGGCTTCGACTTCTCCAACTACAACCGCAATGCGGCCCTGCATGCCCGCGGAGTGCCTCTGCCGAAGGCGACCAGCACAGGAACAACCATTGTCGGCTGCATCTTTGACGGTGGCGTTGTGGTGAGTGGACAAAGATCCTGCTTCTTCTGCTGCGGTTGCTGCTCTGCATAATCAATCACCCCTCCCCCTCTCTCACTCCCTGAATACGAAGCAGAAGACACAGCATCACAAAGCTACAAGGCACACCTGGCTGACGATACCCAACAAAACAGATTGCTGCTGATACCCGAGCCACCTCCGGCCCCATCGTCGCCGACAAGAACTGCGAGAAGCTTCACTACATCTCCCCCCAGATCTGGTGTGCCGGAGCCGGTACCGCCGCCGACACCGAGTTCACCACCGCCCTCATCTCCTCCCAGCTCGAGCTGCACTCCCTCTCCACCGGCCGCAAGCCCCGCGTCGTCACCTGCATGACCCTCCTCAAGCAGCACCTCTTCCGCTACCAGGGCCACATTGGCGCGTACCTCGTCGTCGCCGGCTGCGACCCTACCGGCACCCACCTCTTCACCGTCCACGCCCACGGCAGCACAGACAAGCTTCCCTACGTCACCATGGGATCCGGCAGTCTGGCTGCCATGAGCGTCTTCGAGACGCAGTGGAAGCCGGACCTGTCACGGGATGAGGCCGTCAAGCTGTGCAGCGATGCCATTCTGGCCGGTATCTGGAACGATTTGGGTTCTGGTTCCAACGTCGACGTTGCCGTCATTACCAATGAGAAGACTACCCTGCTACGAAACTATATCAAGCCCAATGAGAAGAGCGCGAAGCTGCAGAGCTACCGCTTCGAGAAGGGCACCACTGCCGTCTTAAACGAAAAGGTTATCAACAAGGCCGATCTTAAGCGATTTGTCACAGTACACGACTTACCGGTTGAGGGCGAGAAGATGGATGTTGATACCTAAAGATGGGGAAGGAATAGCGGGCGGTTAGGACGTGACTTTGTGCTTTATCCGCGAAATAGTTACAGACTAGAAATCAAATAAAATTTCAAAGCTATGATAATGATACAACATTTCGACCTATTCATGAGATTGAAAGAGAGACCGGAGAGAAAAGTCCCAAAGCTATGTAATGATACAGCTTTTCGAATCGAATCAATTCAAGGAAAAGGATAAAAGGAGATTGGAGAGATTTTTTTGGTCTTGAAATTATTGGATTATCTTTGTTATCACCCTATTTGTCCTGGATATGAGACGTTTCCCACAACGTCTTTTTGGATATATGAACAGCCAAACGCCCGGCCAGAAAAAGTAAAATCAACCGCACTCTATGCGGACTCGGTTTAAAGAAGAAAGGAAACAAAGGAAATGTAGATATATGTACGCCACAGAGAGCAAAGCAGAAAAAAATTCTTCTTACAAGAATCGAGAATCAAGGTTTCTCCAAGAAACAAGCTTAGAGCAGTGTGTCTCAAAGGAAAAGGGGCTCGTCGAGCACCCAGGATGCTTTCAAGAGCATATCAAAATAAAAGAAAAAAGCATGCAAAGCAGAAAAGGAAGAAGCGAAAGCAAAAAATGAGAACCCGCCTACTCAAATGCTGAGGGTAACAGAACGAGGAAATGAAAAATAGAAAAAGAAGAGAAGAAGAGAAGAAAGTCGGGCGATAAAGAGCAAGGGTGGGAGAGGGAGAAAGATAAAAGACCCCAATATTGAAGCGAGACAACCAAATCCTAAAACTCCGTTATAGATGAATGGGACGAAGAGATTTCATCATCATTAGAGTGGCCCGTCTATGAAGCGGGCTTTTTGCCAAACATTGCCCGTGAGCGCGATTTGCTACGGGCTTGGGCCTTCCTTGGGATTTCAGGGGTATCCTCGTCATCCTGGTATTTTGCCTTGTGGATCCTGAAAGACGTTTTCAATTAGCCATTGTCTATAAGAAACAGTGTAGAGAGAGAGAGAGAGAGATGGAACATACCAGCTGTTTCCAACCATGCTCATGCCCTTAGCCTCAGCCATTCGGTAAAACTTGGCACTCTTCTTCAAGTTCTTTTTGCAGCCGATTCCCTGAGCGTAGCAGAAACCAGCTTCCGCCAAAGCATCGACATCACCCCATGCTACTCAATTTGTTAGTAAGACGAGATCCATTAGCAAAATACGGTTGGAGATGTTTCAACTTACTGCCGGCGATTTCAAAGCAGCGCAGCGCAAGGGCTTTGTCTTGCTCAATGCCCCATCCATTCATATGGCTCACACCCAGCTCGTAGATGCTCAGGGCAAACTGAGCCTTGTGAGTTTTGTTTTCAGCAACGTTGATGCGCTTTCCTTCTTTAGCTCCTCCCTCATCTTCTGCAACTTCAGCGCTTGCCATATCGGCTGCTTTCCGTAGCCACTGCACTCCTTCTTTCTGATTGGCCTTCATGCCCCAGCCATGGCGACAAGCAAGGGCATACAAAAGCATCGCTGTTGGGTGGTTGAGTCGAGCTGCATGTCGGAGGTGGTAGGTTGATTCGTTCAAAGAGCCATTCTCGTGACACTCTATTCCCTTTGCTAGGTGCTCTTCAGCCGTCATTTCTGCAGCAGTAGGTGCAGGCGCAGGCCCGGCGGTGGTGCTCGCTGTTGATCGGACGGACATGCTTGGGCGAATCGTGTTGGCAGAATCGCTCGTACCAATCGAGGCAGGGGTTCTACCCCTGGATGGTTCTCCGGTATGCAGGGTCCGTGATCTGCCTCTAGAGGCATCTTCGGCTTGTCGCCTGGACTCATTTGAAGGTCTAGGTCCACGACTAGAGCTCTCCGAGCTAATCTTACCCGCATCGCTCTGCTGTCTTGTCATTGCACTGGAGATACTGGCAGCATCATCCGGAATAGTTCGAGCAGAGCTTGACGGTCGAGTAGGAGGTGAAGGTGGCGCATCCGCTTGGGGCTGGTTATCTGAAGATTCGGATCGCTGAATCGACTTTCCTCGAGGCAGAACAAACTTTGAGTAGACGTAAGTGCTGTTACCGTCTGCTGGCTGCTCCATAAAGGCCTCGCTGTGCATGCTTATCGGGGTCTGGGCGGACTCATCAGCCAGTATAAATGATGGCTGACTATCTGACGAAGCCTGCCTGATGGGAGGGTCGAAACTGGGGGTTCCAGATCTGCTCATGGGTCGAGAAAAGTTGAAGGCGGGCCGAGGAAGCGCGGAAGACTCAGAGGCAGCAGATGGGGATCGTTGGAAAGAAGGCATAATAGAAGATGCCATATGATGTGGGAGGGCAGCGCTGCCAGACGACAGTTTTCGGGAAGGCAACGACTGAACTGAACTGGACATGTTGCCAAACGAATCCTCCTCTGTTGGTACAGGAGAGGGCAGAGCGCTTGGAAAGCGTCCGGGGAAGAGACTTCTGGGTGGTGCCAAGCCGATTTCGTCGAGGGAGCTCTGTTTGAACCTTCGAGGAGAAGAATCTGAAAATGCAGAAGAGAAAGACGAGGGCTGAGGGCGACTGGAAATAGGAGATTTCGTCGATTGGCGATCAAGTGGAGGGAGGATATCATTTTCTAGAGGTGAAGGTGATCGGTCTTGTCGCGCCCCGAAGTAGCTATTTGGATCACTTGGGTCGTCGCGCTGTCCCAGCCGTCGACCCCGAGCATATTCGGGGATATCTGGAACATCTGGTAGATCCTCGGGCACAGGAGGCACGCCGTCATCGGGGGTGGCCGGGATTCGACTCATCCGCGGGTGCATAGATCTTGGTCGTTCCGTTTCGCTCGAGAAGGCGTCTTCCACGAGCCCCAGTCCAGCAGAAAGCGGAGGAGCTGGGGATTCATCTCGCTCAGATGCCGAGTCCTGGGACATGGATCGGAAGTATTCTGACCGGCCCTGGATGATGAGAGGGCTCTCGGCCGTCAGAGGGGGAAGTCGGCTAACGCGATTTCCATCTTTGTTGGTGGTTTCCTGGAGCTGTCGAGCCAGCAGGCGACTCTGCAAGGCGAAGGCGTCCAAGGGCGAAAGTTCGGGGGGCGCTTCCCCGGCGACATGGAGTCGCGGCGATCGCAAAGGTCGGGAGGCAGAAGAAGCGGCAGAGTTGGCGGAGTGGGATCGCAGGTCCAGCAAGGACGGGCGATTAGTCAAGGCGTCTTTCATGTTGGTCAAAGCCCAAGTCCAGCGGGTTGTGTGGTGAAGGGATAGATAGTATAGTATAGCAGCGAATGCGCAAGCGCCAAGGGTGCTAAACAGGATAGATAAATAAAGCCAGCAGACGCCGAAATGCGATCATCAAAGCCCAGGGCGGGGACGCGCAGAATCAGAAGCCCAAAAATAACGGCCAAGAAGCAAAAGAATGGGCACCGTGGACCGGTTGGGCTGGGCGATTCGCGTCGCTGGAGCTGCGCAAAAGCACGGGTGCAGGTGCAAGGTGATGTGGCGGTGCGGCGATGTTCTGATGACCAGGCCAGTGAGGATCAATGACGATTCGAACGGTCGTGTCAGCGTCGGCGTCGGTGACGGGCGGCACGAAAGATCCGAGGCAAAGAAGACGAAGAAGAGAAGAGAATAGAAGCGACAAAGGAAAGTCCAATACGAAGAGAAGGCGAGAAGGATAGACTGGGGTGAGGTTTAAAGGACGAATCGAAGAGGAGCAGCTGCGCGATATCAAAGGCTCGCAGAAGGCTGCTCGAACAAAGAGGTTGAAAGGTGCTGCCCCCGGGCAAGGTGGTGTATGAAGTAGAAAATACGGAGCTCTGTTCTTGTTTAGGATACGGAGCAAGGGAAAAAGTCGTGCTCGACAACGTGCGTTTCTTGTCACACGAGGGGCCCCGAGTCGCGGGGAGAAGGCAGAGAGAGCAAGGGCAGAAGAAGAGAAGCGAACAGAGAAGCGAAGCGATCACGACACAGGAAACAGGCGCTCGAGGCACAGAAGCACAAAAGCAAGCCTCGCAGAGAAGCACGGCAACGAGGCTCGCACTGGTGGACGCCTCCCTTGCGGTCTGAGAGGCGAGCGGCTGGACTGAGGAAAGGAGGAGGAACGAACACCAGGCCAGCGAGTCGAGTCTGAAGGGTCTGAAGGGTCTGGGTCTGAGTCTGGAGGTGGATG
Organism: Trichoderma koningiopsis; assembly: GCA_022985005.1. Lineage (NCBI taxonomy): Eukaryota > Fungi > Ascomycota > Sordariomycetes > Hypocreales > Hypocreaceae > Trichoderma > Trichoderma koningiopsis. The sequence goes on from JAJPEM010000002.1 coordinate 6,289,888, forward strand.
GATACGAAGCAAAAGGAGGTTAGGAGGCCAGTGGCGGCCCCCGTAGCTGCGGCCGGCTCCAGGTACTCTGTACGGGCTCGCGCAGCCAGTGGCCGGTGGCGGCCCAAGTACTGCGCTACGCACGGCTAGTGGCAGCGCACGAGGTCTAACCCGAGATGGTGGCTTGTCCTTTAGACTTCAAGGTACAGAAGCGTAAATGCTGAAGGTTTAGGATCCTCTTTTCTGCTGCTCTCTGCCGTGGCCCCTAGTGTTTGATGGGGGCAATGCTAAAATAATGGGTAGCTACCCAGGCACGGTGGTATTCGCGGGAGCTACCTTGGGTACTGTAGCACCGTAGAAGAGTGAATGATGGATGGACGACTGAGTCCTCGGCTCATGGCGCTTCCTACATACATGGCATCGGTGGAAACTTACAGGCATATGGCACAGGTGGTCGAGATTGTATGGTGGGAATCGGTTGCTTGGCACTATCGCTTCGTATTGGCATACTTTGTCGCTAGCAGCTAGGTGCAGTGTACGCGGACGGCAATCTGAGCTGGTTGAGCCACTGCTCGCAATCTATGAGCCGCCATCTACACCCATAAGCTCGTATTGTAGAGATCTATCTGTTGTTGTGCCGCTAGTACGCTGCTTGCGTGCTGTAAGTTCTTGTATACACCATCTTCCTTTCAAGACACTGATCCATGGCTACCACACACACGCAGCGTCACTCCCGGCTCTCGTGGGTTGGTATTCCTGGCCACACTACCAAGGTGCCTAATCTCGGGCAATCTCCCCAGCGTGTGTCTGACCCCAAACATTTGTAGAGAGGCCTGCAAGTCATCAGACTTTCGCTACGATCCCCCAACAGTTTATCCGGCTACCTGCAACGTCCTAACTGGCATGAAGATAGGTAGGCACCTATTGAATTGATACATCTCTCTTGAGCAGGCCAACAAGATGAGAATCTGGTCACACTGACCTCAGTCAAAGCCACACAGACAGCCGCATGCGCCTCGCAGAAGCCCAGGTACGAAGCAGCTATACGCGCAAATGCCAGCATCGCACGGTAGGCACCTATTTTCCCCCAGAGGGCCAGACTGCTACACAGGGCCACATTGGGCGAGGCTCAGGGACCCCTCTCAGGGACCCTTGGCACGTAATTGGGTGCGCGGGCGACAGCCATCGTCTGGGGTGCATTGGGCTCAATAAATTGGGAGCAGCCACCGGGTCCCTTTTTTTCTGGGGACCTGGCCAGTGAGCAGCGCCGCCTGCATCATTTTAAAACATGCACGGAGAGGCTAAATTGGCCCATCCTTATTTCCTGCATGCAGACTAGCAAAATTTTTGAATTTAAATGTGCCTCGGCGCGCAGCCATCCCCATCAAGCTTTTGGGTGCGGTTGATGTGAGAGGATTTCTCATTGCTATTAACAGCACCTACCTACTATCAATTCAATGGTAGCTGCGTATATCGATCAACTGACGCTTTGCTTGTCCACTATTACACTACAAGCGATGCCCCTCAGTGGCAATAGCAGCAGCAACAGCGCATAAAATCTTACGCAAGCAGCTCAGCTGCGCCGTCGTCGTCGTGGCAAACACTTGCTTCACGCAAGCTATCTGAGCTATAAATAACATCGATCCAGCTACTATGCCCAAACACAACACTATTTTTTCGTCTTCGTGCCTTGAAGCTCCGTAATATATGGGCTCCTCTGCTGCGGTCAGACCGTAATGGCTCTTTCTTCTCGCTTTTTAGTGCCATGCCAATGACGGTGCCGAGTCATTTCACATCTGTCCGTGATCCATCGTGAGGATCGCTTATACAGTAGCAAGGGGAGCGGCACAAAGGGAAAATCGATTGCGCAGATTGCATGGCCCAAATTAGACCTCCCGCCAACAAGAATGTACAAGAATGTCATGCGATTGATTGGCAGCACTTGGCCCATGCTCCTTTTGCTGGCTGCTGCATATGCACGCGATGCGCTGCTGGTGCTGCTAATATTAACCTTGACGTGTGCCTTTCTGATGCATCTTCATCGGAGCACGGTCGCACATCGCATCACCCACTGATATCGGCAGTGCATGCAGGATGAGGTCAACCATGATCATGATGCACCGCTTCTAGCAAGGGTGTGTCCCCATAGCCCATGCATGCTTTGCTCTCTTCATCTCTTCTCAATTCCAGCGCCGAGAGCTTTGGATTCCATCCGAAGACCGCTGTCGAAAACAAAACAAAAAGCCCGTATCTGGCGTCGCAAGCTTGTCACATGCGGGCTCCGCCACGGCAACGGATGAAACAGCGGCGGTGCAAATGCCAAAACACAGGGCGCCGCGTATGATTCTGAGACCAATGCAGGGCGATCCCGTCTCGGGAGACGATGCTGGAGCTCGATGGAGCTTTGCGGCTCGTGAAAGATGCGATATCGCCGGTTTTTGCTATCTGCTACCATTACAATAATATCTTGCAACTACCTGGTAAGCTCTGTTGATGGTCACGAGGCCGCAGCCGAGTTCCGGGATTTACTGCCACTAGTGGTATCTCTTAGTTTGACATCAGAACCCACCGCGGATCTATTTATATCATTCTGGATCTCCGGCTGAGATAGCTATATTTGCAGCTCCAGCAAGGAAGTCAGTTTTTCCGCACACTGCAAAAGCTATGCGTTGGCTATTGCCAGCTCAGACTCACAGCGTCTATACTTGGAGTAACGGGCGAGTGCTGTGAAACAGACGCACGCTTCGTATTCCCGCGCAGAATGTTCTGGACGCCGTAGCTGATTAGACACTGGAACCAATGCCTTCCCTGTGTGACCAAGTACTCTTATCTGCAAAATATCAAGAATATTGAACTGTAATGACACCTTGAGAGAATCCAAACACACAGCTAACAAAACATGACTGATGGTAGAGTTACAAACACCATTGGAAATGCTAATCACTGTCGCCAAGTCCAGTTGACTCGTCCCTAATCATCATATATCGATCTATATACTTTCAATGATCCCTTTTTCAAAAAAGTAAGAAAAAAAATGATATTCCATCCAGAACGCCAATGGTCCATACGCCTCAAGAGTCCCAGAGAAGCAATCTACAACGGGACATCTTTGACCATGCTCTCTCACATATCCTTGGATCGGAGCTTCTTCAACCTGGAGGCACCCTCGAACAAGCCACGGTCAACCGCAGCAGCGACCGTCAAGGTACCGCCGACAATCGCACAAAGTCCGGATAGGAAGCCAAGGAATGTCTTGGCCCGCTCTTCTCGGTTAATAACTTTCATGGGGGAAATGTCCTAGACGCACGCTGTTAGCTTTCAAAACTTGCAATACAGAGTTTCCACTTTGCAGTATCGTAGATGCTTACATATGAGAAGAAGACGCCGGGAATACCACCCTTGGAGTGCAGCCTTTCGGCGTGACCCTCCTTGGCGTCATCGCCTCCCATCAGACTTCGTTTGTGGCTTGTAACGGAATACTGGTGTGTCTCAACGCTGCCATCAGATGCGGAAGCGGACTTTTGCTCCCAGCCAAGTGGAAGATACGATGTAGGAACAATCTTGACAAAGTACATGTAGTTAAAATTGGGATCGCTGGTTTCCTGGTGGATTCCGTCAAGAGGATTGAGATGGTGGTTGGTCCACGCAACCCTGCGGCCCATTCTCGCAATAACTTCAGGTGGCAGCTGTGGTCCAAATCGCAGAGAGTGGATGATATGAGTGAAGTCGTGCGGCTTCATGCCGTTAGGGAGATCCCAGTAGTTCTTGAGATCGTGGACGTGCATGTTTCCGTTGCTGAAGCTTCGGCCGGGGGCAAGGTGGAAGTTTCCAACGACCTTGTTGACCTGCAACAAGCCCTCGATACGGCAACCCTCCTCTCGCTGCTGGTCCAATCGCTCAGAGTAATGTTCTCTCTCGCACTGCTCCACGCCCTCGCCTCGGCCAAAGGCCCACGACGCCTGCGCATAAGCTTCTCGAACCTCGTCACAGGTATTGCAGCAGCCGGGCTTCTCAGCGTTAGCAGGCGCAGTAGCTCCGTAGCAGCCACCGCAGTAGTCGGGGTTCAGATGCTCGGCCTTCTCATGTAGCTGGGCCAGCGAGTTGCTTTCAATAACACCACCGCCTCGTGAGTAGGGCTGCAAGCGAATCTTGGTGATACCGTGGGCGACGCCATGCTGCTGCTCGCCAGAAACGTCCATGACATCCAGAGTCAGCAGCTCGCAGGGCATGTTGGGAAAGGTCACGTTGAGGTGAATGTCCATTCGCTCGCCTTCGTAGCCATATTAGTCCAGCATCCCAATGAGTCCAATGCGCAGCTTGGCTTCCTCTACATACCTCTGCCTTTGTCCACCACCAGCTCTGGGTGCACCACGATGCGCCGATACGAAGACCATTCTCCCCAAGAAAGAAACAGCACAACCAACAGCGATACGATTGTTACAATGCCGCCACTAGTGGTCCTGATCCGCGCCTCATCCACCGTCTTTGTAAAGGCGTCGAGCCTTGTGAATCGCGACTTGGGAGCCATTGCGAATATGCAGCCAGAAACGCCGTTGACGAGGTACCAGCCAACAGGTTTACCTGTGCGAGCAGCGCAGCGGTTCTATCCCGTTAGAGCGCAGTCCCTAGGGAGAGCTCGCAGAAACCAGAAGCAAGCGGATGGTTCTCTCTCTGCAATTGCATCGATAGCGAGAGACCATAGAGGAGGACGGCGGCGCAGAAGCGGGTGGCAGAAGCGACGTTGTCAAAATGTCTTGAGGCCACCTGTCGCAACAATACCTGAAGCTGACTACTAATCCCACTTGTACCTGTTGCATAGCACCCAACCCCGGGCACAGGCGTCTAGACTCGCCGCAAGGCCCTGAGCTAATGCGGGCTATAGTGGCCAGGGGGTCCGCCGGCGAAACCTCGGCTGACGCCTGCCGCAGTGCTCCATTGCCTATTCTGGCGCAGTGAAGGCATAGACTTTCAAGCAAACGCGAAGCTCTCTCGCTCAGCATCTCGCAGCCTCGTCATTGTCCCCTCCCAACCAACCACGGATACCCCATTTGCGCTCCATTTGGCTTCTTTCAACTTGTTCGGACTAAGCTATCGAAATCTAATTTACTACGATATACACCGGAAAAAAAGACAGAGTATTTGCCATCCGAACCGCGATAGCATCATAGCACCGAAACTTCAAAACGCTGCCTAAAGTCTCGCCCAAATCTTCCATCAAACTCCGAGAACCGCCAATATGTCGACTAGACCTCCTTCAAGGGTCGTTTTTGTGGGAAACATCCCGTACGGTCAGTCAAGGACAGGCCAATGGGCACGACTGATGCTCTTATCCACTTCGAACCTACGGCTAACAGCGTTACTCTAGGCCTCTCTGAGGAGCAAATCACAGACATCTTCAGCAGCGCTGGAAAGGTAGAGCGCTTCCGTCTTGTCTACGACTCGGAAACAGGGCGACCAAAAGGATTCGGATTTGCAGACTATCCCGATACCGGTTCGATATACCCCCGTCCAACACCTTCACGTCATGGCATAGCTAACCGTATCCTCGTGCAGACTCTGCCTCCTCAGCTGTCCGCAACCTGAACGAATATGAAATCATGGGTCGAAAGCTTCGAGTCGACTTCTCAAACGAACAAAAGAGCACCGATGATGATGGCCAAGTATGTATCCGTCAGACTTCTACTGGAGCCAACTTTCGCTGACCTTGCAGACACCCGGACAGAATACCAGTGCCTCGAATGGCGGCGCTGCTTCGGGATACAACACTCAATCAACACCTCTTCCTCCACTCCCAGCTGGAAAAGAGATACCGCCAGGCTTAACTTGCACCGATGCCATCTCAAGAACACTCAATACCTTGCCGCCACCCCAGCTGCTAGATATCCTAAGTCAGATGAAGACTTTGGCCACATCAGAACCTCAGCGAGCGACAGAACTTCTCCAACAGGCCCCTCAGCTGGCCTACGCCGTCTTCCAGTCACTGCTACTGATGGGTCTCGTGTCTCCCGAGGCCATCCAGTCTGTAGTTGACCCGAACGCGCCACCTCCACCGGCCACCAGCTACCCATCGGCACCCATTGCTGGATACCCTGGCATCCCTGTCGCGAACCACACACCACCCGTTACCGCAATGCCGTACGCACCTCCGGCGGCAAATAACGCGGGCTACGTTCCTCCGGCGGCGGCACCACCTGCAGCAGCTCCTCAAGCGATGGGCCAAGACCCAGATGCTCTGATGCGAGCTGTCATGGAGCTCCCCCAGGCTCAGATTGATATGCTTCCAGAGGCTGATAGGCAGCAAATCATGGCCCTCAGGGCCACATTTGCGGGCCAGCGACGCTAATCAAGCTGAATATTAATGACCAAAGTTTGTTGAATTCTGCATCGAGCGCCACAGCACCAAGCATCGCGCTGATCAAACTCAAATTACTGCTGATGAATGCATTGGCTACACATAAATATGCGAGCGGATGGGACATATAATGGGCATGCAAGCTCTGGTTGTAACAATGGTTCTCACTAGCGAAGACTACCGGGACCAGAGGACATTGCGCTCTCTACACAAGATGCCATGTGCATCTCAATCCTGTTGGAAGGCTCACGACTTTGATACAACAGCCAAATCAGTAAGACGGAGGAGAAAAGAATATTCATGATAGGACGAGTGGGTGGTTGAAACTTTAGCTGCAAGACCAGCCTTACAAGGGCTGAGCCAAGAATGGATCTTTCGATGAAATGTGGCTAGAAACAGAGTACTTTTTTGGTAGCCCAGCCTCCAAGGAATAACTGTCCAGGATATACTAATATACATCTTGTAAAGAAGAGGGCGTTGAGAAAGGATCTTTACTATATTTCTGAAAACGAAATCGAAAAAATAGAAGTCATATCACAACGTTTACTCAAACTGTTTATGAAGCTGGCATGCTTGCGTGGGTACTTCAAGATCTACCCTAGACTTTTCGTTATTTTTCGTAACACCCTCTATCTAAGTAATTTAGCAGTAAATCGACGACTGTGTGTTGCATGTGTCTTTCTCTTCACCGTGTTTGAGATATAATTTTTGATAATCACTGACAATGAGCGAGGGAGATTTGGTGTTAGTAGATTATTAGAAGCGTATATTACTAGATAAGGTAGCTTTAAATCCCAGGCTGTATATCAGAAACTGCGAGGATGATAAGATGCTTCTTTTCAAGTAACGAAGAAATACTAGCGCTAACTAAAAATGATACTGATATAAATACTCAAAAAGCTTTGCTCAATACGTATATGTAAACGTATACACGCGCGCGGGTAATAGGGGCGGTTTGATATACACGCCATGACACTCCCTCCAATATTCTGCTCTATTGCTTGCCATTCTGATCCAGATCCAAGGGGATGCCATTAAACAAAAGAAATAATAAAAAATAAAATCGCACCCATAACGCCGCTCTTTGCCTAATATCCATGTGAGAGAAAGACGACTCTCAAACAATGTTATACACCCTCTTTGCAATCAGATAACAGGCCAGCCCGAAAACGAGCAAGCCGGCGGTGATGCACATGAACCAGGTGAGGTCGCCTTCAATGTCCTGCCCTGGCACCCATACGTTCATTCCCCAAAGACCGGTGATGATGTTCATGGGAAGAACGATGGTTCCTAGGACGGTGAGCTTGCCGAGCACGTCGGCGGTTTGCTCCTGTCGCTCATTCATACGAATATTAATCTGCGCTAGATAATTACCGTGAGATCGAGCCAATATCCTAGAAGAAAGCGAAGTGTTAGCTAGTTGAACAATGGTAGGCGAATGAGGACAAAAAAAGAAAGAGGGCTTGCTGCATACTTTTCATAGTGACTAAGGTTGGAGGTCATAGTCACAATATGATCTTGGATATCGCCAAGATAGAGGCCAATTTCTGACCTTGGAGCAACTTCCCATCGTTCGTTGCAGCGCTTTGCGAATCCCTTGATGACATCCGCCTTATTGCCTAGTAATCGGTACAGACTCATAACTCGTTTTCGGCAATCCCCAACACGTCGGAGCATGTCACCACTCGAATCCGCAATGGTCGTGGCGTCGTCGAGTTTTGTAGATTTTTCGTCTTGCAGTCGCTTGTCGGACGACGTGTGCAGCTGCAAGATTGCCTCGTCGATTTCGTCGACCTCATCTTCAATATTCTGAATAAGCGGCTGGAAAACATCGGTGATGTCGTCAATAATGGCATACGAGATCCAATCCGACGAGAGTATCAGATAGTCCCTTAGTTGTCGTATTCGTCGACGAACATTGGCTGGATGTGGCGTGGGCGAGAAATGAAAGCTCAATACTCCCTCGCGGAAGACGATAACGTACATGTTGACGGGCTCCAAAAAGTTTTCGCTGTGAATATCCTGATCGAAGGTGCGGTAATTGACAAAGTAGTAGTGTCGAAATAGCTCGACCTTCTCACGAGCTTCTTGTAGCATGACGTCTTCGGCTGTTAGGGGGTGGATGCCAAAAGCTTTCGCCAAGACTTTCATCTCGTCCTCTGTCGGGCAGAGTACGTCAAGCCACCATACCGGCCTCTCGCCGTACCGAACTTGCTTTTGAGAAACTTTCGGTACTTCTGGGTTGCTCGTCTTGGGGTGAAGATGATTGTCTGGGGATTTGTTTCCACCACGAACCGAGGCGGACCTTGAGCTACTATTTGTTTCGCCCCGAGCAAGCGGCGACATAAAGTCATCTCTCCTATTGTCAAAAGAAGCCTGCCGCGTGGAGGGTTTTGTATCACCTTCGAAGCCATCTGCGGAATATCGCGCCTTGGATGGCTGGGAAATGATATCCTCCTCATCGCTCTCTTCGTCAGACGACAATATGCGCGGCTCGGGAATGAATAATTCCTGGAAATCACTGCCTTGCTGAACGAGCTCTGAGATGGTCTGGCTGTGGACAGTGCTCTGGAACTCCTCATTGAAATAGGTAAATCTGTAAGGCGCTTCCTCATCGGTTTGAAACCAGCCCTTTCGGACCGGGCGCAGACGGCCGTTGACGAGCTGTGGTTCAGTGATTTTCTTGACTCGTCGCTCATCACTGCGATCTTCTTTTTCGTAGCTCATCCAGTCCTCCAGCACAGACAGGTCTGGCCACCGACCACGGCGACGCCGTGTTCTGTACCGCTGAGTCTCGTATCGAGCCTCATCATCGCCTATATCAGACATTCCAGGCCCAGGGAAGCACACATCGCCGGAAACTTCTGGAGCTAGTCTCATTTCACTCTTAGATCGATGATCGCGACCCTGCCCGGCTTCCGAGAGCGCCTCATCGCCACTCTCCATGCCGAGCTCATCTCTTATCATGACATCGCCGAAATTCAAGTCCATTCCATCTGTCGGGCCAAAAGTCGGGGAGCCAGGAATAGAGGGCGGATGGTTGACATCATATTTGTCCTTTGAGCTGAAAGCTGTCTTGAGCCTTGTCCTTGAAGACGAGCTCGAGTTTCTGCGACTTCTTCGGTTGAGGCGAGTATCGCTTGCGCCGTAGCTGGAGACGCCCTGCTGTGATCCTGGACGTCTTGTTGATTCTGATAATAGCGGAGAGTTCTCGTCCCAGCGACCGGAAGGGCTTTCGTCGCCGCTTTGCGCCGTCTGCATCGACCGAAGGCGACTGGCGCTGACGGACGAGAAGGGGTTCTGGAAGGATCCGGGCCCTACCACCGTCGATGATCGCCGTACGCGCATCGGATGCTGCTCTCTAGAGAGGAGAAAAGAAAGAATAGGTTACATGCTGGTCCACTCACAGACAAAAGGGAATGTAGGTACATGTGAAGACATGATCACGAGGGTGCTGCTTACCTGTGGTCCAGTAGCGCTTCGCTGTCGATGCTCGTGCCGCTGAGGCTGGCCTGCGCCACCTTGTAGAATCCATTGCCCGACGACTCGCCCAGCTCATCGTGGCTGTCCTCATGCAGAATCGCAAAGCTCTTCCGCCGCGATCGCTTCTTCTTGCCGCCGCGATGGCCCTTTCGCTTCTTGGGCGGGCGTTGCGGCTGGCTGGTGGGCTGAGACGTTGGTCCAGGTGACGATGCAGCTCTGGCAGCGGCTGAAGCAGCCGACCTGCCCTGTGGAGCAAAGGGATTGATGCTGGACATTTTCAGCAGCTTCGTCGAGAGGCGGGAAGCACCATCATCCACTGCTGCGTCGCCGCGCAATGGTTAGGAGCGATGATAGTAAAGATAATAGGGGGCCGTCTTGTCCGTATTTCGTTTCTGGCATGGAGATTGTTTGTCCAGGGTTGCTGGCCCTGGCGAGGTTGGAAGAGCGAATGCCTTGGATAGTGATGTCAGCTAGCGAGGCTAGGCTGCTGGGGAAATCGTCCAGCGGGGATTTGCTAGCGTACAGCCACTGGATGGTGCACGTTTGCGTGCTGTGGCGGGTTCCGGCGGCAGACGGCGGACAAAATAGATGAGACAAGGCGAAGATTAAACATGTCTCGGCACAGCCGCGAGCGCATGACGATAGAGGTCAGGCACAAGAGCTAAAGAGATATGAATCATATTAAGCAAGAGATGTTGACATGCACAATTTGAGGATAAATCTTGTAAAAGTTCATCTCTACGCTCGTTATTGTTATCCGCGCCTCCATTGCTACCGCGCCGCTTATTTTGTCATTTTCCTCCGAAACTGGCTTCCGTCACCATGAGCTCTTCAGATAAGCTTTTGCGTACTAAATATGCCGTCTCCACATACAGCTCACCAACGGGCACTGGAATTTCCTCGGAGCACCTGCTCCAGTGGCTGCTGGCCGACGATCCGTGCCCAAGGTAGGTTGGTATGGCATTGGATTTGCCTGATTACTGCTTTCCAGGTGTGTGTATACAACAAGTATTATTTCTACAACTCAGGATTAAAACGAGAAGCAACTTGGTATATACGGCATCGCGGCAGGAATTAAATCTAAAATTTCCAAGGCTGTTAGACCCTCCTCTTTCTGGCCTGCGGGCCAATCATTATTCTCCGATTCAGTATGTGCATGTCAAAGTAATAATTGGACTGGTCACCATGCATGCGCTACTGCACACATATCCTGGTTCTCCCTATGCAGCCGCGACACCATTCGCTGGCTCTCCAAAGTCCCACAGCTTCACCAACAGGCTGTCTGGGTTGGTGGCGGGCTCGTCTTGGGGCAAGAAAACCCTCTTGGGGATATGGAATTCCACCACGGGGGCTTTCTTGATATCCTTGGCAATCTCCGCATCGAGCAACTGTTGAGGAAATATGTTAATGGGCATGTACTGCTGACAGAATGATTTGGCATATGCACTTACACTGGCATAAGAGTGATCGAGGAAATCTTCCATGTTGTATGACTGCTTGGTGAACTGCTCGGAAACGATCTTTGCAATGGTTGCAACATTTGGGTGATAGTGCGACTGCAGCTGAACAAGCTCCCACAGAGAGCTGTCAATTGCGCCGGTCTCGATGGGATCTGTCTCTTTGGGGTTGAAGGAATCATCTGCGCCATTGTCCTGGATGTGCTTCTTCAGCTCCGGGTCTTGCACAACCCGATGGATCATGAATGTGCAGGTTGGGTGACGTTTCAAAAGGTTGTAAATCCAAGGGATGACAGTCGCAATGGCGCTCGGGGGGGCGTTTAATGAGAGCCGAGCAAGTCTCTTGACAAAGCTGGCAACAAGAGCAGCGGGAAGATGAGTCGAGGCAAGGAAAGTATCCAGGAGACGGAAGAAGCGAGAGCGATGCTTGGAGTGAAGGATGTCTTTGTCGAGGAGGGAGTAGAGTTTGGGATAAAACGATGGGTAGTCTAGATTTCGCTCTTGAATGAGATAGAAGACACCGGATAGAGCTAATAGAGACATTGAGCCGCCGGCATTGTAACAGCTGGTGAGGAAGTCGGATAGAAGCTCGGGTCTCGTAAACCAGGGGGCGATGTTTGTGGATATGACGCTGAGGATGCGTTTTCGCTCCTCTTTGTTCTGGACAATGCTTAGTATGGCTAGCCAAGCGTCTTGTCCCTGTCGCTTGTGTTGAATAGCCGATCTCAGATTATGAGATTTCTTTTTGGGACGAGGGACGTAAAAGTCCTCGAGCTCCTCGGCAGACTGGGGAACTCCATCCAGGGCTGACAGCAAAGCAAACGCTCGGTCGAACAAGCCGTCTGGAATATCATCCTTGTCTAATCGCCCCAGAATTGTTCTGCATGCAGGTTAGTATGGTCATTGTGAAAATATCCAAGTTGCTGTTAGGCTACTCACTTTACTGATTTGAATGTGTAGTATCGAATGTCGTCAAACTCTTCCACGTATGACTCGAGGAATGCCTTTCTCACCTCGTCGCTATCCGACGTAATTAAGATCGCAACAATACCCTCCAAGAAGGTCTGAGGAAATGTGTATTCTTCTTTATTGTGAAGATGTTCTCCTTCTGCCTTGAGAGTCCTCATGCAGAGAGTGAGTGCAGTCACAGCCAGATCTTCATCTTTGAGCATATTCTGCAGTAATGATTTGTACTGTGAATATTGGTCTTTTAGCCAGCTGAAGACAACGGCTTCCTTCTCGGACTGATTTTTCTTTGTGACAAGAGAGCCCTGAGCCAGTAATCTCAGGAAAATTCGACATAAAGCTACCGCGGCCAGCGTTGACTCTTCCTCTCCATCTTCGTAGCCACTGGCGATACTGAGAAGATTGGCAATATCGTTATAGTTCTTCTTGGATTCCAAGATGCCCTGCTCCATGAGCAGAATCTTTCCGTTTAGGTCTTCAGCCTCCTCATCTGATGAAAGCCGCCTCTTGGCGACTTTGGTGACCTTGCCCGTGGAAGCCCTTTTGCGCTTCGCGCTGTCCTGAGAGCCGGCAGGCATGATGGGCTGAAATGTTGGCGGAATGAGCAGAATTGAGAGATGAGATTCTTCGTTAAACTGTAGAATTATAATCTTTGATGTGTTTTCAACAAAACATGATACCAGGCCATTCACAAGGTGTTTGCCAGCTGAGATTTGGTCTGAGAAGCATCAGAAATTCTTATCGCTGAAAAGATAACATGGAAATTTCAATGGGCCTTGAAATTTCCAGCCAATGAGCTGCCTATTCCTTTTTTTTCGAGCCAAAGCTTCAATTCGGGGAAAGCTCGCCTAAATAAAAACCGCAGCCCAGCAATTTCATTGCTCCCCAAGCAAAAGCAACTCCAGCCTCACGTGACTCCAACGTGTTACCGAACTAGCGCGATAAAACCTCAAACCTCATTCCCAGCTTCCGATCCCGATTTATATGACAAGGCCGAGATACCCCGTCCGAAACCATCTCACAATGGCGTCTCGCTTGGTACGAAGCGCTGTCGGTATGTGAATCGCCATCGCACAAACTCCGCTGACGCCCAGGTCTTACTTGGTGCGAAGCCGAAGGCTGACCAAGTGCGCAATATTTGCAAACAATCACAGGCGCTCCCCTCCTCCGAACCTCCATCTCCCGCCAGGCCGCCCCTGCGATCTCTGCTGCTGCCGTCCGATACTCCAGCAACGTCCCCGCCGAGGAGCCCAAGAAGAAGGCCCAGAGCATCATCGATGCCCTCCCCGGCAACAACCTGATCAGCAAGTCCGCCTTCCTCAGCGGTGCTGCCGGTCTCAGCGTCTACGCCCTCAGCAATGAGTACTACGTCATGAACGAGGAGACTGTCGTTGCCGTCTGCTTGCTGGCTGTCTGGACTGGTCTGCTCAAGTACGGCGGCCCTGCCTACAAGGAGTGGGCCGAGGCTCAGAACGAGAAGATCAAGAACATCCTCAACAGCGCCCGCGCCGACCACACCGAGGCCGTCAAGACCCGCATTGAGGACGTCAAGCAGATGAGCGGCGTTGTTGACATCACCAAGGCCCTCTTCGAGGTCTCCAAGGTAAAGAACGAATTGAGAAATCTGGGACTGGCGTTGTTATTGTTGTTGCGACAAATGTTAATACTTCGTTGTGTAGGAGACTGCCAAGCTTGAGGCTGAGGCTTTCGAGCTCGAGCAGAAGACTGCCCTGGCTGCTGAGGCCAAGACCGTCCTCGACTCCTGGGTCCGCTACGAGGGCCAGGTCAAGCAGCGACAGCAGAAGGAGCTGGCTGCTTCCATCATCGCCAAGGTCCAGAAGGAGCTCGAGAACCCCAAGGTCCTGCAGCAGATTCTGCAGCAGAGCGTCGCTGACGTTGAGAGTACGTGGACACTTTGACTGCTCGTTACGACTTTTTACTAATAACCGTTATAGAGATCGTTTCTTCTGCCAAATAGATGACAAAAAAAAATTACTAGAGTCTAGATTCAAAGGTCCTCGCAATTTTTTCCTTTTGTCACGAAATAAACAACCCCTGTGCATATAATAGCACCTGTGCAATTAGCCAATCAATCAAGACACTGGTCGATATATATATTCGTCTTCAAATTTGATTTGACCGAGATGATGAGTGCATGCCGCCCTAGTAGTCTGGATGATGGGTAGGAAGGATTGCGTGTGCAGAATATACTTACTCTTGTATTTTTATGATTAGTGGATGGAGTCGGCAATAAAGAATAATCCTTGAATACGCACATAAAATAATGTTTTGCACGAGATCAATGCGAACCCTTTCACAAAATGGCAAATTTAGGATTGTATATAGGAAAAAGGGGCTGCTTTCTTGAATGAAGCTATCCAAATTGATACTATTGATATCTACTTAAGTACCCTACCCAATTCCGCACCAAGTAAAACCCTACACGCATTATAAACATATGTTGGTGATTGATAATTAATACAGCAATTGGACGAAAGAAACAAATTGATCCTTCCCGGAAAAAAAAAGTACCAATTCCATCAAAATATACATCTGAAACAAGCAAAAGCAAAAACAACTCACCCTCCAATACTAATAAATTGGCCTCCCTTCTGTCCACTTCTTGCTCTCTACTGCCGGGGCCGGTGAGTCAGCAGCCAAATCTCCTCGACTCCATCTGCCACTCATCCGCCTTCTTCGGGCGCCCTCGCCATTAATAGGGCCTATCCATTCCCAGGCGCGACCAACCTCGCCACTCCTGCCTTCTCGTTGGCCGGTTCGAACATTGCTGTTCTGCTCAACGACCTTCTTGACTCTCTGCCAGATTCTCTCTCTCTCAGCCACTTTATGAACGGAGCGAAGCACGTCATCTCTCAGATTGGGCAAAAACAACCAGGGATCATCTATATCTTCGGCGCCCAGCTCCTTCTGATTAGCCAGTCGATCCAAGACCAGGTCGACCAAGGCCGGGACTTGCGCCGAATACATGACATGTTGGCGGTATCGAGCGCGCAAGTAGAACACCGCCAGCACGACGGACATTAAAAGTCCAATTGGGAATCGATATCTTGCCAGCCCGAGGCGGACGGAGCGCTTGAGCGCACAGGAGATCGGAAGGCGAGCGAGAGAGCTGGACGATAGCTTGCGGTTTGAAAGACCTGAGGGACCGGACGATCTGTTGGGTCAATCGCGGATCTGATTAGCTGTTGTGTCAGAAATAAAAGAAATTGAAAATTGGGGGAAATGTGGTGATTTGAGACACCACAAGGAAGAAGAAAAGATCATCTAAGACTTACGTAGTCGTTGCAATCTCCACAATCACTTCCTCGCGAGTAGTGATTTCGCCAATGGCAGCCACCCAGAGATCCTCGAATTCATCGCTGTTCAGTCTCTTGTTACGCTTCCTGCTCACGGTTGACTTGAGCTCTTCCTCAGCAATGGCAGGAGAGCTAACTTGGGCGCCGGACTCGTCGACCAATTCGCCACACTCATACTTGGCGCGGCGCTCCCTCAGCTCCTCAATGGCCTTGTCAGCAACTGCCTGAACGCGGCGAGCCTTTTCACCATCTGGCTCGCAGGTGGGTGGAATTGGGATAAGGCCGCCCAAAGACAAGGGGTGGGGCTTGAGAACGAAGTCGCTGTGGCAGCGAACGGAAAAGTCCTCATAGCAGTAGGCGTGCAAAGGGCAAGGCTCGCATGTAGGCTCCACGAATGGAACTATAAAATCGGGCACTGGAACATCCGGGGGGATAATCTCGGTCGCTGGTCGGCCAAGTCCGCAGTAGCCAACGGCAATCTTTTCCTGTCGATACCAGGCCAAGTAGACGCCGAGCAGAGAGATGAAGAGGACGAAGAATGGTGTTCTCAGGCTTGACTTGCGGGCAGGTTTTGGCTGTTTCCTGGGTACAATCTCGGTTTCCCCTCTCCTAGCTGCTTCCTCAAGCTCCAGCTGCGCATCGGGCGTGAATTCCTCGCCAGGATCCATTGACCAATCTGGTGTTCTGTGTCTCATCTTAGAAGAAGACAGTACCTGAGATCTCGCAGTGCTGGACGGCCGTTCGATGCTCAAAGGCTCGATGAATTCATCCTGACGTCTTCGGGTGCCTGGCTTTTCGCTCCTAAGGATCTCCTCGAAACCCGGTCGTCTGCGGCTCGGTGTCTTGACGGCGGGAGAGCCCCTCTGGAATGGATTGTCATCACTAAAGACGCTCTCTTCTTCTTCCTCGTAGTGAGCAGCAGAAACGGCAGATGGCGGCGCAGCAGACTTCAGCGCACTGTAATAGGGCGTAGGGGCGAAGGGCGTAGCAGTAACAGGCGTTGCAGTGTAGTGGGATGAGATGGGTGTGTCGTCCTCCACTTCCGGCTCGTCTTTGATTTTCGGTGTAGCAGATCGCGCAGGCTGAGAGCGGCGCGATGATCTGGGCGCTTCATACTGCGGCGCCTCATCGTCTTCGTAGTGCGATGACTGTCGGCTCACTGAGCGGCTGGTGGTTCGCGAGCTGCCACGCTTGGACTGGCTCTTGACGGGCGTCTGCGCCAGCTCTTCTTCTTCGCGCTTGACCTTGGCCGAGGCCTTTCGAGGCGATGCGGACCGACGCGGCTTGGACACTGGCGTCGGTCTCAATTCGTGGTCGTCCCATCCGTTGTCTTCGGTGCTGCCCGCGTTGACGATGCCCATGCTGGTCCGCTTTGCGCGGGCGCGTTGAGCGCGCAGCTTCGGCACCTGCGGCAGGACATGCTCCTCAACGAGCTCGACCAGCTGTGTCTTCTTCGCAGTGGCGGGATACTCGACGTTGTGCGTAACGAGGATGGAGCGCAGTCGCGGGACGGTGACGCTGCGCGGGTCGAAGCCCTCTTGGAGATAGTCGTCTGCGTCGGCCATTTTGCGTGGTCTCTTGGCCAGCAAGTTGTTGAGATGGTTTCAAAAAGAGGATTTCTCAATGGAAGATGGTGGAGAAGAGAACAAATATGCGATAGCAAAATACAGCAAAGGAATGCGGAGCGCCGTGGACACTCTCGCCGGCTTGTCTCGAAACTTGCCAGCTAGCCGGCAGTAAATCAGCAGCGCCGCAGCTTTCAAAACAGTGACGGTGCCCCAGAATAAAAAAGCCGGGGGTCTCCAAATGTGAAACTAGTTTGCGGTCTCAAGGCCTAGTCGCGAAATTAAAAGGCAAAGCTTTAAATCGTTCTCAGACGAGGCACTGCGCCCTAAACTGCGTTTGCAAATGTTGATTGAAGGAAGATGCAAGAAGCAAAAAAGCGAGATGCTCTATTGCCGGTGGTCGAAATGCATGTGTGAATTTGCGTTTCCCGCCGCACATACGTAGCGCCGTTGTCTGTGGCAACAACTGGAGCCGTGAAGAGAAAAAAAAGTTATGGCCCACCCCAAGCTGTTTTCAGCGTTGGGGATGCCACATGGTCGAGATCTAGGCTGCGAAGCTCTGCCTGAAGAGTGGCGTGTGCACCGCCACATCCCAGGTTGCGCCACACCCCGCCACAGCGAGCTCCGTCATGCGATGTGGGATGCAAATGTGAGCTTCATGCATGATCTCTGTGTAGCGACGCTTTTGTGTCGCATCAGCCATTGAGCGTCGGGATCTGCAGCCGCACTTTCACAATGGCGTCCAGTCGAGCTCTGATAGCGAGTCCTCGCTTTGTTTGCCGCAATTGCTCCCGCCAGGCGCGCAATTCGACTTCTTATCGACGATCCTATGCCACAACTTCTTCTCAGCCCTCTTCGCAGGATATCTACGATGTGGTCTGCATCGGAGGCGGCCCCGCTGGGTTGAGCCTTCTGACTGCGCTTCGTAAGAGAGACCCGATGATGAATCTATCTTTTTTGTATACTTGTAGTAAAATAAGAATACTGATAGCTTTTGTTTGACATTCAGGCGCCAATCCTACAACCTCCCGCCTTCGTGTCGCCCTCGTTGAAGCGCAAGACCTTTCCAAAACAGCTTCTCTATCTCTCCCACCAACTCAGTTCTCCAATCGATGCAGCTCCCTCACACCCACAACCGCCCAATACCTCAACACCATAGGAGCATGGCGACACATGCAGCGCAGCCGCATCCAAGAGTTCCACGAGATGCAAGTCTGGGATGGCGTAACGGATGCGCGCATAGAGTTTGACTTGCAGCCGGGATTCTCTGCTGCCACTGGAAATGTCATCGCATACATGACAGAGAACTTGAACATCACATCTGGTCTTTTAAAGCGCATCAATGAGCTGGGAGGGGTTGATGTGTTTGATGCTTCAAGAGTCGAAAAGATTACGCTTGGAGAAGAATCCGAGGAGATGGATCTCAGAGAATGGCCTGTCGTGCATTTGCAGAGCGGCAAGTCTCTAGCTGCGCGGCTTCTCGTGGGAGCTGATGGCGCCAACAGCCCTGTGCGATCCTTTGCGCGCATCGAGAGTCGAGGATGGGACTATCATAGACATGGAGTTGTCGCGACACTGGAGTTGGAGGGGGATGGATGGGGAGGCGAATATCACAAAACTGCATACCAGCGATTCCTCCCGACTGGGCCTGTTGCCATGCTTCCACTGCCCGGAAACTATGCAACTTTGGTCTGGTCAACGACACCTGAGAATGCCGCCGTGTTGAAAAAGCTGCCTGTAAAGGACTTCATTGCTCTGGTCAATGCAGCGTTTCGACTCAGTCCCGTTGACTTGGCTTACATGCACACTCAGGCTACTGGTCAGGAAGAAGAGCTCGCATGGCGAACGCAGCACACGCCCTTTGACTTTAGAGCAATCCCGCAGCTTGCGGTTGATGTTCAAGAGGGCAGCATTGCGTCGTTCCCCTTGAAGCTGCGACATGCAGACACTTACATCGGCGAACGTATTGCTCTTGTTGGCGATGCAGCACATACTGTCCATCCCCTTGCGGGACAGGGCCTGAACCAGGGACAAGGAGATATTCAGAGCTTGGTCAAGGCGATCGAGTATGCCGTGGCCCACGGCCAGGATTTAGGAACGCAAATGTCTCTCGAGTCATACAACAGCGAGAGATATGCTGCGAACCACGTGTTGATGGGAGTTTGTGATAAGCTGCATAAGCTGTATTCCGTGGGGAGTGGGCCTTTGATCCCACTGCGGTCGCTCGGCCTGAAGGCTGCCAACGCTCTGGGGCCATTGAAGAATTTCTTCATGGAGCAGGCTTCTGGCCGGGGAGTGAAGGTTTAAGAGTCTGCGGCTATAGCTATACAGAAACTGTCTTGCCTGATCTACCCGACTTACTGTTCTTTGCTCTCGCGAGTAGCTAAATAATCCACCTGTACCAACATAATACGAATAGAGTATTCAAAAATCGCGCGCGTTCACCAAATTTTGAAACGACTTGAGGGGCCACCGGACATGAACATAACAAAATTTTGGAGAGTATTTACGAAGTTCTCCCAATCAGCTATGACTACAGACAAAGAAAACGTAATTCTAATATTTTTGCCTTCCACCCCATTCCCTTTACCTGTCAACCTCACCTGCACATCCAAGTTAGTAAATTCCTCAACATATAATTCTGTGCCATGTCGATGATACGTACCAAACACAAGATCCATAGTACCAATTAGAGCGACCGCATCGGCCAACAAGTGGCCCTTGGCGACATGGTCGAAACCACCCAGGTGAGCAAAGCCAGGAGCACGGATGTGGCATCTGTAAGGGCGCTCGCTGCCATCGCTGACCACGTAGACTCCCATCTCACCCTTGGGGGCCTCGATGGCAGAGTAAGTCTCTCCGGGAGGCACGGCGTAGCCCTTGGTGTAGAGCAGGAAGTGGTGGATCAGAGCCTCCATGTTCTCCTTCATGGCAGTTCGGGGAGGAGGTGAGATCTTGTAGTCCTCGACGCGGACAGGACCGGCGGGCATCTGGTTCAGGCACTGGTGAATGATGCGCAGTGACTGTCTGAACTCCTCCATTCTGCACAGGTATCGGTCGTAGCAGTCGCCGTTGGTGCCAACGGGGACGTCGAACTCGACCTTGTCGTAGGCGTCATATGGCTGGTTCTTTCGAACATCGAAAGGAATGCCAGAGCCACGAAGCATGACACCGGTGAAAGAAAGGTTCAGAGCATCAGCAGCAGAGACAACACCAACACCTCTCAGACGCTCAACCCAAATACGGTTATCCGTAAGCATCTCCTCAGTCTCGTCAATGCGGTCTCCGAACTGGGTAGCCCACTGATAAATATCATCCAGCAGACCCATGGGGATATCCTGGTGAACACCTCCGGGGCGAACGTAGGCGGCGTGGAGACGAGCACCGGAAACACGCTCATAGAATTCCTATCCAAAGTCAATTAGCCAAACCACTCACTTTCCAGGGCTTTTGCTTTGATATTGAGCCAATCGCATACCATGAGCTTCTCTCGCTCCTCGAAACCCCACAGGAAAGGCGTCAAAGCACCAACGTCCATGGCGTGTGAAAGGACGGACATCAGATGGTTCAGGATACGGGTGATTTCGCCAAAGAGGGTTCGGATGTACTTGGCACGGTCGGGGATCTCAATGTTCAGAAGCTTCTCGACAGCAAGAGCAAAGCATTGCTCGTTTGTCATCATGGAGACATAGTCCAAACGGTCAAAGTATGGCAGAGCCTGGAGATAGGTCTTGTACTCGATCAACTTTTCGGTTCCTCGGTGCAGCAGACCGACGTGAGGATCGGCTCGGATGATTTCTTCACCGCTGAGCTCGAGAATCAATCGCAACACGCCGTGGGCGGCAGGATGCTGGGGTCCGAAGTTGACAGTGTAGTGTCTGACTTTGCGATGCTCGACGCTGTTATCGCGCGGCTGTTCGGCGGTGCTCTCGGCCTTGGCGTTCTCGGACTTGGAGGGGAAGCCGTAGGGGTCGCTGGTCAGGTTGAAGTGCTCATCCGTGGGAATGATTCGCGTGCCAACCTGCTCCTGGCTCGAGTATCGTCGGAAAGCAGATGCTGTGAAGGGTCGAGTGGCGAGAGATGCTGTCGCAGGTCGCAGGCAGAGTCGCCTGGCGCCGGTGCCGACGAGTCTGTGTAGAGATGAGGCCATTGCGGAGGAGCGGCGAGGGCCGGTCGGAAGAGCTTCAAATGCCCAGTAGAGCCTCTGGCCCGGAATCAATGGCTGGTTAGACTGACGATGCTCGCTTTCGGAGTCGTGGCCGTCATGCCTCTCGGAACTGAAGAAACGGGGAAGCTCAGGTTCCGTGATGGTGGGGCGCCGGGATATCATTTTTGCGCCACAGCTGGAGCGATTTTGCCAATTGCGGGCTGCTGATTGGACTGTGATGGCGCATCTCATTAAATCGCACATGTATCAATGAGGCGTTGATGGATTGAATTGAATACATTATGAATAGTGTAACGAGTTTGATAAATATTGAGTCTCTTCATCATTTTAAATCTTTCTGTCAGCGAGGTAAATATGACATTGTGCCCTCATTGTGTCCTTGTTTCGCAGCTCAGTCCCCCCACCTAAATCTGTGTCTTGTAAGTGCATGTACCTAGGTACATCCAGAGCTCTTCTGTCGATGAATGTCTTGACAAGTGGTCTTGGTTCTGATAAAGATTCAAATCTAATAGTAGGGAAACGATGGCTTTATTATACATTGTTGTAGGGAAAAGCACCAAATTTCCTCCAGTAGTTTCTTAGTGTGAAAGTTGACATGTATGTTACAGAAAGATCGAGGATATACTATGCGCCTGCAGCCAAGCTTCGAAACCTCTCAGGATTTGTTGTACTTTGCGCGTTAGACAACTCGTCTTTGATGGACTTGGCTTGGTATTGAGACAGTTGCTGATGAGCTTAATCTACAATGAGTGATTGGATATAATTAAAATTTTATCCAGGCTGCTTATAAACCTGCGGGTCTCCAAGACACTCAAGGTTAAACGCATGCATGTTTGAGAGACAAGGACTGTTCAACCAAACATGCCAAAAGCCAAGACTTGGATTCATAAAGAGTATCGAGCGTATTGTTGTAAAGACTTCTCATATACCAACCAATATCAGAGAAAGCTTAATGAAAAAAGTTGAGTCACGCACCTATTTCTACTAGTCGAAATCGGAGGTAGGATTTTGGCGTATTGGCCGTATTGGCGTGTAAGTGACTCACCCCCTCAAATCCTTAAGTTAAAAGCGACCACTTCTCATGATTGTTTGGATGCTAACACAACAATGAATATTTCTTAATTCTCACTTTTGTCTAACTTGTTGGCCAAGTATCAGCCAATTTAAAGTTGTCGCCATGCCTAAAAAAGAAATTAATCGAATCCTCCCATCGCCATGTCCTCCAAGCAGTGAACCGGGAACCATCCTAGTGGAAACTGAGAGGCTCATCATACGGCGATACTTATTGTCGGATGCTCCAGCCCTGGCAATGGCTGCGAACCACGAAGAAGTTGCAGCCTACATGAGCGATCGTTTCGCCAGCCCATACACTGTTGCTGACGCCGAGGCCTTCATCAAACAAACTTTCCATGATGACGATACAGCGGTATACCCTCACTCGTCAGCCATCGTCTTGAAACCAGGCTTCCCAGGCAATCCTTCCACTACCGAATCACTGATCATCGGTGGCGTTGGATTACACCATTTGACTGACATATTCTACCGAACGTGGGATATGGGCTACTATCTTTCTCCGACAGTGTGGCGCCAAGGCTATGGAACCGAGGCGCTGGGCGCATTCACAAGATGGGTGTTCGATACTTGGCCGTTGTTGAACCGCATACAAGCTCGTACGTATGAGAACAACATAGCGAGTCAGAAGTTGTTACAGAAATGCGGCTTCGTGATAGAGGGGAGAGGAAGAGGGGTTGTTGAAAAGCATGGAAAACTCATGGATGATGTGGCGTTTGGTCTCATAAGAGATGACTTGAAGTGAGAAGTGCTTCAAAGTGTCACTTATTTTGAATTGCAAATGCTTGCAACTTTTTAATTTCTACTGGAGTATTGGCTGTTTAATCAGTCTATCGATTGCTTTTGCGTCTCTATCTCTGTCGGGGCAGGAGTCCCCCAATAATCTCGATGGTAGTAGGTCAACCAATGAATATAGACCGCTTCTCTTTGTGGATGAATTTTTGCAATAGAAATATCTTTATATTGAATGCCCGCTGCTGTCTTTCCCTTGATATGTGTTTGTATAGCTGTTTAAAGCCGAGTCACCACTCGACGCAAATACAGTCGTCCAGAAAGGGTCGTTGAAGTCAACTTCTGTGTATTGTACAGTTGAACTCTGTGGCAAGACTTCAGTGTGTAGCTGAGACAATTGCTTGGTCTCTTCTCCCTGATCCCAGTATTCTTGGAATGTCGAGATAGGCTGGGGCGGTTCGTAAATATTTTGCGGCAAAGCATCTGGGGGATGGTCGAGATACAGGCCGAACTCGGATGCGATATTTGGCGCTTCTTGATTTAAATCCGGCGCCGCAGGCGACTGTAGCTCTTGCACCGCCGCCAACTTGTCTTCCATGCCGCCAATCCACCTATCTCCGTATGTTGCTTCTGAGATTCGATAGAGATCTGAGCTGTTGATGTTCAAGCGGCCATCAAACTGTATATTTTGCGATGGCCATTGTAACAAATCGGCCGTCTCTGCTATGTTTGGCAGAACATTTATTGTCCCATACTGATCATTGCTGGGATTAAGAAATTGCTTTTGAAGGCCTGCCGCTCGCTGGTTGTCACTCTTTCTTTGGGTGTGCTCGTGATCTCTTTCCAACCTCCTCTTTGTCCTCCGAAGCAACAAGTAATCGTTTTGTCTTTGTGCCCAGCTCGCTGGATGTTCTTTAGCCCCTTCAGCCCACTGCTGCACAGTTGCAAAGGTCGATTTCATTGCAATCCAAGCGCACTCGTTACAAGTCCTGTAACTGCATCTATGTCTTCTCAGAACTCTTGGTATGGAGCAGCCACATGTAGCGGTATTCCAGTTCAAGCTCCCAACAACGCCGTCAAAGGCCTGTGTTGTTGTAGAGTTGGCGATGGCAAATGCGTCGCATGGCTCAATGATATACCACCCAACGGGCTGGATGCAATCACTTGGGCGGCAATAAATTTCCCCTGCGCCGCACATCTGAGCTTCAAAAGGAAATCTGGCTTCGAGTATGGAGATGTAGAGGTATCAGGGAGGCTGTTTCGTTTTTGCGGGTGTTGCGTCAGATCGGTGACTTAAAAGTGTGTGTTTTCTTCATCAAGGGGTGCAGGAAGGTAAGTTTCTGGAGGCAAGCTAGCCATCATTTCGTTTGAACATGAGAACACCAAACGCTTTTATGTCAACAATGGTGGCACCGCTCTTTGTGCTGAAAAATTAATTAGATGCTCTGTAAAAAGGAATAAACAAAAACATTATGCGATTCAGAGAAGCGGACTGGAGTCGGTCAAGAAGCGTTCAATCAGCTCGTTATACGTGCCGTGTTCTCAAGTGGACTCAGTGCACTTTTTGTACGACAGTGATTCATGCTATGTTGGGACTTGCTGTTCTAAACTTGCTAGGTAGCTCAATTCTTAAATGCTTACTGAGCAGGAATGCAATAATGGCTGCATTGTCATTAAAGCTATTTTGTATTAGATCACGCTTGTAATTCTCCAGCATATCAAAAACGTTTCCCAAGTATGGTTAGAACTATCAAAGAGCCATCAACCTGCCTTATGTCCCATTCGACGCAGACATTTTCGCTTATCAAAGTAAAGAGTGTCATGTAGAAAACAGAAAAGGTGTGCCTAAAACAACGTTTCTGGGACTGCGTCAGGTTTTAATCTCCTCATTGCGACCACTCTCTGCGTCAATCGATGTTATCACAGCTTCTGTCGTCTGCGCCGGGCCCTTCTTGTCGTCTGCAGTTGACTGAGAGCCTTTCTCTACATCTGTATTGTCTGAGACCCTATTGAATTGTCAGCGTGAATCGCAGAATATAGTAAGCAATAGTAAGCATAGCATAATGTCGAAAGGGAGTCTTACTGTTGCAAAGCCGCCCCGGGCTTATCATGTACTGGGTTAAAGTCTGGCTTTTCCTGTTTGATGGCTGTAAACATAAGACCAGAATCTAAACCATTGATGATCTTGACAGGAGTCAGAAATAGTAGTAGAGTAGCAAGCAGCCACACGCCTGCCAGGAGACTTGGAATGCTGATCAGGACATTCATCGACAATGCCGAGGCATCGGGACTCCAGACAACAAAATCACCAACGCCACTTAGCCCTGTAACCCAATTCTCCAGTGTCTGATCAGAATTAGGCGGGTAGAGTGTTGTATCAGTCAGAACATTAGAGGTCGCAATGAAAGCAGCCTGAACAAGGCGCGACAAGTCGTTTTGTATGCTGCTGGTACCAGCATCGAAGATTTGAGAGACGGCGGTGGTTGTAGAAAGCAGCGCTGAGAGCCCAAGATGTGAGGCTACAGTAAGGATCATGGGTTGAGCAAGATGAGCAGCAAAGACAAATTGCATGCCGTCAGAAAGGTCAAGGCCCGGAAGTAGAGTGCTGTTGAGTCCCAAGACGGTGCTGCTGTGACCTTTGTATGACCACACATTATCCTCCCAGCAAGATAGCACAGGGCGCGCACTGCGTACTCGGTAGGCAGTGTCTGTATCTGCATTTGTTATTGTTTCGGTGAGATACCACGGGTCTGTCCCCGCGGTGAAGCTGCTCCTTTGAGTAGAAGAGACGAGTGCGGCCCAGGTGGCATTGCTGGTTTCGAGGGCACCTTTGACGAAACTCTCTCCTGGATAGAAGGAGGCGATAGGCTCTCGACCGTCAAAAAGCGAAGCTGATTCGGTTTTTTTATAAATCGTGTACCAATCGACAAGATAGGGAGTCGAGTTAGTTGACTTGACGAAAAAGCTATAATCAGTAACGCACGAGCCGCTGACGTTTAGTGTAAGCTCTGGATATCTTTGTAGTCCAAAGTCTGCTCCTGTAACGTTGTAGCTGTAACTGATGCTGATGATGGATTCGCCATCGCTGGTCTTGCCCAGTGTCTCTGTAGGAGTTATCGTCACTCTTTGATCGATTAATCCCTTGGCAGAGCCGGTACTACCAACTGCTCGGAGGGCTGATGGGACTTCCAAGACGTAGAGTGCTGCAGTTGAAGGATTATCATCTTTGACTGTTGGAACGTATACTGCGCTCGGATTGACCGGGGCCGTGTTGTTGAGAATGATCAGAGGAGGGACGATGATGGATAATGCAGTCTGCCCAATGTATGCGATGAGCACTAGAATTAGGATGCCAACCATCCAAATGCGAATCTTTTCTGTCCCTTCTTGGGTATACTTGAATGTTTCCATGAAAGATCCAAGAAGCTCGCCTCTATTGTTCCACAGAATCGGAACAAGCGGATGGAATGATTTGCTTTCTCCCTTCTTCTTCCGTCGCCATTTCAAAAGATAGTATAAGACAGTAGCAATGATAATTGTCCATACTTGAGCCATAAGCATCCCTAGCATGACGGAATAGGCGGAGTTGAGCTGGTTGGCAACCCAAGTTGGTACAGCAAAGGCATTTTTGGGTCCATCCTCGCTTGGAAAACTGAATCGTTTCCAGAGCAGATAGGTATCCCGAGGCTGGGGCACTGTAGTAACAACCATGTTGTGATAACAACAACGATTATTTCTAAATGTCAATTTAGGAAGAAGAAGACAGTGGTAGGGGTGAAGCCAGGGAGCGAAAGTGTTGAAGATATCCGCCGAGAGGAGGTAGCCTCTCTCTTAAGTCCGCTGCAAAGTGCGGCTCAACATGTAGTGCTCTCATACAAGAAGCGTGATACTAGACATGCTACACATTGTCTGGTCCGCGCTGAATGCCTAATTCAGTATCTGGTAAACCACAAGAGGGGTAAAAGCTGGCCAGGCTGTCGGACTACAGCCCCAGCCGATGATGCCGCAATGTGTTGAGGAACTATTGGTCTGTTCCAGGGGAGTATATGCAGCTACTTCTGTTCAGTACTAATATGGACGTCTAATATAACCGGGATAGAGCCAGTCGCGATGCTGATGTAGCTCAGAGTCTCTTCATTGGCTGCATTATGGACAGCTCCTTAGACCAGGTTCATGCTTGTGAATACATCCTAAATTACTGTGCCGTACCTGAGCCCATGAGAAACATTTGTTAGTGACTATTTACATATTGCATACAAGAAGGCTACTCTGTTTGCAGGGTTATCAGAGAGCTATAAAGAGCACTGCCAACTCATATAAAACCTAGAATCTCTCGACTACACAACTCTCGTTCTTTAACTCTTTTTCTACACGACTTTAGCTATATTCTTCTGTTATCAGTTCTAGCGGTTCTCAGAACACTCCATACGCCGCCATTTGCCACACCAATCTTATTGCAAGATGCGCGGGCAGCCTCTAACAGCTATCCTTCTGGGCTTGAGCACTTCAGTCTTTGCCGAGCCTCTCATAGATGTGCTTGTTGCATCTGGTGCCGCCAATTTTGCCACTTACATCCAGTCAGATCCGGATGTTCTAGCCAAATATCTCTCTGGCCAGATCCAAACGGTCTTCGCACCGTCAGATTTGGTTCCGCCACCTGCAAGCCTATCGAAGCGAGCTCCTTCGCCGGCTGATGTGGCCAAAGCGGAGATCCAAGGCTCAGAAGACCTCGCTGACTTGAAAACCGCCAGCGGCTCTGAGCCCGGTTCCGTTATCCCAACTGGTACTGACTCTGCCGGGCTGGGTGGTCAGCCTCAAGTTGTTACTTCCGATACCAGACCTGCCAATGTGACCAACCCGACCAGACGTTGGGCATCTTCGGCTAACCTGACTGGACCATCCCTGCTGAGGATTTCGTCTGGTTTGGGAAACATTGCGAACATCATCCATGCAGACATCCCATTCGACCACGGGATCGTCCACATCACTGACGAGTAAGTGCTGCTTCTGCATGGCTCATACATACCATGTAACCATGGAAGTGGAATTAACGGTCGCCATATGATAGCTACTTCACTGTGCCCGTGTCAATCTCTTCTACAGTTCAAGCACTCGGGCAGACGACGTTCTCCAGTTTAATCAGTGGTAGCAACATGACCAAGTCGCTGGAGAGCACGCAATTTGCCACCGTCTTCCTGCCCTCCAATGCAGCCTTTTCTGCAGCCAGTGTTGGCCCATCCATCAGCTCCTCCACTTCCTCACTGATTTCTAACCACGTCGTTGGGGGCTTTGCAGGCTATCTGCCTGTACTGAAAGACGGCACTGCATTAACGGCCCAAAACGGCGAAAGCCTGGTCATCAGCATCCGTAATGGTATATACTATGTCAACGAGGCCAAGATTATTCAGGCGAACATTATAACGGAGAACGGCGTGGTGCATATCATTGACAAGGTAAGTCTGCAGCTAATGCTTGCTAGTATGTATAGCACAGATTTACTAACTCATTCTTCTTCCCCTTTCAGGTGCTGTCAACTTCGTTACCACCGCCAATTTCTTCAGGGGGCATGTTGTCCAAGACAACCAGCTTTATGTGTGTGATTGGGGCTGTTGCTGGGGCAGTGATGGCTCAGCTCTGATCCTTCGTTATAATTTGGGCAACCGACTTACCCGGCTGGAATAATGATATTGGGAATTGCTTTTAATAATTGGTTCGGATTTAAGATACTATTAATGTACGAGGATCTTGACAATACCAGTATATGTATACTTGATGCTTGCTTGTAAAAGTACTTCGTAGTGACCTTATAGCACGTAGTATTCTGTATACTCAATCTGCCGAAGGTGGTGTAAGGCGAATTTGCAGTAAACACAAGTTGCTGAAGAGGGCCTAAGCTAGTTGCCTTGCAGGGCAGATCCAGGATTGTCATTTTCACTGCTACGCAAAACATTGTGATTGGACTATCATTTACGAGCTGTCAGAATCAGGCACTTTTCAGCTTCGAACTAGATCATAGCTAGTCCGAGCGACTCAATAACCGTTGCGTTGCAGTAACTAACTTGAGGTTAGTATTGCGCATCTAAAAACGGGCTGGCCCGGCTACGTTAGTGCTCCTATGTACTGTATGTGATATCCATCTGATACGCCCTCTTGCTTTGAGGCTGAAAATTGACGAGCTAGATTCGGGTTAGTAGTGGAATGCATGTCTTAGACACTTGATGCCTCTCGCAACGGCCGAATTAGCCGCCCATAGTATTACTAGTGGTAGACTATACCCTGCCATACGGATAACGCTCTTGGTAAATTGCGAAATGCAGCTAAATAGGTATGTTCTCGTCCTTGTCGACACCGGGTACAAAGTTGAATGCCGCGGAGATTCGAATCTGATCGACCGTAATAGTCCAGGGCCTTCTCCGCAGCCGCAGTTTTACGAGAGAGACGTTACTGAGTCTCATTATAGCAAGTATACGGCACTAAGATAATACGTACCTACATATAAGCATATATTAGAAATATCATGCCACCCTTTCCTGAGTCACGACTTTTGTTACTAGGCAATCTTGTCTGATGTCATTGCTTGAACGATTGGCTTTCTTGACATCGCGGTATTGCAGTATAATCTTGCATACGCAAGTTGGATCTCCAGCCAGTTTATTGTCACGTAGTGTTATAACTGAGGGAAGACTGTATGGCGTCCCCAACGTTGATAACCATGCAGCAACTTCAGCGCAGTGATGCCCAAATCGCCCTAGAAGAGTTTACCTGGCAGCAACAGCGTCGTATCTAGATATGGATGCATACATGATGAGTGGACACGCATGTGGGAGGTTTGTAGGCTCCGGGAGTATAACGTCTAGCAGTAAAAAATTAGTGCATTTGAGAAAATATACTTGTTTGGAAATCGTATCATATTATACCTATCATATCTGGCTAAAGCTCTCATCCTGCCAAGCGAAATACGTTGAAAGAAGGCATCCAATATCGCCCATGGCGTGTATAAATGACACTCAACGGTTAAGGGTCTTAGTGCGTATCTACATGTAGGATGCAACAAATACGGCGATAGTTTCCGAGTCTTGCCGGAAGCATCATGTACCTTGCTGAAGCTGAATTCAAGGACTTCGGCCACGGGTGGGGGCTGAATTTATCCCCCGGCACGTCTGTACGCATGCCGCTCGTTTGCAATTGGGCTACTCGTTACACAGATGCCGACGTACATGCGTCCTCAGCCAATCAATAAACATCACGTTTACAGGCAGCTAATTTCACCTGAAAGGTGGGAGTAATCACCTTGTCTTACCGCATGCTTCAGCTACTCCGCTCTGTCACCGAACAATATTTCAGCCTATTAAGTGGACAGCCAGCCCCCCTGTATTATGAGGCGACGTCTCTTACCCCTCTCTATAACCCCAGCCTCACAATAAAAGAAGCGACAGAGCATTGAGAAGGGCGGAATTCCTGCGACCCAAGGCTTGGCTGTGTTGACTGCCTGCTGTTATAACCAAAACCTGAATTATAAGAGTGGTGAACTTATGTGCGTCATAGTATTCATGTATGAATCTGTTGAAACCCAATCGTTATAAACATGATGTGAGGCAAGAAAGAATAATTACCATCCAGATGAAACTATTTCAAAGGAACGCACTACCGATTGGGGGAGGTTTAATTACAAGACTATCTCTGTTGAAAGGGTAAATTTTAAACCCTTTCTGAGTTTAATACTGTTTCAATAGCATTGGATTAGCAAAAGAGATACTTTTTACATTTTACATTCCCCCTCCCCATAGGTCACTCAAACAAAGGTTAAGTGGACGGAAACTCTCAGAACACTGAATGTTATAGTGGCATCAACTTTCAACAACTCAGTTTGTAGAGGAAGTGTACATTTGCACCTAATAATAATCTTTTGAGATATCATCACTTATTTCTCATGTCAATTGCAACATGCATCCATACTTTTGATAGCCTCCCTCTCTTATATCTCTCCTGTGGCGACATACCGCCCGTCCACGGCCAAAAGGACATTCATCGTTTGACATTGAGTTGATGCTAACGGAAGGACCCCTATGCATAAGCTGATAGAACCAAAGTTGCCGCATAAACTCATTACAAGCTCTTGTATTTCTCTATACCCTCTCAATACAAAGTTGATCCAGACTGCTTCATGTAACATAATCCCCTCTCGTACTAAGAAGAGCAATCAACAAATTTCTGCCATTAATTCAGCAAGATGTTCAAATTCTGTTAAGATTTCATATCGCCTGCCCATCTCTCAAGCGCATGCCCGTGGGCTTCGTTCTTGTGCCACAGAACCTGAGTCTACTGAAAGCTAACACTAAGCTCAGTCCCCCTCTTTATTGTCCAAGCCCGCTTCGTTACCAAATTCAGGAACACAGAAACAAGTACTCCATAATTTGGGTTTAGAATGTTAGAGAATATGACGTTTATCATAAAATATGCATTAGTCGGCTAAAATGACTCCTCCCACTACACTTTCTTGCAGATTCAGGTACGAAACTCAGATCACCGAAGTTCGCCTTCACTCTTCCTGACTGCGCCAGTCAGTGGTGGGCAGATTTAGATGTAAAACCTTGGCGGAGGGTTTTCAAGCCTTTTTGAGAGAATATAAGGGCTTATAAAAACTATTGAGCCCACTTCTACGAATATTTCAAGTTGTTGATTCATCCTCTAGAGGTGGAATCGCGATGTGTGAAAACATTCAATCGAGGAACGGTGTATAACACACACTGAGGCGTGGGACAACACTAATGATAACATCATACTTAGATGCGGTCTTTCTATTAGAAGATTTAGTAGGAAGTACTATTACTGGCTCAGTTGGTGATCTTCGCGCCCAAGAGCTCTGATAGTATCCCGAGTTTCCGGCCTTTTGTTGGCCCTGCCAATTTATGTTATGATTCTAGTCTCTAACAACATTGGCGAAGATATATGATATCATAACCGCCATTGCTCTCACTGTAAATTTTCTTGGCGCTAAGTTATTTTACTCAACTATTTTCATGCATCTAAATATTCTGCACATCTCGTCGTAAATCTGTAATGCACGTTCAACGTTCAATGCACATTTCCCTATATCAGATACGGTGAGACAATTTCGTCATACATAGCGCTTAAAAACTGTCCATGTATGACTTAGAAAACGAGCAATCAATCTTTTCTTTTGCTGAACAACTTGGGCCATCTTAGGGTAGCCTGAATTTTCAAGATCGTTCACTTACTCTCCCTTTGCAGCATCCTTTCAAGCATCTAATCGTTGGCCATTGTGAAGAAGTCAGCAATGGGTGCCATGATTGAATGCATTGTATCGAGCAAATAGCATTTCTAATTGGGCACTGTTCTCGTTCATGCTAAGACACAATAATATTCTCACCAATCTTTTCCGGCAGCAGCGGAAAAGGTGGTGGCCAGATATTACCCAAAGTACATGTAACTGGACTGCCAAATCAGGCAGCTCCTATATCTGCTATTAAGTTCTTGGATGCAAGAGTTGCACGATACATGGAATAAGGCAATAGAGGACATAGAGCCTTGATTTGGCTTTGCAGAATAGTCATAGTCGAATTCTGCGACTGGAGTGCCCTCACGCGCCATTCGATACTACGACGCTGTAGATCTAGCACAGACAGGCACTGATTAACTATTATTTATGGCTTTTTGCGGCCTAAGAATTATCATTGACTCATCATAGGCATCCAACTTCAGAGTACGAGCTACTAATGCATACAATATATGAACATGATTCTGTTCTGCAAATTGTCGGTTCTGGGAATGCATGGACCGGATGCCGACAAGCTGACAGGATCAACACGACCGCGACGAGGCTAAGGCCATACTTGGTAAAAATATATGCTACTATGTAAGACTGCTAAAACAGGGAATTTAAAATTAGTGAACGATATACTGGTAATGCTAGCATCAATATAGTAGTTCTGCGTATAGGAAAACGCGCTGCATACTATTCGATCCCCACTTTCCATCAGATTTGGAAGCTCGTTATCTTTACCATGACAGGATACGGAGAGAAAGTCGGATGAGGTGACCCCAACTTGGCAGGCGCAAATACAACGTAAGATTTTATCGATTGAGGTATAAAGGCCGGATGGTGCGCTAGATAATCATGGTCGCCTTGCCCACGACTTTCTTTCTGCAAGGCGGACCGTATCGGCCTTGGGCTAATCGTTTAACATCAAATGGTGTCTTACCTCCAATTACTGCCCCTTCTGGGCGTGTTATTTGCAGGCGGTGTTCACTCGAAAACATCGAGTGTTGGAGATGCCGCTGATGGAAATAACACTGTGGGAAGCTGGGACTATGTTCCTGGGGCCTACATTATCGAGTACGAACAAGGCCATGTGAGTTGATGTATTATACCTATGCCTGAATTGAAGAACAGGAAAAAAACGAGTTCAGATATGAATTAGGTCTAAATGATGATAATGCAGGAAAATGAGGCATCGCTATTTAGCACCCTTCATACGCATGGACTCTCAGCTTCTAAGCGGATGAATTTGTCCTATTCACTCTTCAAGGGAGCCTCAGTCCAATTGGACGCTGTCAGTCTGGATCCTCAAGCTGCAACGACCAAGATCGCGTCCCTCGCTCCTGTGAAGAACGTATGGCCAGTTATGCGCTATCAAAATCTCGAACTCGGCAAATTCGCGTCAACAAGCGGCATTAAACGCGATGTAGGAGACATTTCACAGCATGTGTCCAGAGCTGCAGCAAACAGCGACTCCGGATATGCGCCACATGTCTTAACACAGGTCGATAAGCTACACGCAGAAGGATACACAGGCAAAGGAATCCGTGTCGGCGTCATAGATTCAGGAGTTGATTACAAGCATCCTGTGCTGGGCGGCTGCTTTGGTGAAGGCTGCATTGTTGGCTACGGAATGGACTTGATTGGTCCCAACTTCAACGGCACAAATACACCTGTTCCTGGGCCGATTCCATACCCCGATTGTCTTGGCCACGGAACGCACGTCTCAGGAATTATTGCGGCCCAAAAGAACCCCTTGGGTTTTATTGGTGCCGCTTATGGCGCAACTCTGGGCATGTACAAGGCGTTGGACTGCGGAGGTGGCTCTTCCAACGATGTGCTCATGGCAGCATTCAACCAAGCGTACGAAGACGGATCAGACGTCATCTCTATTTCTATCGGGATTTACTCTGGGTGGAAAGAGGATCCTCTCGCAGTCACAGTCTCGCGAATAGTCGACGCTGGTGTCCCGGTGGTTATCGCCAACGGTAACCAAGGCCCTGCTGTCTTTAGTTCAGCGTCTCCTGGCGATGGCGTGGGTGTCATGAATGTTGCCTCCATTGATAACACAGAGACACCTTTTCTGGGGACTGAGGCTTTTACGAGCCTTGGTAGCCCCTCCGGTAAGTTGAGTTCTTTCGCCTGGTTACCTGGAACGCCCGCATTTCCGAACATTACTCTGCCATTGTGGGCTGTTACTCCCAATACTACCACGGATGGAAGCTCGAGCGCTTGTAGTCCGCTCAGCAGCAGCGCGCCTACAGATCTTAGCGATAAAATCGTTCTTGTGGAGTTGATTGGCTGCGATGATCCCACCATTGCGGCAAATCTTGCAAAGAACAACGCCACGTACATAATGTACTATAGTAGCGATGATAATCTTGAAGAGTAAGCAGTTTGTATCCCTTCGATCGTCATACTATTTAGCTAACCACATTGTTCGTCTTCATCAGCGTGTATAGCGTTAGTACCGCTCCTAGCACTCTTGGTGCCGGCATGGTGCCACTACAGCAGGCAACGATATGGCTAGATCTCCTCAGCAAGGGCACAGACGTGTACGCAAAAATGATTAATTCTCAGTCTGCCAATCCCGGAGTAACGAACTTCCCGAACAATATTACCGGTGGCCTTGTAAGCGATTTCTCAAGCTGGGGTCCAACTTGGGAGGCAGATGTAAATCCGCACATCGCGACCCCAGGAGGCTCCATCCTTTCGACGTACCCCCTGAATATGGGAGCATACTATGTCGACTCTGGCACATCTATGGCTACCCCTCTTATGGCTTCGATATATGCTCTTATCATGCAAGCGCGATCTATCAAGGACCCTAAAGCGCTGCTGAGCATGGTATCATTGACAGCAAAGCAAACCAAATACCGGGATTCGTATCAATCCATATCGTACAACGACCTTGCTCCTGTGGCACAGCAAGGAGCCGGATTGGCGCAGGCTTATGATGCAATTCATGCAACAACCACTCTCAGCGTTTCAAGCATTTCTCTCAACGATACGGACCACTTTGTTAATAGCACAGATTTTACAATTAAAAATGGTGCTAAAAAAGCTGTGACCTACTCAATTGGTCATATCCCCTCCAGATCCAGAGACACTTTCAGGGCTGGCGTATCAACACCAACTCAGAACTCCAATTCGAGCTCCTCAGCAGCGACCTTGACATTCTCGAATACAAAAGTCACAATTCCAGCAGGCGGATCTGCTAAGATTACTGTCGAAGTAGCTCTTCCTCAAGGGCTGACCCAAGCAAACCTTCCTGTGTACGGCGGATACATTACTCTAAACGGCACCAATGGCGAGAGCCTTGTTCTTCCATACTTGGGAGTATATGGAAGCCTAAGCAGTCTTCAGGGCGTAACCTCAAGCAATGGCTACATTTATCATTCAACGGGCCATTACTGGCAATCAGCTCCTAACAATGATACTTGGACTATCCCCTATCCTTCAGTGGGTAGCCAGCCTCTAAAGTCGGCAGCTATTGACTTCCCTGCGCTTTATATTTTAGTCAGCACTGGCGTGCCTCTTATAAGAGCAGATATCATTCCCCTTGGCAACACGCCAGCTAAAACCACTAAAATACTCGGCGTCGATACCGCTGGAAGCTTCCCTGGGTTTCCTGTTCAATGGGTCTTCTCAACCATTTACCAAACTCCATTTAACGGCGTAACTCAGGAAGGCACCATATTGCCAGCGGGAAACTATGCCGTGTTGCTGAGGGCGCTGAAAATATTTGGGGACGCGAATAACTCTGCCGATTACTACACTGTGCAGACGCAGTCATTCAATATTAATTATAACTCGACGGTGGCTTGAAAGAATAGTGTATAGCTTAGCATAAAGCATAAATGCTATTTGTATATAAGAATTTATCAACTAAGATCGCGTTTGTTTGCAATGTAAATTTTAATGCTGCCTAGAAGAAAAAGATTCGTGCTACAACCTGAACCTACCTAAGATATAATTACTTTTCAGATCCTGGCACTGCACTAGAAAAAACCCAATAAGCTTTAGTATTTTTCTTTAAGCTCTTTTCTTTAAGCTCTATAGTGTAAGGTCTTCTTCTCGCTTTTAAGTATATTTTCATTTTTACACATGGTAGTAGCATCGAGACAATTGCGAACTCTTAGTTATGCTACTATAATCCGGTATAACTAATGCTCATGTCCCAGGCCACCCGGGCTTATAACCTGTCAAAATCAAAAGAGTAAAGTCCAAAATACTGTTTAGGCTTTTATTTCATCGCTTGCAATAGCTCTATAAGACGAAGAGACCCCCCTTTAGCAGCTATTGATAACGGCGTTTGGCCAGAGCTATCAGCTGAATCGGGATTTGCGTTTTTTGTCAAGGAGCATTTGAGCAATATTATCATAACCTCCATCAACGGCGTACCATAATGGAGTTCGCCCATCATAATCCGTTGAATCAATATTTGCGTTGTTATCGATAAGTAATTGAACAACATCACCAACCCCTGCCATAGTAGCCCACGTTAATGGGGTTTTTCCAGTACTATCTACTGTTTCGGTATGTGCGTGATTATCAAGAAGCAGTTGAAGAATATTAATATGCCCTTTAATGCAGGCCCATGATAATGCCGTCCACTCAGATCCATCTCCTGAATCGATATGTGCGTTGTTATCAAGAAGCATCTTAACGGCATTCTCATCACCGTCATGAGAAGCCCATGATAATGGTGTGAAGCCAAGGTCATCTTTAATATTAACATCAATACCGTCATTAGCAAGTAAAATTTTGAGAGCAGCTTCTTTACCACTGCCAATAGCATAAAATAGCGGTGTCTGGCCGAATTTCTCCCGAATATTGACATCAATGCCGTCATGAGCAAGTAAAATTTTGAGAGCGGCTTCATTGCGATTTTCGATGGCATAAAATAACGCTGTCCGGCCGACTATATCCTGAATATTGACATCAATGTTGTCATGAGCAAGTAAAATTCTGAGAACAGCTTCTTTACCACTGTCAAAAGCCTGAAATAGCGGTGTCCAGCCGACTCTTCTATTCTGAATATTAACATCAATGTTATCATAAGCAAGTAAAGCTTTGAGAGCGGCTTCATTGCGATTTTCGATGGCATAGATTAGCGGCGCATGGCCAATGGAATCCAGACAGTTTACATAAACGCCACGATAAGCAATCAACGCCGTAATAACAGCAATATAGCCTTTATCGACGGCAGAATGCATTGGCAACTGACCAAGGTTATCCATCCTTAAGCCCACATCTATATCTACCTTATTGGATGCCAGATATGCAACGATGAAGATTTCATCGACGTCTTTCAACAGATGGTAGAAAATACCACGATGTCGTGTGAAAACAAAGTTCCGTCCAAGACTGGCCTTGATGTTTTCATGTTAACAGTATGTTTTATAAAGGTCGTGAAACGCAGATTCGGGTGGTAAACTTTGTGCTTGTGATTTTAAAAATGCTTTCAAAACTTCGCGACTATTATTGGCCAACGCTGCAAAAATTGGCGCGCCATAACGCTTATCACCAACTTCAAAATAATTTCTCTCAGAAAGAATGCTGATTAGGTCTGGTATTACGACCCGACTCTTATAGTCGCAATAACGGGCCTATAGGGTAGGCAAAACCGGATTAACATAAGACCAACCTACTAATTAGAATAGGATTATTAAATTATTAAGATAATCTAATAAGCCAAGGAAAGATTATTAACTTTATAA